>CM028133.1:440932500-442261875 GCA_016271365.2 Neoceratodus forsteri
CATGGTTGCAGGAGTAAAACATCACATTTAATTACAAAAAAACATGAATAAACATGATAATAAAATTGAAAAAAGGTGTGACACTCAAGTGAAAACATGCATAGGTAATATAAATCAAAACTGAAATCTGTGCCCAGAAGAAGCTACAAGTAAATGCTCTCACTCAATTAATGCAATGCATGACATTAGAAAGCCTGAACAACAGAGAGAATTGAGAAAGGTCACTGTGACAAGAGGAGCTCCACAACCTATTGCATCTTACAACTGGAGCCTGGGGGGAGGGGGGTTAAGGGGTGAGTTAGACAAAAAGTAACCTGTTTCTGTTCTCTTCTAGGTAGCTCTTCTATCTATCTCTCATCCTTGAACAGTTTGGCACACAGCTGATCTTCCCCTTCCTATACCCCTCACTCAAATCCCCAAACCCCTCCTTAACCCCTCACCCATTTATATTTATATTACCAACGCATGATAATTTCACTTGAGCGTCACACCTTTTTTCAATTTTAATATCATGTTTATTCATTTTTTTATATTTAAATGTGATGTTTTACTCCTGCAACCATGCCCTGATGAAGAGCTTACATTCAAAGCACCGGGGCTAGTCTATGGTTAGCAGCACACGCTACACTCTCACGTTGCTTACGTTTTGCAATAAAGCATTTATTTTGGAGATTACAAGGTGTTTGTCGATTTATCTCCTCAAGTGCAGGTAATCCTTGGTTGTGCACTTTTGCTGTGGGGCTGGCTGTCTGTTCTACCTACACTGGCCCTGTACCAGAGCTTTGCAGTCTACCTGCAGGAGCCCTTTAACATTTGGCTGAGCATGCAGTCCTCCCTGGGTGAGGAAAAGCAGTCCTCTGGATGCTCGATCCTCTCCCTCCCCAGCCAACCCCGGCAACTCGTGCTCATTTCTGAACACAGGTCACCAGTGTGGAGCAAGGTGTGGCATCTATTGCCTTAACCCTCAGCACCACCAGGCCAGCTAAGGAGCTCACTTTTTGTTTCAGTGCACCATGAGCCATCCAAGTTGGAATACACAAAACTCAAGCAGGGGACAAGGGAGGAGTCTCCAACCCCCAGAAGGAACAGGAGAAGGAGGTCATCCAACTATGCTCCTGCAGTTACTACTGAGCCTCACTTGTGTTGGGGCTAAGTGGTCATTGTCACCACTTAGTCACCACTTGCATTTTCTGTTTTTATGCTATATATGATGCTGGGATGTTTGATATGCTATTTTAAACCTTGTTAGGTACCTTGGTTTTTGAAAGGCATGATAAAAATAAAGATTATTATTATTAGTGTCATGCTATGCTCGAAGAAGGTCACAGTCCCATCCCAAGTGCTCATTGTGAACACTTTGTATGATGGGTTGCAATCTCTTGTACCCCCTTCCCCACCAGGATACACAGGTGCAGTGATGTGACAAGTTGCAATAGAATTCCAGGACGACATACTTTTGGGAGTACTATGGACCTCTAGTCAGTCATTGGCTAGGAAGGGAAGTTTCACTGTATGACAGGGATGTAAGGGTGAAGATGGAAAATTGCATCAATGGGATTGAGGTGGAAAGCTCAAAAGAGGAACATGGAGGTGATAACGAGGGCTGCCCTCTTTAAAAGGCAGACCCCATTGCCCACAGGCCCAAGCCCAGTGTGTGGATGGCCAGAGGCTGATGATCTGACAAAAGGGAAGGGGGGGGGTAGGGGGAGGGTCAGGGGAAGGGTTTCTGTGAGGTCACAAAGGGGAGGAGCTATGCTATCAGAGCTGGAGTGAGGTGGGAGGCAAGGATTGGCTGAGAGAAAGACAAAGTGGGATGAGCAATAGGGGTATTTAAGGGCAAACACAGGCCCAGGGAGCTCACAATTTTGATCTGAGAAAATTTTCTTGAGGAAGCATGTTAGTTTGCCGATTATTCTGAGTACTTTCATTTATTGAGCCAGTGGGCTGTTTATAGCTAGGTATTTTTTAGTTAATTAGAATGGTTGGTTAATCTGGAGTAAGTACGAACATATGAAATTTGCCAGCAGATAAAGGCCATTTGGTCTATCGAGTCTGCTCGATTATGCAGCTAGCATCCCTGTTCCGCAGCTGCCCCTCCCTCCTTGCCCTGTGATAAGAAATGAGCACTATGATAAGACTTAATTTCAAATATTGGAAAGAGAGTGATTGCATTGAGTCTGGCATTCACCAGCTACAAGTGAGTATCAAGGAGTTGTTGAAACAAAGGTAAGTTTAAAAAAAAAAAAGGAAAAAGGCAAACAGCAGCAGAGCTTTGTGGTACCTGGAAAAAGGCAGGTTTGTGGCAAGGAAGGTATTGCTGGAGCATCAGGTGGTTGTTTATGGCACCAAAATTATGATAAGGGAATATTGGTTCTACTCTGTGTGCTGCAAGGTCCAAGATGTGCTGGGGAGAGTGCATGTTGTGCCTGCCAAAAAAATGTTTAGTCTTGCTTGTTGGAGCCAGCATTTATTGTCTGCATCAGGGTAGCTGCTTTTGGGAGGTTTTAGCTGCTGGAGGTAGGGTTGTTTGCTGGCTGCGCTGTTTAGCGTTGTAGTAAGGATGGTGAATGGGTCTTGTGAAGAGGTCACAACAAGGATGGCGTGGTCCAGTTGATCCCCACGAGGTGCTAAGCTTTCCATGATACAAGGAGGCAGCAGGGGAACCGGAGAGGGCCACTGCGTGGCTAAAGAGAGAAAGAGGACCCACAGGAGGGCCTGTGTGGTGAGGAGTGAGGCCTATGAAAAAACGTCATGAAGCTCAGGTTGGGCCCGCGGCGGTGGCATCCGTCATCAATGCCACCTGGGCAGGATTAGGGATGGGCCTGTAAGAAGAGCAAAGGGACACTAATTGATTGCAAACAGGGGCACTAGGGACAAAAAATGGAAAAGGGGGGACAGCAACTAGAGGAGGTTTGGTGACAGGTGGCCGAGTGACAGGCTGAGAGCGAGGCCAAAGGGGAGACCAATAGGCAGACTGCGTGGTGGTAGCATCTGACGTCATCACCATGCAGTCTGTTTGAAAGTGCAGATGACTGATTGTGGCCACAGGCCACGCTGGGAAGCAAAAACACCCTACAAAGGGAATTCCTTTGGTTTTTTGGAAATACTGTGGAAATAAATGAAATGAGGGTCTTGCTACATATACAAAAAAAAAAAAAAAAAAAAGGATACATAAAATAAGTACTAAATAGGATGAGCACTTAAGGGAGGAGACAGCCCTTGCAGCACAAAGCTACAAGGGGTCCCAGGCCAGACACTGGACACAAGAGCAATGCAGGCTGCAGGGAACACAGAGAGGGGCTCCCAGCTCTCTGGGGGGGAATATGTATACCAGGTCATTATTTAGAGGGGGAAGAGCATGGTGGATCCACTCCCCCTCTCACGCAGCAGATATATATGCTTATAGAAATAGATAAAGACTGTATAATAATAACAATAAAGTGTAAAAAAAAAGGGGAGGCAGCACTTTTACTGCAAGGGGGTCAGGGGAACAGATAACCAGGGCTGGGCAGGGCTACCTGATTCAGCAAAGGTGACCCTGTACAGTCATAATGATGGTAATGGTTGTAATTGTGTATTTCCAGGTTTTTTACAAAAGGTAACTATGGCCCCCAGGAAGAGTGTTACCATGCAGTGATAGAGCTAGTGTCCAAAGCGAACCTATTGCTGGAAGCTACAGGCCCACCCAGCCCTGGCAAGGGCAAGAAGCAGAAAGGGGGCAAGAAGCAGGGAGGGAAGATTGACAAAAGGGCACCTAGGGCCCCGGCTGTACACAGGCCCCCGTAACCCACTTCAGAGCCAGTCAGCCCAGTACCTTCCCCTGCCCCAGTGCCTGCCCCTGCACCAACCCCTGTTCCTGCTTCGATGCTTGAGCCTGTATGTCCGGTGGAGCCAGATCCTCCTGTCCCAGTAGCACCTCTGAATCCAATGCCAGCTCCTGTCATTGCCCAGCCTGCTCCATCGGCAAGCCCCAGTCCCCAGCCAGGCGCACAACAAGATAATAAGAAGGTCACACTGGAAAGCAGTGTAAAGGAGTATGTGGATAAAATGCTCAAAACTATAGGGGATAATGGGTTGGACCAATTGGAAAAGGCACTGGAGGAAATTAGAAATCAAGAAAAAGGAGAGGGCGCAACGCGTAAGGGTGGACATTGGGGGAGAAGGGTTTCGGTACCCAGATTGGGGCACCTGGTATTCAAATTGGGGACCATGTTCTGGTGGCTACCAAATAAAAAAATTGGAAGGCCGAATTTGTTGATATTTTCACCCTGGTCAATGTAGACAATATAGACAAGTACAAAGAAAAGGAAAGCTCCGAGAAAAAGGACATGGACGTGGCCGTGGTCCTTTTGGAGAAGGGTGAAGAAGAGAAGTCGATAAAGGGGAAAACATGGGACAATTGTTCCACAGGTTTTACATATTATATGGCCATAGTTATAGAAAAGAAACCGGAGTTGGCCACTCCCCTGTTGACATATTCCCTAATTATAAAGAATACTTATAAAAAAGGCGGACTTAGGTGGCTGAAGCATGATGAAAAGTTCAGAAAGAGAATGGCGCATTTTGGGGACGTGAAGTGGGATGCCTAGCAGATCAACCTGTGCTTGGAGATATGTATGGAGTCCATGAGTAATGAGGGAGAAGGGGACAAAAAGTGGGGCAGCTGCATAATGCTGTTGGGGATACAATCGGGCATTTTTCTCATGGCCAAACTGCCATTTCCTGCATACCTGTTCCAGATGCAGGGCAACTACCTGACCTCCAGCTGCAGGAATACCTTGGAAAAAGGTAATACTAGTCAGGAGATTTCATACAATCAGTCCTTTCAGGGTAACCATACAGGGTTTAAGGGCTAGCAATGGGAGAGGGGGACATGAGGGAGAGGGGGCAGGGGGAGGAAGGGCCAAGCCTATTACAACCGACAGCAAGATAATTAAGAGCAGAGTGGCCAGGACTTTTCACCTTGCACACACCCCCATAAAAGCTGAGGTGATGTAGGAGTGCCTGAGGTCTTACCCAGACAAGGAAGAAGCCGCCATATTATTTACAGGTTTCCGGGAAGGTTTCAGCCTGCATTTTAATGAGGCCAGAAAAGAGATGAACGCGAGGAACTTGAGGTCAGTTGGGGGAGGGAGAAGTTACTGGAACAGAAAATTCAGAAGGAAATAGCAGCTGGCAGGGTGGAGGGCCCATTTGGGCAACCACCACTGCTACAACCAAGGATATCACCCCTGGGGCTGGTACCGAATAAACAGCTGGGAGAGTTTTGGGTGATACACCAGCTGTCTTACCCAGACAGGGATTTGGTTAATGATCACATCAATGAGGAGGATAGTTAGGTGACATATGTTATCCTAGAAAAGGCAGTCAGGCTGGTTAGAGTGACAGAAGGGGCATAACTGGTGAAAACGGACATTGAAGTGGCCTTCTGCCTTCTGCCAGTTCGACCAGAAGATTGGGACCTGTTGGGTTTCTGGGTAGGGGAGGATCACTATTTTGACAAAACCATGTCCATGGGTTGCTCCTTGGCCAGTGCGACATTTGAGACATTCAGCACATGGTTGCAATGGGTCTCTCAAGAAAAATACAGATACCAGACAGTGGTCCATTAATTGGACAACTTTCTATTAATAGGAGAAGGGCAACGACAGATGGAGAGGATGTTGTGGGATTTTGAGGCCCTGTACCATGAACTAGGGGTGCCTCTGTCTCCAGAAAAAATGGAGGGGCCTAGCCAAAGCATCAAGTTTTTAGGCACTGAAATAGACACGGTGGGGTGTGTGTGTGTGGGGGGGTAATTTAGACTGCCAGAGGCTAAAGTGGGAAAACTAAAGGCATTACTGGGGGCGGTTAAGGCCCAGCAGAGAGTACAGCTCCTGCAGATGCAGTAACTTATGGGACACTTAAACTTTGCCTGCAGGGCGGTAGCACTGGGCCGCACATTTACACAGCTCCTGGCAAGGGCAACACATGAGGCGTCAAGACCACACCACTGGGTGGATATTAGCAAAGGAACCAGGGAGGACTTAGAAGTATGTGAGACTTTCCTAAGCCATTAAAACAGCAGTACTTTTTGGCAGGATGAATGGGTATCTAACACAGACCTGCAACTATACACTGATGTGGCCGGGGGTGTAGGCATGGGAGCATATTTTAAGGGAAAATGGTTTGCTGTGGCATGGCCCAACAACTGGGCCTGGGACGGGTTGATTAAGAATATCACTTTCTTGGAGATATTTCCAATTTGGGTGGCCATGGAAGTCTGGGGGGAGATGCTGAGAAACCAGAAGGTCACTTTCTGAAATGAAAACAGAGTGGTTGTGGATGTTTTGAACAGCAGGGGGGCGATGTCTGCGAGGGTCATGCAGGTCCTAAGACAGTTGGTGCTAAGGGGCTTAACGCTGCATATGTCATTTAGGGCTAGACACATAGATGGTGTGGACAACGTAATAGCTGACTGCCTCTCTCACCTGCAGAGGGACAAGTTCCATGCCATCGTCCCAGGAGCAGAGCCCAGGCAGATGGCAATTCCGGATTATGTCTGGAGGATTGGACTGAGGGAGCTGAGCAGCTGTTTTGCAACTCCTGGTCCCACAGGATCCTAAAAGTGTACAAAATCTCATAAGAATAATAATAATAATAAATCTTTATTTATACGGTGCCTTTCAACCATCAAGGTGCCTAACATTTAAAACAGAATGAGTCATAAAATCCACACATCATAAATAATATAAAATGCAACTAATGCAGATAAAACCATAGTTTAAATCAGTTATCACATGCTTTTTTTCGCAGATAAATTTTAAAGGACTGTTTAAATCCCTCCACAGCCATGCACTCCCACAGCTGACTGGGTAGAGAATTCCAAAGGGTAGGGGCTGCATGCATAAATGCCCAGGCCCCTGAAGATTTTAAACAGACCCTTGGAATCTCTAGCATCCCCTCATCAGCTGAGCGGGGTGATTGCCCAGGGAAGTAAGAAACCAGAAGCTCTTTCAGGTAGTCCGGGCCCAGTCCATGTAGGGCTTTATAAGTCAGAAGTCTGACTTTAAAGGTGATCCACCACTGTACCAGCAACCAGTGCAGTTTGCACAGCACCAGAGAAATATGACAGGACTGAGAGGTTCCCATCAATAACCGGGCTGCTGCGTTCTGCACCAGCTGCAAGTGGAGGATATTCACCACAGGAAACCCTAGGTAGAGGGAATTGCAATAATCCTGGTGCAGGGACACAAAGGTGTGGCCCAACGTAGGGAGATTGCCAGACAGAACAAGATGCTTAATCCTGGAGATATTCCTCAGATGGTAGAAAGAGGATTTGATGACAGCCAACACCTGTGAATGCAGAGTCAGCCCTTCATCACAAATTACCACCAGGTTTTGCACCTGTTCAGAGGTTGGGAGAGAGAAGCCCCCAAGGAAATGACCCGAGGGCAAACCTACCCCCGGCCCCCCTATCCGGCGCCCTTGGTCCACAACCAGCACCTCAGTCTTTTCCCAGTTCAACCTGAACCAGCTTGAATTCATCCAATCCTGGATTTCAGTGAGGCAGTTATTAAACACTGGGAGAGCTCTATCCTGGTGAGGTGCAAAAGAAAGGTAGAGCTGGGTATCATCAGCACAGCAGTGAAACCTCTGTCCATACATTCTTACAACATTTCTGAGGGGTAGCATATACACTGCGAACAATATGGGGGACAATACCAATGCCTGAGACACCCCACACGACAGAGGAACAGGGTCAGAAGAATGAATCCCTGACACCACCCTCTGAGTTCTTCCAGTGAGGAAAGATGTAAACCACCTGAGGACTGTACCTGACTGGCCACAGATGAACCTCAGGCAACGAGCAAAACCCCATGATCCACAGTGTCAAATGCTGATGAGAGATCTAGAAGAACCAAGATGGAACGGTTTTTCCAACCTCTTGCTATTAGGAGATTATTGAGCATCCAAACCAGTGCCGTCTCTGAACTGTGCCTCTTTCGAAAACTGGACTGGAGAGATTCATAGATGTCATGGATGATCAAATGGTTCTCCAGTTGTATGGCCACTACTTTCTCAATCATCTTCCCATAAAGGGAAGGTTTGATATTGGTCTGTAGCTCGCATGGCAGTCTGAGTCCAAAGAAGCTTTCTTCAAGAGGGGTGTCACCACTGCCTCCTTCAGGGTGCTAGGAAACTCATCTGTTTATAAGGAGCACCTAACTATTCGCGCTAGGACCGGAACATGATGTCACCACAACCCATATCAGGGTAGTTTGTCCTGGATCCAAACTACAGCATATAGGGCGCATTCCCTGGACAATCCGCATGACATCCATGAACTCCAGCTGGTCGAAGGAACTCCAGGAAAATTGAGGAGCAGTGCCCAAGTGCTAGTCCAAAGCAACAACCATAGAGTGTGCTGGTTGGAGCTCAGCCCTGATGTCAGCCACCTTAGTCACAAAGAATAGAACAAGCTCATCGCATTCCACTTGCGAAAAGACTTTACGAACCTGTAGGCAGGCTGGGTTGCACAGTCTGTCTACGGTTAGAAAAAGCTGAGCTGGTCAATTCTGAGCAGCTGCAATCTCCCCGGATAGGAACTCTACCTTCTTACAGGTAATTGTAGATTTATAGGCTTGATAATGCTCCATCAACCTAAAGTGGTCGGCATCTAGGGCAGATTTCCACCAGCAATGCTCTAACCTTCGTCCTAGTCACCGCATCTCCCTCAAGGTCCCATCAAACCAGGGACACCAAGGGCAAAGGGAGAGAGGACAAACTAGGACAGGAGCAACAACATCTAGGGCCACTGAGATGACCTTGTTATAGACCATCACTAGGGCCTCTGGGACACTGATAGCCAATGGAAGGGATGATAGGTCCAGCACCACTGCCAGGCCTTCAGGGCTTACACCTCATAAAGGGCAGTATCTGGCCATCTCCACAGGGGTAGGCCTGTGAAGGGGGGCACAAAAACTGAACCTCACAGTGTAGTGATCTGACCATCTGACTGGTTCCACACCCAAATCAGAGGCTTTGATTCCCAGGAGGAAGATGAGGTCAAAAGAGTGACCATGTTTATAGGTAGCAGCGGTAACAACCTGTGTAAGGCTCAGTGGTGTCATCAACTGGAGGAAGTGCTATCTAAATTGCAAGAGTTCATCATCGACCAAGGCACTGATGTCGCCCAGGACCATCAGCCTGGGCGACTCAAACACCATGTCGATCACAAAGTTTGCTACTTCCTGAAGGAACTGCTTCTCATCCCTGGGTGGATGGTAGATGAGGGCGATCCTACAGCCTACACCTGCTACCCCAGTACACTCAAATGACTCAGTCTCCTCAACTGGTACATTCGTGAGGCCCAGTTCGGTCTTGAAACAGACCGCACCCCTCCCCTGTGATCCAGTCTTGAGTGGTGAATCACCAAGTATCCAGCTGGAGTTGCAGCCTCCGAATTTGGGCCAGAGTTCTCATCCAGCCAGGTCTCGGTGATATAAGCCAGGTCTGCTGTTCCGACAAGATCTGCAATAATTGCAGTTTTGTTTTTAATGGACCTGGTATTGCATAACACCGCTTGAGTTGGATTAATTTCCAGGGCCGCCTGAACAACCTGCCCACCAAAATTGGTTGTGCCCTTGGGTATGGAAAATAGACATGGGGGACCACGATCTGGGTTCCATTTCACCCCAGGGCATCTTCTGGATTTTATCACCCTGATGTGGTGGTCCTGCTCATTCACCCTCCACCATTTGACCCCAACAGGCAGTACCCAGCGCTCTACAGCACTGGTAAGTTGTAAACTGCAATGGGGGAGATAAAGGGACAGTGGGTGTGAGGGCAGAAGATGAATAGTGCACGACTGTGGGGGCAGGCCTCCAGCACATACTGATAACCACAATAAAACAACACCAATCTGCAAAATAGGGAATAATACAAAATATCAAAGCAAACCAAATCTCCTAATTCAACTAATTTTACTCAAAAAAAGAAAAACCAAAAAAATAAAATAAAATTAACAATATAAATAGAATATAAATCCCTCAACTCTCACTTAGGGGAAAGGGGGGAAAATAAAACTCAATCTAGATCCAAATAAATTAAGACAAAAACTACTACCAACAAAACAAACTCATGGAGGGCCTTCCAGCATTCAGAGCACAGACTTGCTACCAGGTAAGTGGGGTAGTGATGGGGGAATCAGGTAGCACAATTCATAGTGACAGGAAGGAGGAATAATTTGGCACACACGACTATGGGGGTGCACTTCGCTGTGATAAGCCAGTTGTGTATATTGAAGGGTTGGGAGGACCCCACAAAGACTAACCTCATTAGGCGCATGATGCAGGGTTAGTTTGGGGGGCTGGCAGGGCCCGGGACAATAGGAGGCCATTGGCAGAAGAACTGCTGGAGTGGCTAGTGGGGGTACTGCACCAGATCTGCAGGTGTAGTAACGAAGCAGTTTTGTTTAAGGCAGTCTTCACCACCATGTATAATGTGGCATTCAGAGCCAGTAAAGTTGTAAGGCATGGCAAGGCGGACGCATCCACAGGGTTGTGCTGGGAGGACATGGCTTGGACAGGGGATGGGATTTCAGTACTGGTATGGCAGTCCAAAACTGACCAGGCTGGCAAGGAGAACGGGGTCATGCTGCAGCACCACAAGAATGCTCCATTTGTCTGGTGGGAGCCCTAATGCATATGCGACAGGGCACCCATGGGATGTGAACCCATTAATATTTTTGCATGGGGATGGGTCCCTGATGAAGGGGTTACAGGTCATGGTGGTGTTAAAGAAGGGTATGGCCTTTCGGATTTGGGCGACCTCTGAGATGGCAGCTATGGCGAGCACACCTGGGGATATCAAACAAAAACAGCAGTGGTCTTTTAACTGCTATAAAAGACATGTTCATAATACTTTGACTCTGTACTAATTATGTCTTCCTTTCTCCCTTTAGCAGGTCTGTGTAAGTAACCATGAAGAATGAAGTAACAGATTTAGGCGAGGAGATACCACTTGGGGTAAGGGAATTAAGGTGAGGATGGGCCACGAATAAAACACATGATGATTTGGCAAAGGGGGGGGTGGGAAGGGTTTCTGTGAGGTCACAAAGGGGAGGAGCTATGATATCAGAGCTGGAGTGAGGTGGGAGACAAGGATTGGCCAAGGGAAAGAGAGAGAGGGGTGAGCAATGGGGCTATTTAAGGGCAAACACAGGCCCAGGGAACTCACAATTTTGCTCTGAGAGAATTTTACCACCTACCCATCCTGAGATAATTGGAATTGGATAGGGCGGGTCACTGTGGTAGGTGGAGCGCAGTGGACCATGTGGGTGGCTGCCGAAGATGGACAATAGTTACACCAGAGGGTATGAAAAATAGGGAAGGGGGGAGGAGAGGATGGGGGGAAGGGAGCAGGTGGACAAAGAAAATAGGACACAAGAAAATCAACAGGAAGTAGGGATTCAGAGCATACGCTAGCACCCCTTGAATGGAGGAGGATGAGAAAAGGCACCCCCCGATGTACATTTTGGTGGGAGAAGATGACAAGAAATAAAATTAATAAAATTAAGGAAAACAGACAATAAATAAATTATTATGTGATGGAGTGGATGTGGAATGAAGGAATTTGTAAAACTGTAAATCATAGATGTATGTATACCTGTGAATGTGAATATAATGTGAAACTTAAAATGAAAGGATAAGTAAATTAATTGCCAAACTGAGCACCCATACATACTTGTTCATGTATTTATTGGTCGGGATCTGGGGACAATTAATTATTAATCTAAAAGCCTTGTCCCAATTTAGTACAGCAAATGGAAATGCAAATAGGATGTTGCAATGCTTCTTGTAGAGTTTCACTATCTGAAGAAGGGAGGGCATACTGTCATGTACAGGTAAATGGATAGACCATATATTGTCTAGTTGACAATATGGGGCTACCATGGCCTGAAGTCTTCATGTTGGCCTGTGACAAACTGTTCTGTGAAGAATTTGCTGACCAAAAGAGATGTCTATCTTAACCTTGGCCTGGACTTAAAACAATTATCAAAGGAACAATATTGTAAATTTCTTAATACATCTTTTCTATAACTAAATAGCAAGCACTGGATAAAATCTTATCTAATCAGATATTAACTATTTTGGTATTCCCCAATCAAAATCAAATTAACTGTGAAAGAAGATTAAACTCTTTAACTATGTTTTTCTGGCAAGTTCCATACAATGACCCTATAGGGAAAACCAAAAGGTCTATTTACGACATTACTGAGGGAGTCTTAGACTTGATATGGAACAGGACAAAATTATTTGGATACAGAAATGTCTGGACATTACAAATTCTCAACTATATATATATATATATTTTTTTTTTTTTCTATTATCTGTTTTTGCACCTGGGAGCCTGGCCGGTGGCTCCAGTCCCTTTCTCAGGGAGACTTGGTCTCTGACTTTTCATTCCCCACCCGACCTCCCCTACATCCCGCATGGCCCCCCCCCGTGACAGGACCGAGGTGAAGGGGCGCCAGCTTCCCCCACCCCAGGAGTGAAATCCGGATAGACAGGCAAGCCGGGACAGGTGCAGGAAAGCCATCACAGAGCCTGCCAGCTCCATTTTCAACCAGTTTTTCTCCTTGCCTCCTCCCCACCGATGGCACACGTCGGCAATGTGCCTCCTGACTCGCATCTCCCCTGGCCATCGCCAGAGGGAGATTGATGAGCAGGACGGCAGTCCCTCCCTCCCCAAAAGAGGAGAGCAGTCCTCCAGACACTCAATTCTCTCTCTCCCCTGCCAACCCCCAGAGGCCTGGGCTCATTCCCAAACCCAGGCAGCCGGCATGGCACGAGGTGTGGCATCCAGCACCTCAATCCTCAGCACCACCAGGCTGGTAATTTATATTTATTTTAAAAGTAAGCATGTGGTACATCAAATACTCAGGAAATCAGAAATTCTGGACCCACTGTGAATACAAATAATAGATATGGAACACATTTTCAATACTTTACTTAATTGCAGACCTGGCAATACTGCACATCTAGGTGAACAAATAATTATACATAATACTTCTTAACCAAGTCATCTTATCCAGGAAACAAAAAGACAGATTTCTTGGGCTTCGCAAATTTATAAAGTTATTTATCAAAATCAGCTTAAAAGCCTGAGTGACAGATTAGAAAGGAAAACAACTGTTTATAATTTGAGTGATAAAAATCGAGGGTATTACGTACTTCCAAAATTAAAAAATAAATATAGCCATATGCGTTTTCCTGTAATAGTGGATAGAATACGGAATAAGATAAAAATAGTAACAAATAATAAATTTAAAGATGTGAAAGCATTTTTATTAAGTCTGAAGCAGGAATTAAGTTTAAGGTGTGAATGTTATGGCTAATTATATACGTTTTTAGGAGTAATTTGTATAGAATGAAAAGATATATGTAAGATATGTCTATCACTCACTGTTACTAACATGTTTGTGACTGTATTGTTATATTAGTTTGTTTTTTAATTAGTGTTATATGGACTATGGAGAAACAGGAGCATCTTGTAAATAGGACATTGTCCTAACGATGTAAATTGTCATCAATTCCTGTATAAAAATAAAGGTTTTACTACTACTTACCACAAATAGTCCAGCATAAGTGGACCAGTGAAGCAAGGACTGATCAGTTTTTATAGCAAAACACCTCATAATTATAGTGAAATACCAAAATAGCATAAAATTACTGTCTAGGAACAAAGAAGGCCCATCTTCAAAACCTGCAGATAAAGAGTGCATGTCCTTTATTTTCCTCACTATGTTATGTTGTTACAAGAGACCTGGAGTCTGATTTTAAAAGTGACTTCTTTGATGCAAGGTACCTGCACCAAAAGGGTGTGATGCAAGTGGCACCTTGTATCAAAGGTTGCAGCAATTCCAATTTTCGAACACAGGCTGCACCAAAATCTGGATGCCTTGTGCCTAAGCCACCCTGTGCCGCTCTTGCAGCAAAACGGCCTTAGCGCCAGTTTGCAAGGGGGCTTGCACCACAGTGGGGCTGCACCACCACCACCTTTTTTGGAATTTTGGAAGCCCCACCATGGACACAACAGGGGCCACAGGTTAAACCAGCCAGGAGGTGGTCTAAGGGCAGTGTGCCACTGTGGGATAATGTGGCAATTTGGGGGGACCTGCCAGGAGGGGCCAGGGGCAGATGGAGCACTGGGGGGTGCCCTAGGGGGCATCATGGAGACAGTAGAATAGCAGGGTTGTGATATGGCTCCAGGCAGGGGTGCTTTTTGTAATGCCATGCAGTCAATCAGCCTAGACCACTTTGTGGAGGGCTGGCAGGGACAGAAAGTGATCTGACCCCAAGTGGGCACATCCCTGGCACCTGTCTCATAGGTGTCATGATCCCCAAACTTGTAGTGTCTGCAGAGTAAGGGCTGTCAGTGCTGGAGAGGAATGCTGTCTGGGTGCCACGATCATTCCCTGGCCCCCAGCTGCCTGCATTGTGGCAGGCTGCCTGCCCCTACAGGGCTGGGGATCATGGCACCTATGGGGCAAGTGCTAGGGCTGTGCCCACCTGGTGCCAGGTCACTTTCTGTCCCTGTCAACCCTTCATGAAGTGATCTGAGCTGATCAGCTGCCTGGCATTGCAAAAGGCACCCCTGCCAGGTGCCACATCACCACCCTGCTATTCTGCCATCTCTTTGATGCCTCCTAGGGCACCCCATGCTCCATCTGCTCCTGGCCCCTTCCTGGCATACATATTCATCCCACCCAACCTTTACTGCCCCTCTAGTGTTGTGCCAGGTGGGGGGTCCAGATCCCTGTGGCAAGCCCCACAGATGTGCCAAATGTTTGGTGCAAGCCTGCAGATGTGGCAACTTCTGGGTCTCTGGTGTAGGGACCCCCCTTTTATAAAATAGAGTGCAGGGTCCCGGATTCACCTGGAGTTTGTTGCAGCCCTAGGGTGATGCAACTTGTGTTGCTATAAGGGCGCTTTTAAAATCAGGCCCCTGGTGGTTAGCTGACCCTCCCAAGTTACCAGGTTATAATACATTCCTAAGGAAAGCTAACCATTCTCAAATTAGGTAGAAACAAGATGGGCACATTAACAGTGGTAAAACTTAGGAAAAATATTACATCTACAGCTTATCCCCCCCAAAAAAACTCTTCTTTCAAAAATTATTCTGAAATTTGGGCCAGTCTGACTATTATTTTGAAACAAATCACTGAGGATTATCCAGATTGTGATATTCTTTTTAGCTGGTGACCTTAATGCTAAGATATCTTCTACTCAATACAGAATAGTGAATGATCGTCTATCTATAGGTCATTTAGAAAGGATTAAAATCCTAAATAAGAATCTAACCAATGTAATTAGCTCAAGGGGTAATAAAACAAATGAAGCATGAATGTTTTTAGTAAATCTTATTACAGACATAGATTTTGTTCTTATTAATGGAAGAACCAACAGTGATAGAAACAGAAATCTCACTTATCACTCTGCAAATGGTGCCTCGATGAGTGACCTTTTCTTCTCAAATATTAATGCACTGGATAGAGTCTTGAACTTAAGAGATCAATGAAAGGATGGAATCTCCTCATCTTCCAGCACAGGTTCTACTAAATTATGGAAAAGAGTTAGAAAGACCCTCAAATGTCACCTTAAACACCATAGAGGTGATTAGCCTTAAGAAAATCAAATGGACACAATTTGATATCAAGCTGATAGAGTGTATTCCGAACTCTAACCAAACCTTGGAATTTAAACATGATATTCTAAGTTCCCAGAATCCAACTAGAAGTATTTATGTTTGAGAGCAGTAGCTAAAATTCATAGCTCCATTATTATATAAACCATCTAGCAATGTTAGGAAAGTGGATTCCTTGTTTCATAAGAAATTCACTGTAACAAAAAAAGATCTAATGAAGTTAGTTAGAGTGACACATAGGGATAAAACCAAAACCAATTTAAACCACCTAAACAGAAAATGAAACTAATCTGACAAAATTATTTTTGAAGAAAAGCAAAATGATCAAAAACATCTTTGGAAATGTTCACTAGATTATTAGACAGTTTGAGACTCTGGCGGCCAAGGGTTGTAATACATACGCTTCATAATTAGATGCATATATTCAGCCCTCTCACTGGGAAGCTCATTACAAAAAGTTTATTTTAACCCAGAAGAAGAGAATCAGGATTATGTATTATTATTTTCACATTATAATACTTGAGTGAATTCATATCCAGTTCGTCTTTACTTCTCACAATCAGCAGTTCTCCAAACCAAGAATAGCAAGGCAGCACATCTTGATAGAATTGTTTCAGGTATATTTAAATTATTCTAGATAGGTAGCTGCCATTAATATGTACGATTATATTCTTCAGTCAAGAAAGCTTCCAACTTCTTGGGCAGGAAAATATCATAAGAGTAAAGATCAGATTGTTAGGATCAAGAATGGTAGTGGATGGGTGGAAAAGGGGGCACAGCAGGCAGAGTGGGCAGAAGTACTCAATGAGTACTTCTGTTCAGTATTTACCATGGAGAGAGAGAAGGGCCAGTGCCTAAGGGAAGGGGTGGGGTGGGAGTAAGGGGAGGAGGTTTATGGATGGGGAGAGCCAAGTGGGTAGGGTGCTGGAGGGCCTTAAGTCCCTGAGGGTGGTTAAGGCACCTGGGCCAGATGGAGTTCACCCTAGAGTGCTAAGAGAGCTGGCAGAAGTCCTGGCAGAGCCACTGACAGACTTTTTCAACACCTCCCTGGATACTATGTGCATATCCCAGGACTGGAGGATGGCATAAGTGGTGTCCCACTATAACAGTGGGCCCAGGGATAAACCAGGGAACTACAGACCAGTGAGCCTTATCACCATTGTAGGAAAGTTAATGGAGACTATCCTCAAAGAGAGGCTGGTTAAATTTCTGAAAGATAGTGGTATCCAGGATGGCAGGCAGCATGGGTGTCTCTCGGGCAGATCCTGCCAGACAAACCTGGTTGACTTTTTTGATTAGGTGATGTGTGCACTAGACAAGGGCCATGCAGTGGACGTCCTTTGCCTGGACATCAGCAAGGTCTTTGACTCGGTTCCTCATGGAAGGCTAACCAGCAAGTTGGGTAACCTGGGAGCAGGGAGGAAACTGGTTAGATGGGTCAAGAGCTGGTTACAGAATAGGCAGCAGAAGATAGTTATGCAGGGTGAACTATTGGAGTCCAGAGCCATAACAAGTGGGGTCCTGCAGAGCTCAGTGCTGGGACCAGTGCTGTCTAACATTTTAACTGCAGGCATTTCAGAGGGGATAAAAAGTAAGATCAGCCTCTTCACAGATGACACTAAAATCTGTGCGGAAGTAGATAAGGGTGGAAGGCATTTGCATACTCCAGTAGGACTTGGCAAAATTGGAGGGCTCGTCGAACACATGCTAATTGGGGTTCAATGCCAAGAAGTGTAAGGACATGCAATAGGGAACCAAAAGTCCCGGAAATAGTTACTGGTTAGGGGAGTACAGTTATCCATGCCAATGGAGGAGAAAGATCTGGGAGTACTACTGACAGGAGAAATGAACCACTCAGCCCAGTGCAGGAGGGCATTGGCAAAGGCCAATAGAATGCTGGGGTGTATCACAAGGGGGATAACCTCTAGGAGAGAGGAAGTCATCCTGCCCCTGTACTGGTCCCTGGTGAGGCCACACTTGGGAGTACTGTGTGCAGTACTGGTGCCCCTACTTGAAAAAGGACATCAAACTACTGGAGGGAGTGCAGCATAGGGCAATACAAATTATCCTGGGGTTGGGGGACAAGCCATATGAGGAAAGACTGATAGAGCTCAATATGTATTTCCTGGAGGATAGGAGGGAGAGAGAGGGTATGACTGAGCCCTTCAAGTACCTGAAGGGAATTAACAGAGTAAACACTGAAAGTATGCTCAAAATTAAAGGTGGGAGGGGAAACCAGGGGTCACAATCTGAAATTGGAAGGAGGAAGATTTAGGAGAGAAATGAGGAAGCACTATTTCATGGAAAGAGTGGTTATGGGGTGGAATGTGCTGCCGAAGGAGGTGGTATCCTTGAGGTTGGTAAGCAGCTTCAAGAGGGGGTGGGACAGGACCAAAGGGAGGGTCCAAACTGAGGGGTGATGGGGGGCTGATGAAGGAAGCAGAAAGAAATACAGAGGAGATGGGGGTAAGGGGAGGGAGGCAGCTGCAGTCTAAATGGCTGAAGTGCTGCACAATCGAGCAGACTAGATAGACTGTAAGGCCTGAACCTGCTGGCATTTTGTATATTTGCATATACCCAATACACAAATGAGGTCCATTAAACAACACCCAGATGTTTCATCCAGTAAATTAAATCAACATAACATGCATAACACAAAAAAAAATTTCTGTCATATCATATTATCAAGACTAGAACACTGGGCAGAAGATAAAAATATCCTCAAAGAAGCCCAAATGACTTCAGAAAAAATAGGTCTACAGTCCAACATTGCATTGTTCTCTTTCACCTTATTAATAAAAAAAGGAAAGTTATGTTGTTGCTTTGTAGATCTAAGGATGGTGTTCAATATTGTAAGCAGGAAAACTTTATGGATAACATTGTATAAACTGGGGACAGATATACATTTTTTTGAACATATTGATCAGGTTGCACGAGAACACTACACAGGTCTGTCTTGTAAACTGGACAATAGTCCAAATGACATGTATTACCTGTATAAAAATAAATGTTGTACCTACCTACGTACTTGGTCTTGTATCCAATATAATAACTCAGAAAAATTAACTGTGAAAATAATTACTAATCTAGGAGTACATCAAGAATGAGTTTTAGCACCATTATTATTCTAGTTATATATAAATATGATTATTTCAACTTTAACCAGGATTTTGATTCCCCCAAAGTGAAAAATTATCCAATTCCATATATAGCTCATGCTGATGGCACAGGGTCATATCGGCTAAAACAAAAACAGTGAAGCAATAGATGTCGCATTCAAAACGGCATGCACTGAAATAATGACAGGTAAAACACTGACCTACACAAACAGCTCACCTCATTCTCTACAATGAGCTTTCTTGTGTTTTTGTGGGGGGCTTTGTCCCCCCACACACTGGAATTTATATAACAAACTCCAGTGGGGGTGGACTTAGGGGATGGAAAGAAACTCGGGAGGGGGAACTTTGTTTTAAAAAATTAAAAATAAAACAGCAAAATGTAGTAGCACGGGAAGACCTTGGGAGAATTGAACCACAGCACCAGGTCTCCCGATTTCGCCATGTGCTGGTGCCTTAGCCACCACCATGGGAGAGGCTCAATCAGGCACCCAGCACATGGTAACTTGATGCCTCCCAAGAAAAGTGTACAACAACAGGAGTAGCAGTAATTCCCTACTGCTGTTATACCCCTGTCACTGTAATCACAAATGCACTCTACACAGTGTGATTAATGCTGTGCTCTATTTCATGCATGGTATTGACCTGGTACCCATGCTGATGACATAGTCCTAGTTTCAACATCCCTCCTAGGGCTACACAGGAAGTTAAATACATTTAAACTGGAATATAAACAAACATGCTTAAAAATTAATATAACTAAAAACAGAACTGGGTATCTGGTACAGCAAAACATGACTCATTCTGTTTTTTGGATCAAAACATACTGCAAACAGCTAATACTTACAATTATTTAGAAATCCACTATGGTAAAGACCTTACATGGACTTCACATATAAACTATTTAAAACAAAAGTTGCAGTCCACAGCAAATGGGGTTGCCAAATTTATTAAACATTATGGAGGTCATTCTGTAGCAAGATGTTCCACAACAATAAAAGCAAAAATAAAAGCATCAATAATCTATGCCTCAGTGATCTACGGAATTGCAAAGTTTGAGCCAATCGAACAAATGCTAAATCAGCTGTACAAATATTTACTTAATCTCCCTGTATGTGTCCCTGAGCTTTTTTGTGAGCAGAGCTAGGGACGTTTTCATTGAGTACTTTAATTTAGACCTGGACCTCAACTTTCAGACCTTTCATGAAACAAGACTCCCAAAACAAGGGCTTTGAAGAGCAAGCAGAATATTCAAAAAAGTGTTCCCGGTCTCAATTCATGGCTTTCATGAAGAAAGAGATCTATGCAGCAGGGCTCACAAAAATGATGTCTAATCTCTTTAGAATACCTAGAGGGAAAATTATAGTGCAAACTAAGCAGAAATGTAAGGACGCTGAAGCATAGAAAGATTTGGCTGCCATTCAAAATTCTAAAATACATATCAGTTATGAATATTTGAAACAAAGATTTATCAGCGAACCATATTTGGATTATATGCATGACAGAAATAATAGAAATCTTTATGCAAGATTTATATTAGCACTGTTTCATAGCAATCAACTATATTATAGGCAACAAAGAAATGATGCTGCCTCCCCATATTGTACTTGTGGAAATAGTGAGATTGAGGATTTAGGGCACATTTTACTGAGTTGCCCCTTCTTCAAATATCTAAGAAATAGATTATCTCTAGCACCATATCATTCACCAAAAGAAAATATTATTTTTCTTTTCTCTAAATAGCAACCAGAAATGTTGAAGAAAGTTATAGTATTTATTAACAATATAAATCTACAACAGAGAAAGCCACACAACTCACTCAGCTCGCAACAAACTGCTGTCCACTCTTTCAATATGTTTCCAAATACCTGGGGTTCTGACATCACTTCCCCAAACAGGCAAAGGATATGCACCTGTCATAGCAGAAGCAGACACCCAGGAAAGGAACAGCAGCGAGTGAAGAGGTGACTGCTATCTCAGTGGAAGGGAAGTAACTGCAAATCAAGGAGCTTTCATTGTTACTTCTTTGCATTGCTATTGCATTGTGGAAAGGAGGAGTAGGAGTTTGAAGAAGGTTGTGCAATAGTTACTTAAAGTCTCTTTTTGGGTGTGGACAGGAAGGATAGGAGTGTAAAAGCAGTTGCTCAATCTACCTAGATGTATGCGACAAAGGGGTAAGGAAATTAAGAAAAGGAGAAGAATGTTTTGCTCTAATTGGGGGGGGAGAGGGGAGACTTGGGGGAGTGTTTGGTATCCTGCATCTGGAAGGGTGGGGGGTCACTGGTGGGCAATGAGAGCAATGAGTAGGGCGATAGGCTGCAACAACTGCGCTGCACCAATCTTTCTAAACATTGCCTGGAGTGTGGGGGGATGTTTAGTGTGCAACCTCATAGAGAAACTTAGAAAGGAGATTGAGGGTCTGCAGGAGGAACTAAGACAAGCAAGGCAGACTGGAGGTGGGTTTAGCCCAATACTGAAGGGAGGGAGAAGGGGAGATGAGGGAGGGCAATTTGAGCCAACAGTGGTGAGGAGATGATCAGAAGAAGGGAAGCAGAGACAAAGGGGCCCAGGCTTGGAAGAAAGATTGCTGGGGAAACCAGGTCAGGTGACAAAAGACAAATGGAAGGAGGAGGCAGGGACTTGTGAGGGGAGGAGAAGAAGTGGCAACTGTCATGGAGTGGAAAGGAGGGAAAAGGTTCCTATGAAGAGAGAGAAAGCGGGCATTTATGAAGAGTCTTCAGAAAATAGTTTTGCACTGCTGGGGGGAAGAAGGAGGAGGGAGGTGATGCAATTGGAGAAGTAATTCATAAATGCCTGGACCAAACTGGAGACGGGAGAAGTTCTGCTGGGAGAATTGCAACAGGGGCAAAAGGAGGAAATAATGTGCAGGAGGAAGAAGAGGAACCGGGAATGAGAGATGGAGATGAATGAAAGCAAGCAGGGAGCAAAAGGGGTGGAATCTTAGTGCTGGGGGACTCAATACTAAGAGGAATCAGGTGGGGTAGCAAGGCAGAGAGGCATAGTTGCATATGGGTGGAGGCCATGCCAGGAATGACAGCAGAATGGGTGGGACAATCTGTTCTGAAATATGCTAGAAGGGGTAGGGACAAGCCTCATTTAATTATATATCTTGGGATGAACGACCTGGCTGATAAGACAGCAGATATAGTCCAGAGGAGGTTTGAGGAACTAGAATAATTATGTGAGGGGACAGGAAGATCAGTAACTTTTTCAGAGATACTTCCAGTTCCCAAGGCAAGCACAGCAAGAAAGCTGAGAATGGAAGAATGTAATGGATGGCTAAGAACCTGTTGTCATGCTAAAAGGTATGGGCTGTTGGGGGGGTGGGGAGCGACCTGGGAGAACAGTAGTCTCTATGCCAGGGACAGACTACACTTGAGTGAGGAGGGAAAGAAAGTGTTGAAACAGAGGATGGAGGAGTACATAGAGGAAGTTGGAAATTTAAACTAGGAGTGGGGTTAGGTGGCAAGTGGGCAAGAGACATGCAGAGACCACAGGTTGGGAAACCATATGAGCTTACCCCCCATAACAGTGACAAAGGACAAATGGCAAGTCTACTGGTGATGCTAGTAAAGGAGGGCAGGATGGAGGAGAAGAGTGGAAGGTGCTAGGAGCCTTGGGAGGAAAACTGCAGAGTTACAGGTGCTCATGGCAGAGGGAGAGGTGGACATTGCAGCCATCACAGAAACATGGGCCACCCAATACAATGACTGGGACATGTCTGTACCAGGGTACAGGTTATTTTGTAGGGACAGGGTGATTGGGAAAGGGGGGGGCACTATATGTGAAGGAAGGACTGAAGTGTGTAAGGGAGGATGGGGAGGAGGGTAGTATGGAGTCACTTTGGATGCAAATCCAGGATTCCAAGAATAAGATTCTCAGAATGGGAGTGGTGTACAGGCCGCCTTCTCAGACAGAGGAGTTAGACAGGGAACTAACGGGACAGATCAGGAGGACCTGCGAGAAGGGTAGTGTGGTGATTGTGGGGGACTTCAACATGCCAGGAGTGGACTGGAGTACCCCAACAACCAGGAATTGAAGGGAGCAGGTACTGCTGGATGCCTTCCAGGACAGCTTCCTGCTGCAAATGGTCAGTGAACTAACCAAGTTAGGGAATACCCTTGACCTTGTGCTGGCAAATGGGGACTTTGTGAGAGAATTTATGGTGGAAGAACTGGTGTTAGGGAGTGCTGGACTTCAGGAAGGCCAACTTTGGGAGGATGGGAGAAATGGTAAAAGGGTACCTGGCCAGAATTCAACCTAGTATGGGCACTAACCAGAGGTGGGAGCTCATAAAGCTGGGGATAGTGGAGGCAACCAAAACCTGCTGCAAGGCCCAGAGCAAGAAGTCTAGGGCTAAGAAACCAAGCTGGTTGAGCAAGGAGGTCATGGAAAGGTAAGGGAAAGAGCTGCCTTTAGGAGGTACAAGAAAACAGGAGGGAGAGACAGGAGAGTACCTGATGGAATCAAGGAGGTGACATGGGCAGTAAGGGGAGCCAAGGCATCTACGGAGCTCAGGCAGGCACAAGACATTGAGAAGAGGGAGAAGGACTTCTTTAGGTACATCAGGGAGAAAAGAAGCTAAAGGACCGCATAATAAGGATTAGGAAGGAGGGAGGGAGGTTGGGTAGAAGCAGGGTGCGATAAGGCAGAAGCACAAAATGATTACTTCTGCTCAGTATTTACTAGGAAGAAGAGTGGGGTAATACCCAAGAGGGGGAGGAAAGGAAGAAATGGGGGGAGGGGGTGACAGATGGGGAAATCATGGAGGGCAGAGTTTGGGAGGGTTTGAAGGCACTGAGAGTGGACAAGGTGCCAGGCCCAGATGGCATCTACCTCAGAGTACTGAAGGAGCTGGCAGAGGTCTTGTGGGACATTTGGCAGACCTATTTAATGTCTCACTACACTCAGGGTGTGTACCTCAAGACTGGAGGATGGCTCATGTGGTGCCCCTCCACAAGAGTGGCCCCAAGGGTGAACCAGGGAACTGCAGACTGGTGCGCCTCACATCCATTGTGGGTAAGCTGATGGAGAATATCCTGAAGGAGAGGCTGGTGGCCCTCCTAGAGGCCAAAGGACTACAGGACAGCAGACAGCATGGCTTCATACATGGCAGATCCTGCCAAACCAACCTGGTGGAGTTCTATGACTGGGTAACTAGGCAACTGGACAGGGGCCATGCAGTGGATGTCCTGTATCTGGACTTCAGTAAGGCATTCAACTCGGTGCCACACGGGAGGCTGGGAAGTAAGTTAGAAGACACAGGGGTGGGTGCAAAGCTGGTGAGATGGGTAGGGAACTGGCTCCAGGAGAGGCAACAGAGGGCAGTGGTGGTGGGGGAGCTCTCACACCCAAAGGTAGTGACGAGCGGTGTTCCGCAGGGCTCGGTGTTGGGACCAGTGTTGTTTGGGATAGTCATTGCAGACATGTCATTGGTCATCAAGAGCAAGATCAGTCTGTTTGCTGATGATACCAAGATGGGAGCGGTGGTGGATGACCTAGGGGGATGACAAGGGTTGCAGGATGATCTTGCAAAGCTTGAAACCTGGTCAGACACCTGGCAACTGGGGTTTAATGCCAAAAATGCAAGGTGCTGCATTTTGGGGTGAAGAACACAAGGAGGAATTAGCTGGGGAGAGTGCAACTAGCCCAGACAGAGGAGGAGATGGATCTGGGGGGTGCTCATTACAGGGTCAATGAACAACTCAGCACAATGTAGGAAGGCAGCTGCAAAGGCTAACAAAATGCTGGGTTGCATTGCAAGGGGTATATCCTCAAGGAGGGAGGAGGTGATTCTGCCACTGTATAGGTCATTAGTTAGACCGCACCTGGAGTACTGCATGCAGTACTGGCACCCATATCTGAAGAGGGACAGTAAGTTACTGGAGGAGGTACAGTGCAGGGCGACAAAGATGATCCAGCAGCTGGGGGACATCATACAAGAGGAGGCTGAGGTATTTGAACATGTACTTGCTGGAGGAGAGGAGGGACAGAGGGGACATGATTAAAACCTTTAAGTACATGAAAGCAATAAATAAGACAGGTACAGAGGGGTTGTTCAAAGTAAAGGAGGGGAGGGACACCAGGGGCCATGATAGGAGACAGGACGGAGGAAGGTTCAGGAGGGAGATGAGGAGACACTTTTTTACAGAGAGGGTGGTAGCTGGGTTGAATGTGTTACCTGCAGAAGTGGTATCCAGTAGAACAGTGGACTGCTTCAAAAGGGGATGGGACAGGACAAGCGGGAGGGTCGCCGTAGGGGAAGGGTGGAAGGGAGGGGCAGCTGCAGAATAAGGGGTGGTAGCTGCACATTTGAGCAGACTTGATAGACCTCTAGACCTTTATCTGCTGGAAAATTTCATATGTTTGTATGTTCATAAATACAGCAGTTTATTACAGGAACAAAAGAAAAGGCACCTTCCTGAAGGAAGAACAAAACGGACTGATGTTTCACCCAGTGGTCTTTGTCAAAGTACACTTTTGGCAAGCTGAGTGAGTTCCATGACTTTCTCTGTTGTTGCTGTACCAGCTGTCACAGTGAACTGCAGCCGTGCAGAATGGCTCTGAATTTCCACACAATATAAATCTACACTAGTCCCTTCAAGAGTAATTTATATACGTCAACCTCTCCTTCTCTTCTGACCTGGAGACACCTCTTTCCTAACAAAGCACCCAGAAAGGGAGTTGACTCTCCAAGTTGAATTGAAAAATTTCATAAATTTCATAAGTAGGAATACAAGATAACACCTTTTGCCAATTAGTCTCGCCATTGTAAAAATGGAAAACATTAAATGGTGTAGAACGTGACTCCATAATGTATATCTAACTTGTTTCTAAATGCGGTGATCATGTCACTGTTAACTATATCGGAAGGGAGCCCATTCCATGGGGACATCACTCTCTGGTTAATCCAGGACCCCCTCTTATTGGACTTATAAAATTCACCTTTTAGTTGATAACCATGATTTCTTGTAGTAATGGTTATTGCTTTCCTTTCTAACCCTACACATGTCCAAAGATCTTCATTCCTAAATGTGGAATACACTAGACAAAGGTCTTCCCTGAGTCTACAGTTATCCAATTTTTATAAATTCAGCTCCTTCAATCTACCTGTATATGAAAGGTCCTGGAAATTCTTGATCTTTTTTGGCACTCTCCTTTGTATCTTTTCGAGCTGTTTTACATCCATCTTATGGAATGGTTTCCAAAATTGTACACAGTACTCCATAAGCGGTCTAACCAGTGTATTATAAAGGGGTACTGTCACAGTATTGTCTCTACTTCTAGTATGTCGTAATATGCAGTTTAACATTCTGTTGGCCTTTTTAACCGCTTCAGTAGAGTGCATTCTAAATGTTAGGTCATATTTCACAAAAATTCCCAAATCTTTCTCACGCTCAACACTACAGTACTTAATATTTTGTCATATAGTTTATGTTGCAAGCAAATTATTCCTATTGAAGTGCATTACAAACAGAATAAAGTATGGGGTGGTGTGTGTAAACTTTGCGTTTACACACACTACCCCATATGTTATTTTATATAATTGCTGGGTCTTCCCCTCTTTGGCCACAGCAACTATATAAAATAGCAGCTGTTCTGATGCAGCTATGCTCCAGTCCAGTTTTTAGCCAGTGAGCTGGTACACAGATTTTCATTTTCAGAGCTTTTGCAGTTTTTTTTTTTAATATTTTGCTATCCCCTATTTGGAGAAAATAAAACTATTTTGTTTTTGAAGTGAATTACCGCCATGTTTCTCTGGTGGCTGGGTTGCGGGAGAGAAGGAAGCGGTGAGCCAGGAAGGGAGACACTGCAGCAGGTGCATGCGCAGAGTGAGGTGAACCGTGCATGTGTTTGCCATTATAAACAGTCCTTTATAATGGTAAATTATGGGATAGTCTCCCTATGGCAAAAAGGGGAGACCCAATAATTATACTGCATTTCTCAATGTTAAATTTCATTCTGTGCTGTACTGCCCAAATATTTTTTTTTTTTTAAATCTTCTTCTGGCACCCCCAAACCTGAACTCTCTCAGGCTGCCCCAGCTCACCTGAGTGCTCTACCGCCCACCGTGGACCTGTTCCTCATTATATTACTGTCCTCCACCGAACCTAGCCAGGCCATTCCCCTCAGCTCCAAGCCCCCTGAGGTAGGGCCACCTCCACGTACTGATGCTCTGTCTATAATCTAGAGTGCCTGGCTCAGGTCAATGAAGAGGCAGAAAGGGTGGAGACAGACCTGGTGTTGGGCATGTGTCATCAGGCACTGTGAGGAGCCGCCACCTATCAAACTCGAGGGGGGTTTCTCTTCAGTTCCCTACTTGTGCGGCATGCAATGGCATCAGCACAGGCCCCTCCCACAGACAGCCTGCCATCACCAGATCCCCACTTGCATTGTCATTGCTACTGGGTGAGTGTCACCACTGAGTGCAGAGTTCTCCTGAGCCCTCCCTAGGAGAAAAGAGCAGTCCTCTGGATATTCAAATTTCTCCTCCCCTACCAACCCCCCAGTGGTCCAGACTCATTCCTGAACCCAGGTAGCCAGCATGGCATGAGGTGTGGTGTCCAGTGCCTCAACCCTGAGTGCCATCAGGCTGGCAGCCCAAATACCTATTGAATCTAAATCATTTTGTAGGTTCATTATATCATTCTGCATTCTTACTATAGTTCCCAACTTACTATTGTCAGCAAACTTTAAAATCCATATATTGTTAGATGTTTGTAAGGAAGACACAAAGATATTAAATAACATTGTGCTTTGAACGGAGGCTTGGGGGACCCTGCTAGTTACTTTACCACAATCAGATACAAAATCCATGATGCTAACTCTCTGTATCCTATTGTTTAGCCAGGCTTCTATCTATTTGATCACTGATGGTTCAACTTCCAGGTCCTGCAAGCTACCAATCAATTCATTATGTGGCACTAAGTCGAAAGCCTTAGAAAAATCTAGGTATATTACATTGACTGGAAAACCATTTTCTAAGGCATTACTAACCTGCTTGAAGAAACATAAAAGATTAGTCTGACATGATCTTTTGAGCATGAAACCATGCTGGGAAATATCTGCATGGCCCATGACTCGAATAAAGTTTTTCAAATACTCTTTTATGTATTCCTCCATGATTTTACACAGAACACAGGTCAGGCTAATGGCTCTGTGGTTTTGTGCGTCTGAACTGGCCCCTTTTTTATGTATGGGAGTTACAATGGCAGAGCTCCAGTCATTTGGGATCACACCATTTCTTAACGATTCACTAAACAGAACAGTCAATGGGCTAGCTCTCTGAGTACCTCAGGATGTAGTCCATCTGGTCATGGGGATTTACTGATTTTTAATTTGTGGGTTGGCTAAAACAGTAGTTTTGTTGCAGTCTATAACAACCCTGGATTCATGTTCTTTGTTTGATGCAGTAACGCTGCTAAATTTCTCCTGAAA
Source organism: Neoceratodus forsteri (assembly GCA_016271365.2). Taxonomy (NCBI): domain Eukaryota; kingdom Metazoa; phylum Chordata; order Ceratodontiformes; family Ceratodontidae; genus Neoceratodus; species Neoceratodus forsteri. The sequence goes on from CM028133.1 coordinate 440,960,766, forward strand.
AAATACTGAGAAAGCACGTATTAAATGTATTGGACATTAAGTTTTCATCAGAAAACAATTCTGCTTCAACTTGTAGTGGGCCTATCCCACTGGTTCCTGTTCTTTGACTATTGATCCAATTGAAGAATTTTTTTTATCTGTTGTTTTGTTTGCTATTCGTACTTCTTCACTTGTCTTAGCATTTTTAATAGCTTTTTTACATTGCTTAGATATTTCTTTAAATTTTATCCATCTGCTGGTTGATGGATTTTCCCTATATTTGTTATGTGCTCATTTCTTTTTCCTTATGTAATCTTTGATTCTGGAGTTCAGCCATGCAGGGATTCTACCATGTTTATTATATTTAACTTTTTCTGGGAGATACTGGTGTGAGCAAAATTCGGTTTTATTCTTTATATTTTCCCAGATCTCCTGGACACCATGTCCTTTGAGTTCTTCTTCCCAATCCCAGCTATCCAGGTATTTTCTTATCTCATTGTAATTAGCCTTGTTCCAACCTTTTATTCTAGTATTCCCTTTGTCAAGGGTTTTACTCCCCAGTATTTAAACTCAACCGTATTGTAGCCACTTTGACCCAATGGTTCTCTGACTACACAATCCTTTATATCATCATCCATATTACTAAGAACAAGGTCTAGTACATTTTGTCCCCTTGTACTTTGACTGACGTGTTAAGCTGCTAAATTACAATGCAAAACTTCAGGATGTATCTAGAGACACTTTTTAAGTTCTGTGGAAATCTTCCAACATTCTTTTTTTTTTTTTTTTGGCATTGGGATTACAGATTACAATACACTGTTAAGAACTGTAGGTATGCAAACCTGAATCTTGCAGGGTTCTGTTAACTGTTTACACTTGGAAATTTCTAAGTTAGCAAAAGGTTTCCCAAGCTCCATATTGATTTTGCAGAACTTTTGAAAGGTTAACGAGAAACAAAATGTATGCTTGTAGTATACTGATATCACTAAATGTAATTCCTTGAACAATGTACGATTTTAATATCTGAATGTTTAATTACTGATATAATTTGCTGTGTTTTTACTGTTTTTTTTAAATCTTTGTATAGACTCTTTTTTTAATCTTTGTATGTACTTAAAAGCTGAACAAATAAATTTGAATTTGAATTTAATAATAGAGTACAGTGTGCAGTTTCGGTACCTGCATCTAAGGAGGGACAGGCTAGAGACTATCCAGAGGAGGCCTATAAAATGGTTCAAAGAGAAACTGGGTTAAGTCATATGAGTGGAGGCTAGGTGGCCTAAATGTGTACTCTGGAGAAAAGGGGTATGATAGAGATCCGGGTCACCCCTGAAAAAGGGACGGTCAAGGTCTCAGTGGGCCCACCCAGTTACCAAAATGTAAATAAATAAATAAATAAGATGTGCAAATATTTGCAGAAATATAATAGGGTGGGATCTGCAGTGTTATTTAAGTTGAACAGCACAACCTCCAGGGAGCATAAACTTAAGCTGGGGGGGGGGTCAAGAGGAACATCAAAAAGTGTTTCTTCACAGAGCAGGTGGAGGATGGGAGGGACAGTCTACATGGCAAAGTGATCAATGCTGGGACTATATTCTGGTTCAAAAAGTATTGGGACATCTTCAAAGAGATTATTATAAACAAAAGGGAGACAAAGGCTAGGAAAAGCTCTGAAAGGGCAAAGTAATACACAAAGGATATTAGGGCACACTCAATGGACTCATAGTTTTCTTCTGTCCTAAATCATCCATGAACATATAGTATGTATGTATATAATGCTGTCAGGTTTCGGTTCAATGGGGCAACTAGTTGTCACCCATATTGTTCTATCACCACCAATAGCAACATTGAATGGAGCCCCTGTTTTGTGAGTGCACAGGAGGCAATGAATAGCTTCCCCTCATGGACAACTGGATACAATTAGTATAATTCTAGGTCCATTCATGGGGATCCTACAAGCCTACAAACTATCCCCAACCTATGGGAGGCCCAAGATCAGGACTCATACAAGCACTATCTGGGCTTATAGGGTCCCATACACTGACTTTAGAAATGTGGTCAGTACATCCAGTGGGCACTTATCACCAAGTCCAACAGCTCCCAGTACCCTTATGACCCCCAGATACACCATCTAGTAGTTCCATAAATGATCTCTGGCTTCTTAAGTATTTATTCTTCCCTCATGGTAACATCCATCATGCATTGAGACCACTAATCCCACTAAGCTGACATGTATGCTACTGGAACCATGGTCAGCTCTAGTGAGGTTCTACTTGGGGCAAATATTGTGTCCCCCATAGTCAATAGATATCATTGAGAGTCAGTTAGAGTAACCTTAATCTCAAGGAAAGAAGGAGCAAGGACTGCAGGATCATATAGATCTAGAATGTATCTGGTAATGAACTATCTTGCTCAGTGTGCCCCCCTGATCAAAAATAGATAGATAGATAGATAGATAGATAGATAGATAGATAGATAGATAGATAGATAGGTAGATAGACAGACAGACAGATAGGCAGACATATAGATACATTTAGTCCCTGAGGTACAGTACAAGTTACATTAAACTGTTCCTCCAGTGAGTTGTGTTAACATTTCTGACTGAGTTGCATAAGTGTTGCTGGATCCAGCACAAAGCTCTGCACAGACTGTTCCTTAAGAGTTAAAATGCAGTTTTGCATTGCATTTTGACTGGACTGCAGATGCAGTACAAATGAGTTGCAAAAACATTTTGTAAACATTGCTACTGAGCTGCTTAAGCATTGAAAAAACAATGCAATATGAGTTGCCAATGCATTGCAAACTGTAAAAAACAATGCTAAACCAACTCATTGGTGGAACAGTTTAATGTGACTTGTACTTTATTACTAAAGGGCCTATACTGCTGCATAAAAAACATTTTAAGAAAACAATATCAATACTACATTTCATTTTCATTTTATTTTAATAACTGGTATGTTCATTAGCTAGGTAGCCAGTTGTCATCATCAACCAATAAACACATAGTGAAACAAAAATACAATATGCAATCAATAGACGTTATTTACAGTTACATACATTTTAGGAACAATAGCGTACTCTTAAAAAGTGTCAAAACTGAGAACAGTGGAAGCTTGAGCAATTACTGTTGGTAAGGAATTAAAAAACTTGGGGGCCATAAACATAAGAGTTCTTTGTCCTGCTGAGGTACATATCTTAGGAATAGTAAAATGCTTTGAAACAACTGAACAGATTTCAATGACCAAATGATGTTGGGCCCCATATTCAAAGGTTAGCACCAACTCAAACATGAGTAGTACTTGCGCTAACCTGAGTTGGCACCTGTGCTCTGGATGGGGCCATATTCAGAGGCCCCCAGAGCACTACCCAAACTTTGCAGTGCCAAGGTGCAACCCATACTGTTGCACCTATGCAAATGAGGGTGTCCTTCATGTATACTGGTGTAGAAGTATATTCAAAGGTTTGTAGCAGTGCTAAACAACCCCAGAGTGGCACTGTTCACTGCTGTCAAAAAACACATCTTATCTGGGTGCTAAGTCTACACCTCCAACCCCCAAAGGCAGGGAGGTTTTACTGCAGCCGCAAGCCCCTTTGTCAAGTGGTTCCTACCAGCCCCAATCAACTATCTGGCCTTTTAAATGTATATCCCTGGTGGTTTAGTGTTCCAATCACCTCATGATAACATATCCTGAGTGTATAATATATATCTCTGGTGATTTTGTTGCCCCCCCCCCCTGATCACATATTCTGAGTGTATAATATATATCAGTGGTGGTTTAAAGGTCCCCCATGCTCTAATTACACATCCTGAGGTATAATGTATGTCCCTTGTGGTTTAGTGGTCCCCACCCACCTGAACACACATCCCAAGTGTATAATACATATCCCTGGTGGTTTAGTGGTCCCCCCATCCAAAGAACACACATTCTAAGTGTATAATATATATCCCTATCTATCTACTGGCTCAAACATCCCCTGATCACCCTTCCTGCAGCTTAAATACATATCCCTGGTAGCCTAGTGGCCCCCATCTCTCCCAAACAATTGCCAACCCCCAATCCACCCACCACCCACTGAGAACTACCACCTTGCTCTGCCTCACCCTGGTCATTGCTCACCATCAGTACTCATGCTGAGTGGCAGTGGTCAGCATAGCCCTCAACTCACCTCGGCTGGCCACTGTCTGGCAGTCAAGGAGTGTGATCCTGCTCTGTGACTGTCAGATGGGCAGCCAATTGAGGAGGTGAATGAAGGACTGTGCCAGCTACCACTCTGCACCAGTACAGATGGTGAGTGATGATCAGGGTGAGGGGTTTGTGGGGCAGAGGTCCTCAGTGGGTGGGCACATGAGCGGTTGGAAATCAGTCAGGAGTGTGGGGGCACTAGACTACCAGAGATTAAATGGCAAGAAGGGTAATTGGGTGTATTGGGCAACTAAACCACCAAGGAGAGAGCTAGATAGATAGATAGATAGATAGATAGATAGATAGACAGACAGATAGATAGATAGATACATACATACATACATAAACAGGCAGATATAAAATTGCAAACAACTGCATTAATGCTGTAGTTACAGTTACAGCCACAAAAGTAGGAAAATGTTTCATTAGGATTTCCAAACCTAACAACCCACCCCCACACGGCACACACCAACAGGTATCAGAGGTGTGTCTCAGGGTTGTCAGTCCTAATGCTTACCCCATTCCATAAGTAAATAAGCTGAGATAGGTACAGTATAGAAAAATGGGGTAAACATTAGGGCTGACAACCCCAAGGCACACCTCCGACGCTTTGTGGTGTGCACAACATGGAGTGGGGTGTTAGGTTTGGAAATCCTAATGGCACATTTCCCTACTTTTGTGGCTGTTACACTAACTAGAGCATTAATGCAGTTTTTTTGTAGCTCATTTCTTTACTTTTTGATACAGTACAATTGTATCCTTATTTGCCTGTGGGAGAGCATGGCCCTCCGGGCCCTGCACTCCCATGCCTCTGCAGATGCATATGTGTATGTAGCTGTGGAAGCACATGGCCCTCCGGGCCCTGCACTTCGATTTATAGGACAACAGTGACCAAATTGCCAGCACAGCAATCATATTACTCCACCTCATGTACCCAGTACAGAAAATTGGTGAATTCCTACCAAAACTTAATTCTGTGCAACTACAATGTCATTCTGTGCCACAAGTGCAAAAACACATTTTGGGCAGGATTTGAAAAATGACAGTTGGTTGTGACATGCATGAGGTGATGTAATAAGAAGGCTATGTTGAAAATCTGGGCTCAAAATATTAAAAATGTCCAAAGTTACAAGCAGGTGTAGTGAAATTTCAACAAATGGTCATAACTTCAGCATTTTTTCATATTTTGACCCCAAATTTTCAACATAGTCTTCTTATGAACTCACCTCATGAACTCCATAGGCGAAAATGTTCAAATCCATGTCAAAATGCCATTCCATGCCACAGGTGTGAAAACACATTTCTGAAAGGATGTGAAAAATGACAGCTGTACTGTTGATGAGGTAGTGTGGAAAAAATGGCTATGTTGAACATTTTGAATCAAAATATTTAAAATTACCAAAGTTTTGTGCATGCATAGAAAAATTTCAATGAATGCTTGTAACTCAGCCATTTTTAGGAATTTTTTTTACCAAATTTTCAACATGGCCTTTTTGGGACCCCACCTCATGAACACTGGTGATGAAATTTCATTATTCAGTACCAAAAGGTGATTTTGTGCAGCGACCGAGAAATCACCTTCTGTGCCAGATTAACAAAATGACAGTGCCAGTGTTCATGAGGTGGGGTCCCAAAAAGGCCATGTTGAAAATTTGGTGAAACAATTCCTAAAAATGGCAAAGTTAGGAAGATAAGTTCAAAACACCATTGAAATACATTATAATAATAATAATAATAAATAAATAAACATTATTTTTATGGCACCTTTACAAAACCAAGGCACCTAACAGAATTTAAAAACATATCAGGTCTCACAACAGCTAATTAAATAAGACAATAAACATCTAAAATTGAGATAAATACATCAGTCACCAAATGCTTGGTGCCAGAGATGGGTTTTCAAAGCTCATTTAAATCCCACAATGGTCACGCACTCACGTAACTGGCAGGGTAGAGAATTCCAAAGGGATGGGGCCATGTGCATAAATGCTGGGCCCCAGAAGATTTTAAATGCACCCTTGGAATCTCTAGCAACCCCTTGCCAGCTGAGCGGAGCAATCGTCTGGGGTGGTAAGGTACCAGAAGCTTTTCAAGTAGTCAGGACCCTGTCCATGTAGGTCTTTGTAAGTCAGAAGACCAACTTTAAAGGTGATCCACCATTGGACTGGCAGCCAGTGCAGACTGTGCAGCACTGGAGAAATATGGCAGGACTGAAAGGTTCCTGTCAAAAGCTGAGCCACTGCATTCTGCACTAGCTGCAAACAGCAGATTTCCACCCCAGATAGCCCTAGGTACAGGGATTTGCAATAATCCAAGGATGAGGACACAAAGGTGTGAACCAACATAGGAAGGTCACTGGACAGAACAAGGTGCTTAATCCTGGAGATATTCCTCAGATGGTAGAAAGAGGTCTTGATGACAGCTGACACCTGCGCATGCAGCGTCAGCCCTTCGTCAAAAATTACCCCCAGGTTTTGCACCCGTTCAGAGGCTGGGAATGATAAACTCCCAAGGAAGAGCCTTAAGGGTGAACTTATCCCTGACCCCCCTATCCAGTGCTTACCTTCATTCCTCATTCATGGTTTAGCTTTGAAGAGTGCAGAAGTGTCTCAGTCCACAGATGACAGCGTACAACCTCAGTGGTAAGTATAGAGTAAAGGAGGTGTGGGGTGGTAGGTGCTCAGTGGGAGGGTTGGGAAGGGGGAGGGTGGTGGGGATGATGAGGGACCCTTTTCTTTTTCTCAGATTTAAAAAAAATGGCAGGGGACTGTTCTTTTTACAGGATAACAGTAAATAAATATTTTGGGACACTGGGGGTGGCCACTAGACACCAGGGAATATAGTAATTTATTTTTATGTGGACAGCGATCAGTGGGTGGGGGGTGCCACTAGACACCAGGGAAAAGGAAGGAACACAGCTAACACTGCTGCCAGCAGCACGACTTCAGCTGCAGCTTCAGAAGTCATGAAATGTCTGGTGTTCTCATATAGAGAATGCCGGGGAAGTGCTCCTCTTGCTAAGCTGGGCACCTGAGATTTTGGGTGCCCAGAAAACATATTAATGAGCACAATGTTAAAAAACAAACATAAGGATCTAGCTAAATGGGTCCTGTTTAGCTTTGTTCTGATGTTTGTTTTTAAAAATCTCAGCAGTTTTATGTATTTTCCATATTTGCCAGTTCGTGGAAAAACTGAACAAGATGTCAGTTGGCATGACACCAAAAATGTTTGGTGCCCTGCCAATTCAGTGGTGAAACCAAAAACCAGCACTTGTGGCATCAAATTCTTACTTTTGCCGCAGAACAGTATCTGAAAAAACCTACTGCATATGCGAAGGTCGGAATACACTAAAATTTAAAACCTAATAACTCTGGAATCCTTTTATATTTTTTCACCAGACCTGTCAAAGACACTACCTTTGGACATGACACATGTCCCCTGCAAGTTTAGGGCAAAATATCCTTTCCATGTAGGCTGTAGGTGAGAGCAAAAAAAAATGTTAAGTATAGGAAAAAATTTAGTTTTTTTTTTCAAAAAATGACACATGCAGATCTCAAACATTGTACAGACTGCCATCACAAAAATGTTCACACATCAAGACTTTGCCTCCTAGACAACACATACAAAATTTCAGCTAATTTCATCAAAGAGAGCCAAAGATATTACTGTGCAAAATTTGAAGTTTAACATTAAACAGACTACTCAACCCTAACTATAGGGGTGCGATAATATACCAGTATATTCAATGCAAGGTACAGTACTGCATTAATGCAACATTTATGGTTCAGGCTAAAATGAAAAAAGTAGGGAAATGTGGTTTTAGGATTTCCAACCCTAAAACCCAACCCCCACATCTAAAACAAATCAAGGGTGCAATCTTCTTTGGGGTTGTCAACCCTAAAGCCCACTCCATTAGGTGTGTATGTTTCTGTAGCATATAGAATAGAAAAGAATGTTCAACACACCCTTCTGATGACCCCACCTCATGAATAAGGGCAGTGAAAATTTCCAAATCTTGCCTCAAAGGTGATTTCACCAAGTGACCCCAAAATCATCTTTGGGGCTGGATTTGTATAATTCCTCCACAATTGTTCATTAGGTGGGGTCTTAAAAAGGCCATTTTGGAAATTTGGTACAAACATGGCAAAATTCTGCACCAAAGTTGAAAACCCCATTGAAATACATTGAATCACACTTACAGTACCTTACTTTCTCATATAGTGGTCACCGGTTCCAGCAGCAAGATGTGTCTTTGATCGGAGGGTGGATCTTCACCTTGGGACATGTTCAGGTAAGTGATGGTGTATGTGGGGTATGTGGGAGGCTGTGGGGAGGTGGGTGCTCAGTGGGAGGTCGGGGTGGAGGGATGGGATTGGCAAGAGAACATTTTCTTTTATACTGGTAAAAAAAGACATTGAGGGACTGTTTTTTTTTTAATTTAGTCATAAACGGTGATCAGAGGGTGAGGGGTGCCACTAGACACTAGGGAGACAAACAATATCACATGGGGATGGTGATCACAGGATGGGGGGGTGGCCACTAGACACCAGGGAAAAATATCACAATTACAAGGACAGTGATCAAACAATGGGAGTTTGCCACTAGACCCCAGGGAAATATTTAATAACTATGGGGATGACAATCATAGTGTAGGGGTGCCAGTAGACAACAGAGATAAATGTAATAATAATGGAGACAGTAATCAGAGGGTGTGGGGTGCCACTAGACAGCAAGGATAAATGTAATAATGGGGACAGTGATTGGAGGGTGGGGGTACCACTAGACACCAAGGATAAATTTAACAATGACAAGGATGGTGATTAGGGGGTGGAGGTGCCACTAGACACCAGGAATAAATATTTACAGGGGCAGTGATCAGAGGATAGGGGTGCCACTAGACACCAAAGGAAAAAAAAAATTACGGGAACGGTGATCAGAGGGTGGAGGGGTGCACTAGATAACAGGGAAAAATAAACAAAATTATGGGGACAGTTATTGGAGGGTGGGGTGCCACAAGACACCAGGGATAAAGTACATAATATCTGGGAACGCCATGCAAAATCCATTTTTTTGTTTGCAGGAATCCTTTTCTGTATCAAATGAAAAAGGAAACAAAAAAGGATTCCTTCAAACAAAAAAAGATTAGCAAAAAAACTAAGTCCAAGATGTTTTTCCGTATGAATGGATCCTTTTTCGTTTGAACAGAAAATGTCATATGGAAAAAGCAGGGAAAAAAACTAAGTCCCAAATCTTTTTCCATAAGAAGGGATCCTTTTTTTTGCTTGAACAAAAAAGGTCATATGGAAAAAGCTGAAAAATAAAAAAAGAGTCCAAAATAATTTTCCATACCAAGGGATCCTTTTCCATTTGAATGAAAAAGCCCATATGGAAAAAGCAGAAGCAAGTCATGAAAAAGGATTTAAAAGGAAAAAAAACACATTTTGGGGTCTGTTTTCCCAACAGTTAACTTCATAATCCACATAATGGAGTCCTGACAAGCAAGATGCATGTCTTGGTCACTCTACAAGATGTCATTTTTGTGTGTTTTTAATTTTTTTTTATTGAGAGAAAACAAAAAACAAGATGGCAGAAAATTAAAAGGATTTCTCCAAACAAAAATGGCTTTGCCCCAAATGAAAAAGGATCTTTGTTCTTATGGGTCAAATCTTTTTTCGTTCCAAACATCTACTAAAAAGACCACTGAGCATGCTCAGAAACCGAAATTTAAAAATTTAATAACTTTGTAATGGATTAATATTTTCTCACCAAACAAGTGGAAGGCATATCTATGGGCTAAGCCTTTTCTACCTTGAAAATTTCAGACCAAAATTCCAAACGGTCTATCACGCCCCTATAATACATTATCTATATCTTTATCTATACTACACTTATGATATGTGATATGTGTGTTCAGGGGTATGGAGGAGCACAAAACCACTAGGGATATATATACTTCACACTTGGGATATGTGAGTAGCGGTGGGGGACCAGTAAACCAAAAGGGATATTATACACTCAGGATGTGTGGTCGGGGGTGGGGGGAGTCACTAAACCACCAGGACATGTTTGCTGCAGTGGTAATGGGGTCCTCTATGCCCATGAAAATGAGCCTGTGATGGGCATGCAGCTGGTGCTTTAGTGCCTTGCATGCCCAATGTACTCATCTGCATGCTTGGGCTAAATATGGCCAACTTGAGACCTGGCACTTCAAGCAGTGCTATCTTCTGTGGGCTGTATGCTGCCTTGGTCTATGCTTGTGCAGCACAGATCTGCTTAGCACTGTGCTGACATGGCCTGATATTCAGTCAGTTAGTGCCACTCTGTCAGCAAGCAGTAACCAGCTGAATATCAGTCAGAGCCAATCATGCACTATCACAAGCGCAGTACAACAGGCTGCACTGCCATTGTGCCTGGCTCAAAATATGAGACCCTTTGTGTTCACTGTATGCTGAAATGATGACACCATGCAATACTACTCTTAGGCTTTAACTTTCAATTTCAGGATGTGCAGTTCCAATAAGAATGTCAGAGGTCCAATGCAGTGTCTCATGGAGAGCATCTGTAGTGCTTGAAATCTGATGTGAAGGGCAGAGTTAAGGCCAATGAGCAAGACATTGTTATACTACTGAGGTACTCTATGAACTAGAATGCAATCAATTTCTTGATCAGTGTGTTGTGTCTTTAGAGAGGAGTAAGTGACCATGATACTCATCTATCACCGTTCAGTGTGGGATCTCTAGGAGAGTTAACTTCTCTTTATCCACTGCAGCAGGCCACTGCTGTGCTCCACCACCCTTACCTGACATGAGGTCTTTCGGGCACTTCCATGTGCAATACTCATTCCCAGCAGAACTCCAGAGCCAGCTCAGAGGCTTCATCATGCAATGACCCCCGATTTTTCCGCCCTTTTCCTCCCCCCAGTTACCCAGGACCCCGGAAGCAGCGATGCATGTGCGTGGAGGCGCACATACGCATCACAGCTCCAGTCAACAGCCCCTTCTACCCTCCCCTGGCCTTGAGACCTGTCTCTTGAAGGCATCACTGCCACCCAGCCTCCACTGGGGGGCAGTCAAGCACCGAAAAGCAATCCTGAACCCTCCCAAGGTGGAAAGCTGCCAGCCGGCAGCTGCTCAACATCCTCCCCCCCCACCAACCCCTGATGACCAGTGCTTATTCCTGAACCTGGGTCACCAGTGTGGCATGAGGCGTGGTGTCCAGTGCCTCAACCCTCTCAACCCCCTGGGCCGGCTAAGGTAGACGGACTTAATGTAAAAGTTTCAAGTGCAGACAACACTATATAAAAATATAGAAACATAGAATTTGTCAGCAGATAAGGATTGCTTGTCCCACCAGTCTATCCATTTTCCCCATCTACAGTATCACCACAAACCATACTTGATCGACTCTTTCTACCTCCCCCTTTCATTCCATTAAGGTTCCCTTATGCCTATCCCATGCATTCTTGAACACCTCCACTGTTTTTGCCACCACCATCAACACCTCAGCTCATAGAATGTTCTAGGAATCCATCATTCCTTCTGTGAATAAATACCTTCTCAAATCTCTCCTGAATCTGCTCCCTTCAACCTCATAACATGCCCCCTTGTTCTTGAGCACCTTTTTTTCTGAAAAAATACTTTTCTTCTGTGCCATAGTCACCCCAGTGTGGTATTTAAAGATCTCTATCATATCTCCCCTTTCTCTCCTCACTTCCAGGGTGTACATATTGAGTTCCTTTAGTCTCTCCTCATAGGGCTTTTGATGCAGACCCTGCACCATTTTAGCTGCCCTCCTCTGGACTGCCTCTGCTCTGTCGATGTCCTTCCAGAGATGTGGCCTCCAGAACTGTACATAGTATTCTAGGTGAGGTCTTACAAGCATTCTACAGAGAGGCATCACCACCTCCCTCCTTCTCTGGTGATACCTCTCCCTATGCACCCTAGCATCCCACTAGCCCTTTCCTGGTCCTCCTTTGCACAGTGCCCCCTATCCCTTTTCAACCCTAGAATCCCTCCCCTGGTCTTCCTCTTTTCAATTACATACCTAAAATATGTCTTGTCTCCTTTCATTACTGCTTGGGATATTCTCTCTTCAGTTTGTGCCTTTGCGCTTCTTACCACTTTCCTTGCTTTGCTCTGTTTCTCTAGATACACCACCCTTTCCACCTCCCTCTGCATCTCCTTATATATCTTCTGAATGCCACCCTTTTACTCTTTACCTTTTCAACCACCTCTTTCAAGAACTACAGCGTCTCTATTTCCTCTTGTTTTTGCACACTTAATGCAGAGATTTGTTGCCTTCACTATGCCTGTTTTAGCTTCGCCAACTACTCCTCCACCCCACCCAGGTCATCCCCCTCCACCAGGTCTTCCCTGAGGCATTCAACCAGGGTTGTGGCTAAATGGAACACTCTGCCTGAGGAGGTGATATCCTGTAAGACGGTGGGCAGTTTTAAAAGGGGATGGGACAGAGTGAGGGTCAGAGTAACTGTTAGGGGAAGGGGAGGGGGCAGCTGCAGTATAAGGGTGCTAGCTGCACATTTGAGCAGACTTGATAGACCATGAGGCCTGTTTCTGCTGGCAGTTTCATATGTTTGTATAAAATCTGCCCTCATGAAGTCCAGGGCCCTCGCCCTTCTGCAGTTCGATTCTGCAGCCATCCTTATACTGTACCACACTGTACGGTGATCACTGGTCCCCAGGTGGCCTTCCACCTTGATATCTGCAGCACTGTCCTATTTTGTGATTACCAGGTCCAGTATTGCCCAGTCATGATTGGGTTCACTGACTAGTGATCTGAGGAATTCCCCCTGCAGGGAGTCCAGGATGTCTCTGCTTCTAGTTGAAGCTACAGCTGGGATGTTCCAATCTACATTTGGCAGTGTGAAGTTCCCCACCAGCAGCACCTCCAATGGCTTCCACCAGTACCTTATCTAACTCCTCCCCCTGTGCTAGAGGTCTGTAGATCACAATATTGCATATATTGTATTAAGTTTTACGTAGGTATATTTCTAACTGTTATGGCCTGTTTGAGAATTATTTTAAAGTTTCTTATGTGGTCCATAAATCATTCCTGATAGTTGCATAATAGATTTTAGAACAGAATGATCAGCACTGCAGTAATACCATTCTGTCATCCTCACCCAAAAGAAAAGCATCAATAAAGAGTGGGGCTATAACCAACATAATTCCTTCTCTTCCAATCAAACAGAGGGATTTTGTAATCAGAATTGCCTTAAAAGAAGTTTATATCAGTGATAAAAGATGGAGGCTTCAGTGTTTCTTCATTAATGTGTTCAACTATTTTTACCCTATTCACAAAAATCTTATTTTTGACTCTTTAAACAACATTGTAGCCAAGTAGTTAAGCCAACTAGTAGCATATTACACTGCATCAACAGACATATTAGAAGCAGGAAGAAAGAGGTACTAGTCCCTCTGTACGGGTCACTGGTGAGACCACATATGGAGTATTACTCTTAGTTTTGGTCACCAGGGTATAAAACTGAAATAATATTACTTGAGAAAGTACAGAGGAGAGCCATGCACATGATTACACAGGTTAAAAATAGATTATGAGGAAAGGCTATCTGAGTTGGGGATGTTCACTCTGTAATATCGCCAATTAAGGGGTGACATGTGCATGATTTTTAAGGCTGTATCAGATGAGGGGTTATGGGAGAAGTTGGGCCTCAAAATTAGGGAGCATAAATATCATACTAGAGCCCACCCCTTACAACTAGCTGGGGAAAGTTATCTGTCAAAAAAGAGGAAACATTGGTTCAGTCTAAGGGTAGTGTCTATCTGGAATAGCTTGCCTGTGGAAGTGGTGGCCAGCAATAGTATGAATGAGTTTAAAAACAAATTGGACAAGTGCTTAATAGCTAACAAAATTCAGAGGTATATCTAGGTCATACGTGGCGAGCGATATGGACTACGGTCTTCTATGCTCTGTATTAACCTACATAACTTATGTAACTCCATGTTCTATTACAGTTAGGTGCTCTCTATATTTGCTTGCCATAGGCAAAGCAGATTTACTGGGATCTGTTTAGGGAGTTTGGGGCTTTTAATCAACTCCAATCCATGTGTGTGTACTATATATATATATTCTTTACAAAAAAATGCATTAATGGACCAGTTAGGGTTCAACTTACCACCACAAAAGTAGGAAAATGTGACATTAGGCTTTCCAACCCTAGCTCCTCACCTTCCTAATCAGCAAAAGGAAAAAACCATACAAACAATCACAGACAGCCATCATCAGATAAGCAAATAACATAGAATCATTTCCAGATGATAGCATGCAGTGACACTGATGACCTACCTTCGTGGATTTGTATCCATGGTATGCACACCACAAGACATATACAGTCACTTCAGGCTGCAAATAGAAATTCACCAAACAGAAGCAAAAATACTATCTCTGTGTGCAGAAGCACAGACCCCTGTAGCCACAGATACAAATCCACACTACCCAAATTATAAGAGTTCTTTTGTCAGCAGAAGCACAGGCTCCTATGAGGCCAGTGCTTCTGTATCCACAGGTACTCATGCACACTGTAAGACATACATACAGTTGTGGCTGCAGAAGCCCAGGCCCCTGTGGGTATAAGACATACACACCAACTTCTGGCTGCAAAAGAGCAGCCCCAAGAAATTATACCAAATACCAACATTGCAACAGTGCTTCTGCCTGCAGCATTACAGGCCCCTGAGGGACCTGCACCTGTGCAGCCAGAGGTAGAAGACAAACATACTAACTTTTTGCTGAAGAAGCATAGGCCCCTGTGGGGCTTTGACTTTCACAGCTGCATACAGAAATCCATGATACCCAAACTGCAACAGTACTTCTGTCTACAGAAGTGAAGGTCCGTGTTAGGTCAGTGATTCTGCAGCCACAGGTACTAAGGCATGCTGTAAGACATGCACACATAGTTGTAGTAGTAGAAGCACAGCCTACTGTGAGGCTTGTGCCTCTACAGTCACAGATACAAAGCCACAAAAGTAGCACATCAGTACTACTGCATTTGTGTCATCTGGAAACAGTTGCATGGTGTTCATTTTACCTGATGATGGCTGCCTTTCGTTGTTGGTGTGGTCTTGTCCTTTTGCTGCCTGGGGGGGGGGAGTTAGGGTTGGAAACCCTAATGCCTCATTTCCCTACTTTTGTGGTATTAAGATGAACCTTAACTGGTGAATTAACACAGTTGTTTTTTGCAAAGAGTGTCCTTTCTTTTTGAGATAATGGAAAATGCAGATGCACAGTGCCATCCAGACACTGCAAAAAGGGAAGAGTCTGTCTTCCTACAGAAGTGCAGAGCCTTCTAAGCCCTGCACAGTCACATGGCAACATATGTCAAGAATTTGTGGCACTGTCTGGTGTGCTGCAGAGGTGCAGGGCTCAGCTTCCATTGGCCACAGATACAGACCAGCAGGGAAAAGAGTCCATCTGTCAGCCAAAGCACGGGGCCCTCTGGCAGCCACAGGTGCAAAGTTACAGTTCCCTATGCTAAAAGAAGAGTTCTGTTCACTATATGGTGCTTGGGCCCATGCAGGCATCCCTGCATCTTCCCTTCTGAGGCTGGGGGGGTGGTGCTACATGACAGTGCCATCCTTCCAGCATCAGCCCATCCAGCTGGCTCACTGAGCTCACCCTCCATAACTCAGCTCACCAGCATGGGATCACAAAGCAGTACCCATTTGGCTAGAGGTTTGCACCGCAGACATTTCTTAATAATGTTTTTTTTAATTTTGACACCAAATTTTCTACACATTAATGTAATGTCTCCCACTTATAAACATGCCATGTGGCATCTATAGTATACTGGGTGAAATGTCATTGCATGCTAAAAGTGTGACATATTTTGACCAGGTTTTAAAAAATGACAGCTGTCACTTTTATAAGGTGGTGTGCAAAAAAGGCTATATCAAAAGTTTGGACTAAAACTATTGAAAATGACTAAAGTTATGAATGATCATAGAAACCATGTCAATGTACATTCATAAATGTGTTGATTTTTTAATATTTTGACCAGAGCACCACATAAGATTTTTTGGATGAGTACTGTACTCTTCATTTCGAAAGTTAGGTAAGTAAAACCAAATTCACATGCATACAGATGTCTGGACATAGTGGAGTGAGGAGTACATTTTTAAAAACAATGTTGTTTTTTTCTAGATAAGAACTGATCAAGTGCCAACAATGCTCCAGATAATGTTGGCAGGTAGGATTAATTTACTCAGCAGTTTTAAAATATAGTGAGTAAGATAAAGTTGGACTGCATATGAGTGTTGTAAATCTAGAAAAAACTGCTCCTTTTGAATCCGTAATTATGTTATGAAGCACTGTCCTTTGGTGTGGTGTATTTACAAATATTGTGTGAGTATTGCTACTCATTAAAAAAGTTTCTAAAGAATATTTTCTAAAATGAGGTGAGGTGAGTCCCCTTATCTGGAGCCCTGATTTTTCACCCTAAATTTTGAACACAGTCTTCTTATGACCCAATGTCATAAACACGGTAGGTGAAAATTTTAAAATCTTGCCTCAAAGGTGATTTTGTGGATCAACTACAAAATCATCTTTTGGCATGGATGTGAAAATTTCACCAGCATTTTTTATGAGGTGGGGTTGCCTTAAGGCCATGTTGAAAAGTTGGTGAAAAAATATTGAACATTGGTGACGTTATGGGGGAAAACGCTGAAATATTTAAACTTTTACTTACAACTTAATAATTTTACCATATTTTTCCACCAAATTTTCAACATAGTCTTCTTATGACCGCACCTTATGTACCCGGTAGGAGAACATTTTCAAATTCCACCTTAAAGGTGACTTTATGGAGTGACTGCAAAATCACTTTGTGGGATGAATCTGAAAAAAATCACCTACCTTGTTCATGAGGCAGGTAATCAAAAAGGCTATGTTTAAATTGTGGCATAAAAATATTTATTTATTGTTTTAATTAAGTATACATTACTACAATTTCAAGAGACAACTTACAAACAAAACAGATCAAACACAACCTCAGAACCAGAAAGAACACCAACAACACAAAACGTATAACAAATAACAAAGCTGCTCACCCCCACCCATAAGCAAGCACATCACTGGTGTGTACATGGGAGACATTCCTCTGTGCAGGCCACCAACCAGACAAAGGAGAAGGAAAAAAAATTAAACACATGGGAAAATCCACTAGCCCAGCACTACGTGTAATATAAAATACTACTGACATCTCTCAAGAGAAACCAACAAGCCAAGAAATAGCCAAAATATCAGAGCAGCATCAACAAGGTATGCAACAACTCCCAGAGAGTATGGAAGGACTGCACATGATGATTGAGACTAGCGATGGACTTCTCAATGATCAAGGCACTTAAAATTTATTTTAACCATTCAGACCACAATGGCATATTTGCATCTAACAAGGGACGAAGTATGACTAATTTAGCCGTTGCAGCTGTCAGTGCCAAAAAAGCTTTTCTTGGCCCCATCCAGTGCTCAACATAGAACACCTCTAAACAAACTTCAGGGATGAATGCATCATGAAGACCTAAACGATGATCGAAGTAGTGTTCAATAGACACCCAGAAGGACTGCATTTTGGGACATTGCCACAACATACGGCAGAAAGTGACCTCCAAGTACCACTTTACATACAAAGAGCATCAGCCCTCCTACCCATTCTATATAACCTACTGGGGTAAAATACATATTATGTAGGATTTTATACTGTTGTAAGCATAGCTTATCCTGTTTAATAAATTTGTACAAGTCCCTCTAGACTCTCTGCCATTGAGTTTCTGACAAAGCAAGCTCCAAAGTGTCAGGCCAATAATGACTAACGGCAAGAAGCTTAGTTCAGGTGCAAATTTCCAATTGTATTGTACAAATGTGAGTCAAGATGCAGTTGTTGGGCCAGCTGGATTAAGTCTTTCAGAAGTAACCCTCTTTGCTTAGACCATGGGGTGGGGGTGTCCCAGGAACCACGTAATACAATGGGTAGTTTGTAAATACTTAAAGATGGCATTTCTGGACACCACAAAATGGTGCTTGAAGATACCAAACAGTAGAATTGTTTGGTCCTGCAAAAAATCCTCCAGGGAGGTAATAGAAACCCCATCCCAAAAGTGAGGAAGAATCACTTTCCCAGCTAATAACAAGTAAGGATTATTGAAAAGTGGCTGGGAAGTATCCTGGGATAGACAGATCTTTAAGTATTTACACAACTGTGCATGAGCCATAACAGACCAACCAACTGGAGTGTGATGAAGGTGCTTAGGTAGTTTTGAAGGGGGAATAAAAAGTAGGACTCTTAGATGACAATAACTTTTGCTCGTCAGGTCTCTTTCAGACATTAGCCACTAGGGTACATATCTCAGGCCTCCCCTGTCCTGCTCCCTTGTGACCCATAAAAAATATATGGCTTCCTGCAAACCAAAGCAATTACCTAAACAGTTAGGCAAACATAACCCTCCATCATCTCTTGGTCCCACCAACTTACAGAAAGCTTGACAGGCCACCTTACCAAAGAAAACATGTAAGCATAGCTTGAAGTTGGCAGAACCAAAATTGTGGGAGAAAAATATTCAGCATACTCAATGGGTACAACAGTCTGGGTAACACATTTCACTTTAATTATATTAACTCTATCCCATAAAGTTAGGGGTAGGGAGCCCCACCATTGCAAGTCTTGCCCTATTAATTTCAAGAGGGTGTCTAAAGACTTTTAAGAAGGACTGGGGAAGCAGATACCTTAATACCAAGGTAGTTAAGAGATTTACTCTCCCAACATAGTCCTATATCAGTAATAGCTGTGTTTGGCACCTGAGGAGAAAAGAGAAAGACAGTAGTCTTACAGAGATTAAGTTGGTAAGCTAAACATTTACTGAAGGCCTCAATCTCATGGAGGACCCCTGAATAGAAGTCAAAGGATCTACAATATGTAAAAGTACATAATCTGTAGAAATTGAGATCTTCATCTGATGAGAGCCCATTGAAATTCCTTTAATCCTGGGATTGCCTTCAATTTTAAAAGTTTGGGGTTCCAGGTATAAATTAACAAGAGTGAAAGGGGACACTGTTGACGAGTCTCTCCTTAGGAAGAAAGGCTGCAACAACACTCCATTACAAAATCTTTGGCTGTGGGAGACTGGTATAATACCTGAATCCACTGAATAAATGACTGCGGAAGGTTGTATCTGTCTAGAATAAAAATTAATAGTGCCACGCTACTTGGTCAAAAGTTTTTTTCTGCATCCAGGGAGACCAACACCACTTCTTGGTTGGTCTTTCTAGATGCTCAGCTCATTGTACCCCTATTGACCGCATATTGAGGTTTTGTACAGACATGTTTGACTCATGTTTTGACCTTTGTCTATTGTTAATCACTGTGTAATAGCTACTACTGTCTATATAAATGTATAGTTGTTGAACTATGTTGGTGCCACCTTATGGCCTGGGTCATGTCTGAAAATGATCCATTGGATCAACACACTTACCTAGTTAACAAAGACATAAATAAATTTAAAAAATATTTCAGAAACCAAGTGGTGGATTTTCCTCAAATGATCACTGAGGAGCCTGCCTTCCATAAACCCAACCTGTTCTATGCCTATCAAGTAACTAACATTTTATTTATGAAGCATCCTATCCCTGAGGCTCAGGGTGTTTTACAATATAGAAAAATAGCAATAAAATAACAATGAACCACAGTTCAAGGCTAAACAATGATAATGACAATGAGATAAAAAAAGGATAAGTTAAAGTCATCCACTGGTATAAGACAGTTCCCAAAAGCTTCTTTAAAGAGATGTGCTTTCAGGCCCTTCTTAAAGGCCTCCAGTCAGGAGGCCTCCCTCAAGGACCTAGGAAGAGAATTCCACAGTGGTGGCACAGCCACTGCAAAAGCACAACCACCAGATGTTTTTAGCCAAGTCCTGGGAATTGCTAGGAGGCCTTCCTCGGAAGAGTGCAGTGAGTGCTGAGGGTGGTGTGGAGTCACAAGACCAGTCAGGTAGCTTGGGCCCAGACCATATAGGGTTTTATAGGTGAGAAGACCCACCTTGAAGGAGATTTGCCACCTTACCACCAGCCAGTGCAGGACATGCAGCACCAGGGTCACATGACACAAACTCGAAAGGCCAGTCAGTAACCTGGCCACCACATTCTGCACTAGCTGCAGGTGACACAGGACTCCTCCACTAACCCCAAGATAAAGAGCATTACAGTAGTCTCAGGTGAGAGGAGAACCTCCCCAATAAAACCCCTATGCATCCTGTCAGTGAGGATTGACTCGAACCAGTCAATGACAGTACCAGTGAGTCCATGGAGACCACTAAGGTGATTGAGCAACACACCATGGTACACAGCGTCAAAAGTTTCAGAGAGATCAAGAAGAATGAGACAAGACCACTCTCCTCTATCTCCAGCCCTGAGGAGGTTATTGTGCACCCGCACTAGTGCTGTTTCAGTACTGTGCCTTCACCTAAAACCAAGCTGAAGGTCTTTAAAAATGTTAAAAGCAGTGAGGTGGGCCTCGAGCTGCAGTGCCACAATTTTCTCAATAACCTTGCCCAAAAGGGGCAGGTTAGAGATAGGTCTGTAGTTCGCCAAGATGTCAGGGTTGAGAGATTTTTTTGCAGGAGGGGCCTCACCAGTGTCTTTTTCAAAGTGCTAGGAAAACATCCCTCAGAGAGTGAACACCAGACAATTTCGATGAACACTGGGCCAATTGACTCCACACATTTCACAAGAAGATACATTGGGCTGAGGTCCAGTTCACAGAATGTGGGTAGTAGCAACAAAATCACCTTTCATGCTTCCTCCACCCCCACTGTCCTAAACTCACTCCAGAGAGCTGGGATGTGATTTGTAACATCTGATTGACCATTGCAGAATAACACACACCCCTTTGAATGAATACTGGACCTGATGGAGGACACTCTGTCAGAGAAGAACAGAGTGAACTCTTCACACTTAGCCAGAGATGCTCCAGCTTTAGGCTGTATGCAAGTGTGATGAAGCAGTCTGTAAACAGTCCTAACGAGCTGAGCTGGTCTGTTCTTCCCGGCAATTATCTCCCTGGACAGGAACTTTGCCTTCTTATGGGAGATATCCCTTTGATATTCACTGTAGTGAGCTTTCAAACCAGTCTGTCCTCCTCTTATCCAGACTTTAGCCAGCAATGCTCCAACCTCTGACCTCTAGTCTTCATCCCCTTGAGAGCCCCATCAAACTGTGGAGGTCTCAAGTAGGAGGACCTGGGTTGTATATGGACTGGTGTGACAGAATCCAGCACCGAGGTCACAGCCCTATTATAGGCTGTGACTGCTTCACTCACTCCTGATGCACAAGCAACTCTCACCTCAGAGAGGTTCGTTTTTGCTGATAATCCCTCTGGGGACAATCCCCTCAAAGGGTGACAATGGACCATCTCCACAGGGGAGGGATCACTAAGGGGAGCCCCAAACAAGAACCTCACCACACAATGATCTTACCAAACAACCAGCTCAATCCTGAGATCATTGATCTCAAGCCTCAGTGAGAATATTAAATTCAAGGCATGGCCATGGCAGTGAGTCATGGAGGAAAATGCTTGTGCTAAACCCAGTGACTTCATCATCTGAGGAAATGTTGTCCAAATTGTGAATGTTCGTCATTGACCCAGGTGGGGACTGGAACCTGGCGTCCCAGCCTGACTTGGATAGATCAAGAAAATGGATCAAGAAAACTTACACTTTACCCAATCTAGACGCCAAGACTTTAGCTAGTATTTTAATATCCACATTAATAAGTGAGATAGGCCAGTAGTTACCAGGTTGGGTAATGTCTTTGTCAGGCTTTGAGATCAGGACAATTTGAACTTTCAGAAGGGGAAGATCTTTTAAGTCATGAGAGTATAAGTAATTATTAACACTAGTTAAAGCAGTAACTAAGTCATCTTGAAAATCTTTATAAAAATTAGCAGGGAAGCCATCAGGCCCCGGGGCCTTATCTAGGGTCAGGGATCCAAAGGCAGCTAGAACCTCAGCCTCACTTACTGGGCCCTCAAGCAATTGGCGTTGCCTCTCTGACAATTTGGGTAGCTGTATACCTTGCAGAAAATCCTGCATGGCATCACCTATATCAAACCCCTCCAACTCATCCCAATAAAGCTTTCATAAAACTCATGAAAAACCTCAGCCATGGCTCTAGAATCAATAATAGGTTCCTCACTGTCTGGAACTTTAAGACAAGTAATCACCTTTTTAGCTTCTTGTTGCTGAAGTCTAAAAGCCAATAATCTACTTGCTTTTTCTCCCTGACCTAGGTGAGAGACCTTGGCTTTAAAAAAGCCTATTGAGCCTTTTCTTGAAGAAGACCAGAATATTGTGCTCTCAACTGAGATAACTTAGTCTATACCTGAGTGGGGGTAGTAGGCTTTAAATGTCTTTCAATATTTCTGGACTGTCTGCTGCTTTCTTACTCTCTTTCATTTAGTGGGTAAGTGAATTATCTACCCCCACCACATGCATTTGAAGGCTCCCCATACCTGATCTAGGATAGGAACTGTATTTATGTTTTCTTGTATAGATGTTTGAATATATTGTCACAATCTGTCTACAAGATGGGAGTCTTTAAGTAACTGCAGTTTAAAAGACCAGGTCTTCTCTCTGACTGTTGTTTGCACTGTCTCAAGCTGTAGTGTAACTGGTGCGTGGTCTGAAAGGACTTGCACCTCAATCTCACAAGCGTAAAGATGTGGAGTAAGTTCCTGACTCATTAAAAAATAATCTAGTCATGACAAGAGTCGTGGGTAATGGAATGATATGTTTATACTCGGGCATTAGAGTACAACAGCCTCCACGGATCCAAGAGCCCTAAGTGACCCGTAAGTTCCTGGAGGGCTCTTTGACTAGGTGAAAGTCCACATTGTCTCCTATAAGTTATATCCAAGTCAGGTAGAAACACCAGATTCCAGTCCCCACACAAAGTATTGTTGTATTAAGAAAAGGCGCCAATTCCATTGCCAACTTAATAATGAAAGAGGGGGAATCAGTATTTGATTCATAAATATAACCCAGTAAAACCTCCACTTGACCCAGCTGACCATATACCAAAACATATCACCCATCCCCATCCTAGACCTCCATGATACATTGAGAGGGGATTGCCATGGCAAGTAAAATTGCCTCCCCTCTCTGTCTGGTACTGTTGCCAGCTCCAAATGCTTGATGCACCCATTCTGTACGGAAAGCAAGCACCTTCTCATGGGGCAACTGCATTTTCTGAATAAAAGCAATCTGGACACCAAGTTTCTTAAGGTGGTGTAAAATACAATGATGATTCTGCTTCACTTGACCCCCCCCCCCTTAATATTCCAGGTAACAAATCCCCAGGGGTTACCAATAATTATTGTAATGAGAGGGAACTACTATCTGGCCTCCCTTAGGTCCTCCCATGTTCACAACCAATAACCCCAATGAGCCTGCAACCCACCCACCCCCATAACACATCACCCCAAATAAAGAGTAACAACAGACTAACAGGTAAAAACAACTAAAAACCCGTAATGAAAAGCACTAACTCACTTCTAGGGTGGTAATAGCCACTTATATCTCTCCAGCCCATTAATGGTTGGTGACAGAGTAGGATCAAGCTCCCACCAGGAGGTAACTAACCAACATGCATTGTCAAAACAGCATTAAGAAAAATCCCCAAAAATAACATAACATCCCCTTAACAATAGCAACCAAACAGGGGAAGGGAAGGAAGAGGTGGAAAACTGTTCCATGAATCACAGACAATCCTAGCAATAGAGAAAAAATTATTATAAAACAGTAGTAACAGAAGAAGTGGAAGAGGAGGGGCAAGAGTGAGGAAGACCTAAAAATCACCACCATTCTCTCACCAAAGAATAGCGTGCTTTTTTTTTATATGTTCCCCTTCCTTCTCCCCCCCCCTTCTTCCCATTCCCCTACATAATCCCACCTCACACCTAGGGATCCCATATGACCAGTCATCTTAAAATCAAGCAAAACAAATAACAAAGAATAGGAGTGATACCCCTGACCACATGCAATCCAGAACAAAAGGGACCCCAACAACTCCTTATCAATGATAAAGGAAATCCCATTAGGCAGTTACAAGCCTCAGGAGCCAATACATAAGATTATGCAGAAGGTAAATAAAGAAACCAGATCTGGCTCTCCATGTCCATAGCCTTAATTGAATAAAAATAAATCAAAGTCCCAATAAAGTAATTAAGCAGCCAAACTTCTTTAAAACAACATGTTCCAAAAACCACCTGCCCATGGTAAATGGCCACACGACACTTCTGTGTTCAAAGATGTCACTACAACAAAGGTGACGCTGAGCTCAGAGACACTAACAAGAAAGAAAAGGGAGAAAAGAAACACAGGAGCCTAGGATATGAAAGTCTCCATAATGCTCTGCTCAGTAGAAATTATAAAAAGGACTTCAACCAGCGAGAAGGTCTGACATCTTGTTCCGACAAGGACTAAGAAATACTAGAAAGGCAGACAGTAGCCCCTATGTGGAAGGTGCAAAATCCAGCAAGGCTATACATGTCATAGTGATGGCATCGTATTAAATTTCGGATGCCAAACCAAAACAGTTCTCCCAATAATCTAGGCAAAGCATTATGATCAACAGTATTATAAATCAGTTAAACAGTCAAATCAAATCAAAACACTAGAGTTCAGCCAACTAGTAAATCAAAATGCCATGCAGCAAGTCATTAAACCACCGAATCATTAAATCAGGCATCCTCCCCAATGCCCTCAGTGATCATCATCCAGTCCTCTTAGTCAGGAAGGTTCATCGATCAAAACCACCACACAAAATCCTGCAGCTCTGCTCCTTCAGCTCCCTAGACCTTAACCCCCTTCTCAATGAGCTGGCCAGCTCTGATTGGTTCCCAATTGCCTCCGCCCCTTCCGTTGACCAAGCCCTCGCCTACTTCAAAGATAAATTTCTAGCTACCTGGAAATTGTATGCTCCATTCAAATGCACTAGAGTTCGTGGCAACCATCATCCCTGGGTCACCCCTGAATTACTGACCTGTCTCAGGGAGTGAAACAAAGTCTGGAGGAAACACCTGGTACAGAATGCTGTGGCCAGGTTGTTGACTGGACTTCCTCAGTTGAGTCATATTACTCCTGTGCTGTGCAAACTGCACTGGCTGCCAGTTCTGTGATGGATCACCTTCAAGGTTGGTTTACTGACCTATAATGCCCTACGCAGATAGGGTCCTGTCTACCTGCAAGATCTTTTGTGTCCCTACTGCCCCATCTGACCTCTCCACTCTGCCGACAAGGGATTGCTAGAGGTTCCCAGGGTTCATTTGAAGACATCTGGGTCACAGGTGTTTATGTTTGCAGCCCCTACCCTGTGGAACTCTCTACCTCATCAGATAAGAGAGTGCCTGACAGTGGAGAGCTTCAAAACTGCCTTTAAGACATACTTGTTTGAGCTCGCCTTTGATGTTGATCTCTGAATTGTTCATTTGATAATGCTGGTTTTATATGTTTTATTTATTTGTTGTAATGTGCGCTATGATCTCAGGACTAGTGCCTTTTTAAAAATAAAGGCTGATTGAACATAAGATCTCCTAGCTTTCATCAGACTATGTTAAGCATTGGATGTTAAAAAATACCTGTACAAAAGCAACCAGACTAGCTAAGTCTGAACATTTTAAATCATCTTTCCTCAAAAACATCAACTCCCCCTCCAAATTCTGGAAAGTGGCCAATACCCTGTTCTCCACTCCTTCACATCTGCCACCCCCAGTGCTTAATATAAACATCACATTGATCTCTGAACTGTCTTCAGTGGCTCAAGAGTTTAACGCCTATTACACCTCCTGTGCCACAGTCCTCCTAAAATCCCTCCCCTCAAACCTCCCCCTTCCTCACCCTCCCACATCCAGTACTCAACCCCTCCATGCTCACTCTTCCTTCTCCTTCTCTGCTGTCTCCAATGAAGAAACACTAATGGCCCTTCTCTCTCTTAATCCTTCCAAAGGCTCATCACCGGATGACCGTGAACCTAAACTCCTCTACCTTTCAGCGTCTGCTATAGCCTACCATCTCTTCCTTAATCCTAAATCTCTCCTTTATGTCTACTTCAGTTCCATCATCCTGGAAATATGTGGTGGCCCTCCCTCTCCTAAAAGGTGGTGACCCTTCCTCCCCTGCCAGCTTTCACCCAATTTCTCTCCTCCTCGCTTCTGCGAAGCTCCAAGAACCCCTGGTCCTCTCTCAAATAACCTTTTTTCTCACTGACTCTTCCTTTTTCACTCCGTTCCAATTTGGCTTTCAGAAGAATTGCTCCACTACCACCTCCCTTCTCAGGCTCACTGACTCCATCCTCACTGGGATGGACAATGGCTTCATCACCTCTACCATCTTTGTCGACCTTGCCAAGGCTTTCAACACTGTCTCCCATGCCCTGCTTCTTGACTCCCTTACAGCTGCTGGTTTGTCTATTTCTGCTCACAACTGATTTGCTGCAATTTGTACAAATGTTGTTTGTTTTTAAACCTGTTCAGTGCCTTGGTTTTGGAAAGGTGTCTTACAGATAGTTTTATTATTCTTTATTATTATTATTAAAGCTTACCTCTCAGGCAGAACACAATCAGTCAAGATCCAGTATGTAATCTCTCACCCCTTCCCAATCACCACAGGAGTCTCACAGGGCTCTGTGCTTGGCCCCATTCTCTTCTCTATCTTCCTTAATGACCTACCTTAGTATGCTCCCCCCCCTCCTCTTCTAGCCATATGTATGTCAATGACACAATCCTGTTCTCCTCAGGCAAATGCCCCGCCAATGTAGCAACCACTCTTCAGCATGATTTCTACCAGGTTCAGCTATGGTTTCCCACACATCAACTATTCCTAAATGCCAAAAAGACTGTCTACATGACATTTGGCACTAGGCAGAGACTCTCTAGGCTGCATTCCTTACCTTCTTTCCACACCCTTGATGGGACAACCCTAGTGGACACCTCTTCATTCATATACCTTGGGGTCTGGCTGGACCAACACCTCAATGTCTCTGGCCATGTTGATGCCATCTGGAAAAACACTGCACCTCAGACTTGGTGCTTTATTAGTTGCATCCCTCCTATGGTGCAGCATGAACTTGTCCAGAAGATAATCCTCCCCATTTCTGACTACTGTGATGTAGTCTATGGTGCCACTCATGAATCCTCCCTAACCAGATTAGACACTCTCTTTAACTCCTTCGTTGCTTTGCCCTTGATGCTCCATCACGTACTCATCATTGTGACCTTTACCACACCCTGTCCTTTCCCCTGCTTGCCAACAGAAACCTCGCTCATTGTGCCAAACTCACTTCTAAATGTTGGCTAAGAGAACTTCTCCCTACCTCCTATACTCCCCCTCTCCCCCCACTCCCTCAGATCCACAGACACTTGTACTTTGTTGGTCCCCCATTGAACCACTCTCACCAGACAGTGAGGTTTCACGCATTGATTCTCAAAAATCTGGAACTCCCTCCCCCCTAAATATGACACTCCTCCTCCTCCCACTCCCTAGTCTCTGCTTTACATAACTTTCTCTCATCTAGCTGTTCTTTCTTTAATCCTCCTTAACTGCCCTCCTATGAGTCTGCTCCATGCCACACCATCCCTTACTAAACATTTCTCCCCCTCTGAGCCTTCTCCCCAGCATGTTCCCATCCTCTTCCACTTACCCCCCTTGCTTCTACCCCTGTCCTTATATCAACCCCCCATCCTCTATTACCAACTTGCCCTTGCTCAATTTTGCCCTGTGGCACAGTTCTCAGCATCCTGGAGAGGTCTAGTACTGGGCAAACCTCTTCTTTTCCTCCCTCATCCCCTCTATCCTTTCTACGCAACTTATCCTCACCTGATTCTGCCCTCTGACAGGGTTCTCAGCATCCTGGAGAGGCCTAGACTTAGACAAGCTTCTTCTATCCCCTTTGTCCTTCCTACCCAACTTAACCTCACCTGATTCTGCCCTCTGGCAGGGTTCTCAGCATCCTGGAGAGGCCTAGATTTAGCAATCTTCTTCCCTCCCTCCTTCACCAATATTCCTCCTACCTAACCTATCTTTCCTCTGATTCCCCCACTCTCCTGCTCCCTCCCTCATTCACAGTCATCATCCTGTTCTGCCCTAGCAGGGTTCTCTGCATCCTGGAGAGGCCAGCTCTATTCATGACTTGTCCTTCTTACCCAATCCCTCATCCCCACTTCTCTCCTGCTCCTCCTCTATACCCCTCTGCACTTAAATAGGAATTAGTTCAATTGAGCTAATTACTTGCACTTTTGTTCTGTCTGGGCTGCTTCCTGCTTGCACTAGCTCTGTACTAACTTGCCCCTCACAAATGGTCTTTACTTAGCTCTGGCAATGCTACCCCCATCTTATTAGCCACTTCTTCCCCAGTTGGCATCACCCGCCCACCCCTCGACTCACTTAGATGTCTTTTTCACTGCACCCCATTTGTTATAGCCGTATCATCTCCCTCTTAATTTGCAATGCAATCCTGCTAGGAGTTGGCTACAATGCTAATCAAATTTCTGTACGATAATCTTCAGGAATGCCAAATGTATTATATATATACTCCATAGATATGTTAAATATTAGCTATATGTTAAATATTAGTCATTTCACAGGTGTAATTGTATGTTTATTTTTCTCTGTTATGTAAATGAAAACTGTATGTTTTATTCAGTCATCCAATTGTACCCCCCAGGTTGCACTGGGAGACAAACAACTTGTTGTTCAGCATGCCCTCCTGGTGAAACATTTAAATAAATAAATAGATAAATAAAATAATTCAAAGTCTCCATCAAGACCTATAAGCATTAATAAAAAGCTTCCACTACACACAGTCTCCAAAGTCATGTAACCTTATCCACACTGGGTCTCTGTGCTGGGGAGAGGTCTGGAAAATATGAGGGAAACTCCTGTGCTGCCTAGTCCACTGAATCAAAATGTTTCTGGCCCTTGGGGGTCATAACAATAAGTCTGGCTGGGGAGATAGGTTAAAACTTGATTTGAGCAGTAATGAGCTTAGACTGTAGTTTATGTTAAGCTGCTCTTTTGGCCCAAACTTGTGGACTAAAATCTTGAAATAAATGAGCCTCTTGCCTTCCCAATTAATAGACTGTGCTTTTCTCACCTTTTGCAAGATGAGAACTTTATCCAAGTAACTGGAGAGGTGAAATATTATCTGTCAGGGCCGCTTCCCCTCTGTTGAAGGTGGCCGTAAGGCCTGATGTGCCCCTTTAATAATATATGTGAGGCCCTTTGAGGAGGGACCTGCTACCTTTTGGCTCAACCGCTGCATAAAAGCCAGGGTGTCGCAGCCCTCTGTTTGTTCTTGAAGGCCGACCAGAGCTAAATTATTTCTATGACTGCAGCCTTCCTGGTCCTCCAACAGTTCTTCCCGCTTAGTAACTTTCTGATGCAAGGCCACACGCTTCGGATTCATATGAGCCTGCCAGTCCTCAACACAGCTCATTCTAGCCTCTATGTCAGTAACCTGCCTCATTAGCTACTGCAAAGTGGGTCAAAGGGTTTGAAAATCTGCCGTCAAGGCAAAGATACCCTGTTTAATAGTGTTGAGTTCCAGTGGGAATCTTTCTGATGTGAGCGCTGGCAGTGGTGATGTTGCCAGAGATGTAGGCGAGTTTTCGATCTTGGCCCACTTAGGTTCCATGTCTCAGACCATCAGCTCCAGTGTATTTTTCTGAAGATCCACCATTGTGTCCTCCATATACATCTGTTTTTTCTGTACCATCAGACATAACAGAACTGTTGAAGGGCTCTTAAGACTAGCACTGAGGTAAATATTAGGGGAAAAACAAACAACTGTGTTAAAAGGGGAAAAAAATTACTATCCTGGCAGAGCTGACTGAGCACACTGCTACCTCAAAGAACTCATTATGTTTCTCTGCCAGCATAAAAATATTTAAAAATGACAAAGCTATGAATAAAAGCTTAAAACACATTGAAATATATTAACCAGACTTACCTTTTCCTCATATTGCTGTCGTGGTTCCAGCAGGAGGACGTGTTTCTGATCATCAGAGAGTGGATTTATGTTGTGGGACCTTGATTAGATGAGTGAGGGTATGTAGAGGGGTGTAGGATGGTGGGTGCTGAGTGGGGAAGGGGTGGAGTGGGTGGGGGATGTGGGAGTGATGAGATCGAGGAGGGACCATTCTTTTCTTTTCAGGGTTAACTAAAATAAAAACAATTAGCATTTTCTTTTTTGCAGGGACCAGAGCCAACACTAGGGATTGGGTACTCAGTGTTGGCATTCACTGTTCACTGTTCAGTGGCACTGGGTGTTGACAGCTACGTTTTTGGGGGTGATTGATCTAGAGGGGAGGGAGTTGTCATAAAGCAGTACCATTGTGGGCACCCCAGTCTGTCTAAACATGAAGAAAGCACAAAGGGGAAAGACAAGGCAGGGCAGGCTGAGCTGGGAGGGGGAAGGAGAATAGGAAAGTCATTAAAAGCAGCATCAGGAAGGACAAGGGAGGGCTGGCTGTTCTGGGAGGGGGAGGGAAAATTAAATAATGAAAAGCAGCATTAAGAACAATGAGGGAGGGCTGGACAAGCTGGAAGGGTAAGGAAGCATGTAAGTTTCAGTGTTTTGATGCAAGCCACAAATTCCTCCATTGCATTACTTTGTGTGTGACAGAGGAATTCTTGGTTCATGACCTGAAAAATGGCTCCTCTTGCTAAGCTAGAAATTCTGAATTTCTGGGTGCTCAGAAATGGTATTCCTGGCCTGAACTAGAGAAAACAAACACCATAATCTGGCTGCATAGGTCCCATTCAGCTAGGTTCAGGTGTTTGTGTTTTCAAAAATAATAATTTTTATGTATTTTCCATGTTCTTTAATTTGAAAAAAAAAAACAAGATGATGACTGTTGCGACCCAAAAAAAAATGTTGCATAATACAGAAAACAGTAAGTGGTGTGAAAGCAAAACTCTTGTAACACCAAAATGTTCAGGTCATATCAGGAAGTTATCCAAAAACCCAACTGAGCATGCTGACAATGAAATGCTTTAAATCCTTACAACTCTGGAACCTAGTAATACTTTCTCACAAAACCTTTGAAAGGCATTACCTTGGCACAGGTCACTTCTACCATAAAAGTTTTGAAAAAAGTCCCTAGTCTGTAAGCAAGAGCAAAAAAAGGGTAGTAAGTATAGGAATAAATATAGACATTGTGGTAAAATGACACATAAAATGAACCCACCACAGATTCACCAATACTCTGGAGAGCCAAAACTCTAAGGTTTTTCATTTCCCTACTTTGTGCACTTTGCGTTCTTCAACCCTAATGTCTGAATTAATATAGTTTTTTCAAAGGCTATGCCTGCAATTCAGTGGGTGGGTGGGAAAACCAGCCATGCCCCCTGCATGAGCTATTTAAGTCAGTTCCTTCCAGCCTCACTCAGAAACAGTTCCTTTGCTGCAGCCGGAGGGTCTGTCCCTCCCCTCATCTCCCAGTGTCTGTTTTCCAGCTTCCCTTTGTGATTTTGAACTTTCTGCTTGGTTTTGTGCCTCTCCAGCTTTCTAGTTCACTATTTTGTTTTCTACCTTTCTGACTCCAGTTTATGCTTCTCTCAGCCACCTTTTCCTGCTGCACTCCTGTTCTCATGTCCCTTGTGTTTCTTTCCTCTTTGGTTCTTTTTGTGCCT
Organism: Neoceratodus forsteri; assembly: GCA_016271365.2. Classification (NCBI taxonomy): domain Eukaryota; kingdom Metazoa; phylum Chordata; order Ceratodontiformes; family Ceratodontidae; genus Neoceratodus; species Neoceratodus forsteri. The sequence goes on from CM028133.1 coordinate 440,992,642, forward strand.
TCTAGTTTTCCAGCGTCCTGTTTCCTCTGTTGTTTTTGACTTGTGCTATTTCAACTCCCAGTCTGCTGTTTTTCCATGCCTGTAGCAATCTCTCAGTTTAAATCCAATCCTTAAATGTTTACACCTGGCTCCACACCAGGCAGTCATTCCCTTTTGGGTTCTGTTGTTGTTCACTGCAGCAGCTACTGCTCCCTAGTTTTCAGTTCCCACATGTATCAGCAACTAACACTTACCTCCCTTATGGAACTGGTTGTCATGCATTCCTCATTCAGTCCAAGCTCAATTCTTATAGTCTCATTCAGTATCCTAGCTGTCATTCAATGTCTCAATCAGTCATTCGGCCTTACCTATGTTTCATTTCTCCCCTGTGCTCATGGCCATCGGGCTTCACCATTGGCTTCCCACTACTTCTGCATTCAGATGCATGCCAGCCAGAACCATAGAATGGCTTTCAGGGCTCTGCCTTTAAAGCTGACAGTCTCACCCTGCCCCCTTGAGATCCACACCTGGAGGGTGGGTCCCTCATCTGGGTGGGGTCCATCTCTTTCTGCCCTTCGGGTGAGAATGTCCTATGCTCCAGAGGAAGCTTTAGCCATGCAGATCGACTTGGTGGCACCTCTTAATGTAGTTATTAAGAGTTCAGCTACTGGAGGGTGGGGCCTCTAAGTCCACAGAGGCTTCTTTAGCTGTGCAGACCAAATTGTCAGCACCTTCGAAAGCTATTCCCCCTACAGCCACCTAAGGTTTACCTGGTATCCACTTCTTTCCCTTCTTCTGCCTCTCAAGGGTGAAGATCTTACAATTCCAAGCCCCAGCCTCTCAAGGGCTCCACTCCTATGCCTTACCCCCTCAAGGGTTTGGCTTCCTCTCCAGGCCTCCCCTCATGGAGGTCAGGTGAGTGCCTTTCAGTGGTTGTTGTTCTCCTCCTCTTGCCTTGGGAGGTGGGCCTCATCAGCACAGAGAATCTCCTTTAGCTACAGGGATCAGCTTGTGGCATCTGCATGGCTTTCCTGTTAGAGGGCTAGAGCGAGAGCCCTTCCTCAAAATATTTCCCCCTGAATTGGGTCTCTAATATGCAGTAGCTGAGCTGTCACTAATTTATTTCCAAGCCTAAAGGGAAGGCAACCAAGGCCTTGGATCCCCAGCAGTTTCCCCCTCATAGGGGATTTTTTCTCTTCTCCATGCCGAAGGTCATAAACATTAGGTAGTCTCCAGAACAGGTGATCTGAACTGCAGCACATTCATATTAGCATACTGTCTACTCAGATAGGTTTCTGCTGTTAGTTGGGGTTAGATGGTGGCCCTTCTTCCATTGCCGTTTCCTCTCTCCTTATGGAAGTCATGCCTCTCTGCTATCAGTTCTGATATCTGACAATCATTGCTCAGTTTAGTCAGTGTCTGTTTCCAGTTGTCACTTGTTGCCATCAATTTGTCCTAACTCAGGCTCTGTGGTCACTACTTGCTGCTTAGAACTTTTTGGGGCCCCTTCCTAAGGTACCTTTAGCCTACAGGAATTATGTTCCCACAGCACCTCTAGGGGTGGAACACTCCGCAAGAGGGTTCCTTGCCTTCAGGTACCCCGATAGGATGGTAATTCCCTGTGGAACAGAGAGTGTGAATGTGCAAAGTATTCACCTATGACAATCAACAACTCATTCATTCAAATACTTTCAGACCATCAACAAAGTTGCAAAAGCACAACTCCTCACTAAGCTGCATAAGCCCATTGAATTGCAATTAATTTCCCTTCTTTTTCTGATAATGGCATAGTAACCTCATTTGCACAGCTCCCTTTGGGACCTGTGCACAATAAAATAAACAGAATACTGGAGATAGTCCTGATCCAGTGCATAGGCCCATCAGACCTTGCCACACGTCAACACCTTTTGAGGGAAGGCTCTCTGGCCCACCAGTGTGCACCAGAACACTGATCTGTCCCTCCCCAGACTAGGGCCAGTGATAGAATCTGCCGCACCTTCCCCCAGCATCAAACCATTAAGCCAGCTCACTGAGCTTCTGCCCTAATTCAGGTCACTGGCATGGCAAGACAAAGTGGTCCCCACTTGGCCAGTGGACACCCCTGCAAACAACGTTACTTCATAGCTTTTTCTTGTGATATATTGACCTCCAAATTTCAACAAAGTCTTTTTATGACCCCCTCCTACTGAATATGACATGTAATTTTGCATCAGAAGTGTGAAATCACATTTTGCCCAGGATTTGAAAAACAACAGGGACCTCATATTCAAAAATGGGTAAAGTGGAGTGCAAAGTTTTGTGCTGTGCTTTGCCCTTGCCCAGAAACTGAGGATGCTCTATTCAGTTGGATAGCTCCCCAGCACCATCCAATCGAATAAAGGGTCATGTCAGCACAGAACTAACTCAAGCAGCGCCCACAATGTGGATCTCTGCTGTGCAGGGAATAGCACTATCAGACCAAGTAGTGCTAGAGTGCTAGGTGAGATATTCAAAGGGGACAGATGCAAATGAGGCCATTAGACATGCAAGGCTCTAAGGGACCATATGCATGTCCATTAAGAGCTCATTTGCATAGGAAGCACAGCAGGTTAGAGTGGTGCCACCCCCACCCCAAGTGCCCAGTCCCATAGTTGCATGGCATTCTCTAGTGCCTAGTGGTCCCCCCTCCCTTCAATCACTGGTCAGTGGCTCAAGTATAGTTCCCCTGGTACCCAGTGTTCAAACCCACCCCTTAGGTCCTGGCCCATTAAAGGGATGGGATGTCCCTAGCAGCCAGTGGTCCCTTGGTCCCTGATCCCTGGCCCCCATTAGATATACTCATGCCCTGGTGGCCAGTGGATCCCCAGTCACCGAACCCTGGCCCTGTCACCAAAATAACATCCATTCTGTGTGAATGCTGTAAGTGCAATGTACAGTGCACAGCAGCCAAACACAACTATACCCTGTTGTGTCCCAGTAACCCCCTGCAATCACCAAGTCAGACATTGCAAATGACATAATTCCTGGGGTCTAATGGCCCCCTGTGGCACTGACTACACACCCTGCCAATCCTCCTTACCTGTATCATCGGTCCTGTGGGCACCCATACAGTGAATGGCACAGCCTTCCACACACCTCCCCTGCTGGCCACCAGATAACAAGTCTAGGTTAGTGTGCCCTATGTATAGCATCGGGTGCACATCTGCTCTACAACACACAGTATATGTCAAGGCTGTCTCCTGCATCCTATGTCTATCATGGAGTACGCGTCCACTCTACTGTATACTATACTGTACACTGTATAGATTAAAGCTGATGCATGCCCTATGCTATACATAGGATGTACAAGCCCAGCCTTGTCATACAGTGGCCAGCTGAGGAGGTGTGTGGAGGACTGTACAGATTACCGTATGGTTCCCAGGCACTGATGATGTAGGTTGGGGTTGGCTGAGGGGTGAAGAAGTTGGGGAGGGGAATAGACCTCTTAGGGATTATATCATTTGTAATGGCAGATTATGTGGCTGAGGTGTTACTAGGGCACAATAGGATATTGTGCCTGGTCACCATGCACCATACATTGCACCTACAGCATTCACATGGGAATTGATATTGTATTGGTGATGGGGCTAGAAATCAATGACTGGGGGAGGCCACTGGCCAACATGGCATGTGTGTATCTAACAGAGCCAGGGATCTGGGACTGGGGGACCACTGGCTGCTGGGGACATCTCATCCCCTTAACAGACCAGAACAGGAGGGTTGGACACTGAGCACCAGGGACACTATACTTGTGTTGCTGACTGGCACCGGCAATCGGTGGGCACCGACCACCAGGGCTTTACTTCATGTACACCAGGCTGGCACTCAGAGGGGGGGGGACCAAGGATCACCAGAGGATAGATGTGCTCCACCACTAGCCAATTTGGATGCTGGCTATTGTACCACTGGAATCTGCCAGAGTTGTCCAGTGTAAGATGATGTTTTGTTGGGCAGTGTTTGTGCTGTGCAAAGTGACCACACTACCTCCTTTGTGCAGTGAAAATCCACTGAGTACAGGGTTGTGCATGTATTCATAACACTGCCTCTCTCTTTGCTCACTCACATACATTATGTTTTGCACACACGCTAACCCTATTAGCTCACACACCTGCCCCTTTTGAATATCGTGCTCCAGTGCAAACCCTAGTTTACACACACAAACAACCATTTGCACCCATACAAACTTTTGAATATCAGGTCCCAGATGTCATGCTTATGAGGTGTTGCAAAAAAATGGCTATGTTGAAAGTTTGGAGTTTAAATATTGAAAATTGCCAATGTTATGAGCTTGTGTAGAAAAATCAAGACATAGCTTCATAACGTTGTTGTTTTACAATATTTTAACCCCACATTTTCAACACAATCTTCTTATGACCACACCTCATGAACCTGGCAGGTGAAAACTTTCAAATCCCCACAGAAATGTATTTTTGTGCCACAGGTGTGAAAACATATTTTTAACATGATTTGAGAAACGACAGCTAGAACATTCATAAGGTGGTGTGAAAACATGGCTATGCTGAAAATTTGGAGTCAAAATACTGAAACTTGCCAAAGTTATGAGTCAGTGCAGAAAAATATCAATGTGCGCTCATAACTTGGTCATTTTTAAATATGTTTTGGCCAGATTTTCAACATGGCCTTTTTGGGACCCTATCTCATGAACAAGGGTGGTGAAATTATTCAAATCCATCCCAAAAGCTGATTCTGTGCAGCGACCATGAAATCACCTTTCAGGCTGTATTTAAATAATTTTACCACTGTCATTCATGAGGCGGGGTCCAAAAAGGCCATGTGGAATACTTGGCCAAAAAAATATTAAAAAGTGACCAAGTTATGAATAATAATTCAAAACACATGGAAATGCATTATACAGCACTTTCCTGTTTTTCTCAGTTCTCATTCTAGCACTGAAGAGTGAAGATGTGTCTCCAGTCCAGAGAGGATTACAGCATTGGACCATGGTTTGGGTTGGGGGTGATAGGTGCTCAGCAGGGTTGTCAGAGTGTGGTCAGGAGAGTGGCAGACAACAAGGGACTGTTTTCTTTATTTCAGGTATAAAACAAGAAAAAAATACATTTTATTTAAGGTGCCTCCAATACTTCAGATTGGGCACTCCAGTGTCAGCATGATACTTGATGGCACCAGGGGTGGGAACCCCTGTATCCCAGACTGGTGGGTCAGGGGAAGGAGGCTGCCTATGCTGATAGCAGGGATTGGGTACCAAGGTGTTGGCAAGCTGAAATTATGGGCTTTGGAAGGGACCTCATGAAGGGGAAGGGGGATAAACCGGAACCAGGGGTAAGCACCCCAGTGTTGGAAAATAATCTTAAAGGGACAGTGTCAGCTTTTGCTATTTTTGTAAGTACTGTAACCTGGTGCGTCATGCTGTCTGTATGTACAGTGATTGCATATTTGGCACCAGAGTAACAAAAAAGGCACAACTGTGTACTATTTTTATTAAAATCATTATGTTGCCATCCTGACCGTAATTCAAGTGGACCAATGCTCCTGTGTGCTGCTAACTGCATACTCATTCATGAATGAGTACAGTGCATTTTTTTCATCAAGAATCTGCTAGCTGCATAAAATCAATGTCTGATCTTTTGTGAGCTCTACAAAGTAACTCTCTTTGTAAAGCCATTGGAATATTATGTAGAAATTGTAGAAATGTGGCATTAAACAGTAAAGCCATGACTCTAGTCCTGAACAAAAGATTTGAACTCAAACCAGTTTTGGGATAGTTGTTCATCTGTGTTTAACTTCTATTATTTCCCTATTTTTAATCCTTAAAGAAGGTGCATAGGGCACTTAATACAGAAATTTAAGTGCAATATAGTTATAGGATATCCATGGTACTATATTATTTATCAAGGTGTACTTATTAAGAAATAGTTAATCTTGACAGATTTCTTTCTATGATGTAGTGTTGTTTTTAATACATTGATTTTGTATTTTACACTTGTATTTTGCAGTATATGCTTTTGCACTGTTTGCACTATTGTCAATTTAGTTATGGTGCTCACTTTAAATGGGTGCTGTATAAGTGACCTTCCACTAGAAGCCAGTATTCCCTTGACAAAGCCCGAAGTATCTAGATAAAACATTAGATCAGGCTGTGGAAGCTGTTCGCTGTTCTTGTACTGGAATACTGTCCAAGTCATTGGGTAGAGGGGTTGTCTGCTGCACAGCCATCTGGGCTATGGCTTGGTGGCAGCCAGCTGATAATGACTGACCAGTTGTGAAATCTGGGCATTATGCTTGATGGTGGCTGACACTTAAGTCTCAAGTGTCGGCCATCGTCAAGACCTCATTTTATCATCTGAGGAATATCACCTGGATAAAACACCTGGTGCCACCTGATGATCTTTCAACATTGGTCCATGCCTTTGTGACCTCCCACCTTGACTACTGGAATGCCCTATACCTAGGGATACCATGGGTAGACCTCCACCACCTGCAGCTGGTGCAGAATGCAACTGCCAGGTTGTTGATTGGCTTAATGAGATCTTGCCATGTCACACCTGTGCTCTGCAGCCTGTATTGGCTGCCGGTACAGTGGAGGATCACCTTCAAGGTTGGATTAGTGACCTATAAGGCCCTACATGGACATGGACCATGGTATTTGCAAGATCTCTTTTGCCCCTACCTCCCCCTCTGCCCTCTCCATTCCACCAGTGAGGGATTGCTAGAGATTTCCAGGGTCCATTTGAAAACTTTGGGAGCTACATCCTTCGTTTTGCAGCTCTGACCCTGTGGAATTCTCTTCCTCATCGGATCAGAGAGTGTCCAACCACTGAGGCTTTCATATCTGACTTAAAGACTTATTTATTTAACATGGCATTTCCAGATGCTTGAAATTCCTGCTGTCTATTATTGATTGTTGTGTATTGTTTTTATTGCTTAATATATGTTTTTATTGATTTATGTATATGTACAATGCTATGATCTGGCTTTGGAATACTGTTTAACAAATAAGGTTTGATTTGCATTGCTTTGGAATAAACTTGATTTTTAACCTGCATTAACTGATTTGCTGCTTTCTTGGAGGTATATGATGTTTTAGCCCAGCGTTTTGCTTTCTGACTTTGGTGCCTTGTGATCCCTTGCCAGTGAGCTGCGTACAGGCATGAGCTCAGTAAGCCAACTGAATAGGCTGAGGCTGGGGGGATTGCAATGCCATGTGGCACCACACTCCAGACTGAGAAGGGAAGATGAAGGTTTGGCCATTCAGGCCCAAGTACCATATAGTGAAGAGAAAACTTCTCTTGGCTTTGGACCCTGCACCTGTGGCTGCCAGAGGGAACTATGTTTCAGCTGAAAGATGGACTCTGTGTCTTACACATCTGTATCTGTAACCACAGAGAAGCACATGGCCCAGAGGGCACTGCATTTCAGCAGCCCACCAGACAATCCCATGAATTGTTGGCATCTACTGCCACATAGAAGTTCAAGGCCCCAGAGGACCCTGAATTTCCACAGGCAGATAGACTTTTCCCATCATATCTACATCTATTCACTCAGGTCCCGAAGGGACCTGCTTGAATGAGGATACAATTCCACTATCTCAAAGAGGAAGAACATTCATTGCAAAAAACTTGTGTTAATGCATGAGTAAGAGTTCAACTTATCCTACACACAAATGTGGACATATGGCATTAGGGTTTCCAAGCCTAACTCCAACCCCCCCACAGAGCAAAAAGACATTGGTTACATAGGTTAATACAGAGCACAGAAGACCGTAGTCCATAACGCTCACCACGTATGACCTAGATATACCCCTGAATTTTGTTAGCTATTAAGTACTTGTCCAGTTTGTTTTTAAACTCGTTCATACTATTGCTGGCCACCACTTGCACAGGCAAGCCATTTCAGATAGGCACTACCCTTAGGTTGAATCAATGTTTCCTCTTTTTCGAAAGGTATCTTTCCCCAGCTAGTTGTAAGGAGTGTGCTCTAGTATGATATTTCTGCTCCCTAATTTTGAAGACCAACTTCTCCCATAACCCCTCATCTGATAGAGCCTTAAAAACCATACACGTTACCCCTTAATTGGCGATATTCCAGGCTGAACATCCCCAACTCAGATAACCTTTCCTCATAATCTTTATTTTTAACCTCAGTAATCATGTGCATTGCTCTCCTCTGTACTTTCTCAAGTAATCTTATTTTGGTTTTATAACCTAGTGACCAAAACTGAGTGCAATACTCCATATGTGATCTCACCAGTGACCCGTACAGAGGAACAACTATCTCTCTTTTCCTGCTTCTAATATGCCTGTTGATGCAGTTTAATATGCCACTAGCTGTCTTAACTACTTGGCTACAATGTTGTTTAAAGAATAGGTCATTTGAAATCCTGATGCCAAGGTCCCTTTCTTCCGTGACTTCCCTCAGTGTCTGCCCATGAAGTTTGTACTCCGCTTTGTTATTGTTTCACCCGAAGTGCATTACCATGAACTTATCAGTATTAAATGACAGTTTGTATTTATGGGCCCACTCTTCCATCATAGTCAGTGCTGACTGCAGTTTATCTGCATCCGATGTGTTGTCCACTGTTGTTCCTATCCAAGTATCATCAGCAAATTTCGACTCCCAAACATAGATACATAGATACATAGACAGTGTCGGCAGATAAGGGCCTATGGCCCACCTAGTCTGCCCATTTGAGCTTGTAAGTTCAGTTTGTTTTCCTAGAAGTCTATTTCCCCTTACCCCTGACCTCTAGAATTCCTTTATGTCTATCCCATGCATTCTTAAATCCCGTGATTGTTTCAGCCCCCACCACTTCCTCTGGCAGGGTGTTCCACTTGTCCACCACCGTTCTGTGAAGAAATTCTTTCTCATGTTTCCTCTGAATCGTCCTCCTCCAACTTCATCCCATGCCCTCTAGTCCTGAAACATCTTTTCGCTTAAAAATAGTGTTTTCCTGCACCCTGTTCCTCCCTGTAAGATACTTGTATGTCTCATCATATCCCTCTCTCCCTCTCTCTCCTCCAGGGAGTACATGTTCAGTTCCTTCAACCTGTCTTCATAGGACTTGTGATGCAACCCATGCACCATCTTTGTTGCCCTCCTCTGAACCTTCTCTACCCTGTCTATGTCCTCACGAGGTATGGTCTCCAGAACTGTACACTGTACTCCAGGTGGGGCCTCACTAGTGTCTTGTATAGCGGAATTATGACCTCCCTTTTCCTGCTGGTGATGCCTGCCTATACATCCCAGCATCCTATTTGCTTTACCTGATGCCTTGTCACACTGTTTCCCTACCTTGAGGTCATCAGAGATGACAACCCCAAGATCCCTTTCCTGCTTGGTGCATGCTATATCCTCACCCCCAACTGATATATTGTGCCAGGGTTTTTGTGCCCCATATGCATTATCTTGCACTCTTTGCATTGAATTTCAACTGCCAAACCCTTGACCATTCTTCAAGTTTCTGCAGGTCCTTCTCATTCTGTCTACACCCTCTGGTGTGTCTACTCTGTTACAGAGCTTTGTGTCATCAGCGAACAGTGAAATTCTGCCTTCTATATCCTGTGCAATGTCACTGATGAAGATGTTGAATAGGACCGGTCCCAGCACTGATCCCTGTGGTACCCCACTGGTCACTCTTCCTCTGTGGAGTGACAGCCATTTACCACCACCCTCTGTGTCCTGCCACCCAGCCAGTTACCTACCCACCACACTACTGTCCTGCCCACACCCATATTCCCCAGTTTGTGATAGTCTTCTATGTGGCACAGTGTCAAAGGCCTTGCTGAAGTCCAGATAGGCCATGTCCACTGCCCTCCCCTGATCCACCTCCCTAGTCACCCAGTCAAAAAATTCAATGAGGTTGGTCTGACATGACCTCCCCCTGGTGAAACCATGCTGCCTTGGGTCCTGTAGTCCATTGACAACCAGATGTTCCACCAATCTCTCCTTCAGTAGTGCTTCCATGATCTTTCCCACTACCAAGGTGAGGCTGACTGGTCTGTAGTTCCTTGCTTCCTCTTTGTTCCCACTTTTGTATAAGGGGACTACATCTGCTGTCCTCCAGTCTTTGGGTACCTCCCCTGTTTCCAGTGATTGGCTGAACAGGAATAGCCAGAGTTCCAGCCACCACCTCTCTTAGTTCTTTAAGGACCCTGGGGTGCACCCCATCTGGCCCCATTGCTTTATCAGCTCTTATTACTTCCAGTTCCTTCAGGACCCTTTCTGTAGGGGACTTGTGTCCATTTCTGCACCATTCTCACCCCTTGTACTCCTTCAGACCCATTATCTCCTCTTCCTAGTAAAGACTGAGCAGAAATACCTGTTCAATATGTCAGCTTTACTGTTGTCATCCTCCACGCTGCTCCCATCCTCCCCTTCAGTCTCACTATCCTCCTTGTCCTTCTTTTTCACTTATGTACCTGTAAAAGGTTTTGTCCCTTTAACCACTGATTTGCAATGTGTTCTTCTGTTCTGAGCTTTGGCTTCCTTACTGACTTCCTGCCTCCTTTGTTTCTCCTGGTACTTCTCCCTATCCCCTTCTGCCTGTGTCTTTTGTATTGCCTGAATGCAATCTTTTGCTTTCACTTTCTTTGCTACCTCTTTGGAAACCATAATGGTCTCCTCTTTCTTTTCCTCTTGCTAACCTGCTTAATGCATAATTCTGTTGTTCTTATAATCCCCATTTTAAATACTGCCCACTGTTCCTCAATCCCTGATTCCTGTCCCATTCCCTTAATGCCTCTTTCAAGTATCTCCCATTTTCCCAAAGTCTGCCCCCCTAAATCCAGGATACGTGTTTTGTGTGGTTTGGTTCTGCTCTTCTGTGATTTCAAACCACAATGACTGGTGGTCACTGTTACCCAGGTGCTCCCCACTGTTACCCCCATCACACTGTCCCTGTTTGTGAGCACAAGGTCCAGTATTGCCTTCTGCCAGTTGGTTCCATGACCAGTTGCTTGAGGAAGGCACCCTGAAGGAGTCCAGGATAAATCCGCTCCTAGTTGATGCTGCTGCTGGAATGCTCCAGTCCACGTCTGGTATATTGAAGTCTCCAACCAATACTACTCTCCTTGTCTGCCATCCTTGGATGGCTAGCATCAGCTCCCTATCTGTTTCTTCCTCCTGGGCTGGTGGTCTATAGACCACACCTGTGCGGATGGCTGGCCCCATTTTCCTTTCCAGCTTAACCCACAGTATCTCTCCCCCATTTTGTTCCTCCTGGATCTATGTGGCCCTTATGTCATTTTTCACATACAGTGCCACTCCTCCTCCCTTCCTGCCTGCTCTGTCTCTTCTGGCCCTTTGTAAAGCCATGTTGGGTATAACCAATATCACCTGCCTGGTACATAACAATCTGTAGGTTCCTTTACAATCCTCTTACTATTCATTGAGTGAATATAGATATTAAACAGGCAATGCCCCAACACGGATCCCTGGGGAACTCTGCTTGTCACTTCTGATCAGCTAGAAAAAGACCCCCTGATACACACCCTCTGCTTCCTGTTATTAAGCCATGAGGCTATCCAGCGAGTTATGTTCCCCTGAATTTGGTGTTTTATAAGTGCATCTACTAATTCCCCATGTGGAACCTTACCAAATGCCTTTGAGAAGTTTAGAAAAATCATGTCCACTGAGTTCCCACCATCCAGTGCCCTGCTGACATTGCCATAGAACTCCAAGAGATTAGTCTGACATAAGTGGCCCTTTGTAAAGCCATGTTGGGTATAACCAATATCACCTGCCTGGTACATAACAATCTGTAGGTTCCTTTACTATCCCCTTCAGGACTTTGCCCAGCACTGTAGTCAGATTAACCAGCCTATAGTTGCCCACTTTCTGCTTGGACCCTTTTTTATAAATAGGTACAATGTTAGCTTTTCTCCAGACCTCAATAACCTTCCCTTGATTTAGTGATTCCTGAAATGGCACTGTCAATGGTTCCGCCAACTCATCAGCCAGTTCCTTAATTACTTTTGGATGTGTTCCATTTGGGCCCTGTGCTGCTTTGCTCTGATCTAATTTATGCAGTCTTTTCTTAATGTCCTCAACTTCAAGTATGAGCCTGTCATTTATGATGTTGTCAAGATGTTTTTTACTCCCATGGTTTTTATGTTATACACAGATGTGAAATAGTTATTGTACTGTTCAGCCATCTGGGTATTGTCTGCCTCTAGGTTCCCTTCTTGATCTTTCAATGAGTCAAAAGTTTTTGCCCCCCCCCCTTTTGTTGTTGATATACCTATAGAAGGATTTATAGTTATCCTTCACCCTACTATCTAACTTATGCTCATGGTTCCTCATAGATGAATTTACTGATTTTTTTGTCTCCTGTAGTACTCTTTTGTACTTATTCCAGTTCTTTGGATGCCCACTACTCTTGGCCTTTGCACATGCCTTCCTTTTCCTGTTTATTAGCCTCTTTACTCTTTGTGTCATCCACGCATGTATTTTACCCAACCTACTGTTATGTCCTTTTGATGAGTACATTTTTTTCAACCAAATAGATAATTTTGCCCTCCAATACCTCTCACATCTCCTGTAATGACTTTTGTTTGAAGTCCCCTTCCAGTTCCATCCTGATAGTTCCTTCTTTATATTATTGAAATCTGCCTTTTCATAATTTCTAATTACTGTGTTCTCAGAAGTACCAACCTCATGTCCAACAATATTGAATCTCATCATAGCGTGGTCACTGAATCCAAGTGGTGTAGTCACCATGCAGTCCTGTATCTTATCTCCAATGTTAATCAGTACTAGGTCCAGTATATGCTCACCCCTAGTAACATCAAGCACATTCTGCTCATCACAGCTAAGCTGAATGCCTCCATGTAACATGAGTCTACCATTGTTTTTGCTTTTTGGTTAACCCAGTCAATCCCTGGTAGATTAAAATCACCTAGCAAGACAATATTTTCTGGTATTGTCAGGGTTTCAATGTATTCATGGAGTGCTTTACCCTCCTGGTGGGTGTGTGAGGGTGGTCTATATATCACTCCAATGTTTATCTTGGCACTGTATGGTGGAGTTATTTTGACCCAAACATGTTCTAGCCCTTCCAGGTTAGTTATTTCAACTTGCTCCGATGTAATATCCTCAGTCACATATATGGCTACTCCTCCTCCCATTTTATTTTGTCTCTCCATGCAGTACGTGGTGTAGCCAGGGATTTGTCTGCCCCATGTATCCTCCCTGTCCCACCATGTTTCAGTAATAGCACATATCTGGATATCTTCTATATGCAATGTACAGGCTAACTCGTTGAACTTTTTAACCAAACTTCTGGCATTTATAGATAAGCATTTCCAGGTAGGAGGTTTGTTTATCTGCCTAGACACCAGTACAATCAACCACAGGCAGCCATCATCAGGTAAAAAAAACTGCATACAACTGTTTCCAAATGACACAAATGCAGTAGTACTGAGGTGCTACCTTTATGGATTTGGATCTGCAGCTACAGAAGCACAGGCCCTACAAGAACCTTTGTGCCTGCAACCACAGCTGTGTGTGTATGCCTTACAGTGTGCATCAGTACCTGTGGCTGCAGAGGCATTAGCCCCACAGGGGTCTGTGCTTCTGCAGACAGATGACAGTGTGTATATCTTACTCCTGCAGCTGGAATGCTGTAGGCCTCTCAGGGGCCTGCACTTCTGCAGACAGAAGTACTGTTCCAAATTTGGTATCATGGATTTTATAGGGCTTGCACTTCTGCAGCTAGATGTCAGTGTGTATGTCTTACACATGTACTGTAGTTGCAGAAGTGCATGCCCCTTATGGGCTTGCACTTCTACAGACAGAACTGCATGTAGGTCTTACAGTATGCATGAGTACATGTGACTGGGGGGCACCCATGGGGCCATGGTCTTCCCTCTGGGACACCCAGACCCTGATGGACTTTACTTTGGTGGAAACTGAAGCCCATCACAACAGTAGCATATTCCCAGGGACCAAATGCCTCTCTGACCAATAAGAACTACAGAACATATAGCCACCTTGAGGTCCTGATTAGGCCTTATGTATGGGCTTGGAGTATTACTGATCTCCATCTATATGACTTGGGTGACATGGAATGCATCAAAGACCTATTTAATTGCACTGTTTTCATTAACAATGATGAAACTGAACTATTCCTCCTATCACCAGGAGTGCCATGCCAATAATATTCAGTAGCAATCCAACCACCCACATTTCAGACTGCCTTGCTCCCCATGGACTAATGTTAACCCTTTGGAGCCTAAAAATAGATATATACATTGTTTTTCCTAACACATAAATACCTGTCAAGGATCCAAAGAGTTAATAGTGCTAGCTGTACCTGACTAGTACCTTTCACTATAGCCCACTGGATCATCTTCATTTTAACTTAGGTTTAGTTCTAGTTTGCTGTTAACTCTGGGACACATGTTGGTTCAGTACAAAGCTATGTCCCTCTAACTTTAACATAGGTTTCTGTGATTTGTAAGAAGAACACTGTAAGTTTCATCACTGAGTGATCTGCCTTCAGTCCTGCTTTCCAGCACTGCACCTTCATGTGAGAATGATTGGTTCACCACAGCACTGCACCTGGGGGACTATTCCTCAGATGTAGGACCCTCCATCTTCATTCCCCTGAGGATTTAACAGGCTGTATTATTTGTACCTGTGACTGAGGCATACCAGGATGATTCACACAGGGTGAGGGAGAAAAGCACTACCAAATAGGCTAGAAGGAGGAGTGGAGCAACAATGAGGAAACATCAAAACTGCCATCACAGAGGCAACAAGCCTTTGTGTGAAGCAAATAAACAAATCAAAATGAAAGAAAAAGCCACTATGGTTCTCAAAAGAGGTGGCAGGGAAGGTCAGGGAGAAAAAGATAGCATTCAGGAAGTATAAAGAAACATAGAGGGAGCAGGACAGAGAGCTGTACCAGTTAAGGCAGAAGGAAGCAGGGAGGAGTCAGAATAGCAAAGGCCCAAACTGAGGAAAAGATAGCCAACTCAGTTAAGAAGGATAAAATCGTTTATAGGTACATCAGGGAGTGTAGAAAGACAAAGGGAGGGATAGTGAGGCTGAACAGAATGTACGGTGGATGGGCAGAGAGGGACAGTGAAAAGGCAAAGATACTGAACAAATATTTCTGCTCAGTATTCACAAAAGAGGAGGAGGGGGAGGTGCCTAATCCAATTAATAGAAGCACTCTGAATAGGGGGGTTGATCCCAGTCCTTTCACAGAAGAAAGGGTTCCGAAAGAACTCCTAAAGCTGAAGGTGGACAAAGCAATGGGACCTGACAGAATTCACACCATAATTCTAAAAGAATTAAGGGGAGAACTAGTGAAACCACTGACTACCCTTTTTAACAAATCATGGGAGGATGGTGTGGTACATGAGGACTGGAGGAAGGCAGATGTGATTCCTCTTCATAAAAGTGGGAGCAGGACAGAGGCAGGAAACTACAGACCTGTCAGTTTGACCTCTGTGGTAGGGAAAGTGATGGAATCACTTCTGAAGAAAGAATTGTTGAGTACCTAGAGGTCAGTGGGGCACAGGACCCAAGGCAGCATGGATTCACAGTGGGAAGGTCATGTCAGAAGAATCTAATTGATTTCTTTGACTGGGTGACAAAAGTAGTAGACCAGGGAGGGGCTGTGAACATGGTCTACCTAGACTTTAGTAAGGCATTTGACACAGTCCCACACAAAAGATTAATAGTCAAATTAACCAGTCTGGGAGTGGGTCCCAGGGTGGTAGCCTGGATAAAACAATGGCTGGACAACAGGACACAGAAGGTAATTGTAAATGGAGTCCACTCTGAAGAAAGAGGGGTTACTAGTGGGGTACCGCAGGGTTCTGTACTGGATCCAGTCCTTTTCAATGTCTTTATGTGACATTGTAGAGGGACTGGAAGGAAAAGTATGTCTCTTTTCAGATGACACAAAGATCTGCAACAGGGTTGGTACACAAGGAGGTGTGGAAAGGATAAGAAGGGACTTGGCAAGGTTGGGGGAATGATCAGAAGTATGGCAGCTTGGATTCAATGCAAAAAAGTGCAAAATAATGCACCTGGGAAACAAAACCCAGGGGAAGACTACACAGTGGGGGAGGGGGGGAGGTAGTAACAACAACAAAAATGGAAAGGGACCTGGGGGTAATCATATCAGATGACCTTAAGGTTAGTAAGCCATGTGAGAAGGCAGTAGGGAGGGCTGGGGGCATACTGGGATGTATAGGGAGAGGCATCACCAGCAGAAAACAAGAAGTTGTATCCCTCTGTATAGACAGTTGGTGAGACCGCATCTGGAGTACCTATGTCCACAAGGACATAGACAGGATAGAGGCAGTCCAAAGGAGGTCAACTAAAATGGTGCAGGGTCTGCAACAGAAGCCATACGAGGAGAGACTAAAAGAGCTTAATATGTATACCCTTGGGGGGGGGGACATGATACAAACTTTTAAGTACCTCAGTGAAATCAACAAAGTTCAAGAGGGTAGTATCTTTCAGAAAAAGAGATGTGCACGAACAAGGGGACACAATTTGAAGATGGGGGGCAGTTCAGAGGCAATGTGAGGAAGTATTTTTTCACAGAGAGGGTGGTGGACACATGGAACAACCTTCCTGAGGAGGCTGTGGGGGTCTAAAACTGTGGAAGAATTCAAGAATGCATGGGACAGACATAAGGCAATTTTTGTGAGGGATAGGAAGAAATAGACTGTTGGTTAACTAGGATCTGCCGCTTATCCTGTAGGTAGGGAAAGGGGCAGACTAGGTGGGCCAAGCAGTCCTTATATGCCGTCAAAGTCTATGTTTCTATGTTTCTATGAGAGGAGATTGTGGACCTCATTCTGTTGAGAATATTGCTGTTTACTCTGTTTACTCTCTTATTACTAAACTGGGCTTATAACCAGCCATTTTTTCATCCTGACCTTTCCTTAAGGGGTTCTCTCAATCCCACAGAGGGCAAGAACTCAAGTAGGAATGGCTATTCCTCCTGGCTAGGCACAGGTGCACTAATGCCAGCCCTTATCCTGGCATGGACCATTTATGGTGGGTTAAGTTACCCACCCCTACCATGGAAGTCAGCTTTGTATCACAGTTCTCCAGACATACATACAAACATACAAAATTACTTGCAGATAAAGGTCTTATGGTCTATCAAGTCTGATCGATTGTGCAGCTCTTCCTTCCCCTCCCACCTCCACTGACCTTCCCCTTACCCTGTCCCATCCCCTTTTGAAGCAGACCACTGTTCTACAGGATACCACTTCCTCTGGCAATGTGTTCCACTCAGACACCACCCTCTCTGTAAAAAAGTGTCTCCTAATTTCCCTCCTGAACCTTCCCCCTTCCAGTCTCAGATCATACCTTCGAGTGTCCCTCCCCCTCCTTAATTTGAAAAGCCCCTCTGTGCCTGCCTTATTTATTCCCTTCATGTACTTGAAGGTTTCAATCATGTTCCCCCATCCCTCCTCTCCTCCAGGGAGTACATGTTCAACTCCCTCAGCCTACTCCCATAGGGTAAGTCTCCTAGCCCCTGGATCATTTTTGTTGCCCTGCACTGCACCCCTTCCAGTAACCTAATATCCTTCTACAGGTACGGTCACCAGAACTGCATGCAGTACTCCAGGTTTGGTGTAACCAGTGACCTGTATAGTGGCTGGATCACCTCCCCCCTCCAGGAGGATATGCCTCTGGCAATACAACCCAGCATCCTGTTGGAATTTGCAGCTGCCTTTCTACACTGTGCTGAGTTGTTCATTGTTCCCATTATGATCACCCCCAGATCTTCCTTCTCATCTGTTTTGGCTACTTGAACCCCCCCTAGCTAGTAGCTCCTCCTTGGGTTTTTTGTGCCAAAATGTAGCACCTTGCATTTCTTGGCATTGAACCCCAGCTGCCAAGTGTCTGACCAGGCCTCCAATTTTGCCAGATCATCTTGCAACCCCTGCCACCCTTCTAAGTCATCCACTACTGCTCCCATCTTGGTGTCATCTGCAAACAGATTGATTTTGCTCTTGCTGCCTATTGAGGTGTCTGCTATGAAGATTCCAAATAACACTGGCCCCAGTACAGAGCCCTGTGGCACTCCACTTGTCACCACCCTGGGAGATGAGCACTCTCCTCCCACCACCACTCTCTGCTGTCTCCCTTGCAGCCAGTTTAATACCCATCCCACTATCTTCTCCCCTGCACCTGTGCCTTCCAGCTTACTTCCTAGCTTCCCATGCAGCACTGAATCAAATGGCTTACTGAAGTCTAGGTACAGGACATCCACTGCATGGCCCCTGTCTAATTTCCTGGTTACCCAGTCATAGTACTCCACCAAGTTAGTCTGACAGGAGCTACCTGAGACAAACCCATGCTGTCTGCTGTCCTGTAGCCCATTACCCTCTAGGAGGGAAACCAGCCTCTCCTTCAGGATTGTCTCTATCAGCTTTCCCACAATGGATGTGAGGCTTACTGGTCTGTAGTTTCCTGGCTCATTCATGGGGCTGCTCTTGCAGAGGGGTACCAGGTGTGTCATCCTCCAGTCCTAAGGGACACTCCCAAAGTCCAGGAAGGTGTTGAACAGGTCTGTCAAGGGATCTGCCAGGACTTCTGACATCTTCGATGTTCTTAGAGTGGCCGGCCCTGTTGGAGGTGTAGTTGCCCACTGGTGGCACCTGTACTTATTATTCCCTACTATCGCTAGTTCTTAAGTGAAAGTTTTATGTCATTTGATATTTTTTGGTTTTTTTTAGGCCATGCTTCCAGTCTGGAGCTAAAGGGAGTAGTTATTTTCACAATTGTAAAGGCAAGATAGGGTTACAGTATGGATCACTGAATATATTTATTGCTGCCAGGCAACCCATGGGATCACCCACATTAGCTGAGTCAGAGGACCTCTGGTAAATGTGGCTATGTCTTCCAGTTTCAAAGTGGTCTCACAGAATGTTATTGAGTAAGTAACCCAGCCAAGAGATAAAAGGTCATTATAAATTTGAAAAGGCATAAACCACAGCTCATATTGCTTCAAGAAAAATATTTATCATGGACAGAACACTCCAAGTTAGTGAAATATGGGATGGAACAGGTGATAGCCTCAGACTATAAGCATGGACACAGGAGGGGACAGCAATTTTGATACCTAAATACTCACTTTTTTGACTAGAAACTTCCTTCGAGGATGGAAAGGGGAGACTGGCATTAGCCATGGGCACTATGCAAAGGAAATAATGCACAATAGGCAGTATTTACATACCCCGGGGTCAGATGCATCGACCCACCAATATTTCAATGTTTTTTGAACAAACATTCAACATGACATTTTTAGGATCCCACTTCATGAACAAGGCAAGCAAAATGGGCTGTGCATCTGCAAACAGAGGTACTGTTGCAATTTTGATATCATGTCTTGCATGGGACCTGTGATTCTGCAACCAGAAATCACTGTGTATGTCTTGCCCATGTGGCTGCAGAAGTGCATGCCCCTCATGGGTCTGCATTTCTGCAGATAAAACTATGTCTATGTCTTTCAGTGTGCATGAGTACCAGTGGCTAAGGGGGTGCCTGTGGGGTTGTAGTCTTCCCTCTGGAATGCCCAGATCCTGAGGGACTTCACTTTCTCTGGTGGAAACTGGAGTCCATAATAATGGTGGTGCATTCCCACAGACTGAATGGCTATCCAACCAGTAAGAACTACAGAACTTGCAGCCACCTTGAGTTCCTGGTTAGCCTTATGAATGGGATCAGAGTATTACTGCCCTCTTCTTTTATATTACAGGAATGACAGGGAATGCTTCAAAGACCTATTTAATTGCACTGTTTCCATTAACAATGCTGAAACGGAACTATACCTCCTCTCCCCAGGAGTGGCATGCCAATAACATGGCATATGCAATCCAACCACCCACTTTTTGGACTGCATTGCTCCCCATGGAATAATGTTAACAGTTTCAGCTGCACCTGACTAGTACCTTTCACTATAGCCTACTGATCATCTTAATTTTAACTAGGTTTTAATTTTGTTTTGCTGTTAACTAGGAACACCTGTTGGTTCAGTACAAAGCTACATCCTTCTACTTTTAACATAGGTTTCTGTGATTTCTAAGGAGGACACTATATGTTTCATCACTAACTGATCTGCTTTCAGTCCTACTTTCCAGCACTGTGTCTTCTTGTGAGAATGATTAGTTCACTGTAGCACTGGGGCTTGGAGACTATTCCTCAGATGTAGGACCCTCCCTCTCCATTTTCTGAAGACTGAGCAGGCTGTATTATTTTACCCATGACCAAGGCTTGGTAGGATGATTCACGCTGGGGAGGGGAGGGGAGGGGAGGTTGTGTACCCCATCATGATGAGAGTATTGCTGTTTATTTTGTTCACTCTCTTATTACTAAACTGGACTAACAGCCAGACACTTTTTCACTCTCACCTTTCCCTAAGGTGATCTTTAAATGCCGCTGAAACCTAGACCTCAAGTAGGAATGGCAGTTCCTCTTGGCTGGGAACAGGGGTACAAACACCAGCCCTTACCCTGGACCATTTGGCAGTCAGAATTTGTACCATAAATCTCTAGGCATCTTCAATATTCTCAAAGAGGCTGACCCTCTTGGAGGTGCAGATGCCCATTGGTGGCACCTTTAATCAATATTCTCCACCACCACTAGTTTTGAAGTGGAGTTTTTATGTAATTTGTTTTTTGTTTTGTTTTGTTTTTTAGGCCATGGTTCCAGTATGCAGTTAAAGGGAGCAGTTCTTTAAACAAATGTAAAGGCAACTTAGGTTTGCAGTATGGTTCACTGAACATATTTATTGCTGCCAGGCAACTCATGGGATCTCCCATATGGACTGAGTCATGGGACCCCAGTTGATGTCCGTGTATGGACTGTAGCTATGTCTTCCCAAAATATTTTCAAGGCGGCCTCACAGAATGTTAATGGTTAAAGTAAATTTTCAACATTTTCTTTGCTGCTTTTGGGTTTTATAGCCTCAGTGCAGCTTAAGTTGTTGGAGCCATAAAAGAGCTTTTTTAATTAACCTTGTTAGTAAGGAAAGGAATCATAAATTATGCCAAGCCTGATGGCCAGCTGACCCTTCCACTTCCCAGTCCATCAGCCATGCACTCACACTCAGAGGTTTTGTGACGTTTAATCAGGGACAGTGCAGGGGCATGCCCCATTGAAGTCTATAGGGCTCATTTTCAAAACTTTTTTAAGTGATAAATCAATTTCTGATATTTATGAAAGGCACCGCTCAACCACTGTAGGGTCCATTAGGTGAGTGGTGGCTTTCATATGTACCAGAAATGGATTTATCATTTAAAAAAATGTTTTGAAAATTAGCCCCATAAACATCAATGGGGCGAGCTCCCGCACTTTCCCTGGTTAGATGTCACAAAATGCCTGAGCATGGCAGCATGATCAGCAGACCAGGAAGTGTAAGGGATTGGCCGGCCATCAGGCTTGGCATGATTTATGATCCCTTTCTTCCTAATGGCTAAAATAAAGTTATTTTATGGCTCACAGGACTATATTGCGATGGGGTAATGGGCTATAAAGCCCAACCCAGAATGTTTGAAATTTACCTTAAGTAACCTAGTCAAGAGATCAAAGGTTATTACAAATTTGGAAAGGCATAAACCCCAGCTCATATTATTTCAAGAAACACATTTATCTGGAACAGAACACTCCAAGTTAGTGAAAATGGGATGGAACAGATGATAACCTCAGACTATAAGCATGGACGCAGGAGGAGGACAGCTATTTTGATCCTTAAACACTCGATGCCTTGACTAGAAACTTCCAACATGGATAGGAAGTGGAGACCGGCATTAGCCACAGGCACCATACAAGGGAAATGATTCACAATAGGCAATATTAAGCTACCCCCAAGGTCAGATGTGTCAACCTACCAATCTCTCTAACAAAACTGTAGAGCTCAGGTGAGGTATCCTACTGCTAGGAGGTGACCTTAACATGTTGCTAGATCCAAGCAAGGACAGCTCTAACCATCAACTGCCTAGGTATTTTATGGAGCAGAAACATAGGTGCAGACTCATGAAGGAATCAGGCCTCATGGATGTTTGGCAAAACCTCAATCCCCATACTCGAGCATATGCTTTCTGCTCAGGGGCCTGCACTCACTGTTCCCATCTAGATTATTTTTTGACCAGTTCCGAACATACTGGGTGAGTGAGCCAGGAAGAAATAGCTTTTATTGTGCTATTAGACCATGTCCTAGTAACAGTGGAACTCAGTCTGACACTGGAGAGGGTCAACAGACATGGTCAATTTAATGTTGCACTGATCCACGACCCACAGTTTCAGGAACTTATATAAACCCACTTCCCTCAAATAATTAGGTAAAACTCAGTGTCGTATATCCCCCAAACACTACTATGGGATACAGCAAAGTCAATCCTCCATGGAGAAATGATTAGTTATGCTGTGCTGTGCAACAAAAGAAGCAACAAGAGCAAAGGAGCAAAAAGAGATAAATCTACAAAACACATTGGAATTTTTACGGCTAGCCCACATGCAGCGGGATCAGATGGTGCTCCAGCAAATCCAAGGGTTAAAACACAGCTACTGGAACTACTAGAACATAAAAATTTGTTGACAGAACAAGACTGTCTGGTCCATCCAGTCTGCCTGAGGCCCCCCCATCTACTGTTCTTGTTAAGGTGACTGCATTGACTGTTCCACGCCATTTGAACTAACGGTTTTAGCCGCCACCACCTCAGGTGGCAGGCTGTTCCAAGGGTCTACAACCCTCTCTGTGAAAAAGTACTTCCTAACATTGGTTCTGAATTTACTACCAACCAGGCATAAGTTGTGCCCTCTTGTACACGTAGTCCTATGTTCCTGAAAGAGGTTACCAGTATGTACTGCGTTTATCCCTTTAACAAATTTAAATGTTTCTATCATGTCTCCTCTGTTTCTTCTCTGCTCTATGGAGAATAGATTTAACTGGCTGAGTCTATTTTCATAAGGTTTTTTGTGTAGTCCCTGCACCATCTTGGTGGCTTTACAGTAGAAGACAGAACATGCTTTGCTGTACATTAAGCAGTGATACTATGAGGAAGGGGGCAAAAGTATCTAGAATTCTAGCTTGAAGGTTACAGCAACAACAAAAGCTCTCCATGGTCACAAAACTAGCTCATCCAGAAATGGGAATACAGCATTATCAAACTGCTGAAATATTAGATGGTTTCCACATAACTTCTAAGACATTATATTCCCAAGGGGAAGAATCTTAGGCAGAAGATTTTTTGCCCATTTGGAGCTACTTTCTCTAACTGAGGAGCAGCAGAAGTACTGTATCTCATCCACCTTATAGCGGTGGAGGAATTATACCATACTACCACTAACATTAACATTAATAAAAGTCAGGTCTTGTTGGCTGTCCATCAGAGTTTTATAAAACCTTTAAACCCCTGATGCTACCCACCCTAAAATTCATGTTCCAAGAGATCTTGGAGGGAGACTCTCCCCTACCCACTAACTGGCAGTATGCCAATATCTCCACTATCTTAAAACCTCGAAATTACCCTTTGCACTGTGAATTCTATCAACACATTTCTGTCCTTAACCAGGATGATAAACTTTTCACAAGTATTCATGCCAATAGATTGGAGAAATTATTACCGATCTTCATAAATAAAGATCAAGCAGCCTTTGTGTCCTGTAGACAACCCTCAGACCATATTAAAGAGCTAGTGCACTGACCTTTGTTTTTAGTGTCCTGCCTTTTGGAGTCCCTAATTTTACACTGTAAGCATTACACGGAACTTCCTTTTATCTTTGTATCAGATGCACCATCTACAAGTGCTGTCTTTAGTGTGCAGCTGTACAAAACTATCCATCTCTGTGAACCACATGCTCACCTCGGCTGAATGGATACGATGCTATGGAACTATGGAACTCCTTGCCTGTGGACATTTGACACACCACCAACACCTAGCACCTCCACTCTCTCCTCAAGGCACATTTATCTACCACCTGCACTTGCACCTAGCACCACTGAGGGCCAAATGTCTCGCACTTCTATAAAATCCTGACCACCAATTAAGTTGCACACTGCTCCACTCCAAGCGTTCACTGTTCTCTACCCTCAGTTGTTTAATGAGTAAGTAATTATCCTCTGATGGCTATGCATAGCTGCTGTACCTGTATGTGTTCTGTATAAATCTCTATTGCATACTTCTCCTCTACCCCTTCCCCCCAGGACGCATCTGGAATCAAGCGTTATTCCGCTCAGTATGCCTTCCTGGTAAAACTTTTAAATAAAGAAATAAATGCTACAGGGGAAGAAGCACTGTAGATGGGAGCACCTGCCACTCAGTTGCACAATTTGACCCACTATTAAACACAGTGCTTACATGATCTTGCATGATCTCCTGTCTGCAGATTAACGTCATCTTCATAAACAGAACAGTGCCATGTTTGTAACGTAGAGAAATCCTGCCACCGAGTAAAATCCATTTGCAGCTTGCATTTCACTGTGTTGGTTTTCATCCGACCACTAACTGCCACAACAGGTCCTGCTGAACTTTAATGTACTCAGTCAACCAGCACCACAAAAGTACAACTGCCAATAGACTAAGGGCCTTCAAAAAGTATCCAGTCATTGGAAAGAGTGCTGCAGACAAGAAAACAGCAGGTTACTGTGAACTAACTCTGAACTGCCATTTTGGGAAGTTCAGCATTGCTGCCACTGCTAGAGTTTGCAGACTTCAGGTGCAATCTCTATGTATTTGGGATCTGATGTGAAAGTGACCCCCCCCAACATTGGATTGCACTGTGAGTCCCGGTCGGGAGGGGGGATCACAATCACATCCAATGGAGCTGTGACTCAGTGTCAGGAGTCTTTATCACATCAGATTGCACTGTAAGTCAGCAGAGTAGTAATGAAATTGCAAAAGCAGCTTGGAGTCTGTCGATGTGTGTGTGTGGGGGGGTGCTGCTGCCAATTCAGACTGCTGTGGAGTTCATCCTGCTGGAGCTACCAAGGGGATGAGCAGTAGTGCAACATAAATGGAGCTAGGGCTCTCTGTCTACCTGCCCTATGGCAAAGCAGACAGGGATTTACGTACTGTACTTGCTGCAAAATACATAGGGTGTGCAAGAGAGACCCACAAACACTTGTAGCAATGCTGAGCTTCCCAAGATGGCAGTTTGGAGTTAGTTCACAATAACCTACTATAATAACTGGAGAGCATTTTCTCCCATAGTAGAGCCAGGTTATAATTCTGTCATTATAACCAGCTGGTTATAATGACAAACATGTGCCCAATTACCCTACTTCTGAGCATGTGCAGCCACCACTCATCCACTTTCACCGGCTGTCATTCCCCAGTGACATAAACATCACCGCACTCCTGAGTTAGCAGTATATTCATTTAAAAAATGAGAATATTAAGAAATAACTGGACAAAAATACTGCAAACTGGAGCACCTTGAAAGAAAAGCACACACAAGTACAGTTTTATTTTCATGAGTCTCAGACTGCACTGAAACCCAACCGGTCCATGGCTCCCTAGGGAAATCTTTATTTTATATAATTGCTGAGGCAAAAAATGATCCCCAGCAATTATATAAAATAAAGGATGGGTAGGTGGGCAGAACTTGGATTTTACACACACCCCTCAGTGTGGGATGCCTTAACAAACCCCTTGATCTTCACTCTTGGGATTTATGTGGCATCCCACACCTTGCGGTGTGTGTAAAATCCTTGTTATAACCCCCTACACATCCATTATTCTCTATATTTTCTTGTCTGCAACACCCTGATATTAAGTCACAGTGGCACTGGATGTGATTTCAATCCCTCCTGACTTGAACTTCGACTTGCACCACTATCAGATGTGATAGAAACCCTTCCCCCCATTTCACAGTATGATCCAATCTGATTGTGATCCCCCCAATCACTTACTGTACATGTTTCAGTGCACGCATTAGGCAGGACATATAGGCTTACCATCAGTGCTATAAAGAGAGTACTTTGCAAAATCAGACAGGGACAAGGTAAAGTATTTTGCACAATGTTGTGAACTGTTTCTGTGTCATCGTGGGATGGATGTGACAATTTACATTTTTTTTTTATTCCATAAATAGCCAGACTATTTGTGCTTGAGTTCAGCTGCATGGGAGTGTGTGTTAGTGTTGTGGAGAATGCAAAATGATGGCAGTCTAGAGGGTGCTGTTCTTTGCTTTAAGCAGCTAATGATATTTTGATCTAGTGAATAAATATCATAACAGTACAGTAACCACTAGGGCTGGGAGAACTCGATGAAGTTCTGACCCTTATTAAATAAGAACTGAAACATGACAAAGTTCTGATTTGTTCTGATTAGTTCTGATTTAATGACAAATATTTGAAAAAATTTGAAAAAATGCATAAGTGGCCAAAGTCAGTCACATTTGACACAGAGGCCCAAAGGAAATAATTGAATGGATTATTTGTATAAAAATTAATATAAAACTGCTAAATAAAAAAGCAATCACTCACTACTAACCCCTCCATGGCTGGCCTGTAATGGTGGTATATCCTGCTAGGGTCCATGACATAAGTGTGCTGTGAGAGACAGAGAGAGAGAGAGAGAGAGAGACAGACAGACAAACAGATGCAAATACCTATATCAAAGCACCAGCAAGCACTTCAGGCGCTGCCAGGCAGCTAAGATTTTTTTTTTATTAATGGTGCTGTGTGGGTATTATTTTGATGGATATTCCAGTCAGAGACAAACAGGCCCAAGAAATGGATATGAATGATCAAATGAGCAGCACTGAGAGAGCCCACCCACCCTACCAATGTAAATGATGCAACTGCTTCGCATGCCCAGTGTACTGTGACATATGGTACACTACCTGGTCCAAGAAGTGGTAATTTTTTCTAGTACCAAGACTACTTCTACTGAATCTGATCAACACACTGAATCCTTAAAGAAGAAAAATGAAAGACATAGTGATCACCATCACCCAGGCAGGCAGCCAGTCACACATCGCATCGGTTAAGTGCAGTGCAGTCGTAAAAGAGTTTGCCACTGCCACCTGAAGTCCTGATGACACACAACACAACCCAATGACATCCTTCCTAGTTTCACAAGTGCTGCCAGCCACTGCCAAGCACTTTAAGTATCAAAAATAAAATATAGTAATAATCTCAGCCCAGTTACTGTAAGTGAGATGTAACCAGGCTAGCATACCACACACACACACACAAAATAAAGAAATTATATGAATTTAGTAGCATTTTTTTCTGTGATGTAATCATAGCTAAATATGGAGGATGTAAGAAATATACAAAAGAGTATGTGGTTTCTGGGTTTTAGCCATCTGCTAAGCCATGCACTGTACAAAAGTTAAAACAGTACTGTCAGGACCAGTTGCTGATGGCAAAAGGCAAAAAAAGTGACAAGCAGTAGTAGTAAGGACTGGAGTAAGGACAAAAAGTGACAAGTGTGATGCTTGGCCAGCTGGTTATAACTATTGTATGAGATTTGTAAAATAAAACTATAGTATGTGATTGTCTCACATAAGGCAGCCTGTGCTTCCATGGGTCCCCCCCCCCTCAGATTTCAGTGAAGCTACAGTATATGTAAACTGACCAGAAGATCTCTGTAATGTAATTAACTTCCTTGAGAAATTGTATTTTATGGCCTTTTTATGACCTCATGCTTCTGAAATTGGAAACCAAATATAATTTTTTTAAAATCAGGAAAGAACGTCATTTAACTTATTCCTGTTGGCTACCTCACACCTGGGTGATGTACTGCAGGGTTGTAAACCTCAAAGGAACTGGTTGATCAAAGACTCATAATTTGAGAAATGAGCTTTTGCTGATGTCACATTATTTAATATACCTCCTGATAGGATATCATGTTTGTATTTTTTTGATTCTAAAAGGAGGAGCTAGATGACTCACAGAAGGGGTGTGGAGACACAGTTTAAACTGATACTTGTGTCTGAAATGAGTGATATATTTTTTGGACTCCAGAGAGACACAGGTCTCTGATCTAAGTATAAGCACTTCCAGAGGTAATATCTTAGACAGCAAAGGTCTAAATGTATTGTGGTAGGATTTTTTGTTTTGTACTTTTCCCTTGTTCTTTTATGTGATTGTGAGCTCTTTGATATATTGTTCTGTGTTTACATTTTTCATATTTCTATCATCTTTTAGTAAAGTACCTTTTCTTTGAAAGACTGCCTGGGTATCTGCCAGTTCTTTTTGCATGCGACGTATAGATGGTTAAGTCTGACAATTGTTCAGCAGCTTGATGGTGTTACTCAGCTTGAGTGAAAAGGTAAGAATATACCTAAGGTCTCTTATACAGTTAAAAGGGTTCATTTTGGATACCTGGTTAGGTGCCCTTAGGTGAAAGACATATTGCATCCCTCCGAAGAGAATATTATCTGAGTCTGTACATTTGGGTACACTAGCATAAGGTTCACAGTTTGAATCCCCCCAAAGCTTGAGAGTAAAGGTGATTTGGACCCAAAAGCAGACAGGAGGATTACCCTGTCTGTTACCTGTTCACACTATAGCACTCTGAGGTTGGCACTATGGGAGCAGAGGGCCTGACCTGCTGAGTGCATCTGTGACAACACGTAGTAGTCATGACTCATGAGGACAAAAAGTGATAGTAGTAGTAGTAGACAGCAGTACCCTACCTTCCAGATTGAACAGTGGTACCAGGTACCACCACATACGTTTGTGACATGAAATGCAGTTGCTTGCTGTATTTGGACTCTGAACCCACTGATGCAATTATTTTTTTTCTATGCTGCCCATGTGATCATTCAAGTAATAGTGGCCTGGCCTAGTCCATCCTGACCTGACTTGTTGCAGTTAATTGCTACCTCATATAATAGACCCTATTCACAAAAGATTTTCACCACAGACATGAATTCTTGAAAGTGTTGGGTGGATAGGGCCTGCTCAGAGCAGTCAGTGTATGTTTTACTTGGGTATCATATTTGAAATTAAAATTAGGAATGCTGACTTTGAGAAATGTGAGGCACTTAGGATTTGCTGGTGTCAAACAGGATTGTGTGTCAGTAATGACGTTACCAGCTGAACTAAACAATCGTTCTGTATAGACACTAGTCGGAGGGCAATTCATGTACTTTATTGCAATATTTACTAATACAGGCCACATATTTTGTTTGAATTTCCAGTATTTCAAAGGATCAGCATTCCACCTGATATTGGGCTCTGCCAGGTACATTTCAACAATGGTCTGTGCTGAGGCTGTGTTACAAGAAGCAAATGAAGAAGATGTTACAATTACATCTTCTAAGTGACTCCAGAGACATGAAGCTGAATCAAGTGACTGTGGGACAGTGCTGTGTTTGGATGGTGGTGAAGAAGAAGATTCAGCTTTAATGGCTGAGGAGGAAGAGGGAAAAATTGCTGCAACAGTAGAAGATGGGCCACCTGATGCTGTGCTGTGTCATGAAGAAGATTCTGAATGTGGTGCTGCTGTTGTACTCTGTTCCTTGATAGCAAGCACCTCGTCAATTATTTTTTGTTTATCTCAAAACAAGTGTCATCACCATCACTCAATAGTTGCTTCGATTTGTATCGTGGGTCCAAGATTGTTGCTTTAATGTAGTATTCAGAATGAAGCATTTTACATAGTTTGTCATCTTTAACTTTTTTTAATCATACGTCTCGTTAGATCTTGTTGTATTCTGGGGAGCAACCTGCATGTGTCAGCAGCACCACTCTCAGCCTGTGTGGTCATGGAACTGTCTTGCTTCTCTAACTTTTCCCTAATCAGATTCAATCTGAATTTTACAATTTTTGTTTAGGGTATCACCTGGCTGAGAGTAGCTGTGTTTGCACTAACCTTTCTTGTAATTTCCTCAAATGACTGGAGCAGTACAATGAGAAACTCCAACATGGCCCACTGTGGTGGAGGAATACAGATGTCTGCATCACCAATTTTATTTTCCAAGTGTATTGCCTGACAGCTTTCTTTTGTTCCAGAAGCCTTTGGAACATATAAAAAGGTTGAATTCCATTGAGTAGAAATGGCTTGGATCAGTCTGTGCAAAGGTAAATTGTGCTCCAGCTGTATTTTTTCAAATAAGTGATGGGATTTGCTTGAGTGACTGAAATGAAAGCATATTCTTTTAGCAGTGCTAATGAGAGCCTTAATCTCTCTGTCATCATTGAGAAAACCATGAACTATTAAATTTAAGCAATGCACAAAGCAGCAGATGTGAACAAAGCCCCCCTCCTCCAAGGCCTTCCTTATGTTGGACCAATTATCTGCAACCATAAAGCCAACTGACAGTCCCTGTGAAGTCAACCATTGCTGTAATCATTTTTGGAGCTCTTCATTGATGTTGTATGAGGTATGTTCAGATGGAAAATAAAACATTCTTAGAACAGCAAAGTGCAATGCTTCACTGTTCCCAGTCCCACGTAAATTACCAAAACATGCCCAATGTGCCATGACAGACATGAAGGGTTCAGGCTGACAGCTTGTCCAGATATCTGTTGTGAGATGCACCACCCTCCCAACAGCACTGCACAAGATGTGTCTTATTTTTTATGTGCAACATCATAAATATCTTGAATCCCCATTGTCGAGAAGTATTTCTGTGATGGTATATTATATCAAGGTAGGAGGTACTCAAGCAGCTACCTGAATCCTATATGTTCAACCACATTTTATGGTAGCAAATTAATAGCTATCAGTTTTGAAATCTCTTTGGTTATTGTAACAGCAACATGGGGAGTTGAGGCATATTTGGCTTTATGCTCAAATGTTTCTGAGATGGTAAGCTGTTTCCTTGAAGGAGGAGGAAGACTTTTGAACACATGGTCACTTTCAGTAACAGTAGGAGGAGTCCTTGAATGGGAGGAAGTGGCACTGCTTTCATCCATGGGAATTACTCGAGTTTAGTGAGCTATCACTGTCGCTTTCTCTTTGAGACTCACAACTGGAGTTCTCAGTAATGTTATGACATCTCTCTAGGTGCCTTTTCAGTGTTGAAGTTCCCAATGCTTCTTTCTTTTTACCCCTGCCGATTGGCCATATACAAATAGCACATGTTGCTACCAACTCACTGGAAACACTTATGGAGAAGTATGACCAAACAAAAGATATTTTTTTAGTTTTTTTTTTTCCAGGAAGGCACGACACCTTGGTCACTTTACCAGGGCTCCCTCTCCCCGATTTTCTTGGGCCTGTTCCTCCTGTGACTTATTTCCACTGCCCCCTCTGCAACCAAAACATTTTTGTCTGTTTCTTCCTCATCTGCAATTGCCATCCCCTCCAATATCCTTGTGCTGCCTGATCATTCTCTTCATCTTTATTATTGCCCTCATTGGGTTCAACCTCAGAAGAATCAGATGAGGGACTGGCAGTATCATAGTATGCAATTGTTCCATACCTTTGGGTGCTTCTGAGGGTGGTACCCACCAAGCCTTTAGTTTTTTAATTACATAACTTTTTTTTTTCACTTGGGACTGATGATGATCCGAGACAGTCACCTTTTTGGGATTCAAGCATTCGCTTGGAAGACAGAACCTTAGGTGTGAAAAATCCCTGTTTGGGGTTTGATTTTGTTTTCCCTGTTAGGCTGATTGCTGTCCTTTGCAGTGCCACTGCCTACCTGAGAAATAGAATGTGCATCATCAACACGTTGATCCATTTTACTTAGAATTCTAACCTGTAAAAAAAGATCCCGCTAACTAATGTGATGTCCTTCTGATGACTCCCATCCACACCCACAGGCCAGGGACAAATTTACTGTTGTGACTCATGACTATACACAACACACTGACAGCACAGCAATCCACCACCACTTCCTTCCAAGATTACCTGACTGACTCCTACAGTACAGTTACTGTTAAGTGACCAAATTCAGCAACTGTTCAGTGTGCCTCAGATTAAGAATTGGAGATGCAGACATATCTGGTGCATAGCAGCATGCAGCACAGTCCCACACTGGGACTCGTTAATGCTTATACGTAATGTAACATGATATACTACATATCTAATGGTAATAAGGAGGAATAATGGGGAATGAGTGATGATGATGATGGCACTTGTGTATAGTTGCACTTTACTTGTGTTGTAGTGTAAACAGCCTGCTACGAGTCACAAAGTCAGATTTTATCCCTTGGGTTACCCACAGACAGCAGCACAGGTGCATCAACTTGTATGTTGTTTGTCCAAATAGTATTTTTTTTTAATACATGAAATTGTGAATAAACATTAATAAGTGATCATGATTGGATGGCACAAGTCAAAGATTTATTTTGCTAGCCTGCTGCCCTTGCCCTGTACACACAGCCATGCTAAAGCCAAGAAAAAACAATTTATTTGGGATTCCTGGGACTGTTACATTTCTCATGGGCTCCCCTGCAGTCTCCCTCTTTCCCCTCTGGATGGTACAAGTCAAATATTTATTTTGCCAGCCTGCTGCCTTTGTCCTGTACACACAGCCACACTGAAGCCAGGGGAAAAAAATTATTTTTGATTACTGGGACTGTTACATTTCTCACAGACCCCTCAGTAGTCTCCTTCTCTCCCCTTCTGAATGGCACAAGTGAAAGATTTATTTCGCCAGCCTGCTGTCCTTGCCCTGTACACACAGCCACACTTCAGCAAGGAAATAAAATTATTTGGGATTTCTGGGACAGTTACATTTCTTGTGGGCCCCCCTGCAGTCTCTCTCTCTCTCTCTCTCTCTCTCTCTCTCTCTCCCTCTGGATAGCACAAATCAAAGATTTATTTTGCCAGCCTGCTTCCCTTGCCCTTTACACACAGCCACACTGAAGCCAGGAAACAAAACTTTTATTTGGGATTTTCTGTAACTGTAAAATTCCTCTTGGGCTCCCAATAGTCTCTCCCTCTCTCCTCTGGATCTGCAATGGCACAAGTCAAAGATTTTGCCAGCCTGCCCTTGCTCATGTACACAGCCTGAGGCCTGAGTCTGAGGCCAAGAAAAAAAAAACTTTCATTTAGGATTTTCTGTAACTGTAAAATTTCTCTTGGGGCCCCCAGTAGTCTCCCCCCTCCTCTGGATCTTCTGGAATGGCACAAGTCAAAGATTTTACCAGCCTGCCCTTGCTCAGGTGCACACTACAACACTACCTGCCTTTTGCCCCTCCCGGCAGCCACCCAGTCCACCACTATCTCCCCAGTCTCTCTGGATTCCTTTCTCCAGTCTCAATTCCATCCTCACCCTCCCCAATGATCAGTTTCTCTCCCCTCCCTTGCCCCAGTAAGTCTCTTTTCTCTCTCCTCTCTAGTTTCTCTTTTCTTCCTCCAAAAATGTATATTTTTTATATTATGTGTTTTTTTTTTTTGGCAACTTCTTCTGGTGGCTCTGCTCTGCTACAGTGAGCAAGGTGCTCCTCCAACCATCCTCCAACTCATCTGGGCAGCGTTGGGCACTAAGCAGGGTTATGTACTATAACTGTGTCATGTGACTGTCTGTTGCCTGATTGGATGCCACCGGACACCTGTATGTAGAGTGAGCATGCTGACAGCATCCCCATGGCAGCAATACACTAAATGGCACTACACGGACCTGGAACCAGACTTCTCCAGTGAAATCCATATTTATGCGGGTCCATGGACTGTGGGTTCAATCCAGGGGTTTGGATCTCCCATAGAACAGTCTGCCCAACCCTGGTAATCACTGATAAATGCTGCTAAAGAACCAAAAAGCTTATAAGCAGTAAGTGAACCCTGACAGCCTAGCAAATGAGAGATAGCACCGGCACAGTATGTCACTTCTGGTTTTGGAAAGCCCAATGGTGCTCAGCAAGAGATGGATGTTTTGTCAGGTTACAAATTAAACATGGATAAAACAGAAATACTGCAGGTGGGATATGAGCCACCACCAACTCTTAGATAACAATTCCCATTTAAATGGAACAGGCCACAATCAGATGTTTAGGAATCCTACTATCACAGGATTTGACACATCTGTATGCCCTAAACTGTGATCCTCTAAAGCAGCAATTTCAAGAGAATCTCCAGAGATAGTCTCCACTTCCCTACTTCTAATACATAAGGTAGAAGCAATACAAATTAACTTCCTGCCATGAATATTCTGCCTATTCCAGACAGTACAGCTCTCTCCCACTACAGTTGACTTCAATAAATGGGATAAACAGATATCCTGCTTCCTTTGGTCCAGTAAGCAATCCTGAGTGGCTATAGTAAATTGCAACTTTGTAAAAACCAAGGTGCCTGACTTTTTTCTAATTTCAGAAATTACTGTCAGGCAGCACACGGGGGTGCAGGCCTTAAGATGATTAGATAATACCTGTTCCCTGCCCTAGAATGAGGTGGAATTACAAGATTCCCATAGTCAGACCCCTGCCTTGCTCTCCTGCCCCCCCCCCCCACCACCACAGCAGGGAGACAGCAGAATCTCACATCTCACTTCACAAGGGTAATCATGGATAAATGAGAAAATCTGGTAAAAATCCTGAGAATACAGCAAGATGTGAGATACCTAAGGGATACTAGCATATGATTCTCAGTTCAGGCCTTGAAACACAGACCATATTTTTTCCACTGCAGAGGCAAGACCTCTCCCATATTTGTCAATTTTTTGAGGCTGGGTCTTTCAGGACATTTCAGTAATTACAACAACAACATGCACTCCACCATTTGGATAATTTCTGCCAGCTACAATGGGGTATTCTGTTAACTCCATAATGGGTCTCGCATGGGACAGGGAAGCACTACACATTTTTGTGAACCTGATCTTCCAAGTGATGGAAGGCCAGATCCCAGATCATGCTATTTCTCTCACATACCGGGCCATCCATCAACTCCTGATTACAGACAGAGAAGACATTCATAAGACATTGTAGGATGAAATGGGAGTTGAAATTTTAGAGCAAGACTGGGACCTAATTTGTTTCAAACAACATAAACTCACACATTTCTATATTTGGAAGAAGTATGGATGGAAAACTGTCCTCCCATCTGTTATTACTGAATTCCTTAACCTGCCCACCAACCACACAAAGATCCTGACACTGGGATGTCTAATCCCTGGTACTGGTTCAGATAACCCCTTCCCCTTCACCGACCCAACAGTATACAACACTACCATGCCCACTTCTTGTGCCAAGAAACATCAAACCAACACACACATGCCCAATCCCAATTGTCCGTACCTGCAAAATAAAAACAGTCCCTCGTTGTCTTCATTTTTGCAAAAACCTGTAAAAAAAAGTATATTGACATCTGTTGCGCCGCTCCCTTCACGCCACCTGCCATGCCCTTACCCTCAGCACTGACAACCCCTCACCCCCTGCACCCCTCACTCATCTAAAAATGATCCCGTCTCCAAGATGAAAGGTATCCTCCTCCTGGAATTGCAACTGTGAACTGAGGAAATAAAGCAAGTGTGGTTAAAGTATTTCCAAAGCATTTGAATGTTTACTCATAACTTGGTAACTTGCCATGCCTTAACTCTGTACTGTATTGCCTGCACCTTGTACTGTAATTCTCCTGGGTTGCACCCAGTGGTGCCGGAACGGTTTGAAAGGTGGTAGGGCCAAGGATGTGAGGGGTATATTTTCCCCTATTAAATATATTACCATGATAGCAGAAAGTGATAGGGCCACTTATGAAAGTGGTAGGGCCATGGCCCTAGTGGCCCCCCCTGTTCCGGCACCTATGGTCGCACCTGAAAATAGGCACTTGACTGTCTAGTGTGCTTACCTGGTTAACAAAAGCAAAGAAATAAATAAATGTTTTAACATTTTTGCCCCAAATTTTCAACATGGCCTTTTTGGAACCCCACTTCTTGAGCAAGTTAAGTGAAAACTTTCAAATCTGACCTGAAAAGTGATTTTTCAGTTGCTCTGCAAATTCACTTTTTGGATAGGATCTGAACACTTTCACTTTCTGGGTTCATGAGGTAGGGGTCCTAAGGAGACTTTTTTTGTTATTTACTATATTTTTTCCTCCTCTTCCAGAATGGCCCTCATTGGCTCTTTCCAATTCCTGCCACCATCACTCGCTTTTTCCAGGCTCACCTCCTCCTGGTGTTCCTCCCTGGCTTATCTCCCAGGGCAGGGTCTCTGCATTCCCCTCTTCCCTGTTGATCCTTTAGTTTAGAGTCCAGAGAGGACCACAGTTTGACTGTGCAGTGGTCATGGAGTGAGGCAAGTGGCATTCTGCTCATTCTGCCATTTTCTGTGTTTTCCCCCTCTCACAGGACTTCATGCATGTGCACATGAAGTTGTGTGCCTGCACTGGCAGAAGCTGATGTCCTCCCTCCCTGCTCCAATGGAGCCAACTGAACCTCCCCATGTGGTCACCCAGGGGGAGGTATAGCAGCAGCATCTGTACTCCCTCCTTCCCTCCTGAGGTGGAAAGCATCCACTTGAACACTCTGCTTACCTCCCCCAGCTGGCCCTCCAATGACCCAGGCTCATTTCCAAGCCCTGATCACCAGCATTACAGACAGTAGCTCTATCGCTGCTCCAGCGGGCCAGTCATAATGAGACTATGTTGAAAATTTGAAGTCAAAATATTAAAAAAACTAAAATGTTATGACAGTACATTGAAATCATTCAGTGTGCTCATACCTTGGGTAATTTTCAATATTTTGACCCCAAATTTTCAATATAACCATTTTTTCAACCCACCTCATGAACATGACTGCTGTTGGTTTTCAAACCCTGCCCACAACATGCTTTTGCACTGGTGCTATGAAATGATGTGTCGGACAGTATTTTATAAATGACACCTGTCATGTTAGGGGGGAGTCATATAAAAGACTATGTTGAAAATATGGGGTCAAAAGAGCATGTTGAGTACTTGCTGGTGGTCATGTTATGAAGTCAATGTATGAAAATGTGAAGACATTTATTTTTTATAATGTATGATTCGCACCTTGTGCAATAACTGATATCTGTTTTTGTAGCAACTCTGAGACTTCAAAACTCTATTAATATTATACTAATATAATGCTCTTGTATTATATATATATATATATATATATATATATATATATACATATCGAAAATTACCTAATTGAAAGTGCTGAAAGCTCTAAGAAACTAGAGCAAAATTCAGACTCCATTGTGTGGCCTTTGACAAAGGCATCTTCATCAAACGTTTCTTGGTTGAATGTCAGCATGGTACATGGGGTGACTTAGGAGGGGGGGTGCTGCTCCATGGACAGTTTAGTGTGTAAAGATATGAATATTTTCTGAGTAAGGAAGACCGGGGTATGTGCATGAGTGTGTGGCATTTCTGAACATCTTGCTGCCTTCTCACCTAGTGGTATTTGTAACATGTAACAATACAATAACGTCTTAACACCAAACCACAGGTAACGGAAGGATTAAAAAAAAATCCAGTCTTCATACATCTTTCTATGCACCTAAAAGCATGAGCCAATCTACACTGAAGTACCACCAGGAGTAGTTCACTTCATGTTTTGGCTAAAGATGCATGAGTTGAGAGCTGGCATAGAAACAGTGAAACATAGAATTTGATGGCAGATAAGGACTGCTTGACCTACCCAGTCTGTCCATTTTTCCCTACCATTTGAATCTCTGTAGAACCTACTTGATCTCTGACACTTTCTCCTTCCCCAATTCCTTTACACTAAGATTCTCTTATGCCTATCCCATGCATTCTTGAACCCCACTTCCCCACCGTCACCTTGGCTGGTAGGCTGTTCCAGAAATCCACCACTCATTCTGTGATGAAGTACTTCCTCAAATCTCTCCTGAATCTACTACTCTTCAGCTTCATAGCATGTCCCCTTGTTCTTGAGCACCTTTTTTTTCTGAAGCATACTTTTTTAAAGATTTCTTTACTGTTCTTGCACAAATGCTATTTCTGAATTTTGTATTCTGTTTTTATTGTATGCGGCGCCCAGAGCCTCTAGGATTGAATGCCTTAGAAATAAAATTGCCTTGCCTCCTGTACCTTATTTACCCCATGAGGTATTTAAAGGTCTCTATCATATTCCCCCTCTCTCTCCTCTCCTTTAGGGTGTACATATTGAGTTCCTTAGTCTCTCCTCATAGGACTTTTGATGCAGACCTCACACTATTTAAGTTGCCCTCTTGACTGCCTCCTCTCTGTCTATGTTCTTCATGAGATGTGACCTCCAGAACCATGCACAATATTCTAGGTGAGATCTTACTAGTGATCTATACAGAGGCAGCACCACCTCTTTCCCTCTGCTGATGATATCTCTTCTTATACAGTACCCCCCAGCATTCATCTAGCCCTCCCAACTGCCTTGTCACACTATCTGGCCACCTTTAGGTCATCAGAGATGATTACCCCCAGGAATCTCTCCTGCTTGGTGGTTGTCTATAACACTCCCCCCTTTTTCTACTCTGCCCCTAGGTTCCTATGCCCCAAGTGCATTATTTTGCACTTTTTCACATTGAAACCTACCTGCCATACCCTTGACCACTTCTCATGTTTTCTCAGGTCTCTGCTCATCCCCCCACCCAAGTGTCTACCCTATTGCAGATGTTGGTGTCATCTATATAGAGGCAGACCTTCTCCTCCAGCTCCTCTGCAATGTCACCTATAAACACATTAAAGAGGACCAGTCCCAGCATTGATCTATGAGGCACCCTGCTGGTCACCCTCTCCTCCTCAAAGTGAATTCTATTTACCACCACCCTCTGTCACCTATCCCCTAACCAATTTCTTACCAAGTTTACCACCTTGTGACCCATTCCTAAGCTACCCAGCTTGCTTAATAGTCTTCTGTGTGGAACAGTGTTGAATGCCGTACTGAATTCCAGGTAGGTCACATCCACTGCTCCACCCTGATCTAATTCCTTGGTCACCCAATCAAAGGATGCTATTAGATTTCTTTGACATGACCTCCTATCCATGAAACCATGCTGTCTTGGGTCTTGTAACCCTTTGGACTCAAGACATTCCACTATCCTCTCCTTCAGTAGTGATTCCATTAACTTTCCCACCACCAATGTCAGACGGACTGTCCTATAATTACTAGCCTCCTCCTTTGCTACCACTTTTGTAAAATGGGATTACATCTGCCCTCCAGTCCCCTGGAGCCACTCCTGTTTCCAATGAGCTGTTAAATAGGACTGTCAGAGGTACAGCCAGTACCTCTCTGAGCTTCCTCAATATCCTAGGATGTACCCTGTCTGGTCTCATTGCTTTGTCCATTTTCAGATTAGCAAGTCCCTTTAGAACTCTTGCATCTGAAAAAGTGCTAGTGTCAACATCCCTCCCTTCAAATCTCCTGTTACTTTTTAGTGGCCCCTCCCCTTCTCCTTCCACTGTGAACACTGAACAAAGTATTTTGTTCAGGCTGTCTGCATTTTTCTGGTCCCCACCCCCACAGTCTCCCCCATACTTTTCTACCTGAAACCAGGTAGCACAACTGTTTTAGGACTGTAAGCCATTGCCAAACAATACTCCCTAAAATAAACAGCCTATATAAATTCTCGGTCTTTGGTAAGTGAAAGGGACTGGAAATAAGTGTTAACTGGGGACAAAAGACTAAAAGTGGCAGAGAGGTGTGCACATAACTGTTGTTAAGAACTGTTGCACTTTTACTATAACTGGACAATGCCTGTTGCAAAGTTTTATCCACTATGGAGGCCATTTTACCACCAATATACTGCCCCATACCAACTTTGACTATTGTGATGCCCAAGAATAGCTTTATGAACTGTTTACACACTGTTGCAAGCTGCAAAGAGATAAATTCAGCAGACCCTCTCCCAAAGACATATACTATCAAGGTTGTACTAATGTGTACTGAGGGGTACCACTGTACTTGCGTAGTTACTTTCTAATTTCTTATTTAGTATTTTTTCTTTATTTTTCTTTGTTCTTTTCAAACTTATGTTGCTTAAATAAAACCCAAATGAATAGCTGAGCGTTCTTTTTGATTAAGTGATATATCACGACTAATTATAATCATTTCTTGTCCAATGAAATTTATAACATTGTGAGATTCCTGTGATGCCCTAGAGAACTGGGATGAAGGTTTACTTTTGAGTTACTATAAAATAAATCAGGTTGCCTCCCACATATTTGGCTACCAAGCTTGGGTAGGGGTAACTAAAACCAGGGCATTCCACTCACATGATTTTCAGCCCCAGGTGTAAGACATACACACTGACCTCTGGCTGCAGAAGTGCAGGCACCACAAAATCATGATACTCAAATTGCAATAGTACTTCTGCAGCCACAGGTAGACATGCACACCAACTTCTGGCTGCTGCATATAGAAATCCATGATACCCACGTTGCAACACTATTTCTGTCTGCAGACACACAAGCTCCTGTGAAGACTGTGTTTCTGCAGCCACAAGTGCTCATGTACACTGCAAAACATACACATGCAGTTGTGGTTGCAGAAGCACACTTCCCAGTGGAGATATAGATACCAAATCTACAGGACCCCCAATGAAGCTCTAGCAAGCAAAGCATCAGGGCACCTGGTGCGGTGTAGGATGGTCTCATGAACCAGCATATTAATTTGGCTGCCCTATTTGCTAAGGTTTACCAGCTTTAGTAAACCTTATTTCCACAACTACTTGGGATGTATTTGAATTTTGTTCCTAATTTCACATCAACAGCACCCTGAGAGTGCAGGCTTGAGTACATTGGTTGTTCAGAATACAGGGGCTAGCATACCATTTGGCCTGCATCTAGGTCTTGCACCAGACAGTGCATGCCTTGTCTGTCTGGTTGGAGATCTCTCCACTCTGGCAACTTCTGTCCTATCTCCTTCCTCCCTTATCTTGTTAAGCTGCAAGAGAAACTGTCTCTGTCCAGGCTTGCTGACTTGCTCCACTCTTCATCTTCCTCTCCCCCTTCCAGTCTGGTTTTTGGAAGCACCACTCCACTGTCTTCTCCCTGCTACAGGTCACTGACTCCATCCTCTCTGGGATGGTTTAGAGGCATATCATAGTAGCCATTTTCATTGATCTGGCCAATGCCTTTGATTCAGTGGCACATCTACTCCTTCAGGACAAGCTGGGTTCTGCCAGTCTTTCAGCACCTGCTGTTGATTGGTTCCATTCCTACCTCTCAGGCCATCAACAGTCAGTTCAGGTATGTGGCATCCTGGACCCTCCACTCTCTTTCCAGGCTGGGGTCCCACAAGGCTCTATCTTGGCTCCAATCCTTTTTTCCATTTTTCTCAATGACCTCCCTTCTGCCTGTGTCAGATTGCATATTCACATGTATGCAGATGACACAGTTCTCTACTCCTCAGGCACCTTGACTGCAGCTGTGGAAGCTTCGGTCCAGTAAGACTTTCACTGCGTCTTGCACTGGTTCGAGTCTGACCAACTCTGGATCAACACAAAAAAAAAAGAACAGTGTCCATTACCTTTGGCTCCTGCCAGATGTTGGCCACACTCACTCTCTCCATACCTTCTTCACCCTGGATGGTTCCCCCTTGAAGTGGTCCCCTCCTTCAAGCATCTCAGTGTGTGGCTTTACAGTAGGATTGACTTCCTTTCTCAAATTGATGCTATCAACACCAAGCTCCACTCCAAGCTTGGTGCTCTTTACCATAACAAGGACTGCTTGTTTCCACAGGTCTGCAGGGATCTGGTTACCACAATAGTGCTCTCTGTCTTCATCTATGCAGATACAGTCTACAGTACTGCTTCCTCTTCTTCCTTAGCCAGATTGGATACTCTCTGTAATACAGTTTGTCATTTTGATACCAACTCCCCCCCATACTTACCACTGCTCCATCTACTCATCCCTCTCTATCCTCCCACTTCCTAAAACATTGCCTGTGCCACTGAGACTCCTTCATTTCCAAATACTGGTTTGGCTCACTACCATCCTATTTAGCCTCACTCATATCACCCATTCCCACTGCCTCATACTCTCCCCACTCCAGAGATCTCCACACCTTCTCCCTCCTCCACCCTCACTCCTCTGCTGAGCAATCAGCCTTCTCCTATTGTCTTCCCTCCCTTTGGAATCTGCTCCCTTCCTCTTTTGATCTCTTACTCTCCCCCAATTCCCTTAGACACCAGGGTAGAATCCTGCTCCCTGCTCATGTCATCCCTCTCCTTAACCTGGTGCCCTTTCCACCAGCTATTGTCCCCCTCTGGGGGGGTCTGCTCATGTCATTAATACTGTTTTGCTGAATTGTTAAACTGTTGTTTCAGCTACACCGAGCTGTGGTGGTGCTCATAGCCTTAACCTTTACCACCATTATTGTTATTGTTATTATACACTTGTACCATTTTGCACCATTCACACTTCATTTTGTAGATTTGCTTCTATACTACTGTGTATGTTTTTATGTATGATTATTATATCCCCTTTTCCCTTTTCCTGGGTCACACCTGGAAACAAGCCTTAGCACACTGTGCCTGTCACAGTTACCAAATGTCAACTAACTAACTAAATAAATAAAGTACTAGGTGTTTGCAGTGAACAAGGCATACACCGTAAACACTCATTTCAGTGTGGAAATTACATTTGTCATCCATAGGGTTTGTGAGATTGGCCATAAATAATATCAGAATAAAAAAAAAGTTTATAAAAATATTAAAAACTGAAACAAGTTATGAATAAGACAAAAAATGCTATTGATACAAATGGGCCAAAAGAGATGAATGGGCTCCATTCATTTCAATGCAGTTCATGGTAAGAGCAGCACTGCATCATTTATCAAGGGTGGACAGAAGACACCAACAGGGGACACAACAAGGTGACAGCTGAGAGATGGGGGTGCAAATAGAGTGCAAATAGATTGCAAAAGGGTGAGGAGTATTGTCTTGTGTGAAGAGTGAAGGAACCAGCGGCAGAACTGGGTCCCCACATCAGTAACCTCATTACTGGGGGAGGGGGTGCACCAACCATTGTGAGGCAGAGGGTGTGTACTGAGAGTGTGGTTGAGATGCTAGAGTGCACAGACTGAGAAAGACTTTTGCAAAACCTGTTCCACTACCAGATAGCAGAACTGAGGGACACCTATTGTGGCATGTGAACAGTCACGTTTAAAACCCATTCAGAAGCCTTTAAAAGTGACTTTAAAGTTAAGACTGCAGGGAAACTCTTTAGATGGAAGCCATCTTGGTAAGCCCTGACCCTTCTTCACCCAATCACTATGGTTCCTGGAAAGGGGGCACTAGACAGTGTTCTTGGTGCCTCTATTTATATACAATCAAGTGTCAAGTGAGACCCATGCATATTATTCTTTCAGATGGACAGTTGTATTAGCCAATGAAATGCTGCCATTTTTCTCCTCAGATGGTAAGATAGAAGCCAGCTCATAGCAGTTCTGCCTGAGACTTTCTGTGTGAAACAGGAGAGCATCTGCGAGCCAAAAAGAATGTGGAAGTAGGTCTGAGGCTTCCACAGCTGATCACCAGAGACCTTGCCAAGAATCTGAAAGCCAAAGTGTTTGGAGAGTTAGTTTGTTGCTAAACCCTGCAGTTGTCTGAAAGAAATCCTCAGTCTGAGAAGAGGGTTGGGCTGTGTCCTGCTAATAGTTTGAGGTGTTTTCTGGGTCGAGCAGCCAGAATGCAGAGAAGTCTGTAGAGAATTCCCAGTGTCTGGGGGAATTCAGTTTGACACAAGAAAAGCCATTTTATGTGGTTGCAACTTGTAGTTTGGGGAATCACCTGAGAGACTATTTACTATGCCTAGCCTTGGGGGTGAGCTGAACTGTGAAGTGGAAAGGACTGTGTGATTTCTGATCATCATTATAGAGGCCACTACCAGCACTGGACAATCTGGGTAAATGGCCAGGTACTGTCACTGCCAGGCATTACTCATCTTCCCCTGAAAGTTAGATGCCTTGATGTGTGGGTTAGGTGCGTGGCCCTGGTCACCAGTACTGGTGAGTTCCAGCATCCACACCAGCTTCAAGGAGGTGACAAGCTGCCAGAGCTCTTCTAATGCCAAGTAAGCTGTAAATCTGCATGTACAGCCCATGGCCCCAGCTCGATTGATTGAATCTGTTGGTACTAGTCAGATCCTGTGAGGCTGTCTTCAGAATCATGAGTAAACACAGGGCCTACCCTGGCCTGGGGAGTTAAACCAAGTTGTTTCAGATTTCTAATTTAATCCAAACTGTAACAGCACCAATGCCGGCTAACCCAGCTGTAACATTTAGGACTGCAACATTTCCTTTCCTGGGAGAACCAAGCTGGAATTTAGGGGCACTGGTACAAGTAGGGAGGGGGCCTGCCAAGCAGTGTGTTATTACATGGGGGGTGGACACTATTGTTACTGTGGATGTGCTGATACACTGCTTATCAAATCATTACTTATTCTTGCATTCCTTCTTCCCCATCCCTCTTTAATAAATCATTTCTTGTTATTGTTTAGCATTGTCTGTCAGCATATTATTAGCAACAGTCATTATTTGCATCCACAGTAAAGTGATGCAGTTGTTTGTGGTAATCTGTGTTTGGTGTGACTGCGAGGGGAGGTACAGCATCCCAGGGAGGTTGAACCTGACAGACAGCTAGACCACTGTATTTTTACTCTGGGTGGAAGCGCTGTGCTAATCAAGTTAACTTGAGAAAGAACTCCCTTTTCCACCTGAAACAGAGCCCAGGTCCCTCAACCTTGTTGAGCCTGCAAGGCAGGAGTAGAAACCAAAAGTTACACTGCGACCTGGTTACAGATATATATATATATATATATATATATGGGATACATGATGGGCAAGAGTATGATATGGGATAATATTCACACTCCTGCAGAGTGAGATATCTAGAGCTCACAATGCAAGAGTATGAATATCATCCCATATCTCATGATCTGCACATCATGTGTGCGATTTATACAATGGGGCTTCTAAATCTGTGTTGCAGTAAATTCTGTGTTTGTTCATAGTGTTATTTTATCAGTTGAATGACTTTCACGGGTGACTTTTGGTTTTTGAATGGAGGTGTTTTTACTGTTGTGATTGGTTGGAGTTGTGAATGGGTTGAAGTGGGATATGCTGATTGGCTGTGTATTTGGAGGTTGTGTTCTGATTGATTGCTCTGTGCTGTGTATGCG
Source organism: Neoceratodus forsteri (assembly GCA_016271365.2). Lineage (NCBI taxonomy): Eukaryota > Metazoa > Chordata > Ceratodontiformes > Ceratodontidae > Neoceratodus > Neoceratodus forsteri. Next base: position 441,037,584 of record CM028133.1, read on the forward strand.
GGATTGTTGTGGGGTTACTGGAGCGGGCCCATTTTCTTCAGTTTGAGGACTTTGCTGATCATGTTCTTTTCAGCAGGAATTCCTTTCAGCAGTAAGTGTGACTTCTGAGTTTGGTGTGTTGCTCCTGTAACTGGTCAGTTGGACTCCATGTCAGAGTGAGGTACTCAAACTGTGTTCTATGGTTTCTTGTGTTGGGGGGAGAGAGAGAGAGAGAGAGAAGAGAATATATGGCTATGTTTTGCACTTGTGGCGATTTTTAGTCTTTTTAGTTTGTTATGCAATAATGCCACTTTTAGGAACTGAATCTGTGTTTGTCTTTATTTCCTATGTTTTTCCGGTACTGGTTTCTGCAGTCTGTAAATAGCAGCTTTCGGTATGCAGGATTATCCACTGGAAGAACGTGAGTTTTTCATTAAAAGTCTACAGGTGATTTGTATATGTTACTGTGGAGATTTAAAACACGTTTGGCTTAGCAAGTAATGGTTTTGCAAGTGAAGTGACGTAGGCATTGTTGAAATAAATGTTGCTGATGTATGCAGTGTGTGTGTATAAATGTGAGATGTAATCACAGTGCATACGTCAACAGGATTTATTTTTTTCTACGTAATACGGTTCCTGAGATATAAGCAATTTAGTATTCCAACTCCTCATTTTCTGCTCTGAGAACCATTATTTTGCGTACATTCTTTGTACTCACTGTCTTTCTTTATGCAGCTTTTGGGGAAAACCAGCCTGTGCGCTTATATTACTATTACCTTTACCGTTTTCGCTTGTGGTTCCATTCCCGTTTCACTTACCATTCACGTCTATGCCACCATGTGCGTTACCCTTTGCATTTTAATTTGCACTTGCTTTTGCATTGTTTTTAACACTTCTGTCTACACTACTGTTTCTCTTTCTTTTTCACTTTGCGTCACCATGCACATTACTATTTGCGTTTGCGGGCACAATGCTCCCACTGCCGCATTACATTCACTATTTCTCGTTATCATTCTCAAAAAAGGGAAATTAGAGGCAAAGAACTCTGTTTAATGCATTAGTTAGGGTTGTTCCACACCGACAAAAGTGAAGAAATTCAATGTTAGGGTTGAAAGCTCCCCTTGGCCCCCCCCAGCCCACACCCGCAACCGGCATCGGGGTGTGCATTAGGGTTGTCGGTCCTAATTCTCACCCCATTCTCCTACACCTCTGCTTCTTTACACATGTGATGGGGTGAGAGTTATGGCCGACAACGTAATGTGCACCCTGATGCCGGTTGGGGGTGGGCAGGAGGCCAATGGGGACTTTCAACCCTAACACTGAATTTCCTCACTTTTGTCGGTGAACAACCCTAACTAATGCATTAAATGGATTTGTATATATATATATATATATATATAAACTGTATTAAAAGCAAATAAATAAATACATAAATAAGTACATGTATATATATATGTGTGTATATATATATATATATATATATATATATATATATATACTTTGCAAAAACTTCATTAATGCACTAGTTAGGGTTGAGTGACACAACTAAGGAAATGTGGTGTTAGGGTTTCCAACCCTAACACCCAACCCCCAGGCAAGAACATGTGTGGGGTGTACCTTGGGGTTGTCATCCCTAATGCTCACCCCATTCCATTAGTACATAAGCTAAGATGAGTACAATGTATGAGAATGGGTGGTCATTAGGGATAACAACCCAGAGGCACACCCCATGCATGTTGCTGCCTGCAGGGTGGAGGTGGGATGTTAGGGTTGGCAACCCTAATGACACATTTCCCTACTTTTGTCACTTCAACCCTAACTAGTGCATTAACAAAGTTTTTGCAAAGAATGCCCTTACTTTCTGAGATAGTATAACAGCATCCTCATTTGTCTGCAGAAGCACAGGACCCCGAGCACCCTGTCCTCCTATCCCTCCTCAGATGCATATATATATATATATATATATATATATATATATATATATATATATGTTGTTGTGGAAGAGCACGGCCAAGAGGCCACTGTGCTTGTATCTGTAGTAAAACAGGGATGACATTGTAAGCATAGCCTTCTTATTACCCCACCTCATGAACCCAGTAATAAAAATGTTGAAATCCCCATCAAAATGTGATTCCGTGTCACTGCAACGCCATTGTGTGCCACAGGTGCAAAAGCACAGTTTGGCCAGGGTATGAAAAATTACATCTGTCATGTTCATGAGATGGGGTGAAAAAATGTTTATGTTGAAAATTTTGAGTCAAAATATTTAAAATTGCCAAAGTTACGATGCAGCATAGTAAAATTTCAGTGTACAGTATGTGAACTTTGGCATGTTTACATATTTTGACTCCTAAAATCTCAACAACATACCCTCCTTATAACCCACCTAATAAAACAAGGGTGGTGAAAATTTTGAAATCCTGCCAGAAAGGTGATTTCATCAAAGGATCACGAAATCACCTTTCAGGCAGGATTTTCAACATGACATCAACATTGTTCATCAGGAAGGGTCTCAAAAAGGGTATGCTGAAAATTTGGTATCAAAATATGCAACAATGGCAAAGTTATGCACTGAAGTTGAAACCCCATTGAAATACATTGATTTCCCATATGAAGAAAATACATTTTTTCGTTACTTGTGATACAAAACAAAAATCTTTTCTCACATCACGCGATAAGAAAAAATAATTTCAATGTTAAAAAGAGCACCTTTTAAGGGCATTTCTTGAGCAGTAAAGTGTAGAATCCAGCTAAGGGGGTCCTGATAAGCAAGCTACATGTGTTATTTCCTCCCCAGAATATCATTTGGGGGGTTCCCAAATTTGAATTTTGTGGCAAAACTGAAAACAAGATAGTGGGCCAATGGAAAAGGACTTTCCTCAAATAAAAAAGGATGATGTCAATATGAAAAAAGAATTTATTTTTGTTTCATACAGCTATCTTGAGGAGCCTATTGAACATGCTCAGAACCAATTTATGAACATTTTAAACTGGAATAGCTATGGAACTGATTAATATTTTTTCACCAAACCAGCTAAAGACACATCTGTGAGTCAGCTCCTTTCTGTGCTGAAAATTTCAGACCAACATTCCAAGCTGTCTGAGCTCTACAGGTGACAAACAAAAACCCATTATAACCAATGAGAAAATTTAATTTTTACACTATCCACAACTCAGAAATCACACATCTGACTGGAACAAATCTTGGCACATGTAGAGATCTACCCCATGAGATGGTGTATGCAAAATATCATGCAAATCTGTTGAATGCTTGTGAAGTTATTAAAGTGTAAAAACTGGTGTTTAACATAGAACTGCCAGTACAACCCTAACTAAAGGGGCTCTACCACACCCCAATAATATATATATATATATATATATATATATATATATATATATATATTTTAACATAGTTCTTTATCTTTAAAAGTCTTCCGAGGTGAAAAACAAAATAAAATATTCCTTATGGAGTTAATGTGGGTTTTAAACAACAAACTAGGATCCAAAATTGCCCCATATTTTTTACAGAAGGGGCCACTTGTAAACTACAACCAGGGTCAGGTGCCAAAACTGGATCAGTAAGAATATTGAGAAGTTGATCCTTTGTGCCAAAGTAAATAATTTTAGTTTTTTTATTTAATTGTAAGAAATGTCCTACTTAGCAGAAAGTAATACCACAGAGAAAAGCTATCAGGTTAGCAAGAGTATGATTTAACAAAGTTCTGACCCAAAAATACAGCTGAGCATCAACTGTGTATACTGTATCTAAAAATGTAAATTAAATCTACATATGGTATTACCAACTGGTTATAAATAGCAAACAAAATGGGCCCAACTAGAGGCCCCATTGGACCCTGGAAAGAACAGCCTTATAAGTAGACTGCATATTTCCTGACTGAACAACAAAGGAACAAGATGTTGAGCATGAAGCATATCATGAGGAAGCAGACCTAGAAAGCCCCAGAGAAGACATACGGTCCAACATTATCATATGATCAACTGTATCAGAAGCTATGGAGTGGTCCAGAAGAATTAATATAGTACATGCTCCATAATCTTTAGCCATAAAAATGCTTTCATTATAATTTATTTTATTTATTTATTGCATTTCATAATTACAAAGTACCTCTGAACTAATAGATCATTTACAAAGGTTCCACGTCAAGGATAAGGAGAAACATACATTCAAGATATGGAACTGTAACATACAGGAATGTATTATAACAAGGATTCTAGTGCCAACATATCACAATAAATTAGAACACGGTGCAGAAAATTGGCCGTTAGCAAGTAAATAATAAATGACAACAGATTTCAACATACTCTAACCAGATCCAATACAGCTGTGGCGAGCTGCCAAATGACCAAAGTTGCACGTGTGGGTAGAATATTTTGAATGACTGGGTGTAATTTGGCCATTTTTTTTGAGTTGTTTCACCAAATTTTCAAAATGACCTTTTTGGGACCCCACTTTATGAAGAGTGCCACTGTCATTTTGTTCACTTGTCCCTAAAGGTGATTTCATAGAAAGACTGTGCTATTCTGTGCCACAGATGTTTGGGGTAGGATGTGAAAAATGACAGCTATACTGTTAATAAGAAGGTGTGCAAAAATGGCAACGTTGAAAATCTGCAGTGAAAATATTAAAAATTGGCAAAGTTAGAAGTGTGGGTAGAAACTGCGCAATGCACACTTGTAACGCTGTCATTTTTTGGAACTTTTTCACCAGATTTGCAACATGGGCTTTTTGGGACCCCAACTCATGAACAGTGGCACTGCCATTTTGTTAATCAGTCCTGAAAGATGATTCCGTGCAGCGACTATGAGATCACGTTTTGGGACTAAGTAATAAAATGACAGAGGCAGTGCTCATGAGGTGGGGTCCCAGGAACCCCTTGTTGAAAATCTGGGGCTACAATTCCTAAAAATAGTTGATATATCAACATAAGTTGAAAACCCCATGACTGCCATTATACTGTACCATGCTTACCTTTGAGTCTTCAGTTTGCAGTTCAGCTTTGAAGAGCGCAGACATGTCCCTGTCCAGAGAAGATGACAGCACTGACCTCCGGAAGTAAGTTATGTGGTAAGGGAGTAAGGGAGGTGGGTGCTCAGTGGGAGGGTGGGAAGGGGGGACTGGGGCAACGGCATGGGACAATTTTCTTTTTTACAGGTAAAAATAAAAAAGATGTAGAGGGACAGTTTTCTTTATTTACAGGGAAAAAAACAAGAAAAAAAACATAAATTTGGGCACTCTGGGGTGGGCTCCCAGTGTGCTACATAAGTGAACTTGTAGGGGGTACATGATGCTGACACAGGGATTGGGCACCCTGATGTCAGCGTGAGGGAAAAAAAAACATTAAATTGGGCACACTGGAGTGGGCTTCCAGTGTGCCACAGGAGGGACAGTTTTCTTTATTTACAGGGGGGAAAAAGAAAAAAACATAAATATGGCCACACTGGGGAGGGCTCCCAGGGTGCCATGTGAGTTGGAGGGGTACATGATGCCAACACAGGGATTGGGCACCATGATGTTGATGTGATGACAAATGAAAAAACATAAATTTGTGCTCAGTGGGGTGGGTTCCCAGTGTGCCCATGAGTTGGAGAGGTTCATGATGCCAACATGGGGATTGGGCACACTGATGTTGGCACAGGGATGGGGAAATGGAGGAAGTGTGAAGGAGAGCAGCAGGGGGCCAGAGAGGGAGGGTTTTATTTGCTGCTGTGCTGGGAGAGAGAATGGATGGAGCGGGGAGGACAGAAGCAGCAGGAGGAGTGCCATCTACAAAATGGTGGTGGGGATGCAGCTGTGCATGTGTGGCATTAGTGCATGCATAGTTGCAGTGAATGGCATTCTGCCATTCACAAGATGGCGGCACCAGCAGAACTGCATATGCGTGTGAGGTGCATATGCGCAGTTCTTGTCCTGAAATACCAAAGAAACAGCCAAACTAGTGTGGCTGTTACTCCATAGCAGCCAATCATGGCAGAGTGTTACAGCTCCATTGGACTTTCGGAAGGATACTTTCAAAAGTCCAACAGAAGATGCCACTATCAACCATTTAAAGGCAACAGATCAATCCCAAAATGACTGTAGGCTCTGCCCAAAGCCGTAAAAACTAGCTGTAGAGTGTGAGCATTAAACAAGTGGTGCACCTTAGATTAAACAGAGAAAAGATGCCAGAGTAAGTGCAGAAAACGAAGGCAGCCAGGTTAGGCTTTGTCTAAGGTGTGTCATAGGAGGGGGGTGAGTCACTGCCAGCATCAGCAGCAAGGGGCTGTGTTTGTGGACCTTAGTAAGGCCTTTGACTTGGTAAGTCATAGGACTTTATTTCAGAGATTGTATAAAATTGGAGTTCATGTTGAATCAATTGAATGGTTCAGGTCTTATTTGCTAACTAGGAAACAATGTGTATCGCATGGGAATAGTACATCAATCTTGAGGGCAGTGCTAAGAGGAGTCCCTCAGGGATCAATACTGGGCCCCTTGCATTTCAACATTTATGTCAATCAAGTACCAGATTTGATGAGGCACAGTGAGGTCAGGCTGTACACAGACGACACAGTGTTAGAGGCATTGGCCAACAGCCTGACCTCACTGACCCTAAAATTACAGGAAGATTTAACAAGAATGGAATTGTGGTTTGAAGCTTCAGGTCTCCTGATGATTAGAAAGAAAACACAAGGTATGGTTTTTACACTTAGTAGAGGCAGACAGATGACACAGCACTTAAACATAAAGTTTATTAATGCTCAGAAAGTTGAAGATATAACATGTTATAAATACTTGGGAATTTTGGTGGGTAACAAACTGACCTACAAGGGGCATATTGAACAAATGATAAGAAAAATAAATCAAAGATTGGGAGCACTGAGGAGAATTTCAAACTGTTTCACTGATAAAACTAGAAAGAAAATTATAGTACAACTACTTTTCCCGGTATTAGAACATGGAAGTAATGTATATAAAAATGACAGTAAAAAGTTACTATAAAAAGTAGATCTGGCCTATTACAGACTTGCTAGATTTACCAGTTGTAACCCTTTTGGCATTCATCATTGTCTAGTTCATCAGAAGCTAGAATGGCTTGAACTGGAGGAAAAAATAACCTTTAACTGGTTGTCTTGGGGCTTTAAATTATTAAAGAACAACACTGAACACCCCTTAAGAGGCTTAGTAAAATTTGCGTCATCTAGTAGAAATAAGTATAACTTAAGAACAAACGACAGTAGTCTGGTACAATCGAAAGTCTGCAACAGGTTTGGGGAAGCCGTAATACAAACATCTTTGGTTAAGTCATGGAATGGAATAGAAACTGAACGTGTGGTGGACCCGTATCTCTAGCAGCTGCATTTGGAGGTAGCCATAATATGAGCCTTAAGTCTTGTGCGGAAACTTTTGATGCAGGAAGCTCCCTCCATCAAAAGTTTCCACACAAGGCTTAAGGCTCATATTATGGCTACCTCCAAATGCAGCTGCTAGAGATACGGGTCTACCACACAGACACCTAAACCTCACAGTCTGTTACTACCTACTGTGCGCAACCTGTCTCCGCATACTGCGGTTCACCCCCTCTTTATTAGTACCAATACAAATTCACTGCTGTAATGCCGATCTCAGCACATGTAACCAGCTGACTGTACAACTCTGTATAACTGGTATCATAACTGTATTTTCTACATTTACTGTATAGTGATGCATCCTATGTTATGCAAATCCCGGGTCGCCCCTGAAAAAGGGACCTCCGGGGCCCAGTGGTCTCACCCAGTCATCAAAATTTTATAAATAATAAATAAATAAATAAACAAGAGCCAAAACCTCTATAAATGAGTTCCAAAATGCACTAAGAAAGTCTTTGCAAACACAAAGTAAATGTTATACATGATGGCATTTTATACTGTGCTCTAACATATATGTTGTAACTACATTTTCTTATTTTTTAATTGTTATTAGTCTTGTTTGTACCTTGTACAGGGCATTCTTTGAAAACAGGGATTTATTCCTAAATGTATGTACCTGGATAAAAATAAAACTTTTGTCATCATCATTGCAAATCAATTTCATAAAGAAAGACAGTTAATTGCTTAGCAACCACTTTTTCTAGAATTTTGGGTACAGTCAGGTTTGATACAGGTTGATAGTTCAAAGGGTGATCTGTGTCAACATCAGGCTTCTTAAGAACAGGTTTAACAACTGCAGGTTTTAGGACTTCACTGGTGCTCAGTAACAATGGACTTATTAACTAGCCCAAAAATAGATTATTTCAGAACAGGAATGCAAGGAAACAATTAACATGTAATTGGTCGAGAGAGCATGTAACTCCCTTTAAAGGGGACATGAAATGAAAAATGAGATTAAGGGACTTAGTAGTACATGCCAGTATATATTTAGGGCTAGTACGAGTCATCACCATAGCATTTCTGTTGGTCATGTATCAAAATATGCAAACTGCAATTTATACAGTAATTCCAAAGATTGCTGTTTATGTAGTCTTGTGAGCTATACTTCCTGTCTGTGGCAGAAAGGTAGTGCAGTTTGACTCAGAGTGAAGATGTTTCACTATGAAAGTATACATGTTGGTGTGCTGCTGGTGCTCCCCCCCCACACACACACAGTGGTTAAATTGGAAATGCTTAGGTGGGGGAAATTTCACCTCTAGATTTGTAGGTGTGGAACTACTGCCATCCCATGGTGGTGGAACTCATCTATAGTATTCCATGAATAAGTATGATAGAGATGCAGGAACTCTCATGCAATGTTACAAGTAGTGCAGAGCTGAGTGTCTGTTCAACTGAACTTCAAAACATATATGTATACGGTTCTTTATTCACTGAATATTAGAGGAGAGTACCACAACATGGGGATGACAGTAGTTCCACACCTCCAAATCTAAAGGTAAAATTTCCCCCACCTAAGCATTTCCTATTTAACCACTGTGTATGTGTGTGTGTGGGGGGGGGACTACCAGCAGTACACCAACCTGTAAACTTACATAGTGAAACATCATCACTCTGAGTCAAACTGCACTTTCATTCTGCCACAGACTGGAAATATGATTCACAAGACTACGTAAACAGCCATCTTTGGAATTATGGTGTAAACTGCAATTTGTATGTTTTGATACGTGACAAACAGAAATACTATGGTGATGATATATACCAGCCCTAAATAAATACTGGCATATACTACTAAACTACGTAATCCAATTTTCCTTTCATGTCCCCTTCAAGGAGTTCACAACATTCAAACCAGTATCCATACAGACTACTTGTATACTAAAACCTACAACAGGATTTTGAAACCCAATAGATTCAGATGTGCTGGCAGGACCTCAGTCAGTCATCGAGCTACAACTAGAGGCTGGTATCTCGTTAACTAGTGAGAATGGGGTATGTATGTAAGTAAGTAAATAGTTATGTAAATTGCACCCAATCTGAGGATCTTTGGGTTCCTTACAAAAAGATACATCAAGCAAACAGGGTTAGACAGGCAGAACATACAGCGTACAAATTATACAATAAATTAATAACTAAAATAGGAATAAATACATCACAATTAAAATCAGTGTCAGTTTTCAAAATATGCTTTCTTAAAAAGATGAGTTTTCAGACCCCTCTTAAATGCCTCCACCAACAGGATCTCCCACAGAGATCTAGGGAGTCAGTTCCAGAGGACCAGGCCAGCCACCTTGAATGAACGACCACTTGAGATTTTCAGCCTGGCCCTCAGAACTGCTAGGAGGCCCTCAGTGGAGGAACAGAGAGAGTGTACCAGGATAGCAAGAGTAAGGAGGTCAGAGATATAGCCAGGGCCCAAGTCATATAGGGCCATATAGGTGAGCAAGCCCACCTTAAAGATGATCCTCCACCTGTCAGGCAGACAATGCAGATCTCACAGGACCAAGGTCACATGATAAGACCAGGGCAGGCCCATCATCAACCTGCTGCCTTCTTCTGCACTAGCTGCAGTCAGTAGAGGTTCCCCCCCACCGTCACTGAAGTACAGATTGTTACAGTAGTACAGCCTGGATGTCACAAAGGCATTCATCAATGAGAGCAGGTCCTTGACCGGAATTAGGGATTTAATCCAGGCGATGTTCCTTAAGTGGTAAAAACCCCTTTGGACGACAGAAAACACCTGAGCATCAAGTGTCAGCCTGTCATCAAGGACAATGTCCAGATTTTTCACCCTAGAGGATGTCATCAATGGGGAAGATCCCAGGACCAACCCTGTTACTGTCCAGGAGGCACCCCCATCATGCCCACAATCAGGCTCAATCATCAGTACCTCCATCTTGTCAGGGTACAGCCTCAGCCAGTTAGAGGACATTCAGTCCTGTATCTCAGCCAGGCACTTATTCAGCACTTCAACAGTGCTATTCGTTCCAGGGGTAAATGACATATACAGCTGGGTATCATCTGCATTACAGTGAAATCCCAGACTGTAACATCTAATGAGCTCTCCCAAGGGCAGCATGTACACCACAAGCAACATCAGTGACAGGATCGAGCCCTAAGGAACTCCACATGACAGGGGCTTTGGAGAGGAGATGGAGAAATTCCCCATCACCACCAATTGCCTCCTGTCCAAGAGACAGGACTTAAACCAGTGGATGACAGATCCAGCAAGTCCACAATACTCTCTAAGGTGATCCAAAAGCACTGTGTGGTCCACAGTGTCAAATACTGATGAAAGATCGAGGAGAACAAGAATCGACCAGTCTCCTCTATCCCTTGCCCTGAGGATGTCATTTTGCACCCGGACCATCACTGTCTCAGTGCTATGCCTAGCCCTAAATCTGGACTGGAATGGCTCATAGATGTCAAAGGCGGTGAGGTGCGCCTCAAGCTGCAAGGTATCCAGTGATGCAGACAACTCAAATTGAGTGACTCAGTTTGAGCACCCTTGAATAGACTGAGTGGGAAACTATAGTGACAGTGGGAACAGCAAAGAAATCAGGAAAAGAATCGTGAAAGAGAATAGAGAGTGATGGTAGGAGGGATCTACAATAATGGAGGATATAGCAAGTAGTTTGGCCTGGCAGTTCCCAGCTGGTCATTTGGTCTAGTGGAGGCAGTGTATGCCTCCAGTGGTGTAAGACCTGGGTTCTAACCTGGGCAGGAGCTCTGGTTTATTTTTCTGTTTTGTGTGTGCACTTAGTTGTTTTTTTATTTATTTTCCACTCCCCGTTCCCCCACCCTCCTGGTGGTTCCCCATTCACAGGTTGCCCCCTGAATAGCTCCCTCCCAAAGATTCCCTGTACCCCAGCATCAGGCTCCCACTCAGAGTTGATTATAATTAGTAAGGGTGGTGTGGGGGGTGTAGCCCCCCCCACAAAAAAAGAGTGTAAATGTCTTGTGGTTGCCTGTGTAGTGTGTTCCGGACCATCGCAGTTTATGGTCCTGCTATAGTGCACATCGCCATTGCTGTTTTGGGTGATGTGCACTCACTGATATGGCAATCACTATTGTGTGTTCACTCATATCACATGGAACCAAGCTGAAGTGCCACCACTTTCTCAACAACCTTCCCTAGAAATGGGAGGTTGGAGATAGGTCTATAATTTACCAGGATGTCAGGGTCAAGCAATGGTTTCTTCAAGAGGGACTTCACCAATGCCCCCATCAAGGCATCAGGGGAGAATCCCTCTGAGAGCAAGCACCAGACTATCCTGGCAAACACGGGACAGATAGCCTCGGTGCATCTCACTAGGAGATGTGTTGGACTAGGGTCCAGTTCACAAAAGGTGGGCCTCAGCTTTGAAATCACCTCAGTGACCTCAGCCATCTCCATAGGTTGAAACTCCTCCCAGACAATTGGAGTGCACTCATTCCTACCGGGCTCCCTACTGCAGGGCTGATTTCACCCCAGTGGGGAGATCCTGGACCGAATAGAGGACAGCCTGTCAGAGAAGAACATAGCAAACTCTTTCCATAATGTGGTTGAAAATGCCCTTTTTGGCTGTAGACAGACTAGATGAAGTAGTCTGTCCACAGTCCGAAAGAGCTGAACTGGTATATTCCTCCCTGCAGTAATCTTCCTGGACAGGAACTCTGCCTTCTTACAATCGATTGCCCTTTGGTAATCACTGTAGTGATTTCTCAAAGCCAGTTTGTCCTCCATGGATTGGGTCCTCTGCCAGCAACACTCCAACTTCCGACCCATGGTCTTCATCTCCTTGAGGGCCCCATCAAACCATGGGGTTCTCAAGCAAAAAGACCTGGGTCATATAGGGATCATTGTGATGGAATTGGGCACCCCGGATTCAGACCTGTTATAGGCCACCACCACCTCACTTGTGCCACTCACACATGCAGCACTCACACCAGAAAAGTCAACTACTGTACTGCCAAAAGTCCCCTAGGGGACAGTCCCCTTAAAGGGTGTCAGCAGACCATCTCAACAGGGGAGGGACTTTCAGGGGGGGCCCCAAATGAGAACTCCACTGTGCAATGATCGGACCACATGACTCTATCAGTCTTGAGGTCAGTGACCTCAAGCAACAGCGGACTACCAAGTCCAAGGTGTGGCTATGGTGGTGAGCCGCAGAGGCAACTGCTTGTGCTAGGTCCAGTGATGTCATCAACTGGAGGAGGTCATGTCCAAAATGCGAGGATTTGTCATTGACCCAGGCATTGAAGTCCCCCAGAATCAACCATCTAGGTGACTCCAACACCCTGTCGGTGATGAAGTCCATGACCTCCTGTAGGAATTCTCCCCCCCATCCCAGAGGATGGTAAACAAGGAGAATCCTGCAGCCTGCACCTTGACCCCCACACACCACCACACATTCAAATGATAAGGTGGAACCCACTGGGTGCACGGAGAAGTTCAGGTTGGATCTAAAATAGATGGCTACACCTCCACCCCATGTTCCCTCCTCGGGCAATGCACTACAGAGTACCTGACATGGATCAATGCCTCTAAAATCGGACCTGTGTCATCCCTCAACCAAGTCTCAATAATGCAAGCCAGATCGACCGAGGAGATCAAGTCTGCCATAATTGCAGTGTTGTTCCTCATCAATCTGGCATTGCACAGCACAGCCTGAAGGGGACCAGTGGAGACTGCATTCCCTCCAGCTACCTGCCCACTCGGTCGGGTGGGAATTCTGGTGATGGACAGCAAACATGTCAGGCCTCTTTTATGGCTCCATTTAGCCCCAGAGCACCTCCTGCTCCTAACCACCCCATACTGCTCACCTCCATTGTACCCACAGTGCCCAGCCACCAACCCATCTGCCCCTACTAATGCCCATCTCCTGGCAGTGTCTCAGTGCTGTAGCTGGGAGGGGGAGGTCGAAAAGGGACTGAAGTCACGCAGCAGGGATGCTGTGTAGATGATACGGAGGGGTCTGGAACTCAAACACATCTTGTTAAAAATACCCTGTACAACTCTGTTGATAAAATTTAAATCAAATTCAAAACCTAACCTAAACATACATCCAACATCCACACAGTAAGTTACAAAATAGCAAACCTAACCACATTTATACCACAGACGTACACTATCTAAGCCCACTCACCCCCCCCAAAAAAAGTAACTCCCAATCAATTTAATACTTAAGCATAGGAGAATCCAACTGTTTTTAAGTCCTGAGGACGAACCAACAAAGTCTATTAGAAAATGTGATTTTAATCAAACTAAGTCCCAAACCACTGAGGAACAATGGAATCAAGTTCACAGCAGCGCTCTCACCACTGCTGATTGGGGAGTGCACAACCAGGTAAAGAGAGTTCTCTCAACACTGTCTTCAATAGATGGTGTATAACCAGCTAAGTTCAGTAGCATGAAAATTGTATGAGTGGTGCTCCCACCACCACTCACTGGAAGATAAAAATGCACAGTACTTACAGAGATAAGGTCCATGGGGGGTGGGGGGGGGGCAACCACAGATGTGCAGCTAAAAGCTGCCGTCTGCAATCTCTAGGACCTCTGCCTACCACGGCCAGTCCAATTCCTGGAGCAGCCCACAGTCCAGATGTAACGGTCCATGGATAAAAAAGACAAATGTCTCGGAACCAATACCTCTTGGCCCACCACTGTGCTTCGCTCATGGCCTGGTGCTAACATTTTATAGCCAGGCTAGGATCTTGTAAAGCTACCCAGCCCATGACATGACAGCACAGAGTTCACTTTGATCTTGCCAGCAATCACGACCACACACCAAGAATTCAAAACTTCCATGCCACAGCATGATCTTCTGGATGACTTTTCCTCCCCCTCAAAACCGAACTCCTCTGCCACAGGTTCCTGTTCAGTCCATTTTAAGCCACTTCACAGTAATCCTTGTTCCCGATCAGTCTTCTTAGCACAGATGCTGCCGAAACAGTGCTAAATTTGAAATGTGTTAACATACTACAGGTAGTAAGCATTCCATGTATAAGCCTAGTAGTTCCTGGTGTATATAATCTGAGTTTGCTGCACTGTTTGTTAAAACAACTTGAAGAAGTGTTTGCATAAGACAGGTGTGGCTTCTAGTACGTGTGCTTTTAGAATTATGGTATATGTTTCATGTGAAAAGACTTCAAGAAATGCTTGTAGAAGACAGCTATGCTTTCTAGCACTTTCGGTTGAAGAATGATGGTATGTGTCTAATGTGAAGATGTCAGTTATAGACCTTTAGCCATTCACATTGCTATATAATGTCATACTACCCTCCTTCTGCTTCCTGTTGTATAGGCCACTGATGGCTACAACATGGTATTATCTTACAGTACACAGATCATAATAACTTCAATACTTATTCTACTACTGGGCTGACAAACACTGACATTGCAGTCTGGCATTTATTTTACTTTGAACATCTTCAGCCAGTGAAACAGCATGAAAATACAATCCCTGTTGTACAAGCCAGTGAGAGAGCTATAACGTGATATAATCTCGTATACAGCAGCTAAGTATTCATTGGTCCACTAGTCTGGCAATCGCTGTTATTTTTTGCTCATCATGGGCATATTTTCATTAGAAGTATTCAATGCCACAGTTTATACTAAGTATGGTTGGTGGCACTGAAATTATTCACTAACCAGAAAATGGAAGAAACGACAGTGAAAGTTTTAATTTTAAAGGCCATAACTAAAATGACTGTGCTGTTGTCATTTATTTATTTATTTTATTTATTTGAAAATTGGTAACCAGGAAAGGTACAGTGAGCCAAGGCTCATTTCCAGGTGTGACCCAGGGGAAGGGTACAGGAGATGCAATAGAGCATAAACAATATCAATGCTTGTACCACTAAAGTGCAATCAGAGTACAGCTGAACACGGTTCAGGTTCAAATAAAAGTAGCATGCTACAATGAGCAGCTATGATGTGCAAACAGACAGACCATCAGCGAACCTGCAAAAACTGAAAGAAAAATCCAGTCTGCTTAGTGAGAGTTCTCAAAGTTCAGCCATCAGAACGCATCATCAGAGTTTACAGTAAGTGTCAGTACAGGGCACTGTAGCTGTGCAGATAGGTACCAGGGAACTTCTCTTGTCAGGAATATTCTTTGTCCATTAGAAATATTGCATATGTCTCTGCCAACTTCACAGGATTTGACTTTACCTCTTTTGCACATAAACTGCCATTCTATCCAGTGTAGATATGTGGTGTACTGGATGTGTCTGCAACCTGTGCAGCAGAAAGCCAGCTGGTGAATGGGATTTAAATCCTATCACTTGCCAAAGAAGTTTGTAGTTTTCTGTAATAGGGAATTTACGATTATATTTGTTTTTCTGTTTGATTTTTCTCTTGAGTGGTGATCCATGATGCTGGGAGTTCAAATAGCAAATTATGTTACAAATGTACTAACCATAAAATGGAAGAAACAAGAGTGAAAGTTTTAATTTTAAAGAGCTAATACAGTGTGTCCCACTTAAATGCATACCTGATAAACACATACCCATACAAACACATTAAATTTCCAAGTCTCGATTTTTTTCACTGTACTTCCTATGTAAAACAGACCTGTTAAACACATAAATGATCCCTTTTAAATGCATGCTTTTTTCCTCAGTTTTGCTGTTCAAATGTGGACTTACTAGTCCAATTTTACTGGCACTGCCTGTGGATCAAGTCACTAGTGGGGTCCTGCAGGGCTCCATTTTGAGTCCCTGTCTATTTCAAGCATTCGTATCAGACATGACTAGCAACTGCATCTCAGATTCCATAAAATATGCTGATGATGTAAAAACTGGCAGCTCATGTGCCATCATGGACCAAGCTCTTACTATTCAAAATGACTTGGATAAAATCACTACCTGGGTTAATACTTGGGGTATGAAACTAAATACAAACAAGTGCAAAGTCATGCAATTAGGTTCACTCAATCTCCAAGTTACATATGTCCTTGGTAGCACCTCTTTGAACATAACCACTGATGAAAAAGACCTTGGTATAATCATTTATAATGACTTAGGACACTCTAAACACATGCACGAAGCAGTTAATAAAACAAATAGAGTGATTTGGTTGATAAAACGTAACGTCAAATTTAAGTACCCAAAAACCATGATGCCCCTGTAAAGAGCATATGTTAGGCCACATCTTGAACATGCCTCCCAGCTCTGGTGCCTGTTTAAAAGATAAGACTGTAACCTTTTAGAAAAACTCCAAAGAAAATACACCAGACATATACATGGACTTTATAACGAGTCACGTGAAAACAGACCTAATACCTTAAATCTCATGACATTGACAACACGCCATCTTGGGGTGATCTCTTTTTGTTTGATATTGTTCAAGACCCTTATTTAATGACAGAACTAGGCCTTGAATTTAAAAAATGATGTCTATAACACCAAAGGCCATCCTCTTCAATTGGCTGGGAAACATTTTAATCATATTAGCAAAAAATTCTTCTTTACCCTAAAAATTATAAACCCATAGAACAACCTTCCTCTAGATGTAATCATTAGCAAAACTAAAGCAGAATTAAAAAAATGGCTTGACAATTTATTACTTTCTGGGCATACCCTAGAATATTACACATCATAATTATATAGGAGCACTTATGGGCTATATCAGCTCCTCACCTACCTTAGTAGTAGTATGAACCTTAGTAGTAGTATGAACCTTCCTTACTGATTAGCTCTTAACATTTTCTGTTAATGGGCTGTGCTATTTAAACTGAAGTATTAATGATAAAGCCTGCAATGTATAGCTGCAGGTGGAGCTTCGTGGGCATGCTTATGAGTGACACCTGGGCTGGCACGGAGTTAGTCAGGTAGCCACCTATCAGGGGCAGGGGTTTGGCAGATAGGTGTTCCAGGGATGGCAGATGGCTTAGGACTGGAGGGAAGGAGCCCAGACTATAAAGCATTAGCATTGAGAGGTTTTTTTCTCTCTTTGCTCCTCTCATTTGACTTGTACTATAGGTTTATGATGGTTTTATGGCCCCTGGGGATCTCTGTCTTGCCAAGGTTTGTCATTCTTCTTTTTCCTATGGTGCCTCCTGCCCCATATGGCAGTGGTGTATCCGGTACCATGGATTCAGCAAGTACTGGTTTAGAGTCAATTTTACAACAGCAGAGCTGTGATATTAAGTAACTTGTCTTATACAGTGAACACTAATGGCTACATTTACAGTTTAGCAAACACTTGAGGGCTAGGAGGCAGTATAGCATAGCAGTTAAGGGCACTGAGCTGCAAACCTGAAGACCTGGGTTTGAATCCCATCAGTCCCCACTTGCATACTGTGTGACCCTGAGCAAGTCAAAAAACTTCCTTGTGCTCCCAGGTCACACTTGGAAACAAGTTCTGGCTTAGTGTACCTTTTCTGGTTAAACAATTTCCCCTTTTCCTTTCCTTTCCCTTAACTGGGTGGCTTATTTTGCAAGAAAACAGCTAGAGTCTTTACTCATTGTAGCATTAATGATCTAGGGTGAGTTGTGTGCTTTTTATGGCTGTCTGCAGTTTGATGAAATGAAAAATTTAAAAAGCAGAACATTTACTCCTGCTGGCTAGGCCTGACATGCACATAGGAAACAAAAATATTATTAGATCTCTTTAGTGGCAGTGAGAACATGAACATCAGGTTCCAATCCCTAGGTCTTGCAGAATCAGTGGTCCCAGACCCATGGTTGCTGCATGGGACGGGAGGCATTGTGGGAAGGAGATTAGCAGTGGACCTTGCTGGGATAGAGATTCCCAGGGCCTGTGAAACTTCTATATAACTAGCAGGCTAATTTGGAAGGAACTCTTGGTGGCAGACAGGTGGAGGGATGTAGCAGGACTCCATACATGGGCTGGGGCACTCTGCACAGCATGTGCTTTTGTGGGTTTTTGGCTGTATTACTCCTTTAGGCTGGACAGATTGGATGCCCCTTTTTAAATAACATAAGAGAATGCTTAACGCGATGAGCTTGACTCTCCCAAGCTTAGCTAATGGTCAGCTCCCTCCACCAAGTGGAACTTTACAGATAATTATTTGATCTAACAGTTCAGAGCCTCTTCATATGTACTCTTGTCCACTTCTCTACAGTAGGACCTCTTTTTAAGTTTCTGACAGAATACATGCACTGAGAAGAAAACAGATGTACAGAACCTGCTTTCCAGTTGCAAACATATTCACATTTAATTATAGAATAATTAATTTAATTAGCTCTACTTAGTGACTAAATAAGTGGTCCAGTCAGAGGCTGGGCTGCAGGCTGGGAAGTACTTTATTTTTAGAGGTAACACTTGGCAGTAATAACAGAATCTGAAGCTGGAGAACTTTCACAAAAGTGCACAGGACAGTTTGAGTTGAAAAGCCGGGGGCCTATTCAGGGTATAAATCCAAAAGTGTTGTTTAGTTCAGAGCTGGCTTCAGGGAGGGGTTTCAGATCCCATATGAGGGTCCACTCCAAGCTTACGAGGCAGAGAACTTGAAGTCATCCAGGACCAACTGGAGGTTGTGCAGGCCAAACTAACAAAAGAGTAAGAGCCAGCCCTACACCGTGGTTCAATAATCATTTGAAGAAGCTGATTACTGATAATGACCAATAATGGAAGAAAGCTGGAAAATCAAAATTAGAAAAGGATCTTCTTACGTACAGGCAAGCTCAAAACAGATGTACAAGGGAAATAAGGTTAGCTAAAAGTAATTTTTATAACCAACAGCTTCAAGATGTAGCTGGGAATAGTAAGAAAGTATGGGACTATATAAAACAATTGCAGGGTAAAAACTCTTCTGCCTCCTTGCCTAAACTGTTGAATTTTAAGGACTTATTGATCAGTAGTCCACAGGAGCAGGTTAAGGCTTTCAATTAATATTTCCTTGAAGCAGGGTATTTATTTGATAAAATTCATCTTAACCTACCAGCAGAAAGTCTGAAAAATGACTTTGATTGTAATTTAAAAGGACCATCTTTTGTCTTTAGGGAAATTAGTGAGTCTGCTGTTATAACTGATTTAGAAATACTGGATGTAAAAAAGGGGACTGGTATAGATAATATCAACCCCAGTTTTTACAAGATAGGGGCTCCTGTCCCGGCCAAACATATAACTTACTTATTTAATTTTTCAATCATTACATCTAAGATACCTGCAGATTGGAAGTCTGTCTGCATTACTCCTATTTTTAAGGGTGGTAAGGAGGCTGATCCTGGTTGATATCGATCTATGTCTATACTGACACCTACTTCAAAAATGTTCAAGAAGTTGTTATACTCACAGTTAATAAAGTACTTGGACAATTATAAGTCACTTCCTAACTACAAATCAAATTTACATAAGGGACATCGTACTACTTTTGCTATTACTAAGGTTGTCAATGACATTTACACTGCTTTTGATCAAGGAAATTCAGTCCCTGCCCTTTTTCTGGATTTGTTGAAAGCATCCAGCACTCTCCAACACATTATTCTTTTGAATAGATTAAAAGATATAGGGATAGGTCCTGAAGCTTTGGTATGTTTTTTTTTCATATTTGACATCTAGACACCAATGTGTTAAAGTGGGTGAGCACTGTTCTGATTACGTGGCAGTTAACAGGAGTGTGCCCCAAGGCTCTGTACTGGGACCACTCCTGTTCCTCATATATGTAAATGATCTGCCTAATTGTATCTCAGATAATTCAAAAATTATGCTCTATGCTGATGATACAATAGTTTATACCCAAAATAGAGACCTGAACATAGCATTAGATTACTTGCAACTACTGTAGACTTCGATGCTATTCCACAAGCTTTACTAAAACTTTGTCTTTTATTAAACATTGGGAAGACTCAATGGGTACTATTCTCTTATAGAGCTAAAAAGATTAATCAGAGTTGCAGCTTAAGGGTTTTAGATGGGACAGACTTGATTAAGGTTTCTTCATATAAATACCTCAGTGTTATCTTAGATGAGAACATGAAATTTGATATACTGTACATATTAAAAATCTGTCTACCAGACAAAAGAGGGTCTTATCTTTTTTTTATAGAAATAGGGCATGCTTTAGCCTGGTTATTCGTAATCAACTAGTAGACTCATTGTTTTTGTCTTTACTTGATTTTGAGGATTATATATATATATATATATGGACAACTAATTCCATTCTGAAGCCATAGATGTACTTTATCATAGTGTATTGAAGTTTGCCACTGGATTGTCTTGGAATACTCATCATTGCATATTATATTCCATGGCTGGAAGGCAGTCACTGTCTGCTCGCAGGTAGGTACATTGGTATTTATTTGTATATAAATTTGTACAACAAAAAATTCCCCAATATTTATTAGATTTGGTTGATAATAAACATCAGAACAAATCTTCTCTTTGTTTTATTGATTTAACTCAGTATTTATTACCCAGATTTAAAAAAATATATTTTGTAGTTAGAGACTGACTACTGCTAGTCCTACTTCTTGGATAAAAATCCAAAAAAAGCTCAAATCGGGGTCATTAATATCCTTTTCACGTTTCAAATGAATCTTATTAAAATATGATGCACACAAACGTACACGTTTTTCATGAATGAACTGTTTGAGTGTTTGAAATTTGTATAACTAATGGGATATTGTAACAAATGTTAATTTTTTCGTACTATTTTATGCTTTTTATGTCCTTTCTTATGTTTCTCTTTTCTTATACGTACGTCATTATGTGTTGGATGCAATTGTAAAAGAGAGCTTGCTCTCAATCTTGCTTTCCAATAAAATTGAATTGAAAAAAGAAATTGCAGTAGGCGGGGTCAGTGGGCTCCTTGCATTACCTTCATGTTCCTGGCTTGGGGTCAACCACCATATCAACCAGTGCACACGGCTGTGTCATATGCACTAATTGACAGTGTGAGAGAGGTGGTTCAACAGTTGGTGGGACATTTGAATTTTGCCTGCAAGGTCATGACCATGAGCAGGACGTTCATGCGCGCATATGGCCAGGGTAGGATTGAGTTGTTCAAAACCACATCACAGAATACACATGACAGAAGCCATGAGGGGTGATCTGGGTGTGTGGCAGGCATTCTTACAGTGCTTCAGTGGATTGGCACTATGGTCAGCACCTGCAACCAGCCAAGAGTTGGAACTCTTTATTGATGCATCAGGGGGTTTGTGCTTTGGTGCCTATTTATGAGGAAAATGGGACACCAGCCAGTGGCCATTCTCCTAGGCAGCTTTGGTATTGCTAACACAGATCAACCTATTGGAGTTTTCCCCCATCATGGTGGTCTTGGTGGTGTGGGGTGAGCATTTGAATGACAGGCCCATCATCTTCAGGACAGATAACAGCAGGGTAGTTTTCATAAATGGTCAGTTAGGGGGGTGAGGGACCAATGTGCAACCTTGTGAGGGTCTTTGTATTAAAATGTTTATTGCTTAACATCCATTTCAGAGCAGTGCACGTCCCAGGTGTTGATAATGGTATTGCTGATCCTCTTTCTTGTTCACAGTGGCAGAGTTTCAAGAGCTGGTTCCAGAAGTGGAGTGGCATCCTGGGGAAGTCCAAGTCTACCTCTAGGAATTGGTAACAAGGAAGCCTGGGAGTTACTCAGGAATTTATTAGTGCCCAGCATACGGATGTCTTACCAAAGAGAAGGTAGATAGCTTTTTGAAGGTGTGTCAGGCTCAGGGGTAGCAAAATGTTTATCCCATCCTGGTAGACCAGCTCTGCTCATATGTACTCCATAGGAAGCAAGAGGGGTCTATGCCAGCAGTAAAGGGTCAGCTCTTGGTGGGCATAGCATGGTTCTTAAAGGTTGTGGGGCATGTTGATACTTCTAGGGTCTTCCACCTTAGAAAAATGTTGCAAGGATGGGCCTGGACAGTTCCCAAATTATTGGATGGTTGGCGTCTGGTCTGAACAGCACTCTTGAAATGAGTCTGGGATAAGCCTTCAATGGTTTGCTCATCACCATCAGGGGCATGCTTGTTCAGAACAGCCTTTTTTAGTGGCTTTCTGTAGGGGGCTTTTCTAGTATCTGAATTAGTGCAGCTGAGCAAATTAGCTGGCTTTCCAGTGGCATTGAAGAACAGTGATGTGGTGGTAACCATAGTGGGAGTGTTTGTCCAGTTGCACAGAAGCAAAACAGACAGTAGGGCTCAGGGGTGCTGGAGTAGCTTGAGATTTCCCCAGGCAGTACAATGGGACATCCTTACATGGTTCCATGATTATGTGGCCAGACAGACAGAGGGAGCCAAATCATTCTGTTGGCATGATGATGTGTCACTGGTCACAGTGTTTCAGTTTAGGCACATTTTCCTCAAAATCTTGCGGAGCTTGGGGGTTGAGATGAAGGTGTTCAACACTCATTTGTTTTGAATTGGAGCTGCATCACATGTCAGGGCAAAGGGGTTAATGGGCAAACAGAGTCAGGCCATAGACCACTGGAGGTCACAGGCTTTTGAAAGTTATGTGAGACCACATATGCTTTAACTCCTAGTTTTTGATCTTGTCAGGTGACAGTTCCCAGTGTGTGCAGGTCTGGGTATGCAGCCTTCCTTCATCTATAGGGCTGCTGTCTGACAGAGATGGGAGGAGGAGCTACGCACATTGCTGATCCATGAAGGCGACCTCAAGCTAGCAACAGTCTAGCGTCTATTGGTCATTATCTGAAAACCATTGTGCCCGCTTTCAAATTGTATACTTCTGTTAACCTTTTTGCATTTTGGTCACTACAGACCAATATCACTATACTTCCCTAGTGCTTTAGCTCATTGCTACCACTTGCTTTCTATAAACATGGCCTGTTAAGTGTTCAGGCCCCTTTCTGATGGTGAGTCACTTACTTTCTTTCGACTCCCATATCCCCTTCAGATTATGTCTGCAACTGCTAACAAGTGGCAGCAGCAACATCCAGTTTTGCAATGATCGCTACACAAGATGGAGCAAAAACAGAAAAAAAAGAAACACTTCAAGCGTGGCCTGAGCCCAAGCTCCAAAGGAAGTGATACACAAGCTACCTCACTTTCTGGTTGAACCCATTCACAACAACAAAAACTGAACAGCTTTTTCAGTACCTCCACTCTTTTTTGGGGCAAGCCCCTTTCCCCCTTACCAATTTCACCATTTCTCCTCAACTCTGTTACCATGGAGACTCCCAAAGTCGAGCAAGATGAGCCTGGGTACACAACAGCTGAAGATGAAGGCACTGAACACACTTCTGCTACATTCACAAATACTCTGGAAAATAAGGTCAGTGCTGATATTTTTCTGGAAAAGCCTGCTATAATGTTGGTGATGTCAGCTTGTTAGAGCAGCATACTCATTTGGTTGCCAGTGCTGAAAATTCATCTCTACAACACATCACTAGTCAACAAGCACCTGTAAATGTGGAGTCTCGGGGGGTGGGGAAGCAGGATTCTTTGAATTGTATGAGCCAAATTGACTTCTTGAAAATTCAAGCAACGATAAAAACAGAGATAAAAATGGGTTTGGCCATTGTTACATTAGCTTGAATGATGTTACAGCAGTACTCACCACTTTGCAAACTAAAATAGAGGCTCTCTCTCTATGAACAACCAAGACAGAAAATAGAATAAGCACTTTAGAAGATAAAGTCACTCCTATGTCTCAGCAACAACATCTGTGGGAGAAGGAACTCTCAGAACTTAAAGCTAAAATGGTTGATTTAGAAGACCATTCTCAACGTTCCAATATCAAGGATTTCTGGGTCCCAGAAGGTCTTGAGGGCCCGGGAGATCCCTTGCCTTTCTTTGAGAAAATAATAACTTTGGCCCTTAATAAAAAGTATCCTGAAGAGCATATTCAATTGGACCCTACTCATAGGGCATCTAGATTATCTAACCTGCACAGTAGCAACAACTCTCTGTCCAGACCTGTGTTTATCAAGCCCCATAATTTTAAAGATTGGGAAGCAATATTTAAACATGCATGGGTGAATAGAGGCTCAATGTATGAGCAAGTGAAATTTTCAGCCTTTCCTGATTAATCATTCGGCACTTTACAGGCCCAATGGGCCTTTGATAAAGCCAAAGAAATTTTCAAACAGCATAATATCAACTCAGTAATTTTATACCCAGCCAAGCTCTGATTTGTTCTTCATGGGCAGCCCTGGATTTTCCATGATTCAAGAAAAGTGGAGCAGTTCTTACTTACACAAAACTGGCAGTCTGACAACACATGAACTGTCCCTTGCCTTAACAGTACTTTGTTAGAAAATGAATAGCACTAAATTATTGTAAGCATAACTAGGCATTTGTGGGTTCATGAGGGTGGGGGGAATTCTATTACTGATTCTTTGCACTGATTCAATGTCTGAAGATGGGCTGAGAGCGATCTTTTTTCCTCTCTTTTCCTTTTTCCATTTTTCTCCATCTTTTATTCTCACCAGATTTAAGCAAGCATACCTTGGCCCACCATTTTATGATATTTGAGCTCATTTAGATGGCACTGTTGGCTACTGAGGACAAACATTGGGATATGTAATTGGGGTGGGGTGGGAAGGGGGTTATAAGGATTTTGCTATTGCTTATCTATACACTACATTTTTCTTGGTTTAGTTGGGGGATGGGGTAGCTTTACTTATGTAAATAAACTGATCAAACAAGCTGGTGATAACGGTATTCAAATAAGTTACCAGTTTAGCTCACTTAGAATTCTTTACATGTGTGTAAGCATTTGGGCAATATTTATTACATAGAAGATGCTCATATTTGCAGAATTCATCAGAGAATTAACATTCATGTGTGCTTTTCATGGATGCTCTTTACCCCCCAATTTTTAAAATGATCACCCCCTTAAAATTAATATCCTGGAATGTTAAAGGTATGTTTGAAAGATGTAAGGCTAAAAAAGTCTTCCATTACATAAACTGAAGGTTTGCCAACTGTGTGTTACTTCAAGAAATGCATCTTAACCAAACAGAATTTATATACCATGCCAAATTTTGGGGAGATGGTTTAAATGCTCCCCATACAAATATTTCTGCTGGGGTCGCTATACTTTTCAAGAAGTTACTCAGAATCCTAATAAATAAGCATACTATGGGATCTGAATGGGTGATTTATAATATGCCAAGTTATGCAAAATGGTAACATTTTTACAATCTACAACTTGTACACTCCTAATGACAATTCTATGTCCTTCTTCATAAATATTTTTCTTGAACTTACCAATTATCCAGCTCCATAAATTATCGCAGGTGAATTTAATCTGGTTTTAGATTCTACTCTTGACAGATCAGCCTCTCTCATTGAATCCAATAATTCAGCTAAAATTAAAGCTAAGCAGTTTATAGAAGACTATACCTTAGTAGAAATCTGGAGATATAAATATCTTATGAGCTGCAATATTCCTTTTTCCTCGCATTCCCATTTAACTTACTGTCATATAGATTTCTTTCTCAAAGTATAACTCATTTAGTTCATGATGTAAAATATAATAATATTGTGATTTCTGACCATGCCTCAGTATAACTTTATAGCCAAATTCCCAACTATAATACAAGCCCCTCATTTAAGACTGAACCTATTATTTTAAAAGAAATTGCATTCACAGAATATAGTAACGCTGAGATTGACTATTTTTATACCAATACTATCAATGATATTGACATAGTAATCACTTGGGAAGCCCTTAAGGCCTATATTCGTGGGAGTATAAATTATTTATACAGCCAAAACAAAACAAACTTAGAAAGCAACAACTTATACAACTTGAAAACTCTATTTCTGAATTGGAATTTAACCATATACAATCCAATGATCCTACAATCTTGACAAAATTGACTTCCTTGAAAGATACATATGGGGAATTGGTTGCTGAGCATGTAGAAAGACAGATTTTATATGCTTGTTCCCACTATTATATTACTGGAGACCATTCTGAGACATTGATGGCTTGGCAATTAAGATCTGCCCAACAAAAAGTATGATTACTCTGATTTCTGTCTCTAGCGGACAAACTCACACTGATCCAAAGAAAATTAATCAGATACTTAGTGATTTTTACCAAAATGTATTTTCTTCTGACAGTCTCTTAAATGAAGCTCAATTTGATTGGTTATCTAACATTGCTTTCCCATTCTCACTCTTGAACAGGCTCAGATTATGGACCAGGACATTTCCTTAAATGAAATTGCTGAAGTCATCAAATCATTACCCTCCAGCAAAGCCTCTGGTCTGGATGGAATCTCCAAAGATTTTTTCAAAATATTTCACATGAAACTCAAACAACACCTTAAGGGTGTATTTGATGTGATGTTTGCCTCTCAATCTTTAGCACCTTCATTTAGAGCTGCCAATGTACTTCTGTTTTAGAAAAAAGGCAAAGATCCTGTACTCCCATTATCTTACCCCCCTATATCACTTATCAATTTTGATGTCAAAATCCTTGCAAAAATCCTGGCCACCAGACTTGAAAAAACACTTTCTTCCCTAATACATCCTGATCAGAATGGCTTTAACAAGGGCTATTCATTAAAGTCCAATATCCGCCAAACTATTAACATCCTCAATTCCACTATGGCTTCTTATTTATCTCGAATGCTTATAGATGCTGAGAAGGCTTTTGATCGAGTGGAATGGCCATACATTAAATATATTGTATGCATGCAAGGTTTTGGCACTGCATTCTTGCAATGGGTGGATGTGTTGTATTCAGGTCTGGTGGCCAGGGTTAAAACTAACTCCAACCTGTCACCTAACATACAATTACAGCATGGTACAAGACAGGGCTGTCCCCTCTAATATTTGTTCTTGCCATACAGCAACTCGCATTAGCAATTAAAGCATCCACAGAAATCCATGGTCCTGTCATTAACAGATCTGAGCATCGTATCAGCCTATACGCTGATGATACCTTACTGTATGTTACAGATTTGAATTATTATTCCCTTTTATCATGGCCATTCTCTCTCAGTTTGGAAAAGTGTCTGGTTACAAAGTGAATTGGACTAAGACAGAGGTTATGGAAACTCCACTACATTCAAAACCATTTATTTCACCATCACATCTCAATATTCAAAAAGTCACCCAAATTACATATTTGGGTGTCAAGATTGATAACAAACTAGAATGATTGTTTTCTATCAGTTTTGATTCCCTGCTTAATGAAGCCAAGACAACTCTTAATCATTTGGCAACATTGCCTTTTACTCTGAATGGTCGGATGAATGTTATTAAAATGGCCGTGCTCCCCAGATACATATTCTTTTTTTCAGACATTACCCATCACTTTATCTTATAAAATGATGGGTAATGTCTGAAAAAAAATTTTAACTATATTTTTCAATATTTTCCCCAATACATTTAAACAGAAAATTTCCTCCATCAACTTAGGAAATCTTATTTAAAAATTAGTATACCAAGGGCCTAGTAGAAGCTGGGCAATTCTACAATCAGGGATATATTCTGGATTTTGCCACTTTGAAAGAGCTATATAGTATCCCTAACTCTCAATATTATAGTTTTCTTCAGATTCAGGATTTTATAAATAAACTTTAAATGAAAAGATTTTGAACTTTGAAAACACATTAATTCATTCTGGTCAATGTAAGTTGATCTCACAAATCTATAAGATTATTGTCCCAAGGTATGATGACTACATTAATGAGCTAAGAATTAAAAGGGCTCACAAACTGAACATATGTATCCCCTCTAACACATGGAAATATATTGTTAATATTAAATCATGGGGATTTAAATCTATCAAAATATAGCAGATTTCACTTAATATCCTTCATAGAATTTATTATACTCCCTACTACTTAAATAAAATGAATCTCATTATTACATCCAGCTGCCAAAGATGTAATACACAGGTTGGAACTCTTGAGCATATGCTTATTAGTTGCCCAAACTTGACCACTGGTGAAAGGCTATTCGTTCTTTTATATCTGAAGTAATACAATATCCGCTGAGTAAAAACCTGACCTGGATGTTACTACGCACAAATTTACTAATAGAAAACATTTCAACCTCTCAACAATGCTTTATAAACATAGCCCTAATGGTGGCTTTTAAATTAATCTTACTTAAGTGGAAGGACATGGATCTCCCACATTATCAGGCTTGGCTTAATTTATTATCTGAAGTTCATGCACTTGAATGGATACATTACACATCAGCCAGCCTTATGCATAAATATCAACAAATCTAGCAACCTTTCAAAAACAAAATTAAAGGGTTATAAGCTATGGTTTACATAGCCTCTGTCTGTTTCTGTTTTGATTACTATTAGTAACTGCTATTATATGTACCAATATCATTACATATAGATCTTGTACCTATGAGCAATCAGTTATGGAAAGATGTTGGTTATATGAAATATTTATGAATTGATGTGCATGCACACCACTGACTTATGTATCACCATCCCTTCTCTTCTTCAATTAAAAAAAAAAATATATATATATATATATATATATATATATATATATATATATGGCTGCTGTCTGAGTAAGGCAGTACCAAAGAGGCACAAATCTATTTCTGGATCCTTTGCAGATAGAACTGCATTGGATGGGAAGCTGGGTGATGAGATGATGTGAGCTGTTTCTTTGGTTGAAAGCCAACGCTTAATGACAGGGCCCTCCCAACATGCTGGTGGTGCATTTGGGGGGGAATGATCTGAGAGTCATAAAGTCAATTGACCTGCTGCATAATGTGAAGGAGGACTTGACTTTTTGAGGCAAATGTTGCTGAATGTACCTATTATTTTGTCATACATTATTCAAAGACCACAGTGGCAGCACACTCATGACCCAGGAGCCATTGAGAAAGTTTGCAGACTGCAAAACATGGCCATGTGACCATTTATGGGCACTACTGGGGGGCTGTCCTAAGGCATGATATGATTAAGATTAAAGTACCCAATTTTATGCCACAGATGGGGTGCACTTGTCTGATGTAGACTTGGATAGGTTTTTAGAAGACATAAAATGTGCAAGGGAGCTAGTAGTAGTGTGAAGTGCTTGTGTGTGGGGAAGTTGAGCATTGCAGTCATGATCACCCTGTGATGACATGGTAGTCTTGGAAGGTCTATACAGAGGGGGTAAAAGGGATCATGAGGCTTTTGCAGCCAGATTACCCTGAGGCTGACAGGAGGTCTGGGCCAGATGGCTGGAGTCCCCCCTTCAAAGGGCAGTTGGATGGGGCAGCCTCTTCAGGCACTTGCCTGTGGCATTGTAGTGTCCTCTGATGGGGGAGGATGCTTCAGCAGCTGGTCAAGAGCCATTCATCATGCCCCAAAGGCAGGTTACCTTGTGGGATTGGTATTGCTCAGTCAACTCCCCTTGGGGTAGGGGATGTCTGTGTGACAGGGTTAGGTAAGATCCTGTCCCATTTGTCATGCAGAGAAAGTTAAAGGTAAGGATCTATTCTATTCTCTCCTATTCTATCACTTGTCTATCTCTTGCCTGTCTGCGCAAATTTTCTTGTGGCACCTAGGAATTGGCCACTCCAACAGTCCCACTATTTCCCACGTTATCTCCCTTCCTTCACTTGCTGTTGCTATTCTTTATTTCTTTCCTTGCTGCTCTGTGGTAAAAAAATATATATGAATCTTTATATTATTGAAGTATTTGCAGAATGCTATTTGAGTTTATCTGGAACATAGGGGGTTAACCTTGAACTCTATTTTGACCTCCACAAGCTTATCTGCAGAATTATCAGAAGGAAATCAGCCCTGTGACAGGATGTCTTAACTGGCTACACCTGTTAAGAAGACTAATGGACACCTCATACTGGTCACAGGAAAGATACAGGTGGTGCAATTTACAAGAATAGGATGGATAATTTAACTGCCAGGTAAAAACCTCTTTTAAAAAGGAGAGCAATGTTTTGTTGAGATATAGAGAGAGCAGGATATTTTAAAGTTACTCTCAGATGAAGAACTTCTGTTTGTTTCAACTTATTAAGAGCTACATTGCACAACTTTATTTTTTATTTCATTTTTAATAAAATGCTACTTGCGAATTTTACAACTTCTGGTTTGTCTATGTTTCCAAACCTATACCTCTATGACAAGCCATTAAATAAAAATATTTATAATGTGAAGAGTAATGATTACTAAACAAAGACTTCCTTGCTGTGCATGTCACGCTGACTTGGCTGTACATTAGTATGGGTAATAAATACATGGCCGTGGGCATTTTTCTCAAAAGCTCATTGTCTGTCTCAGTCTGTTCAGGTGATATAAAGGGTGTGTGTCCTATGAGATCACCTACTTTGACCCTTTAGCCATCAAACCCAAGTCACAAAAGCACCCTCCATCACACTGAAGTCAGAACCCAAAAGAATGTCACAGAAGCACTTTACCAGAATCACAAACGCACCCACCCTTACACAAAAATCAAACCAATGAATGTCACACCATGTCACAGAATGTCACAAAGCACTGTACACAAATCATAGAAGCACACACACACACACACACACACAGGAATCAGACCAAAGATTGGAACAGTATGTCACAAATTTACTGTGTCCCAATCAAAGAAGCACTTAAGAGCACTTCTAGTATTACTTCTCCCTACCCAACCCACTGTCACTTATTGCAAGTTGCACTCACTATTAAAAGAATATAAGACTGGATAAATGCACAGCCCCTTAAATGCATACTTTTTGGCATTCCTAAGGTTATACATTTAAGGGAGCTGCACTATACCACAAAAAAACAGACGACATAACATGTTATTAATTTTTAAAAGTAGTCAGTTGTTACTTTTTATTACAAAAGTGCTTTTTATTTTGTTTTTGCTAATTGGATGGTTTTCTACCTGAAGGTATTTGAAAGAAAACTCTCCTTTCTCAGTCAATCAGGGCTTACAGGGTTACTAGAGATGAGAATGTCATCATTCATTCGTTCATTCTGAAGAAAGGCAGAGAAGAATGAGTACACTCATTTCAGCACGGGGCCACTTTTTACAGGTTTCACTGATTTATTATGTATCCTTATGGCTACTTGGGGCATGGGGAGGAGAGTTTGGGTGTTATATGATAGGTAGGGTGGCGGTGTCACACTATTTTGTACTTTGGGGATAAGGGTGGAATGGGGCAAGTAGTGTGCAAGTATTTTTAATGATGCAACATGGGTGGGGTGAAGGGATATACTGTGTCATATAGTAATAAAACTACCTCAAGATAGGGGGAGGAAGAGTGGGGGGTATGGAACAAGAAGAGGTCTGGGGGGTGGGGGGAATGTAGCTTGCAGGGGAGTTGGATGCTATTTTTCAAAACATGATTTTTAGTTCAACAAAGAAACATTTTGCATAGTTTTTGCTAGTGAAGTGGTATGTCACCTCATGAATATTACACATAGTGGCACCGTACTGACACTTTTGCCAGCAAAATGTCAGTATGAGTAGACATTGTTGGGGGAAGAAGAACTATACAAAGTATGACTTTGCATTACACAAATTTGGGCAACTTCATGAAGTTCTCACAAAGTGATATTTTGTGAACTTTGTACATCAGTGTGAGAGATGTTGATCAAAATAAGTCATGCATGAGAGAGAAGGATTATTAGCACAGACCTTTATAAATTTTTTAAAATGAAAAACTAAAGTGAGCTGTAAGCAGATTGATCTAAAAAGCACACAAAGTCAAAAAAGGACAGATATGAATATAGACTACAGTAAAATAAATAAAAGAATGTGGCATATGCTGAGACTTTAACTTTGTATTAATGAGTATACTTGTTGGTTACTTTAAAACATATCCATCATTCAACCTCTAGTGTTCATCCAGTGTGGCCATTACACAAGATAAAACATTATAATACAAGTCATTCAGTTTTAACACAGAATTACACAAATATGTACAATAAATCACTTTACAAATTTTCTCCTCACTTTGGCACACTAAAAAAGGTAAGAGGACAGTCTTATCAAGATTGACAAGGCTGAAATATGCACTAGTCTAAAACATGTTTTTAGCCTAGTCCTTATTTTAGCCTAGTGTATATTGAAATATGGACTAGACTAAAAAGAGTCAATAAAAGTAAGTGGCATGCACTGGTTCTTTAAACTTTAAAGAACCATTTAATATAGGAATCTCAATGTGTCTGCCATCGTTAGCACCTAGCAAAGGCATCTCCTACCATATGCCCTTCTGCCAAACAGATCTCTCTCTCACGGACACCCTACACCTGGGGCTCAACCCCCCACCCCACCTCACCAGCACTTCTATGCGCTAACCCCCATGTGTTGCTGAAAACTAACAGGCTCCCTGTTGGGCACGGTTATTTAGTCTGTTCCTGTATGTATCTGACTGTGTTTACTTATTCTAGTTTTAGTTTTCACTGTATTTTTTCCATTCCTTTGTTTAAAGACCAAATGTACCTAAATGTTCTCATTCTAATTCTATTGCCTTGTTTGTCTCAATCCTCTGCATAATCACCTACTTGTTCTAAATGTACTAATGTGGAACCTATGTAAAGAGCTCTGAGCTCAAATGGTTAATCCAAGATCTGAAAATTAAAAAAATTAAAAAATAAAACTAATGAATGTACTTGTGGGTTACTTTGAAAAATAAATAAAGGGAACATGAGTTGTTTTATATACTTTGGAGAGAAAATGACAATTTCAACTAAATGCAGACAGTCCATCAGTTACCCTGCCCAACCTATCAATGTCATTTGTAATCCTTGTTCAAGCACAGGAGGTAGTTATAAACTTTAGTGCAAGTTTAAAGTATTATATGGGATATTTAGTTGATTATGTTAATTTTTAAGCTACACTACTTTTAGTTTGCTTACCTTGGTTACTAGCAGACAGACTGACTGTGTAGTGACCCTGTAGAATGAGCATTTAGTGCATGTATACACATGGGCAGTAATATGTTTTGTTGTAATAAACAGGAACAATGGCAGGAAATAATTGTTTGGCCTGTTCCCTGTTATTAAGTTCTAGTGCCCATAGTTAAGGGGTTTTAACAGCAACATTGCATGCTATTTCTTCATATGTGACCAGGTTTTGGTCAATCACAGCCCTGGCTTATGACCCAAGGTTAAATAAACCTAGATTTGATAGCCACCAGGCACAGTACTATTCCCCACATCACACTCAGTAGTGCAGAAAATGTTCTAAGTAATAAAAAGGAAAAGTAAAAGCACTTCAGACATAAATGGCAATTGACTACTTTTTAAAGTTAATATTAATTAGAGGCAGTATACTAGCTCTTTAACGGCCCTGGCTGTAATGACTGTCCTGACGTTGTTGTCAGCCAGCTAACCTGAAAACACCGAATGAAAAGTACTCATAAAAAGGATAAAGTATATAGAGAATTCATATTTATTTATTTATTAGAATCTTGGATTACAATTACCTTTGAGATGGGAGCTCTTTTACAAAGGTTCCAACTTCCACGTCAATGAATAATGCAAATACAAGATTGGTAGACAGAACAATTTATGGATACAGTACAATAGAAGTCAATAGGGGCTGGCAGTATAGCCTAGAGGTTAGAGTAACAAGCTGTGAACAAGCTTAGTACATCCAGCAGACCAGACCTGGGTCTGATTCTCACAACCTCCACTTGCATACTGTGTGACTCTGAGCAAGTCACTTAACCAACCAGTGCTCCCAGGTCACCCCTGAAAACAGGCACTTGTGCCTAGTGTTCCCTACCCGGTTACCAAAGACTAAAATAAAAGTAAATAAAAAATAGACAATGAAATAGGTTCACAAACAAATGAAAATGCATTTAACAATAGGTAAAAAGACATTCCAATGAACAAATCAACAGTGATTTTCAGCCAAGGAGGCTTTGTGGTAAGGGGGGGAGGATGGAGCAGTAGGTGGGGTGGATGTGGATGGAAAGGGAGGTAGGTGGAGGTGCAAGGAAAGGTGAGAGGGTTGGAGGAATAGTGGAGAATCAGCCAGGGAGGCTTTGTCAAGAGGGTATGGAGGGAGGAAGGAGAGGTGAGTGGGGAAGATGAGGACAGGTATGTGAGGTAGCTGAGGGCATGTGGAAGGATGAGGGGGTTGGAGAAATAGAGGAGGTAGGATATGGGGGTAGTGGGGCTGTGAGGTGTGTGCGGAGGGGGAAGGGTAGCCAAGGGAGGTAGAACTCATATGCTAAGTGCGCTGGAGGACCTGCACAGGAAATTCATATGATACCAGCTTAGGGAAAGCAGTTACAACCACTAAGTGCTGTGAGGTGTTGGTGCAGCTTAGATTTGAAAGGACCCAGTTTTGGTTCTGATAGAATGTCACTGTGTGGAGAGTTAAGCCAGTTGGAGGCACAGTAAATGAATGACCTCTGACCTTGTGAGGTGCGGCAGAAAGAGACCTTGAAAGGTTGTCTTTCAGTACCTCTAGTTTGGTGAGGGTTTGTGGTTCAACTTAACAGGCTGTGTACTCCTGGAGGATTAGGCCCAGGCTTGTTGTTTTTGGTCTGGTACTTGATCCTGCCATTCAGGTGTAGCAACCCCATTTGAGCATATAGTTCATAGGTATGAGTTAAACAATGTGCCCCAGTAATAAGTCTACAGGCTTTAATAAGCACTGTCTTGATCCTTTTAAGGGTATTACCAGTAGCTGCGCAATAGATAACCAGGCCATAGTCAATGATTGAGATAATGGAGCAAATACTGCTAGCCTGAGTGCTTCGGTGGTCAGTGTAACATTCCAATTTGAATGTTGACTGCTTTGGCAATGTTGTCAACATGAATTCTGAAGGTTAAGGAGCTGTCAATGGTAACCCCAAGGTATTTAAAGGAGTGAACCAAATCTAGATGGGTGCTGTCCTGGTTTAGTATTGTGAGCCGTTGGGATTTATGCTTGTTATGTGGGCTAGAGAACAACATAACTTTTGTTTTTTATGGTTTAAGAGAAGCTTTTGCTTCAAGAACCATTCCTCAGCTATAGTGAAATTAAGTTGAAGTAGTTTCTCAAGGACTGTTGGATCAGTGTGACTGGTGAAGGTCATGGCATCATCTGCATACAGAGGCATTCTACCTGGAAAAAAATGAAGTCCAAATTATCTTTTCATATGAGGGCTTCCTTTTTCATATGAATGAAAAAAGCTCACAAAAAAGGATCCCTTCATATAAAAAAAAGAATCAGAAAAACTAAGTCATAATTTTTTTTTAGTATGAAGGGATTCTTTTCTGTATGCTTGTGTTGTTCATACAAAAAAGGATGCCCTCATATGAAAAAATAATTGAGACTTGGGTTTTTTCTCTGATTGATTCTTTTTTCTGTGAAGGAATCCTTTTTCATGAGCTTTTTTTCATCCATATGAAAAACGATACCCTCATACAAAAAAAATAATTTGGACCTAGTTTTTTTTCCAGATTCTTTTTTCGTATGAAGGAATCCTTTTTTGTACTTTTTCTGCTCATACGAAAAAGATGCCCTATATATGAAAAAGGTTTTGACTTAGTTTTTTTTCCCCAAATTTTTTTTCCATATGAAGGCATCCTTTTTTGCACAGGTTTATCATTTAATACGAAAAAGGATTCCTTCATCCAAAAAAGATTTTGGACTTAGTGTTTTTCCCCACATTTAAACTTCAACAAGCCATAACTCCCTCTATATTTGAACTTAAGGGGAAAACTACATATCAAAACAAAGGTCCTAATGAGTACAAGAATAACACATACTCCACCCTCCCCCCAAAAAAATTTAGGGACAATGTAACAAAACTAAAAAAATAATTTCCATAGGATAACACTGAAATATCAACAAGCCACAACTCCTTCAATATCTGGACTTAAGGGACAATCTATATATAGAAACAAAGGTTATGATGAATACTACAAAAGTAACACATACCCCCCCCAAAAAAAAAAATTTAGGGGCAACATACAAAAATAAAATAAAAATGCAAACTCTCATAGGATAACATTGGAACTTCAGCAAGCCATAACTCCCTCAATATTCTGAGTTAAGTTGCAATCTATATATCAAATCAAAGGTCTAAACATTTAGGGGCAACAAAAATTAAAAAATGAAAATTCCCATAGGATAATACTAGAACTTCAACAAGCTATAACTCCCTCAATATTTGGACTTAAGGGACAATTTATTTATGAAAACAAAGGTCTTTATGAGTACCACAACAGTAAAATATATTCCCCCTAAACATTTAGGGGCAATATGAAAAATAAAAATAAAAAATGCTAATTCCTGTAGGTTACCCTTGGAACTTCAACAAGCCATAGCTCCCTCAATATTTGGACGTAAGGGACAACCTATATGACAAAACAAAGGTCTTAATGAGTACTACAAGAATAACACATACCACCCCTCCCCACACACACAAAAACAAATTAAGGGGCAATATTTCAATTCAATTCAATATTTTATTGATCGACAACTTAATGTAATTTCAATTAAAAGCAATTTTTACAATAACTATAACACAGTTTGTTACAATTTATACATTTCAAAACAATGTACATCATATTTCCACAATATTTAATAAAGGTTCAACTGTTTACCAATCTGTGCAATATGCAAACTGTTTTATGTATCCTCAGTCATTAAAGATAACATTCCTAGACTACACTTGAGCTAGAAGGGAAAGAAAGTGTTGAAACAGAGGAAGGAGGAGTACATAGAGGAAGTTGGGCATTTAAACTAGGAGCGGGGGGTGGCAAGTGGGCAAGGGACATACAGACATCATAGGTTGGAAACCATATGAGCTTACCCCCATAACAGCAACAAAGGAGAAAGGCCAAGTACTAGCAGTGATGCTAGTAAAGAAGGGCAGAAGGGGAAGGGGTGGGAGGTGGTCACCCTGAATGCTAGGAACTTTGGGAAGAAACTGCAGAGCTACAGACTCTCATGGCAGAGAGGGAGGTGGACATTGCAGCCATCACCGAAACATGGGCCACCCAATACAATGACTGGGACCTGTTGATACCAGGGTACAGGATATTTTGTAGGGATTGAGAGATTGGGAAAGGAGGTGGTGGCACTATATGTGAGGGAAGGACTGAAGTGTGTACAGGATGAAGGCAAGGAGGGTAGTACAGAGTCACTATGAATGCAAATCCAGGATTCCAAGACTAGGACTTTCAGGATAGGAGTGGTGTACAGGCCACCCTCTCAGACTGAAGTGTTAGACAGGGAACTGGTGGAACAGATCTGGAGGACCTGTGAGAAGGTAGTGTGGTGATTATGGGGAACTTCAACATGCCAGGAGTGGATTGGAGTACCCCAACAACCAGGAATAGAAGGGAGCAGGTACTGCTGGATGCCTTCCAACAAAGCTTCCTGATGAAAATGGTCAGTGAACCAACCAGGTTAGGGAATACCCTTGACCTCATGCTGGCAAATGGGGAGCTTGTGAGGGAACTTAGGGTGGAGGAACCACTGGTGGGGAGTGATCACCACTCAGTATGGTTCACATTGGATATGGGTAAGGAAGGAGTGGAATCCAGCACAAGGGTGCTGGACTTCAGGAAGGCCAACTTTGGGGGGATGGGGGAAGTGGTAAACGGGTACCTGACCAGAATTCTGCCTAGTATGGCCACTAACCAGAGGTGGGAGCTCATAAAGCTGGTGATAGTGGAGGCAATCAGAACCTGTAGCAAGGCCCAGAGCAAGAAGGCTAGGGCAAAGATACCTAGCTGGGTGAGCAAGGTGGTCGTGGAAAAGGTAAGGAGGAAAAGAGCTACATTTAGGAGGTACAAAAAAGAGGGAGGGGGAGGACAGGGAGGAGTACCTGAAGGAATCAAAGGAGGTGACAAGGTCAGTAAGGGCAGCCAAGGCATCTATGGAGCTCAGGCTGGCACAGGGCATTAAGAAGGGGGAGAAGGACTTCTTCACATACATAAGGGAGAAAAGGAACTGTAAAGACCGTATAGTAAGGATTAGGAAGGAGGGGGTTGTGCGGAAGCAGGGTGTGATAAGGCAGAAACACTAAATGATTACTTCTGCACTGTATTTACTAAGGAGAAGAGGGTGGTGATACCCATGGGAGGAGGGAGGGCAGAAACAGAGGAGGAGGGGGTGACAGATGGGGAAATCATGAAGGGTAGGGTTCTGGAGGGTTTGAGGGCACAGAGGGTGGACAAGGTTCCAGGTCCAGATGGCATCCACCCCAGGGTACTGAAGGAGCTGGCAGAGTTCCTGGCAGGACCTTTGGCAGATCTATTTAATGCCTCACTACATTCAGGGTGAGTACCTCAGGATTGGAGGATGGCTCATGTTGTGCCACTCCACAAGAGCAGCCCCAAGGATGAACTGGGGAACTACAGACCAGAGAGTCTCACATCCATCGTGGTTAAGCTGATGAAGACTATCCTGAAAGAGAGGCTGGTGGCCATCCTGGAGGCCAAAGTAGTACAGGACAGCAGTCAGCATGGCTTTGTAAGTAGCAGATCCTGCCAAACCAACCTGGTGATGTTCTGAGACTGGGTAGCTAGGCAACTGGATGAGGGCCATGCAGTGGATGCTTTGTACCTGGACTTCAGTAAGGAATTTGACTCAGTGCCATATGGGAGGCTGGGAAGTAAATTAGAAGGCACAGGACAGGTGAAAAGCTGGTGAGATGGGTAGAGAACTGGCTTCAGGAAAGGCAACAGAGGGTGGAGATGGATGAGGAGCTCTCATCTCCAAGGGTAGTGATATGCGGTGCTCCACAGGGCTCGGTGTTGGGACCAGTGTTGTTTGGGATATACATTTTAGACATATCATTGGGCATAAAGAGCAAAATCAGTCTGTTTGCTGATGACACTAAGATATGAGTGGTGGTGGATGACCTAGGGGGATGGCAGAGTTGCAGGATGATCTGGCAAAGCTGGAAACCTGGCCAGACACCTGGCAACTGGGGTTCAATGCCAAAAAGTGCAAGGTGCTGTATTTTGGGGTGAAAACCCCAGGGCGGTATTACCAGCTGGGAGAAATGCAGCTAGCTGAGACAGAGGAGGAGAAGATCTGGGGGTGCTCATTATGGGGTCAATGAACAACTCGGCACAATGTAGGAAGGCAGCTGCAAAGACCAATAAAATGCTGGGTTGCACTGAACGGAGTATATCCTTGAGGAGGGGAGAGCTGATTCTGCCACTCTATAGATCAT
Organism: Neoceratodus forsteri; assembly: GCA_016271365.2. NCBI lineage: Eukaryota > Metazoa > Chordata > Ceratodontiformes > Ceratodontidae > Neoceratodus > Neoceratodus forsteri. The sequence goes on from CM028133.1 coordinate 441,076,952, forward strand.
TAATTAGAACACACCTGGAGTACTGCATGCAGTACCAGTGCCCTTATCTGAAGAGGGACATTATGTTACTGGAGGGGGACATACCATACAAGAGGAGGCTGAGGGAGTTGAACATGTACTCACTAGAGGAGAGGAGGGATGGGGGAATATGACTGAAACCTTTAAGTACATAAAAGGAATAAACAAGACAGGTATGGCGGGGCTGTTCAAAGAAACGGAGGGGAGGGACACCCGGGGCCATGATATGAGACTGGAGGGAGGAAGGTTCAGAAGGGAAATGAGACACTTTTTTATGGAGAGGGTGGTAAATGGGTGGAATGTGTTACCAGCAGAAGTGGTATCCAGTATAACAGTGGACTGCTTCAAAAGGGGCTGGGACAGGGCAAGGAGGATGGTCAAGGGAGGGAAGGGCTGCTTCAGAATAAGGGTTGCTAGCTGCACATTTGAGCAGACTTCATAGACCACTAGGCCTTTATCTGCTGGCAAATTTCATGTTTGTATGTTCGTATTTAATATTAATATTTCCTATTATTTCCCCCCTCCTTGCTTCTTACCCTAAAATTATCAATTACTTACGGTTATCATTGCACAATTTTCCAAAATCAATAATTTAATTCTTGTACAATGCAATTTATTCTTTTATCATATCCCTTCTAAAGAGAACTGGTAGCCAATACCAAATTATTTACCATCTGCCAAGTGTCATTTATTTTTTCCATGGATCAGAGAAGGGAAGCCACAGCATCCACCTCCCTGGGGATTCCTGTTTTTAACAAGTAAGTTACCATATCCTTAGCTTCAAAATTCAGCTTCCCAAGTAACTCGCCTAAATATTTTTTCCTTTCCTTGTCATATAGCGGGCACAGTATTAACATATGCACTAGGTCATTTGGCCCAATGTGTATTTACATATTCTATTATCTCCATATTCTATGTTTTTCATATTTTGTATTTAACCAATTACTCTCATACACTTCAAATCAGAATCCAGAAGTACTTTTCCTTTTTTTTTTGGTCTTTAACTTGAGTTAAGTAGTTTTCCAGATTATGAGTTATTTTATTTTTCACCATTCATATGCACTTTTTGTACTGTTTGCTAAATTGTAGTTCCATCTGTTTTCCTGTGCCCTGAAATCTTATTTTGATTTCTTCTGTTACCATTTTTAAGGGTATTCTAAAAATGTCTGTGAGACAGTGCATTAGCCAATTTGGTTTTATTTGCGGAATTATAGATATATTTGGAAATACTATTCCTTTTTTAAAGTAATCAATAGCCTCTTCTATGTATTTCAGAGGTAATCTTTTCTCTGACATAGCATAGACTTTAATCCAGTAATTAGCACACCTTGTTTTAATCTGACTTTCCATGGTGCATTGTTCCAGCTCTGCCGTAACTATTGCTAATGGGGTTCCATTTGAAATACCTGGAATTTTTTTTATAATATTTATTTAAACAGTTATCTTGGAGGAGGATACCAGAAGGAAGAAGTGCTGTGTGACTGGACTTCTCTACTGGGACTAAAGAAGTAGAACTCTTCGACTGGGACCTTTAATTTAGGGTAAAAAAACAAATAAACAAAAAACAATGAGTGTGTTTGTCTCAGCTACATAACGTGGTTATCTGAACAGGTATCTACATGTAAATCTCAGGTGGCTTAAGGGGCTTGATTGCTGTGCCATTTAAATTACTTGTAGAAAGATCTGTTAAGTAGGGGGAATGGCTTTGCAAGAAGTTAACTAGATCTAAACACTGCCTTAGAAAGGTTCTGTAAGAGGTTTGGCAGAGGACGCCAGTAGGAAGGAGTGCTGTGTGACTGAATTTATCTACTGGGACTAAAGAAGAAGAACTCTTCTACTGGGACCTTTTATTTAGCTTAAAAGAACAAACAAAAACATTAGTGTGTTTCTCTCAGTTAGCTAAAGTGGTTATCTAAACTGTTATCTAGGTGTAAACCTCAAGTGCCTGAAGGGGCTTGCTTACTGTACAGTTTAAATTACTTGTAGAAAGATCAAGCAAGCAGGGGAGTGGCTTAGCTAAAAGGAAACTAGATCTAAACAATGCCATAGAAAGATTCTGTCAGAGGCTTGGCAGAAGACACCAGTAGGAAGGATTGCTTTGTGACTGGACTTCTCTACTGGGACTAAAGAAGTAGAACTCTTCTACTGGGAGCTCTAATTTAGGTTAAAAAAAACAAATAAACAAAAAATGAATGTGTTTCTCTCAGTTAGTGAAAGAGGTTATCTGAACAGTTATCTATGCATAAGTCTCAGGTGGCTGAAGTGGCTTGATTATTATCCAGTTTAAATTACTTGTAGAAAGATCTAGTAAATAGGGGGAGTGGTTAAGCTAGAAGGAAACTAGATTTAAACACTGCCTTAGAATGATTCTGTCAGAGGATTGGCAGAGGACACCAGAAGGAAGGAGTGCTGTATGACTCAATGCCTCTACTGGGACTAAAGAAGTAGAACTCTTCTACTGGGACCTTTAATTTAGGGTTAAAAAACAAACAAAAAAAATGTGTGTGTTTGTCTAAGTTAACTAAAGTGGTTATCTAAACAGTTATCAACATGTAAATGTCAGGTGGCTGAAGGGGCTTGATAGCTGTGCAGTTTAAATTACTTGTAGAAAGATCTAGTAAGTAGGGGAGTGGCTTAGCTAGAAAGAAAGTAGATCTAAACTCTGCTGTAGAAAGATTCTGTCAGAGCACACAAGTAGGAAGGAGTGCTGTGTGAACTGGACTTCTTTACTGGTACTAAAAGAGTAGAACTCTTCTACTGGGACCATTAATTTAGTGTAAAAAAACAAACAAAATATATTAGTGTGTTTGTCTCAGTTAGCTAAAGTGGTTACCTGAACAGTTATCTTGGTGTAAATGTCAGGAGGCTGAAGGGGCTTGATTGCTGTGCAGTTTAAATTACTAGCGGAAAGATCTAGTAAGTAGGGGGAGTGGCTTAGCTAGAAGGAAACAAGATCTAAACACTGTCTTAGAAAGATTCTGTCACAGGCTGGGCATAGGACACCAGTAGGAAGGAGTGCTGTGTGACTGGACTTCTCTACTGGGACTAAACAAGTAGAATTCTTCTACTGGGACCATTAATTTATGGTAAAAAAAAATTAGTGTGCTTCTCTCAGTTAGCTAAAGTGTTTATCTGAACAGTTATCTAGATGTAAACCTCAAGAGGCTGAAGGGGCTTGCTTGCTGTGCATTTTAAATTACTTGTAGAAAGATCTAGCAAGAACAGTTAGTGGCTTAGCTTAAAGGAGACTAGATCAAAACACTGCCTTAGAAAGATTCTGTCAGAGGCCTGGCAGAGAACACCAGAAGAAAGGATTGCTGTGTGACTGGACTTCTCTACTAGGACTAAAGAAACTGAACTCTTCTACTGGGACCTTTAATTTAGGGTAAAAAAGCAAATAAACATAAAATTAATGTATTTGTCTCAGTTAGCTAAAGAGGTTATCTGAACAGTTATCTGGGGGTAAATCTCATGTGGCTGAAGGGGCTTGATTGCTATGCAGTTTAAATTACTTGTAGAAAGATCTAGTAAATAGGATGAGTGGCTAACATAACAGGAAATTAGATTTAATCACTGCTTTAGAAAGATTCTGTCAGAGAATTGGCAGAGGACACCAGAAGGAAGGAGTGCTGTGTGACTGAACATCTCTACTGGGACTAAAGAAGTAGAACTCTTCTACTGGGACCTTTAATTTACAGTAAACAATGAGTACTTCTCTCAGTTAGCAAAAGTGTTTATCTGAACAGTTATCTAGATGTAAACCTCAAGTGGCAGAAGGGGCTTGCTTGCTGTGCAATTTAAATTACTTGTAAAAAGATCTAGGAAGTAGGGGAAGTGGCTAAGCTAAAAGGAAACTAGATCTAAACACTGCCTTAGAAAGATTCTGTCAGAGGCTTGGCAGAGTACACCAGTAGGAAGGAATGCTGTGTGACTGGACTTCTTTACCGGGAATAAAGAAGTAGACCTCTTCTACTGGGACCTTTAATTTAGGGTAAAAGGGCAAATAAACAAAAAATTAATGTGTCTGTCTCAGTTAGCTAAAGAGGATATCTGAACAGTTATCTAGGGGTAAATCGTAGGTGGCTGAAGGGGCTTGATTGCTGTGTAGTTTAAATTACTTGTAGAAAGATCTAGTAAATAGGGGAAGTGGCTAACCTAGAAGGAAACTGGATTTAATCACTGCCTTAGAAAGATTCAATCAGAGAATTGGCAGAGAACACCAGAAGGAAGGAGTACTGTGTGACTGACGTCTCTACTGGGACTAAACAAGTAGAACTCTTCTACTGGGACCTTTAATTTAGGGTTAAAAAAACAAACAAAAAAATGTTTGTGTTTCTCTCAGTTAACTATCGTGCTTATCTAAACCATAATCTAGGTGTAAATGTCAGGTGGCTGAAGGGGTTTCAATTCTCTGCAGTTTAAATTACTTGTTGAAAGATCTAGTAAGCAGGGGGAGTGGCTTAGCTAGAAGGAAAGTACATCTAAACAGTGCTGTAGAAAGATTCTGTCAAAGCACACCAGTAGGAAGGAGGGATGTGTGACTGAACTTCTTTTCTGGTACTAAAGAAGTAGAACTCTTCTAATGGGACAATAAATTTAGTGTAAAAAAAAAAATATTAGCATGTTTGTCTCAGATAGCTAAAGTGGTTAACTGAACAGTTATCTTGGTGTAAATGTCCGGTGGCTAAAGGGACTTGATTGCTGTGCAGTTTAAATTACTTACCTAGGGCTTACCTAGAAGGAAACTAGATTTAAACAGTAGCTTAGAAAGATTCTGTTAGAGGCTTGGCAGAGGACAACCAAAGGAAGAAGTGTTGTGTGACTGAACTTCTCTACTGGGACTAAAGAAGTAGAACTCGTCTACTGGGACATTAATTTAGGGTAAAAAAACAAATAAACATAAAAAAATGAGTGTGTTTGTATCAGTTAGCTAAAGAGGTTATCTGAACAGTTATCTAGGTGTAAATGTCAGCTTACTGAAGGAGCTTGATTGCTGTGCAGATTAAATTACATGTAGAAAATCTAGTAAGTAGGGGAAGTGATTTAGCTAGAAGTAAACTAGATCTAAACACTGCCTTAGAAAGATTCTAACTGAGGCTTGGCAAAGGTCACCAGTAGGAAGGAGTGCTGTGTGACTGGACCTCTCTACTGGGACTAAAAAAGTAGAACTCTTCTACTGGCACCTTTAATTTAGGGTAAAAAAAAAAATAGTGTGTTTTTCTCAGCTAAAGTGGTTATCTGAACAGTTATCTAGGTGTAAATCTCAGGTGGCCGAAGTGGCTTGATTGCTGTGCAGTTTAAATTACTTTTAGAAGATTTAGTAAGCACGGGGAGTACTAAGCTAGAAGAAAACTAGATTTAAGCACTGCCTTAGAAAGATTCTGTCAGAGGCTTGGCAGAGGACACCAGTAGGAAGGAGTGCTGTGTGACTGAACTTCTCTTCTGGGACTAAAGAAGTAGAACTCTTCTACCGGGACCTTAAATTTAGGGTAAAAAAGCAACCAAAAAAATTAGTGTGTCTGTTGCAGTAAGCTAAAGTGGGATTCTGAACAGTTATCTAGGTGTAAATCTCAGGTGGCTGATGGGGCTTGATTGCTGTGCAGTTTAAATTACTTGCAGAAAGATCTAGCAAGTGCAGGGAGTTGCTCAGCCAGAAATAAACTAGATTTAAACACTGCCTTAGAAAGATTCTGTCACAGGCTTAGCAGAGGAGACGAGAAATAAGGAGATCTGTGTGACCGAACTTCTCCACTGGGACTAAAGAAGTAGAACTCTTCTACTGGGACCTTTAATTTAGGTTAGAAAAACAATCAACCAAAAAAAATTAGCGTGTTTGGCTCAGTTAGAAAAAGTGGTTATCTGAAAAGTCATCTAGGTATAAATCATAGGTGACTAAAGGGGCTTCATTGCTATGCAGTTTAAATTAATTCTAGAAACATCTAGTAAGAAGGGGGAGTGGCTTAGCTAGAAGGAAGCTATATTTAAACACTGCCTTCGAAAGATTCTGCAAGAGGCTTGGCAGAGGACACCAGTAGGAAGGCGTGCTGTGTGACTCTACTGGGACTAAAGATGTAGAACTCTTCTACTGGGACCTTTACTTTAGGGCAAAAAAAATATTATTGTATTTGTCTCAGTTAGCTAAAGTGGCTATCTAAACAGTTATCTAGGTGTAAATCACAGGTGGCTGAAGGAGCATGATTGCTGTGCAGTTTAAATTACTTGGTGAAGGATCTAGTAAGTAGGGGAAGTGGCTTAGCTAGAAGAAAACTAGATCTATACACTGCCTTAGAAAGATTCTGATAGAGGCTTGGCATAGGACACCATTAGGAAGGAGTGCAGTGTGACTGGACATCTCTACTGGAACTAAAGAAGTAGAACTCTTCTACTGGGACCTTTAACTTACAGTAAAAAAAATTTAAGTGTGTTTGTCTCAGCTAAAGTGGTTATCTGAACAGTTATCTAGGTGTAAATTTCAGGTGACTGAAGGGGCTTGATTGCTGTGCAGTTTAAATTATTTGTATAAAGATCTAGTAAGTAGGGGGAGTGGCTTACCTAGAAGGAAACTAGAATTAAACAGTAGCTTAGAAAGGTTCTGTCAGAGGTTTGGCAGAGGACATCGGAAGGAAGGAGTGTTGTGTGACTGAACTTCTCTCCTGGGACTGAAGAAGTAGAACTCTTCTACTGGGACCCTTAAATTAGGGTAAAAACACAAACAAACATAAAAAAATGTGTGTGTTTGTATCAGTTAGCTAAAGAGGTTAACTGAACAGTTATTTTGGTGTAAATGTCAGGTGGCTGAAGGGGCTTGATTTCTGTGCAGTTTAAATTACTTATAGAAAGATCTAGTAAATAGGGGAAGTGGGTAACATAGCAGGAAACTAGATTTAATCACTGCCTTAGAAAGATTCTGTCAGAGAATTGGCAGAGGACACCAGAAGGACGGGGTGCTGTGTGACTGAACATCTCTACTGGGACTAAAGAAGTAGAACTCTTCTACTGGGACATTTAATTTAGGGTAAAAAAAAAACCAAAAAAAATGTGTGTGCTTCTCTCAGTTAACTAAAGTGGTTATCTAAACCAGTATTGACGTGTAAATGTCAGGTTGCGGAAGGGGCTTGATTGCTGTACAGTTTTAATTACTTGTAGAAAGATCTAGTAAGGGGGGGGAGTTGCTCAGCTAGAAGGAAACTAGATTTAAACACTGCCTTAGAAAGATTCTGTCACAGGCTTGGCAGAGGACACGAGAAAGAAGGAGAGCTGTGTGACTGAACTTCTCTACTGGGACTAAAGAAGTAGAACTATTCTACTGGGACCTTTAATTTACTTTAGAAAAACAAACAAACAAAAAAAAAATGAGTGTGTTTGGCTCAGTTAGAAAAAGTGGTTTTCTGAACAGTTATCTAGGGGTAAGTCACAGGTGACTGAAGGGGCTTGATTGCTGTGCAGTTTAAATTAATTGTAGAAATGTCTAGCAAGAAGGGGGAGTGACTTAGCCAGAAGGATACCAGATCTAATCACTCCCTTAGAAAGATTACTCCTGAGGCATGGCAAAGGACACCAGTAGGAAGGAGTGCTGTGTGACAGGGCCTCTCTACTGGGACTAAAGAAGTAGAACTCTTCTACTTGGACCTTTAATTTAGTGTAAAAAAACATACAAAAAAATGATTGTGTTTGTCTCAGTTAGCTAAAGTGGTTATCGGTACAGTTATCTAGGTGTAAATCTCAGGTGGCTGACAGGGCTTGATTGCTGTGCAGTTTAAATTACTTGTAGAAAGATCTAGTAAGTGGGGGGGTGGCTTAGCTAGAAGGAAACTTTATCTAACACTGCCTTAGAAAGATTTTGTCAGAGGCTTTACAGATAACACCAGTAGGAAGGGGGTCTGTGTGACTGGACTTCTCTACTGGGATCTTTAATTCGGGGTAAAAAAAACAACCAAAAAAAATTAGAGTGTTTCCCTCATTTAGATAAAGTGGTAATCTGAAAAATTAGCTAGGTGGAAATCTCAGGTGGCTAAAGGGTCTTGATTGTTGTGCAGTTTCCATTATATGTAGAAAGATCTAGTAAGTGGGGGTGATGGCTTAGCTAGAAGGAAACTAGATCTATACACTGCCTTAGAAATATTCTGTCACAGGAATGGCATGGGACAACAGTAGGAAGGAATGCTTTGTGACTGGACTTCTCTGCTGGAACTAAAGAAGATGAACTCTTCCACTGGGTCCTTTTACTTTAGGGTAAAAAAGGAAAAAAAAACATTAGTGTGTTTGTCTCAGTTAGCTAAAGTGGTTATCTGAACAGTTATCTAGGTGTAAATCTCAGGTGGCTGAAGGGGCTTGATTGTTGTGCAGTTCAAATTACTTTTAGAAGATCTAGTAAGTAGGGGGAGAGGCTGAGCTAGAAGGAAACTAGATTTAAGCACAGCCTTAGAAAGTTTCTGTCTGAGGCTTGGAAGAGGACACCAGTAGGAAGGAGTGCTGTGTGACTGAACTTCTCTTCTGGAACTAAAGAAGTAGAACTCTTCTACTGGGACCTTTAATTTAGGGCAGAAAAACAAACAAAAAAATACTGTGACTCAGTTAACTAAAGTGGTTATCTGAACAGTTATCTAGGTGTAAATCTCAGGTGACTGAAGGGGCTTGATTGCTGTGCAGTTTAAATTACTTGTAGAAAGATCTAGTAAGTGGGGGGAGTTGCTCAGATAGAAGGAAACTACATTTAAACACGGCCTTAGAAAGATTCTGTCACAGATTGGCAGAGGACATGAGAAAGAAGGAGAGCTGTGTGACTGAACTTCTCCATTGGGACTAAAGAAGTAGAACTCTTCTACAGGGACCTTTAATTTTTATTAGAAAAACAAACAAAAAAATGTGTGTGTTTGTCTCAGTTAGCTAAAGTTTTTATCTGAACAGTATTCTAGGTGTAAATGTCAGGTGGCTGAATGGAAGCAGTTGATATGCAGTTTGGAATTGTAGCAGAAGAGATCTAGAAAGTAGGGGGAGTGGCTTAGCTGGAAGGAAACTAGATCTAAACACTGCCTCAGAAAGATTCTGTCACAGGCTTGGCAGAGGACATGAGCAAGAAGGAGAGCTGTGTGACTGAACTTCTCTACTGGGACTAGAGAAATAGAACTCTTCTACTGGGACCTTTAATTTAGTGTTTGTCTCAGTTAGCTAAAAAGGTTATCGGAACAGTTATCTAGGGGTAAATCTCAGGTGGCTGAAGGGGCTTGATTGCTGTGCAGTTTAAATTACTTGTAGAAAGATCTAGTAAATAGGGCGAGAGGCTAACATAGCAGGAAATTAGATTTAATCACTGCCTTAGAAAGATTCTGTCAGAGAATTGGCAGAGGACACCAGAAGGAAGGAGTGCTGTGTGACTGAACATCTCTACTGGGACTAAAGAATTAGAACTCTTCTACTGGGACCTTTAATTTAGGTAAGAAAAAAACAGAAACAAAAACAATGTGTGTGCTTCTCTCAGTTAACTAAACTGGCTATCTAAACCATAATCGACGTGTAAACGTCAGGTGGTGGAAGGGGTTTGATTGCTGTACAGTTTCAGTTACTTGTGGAAAGATCTAGTAAGTAGGGGGAGTGGCCTAGCTAGAAGGAAACTAGATCTAAACACTGTCTTAGAAAGATTCTGTCACAGGCTGGGTATAGGACACCAGAAGGAAGGAGTGCTGTGTGACTGGACTTCTCTACTGGAACTAAAGAAGCATAACTCTTCCAATGGGCCCTTTACTTTAGGGTAAAAAAAGAAAAAAACATTACTGTGTTTGTCTCAGTTAGCTAAAGTGGTTATCTGAACAGTTATCTAGGTGTAAATCTCATGTGGCTGAAGGGGCTTGATTGTTGTGCAGTTTAAATTACTTTTAGAAGATCTAGTAAGTAAGGGGAGTGGCTGAGCTAGAAGGAAACTAGATTTAAGCACAGCCTTAGAAAGATTCTGTCAAAGGCTTGGAAGAGGACGCCAGTAGGAAGGAGTGTCGTGTGACAGAACTTCTCTTCTGGGACTAAAGAAGTAGAACTCTTCTACTGGGACCTTTAATTTAGGGTAGAAAAACAAACAAAAGAATAGTGAGTTTCTCTCAGTTAGCTAAAGCAGTTATCTGAACAGTTATCTAGGTGTAAATTTCAGGTGGCTGAAGGGGCTTGATAGCTGTTCAGTTTAAATTACTTGTTGAAAGATATAGTAAGTGGGGGGAGTTGCTCAGATAGAAGGAAACTAGATTTAAACACGGCCATAGAAAAATTCTGTCACAGGCTTGGCAGAGGACACGAGAAAGAAGGAGAGCTGTGTGACTGAACTTCTCCATTGGGACTAAAGAAGAAGAACTCTTCTACTGGGACCTTTAATTTAGGGTAAAAAAAAAATTAATGTGTTTGTCTCAGTTAGCTAAAGTGGTTATCTGAACAGTTATCTGGGGTAATTCTCAGGTGGCTGAAGGGGCTTGAATGCTGTGCAGATTAAATTACATGTAGAAAGATCTGGTAAATAGGTGGAGTGGCTAAGCTACAAAGAAACTAGATTTAAGCATTGCCTTAGAAAGATTCTGTCACAGGCTTGGCAGAGGACATGAGAAAGAAAGAGTGCTGTGTGACTGAACTCTCTTCCGGTACTAAAGCAGTAGAACTCTTCTACTGGGACCATTAATTTAGTTTAAAAAAACTAACAAAAACATATTAGTGTGTTTGTCTCAGCTAGCTAAAGTGGTTAACTGAACAGTTATCTAGGTATAAAAGTCAGGTGGCTTAAGGGGCTTGATTGCTGTGCAGTTTAAATTACTTGTAGAAAGATCTAGAAAGTAGGGGGAGTCGCTAAGCTAGTAGGAAACTAGATTTAAAATGCTGGTTTAGAAAGATTCTGTCAGAGGCTGTGCAGAGGACACCAGAAGGAAGGAGTGCTATGTGACAGAACTTCTCTACTGGGACTAAAGAAGTAGAACTCTTCCACTGGGACCTTTTATTTAGGGTAAAAAGACAATCAAACCAAAAAAAAAACTAGTGTGTTTGTCTCAGTTACCTAAGAGGACATCTGAACAGTTATCTAGGTGAAAATCCGAGGTAGCTGAAGGCTCTTGATTGCTGTGCAGTTCAAATTACCTGTAGAAAGATCTAGTGGCTTAGCTAGAAGGAAACTAGATCTAAACACTGTCTTGAAAGATTCTGTCACAGGCTTGGCATAGGACGCTAGTAGGAAGGAGTGCTGTGTGACTGGACTTCTCTACTTGGACTAAAGAAGTAGAACTCTTCTACTGGGACCTATAATTTAGGGTAAAAAAGCAAACAAAAAAAAATTGTGTGTTTGTCTCAGTTAGCTAAAGTGGTTATCTGAACAGTTATTAGGGTGTAAATATCAGGTGGCTGAAGGGGCTTGATTGCTCTGCAGTTTACATTATTTGTAGAAAGATCTAGTAAGTGGGGCGAGTTGCTCAGCTAGAAGAAAACTAGATTTAAACACTGCTCTAGAAAGATTCTGTCACAAGCTTAGCAGAGGACATGAGAAAGAAGGAGATCTGTGTGTCTGAACTTCACCACTGGGACTAAAGAAGTAGAACTCTTCTACTGGGACCTTTCATTTAGGTTTAAAAAAAAAAAATTAGTGTGTTTAGCTCAGATGGAAAAAGTGTTTATCTGAACAGTTATACAGATGTAAATAACAGGTGACTGAAGGGGCTTGATTGCTGAGTACATTAAATTAATTGTAGAAACATCTAGTAAGAAGGGGGAGTGGATTAGCTAGAAGGAAGCTAGATTTAAACACCACCTTAGAAAGATTCTGTGAGAGGCTTGGCAGAGGACACCAGTAGGAAGGAGTGCTGTGTGACTGGACTTCTCTACTGGGACTAAAGATGTAGAACTCTTCTACTGGGACCTTCAGTTTAGGGCAAAAAAAAAATTATTGTATTTGTCTCAGTTAGCTAAAGTGGTTATCTGAACAGTTATCCAGGTGTAAATCATAGGTGGCTGAAGGAGCATGATTGCTGTGCAGTTTAAATTACTTGGTAAAGGATCTAGTAAGTAGGGGGAGTATCTGAGCAAGAAGGAAACTAGATTTAAGCACTGCATTAGAAAGATTCTGTCAAAGGCTTGGCATCGGACACTAGTAGGAAGGAGTGCTGTGTGACAGAACTTCTATACTGGGACTAAAGAAGTAGAACTCTACTATTGGGATCTTTAATTTACGGAAAAAAAGAAACAAAAAAATTGTGTGTTTGTCTCAGTTAGCTAAAGTGGTAATCTGAACAGTTATCTAGGTGTAAATGTCAGGAGGCTGAAGGAGCTTGATTGCTATGCAGTTTAAATTACTAGTAGAAAGATCTAGTAAGTAGGGGGAGTGGCTTAGCTAGAAGGAAACTAGATTTAAACACTGCCTTAGAAAGATTCTGTGAGAGGCTTGGAAGAAGACACCAGTAGGAAGGAGTGCTGTGTGACTTGACTTCTCTACTGGGACTAAAGAAATAGAACTCTTCTACTGGGACCATTAATTTACTTTAAAAAAACAAACAAAAAAATATTAGTGTGTTTGTCTCAGTTAGCTAAACCGGATAACTGAACAGTTATCTAGGTGTAAAAGTCAGGTGGCTGAAGGGGCTTGATTGCTGTGCAGCTTAAATTACTTGTAGAAAGATCTAGTAAGTAGGGGGAGTGGCTTAGCTGAAAGGAAACTAGAACTAAACACTGTCTTGGAAAGATTCTGTCACAGGCTTGGCATAGGACATGAGTAGGAAGGAGTGCTGAGTGACTGGACTTCTCTACTGGGGCTAAAGGAGTAGAACTCTTCTACTGGGACCTTTAATATAGGTTAGAAAAACAAACAAACAAAAACAAATTAGTGTGTTTGGCTCAGTTAGAAAAAGTGGTTTTCTGAACAGTTATCTAGGTGTAAATCACAGGTGACTGAAGGGGCTTGATTGCTGTGCAGTTTAAATTACATGTAGCAACATGTAGTAAGAAGGGGAAGTGGCTTAGCAAGAAGAAAACTAGATTAAAACACTGCTTTAGAAAGATTCTGCGAGAGGCTTGGTAGAGGACACCAGTAGGAAGGAGTGCTGCATGACTGACTCTCTACAGGGACTAAAGATGTAGAACTCTTCTACTGGGACCTTTAGTATAGGGCAAAAAAAAATACCATGTTTGTCTCAGTTAGCTAAAGTGGTTAACTGAACAGTTATCGAGGTGTAAATCACAGGTGGGTGAAGGAGCTTGATTGCTGTGCAGTTTAAATTACTTGGGAAGGATCTAGTAAGTAGCGGGAGTAGCCTGGCAAGAAGGAAACTAGATTTAAGCACTGCATTAGAAAGATTCTGTCAAAGGCTAGGCAGCGGACACTATTAGGAAGGAGTGTTCTGTGACAGAACTTCTCTACAGGAACTAAAGAAGTAGAACTCTTCTACTGGGATCTTTAATTTAGGAAAAAAAATGTGCGTGTTTGTCTCAGTTAGCAAAAGTGGTTATCTGAACAGTTATCTAGGTGTAAATGTCAGGTAGCTGAAGGGGCTTGATTGCTGTGCAGTTTAAATTTCTTGTAGAAAGATCTTGTTAGTAGGGGGAGTGGCTTAGCTGGAAGGAAACTAGATCTATACACTGCCTTAGAAATATTCTGTAACAGGCTTGGCATAGGACACCACTAGGAAGGAGTGCTGTGTGACTGGACTTTTCTACTGGGACCTTTAATTTAAGGTAAAAAAACAACCTATAAAAATTAGAGTGTTTGTCTCAGTTAGATAAAGTGGTTATCTGAAAAGTCAGCGAGGTGGAAATCTCAGGTGGCTGAAGGGTCTTGATTGTTGTGCAGTTTCCATTACTTGTAGAAAGATCTAGTAAGTAGGGGGAGTGGCTGAGCTAGAAGGAAACAAGATTTAAGCACTGCCTTAGAAAGATTATGTCAGAAGTTTGGCAGGGGACACTAGTAGGAAGGAGTGCAGTGTGACTGAACTTCTTCTCTGGGACTAAAGAAGGAGAACTCTTCTACTGGGACCTTTAATTTAGGGTAAAAAATCAGTGTGTTTGGCTCAATTAGAAAAAGAGATTATCTGAACAGTTATCTAGGTGTAAATCGCAGGTGACTGCAGCGGCTTGATTGCTGTGCAGTTTAAATTAATTGTAGAAATATCTAGTAAGAAGGGGAGTGGCTTAGCTAGAAGGAAGCTAGATTTAAACACCGCCTAAGAAAAATTCTGTGAGAGGCTTGTCAGAGGACATCTGTAGGAAGGAGTGCAGTGTGACTGGACTTCTCTACTGGGACTAAAGATGTGGTACTCTACTACTGGGACCTTTAGTTTAGGGGGGAACAATTATTGTATTTGTCTCAGTAAGCTAAAGTGGTTATATGAACAGTGATCTAGGTGTAAATCCCAGGTGGCTGAAGGAACTTGATTGCTGTGCAGTTTAAATTACTTGGTGAAAGATCTAGTAAGTAGGTGGAGTAGCTGAGCAAGAAGGAAACTAGATTTAAGCACTGCATTAGAAAGATTCTGTCAAAGGCTTGGCAGGGGACACTAGTAGGAAGGAGTGCTGTGTGACAGAACTTCTACAGGAACTAAAGAAGTAGAACTCTTCTACTGGGATCTTTAATTTAGGGAAAGAAAACAAACAAAAAATGTGTGTTTGTCTTGAAGTAGCAAAGTGTTATCTGAACAGTTATCTAGGAGTAAACCTCAAGTGGCTGAAGGGGCTTGCTTGCTGTGCAGTTTAAATTACTTGTAGAAAGATCTAATAAGTAGGGGGAGAGGCTTAGCTAAAAGAAAACTAGATCTAAACACTGACTTATGATGATTCTGTCAAAGGCTTGGCAGAGGACACCAGTAGGAAGGATTGCTGTGCGACTGGACTTCTCTACTGGGACTGAAGAAGTAGAACTCTTCTACTGGGACCTTAAGGATAAAAAAACAAGCAAACAAAAATTAATGTGTTTGTCTCAGTTAGCTAAAGAGGTTATCTGAACAGTTATCTAGGTGTAAATCTCAGGTTGCTCAAGAGGCTTGATTGCTGTGCCATTTAAATTACTTGTAGAAAGATCTAGTAAAATAGGGGAGTAGGCTAGTTAGAAGGACACTAGATTTAAACACTGCCTTAGAAAGATTCTCTCAGAGGATTGGCAGAGGACACCAAGTAAGGACTGCTTTGTGACTGAAGGACTCTACTGGGACTAAAGAAATAGAACTCTTGTACTGAGACCTTTAATTAAGGGTAAAAAAAAAATGTGTGTGTTTGTCTCAGTTAACTAAAGCTGTTATCTAAACCGCTATCCAGCTGTAAATGTCAGGTGGCTGAAGGGGCTTGATTGCTGTGCAGTTTTTAATTACATGTAGAAAGATCTAGTAGGTAGGGTGAGTGGGTTAGCTAGAAGGAAAGTAGATTGAAACAGTGCCTTAGAAAGATTCTATCAGACTACACCTGTAGGATTGAGTACTGTGTGACTGGACTTCTCTTCTGGTGCTAAAGAAGTAGAACTCTTCTACTGGGACCATTAATTTAGTGTAAAAAATATTAGTGTGTTTGTCTCAGTTAGCTAAAGTGGTTAACTGAACAGTTATCTTGGTGTAAATGTCAGGTTGCTGAAGGGACTTGATTGCTGTGCAGTTTAAATTACTTGTAGAAAGATCTGGTAAAAAGGGAGAGAGACTTAGCTATAAGGACACTAGATCTAAACTCTGTCTTAGAAAGATTATGTCACAGGCTTGGCATAGGACACCAGTAGGAAGGAGTGCTGTATGAATGGACTTCTCTTCTGGTGCTAAAGAAGTAGAACTCTTCTACTGGGACCATTAATTTACGGTAAAAAATCAGTGTGTTTCTCTCAGTTAGCTAAAGTGTTTATCTGAACAGTTATCTAGGTGAAACCCCAAGTCGCTGAAGGGTCTTGCTTGTGTGCAGTTTAAATTACTTGTAGAAAGTTCTAGCAAGTAGTGGGAGTGGCTTAGCTAAAAGGAAACCGGATATAAATACTCCTTAGAAAGATTCAGTCAAAGGCCTGGCAGAGGACACCAGTAGGAAGGATTGTGTGACTGGACTTCTACTGGGACTAAAGAAGTAGTATTCTTCTAGTGGGACCTTTCATTTGGGAATGAAAGCAAATAAACAAAAATTAATGTGTTTGTCTCAGTTAGCTAAAGAGGTTATCTGAACAGTTATCTAGGTGTAAACTTGTAGGCTGAAGGGCTTGATTGCTGTGCAGTTTAAATTACATTTAGAAAGATCTAGTAATTAGCAGGAGTGCTGACCTACAAGAAAACTAGATTTACTCACTGCCTTAGAAAGAATCTGTCAGAGGATTGGCAGAGGACACCAGAAGGAAGAAGTGCTCTGTGAGTTATTGTCTCTGCTGGGACTAAAGAAGTAGAACTCTTCTACTGGGACCTTTAATTTAGGATAAAAAAAAGAAAAAGTGTGTGTTTCTCTCAGTTATCTAAAGTGGTTATCTAACTTATCTAAGTGTAAATGTCAGGTGGCTGAAGGGGATTGATTTCAGTGCAGTTTAAATTACTTGTGGAAAGATATAGCAAGTAGGGGAAGTGGCTTAGCAAGAAGGAAACTAGATCTAAACACTGTATTAGAAAGATTCTGTCACAGGCCGGGCATAGGACACCATTAGAAAGGAGTGCAGTGTGATTGGACTTCTCTACTGGGACTAAAGAAGTAGAACTCTTCTACTGGGACCTTTCATTTATGGTAAAAAAAAATTGTGTTTCTCTCATCTAGCTAAAGTGTTTATCTGAACAGTTATCTTGGTGTAAACCTCAAGAGGCTGAAGGGGCTTGCTTGCTGTGCATTTTAAATTATTTGTAGAAAGATCAAGCAAGTAAGGGGAGTGGCTTAGCTAAAAGGAAACTAGATCTAAACACTGCCTTAGAAAGATTCTGGCAGAGGACACCAGTAGGAAGATTTGCTGAGTGACTGGACTTCTCTAATGGGACTAAAGAAGTAGAACTCTTCTACTGGGACCTTTAATGAAGACCAAAAAAAAATGTTTGTACTTGTTTCAGTTAGTTAAAGTGGTTTTCTGAACAGTTATCTAGGTGTAAATCACAGGTGGCTGAAGAAGCTTGATTGCTGTGCAGTCTAAATTACTTGGTGAAGGATCTAGTCAGTAGGGGGAGTAGCTGAGAAAGAAGGAAACTAGACTTAAGCACTGCATTAGAAAGATCCTGCCAAAGGCTTGGCAGCGGACACTAGTAGGAAGCAGTGCTGTGTGACAGAACTTCTCTAGAGGAACTAAAGAAGTAGAACTCTACTACTGGGATCTTTAATTTACAGAAAAAACAAAAAATGTGTGTGTTTGTCTCAGTTAGCTAAAGTGGTCATCTGAACAGTCATCTAGGTGTAAATGTCAGGTGGCTGAAGGGGCTTCATTGCTGTGCAGTTTAAATTACTTGTAGAAAGATCTAGTAAGTAGGGGGAGTGGCTTAGCTGAAAAGAAACTAGAACTAAACACTGTCTTGGAAAGATTCTGTCACAGGCTTGGCATAGGACACGAGTAGGAAGGAGTGCTGAGTGACTGAACTTCTACTGGGGCTAAAGGAGTAGAACTCTTCTACTGGGACCTTTAATATAGGTTAGAAAACAAACAAACAAAACAAATTAGTGTGTTTGGCTCAGTTAGAAAAAGTGGTTTTCTGAACAGTTATCTAGGTGTAAATCACAGGTGACTGAAGGGCTTGATTGTTGTGAGTTTAAATTACATGTAGCAACATGTAGTAAGAAGGGGAGTGGCTTAGCAAAGAAGAAAACTAGATTAAAACACTGCTTTAGAAAGATTCTGTGAGGCTTGGTAGAGGACACCAGTAGGAAGAGTGCTGCATGACTGGACTTCTACAGGGACTAAAGATGTAGAACTCTTCTACTGGGACCTTTAGTATAGGGCAAAAAAATACGTGTTTGTCTCAGTTAGCTAAAGTGGTTAACTGAACAGTTATCGAGGTGTAAATCACAGGTGAAGGAGCTTGATTGCTGTGCAGTTTAAATTACTTGGAGAAGGATCTAGTAAGTAGCGGGAGTAGCCTGGCAAGAAGGAAACTAGATTTAAGCACTGCATTAGAAAGATTCTGTCAAAGGCTAGGCAGCGGACACTATTAGGAAGGAGTGTTCTGTGACAGAACTTCTCTACAGGAACTAAAGAAGTAGAACTCTTCTACTGGGATCTTTAATTTAGGAAAAAAAATGTGCGTGTTTGTCTCAGTTAGCTAAAGTGGTTATCTGAACAGTTATCTAGGTGTAAATGTCAGGTAGCTGAAGGGGCTTGATTGCTGTGCAGTTTAAATTTCTTGTAGAAAGATCTTGTTAGTAGGGGGAGTGGCTTAGCTGGAAGGAAACTAGATCTATACACTGCCTTAGAAATATTCTGTAAAAGGCTTGGCATAGGACACCACTAGGAAGGAGTGCTGTGTGACTGGACTTTTCTACTGGGACCTTTAATTTAAGGTAAAAAAACAACCTATAAAAATTAGAGTGTTTGTCTCAGTTAGATAAAGTGGTTATCTGAAAAGTCAGCGAGGTGGAAATCTCAGGTGGCTGAAGGGTCTTGATTGTTGTGCAGTTTCCATTACTTGTAGAAAGATCTAGTAAGTAGGGGGAGTGGCTGAGCTAGAAGGAAACAAGATTTAAGCACTGCCTTAGAAAGATTATGTCAGAAGTTTGGCAGGGACACTAGTAGGAAGGAGTGCAGTGTGACTGAACTTCTCTGGGACTAAAGAAGGAGAACTCTTCTACTGCGACCTTTAATTTAGGGTAAAAAAATCAGTGTGTTTGGCACAATTAGAAAAAGAGATTATCTGAACAGTTATCTAGGTGTAAATCGCAGGTGACTGCAGCGGCTTGATTGCTGTGCAGTTTAAATTAATTGTAGAAATATCTAGTAAGAAGGGGGAGTGGCTTAGCTAGAAGGAAGCTAGATTTAAACACCGCCTAAGAAAAATTCTGTGAGAGGCTTGTCAGAGGACATCTGTAGGAAGGAGTGCTGTGTGACTGGACTTCTCTACTGGGACTAAAGATGTGGTACTCTACTACTGGGACCTTTAGTTTAGGGGGAAAAAAATTATTGTATTTGTCTCAGAAAGCTAAAGTGGTTATCTGAACAGTGATCTAGGTGTAAATCCCAGGTGGCTGAAGGAACTTGATTGCTGTGCAGTTTAAATTACTTGGTGAAAGATCTAGTAAGTAGGGGGAGTAGCTGAGCAAGAAGGAAACTAGATTTAAGCACTGCATTAGAAAGATTCTGTCAAAGGCTTGGCAGGGGACACTAGTAGGAAGGAGTGCTGTGTGACAGAACTTCTCTACAGGAACTAAAGAAGTAGAACTCTTCTACTGGGATCTTTAATTTAGGGGAAAGAAAACAAACAAAAAAAAATGTGTGTGTTTGTCTCAGTTAGCTAAAGCGGTTATCTGAACAGTTATCTAGGAGTAAACCTCAAGTGGCTGAAGGGGCTTGCTTGCTGTGCAGTTTAAATTACTTGTAGAAAGATCTAATAAGTAGGGGGAGAGGCTTAGCTAAAAGAAAACTAGATCTAAACACTGACTTATGATGATTCTGTCAAAGGCTTGGCAGAGGACACCAGTAGGAAGGATTGCTGAGCGGCTGACTTCTACTGGGACTGAAGAAGTAGAACTCTTCTACTGGGACCTTAAGGATAAAAAAACAAGCAAACAAAAATTAATGTGTTTGTCTCAGTTAGCTAAAGAGGTTATCTGAACAGTTATCTAGGTGTAAATCTCAGGTTGCTCAAGAGGCTTGATTGCTGTGCCATTTAAATTACTTGTAGAAAGATCTAGTAAATAGGGGGAGTGGCTAAGTTAGAAGGACACTAGATTTAAACACTGCCTTAGAAAGATTCTCTCAGAGGATTGGCAGAGGACACCAGAAGTAAGGACTGCTTTGTGACTGAAGGACTCTACTGGGACTAAAGAAGTAGAACTCTTGTACTGAGACCTTTAATTAAGGGTAAAAAAATGTGTGTGTTTGTCTCAGTTAACTAAAGCTGTTATCTAAACCGCTATCCAGCTGTAAATGTCAGGTGGCTGAAGGGGCTTGATTGCTGTGCAGTTTTTAATTACATGTAGAAAGATCTAGTAGGTAGGGTGAGTGGGTTAGCTAGAAGGAAAGTAGATTGAAACAGTGCCTTAGAAAGAGTCTATCAGACTACACCTGTAGGATTGAGTACTGTGTGACTGGACTTCTCTTCTGGTGCTAAAGAAGTAGAACTCTTCTACTGGGACCATTAATTTAGTGTAAAAAATATTAGTGTGTTTGTCTCAGTTAGCTAAAGTGGTTAACTGAACAGTTATCTTGGTGTAAATGTCAGGTTGCTGAAGGGACTTGATTGCTGTGCAGTTTAAATTACTTGTAGAAAGATCTGGTAAAAAGGGAGAGAGACTTAGCTATAAGGAAACAAGATCTAAACTCTGTCTTAGAAAGATTATGTCACAGGCTTGGCATAGGACACCAGTAGGAAGGAGTGCTGTATGAATGGACTTCTCTTCTGGTGCTAAAGAAGTAGAACTCTTCTACTGGGACCATTAATTTACGGTAAAAAAAATCAGTGTGTTTCTCTCAGTTAGCTAAAGTGTTTATCTGAACAGTTATCTAGGTGAAAACCTCAAGTCGCTGAAGGGTCTTGCTTGCTGTGCAGTTTAAATTACTTGTAGAAAGTTCTAGCAAGTAGTGGGAGTGGCTTTGCTAAAAGGAAACCGGATATAAATACTGCCTTAGAAAGATTCAGTCAAAGGCCTGGCAGAGGACACCAGTAGGAAGGATTGCTGTGTGACTGGACTTCTCTACTGGGACTAAAGAAGTAGTACTCTTCTAGTGGGACCTTTCATTTGGGGAATGAAAGCAAATAAACAAAAAATTAATGTGTTTGTCTCAGTTAGCTAAAGAGGTTATCTGAACAGTTATCTAGGTGTAAATCTCAGGCGGCTGAAGGGGCTTGATTGCTGTGCAGTTTAAATTACATTTAGAAAGATCTAGTAATTAGCAGGAGTGGCTGACCTACAAGAAAACTAGATTTACTCACTGCCTTAGAAAGAATCTGTCAGAGGATTGGCAGAGGACACCAGAAGGAAGAAGTGCTCTGTGAGTTATTGTCTCTGCTGGGACTAAAGAAGTAGAACTCTTCTACTGGGACCTTTAATTTAGGATAAAAAAAAAAAGAAAAAAGTGTGTGTTTCTCTCAGTTATCTAAAGTGGTTATCTAAACCGTTATCTAAGTGTAAATGTCAGGTGGCTGAAGGGGATTGATTTCAGTGCAGTTTAAATTACTTGTGGAAAGATATAGCAAGTAGGGGAAGTGGCTTAGCAAGAAGGAAACTAGATCTAAACACTGTATTAGAAAGATTCTGTCACAGGCCGGGCATAGGACACCATTAGAAAGGAGTGCAGTGTGATTGGACTTCTACTGGGACTAAAGAGAGAACTCTTCTACTGGGACCTTTCATTTATGGTAAAAAAATTGTGTTTCTCTCATCTAGCTAAAGTGTTTATCTGAACAGTTATCTTGGTGTAAACCTCAAGAGGCTGAAGGGGCTTGCTTTGCTGTGCATTTTAAATTATTTGTAGAAAGATCCACAAGTAAGGGAGTGGCTTAGCTAAAGGAAACTAGATCTAAACACTGCCTTAGAAAGATTCTGGCAGAGGACACCAGTAGGAAGATTTGCTGAGTGACTGGACTTCTAATGGGACTAAAGAAGGAACTCTTCACTGGGACCTTTAATGAAACCAAAAAAATGTTTGTACTTGTTTCAGTTAGTTAAAGTGGTTTTCTGAACAGTTATCTAGGTGTAAATCACAGGTGGCTGAAGAAGCTTGATTGCTGTGCAGTCTAAATTACTTGGTGAAGGATCTAGTCAGTAGGGGAGTAGCTGAGAAAGAAGGAAACTAGACTTAAGCACTGCATTAGAAAGATCCTGCCAAAGGCTTGGCAGCGACACTAGTAGGAAGCAGTGCTGTGACAGAACTTCTAGAGGAACTAAAGAAGTAGAACTCACTACTGGGATCTTTAATTTACAGAAAACAAAAAATGTGTGTGTTTGTCTCAGTTAGCTAAAGTGGTCATCTGAACAGTCATCTAGGTGTAAATGTCAGGTGGCTGAAGGGGCTTCATTGCTGTGCAGTTTAAATTACTTGTAGAAAGATCTAGTAAGTAGGGGGAGTGGCTTAGCTGAAAGAAACTAGAACTAAACACTGTCTTGGAAAGATTCTGTCACAGGCTTGGCATAGGACACGAGTAGGAAGGAGTGCTGAGTGACTGAACTTCTCTACTGGGGCTAAAGGAGTAGAACTCTTCTACTGGGACCTTTAATATAGGTTAGAAAAACAAACAAACAAAAACAAATTAGTGTGTTTGGCTCAGTTAGAAAAAGTGGTTTTCTGAACAGTTATCTAGGTGTAAATCACAGGTGACTGAAGGGGCTTGATTGCTGTGCAGTTTAAATTACATGTAGCAACATGTAGTAAGAAGGGGGAGTGGCTTAGCAAGAAGAAAACTAGATTAAAACACTGCTTTAGAAAGATTCTGCGAGAGCCTTGGTAGAGGACACCAGTAGGAAGGAGTGCTGCATGACTGGACTTCTCTACAGGGACTAAAGATGTAGAACTCTTCTACTGGGACCTTTAGTATAGGGCAAAAAAATAACAGATTTGTCTCAGTTAGCTAAAGTGGTTAACTGAACAGTTATCGAGGTGTAAATCACAGGTGGGTGAAGGAGCTTGATTGCTGTGCAGTTTAAATTACTTGGAGAAGGATCTAGTAAGTAGCGGGAGTAGCCTGGCAAGAAGGAAACTAGATTTAAGCACTGCATTAGAAAGATTCTGTCAAAGGCTAGGCAGCGGACACTATTAGGAAGGAGTGTTCTGTGACAGAACTTCTCTACAGGAACTAAAGAAGTAGAACTCTTCTACTGGGATCTTTAATTTAGGAAAAAAAATGTGCGTGTTTGTCTCAGTTAGCTAAAGTGGTTATCTGAACAGTTATCTAGGTGTAAATGTCAGGTAGCTGAAGGGGCTTGATTGCTGTGCAGTTTAAATTTCTTGTAGAAAGATCTTGTTAGTAGGGGGAGTGGCTTAGCTGGAAGGAAACTAGATCTATACACTGCCTTAGAAATATTCTGTAACAGGCTTGGCATAGGACACCACTAGGAAGGAGTGCTGTGTGACTGGACTTTTCTACTGGGACCTTTAATTTAAGGTAAAAAAACAACCTATAAAAATTAGAGTGTTTGTCTCAGTTAGATAAAGTGGTTATCTGAAAAGTCAGCGAGGTGGAAATCTCAGGTGGCTGAAGGGTCTTGATTGTTGTGCAGTTTCCATTACTTGTAGAAAGATCTAGTAAGTAGGGAGTGGCTGAGCTGAAGGAAACAAGATTTAAGCACTGCCTTAGAAAGATTATGTCAGAAGTTTGGCAGGGACACTAGTAGGAAGGAGTGCAGTGTGACTGAACTTCTTCTCTGGGACTAAAGAAGGAGAACCTTCTATCATGACCTTTAATTTAGGGTAAAAAAAATCAGTGTGTTTGGCTCAATTAGAAAAAGAGATTATCTGAACAGTTATCTAGGTGTAAATCGCAGGTGACTGCAGCGGCTTGATTGCTGTGCAGTTTAAATTAATTGTAGAAATATCTAGTAAGAAGGGGAGTGGCTTAGCTAGAAGGAAGCTAGATTCAAACACCGCCTAAGAAAAATTCTGTGAGAGGCTTGTCAGAGGACATCTGTAGGAAGGAGTGCTGTGTGACTGGACTTCTCTACTGGGACTAAAGATGTGGTACTCTACTACTGGGACCTTTAGTTTAGGGGGAAAAAAATTATTGTATTTGTCTCAGAAAGCTAAAGTGGTTATCTGAACAGTGATCTAGGTGTAAATCCCAGGTGGCTGAAGGAACTTGATTGCTGTGCAGTTTAAATTACTTGGTGAAAGATCTAGTAAGTAGGGGAGAGCTGAGCAAGAAGGAAACTAGATTTAAGCACTGCATTAGAAAGATTCTGTCAAAGGCTTGGCAGGGGACACTAGTAGGAAGGAGTGCTGTGTGACAGAACTTCTACAGGAACTAAAGAAGTAGAACTCTTCTACTGGGATCTTTAATTAAGGGGAAAGAAAACAAACAAAAAAATGTGTGTGTTTGTCTCAGTTAGCTAAAGCGGTTATCTGAACAGTTATCTAGGAGTAAACCTCAAGTGGCTGAAGGGGCTTGCTTGCTGTCAGTTTAAATTACTTGTAGAAAGATCTAATAAGTAGGGGAGAGGCTTAGCTAAAAGAAAACTAGATCTAAACACTGACTTATGATGATTCTCCAAAGGCTTGGCAGAGGACACCAGTAGGAAGGATTGCCAGCGGCTGGACTTCTACTGGGACTGAAGAAGTAGAACTCTTCTACTGGGACCTTAAGGATAAAAAAACAAGCAAACAAAAATTAATGTGTTTGTCTCAGTTAGCTAAAGAGGTTATCTGAACAGTTATCTAGGTGTAAATCTCAGGTTGCTCAAGAGGCTTGATTGCTGTGCCATTTAAATTACTTGTAGAAAGATCTAGTAAATAGGGGGAGTGGCTAAGTTAGAAGGACACTAGATTTAAACACTGCCTTAGAAAGATTCTCTCAGAGGATTGGCAGAGGACACCAGAAGTAAGGACTGCTTTGTGACTGAAGGACTCTACTGGGACTAAAGAAGTAGAACTCTTGTACTGAGACCTTAATTAAGGGTAAAAATGTGTGTGTTTGTCTCAGTTAACTAAAGCTGTTATCTAAACCGCTATCCAGCTGTAAATGTCAGGTGGCTGAAGGGGCTTGATTGCTGTGCAGGTTTTAATTACATGTAGAAAGATCTAGTAGGTAGGGTGAGTGGGTTAGCTAGAAGGAAAGTAGATTGAAACAGTGCCTTAGAAAGAGTCTATCAGACTACACCTGTAGGATTGAGTACTGTGTGACTGGACTTCTCTTCTGGTGCTAAAGAAGTAGAACTCTTCTACTGGGACCATTAATTTAGTGTAAAAAATATTAGTGTGTTTGTCTCAGTTAGCTAAAGTGGTTAACTGAACAGTTATCTTGGTGTAAATGTCAGGTTGCTGAAGGGACTTGATTGCTGTGCAGTTTAAATTACTTGTAGAAAGATCTGGTAAAAAGGGAGAGAGACTTAGCTATAAGGAAACTAGATCTAAACTCTGTCTTAGAAAGATTATGTCACAGGCTTGGCATAGGACACCAGTAGGAAGAGTGCTGTATGAATGGACTTCTCTTGTGCTAAAGAAGTAGAACTCTTCTACTGGGACCATTAATTTACGGTAAAAAAAATCAGTGTGTTTCTCTCAGTTAGCTAAAGTGTTTATCTGAACAGTTATCTAGGTGAAAACCTCAAGTCGCTGAAGGGTCTTGCTTGCTGTGCAGTTTAAATTACTTGTAGAAAGTTCTAGCAAGTAGTGGGAGTGGCTTAGCTAAAAGGAAACCGGATATAAATACTTCCTTAGAAAGATTCAGTCAAAGGCCTGGCAGAGGACACCAGTAGGAAGGATTGCTGTGTGACTGGACTTCTACTGGGACCAAAGAAGTAGTACTCTTCTAGTGGGACCTTTCATTTGGGGAATGAAAGCAAATAAACAAAAAATTAATGTGTTTGTCTCAGTTAGCTAAAGAGGTTATCTGAACAGTTATCTAGGTGTAAATCTCAGGCGGCTGAAGGGGCTTGATTGCTGTGCAGTTTAAATTACATTTAGAAAGACCTAGTAATTAGCAGGAGTGGCTGACCTACAAGAAAACTAGATTTACTCACTGCCTTAGAAAGAATCTGTCAGAGGATTGGCAGAGGACACCAGAAGGAAGAAGTGCTCTGTGAGTTATTGTCTCTGCTGGGACTAAAGAAGTAGAACTCTTCTACTGGGACCTTTAATTTAGGATAAAAAAAAAAAGAAAGAAAAAAGTGTGTGTTTCTCTCAGTTATCTAAAGTGGTTATCTAAACCGTTATCTAAGTGTAAATGTCAGGTGGCTGAAGGGGATTGATTTCAGTGCAGTTTAAATTACTTGTGGAAAGATATAGCAAGTAGGGGAAGTGGCTTAGCAAGAAGGAAACTAGATCTAAACACTGTATTAGAAAGATTCTGTCACAGGCCGGGCATAGGACACCATTAGGAAGGAGTGCAGTGTGATTGGACTTCTCTCTACTGGGACTAAAGAAGTAGAACTCTTCTACTGGGACCTTTCATTTATGGTAAAAAAAAAATTGTGTTTCTCTCATCTAGCTAAAGTGTTTATCTGAACAGTTATCTTGGTGTAAACCTCAAGAGGCTGAAGGGGCTTGCTTGCTGTGCATTTTAAATTATTTGTAGAAAGATCAAGCAAGTAGGGGGAGTGGCTTAGCTAAAAGGAAACTAGATCTAAACACTGCCTTAGAAAGATTCTGGCAGAGGACACCAGTAGGAAGATTTGCTGAGTGACTGGACTTCTCTAATGGGACTAAAGAAGTAGAACTCTTCTACTGGGACCTTTAATTAAGACCAAAAAAAAATGTTTGTACTTGTTTCAGTTAGTTAAAGTGGTTTTCTGAACAGTTATCTAGGTGTAAATCACAGGTGGCTGAAGAAGCTTGATTGCTGTGCAGTCTAAATTACTTGGTGAAGGATCTAGTCAGTAGGGGGAGTAGCTGAGAAAGAAGGAAACTAGACTTAAGCACTGCATTAGAAAGATCCTGCCAAAGGCTTGGCAGCGGATACTAGGAAGCAGTGCTGTGTGACAGAACTTCTCTAGAGGAACTAAAGAAGTAGAACTCTACTACTGGGATCTTTAATTTACAGAAAAACCAAAAAATGTGTGTGTTTGTCTCAGTTAGCTAAAGTGGTCATCTGAACAGTCATCTAGGTGTAAATGTCAGGTGGCTGAAGGGGCTTCATTGCTGTGCAGCTTAAATTACTTGTAGAAAGATCTAGTAAGTAGGGGGAGTGGCTTAGCTGAAAGGAAACTAGAACTAAACACTGTCTTGGAAAGATTCTGTCACAGGCTTGGCATAGGACACGAGTAGGAAGGAGTGCTGAGTGACTGAACTTCTTACTGGGGCTAAAGGAGTAGAACTCTTCTACTGGGACCTTTAATATAGGTTAGAAAACAAACAAACAAAACAAATTAGTGTGTTTGGCTCAGTTAGAAAAAGTGGTTTTCTGAACAGTTATCTAGGTGTAAATCACAGGTGACTGAAGGGGCTTGATTGCTGTGCAGTTTAAATTACATGTAGCAACATGTAGTAAGAAGGGGGAGTGGCTTAGCAAGAAGAAAACTAGATTAAAACACTGCTTTAGAAAGATTCTGCGAGAGGCTTGGTAGAGGACACCAGTAGGAAGGAGTGCTGCATGACTGGACTTCTCTACAGGGACTAAAGATGTAGAACTCTTCTACTGGGACCTTTAGTATAGGGCAAAAAAAAATACCGTGTTTGTCTCAGTTAGCTAAAGTGGTTAACTGAACAGTTATCGAGGTGTAAATCACAGGTGGGTGAAGGAGCTTGATTGCTGTGCAGTTTAAATTACTTGGGAAGGATCTAGTAAGTAGCGGGAGTAGCCTGGCAAGAAGGAAACTAGATTTAAGCACTGCATTAGAAAGATTCTGTCAAAGGCTAGGCAGCGGACACTATTAGGAAGGAGTGTTCTGTGACAGAACTTCTCTACAGGAACTAAAGAAGTAGAACTCTTCTACTGGGATCTTTAATTTAGGAAAAAAAATGTGCGTGTTTGTCTCAGTTAGCTAAAGTGGTTATCTGAACAGTTATCTAGGTGTAAATGTCAGGTAGCTGAAGGGGCTTGATTGCTGTGCAGTTTAAATTTCTTGTAGAAAGATCTTGTTAGTAGGGGGAGTGGCTTAGCTGGAAGGAAACTAGATCTATACACTGCCTTAGAAATATTCTGTAACAGGCTTGGCATAGGACACCACTAGGAAGGAGTGCTGTGTGACTGGACTTTTCTACTGGGACCTTTAATTTAAGGTAAAAAAACAACCTATAAAAATTAGAGTGTTTGTCTCAGTTACATAAAGTGGTTATCTGAAAAGTCAGCGAGGTGGAAATCTCAGGTGGCTGAAGGTCTTGATTGTTGTGCAGTTTCCATTACTTGTAGAAAGATCTAGTAAGTAGGGGGGGATGAGCTAGAAGGAAAGATTTAGCACTGCCTTAGAAAGATTATGTCAGAAGTTTGGCAGGGACACTAGTAGGAAGGAGTGAGTGTGACTGAACTTCTCTCTGGGACTAAAGAAGGAGAACTCTTCTACTGCGACCTTTAATTTAGGGTAAAAAAATCAGTGTGTTTGGCTCAATTAGAAAAAGAGATTATCTGAACAGTTATCTAGGTGTAAATCGCAGGTGACTGCAGCGGCTTGATTGCTGTGCAGTTTAAATTAATTGTAGAAATATCTAGTAAGAAGGGGAGTGGCTTAGCTAGAAGGAAGCTAGATTTAAACACCGCCTAAGAAAAATTCTGTGAGAGGCTTGTCAGAGGACATCTGTAGGAAGGAGTGCTGTGTGACTGGACTTCTCTACTGGGACTAAAGATGTGGTACTCTACTACTGGGACCTTTAGTTTAGGGGGAAAAAAATTATTGTATTTGTCTCAGTAAGCTAAAGTGGTTATCTGAACAGTGATCTAGGTGTAAATCCCAGGTGGCTGAAGGAACTTGATTGCTGTGCAGTTTAAATTACTTGGTGAAAGATCTAGTAAGTAGGGGGAGTAGCTGAGCAAGAAGGAAACTAGATTTAAGCACTGCATTAGAAAGATTCTGTCAAATGCTTGGCAGGGGACACTAGTAGGAAGGAGTGCTGTGTGACAGAACTTCTCTACAGGAACTAAAGAAGTAGAACTCTTCTACTGGGATCTTTAATTTAGGGGAAAGAAAACAAACAAAAAAATGTGTGTGTTTGTCTCAGTTAGCTAAAGCGGTTATCTGAACAGTTATCTAGGAGTAAACCTCAAGTGGCTGAAGGGGCTTGCTTGCTGTGCAGTTTAAATTACTTGTAGAAAGATCTAATAAGTAGGGGGAGAGTCTTAGCTAAAAGAAAACTAGATCTAAACACTGACTTATGATGATTCTGTCAAAGGCTTGGCAGAGGACACCAGTAGGAAGGATTGCTGTGCGACTGGACTTCTCTACTGGGACTGAAGAAGTAGAACTCTTCTACTGGGACCTTAAGGATAAAAAAACAAGCAAACAAAAATTAATGTGTTTGTCTCAGTTAGCTAAAGAGGTTATCTGAACAGTTATCTAGGTGTAAATCTCAGGTTGCTCAAGAGGCTTGATTGCTGTGCCATTTAAATTACTTGTAGAAAGATCTAGTAAATAGGGGAAGTGGCTAAGTTAGAAGGACACTAGATTTAAACACTGCCTTAGAAAGATTCTCTCAGAGGATTGGCAGAGGACACCAGAAGTAAGGACTGCTTTGTGACTGAAGGACTCTACTGGGACTAAAGAAGTAGAACTCTTGTACTGAGACCTTTAATTAAGGGTAAAAAATGTGTGTGTTTGTCTCAGTTAACTAAAGCTGTTATCTAAACCGCTATCCAGCTGTAAATGTCAGGTGGCTGAAGGGCTGATTGCTGTGCAGTTTTAATTACATGTAGAAAGATCTAGTAGGTAGGGTGAGTGGGTTAGCTAGAAGGAAAGTAGATTGAAACAGTGCCTAGAAAGAGTCTATCAGACTACACCTGTAGGATTGAGTACTGTGACTGGACTTCTTCTGGTGCTAAAGAAGTGAACCTTCTACTGGGACCATTAATTTAGTGTAAAAATATTAGTGTGTTTGTCTCAGTTAGCTAAAGTGGTTAACTGAACAGTTATCTTGGTGTAAATGTCAGGTTGCTGAAGGGACTTGATTGCTGTGCAGTTTAAATTACTTGTAGAAAGATCTGGTAAAAAGGGAGAGAGACTTAGCTATAAGGAAACTAGATCTAAACTCTGTCTTAGAAAGATTATGTCACAGGCTTGGCATAGGACACCAGTAGGAAGGAGTGCTGTATGAATGGACTTCTCTTCTGGTGCTAAAGAAGTAGAACTCTTCTACTGGGACCATTAATTTACGGTAAAAAAAATCAGTGTGTTTCTCTCAGTTAGCTAAAGTGTTTATCTGAACAGTTATCTAGGTGAAAACCTCAAGTCGCTGAAGGGTCTTGCTTGCTGTGCAGTTTAAATTACTTGTAGAAAGTTCTAGCAAGTAGTGGGAGTGGCTTTGCTAAAAGGAAACCGGATATAAATACTGCCTTAGAAAGATTCAGTCAAAGGCCTGGCAGAGGACACCAGTAGGAAGGATTGCTGTGTGACTGGACTTCTCTACTGGGACTAAAGAAGTAGTACTCTTCTAGTGGGACCTTTCATTTGGGGAATGAAAGCAAATAAACAAAAAATTAATGTGTTTGTCTCAGTTAGCTAAAGAGGTTATCTGAACAGTTATCTAGGTGTAAATCTCAGGCGGCTGAAGGGCCTTGATTGCTGTGCAGTTTAAATTACATTTAGAAAGATCTAGTAATTAGCAGGAGTGGCTGACCTACAAGAAAACTAGATTTACTCACTGCCTTAGAAAGAATGTGTCAGAGGATTGGCAGAGGACACCAGAAGGAAGAAGTGCTCTGTGAGTTATTGTCTCTGCTGGGACTAAAGAAGTAGAACTCTTCTACTGGGACCTTTAATTTAGGATAAAAAAAAAAAGAAAAAAGTGTGTGTTTCTCTCAGTTATCTAAAGTGGTTATCTAAACCGTTATCTAAGTGTAATGTCAGTGGCTGAAGGATTGATTCGTGCAGTTTAAATTACTTGTGGAAAGATCTATGCAAGGGAAGTGGCTTGCAAGAAGGAAACTAGATCTAAACACTGTATTAGAAAGATTCTGTCACAGGTCGAATAGGACACCATTAGGAAGGAGTGCAGTGTGATTGGACTTCTACTGGGACTAAAGAAGTAGAACTCTTCTACTGGGACCTTTCATTTATGGTAAAAAAAAATTGTGTTTCTCTCATCTAGCTAAAGTGTTTATCTGAACAGTTATCTTGGTGTAAACCTCAAGAGGCTGAAGGGGCTTGCTTGCTGTGCATTTTAAATTATTTGTAGAAAGATCAAGCAAGTAGGGGAGTGGCTTAGCTAAAAGGAAACTAGATCTAAACACTGCCTTAGAAAGATTCTGGCAGAGGACACCAGTAGGAAGATTTGCTGAGTGACTGGACTTCTCTAATGGGACTAAAGAAGTAGAACTCTTCTACTGGGACCTTTAATGAAGACCAAAAAAAAATGTTTGTACTTGTTTCAGTTAGTTAAAGTGGTTTTCTGAACAGTTATCTAGGTGTAAATCACAGGTGGCTGAAGAAGCTTGATTACTGTGCAGTCTAAATTACTTGGTGAAGGATCTAGTCAGTAGGGAGTAGCTGAGAAAGAAGGAACTAGACTTAAGCACTGCATTAGAAAAGATCCTGCCAAAGGTTGGCAGCGGACACTAGTAGGAAGCAGTGCTGTGTGACAGAACTTCTAGAGGAACTAAAGAAGTAGAACTCTACTACTGGGATCTTTAATTTACAGAAAAACAAAAATGTGTATGTTTGTCTCAGTTAGCTAAAGGGGTCATCTGAACAGTCATCTAGGTGTAAATGTCAGGTGGCTGAAGGGGCTTCATTGCTGTGCAGTTTAAATTACTTGTAGAAAGATCTGGTAAGTAGGGGGAGTGACTTAGCTAGAAGGAAACAAGATCTAAACACTGTCTTAGAATGATTCTGTCACAGGCTTGAGATAGGACACGAGAAAGAAGGAAAGCAGTGTGACTCAACTTCTCCAATGGCACTAAAGAAGTAGAACTCTTCTACTGGGACCTTTAATTTAGGTTAGAAAAACAAACAAACAAAAAAAATTAGTGTGTTTGGCTCAGTTGGAAAAAGTGGTTACCTGAACAGTTATCTAGATGTAAATCGCAGGTGACTGAAGGGGTTTGATTGCTGTGCAGTTTAAATTAATTGTAGAAACATCTAGTAAAAAGGGGACTGGCTTGGTTAGAAGGAAGCTAGATTAAAACACCACCTTAGAAAGATTCTGTGAGAAGCTTGGCAGAGGACACCAGTAGGAAGGAGTGCTGTGTGACTGGACTTCTCTACTGGGACTAAAGATGTAGAACTCTTCTACTATGACCTTTAGATTAGGGCAAAAAAAGTGTTGTATTTGTCTCAGTTAGCTAAAGTGGTTACCTGAACAGTTATCTAAGTGTAAATGTCAGGTGGCATGAAGGGGCTTGATTGCTGTGCAGTTTAAATTACTTGTAGAAATGTCTAGTAAGTAGGGGGAGTGGCTGAGCTAGAAGGAAACAAGATCTAAACTCTGACTTAGAAAGATTCTGTGAGAGGCTTGGAAGAGGACACCAGTAGGAAGGAGTGCTGTGTGACTGAACTTCTTCACTGGGACTAAAGAGGTAGAACTCTTCTACTGGGACCTTTGATTTGGGTTAGAAAAACAAACTAACAAAAAAAACATTTAGAGTGTTTGGCTCAGTTAGAAAAAGCGGTTATCTGAACAGTTATCAAGATGTAAACCAAAGGGGACTGAAGGGGATTGATTGCTGAGTAGTTTAAATTACATGTAGAAACATGTAGTAAGAAGGGGGAGTGGCTTAGCTAGAAGGAAGCTAGATTAAAACACCGCCTTAGAAAGATTCTGTGAGAGGCTTGGCAGAGGACACCAGTAGCAAAGAGTGCTGTGTCACTGGACTTCTCTACTGGGACTAAAGATGTAGAACTCCTCTACTGGGACATTTAGTTTAGGCAAGAAATTACTGTATTTGTCTCAGTTAGCTAAAGTGGTTATCTTAACAGTTATCTAGGTGTAAATCATAGGTGGATGAAGGAGCTTGATTGCTGTGCAGTTTAAATTACTTGGTGAAGGATCTAGTAAGTAGCGGGAGTAGCTGAGCAAGAAGGAAATTAGATTTAAGCACTGAATTAGAAAGATTCTGTCAAAGGCTTGGCAGTGGACACTAGTAGGAAGGAGTGCTGTGTGACAGAACTTCTCTACAGGAACTAAAGAAGTAGAACTCTTCTACTGGGATCTTTAATTGAGGGAAAAAACCAAACAAAAAAATGTGCGTGTTTCTCTCAGTTAGCTAAAGTGGTTATCTGAATAGTTATCAAGGTGTGAATATCAGGTGGCTGAAAGGGCTTGATTGCTGTGCAGTTTAAGTTATATGTAGAAAGAACTAGTAAGTAGGGGGAGTGGCTTAGCAAGAAGGAAACTAGATCTATACACTGCCTTATAAATATTCTGTCACAGACTTGGCATAGGACAACAGTAGGAAGGAGTGTTTTGTGGCTGGAGTTCTCTACTGGGTCTAAAGAAGATGAACTCTTCTACTGGGACCTTTACTTTAGGGTAAAAAAAAAACAAAAAAAATTTGTTTGTTTGTCT
Organism: Neoceratodus forsteri; assembly: GCA_016271365.2. Lineage (NCBI taxonomy): Eukaryota > Metazoa > Chordata > Ceratodontiformes > Ceratodontidae > Neoceratodus > Neoceratodus forsteri. The sequence continues at coordinate 441,110,346 of CM028133.1, forward strand.
CAGTCAGCTAAAGTGGTTATCTGAACAGTTATCTAAGTGTAAATGTCAGGTGGCTGAAGGGGCTTGATTGCTGTGCAGTTTAAATTACTTGGTGAAGGATCTAGTAAGTAGCAGGAGTAGCTGAGCAAGAAGGAAACTAGATTCAAGCACTGTATTAAAAAGATTCTGTCAAAGGCTTGGCATCAGACACTAGTAGGTAGGAGTGCTGTTCGACAGAACTTCTCTATAGGAACTAAAGAAGTAGAACTCTTCTACTGGGATCTTTACATTAGGTTAAAAAAACAAACAAAAAATTAGAGTGTTTGTCTCAGTTAGATAAAGTGGTTATATGAACAGTTAGCTAGGTGGAAATCTCAGGTGGCTGAAGGGTCATGATTGTTATGCAGTATCAATTACTTGTAGAAACATCTAGTAAGTAGGGGAGTGGCTTAGCTAGAAGGAACAAGATCTATACTTGCCTTAGAAATGATTCTGTCAAAGGCATGGTATGGGACAACAGTAGGAAGGAATGCTTTGTGACTGGACTTCTTTACTGGGACTAAAGAAGATAAACTCTTCTACTGGGTCCTTCGCTTTAGGGTAAAAAAAAAACAAAAGAAATTAGTGTGTTTGTCTCAGTTAGCTAAAGTGGTTATCTGGACAGTTATCTAGGTGTAAATCTCAGGTGGCAGAAGGGGTTTGATTGCTGTGCAGTTTAAATTATTTTTAGAAGAACTTGTAAGTAGGGGGAGTGGCTGAGCTAGAAGGAAACAAGATTTAAGCACTGCCTTAGAAAGATTATGACAGAGGCTTGGCAGGGGAACCAGTAGGAAGGAGTGCTGTTTGACTGAACTTCTCCTGGGACTAAAGAAGTAGAACTCTTCTACTGGGACCTTTAATTTAGGGTAAAAAAAAATCAAACAAAAAAATTTTGTGTGTTTGGCTCAGTTAGAAAAAGTGGATATCTGAACAGTTATCTAAATGAAAATCGCAAGTGACTGAAGGGGCTTGATTGCTGTGCAGCTTAAATTACATGTAGAAACATGTAGTAAGAAGGGGGAGTGGCTTTGCTAGATGGAAGCTAGATTAAAACACCACCTTGGAAAGATTCTGCGAGAGGCTTGGCAGAGGACACCAGTAGGAAGGAGTTCTGTGTCACTGGAATTCTCTACTGGGACTAATGATGTAGAACTCTTCTACTGGGACCTTTAGTTTAGGGCAATAAAAATTACAGTATTTGTCTCAGTTAGCTAAAGAGGGTATCTGAACAGTTATCTAGGTGTAAATCACAGGTGGCTGAAGGAACTTGATTGCTGTGCAGTTCAAATTACTAGGTGAAGGATCTAGCAAGTACTAGGAGTAGCTGAGCAAGAAGGAAACCAGATTTAAGCACTGCATTAGAAAGACTCTGTCGAAGGCTTGGCAGCGGACACTAGTTGGAAGGAGTGCTGTGTGTCAGAACTTCTCTACAGGATCTAAAGAAGTAGAACTCTTCTACTGGGATCTGTAATTTAGTGGGAAAAAAACAAAAAATGTGCGTGTTTGTCTCAGATAGCTAAAGTGGTTATCTGAACAGTTATCTAGGTGTGAATCACAGGTGGCTGAAGGAGCTTGATTGCTGTGCAGTTTAAATTACTTGGTGAAGGATCTAGTAAGTAGAGGGAGTAGCTGAGCAAAAAAGAATCTAGAGTTAAGCATTTCATTAGAAAGATTCTGAAAAAGGCTTTTCAGAGGACATTAGTAGGAAGGAGTGCTGTGTGACAGAACTTCTCTTCAGGATCTAAAGAAGTAGAACACTTCTACTGGGATCTTTAAATTAGGGAAAAAACAACCAAAAAAAATTTCTGTGTTTGTCTCAGTTAGCTAAAGTGGATATCTGAACAGTTATCTAGGTGTAAATCTCAGGTGGCTGAAGGGGCTTGATTGCTGTGCAGTTTAAATTACTTGTAGAAAGATCAAGTAAGTAGGGGGAGTGGCTTAGCTAGAAGGAAACTAGATCTAAACATTGCCTTAGAAATATTCTGTCACAGGCTTGGTATAGAACACCAGTAGGAAGGAGAGCCTGTGAATGGGCTTCTCTACCGGGACTAAAGGAGCTGAACTCTTCTACTGGGACCTTTAATTTTGGGTAAAAAAACAAACAAACAAAAATTAATGTGTTTTTCTCAGTTAGCTAAAGTGGTTACCTGAACAGTTATCTAGGTGTAAATGTCAGGTGGCATGAAGGGGCATGATTGCTGTGCAGTTTAAATTACTTGTAGAAATGTCTAGTAAGTAGGGGGAGTGGCTGAGCTAGAAGGAAACAAGATCTAAACTCTGACTTAGAAAGATTCTGTGAGAGGCTTGGAAGAGGACACCAGTAGGAAGAGTGCTGTGTGACTGAACTTCTTCACTGGGACTAAAGAGGTAGAACTCTTCTACTGGGACCTTTGATTTGGGTTAGAAAAACAAACTAACAAAAAAACAATTAGAGTGTTTGGCTCAGTTAGAAAAAGTGGTTATCTGAACAGTTATCAAGATGTAAACCAAAGGGGACTGAAGGGGCTTGATTGCTGGGCAGTTTAAATTACATGTAGAAACATGTAGTCAGAAGGGGGAGTGGCTTAGCTAGAAGGAAGCTAGATTAAAACACACCTTAGAAAGATTCTGTGAGAGGCTTGGCAGAGGACACCAGTAGCAAAGAGTGCTGTGTCACTGGACTTCTCTACTGGGACTAAAGATGTAGAACTCCTCTACTGGGACATTGAGTTTAGGCCAAAAAAATACTGTATTTGTCTCAGTTAGCTAAAGTGGTTATCTTAACAGTTATCTAGGTGTAAATCACAGGTGGATGAAGGAGCTTGATTGCTGTGCAGTTTAAATTACTTGGTGAAGGATCTAGTAAGTAGCGGAGTAGCTGAGCAAGAAGGAAATTAGATTTAAGCACTGCATTAGAAAGATTCTGTCAAAGGCTTGGCAGGACACTAGTAGAAGTGAGTGCTATGTGACAGAACTTCTCTACAGGAACTAAAGAAGTAGAACTTTCTACTGGGATCTTTAATGTGAGGAAAACCAAACAAAAAAAATGTGTGTTTTCTCAGTTAGCTAAAGTGGTTATCTGAATAGTTATCAAGGTGTGAATGTCAGGTGGCTGAAGGGGCTTGATTGCTGTGCAGTTTAAGTTATATGTAGAAAAGAACTAGTAAGTAGGAGGAGTGGTTTAGCAAAGAAGGAAACTAGATCTATACACTGCCTTTAAATATTCTGTCACAGACTTGGTATAGGACAACAGTAGGAAGGAGTGTTTTGTGGCTGGAGTTCTCTACTGGGCCTAAAGAAGATGAACTCTTCTACTGGGACTTTACTTTAGGGTAAAAAAAAACAAAAAAAATTTGTGTGTTTGTCTCAGTCAGCTAAAGTGGTTATCTGAACAGTTATCTAAGTGTAAATGTCAGGTGGCTGAAGGGGCTTGATTGCTGTGCAGTTTAAATTACTTGGTGAAGGATCTAATAAGTAGCAGGAGTAGCTGAGCAAGAAGGAAACTAGATTTAAGCACTGTATTAAAAAGATTCTGTCAAAGGCTTGGCATCAGACACTAGTAGGTAGGAGTGCTGTTCGACAGAACTTCTCTATAGGAACTTAAGAAGTAGAACTCTTCTACTGGGATCTTTACATTAGGTTAAAAAAACAAACAAAAAATTAGAGTGTTTGTCTCAGTTAGATAAAGTGGTTATATGAACAGTTAGCTAGGTGGAAATCTCAGGTGGCTGAAGGGTCATGATTGTTGTGCAGTATCAATTACTTGTAGAAACATCTAGTAAGTAGGGGGAGTGGCTTAGCTAGAAGGAAACAAGATCTATACTCTGCCTTAGAATGATTCTGTCAAAGGCATGGTATGGGACAACAGTAGGAAGGAATGCTTTGTGACTGGACTCCTTTACTGGGACTAAAGAAGATAAACTCTTCTACTGGGTCCTTCGCTTTAGGGTAAAAAAAAAACAAAAGAAATTAGTGTGTTTGTCTCAGTTAGCAAAAGTGGTTATCTGGACAGTTATCTAGGTATAAATCTCAGGTGGCAGAAGGGGTTTGATTGCTGTGCAGTTTAAATTACTTTTAGAAGAACTTGTAAGTAGGGGGAGTGGCTGAGCTAGAAGGAAACAAGATTTAAGCACTGCCTTAGAAAGATTATGAAAGAGGCTTGGCAGGGGACACCAGTAGGAAGGAGTGCTGTTTGACTGAACTTCTCCTCTGGGACTAAAGAAGTAGAACTCTTCTACTGGGACCTTTAATTTAGGGTAAAAAAAAAAAAAAAAAAATTTGTGTGTTTGGCTCAGTTAGAAAAAGTGGATATCAGAACAGTTATCTAGATGAAAATCACAAGTGACTGAAGGGGCTTGATTGCTGTGCAGTTTAAATTACATGTAGAAACATGTAGTAAGAAGGGGGAGTGGCTTAGCTAGAAGGAAGCTAGATTAAAACACCACCTTGGAAAGATTCTGCGAGAGGCTTGGCAGAGGACACCAGTAGGAAGGAGTTCTGTGTCATTGGAATTCTCTACTGGGACTAATGATGTAGAACTCTTCTACTGGGACCTTTAGTTTAGGGCAATAAAAAATACTGTATTTGTCTCAGTTAGCTAAAGAGGGTATCTGAACAGTTATCTAGGTGTAAATCACAGGTGGCTGAAGGAACTTGATTGCTGTGCAGTTCAAATTACTAGGTGAAGGATCTAGCAAGTACTAGGAGTAGCTGAGCAAGAAGGAAACCAGATTTAAGCACTGCATTAGAAAGACTCTGTCGAAGGCTTGGCAGCGGACACTAGTAGGAAGGAGTGCTGTGTGACAGAACTTCTCTACAGGATCTAAAGAAGTAGAACTCTTCTACTGGGATCTTTAATTTAGGGAAAAAAAACAAAAAATGTGTGTGTTTGTCTCAGATAGCTAAAGTGGTTATCTGAACAGTTATCTAGGTGTGAATCACAGGTGGCTGAAGGAGCTTGATTGCTGTGCAGTTTAAATTACTTGGTGAAGGATCTAGTAAGTAGAGGGAGTAGCTGAGAAAAAGAAACTAGAGTTAAGCATTTCATTAGAAAGATTCTGTAAAAGGCTTGGCAGAGGACATTAGTAGGAAGGAGTGCTGTGTGACAGAACTTCTTCAGGAACTAAAGAAGTAGAACACTTCTACTGGGATCTTTAAATTAGGGAAAAACAAACAAAAAAAATTTCTGTGTTTGTCTCAGTTAGCTAAAGTGGATATCTGAACAGTTATCTAGGTGTAAATCTCAGGTGGCTGAAGGGGCTTGATTGCTGTGCAGTTTAAATTACTTGTAGAAAGATCAAGTAAGTAGGGGGAGTGGCTTAGCTAGAAGGAAACTAGATCTAAACATTGCCTTAGAAATATTCTGTCACAGGCTTGGCATAGAACACCAGTAGGAAGGAGAGCTCTGTGAATGGGCTTTTCAACCGGGACTAAAGGAGTTGAACTCTTCTTCTGGGACCTTTAATTTTGGGTAAAAAAACAAACAAACAAAAATTAATGTGTTTTTCTCAGTTAGCTAAAGTGGTTACCTGAACAGTTATCTAGGTGTAAATGTCAGGTGGCATGAAGGGGCTTGATTGCTGTGCAGTTTAAATTACTTGTAGAAATGTCTAGTAAGTAGGGGGAGTGGCTGAGCTAGAAGGAAACAAGATCTAAACTCTGACTTAGAAAGATTCTGTGAGAGGCTTGGAAGAGGACACCAGTAGGAAGGAGTGCTGTGTGACTGAACTTCTTTCACTGGGACTAAAGAGGTGAACTCTTCTACTGGGACCTTTGATTTGGGTTAGAAAAACAAACTAACAAAAAAAACAATTAGAGTGTTTGGCTCAGTTAGAAAAAGCGGTTATCTGAACAGTTATCAAGATGTAAACCGAAGGGGACTGAAGGGGCTTGATTGTTGAGCAGTTTAAATTACATGAAGAAACATGTAGTAAGAAGGGGGAGTGGCTTAGCTAGAAGGAAACTAGATTAAAACACGCCTTAGAAAGATTCTGTGAGAGGCTTGGCAGAGGACACCAGTAGCAAAGAGTGCTGTGTCACTGGACTTCTCTACTGGGACTAAAGATGTAGAACTCCTCTACTGGGACATTTAGTTTAGGCCAAAAAAATACTGTATTTGTCTCAGTTAGCTAAAGTGGTTATCTTAACAGTTATCTAGGTGTAAATCACAGGTGGATGAAGGAGCTTGAATGCTGTGCAGTTTAAATTACTTGGTGAAGGATCTAGTAAGTAGCGGGAGTAGCTGAGCAAGAAGGAAATTAGATTTAAGCACTGCATTAGAAAGATTCTGTCAAAGGCTTGGCAGTGGACACTAGTAGGAAGGAGTGCTGTGTGACAGAAACTTTCAGGAACTAAAGTATAGAACTCTTCATGGGATCTTTAATTGAGGAAAACCAAAACAAAAAAAATGTGCGTGTTTCTCTCAGTTAGCTAAATTGGTTATCTGAATAGTTATCAAGGTGTGAATGTCAGGTGGCTGAAGGGCTTTTGATTGTTGTGCAGTTTAAGTTATATGGAAAAGAACTAGTAGTACTGGGGAGTGGCTTAACAAGAAGGAAACTAGATCTATACACTGCCTTATAAATATTCTGTCACAGACTTGGCATAGGACAACAGTAGGAGGGAGTGTTTTGTGGCTGGAGTTCTCTACTGGGCCTAAAGAAGATGAACTCTTCTACTGGGAGCTTTACTTTAGGGAAAATAAAACCAAAAAAATATTTGTGTGTTTGTCTCAGTCAGCTAAAGTGGTTATCTGAACAGTTATCCAAGTGTAAATGTCAGGTGGCTGAAGGGGCTTGATTGCTGTGCAGTTTAAATTACTTGGTGAAGGATCTAATAAGTAGCAGGAGTAGCTGAGCAAGAAGGAAACTAGATTTAAGCACTGTATTAAAAAGATTCTGTCAAAGGCTTGGCATCAGACACTAGTGAGGTAGGAGTGCTGTTCAGAGAACTTCTCTATAGGAACTAAAGATAGAACTTTTCTAGTGAGCTTTTACATTAGGAGTTAAAACAAACAAAAATTAGAGTGTTTGTCTCAGTTAGATAAAGTGGTTATTGAACAGTTAGCTCAGGTGGAAATCTTCAGGTGGCTGAAGGGTCATGATTGTTGTGCGTATCAGTTACTTGTAGAAACATCTAGTGAAGTAGGGGAGTGGCTAGCTAGAAGGAAACAAGATCTATACCTGCCTAGAATGAGATTCTGTCAAAGGCAGGTATGGTAAGGCAACAGTAGGAAGGAATGTTTGTGACTGGATTCTTTACTGGGACTAAAGAAGATAAACTCTTCTACTGGGTCCTTCGCTTTAGGGTAAAAAAAAAAAACAAAAGAAATTAGTGTGTTTGTTCTAGTTAGCAAAAGTGGTTGTTATCTGAACAGTTATCTAGTATAAATCTCTAGGTGGCAGAAGGAGGTTTTGATTGCTGTGCAGTTTAAATTACTTTTAGAAGAACTTGTAAGTCTAGGGGAGTGGCTGAGCTAGAAGGAAACAAGATTTAAGCACTGCCTTAGAAAGATTTATGACAGAGGTTTGGTCAGGGACACCAGTAGGAAGGAGTGCTGTTTGACTGAACTTCTCCTCTGGGACTAAAAGTAGAACTCTTCTACTGGGACCTTTAATTTAGGTAAAAAAACAAACAAAAAAAATTTTGTGTGTTTGGCTCAGTTAGAAAAAGTGGATATCTGTGAACAGTTATCTAGATGAAAATCGTAGTGACTGAAGGAGACTTGATTTAGCTGTGCAGGTTTAGATTACATGTGGCTACATGTAGTAAGAGGGAGTGGCTTAGCTGGAAGGAAGCTAATTAAAACACCACCTTGGAAAGATTCTGCAGAGGCTTTATAGAGGACACCAGTAGGAAGGAGTTCTGTGTCACTGGAATTTTCTACTGGGACTAATGATGTAGAACTCTACTGGGACCTTTTAGTCAGGGCAACAAAATTACTGTATTTGTCTCAGTTAGCTAAAAGAGGCGTCTGAACAGTTATCTAAGTAAATCACAGGTGGTTGAAGGAACTTGATTGCTGTGCAGTTCAAATTATCGGTGAAGGATCTAGCAAGTACTAGGAGTAGCTGAGCAAGAAGGAAACAGATTTAAGCACTACATTAGAAGATTCTAACCGAGAAGGCTGGTCAAGCGGACACTAGTAGGGAAGGGGTGCGCTGTGGCGAACCCAGAACTTCTCTGGGATCTAAGTAGTAGAACTCTTCTACTGGGATCTTTTAATTTAGGGGAAAAAACAAAAATGTGCGTAGTTTGTCTCAGGGATAGTTAAAGTGGTTATCTGAACAGTTATCTAGCCAAATGTCAGGTGGTTGTAAGAGGCTCTGATTGCTGTGTAGTTTTTAAATTACTTGTAGATAGATCTAGTAGTGGGGGAGTGGCTTTTGCTAGAGGAACTAGATCCTATACACTGTGCCTTAGAAATATTCTGTCGTAGGCTTGGTATAGGACAACAGTAGGAAGGAGAGCTTTGTGTTTGATTTCTACAGGGACCAAAGAAGACTAATCTTCTAGGACCTTGACTTTGGGTAAAAAGAACAATACGTTGTGTGTTTGTCTCAGTTAGCGTAAGTGGTTATCTGAACAGATATCTAAGTGTAAATGTCAGGTGGCTGAAGGGGCTTGATTGCAGTGCAGTTTAAATTACTTATAGTAATATCTAGTAAGTGGGGGGAGTTGCTCAACTAGTAGGAAACAAGATTTAAACACTGCCTTAGAAAGATTTTATCACAGGCTTGGCAGAGGACACGAGAAAGAAGGAGAGCTGTGTTACTGGACTTCTCCACTGGCACTAAAGAAGTGGAATTCTTCTACTGGGACCTTTAATTTAGGTTAGAAAAACAAACAAACAAAAAATTAGTGTGTTTGTCCTGTTGGAAAAAGTGGTTACCTGAACAAAGTTATTTAGATGTAAATCGCAGGTGACTGAAGGGTTTGATTACAAAAGTTTAAATTAATTGCAGAAACATCTAGCAAAAGGCTGGACTGTCTTGTTAGAAGGAAGCTAGATTAAAACACCACCTTAGAAAGATTCTGTGAGAAGCTTGGTGAGGGACACCAGTAGAAGGAGTGGTGTGTGACTGATTCCCCTACTGGGGACAAAGATGTAGAACTCTTCGGTTAGACTTTAGAATAGGGCAAAAAATGTTGTATTTGTCTCAGTTATTAGCTGTTGTTATATTGAACAGTTATCTAGGTGTAAATCACAGGTGGCTGAAGGAGCTTGATTGCTGTGCAGTTTAAATTACTTGGTGAAGGATCTAGTAAGTAATGGGAGTAGCTGAGCAAAAAAGAAACTAGAGTTAAGCATTTCATTAGAAAGATTCTGTAAAAGGCTTGGCAGAGGACATTAGTAGGAAGGTAGGCTGTGTGACAGAACTTTTCTTCAGGAACTAAAGAAGTAGAACACTTTCATTGGATCTTAATTTAGGAAACAAACAAAAATTTCTGTGTTTGTCTCAGTTAGCTAAGTGGATATCTGAACAGTTATCTAGGTGTAAATCTCCAGGTGGCTGAAGGGCTTGATTGCTGTGCAGTTTAAATTACTTTGTAGAAAGATCTGGAAGTAGGGGAGTGGCTAACTAGAAGGGAGTACATCTAAACATTGCCTTAGGAAAGACTCTTTCTGCCGGTTGCGGCTTCATAGAACAACAGTAGAAAGGAGAGCTGTGAATGGGCTTCACCGACTAAAGGAGTTGAACTTTTCCATTGGACCTTTAATTTTGGGTAAAACAAACAAACAAAACAAAATGAATGTGTTTCTCAGTTAATTGAAGTGGTTGCCTGAACAGTTATCTGTGTGTAATGCTGTAGGTGGCATGAAGGAGCTTGATTGCTGTGCAGTTCGTTAGCAGCCAGAAACATCTACCTGAGCAGGGGAGGGCTGAGCTTTAGAAAGAAACAAGATCTACCTGGACCTAGAAATATTCTGTGAGAGACTTGAGTTGAAGACACCAGGAAGGGAGGCCAGGACTGGGATCTCTCTACTGGGACCAAAGAACAAAACTTTCTACTGGGTCCATTAATTTAGTTTAACAAACAAAGCAAAACCATATCAGTGTGTTTGTCTCGAGTTAGTTAGTGCGGTTAACTGAACAGTTATCTAGGTGTATAGTTTGGGTGGCCAATGGGGCTGATTGCTGTGCAGTTTAAATTATCATTTGTAGAAAGATCTAGAAAGTAGGGAGAGTGGCTTAGCTAGAAGGAAACAAGATCTAAACACTGTCTTTGAATGTTTCTGTAACAGGCTTGAGCTAGGACTCCAGTAGGAAGGAGTGCTGTGTGACTGGACTTCTCTACTGGGACTAATAAAGCAGTACTCTTCTACTGGAACCTTTAATTTTGGTTAAAAAAACAAACAAGCAAAAAATATTAGTGTGTTTGTCACAGTGAGCAAAAGTGCTAATCTGAACAGTTATCTCAGTGTAAATCTCAGGTGGCTGAAGGGGGCTTGATTGCTGTGCAGTTTAAATTACTTGTAGAAAGACCTAGTAAGTGGGGGGAGTTCTTCAGCTAGGAGGAAACTAGATTTAAACACTGCCTTAGAAAGATTCTGCCACAGGGTAGGCAAGAGGACACGAGAAAGAAGGAGAGCTGTGTGACTGAACTTCTCCACTGGCACTAAAGAAGTAGAACTCTTCTACTGGGACCTTTAATTTAGGTTAGAAAAACAAACAAACAAAAAAAAATTTAGTGTGTTTGGCTCAGTTGGAATAAGTGGTTACCTGAACAGTTATCTAGATGTAAATCGCAGGTGACTGAAGGGGTTTGATTGCAGTGACGTTTAAATTAATTGTAGAAACATCTAGTAAGAAGGGGGAGTGGCTTGTTAGAAGGAAGCTAGATTAAAACACTGCCTTAGAAAGATTCTGCGAGAAGCTTGGCAGAGGACAACCAGTAGGAAGGAGTGCTGTGTGACTGGACTTCTCTACTGTGGCTAAAGATGTAGAACTCTTCTACTGGGACCTTTAGATTAGGCCAAAAAAATATTGTATTTGTCTCAGTTAGCTAAAGTGGTTATCTGAACAGTTATCTAGGTGTAAATCACAGGTGGCTGAAGGAGCTTGATTGTTGTGCAGTTTAAATTACTTGGTGAAGGATCTAGTAAGTAGGGGGGTATCTGAGCAAAAAGGAAACTAGAGTTAAGCATTTCATTAGAAAGATTCTGTAAAAGACTTGGCAGAGGGCACTAGTAGGAAGGAGTGCTGTGTGACAGAACTTCTCTACAGGAACAAAAGAAGTAGAACACTTCTACTGGGATCTTTAATTGAGGGAAAAAACAACCAAAAAAAAGTTCTGTGTTTGTCTCGGTTAGCTAGAGTGGATATCTAGACAATTATCTGGTGTAAAATCTCAGGTGGCTGAGGCTTGGTGCTGTGCAGTTTAAATTACTTGCATAAAGATTGGTAAGCAGGGGGAGGCATAGCTAGAAGGAAACTAGGTCTAAACATTACCTTAGAAAGATACTGTCACAGGCTTGGCATAGAACACCGTAGGGTAGGAGAGCTGTGTGAATGGACTCTCCCAGGATCAAAGGAGTTGAACTTTCTACTGGGACTCTATTTTTGGGTAAAACAAACAAACAGAGTGTGTTTTTTCTCAGTTAGCTAAAGTGGTTACCTGAACAGTTATCTAGGTGTAAATGTCAGGTGGCATGAAGGGGCTTGATTGCTGTGCAGTTTAAATTACTTGTAGAAACGTCTAGTAAGTAGGGGGAGTGGCTGAGCTAGAAGGAAACAAGATCTACACTCTGACTTACAAAGATTCTGTGAGAGGCTTGGAAGAGGACACCAGTAGGAATGAGTGCTGTGTGACTAGACTTCTCTACTGGGACTAAAGAAATAAAACTCTTCTACTGGGATCATTAATTTAGTTTAAAAAGACAAACAAAAAAATATTAGTGTGTTTGTCTCAGTTATCTAAAGTGGTTAACTGAACAGTCATCTAGGTGCAAAAGTCAGGTGGCCGGTGGGGCTTGATTGCTCTGCAGTTTAAATTACTTGTAGAAAGATCTAGTAAGTAGGGGAAGTGGCTTAGCTAGAAGGAAACTAGAACTAAACACTGTCTTGGAAAGATTCTGTCAAAGGGCATAGGACACCAGTAGGAAGGAGTGGTGTGACTGAATTCTTCACTGGGACTAAGAGGGTGAAATCTTCACTGGGACCTTGATTTGGGTTGGAAAACAAATCAACAAAAACAATTAGAGTGTTTTGCCCAGTTAGAAAAGCGGTTATCTGAACAGTTATCAAGATGTAAACCAGCGGGGACTGAAGGGGCTTGATTGCTGAGCAGTTTAAATTACATGCAGAACATGTAGTAAGAAGGGAGTGGCTGAATAGAAGGAAGCTAGATTAAAACACCCGCTTTAGAAAGATTCTGTGAGAGGGTTTGACAGAGGACACCAGTAGCAAAGAGGCGAGTCACTGATTTCTACTGGGACTAAGATGTAGAACCTCTACTGGGACATTTAGTTTAGGGCAAAAATATACTGCTGTTTGTCTCAGTTGGCTAAGGTGTTATCTTAACAGTTATCTAGGTGTAAATCACAGGTGATGAAGAAGCTTGATTGCTGTTGCAGTTTAAATTACTTGGTGAAGGATCTAGTAAGTAGCGAGGTAGCTGAGCTAGAAGGAAATTGATTTAAGCACTGCATTAGAAGAATTCTGCCGTCTAGCTGTCAGTGGACACTAGTAGGATGGAGTGCTGCAGTGGTGATGCAGAACTATCTACAGGAATTTGTAGCAGAACTCTTCTACTGGGATCTTTAATTGAGGGAAAAAAACAAACAAAAATGTGCGTGTTTCTCTCAGTTAGATAAAGTGGTTATCTGAAGAGTTATCTAGGTTTAAATCTCAGGTGGACTGAAGGGGCTTGATTGCTGTGCAGCTTAAATTACTTGTAGAAACATCTAGTAGGCAGGGGGAGTGGCTGAGCTAGAAAGAAACAAGATCTACACTCTGACTTAGAAAGATTCTGTGAGAGACTTGGAAGAGGACACCAGTAGGAAGGAGTGCTGTGTGACTGGACTTCTCTACTGGGACTAAGGAACTAAAACTCTTCTACTGGGACCATTAATTTAGTTTAACAAAACAAACAAAAAAATATCAGTGTGTTTGTCTCAGTTAGCTAAAGTGGTTAACTGATCAGTTATCTAGGTGTAATAGTCAGGTGGCCGATGGGGCTTGATTGCTGTGCAGTTTAAATTACTTGTAGAAAGATCTAGAAAGTAGGGAGAGTGGCTTAGCTAGAAGGAAACAAGATCTAAACACTGTCTTTGAATGATTCTGTAACAGGCTTGAGATAGAACACCAGTAGGAAGGAGTGCTGTGTGACTGGACTTCTCTACTGGGACTAATAAAGCAGTACTCTTCTACTGGAACCTTTAATTTTGGGTAAAAAAACAAACAAGCAAAAAATATTAGTGTGTTTGTCTCAGTGAGCAAAAGTGCTAATCTGAACAGTTATCTCAGTGTAAATTTGGGGTGGCGTTGAAGGGCTTGATTGTTGTGCAGTTTAATTACTTGTAGAAAGACCCCTGTAAGTGGGGGGAGTTTTCTTCGCTAGGAGGAAGCTAGATTTAAACATTAAAGATTCTTGCCTGAGGTAGGCAGAGGACACGAGAAAGCATTATAGCTGTGGACTGAACTCCACTGGCACTAAAGAAGTAGAACTTCTACTGGGACCTTAATTAGGTTAAACAAACAAAACAAAGATTGTGTTTGGCTCAGTTGGAATAAGTGGTTACCGAACAGTTATCTAGATGTAAACCGAGGTGACTGAAGGTTTGATTGCGGACGTGCAATTAATTGCAGAAACATCTAGTAAGAAGGGGGAGGGTTTTACAGAAGGAAGCAGATTAAAACACTGCTTTAGAAAGATTCTGCGAGAAGCTTGGTGAGGACAATAGGAAGGAGTGCGTGTGACTGATCACTGTGGCTAAAGATGTAGAACTCTTCTACTGGATCTTTAGATTAGGGCAAAAAATGTATTTGTCTCTAGTTAGCAAATGGTTATCTGAATAGTTATCTTGGTAAATCACAGGTGGCTGAAGGAGCTTGATTGTTGTGCAGTTTAAATTACTTGGTGAAGGATCAGTGTTAGGGGGTATCTGAGCAAAAGGAAACTAGAGTGCAGTCATTAGAGATTTGAAAGACTTGTTGAGGGCACTAGTAGGGGGAGTGCTGTTGACAGAACCTGGATAAAAGTAGTAGACTTCACTGGGTTTTATTGGGAAATAAACAAAAAGTTCTGTGTTTGTCTCAGTTAGCTAAAGAGTGGATATCCTGAACAGTTATCTGGGAGTGTAAATCTCCAGGTGGCTGGAGACGATTGCTGCCAGTTTGGAAATTACTTGCAAAGACTACAAGTAGGGGAGGGTTGCTAGAAGAAACTAGGTTCAAATACCTTAGAAGATTCTGTCACAAGTTTGGCATAGAACACCTGTAGGGAAGAGAGCTGTGTGGGACTTCTCCCAGGACTAAAAGAGTTGAACTTCTACTGGGACCCTATTTGGGTAAAACAAACAAACAAAAATTATGTTTTCTCGTTGCTAAAGTGGTTACTGAACAGTTATCTGGGTGTAATGTCAGTTGGCATGAAGAGCGACTGTGTAGTTTAAGTTACTTGTAAGCGTTTAGTAAGTAGGGGAGGGCTGAGCTAGAAGGAAACAAGATCTAAACCTGACAGAAAAATTGTGAGAGGCTTTGAAGAGACACCAGTAGGAATGGTGCTGTGTGACTAGACTTCTACTGACTAAAGAAATAAAACCTCTACTGGGACCATTAATTTAGTTTAAAAACAAACAAAAAATATTAGTGGTTTGTCTCTGTTATCTAAGTGGTTAACTGAAGAGTCATCTATTAAAGATCGGGTGGCTGTGTTGCTTATTGTCTGCAGTTTAAATTACTTGTGAAAGATCTAGTAAGTAGGGGAGGGCTGAGCTAGAAGGAAACTAGATCTAAAACTCTGTCTTTGAAAGATTCTTGTGAGAGGCTTGGCATAGGACACTGTAGGAAGGAGTTGTCTGATTGAATTCTTCATTGGACTAGAGGTAGAAATCTTTACTGGGACCTTGATTTGGTTAAAAACAACCAACAAAAACATTAGAGGTTTGGCCTGTAGAAAAGTGGTTATCTGAACAGTTATCAAGATGTAAACCAAAGGGATCTAAGGGCTTGATTGCTGTGGATTTTAATATATGGGAAATGTATGTCAGAAGGGAGTGGCTTAGCTAGAAGGAAGCTAGATTAAACACTGTCTTAGAAAGATTCTGTGAGAGGTTTTAGAGGACACCAGTAGCAAAGAGGTTGTGTCATTGACTTCTACTGGGACTAAAGATGAACTCCTTATGGGACATTTAGTTTAGCAAAACGTATTTCTTTGTTAGCTAAAGTGGTTATCTTAACAGTTATCTAGGTGTACACAGGTGGATGAAGGAGTTGATTGCAGTGCAGTTAATTACTTGGTGAAGGATCTAGTGGGTAGGGAGAAGCTGAGCAAGAAGGAAATTCATTACACTGCATTGAAAGATTCTGCTCGGCTTTGCAGTGGACACTAGTAGGATGGTGGCTGTGTGACAGTTCTTCAGAATTTAAGTAGAACTCTTCACAGATCTTAATGAGGGAAAAAAACATACAAAAATGCATCCTCAGTTAGCTAAAGTGGTTATCTGAACAGTTATCAAGGTGTAAATGTCAGGTGGCTGAAGGGCTTTGATTCTGTGTGCTTTGGTTATGTGTAAAAGAAAGTAAGTGTGGGGAGTATTAGCAAGAAGGAAACTAGATCTATACACTGCCTTATAAATATTCTGTCACAGACTTGCATAGGACAAAAGAAGAAGGAGTGTTTTGTGTTGAGTTCTCATTGGGCCTAAAGAACTTTCTACTGGGACCTTAACTCAGGGTAAAAAATATATATTTGTGTGTTTGTCTCAGTCAGCTAAAGTGTTATCTGAAGAGTTATTAAGTGTAAACATTAGGTGGCATAGCTTGATTGCTGAGCAGTTTGAATTACTTGGTGAAGGATCTAGTAAGTGCAGGAGCAGAATGTTGAGCAAGAAGGAACTAGATTTAAGCACTGTATTAAAAAGATTCTGTCAAAGGTTTGGCAGCTAGACACTAGTAGGAAGGAGTGCTGTTCGACAGAACTTCATAGGAACCAAAAAGAAGAACTTTCTACTGGATCTTAAATTAGATTAAAAACAAACAAAAATTAGAGGTTTGTCTCAGTTAGATAAAGTGGATCTGAACAGTTAGCTGGTGGAAATCTCAGGTGGCTGAAGTGTCATGATTGTTTGCAGTATCACTACTTGTGAAACTCAGTAAGTGGGGAGGGTTTAGTTAGAAGGAAATAAGATCTATACTCTGCCTTAGAATGGATCTCCACAAGGCATGGAAAGGGACAACAGTAGGAAGGAATGCTTTAGACAAACACACTAATTTTTTTGATTGTTTTTACCCAGAATTAAAGTCGCAGTAGAACAGTTCTACTTCTTTAGTCCCAGTAGGACGCTCAGCCAGACATCACTCTTCCTTCTGGTGTCCTCTGCCAAGCCTCTGACAGAATCTTTCTAAGCCAGTGTTTAAATCTAATTTACTTGTAGATAAGCCACCCCCTTCTTTATAGAACTTTCTACAAGTAATTAGTCCTGCACAGCAATCATGCCCTTCAGCAACCTTAGATTTACACCTAGATAAAAGTTCAGATAACTTATTTAGCTAATTGTGACAAACACACCAAATTTTCTTTGTTTAATCATTTTTTTACCCTAAATTAAAGGTCCCAGTAGAAGAGTTCTCTTCTTTGTCCAAGTAGAGAAGTCCAGTCACACAGCACTCCTTCCTACTGGTGTCCTCAGCAAAGCCTCTTACAGAATCTTTCTAATTCAGTGTAGAGATCTATTTCCTTCTAGCTAAGCCCAACCCACTTAATAGATCTTTCTTCAATTATTTTAAATTGCTCAGCAAGCAAGCCACTTCAGCCACCTGAGATTTATACCTCGATAACTGTTCCTATAAGCACTTTAGCTAAATGTGACTAACACAGTAATTTTTTTTGTTAGCTTGTTTTTTTACGCTATATTAAAGGTCCCAGAAGAAGAGTTCTACTTCTATAGTGCCAATAGAGTGGTCCTGTCACACAGCACTCCTTCCAAATGGTTTCCTATGCCAAGCCTGTGACAGAATCTTTCTAAGGCAGAGTTCAGATCTAGTTTCCTTCTAGCTAAGCCACTCCCCAGTTACTAGATCTTTCGAAATTTAAACTGCACAGCAATCAAGACCTTTCATCCACCTGAGATATACACTGAGATAACTTTTAAGATAACCTATTTTGCTAACTGCAGAAACACACTTTTTTTTACTTTTTATCCAAAATTAAAGGTCCAAGTAGAGAAGTCCAGTGTCTAAACGCTCGTTCTACAGGTGTCCTCTGCATATCCTCTGACAGAATCTTTCAAAGCAGTGTTTAGATCTAGTTTACTTCAAGGCTACATCCCCTACTTACTAAATCTTTCTTACAAGTAATTTAAACTGCCAGCAATCAAGCCCCTTCAGCCACTTGACATTTACACCTAGATAACTGTTCATATAACCTCTTTAGCTAACTGAGACAAACACACTAATTTTTTTTTATTGTTTTTTTACCAAAAATTAAAGATCCCATTAGAACAGTTCTACTTCTTTAGTCCCAGTAGGGACGTTCAGCCAGACATCACTTCTTCCTTCTGGTGTCCTCTGCCAAGCCTCTGACAGAATCTTTCTAAGCCAGTGTTTAAATCTAATTTACTTGTAGATAAGCCTCTCCCCCATCTTTCTAGAAATTTCTACAAGTAATCAGTCCTGCACAGCAATCACGCCTCTTCAGCAACCTTAGATTTACACCTCAGATAAAAGTTCAGATTACTTATTTAGCTAACTGTGACAAACACACCAATTTTTATTTGTTTAATTGTTTTTTTACCCTAAATTAAAGATCCCAGTAGAAGAGTTCTACTTCTTTAGTCCCAGTAGAGAAGTCCAGTCACACAGCACTGCTTTCTACTGGTGTCCTCAGCAAAGCCTCTGACAGAATCTTTCTAAGGCAGTGTTTAGATCCAGTTTCCTTCTAGCTAAGCCGCTCCCCCTTCTTACTAAATCTTTCTACAAGTAATTTAAACTGCACAGCAATCAATCCTCTTCTGCCACCTGAGATTTACACTTAGATAACTGTTCAGATAATTACTTTAGTTATCTTTGACTTAGACAAACACACCAATTTTTGTGTTTGTTTTTACCTTAATTAAATGTCCCAGTAAAGAGTTTTACTTGTTTGTCCCAGTAGAGAAGTCCAGTCAGACAGCACTCCAACAGAATGTTTCTAAGGCAGTGTTTAGTTCTAGTTTCCTTGTAGCTAAGCCACTACCCCTACTTACTAGACCTTCTACAAATATTTTAAACTGCAGATCAATCAAGCCCCTTCAGCCACTTAAGACTTACACCTAGATAACTATTCAGATAACCTCTTTAGCTAATTGAGACAAACACACTATTCTTTTTGTCTGATTGTTTTTTTACCCCAAATTAAAGGTCCCAGTAGGAGAGTTATACTTCTTTAGTCCTAGTAGAGAAGTTCAGTCACACAGCAGTCCTTCCTTCTTGGGTCCTCTGCCAAGCCTGTGACAGAATCTTTCTAAGCCAGTGTTTAGTTTCCTTCTAGCTCAGCCTCCCCTACTTTTTAGATCTTTCTACAAGTAATTTTAACTGCACAGCAATCAAGCCTCTTCAGCCACCTGAGATTTACACCTTGATAACTGTTCAAATAACCTCTTTAGCTAACTAAAACAGACACGCTAATTTTTAAGTTTTTCACCCTAAATTAAGGGACCCAGTAGAAGAGTTCTACTTCTTCAGTCCCAGTAAGAAGTCCAGTCACAGCACTCCTTCCTACTGGTGTCCTCTTAAAAAGCCTCTGACAGAATCTTTCTAAGGCAGGGTAAAGATCTAGTTCCTTCTAGCTAAACCCCCCACTTACTAGATCTTTCTACAAGTAATTTAAATTGCTCAGCTATCAAGCCACTTCAGCCACCTGAGATTTATACCTTGATAACTGTTTCTATAACCACTTTAGCTAACTGTGACTAACACACTGATTTTTTCTGTTAGCTTGTTTTTAACCCTTGTTTAAAAGTCCCAGAAGAAGTGTTCTACTTCTATAGTGACAGTAGAGTAGTCCAGTCACACAGCACTCCTTCCAACTGGTGTCCGATGCCAAGCCTGTGACAGAATCTTTCTAAGGCAGAGTTCAGATCTAGTTTCCTTCTAGCTAAGCCACTCCCGAGTTACTAGATCTTTCAACAAGTCATTTAAACTGCACAGCAATCAAGACCTTTCATCCACCGGAGATATACACCTAGATAACTGTTAAGATAACCTCTTTAGCTAACTAGAGAAGCACATTAATTTTTTGTCTTTTATCCAAAATGAAAGGTCCAAGTAGAGAAGTCCAGTCACACAACACTCATTCCTACAGGTGTCCTCTGCAAATCCTCTGACAGAATTTTTCTAAAGCAGTGTTTAGATCTAGTTTCCTTCTAGCTAAGCCACACCCCTTACTTAATAAATCTTTCTACAAGTAATTTAAACTGCCAGAAATCAAGCCCCTTCAGCAGCCTGAGATTTACACTTAGATAAGTGTTCAGATAACCACTTTAGCTAACTGAGACATACACACTTATTTTTTGTGTTTGTTTTTTTACCCTAAATTAAATGTCCCTGTAAAAGAGTTCTACTTGTTTGTCCCAGTAGAGAAGTCCAGTCACTCTGCACTCCTTCCTAATGGTGTCCTCTGCCAAGCCTCTTACGGAATCTTTCTAAGCAGTTGTTTAGATCTAGTTTCCTTCTAGCTAAGCCACTTCCCCTATTTACTAGACCTTCCTTCAAGTATGTTAAACTGCAGATCAATCAAGCCCCTTCAGCCACTTGACATTTACACCTAGATAACTGTTCATATAACCACTTTAGCTAACTGAGACAAACACACTCATTTTTTCTGATTTTTTACCCAAAATTGGTCCCAGTAGAACAGTTCTACTTCTTTAGTCCCAGTAGGGACGTTCAGTCAGACATCTCTTCTTCCTTCTGGTGTCCTCTGCCAAGCCTCTGACAGAATCTTTCTAAGCCAGTGTTTAAATCTAATTTACTTGTAGATAAGCCACTCCCCCTTCTTTCTAGATCTTTCTACAAGTAATTAGTGGTGCACAGCAATCAAGCCTCTTCAGCCACCTTAGATTTTCACCTAGATAAAAGTTCAGATAACTTATTTAGCTAACTGTGACAAACACACCAATTATTGTTGGTTTAATCATTTTCTTACCCTAAATTAAAGGTCCCAGGAGAAGAGTTCTACTTCTTTAGTCCCAGTAGAGAAGTCCAGTCACAAAGCATTCCTTCCTACTGATGTCATCAGCAAATCCTCTGACAGAATCTTTCTAAGGCAGTGTTTGGATCTAGTTTCCTTCTAGCTAAGCCGCTTCCTCTTCTTTCTAAATCTTTCTACAAGTAATTTAAACTGCACATCAATCAATCCCCTTCTGCCACCTGAGATTTACACTTAGATAACTATTCAGGTAACTAGTTTAGCTAACTTAGACAAAAACACTAATTGTTTGTGTTTGTTTTATTACCCTTAATTAAATGTCCCTGTAAAAGAGTTCTACTTATTTGTCCTGCTAGGAGAAGTCCAGTCAGACTGCACTCCTCCTTACTGGGGTCTTCTGCCAATCCTCCAACAGAATCTTTCAAAGGCAGTGTTTAGTTCTAGTTTCCTTGTAGCTAAGCCACTACCCCTACTTACTAGACCTTTCCGCAAGTATTTTAAACTGCAGATCAATCAAGCCCCTTCAGCCACTTGAGATTTACACCTAGACAACTGTTCAGATAACCTTTTTAGCTAACTGAGAGAAACACACTATTCTTTTTGCTTGATTGTTTTTTTACCCTAAATTAAAGGTCCCAGTAGGAGAGTTCTACTTCTTTAGTCCCAGTAGAGAAGTTTAGTTGCAAAGCACTCCTTCCTTCTGGTATCCTCTGCCAAGCCGGTGACAGAATCTTTCTACACCAGTGTTTAGTTTCCATCTAGCTAAGCCTCCCCCCTACTTTCTAGATCTTTCTTCAAGTAATTTTAACTGCACAGCATTCAAGACTCTTCAGTCACCTGAGATTTATACCTTGATAAATGTTCATATAACCTCTTTAGCTAACTAAAAGAGACACATTAATTTTTTTTAAGTTTTTTTTCACCCTAAATTAAGGGACCCAGTAGAAGAGTTCTACTTCTTCAGTACCAGTGGAGAAGTCCAGTCACACAGCACTCCTTCCTACTGGTGTCCTCTGCAAAGCCTCTGACAGAATCTTTCTAAGGCAGTGTAAAGATCTAGTTCCTTCTAGCTAAGCCTACCCCACTTACTAGATCTTTCTTCAATTAATTTAAATTGCTCAGCAAACAAGCCACTTCAGCCACGTGAGATTTATACCTAGATAACTGTCTCTATAACCACTTTAGCTAACTGTGACTAACACACTGATTTTTTCTGTTAGCTTGTTTTTATACCCTTAATTAAAGGTCCCAGAAGAAGTGTTCTACTTCTATAGTGCCAGTAGAGTAGTCCAGTCACATTGCACTCCTTCCAGCTGGTGTCCTATGCCAATCCTGGGACAGAATCTTTCTAAGGCAGAGTTTAGATCTAGTTTCCTTCTAGCTAAGCCACTCCCCCAGTTACTAGATCTTTCAACAAGTAATTTAAACTGCACAGCAATCAAGACCTTTCATCCACCTGAGATATACACATAGATAACTGTTAAGATAACCTCTTTAGCTAACTGAGAGAAACACACTAATTTTCTTTTTGTCTTTTTATCCAAAATTAAAGGTCCAAGTAGAGAATTCAAGTCACACAACACTCGTTCCTACAGGTGTCCTCTGCAAATCCTCTGACAGAATCTTTCTAAAGCAGTGTTTAGATCTAGTTTCCTTCTAGCTAAGCCACCCCTACTTACTAAATCTTGTGCAAGTAATTTAAACTGCCAGCAATCAAGCCCTTCAGCCACCTGAGATTTACATTAGATAACTGTTCAAATAACCACTTTAGCTAACTGAGACAAACACACTAATTTTTGTGTTTGTCTCTTTTCTAAATTAAGGTCCCAGTAGAAGAGTTCTACTTGTTTGTCCCAGTAGAGAAGTCCAGTCACACTGCACTCCTTTCTAATGGTGTCCTCTGCCAAGCCTCTTACAGAATCTTTCTAAGCAGTTGTTTAGATCTAGTTTCCTTCTAGCTAAGCCACTTCCCTATTTACTAGACCTTCCTTCAAATATGTTAAACTGCAGATCAATCAAGCCCTTCAGCCACTTGACATTTACACCAGATAACTGTTCATATAACTCTTTAGCTAACTGAGACAAACACACTCATTTTTTCTGATTGTTTTTTTACCCAAAATAAAAGGTCCCAGTAGAACAGTTCTACTTCTTTAGTCCCAGTAGGGACGTTCATTCAGACATCTCTTCTTCCTTCTGGTTTCCTCTGCCAAGCCTCTGACAGAATCTTTCTAAGCCAGTGTTTAAATCTAATTTACTTGTAGATAAGCCACTCCACCTTCTTTCTAGATCTTTCTACAAGTAATTAGTGGTGCACAGCAATCAAGCCTCTTCAGCCACCTTAGATTTACACCTAGATAAAAGTTCAGATAACTTATTTATCTAACTGTGACAAACACACCAATTTTTGTTGGTTTAATCTTTTTTTTACCCTAAATTAAAGGTCCCAGTAGAAGAGTTCTACTTCTTTAGTCCCAGTAGAGAAGTCCAGTCACACAGCACTCCTTCCTACTGGTGTCCTCAGCAAATCCTCTGACAGAATATTTCTAAGGCAGCGTTTAGATCTAGTTTCCTTCTAGCTAAGCCACTCCACCTTCTTACTAAATCTTTCTACAAGTAATTTAAACTGCACAGCAATCAATCCCATTCTGCCACCAGAGATTTACACTTAGATAACTATTCAGATAACTACTTTAGCTAACTTAGACAAACACACTAATTTTTTGTGTTTGTTTTATTACCCTTAATTAAATGTCCCTGTAAAAGAGTTCTACTTGTTTGTCCTGCTAGAGAAGTCCAGTCAGACAGCACTCCTCCTTACTGTGGTCCTCTGCCAATCCTCCAATAGAATCTTTCAAAGGCAGTGTTTAGTTCTAGTTTCCTTGTAGCTAAGCCACTTTCTTTACTTACTAGACCTTTCTGTAAGTATTTTAAACTGCAGATCAATCAAGCCCCTTCAGCCACGTGAGATTTATATCTAGACAACTGTTCAGATAACCTTTTTAGCTAACTGAGACAAACACACTATTCTTTGTGTTTGATTGTTTTATTACCCTAAATTAAAGGTCTCAGTAGGAGAGTTCTACTTCTTCAGTGCCAGTAGAGATGTTCAGTCGCACAGCACTCCTTCCTTCTGGTGTCCTCTGCCAAGCCGGTGACAGAATCTTTCTACACCAGTGTTTAGTTTCCTTCTAGCTAAGCCTCCTCCTACTTTCTAGATCTTTCTTCAAGTAATTTTAACTGCACAACATTCAAGCCTCTTCAGCCACCTGAGATTTATACATTGATAACTGTTCAGATAACCTATTTAGCTAACTAAAAGAGACACACTAATTTTTTTTAAGTTTTTTTTCACCCCAAATTAAGGGACCGAGTAGGAGAGTTCTACTTCTTTAGTTCCAGTAGAGAAGTCCAGTCACACAGCACTCCTTCCTTCTGGTGTCCTCTGCAAAGCCTCTGACAGAATCTTTCTAAGGCAGAGTAAAGATCTAGTTCCTTCTAGCTAAGCCCACCTCACTTACTAGATCTTTCTTCAATTAATTTAAATTGCTCAGCAACTAAGCCACTTCAGCCACCTGAGATTTATACCTCGATATCTGTTCCTATAACCACTTTAGCTAACTGTGACTAACACACTGATTTTTTTTTGTTAGCTTGTTTTTTTACACTAAATTAAAGGTCCCAGAGGAAGAGTTCTACTTCTATAGTGCCAGTAGAGTAGTCCAGTCACACAGCATTCCTTCCAACTGGTGTCCTATGCCAAGCCTGTGACAGAATCTTTCTAAGGCAGTGTTTAGATCTAGTTTCCTTCTAGCTGCTTACTCCCCAGTTACTAGATCTTTGAACAAATAATTTAAACTGGACAGCAATCAAGACCTTCATCCACCTGAGATATACACATAGATAACTGTTAAGATAACCCTTTAGCTAACTGAGAGAAACACACTAATTTTTTTGTCTTTTATCCAAAATTAAAGGTCCAAGAAGAGAAGTCCAGTCACACAACACTCATTCCTACAGGTGTCCTCTGCAAATCCTCTGACAGAATCTTTCTAAAGCAGTGTTTAGATCTAGTTTCCTTCTAGCTAAGCCACTCCCCCTACTTACTAAATCTTTCTACAAGTAATTTAAACTGCCAGTAATCAAGTCCCTTCAGCCACCGGAGATTTACACTTAGATAAGTGTTCAGATAACCACTTTAGCTAACTGAGACAAACACACTAATTTTTTGTTTGTCTATTTTTACCCTAAATTAAAGGTCCCAGTAGAAGAGTTCTACTTGTTTGTTCCAGTAGAGAAGTCCTGTCACACAGCACTCCTTCCTAATGGTGTCCTCTGCCAAGCCTCCGACAGAATCTTTCTAAGCAGTTGTTTAGATCTAGTTTCCTTCTAGCTAAGCCACTTCCCCTATTTACTAGACCTTCCTTCAAGTATGTTAAACTGCAGATCAATCATGCCCCTTCAGCCACTTGACATTTATACCTAGATAACTGTTCATATAACCTCTTTAACTAACTGAGAGAAACACATTAATTTTCTTTTATTGTTTTTTTCCCAAAATTAAAGGTCCCAGTAGAACAGTTGGACTTCTTTAGTCCCAGTAGGGACATTCAGCCAGACAGACTTCTTCCTTCTGGTGTCCTCTGCCAAGCCTCTGAGAGAATCTTTCTAAGCCAGCGCTTAAATCTAATTTACTTGTAGATAAGCCTACCCCCTTCTTTCTAGAACTTTCACAAGTAAGTAGTCCTGTAAAACAATCAAGCCCTTCAGCCACCTTAGATTTACACCAGATAAAAGTTCAGATAACTTATTTAGTTAACTGTGACAAACACACCAATTTTTATTTGTTTATTCATTTTTACCCTAAATTAAAGGTCCCAGTAGAAGAGTTCTACTTCTTTAGTCTCAGTAGAGAAGTCCAGTCACACAGCACTCCTTCCCACTGGTGTCCTCAGCAAAGCCTCTGACAGAATCTTTCTAAGGCAGTATTTAGATCAAGTTTCCTTCTAGCTAAGCCGCTCCCTCTTCTTACTAAATCTTTCACAAGTAATTTAAGCTAAACAGAAATCAATCCTCTTCTGCCACCTGAAATTTACACTTAGATAACTGTTGAGATAACTACTATAGCTAACTTAGACAAACACACTAATTTTTTGTGTTTTTTTTTACCCTAAATTAAATGTACCTGTATAAGAGTTCTACTTGTTTGTCCCAGGAGAGAAGTCCAGTCAGACAGCACCCCTCCTTACTGGTGTCCTCTGCCAATCCTCCAACAGAATCTTTCTAAGGCAGTTTTAGTTCTAGTTTCCTTGTAGCTAGCCTACTACCCCTACTTACTAGACCTTTCTACAAATATATTCAACTGCAGATCAATCAAGCCCCTTCAGCCACTTGAGATTTACCCCTAGATAATTGTTCAGATAACCTCTTTAGCAAACTGAGACAAACACACTATTCTTTTAGTTTGATTGTTTTTACCCCAAATTAAAGATCCCAGTAGGAGAGTTCTACTTCTTTAGTCCCAGTAGAAGTTCAGTCATACAACTCTCCTTCCTTCTGGTGTCCTCTTCCAACCTGTGACAGAATCTTCTAAGCCAGTGTTTAGTTTCCATCTAGCTAAGCCTCCCCTACTTTCTAGATCTTTCTACAACTAATTTTAACCACACAGCTATCAATCCTCTTCAGCCACCTTAGATTTACACCTTGATAACTGTTCAGATAACCTCTTTAGCTAACTAAAAGAGACACACTAATTATTTTGAGTTTTTTTCACCCTAAATTAAGGGACCCAGTAGAAGAGTTCTACCTCTTCAGTCCCAGTAGAGAAGTCAAGTCACACAGCACTCCTTCCCACTGGTGTCCTCTGCAAAGCATCTGACAGAATCTTTCTAAGGCAGAGTAAAGATCTGGTTCCTTCTAGCTAAACCCACCCCACTTAATAGATATTTCTACAAGTAATTTAAATTGCTCAGCAAACAAGCCACTTCAGCCACCTAGATTTATACCTAGATAACTGTTCCTATAAGCACTTTAGCTAACTGTGACTAACACACTGATTTTTTTGTTAGCTTGTTTTACACTATATAAAAAGGTCCCAGAAGAAGAGTTCTACTTATAGTGCCAGTAGAGTAGTCCTGTCACACAGCACTCCTTCCAACTGGTGTCCTATGCCAAGCCTGTGACAGAATATTTTAGCAGAGTTTAGATCTAGTTTCTTCTAGCTAAGCCACTCCCCAGTTACTAGATCTTTCAACTAAGTAATTTAAACTGCACAGCAATCAAGACCTTTCATCCACCTGAGATATACACATAGATAACTGTTAAGATAAAATCTTTAGTTAACTGAGAGAAACACATTAATTTTTTTTTGTATTTTTATCAAAAATTAAAGGTCCAAGTACAGAAGTCCAGTCACACAACACTCATTCCTACAGGTGTCCTCTGCAAATCCTCTGACAGAATCTTTCTAAAGCAGTGTTTAGATCTAGTTTCCTTCTAGCTGCCACTCCCCACTTACTAAATCTTTCTACAAGTAATTTAAACTGCCAGTAATCAAGCCCTTCAGCCACCTTAGATTTACACTAGATAAGTGTTCAGATAACCACTTTAGCTAACTGAGACAAACATACTAATTTTTGTCTTTGTCTCTTTTACCTAAATTAAAGTTCCCAGTAGAAGAGTTCTACTTGTTTGTCCCAGTAAGAAGTCCAGTCACACAGCACTCCTTCCCATGGTGTCCCTCTGCAAGCCTCCAACAGAATCTTTCTAAGCAGTTGTTTAGATCTAGTTTCCTTCTAGCTAAGTCACTTCCCCTATTCACTAGACCTTCCTTCAAGTATGCTAAACTGCAGATCAATCAAGCCCCTTCAATCGCTTGACATTTACACCTAGATAACTGTTCATATAACCTCTTTAGCTAACTGAGACAAACACACTAATTTTTTTTATTTTTTTTTTACTGAAAATTAAAGGTCCCAGTAGAACAGTTCTACTTCTTTAGTCCCAGTAGGGACATTCAGCCAGACATCACTTCTTCCTTCTTTTGTTGTCTGCCAAGCCTCTGACAGAATCTTTCTAAGCCAGTGTTTAAATCTAATTTGCTTGTAGATAAGCCACTCCCCCTTTTTTCTAGATCTTTCTACAAGTAATTAGTCCTGCACAGTAATCACGCCTCTACAGCCACCTTTGATTTACACCCAGATAAAGTTCAGATAACTTATTTTCTAACTGACAAACACACCAATTTTTATTTGTTTAATCATTTTTACCCTAAATTAAAGCTCCCAGTAGAAGAGTTCTACTTCTTTAGTCCCAGTAGAAGTCCAGTCACACAGCACTCCTTCCTACTGGTGTCCTCAACAAAGCCTCTGACAGAATCTTTCTAAGGCACTGTTTAGATCTAGTTTCCTTCTACTAAGCTGCTCTCCCTTTTACTAAATCTTTCTACAAGTAATTTAAACTGCTACAGCAATCAATCCCCTTCTGCCACCTGAGATTTACATTTAGATAACTGTTCAGATAACTACTTAGGTAACTTAGACAAACACAATAATTTTTTATGTTTGTTTTTTGACCCTAAATTAAATGTCCCTGTAAAAGAGTTCTACTTGCTTGTCCCAGTAGAGAAGTCCAGTCAGACAGCACTCCTCCTTACTGGGGTCCTCTGCCAATCCTCCAACAGAATCTTTCTAAGGCAATGTTTAGTTCTAGCTTCCTTGTGGCTAAGCCACTACCCCTACTTACTAGACCTTTCTACAAGTATTTTAAACTGCAGATCAATAAAGCCCCTTCATGCCACTTAGAGATTTATACATAGATAACTGTTCAGATAACCTCTTTTGCTAACTGAGACAAACACACTATTCTTTTGTTTGATTGTTTTTTTACCTAAATTATAGGTCCCAGTGGAGAGTTCTACTTCCTTGGTCCCAGTAGAGAGCTCAGTGCTTTGCAACACTCCTTCCTTGCCAGGTGTCCTCTGCCAAGCAGTGACACAATCTTTCTAAGCCAGTGTTTAGTTTCCATCTAGCTAAGCCTCCTCCTTTTCTAGATCTTTCTACAAGTAATTTTAACTGCACAGCAATCGTCTCTTTAGCCACCAGAGATTTATACCTTGATAACTGTTCAGATAACCTCTTAACTAACTAAAAATAGACACACTAATTTTTGTGTTTGTTTTTTACTCTAAATTAAATGTCCCTGTAAAAGAGTTCTACTTGTTTGTCCCAGTAGATAAAGTTCAGTCAGACAGCACCCTCATTACTTGTGTCCTCTCCAATCCTCCAACAGAATCTTTCTATGCAGTGTGTTTAGTTCTAGTTTCCTTGTTGCTAAGCCACAACTCCCTACTTCTCTACTATCCTTTCTCAAGTATTTTAAACTGCAGATCAATTCAAGCCCCTTCAGCCACTTGAGTTACACCTAAATAACTGTTCAGATAACCTCTTTAGCTAACTTTACCCTAAATTAAAGGTCTCAGTAGGAGAGTTCTACTTCTTTAGTCCCAGTAGAGAAGTTCAGTCACAAAGCACTCCTTCCTACTCGTGTCCTCAGCAAAGCCTCTGACAGAATCTTTCTAAGGCAGTGTTTAGATGTAGTTTCCTTCTAGCTAAGCCGATCTCCCTTCTTACTAAATCTTTCTACAAGTAATTTAAACTACACAGCAATCAAGCCTCTTCAGCCACCTGAGATTTATACCTTGATAACTGTTCAGAAAACCTCTTTAGCTAACTAAAAAGACACACTAATTTTTAAAGTTTTTTTCTCCCTAAATTAAGGGACCCAGTAGAAGAGTTCTACTTCTTCTAGTCCAAGAAGAACCACTCACACAGCACTCCTTCCTACTGGTGTCCTCTACAAAGCCTCTGACAGAATCTTTCTAAGGCAGAGAAAGATCAAGTTCCTTCTAGCTAAACCCAACCCACTTTACTAGATCTTTCTACAAGTAATTTAAACTGCACAGCAATCAAGTACTCACCAGCCATCTGAGATTTATACCTAGATATCTGTTCCTATAATCACTTTATCTAACTGTGACTAACCCACTGATTTTTTCTGTTAGCTTGTTTTTTACCCTAAATTAAAGGTCCCAGAAGAAGAGTTGTTCTTCTATAGTGCCAGTAGAGTAGTCCAGTCACAGAGCACTCCTTCCAACTGGTGTCCTATGCCAAGCCTCTGACAGAATCTTTCTAAGGCAGAGTTTAGATCTAGTTTCCTTCTAGCTAAGCCACTTCCCCAGTTACTAGATCTTTCACAAGTAATTTAAACTGCACAGCAATCAAGACCTTTCATCCACCTGAGATATGCACCTAGATAGCTATTAACATAACCTCTTTAGCTAACTGAGGAATCACAAATATTTTTTGTCTTTTTATTCAAAATTACAGGTCCAATTAGAAGTCCAGTCACACAACACACCTTCCTACAGGTTTTCTGCATATCCTCTGACAGAATCTTTTTAAAGCACTGTTTAGGTCTTCGTTCCCTTCTAGCTAAGCCACACCCCTACTTACTAAATCTTTCTACAGTAATTTAAACTGCCAGCAATCAAGCTCCTTCAGCCACTGAGATTTACACTTAGATAACTGTTCAGATAACCACTTTAGCTAACTGAGACAAACTCAGTAATTTTTTGTGTTTGTCTATTTTACCTAAATTAAATGTCCAGTAGAAGAGTTCTACTTGTTTGTCCCAGTAGAAGTCCAGTCACACAGCACTCCTTCCAATGGTGTCCTCTGACAAACCTCCGACAGAATCTTTCTAAGCAGTTGTTTAGATCTAGTTTCCTTCTAGCTAAGCACTTCCCTATTTACTAGACTTTCCTTCAAGTATGTTAAACTGCAGATCAACCAAGCCCTTCAGCCACTCTGACATTTACACCTAGATAACTGTTCATATAACCTCTTTAGCCAACTGAGACAAACACACTAATTTTTTATTTTTTTACTGAAAATTAAAGGTCCCAGTAGAACAGTTCTACTTCTTTAGTCCCAGTAGGGACATTCAGCCAGACATCTCTTCTTCCTTCTGGTGTTGTCTGCCAAGCCTCTGACAGAATCTTTCTAAGCCAGTGTTTAAATCTAATTTGCTTGTAGATAAGCCACCCCCTTGTTTCTAGATCTTTCTACAAGTAATTAGTCCTCACAGTAATCCGCCTCTACAGCCACCTTTGATTTACACCTAGATAAAAGTTCAGATAACTTATTTTTCTAACTGTGACAAACACACCAATTTTATTTGTTTAATCATTTTTTACCCTAAATTAAAGCTCCCAGTAGAAGAGTTCTACTTCTTTAGTCCCAGTAGAGAAGTCCAGTCACAGCAGCACTCCTTCCTACCGGTGTCCTCAGCAAAGCCTCTGACAGAATCTTTCAAGGCACTGTTTAGATCTAGTTTCCTTCTAGCTAAGCTGCTCTCCTTTTACTAAATCTTTCTACAAGTAATTTAAACTGCACAGCTATCAATCCCCTTCTGCCACCTGAGATTTTCTATTTAGATAACTGTTCAGAGAACTACTTTAGGTAACTTAGACAAACACAATAATTTTTATGTTTGTTTTGACCCTAAATTAAATGTCCCTAAAAGAGTTCACTTGCTTGTCCCAGTAGAAGTCCAGTCAGACAGCACTCCTCCTTACTGGGGTCCTCTGCCAATCCTCAACAGAATCTTTCTAAGGCAATGTTTAGTTCTAGCTTCCTTGTGGCTGTCACCACCCCACTTTCTACTAGACCTTTCTACAAGTATTTTAAACTGCAGATCAATAAAGCCTTCTTCAGCCACTTGAGATTTATACATAGATAACTGTTCAGATAACCTCTTTTGCTAACTGAGACAAC
This sequence comes from Neoceratodus forsteri, assembly GCA_016271365.2. Lineage (NCBI taxonomy): Eukaryota > Metazoa > Chordata > Ceratodontiformes > Ceratodontidae > Neoceratodus > Neoceratodus forsteri. Next base: position 441,141,530 of record CM028133.1, read on the forward strand.
ACACTATTCTTTTTGTTTGATTGTTTTTACCTAAATTATAGGTCCCAGTAGAGTTCTACTTCCTTAGTCCCAGTAGAAGCTCAGTCGCTAGCACTCCTTCCTTCCAGGTGTCTTCTGCCAAGCCTGTGACAGAATCTGTCTAAGCCAGTGTTTAGTTTCCGTCTAGCTAAGCCTACCCCTACTTTCTAGGTCTTTCTACAAGTAATTTTAACTGCACAGCAATCAAGCCTCTTTAGCCACCAGAGATTTATACCTTGATAACTGTTCAGATAACCTCTTTAGCTAACTAAAATAGACACACTAATTTTTTGTGTTTGTTTTTTTACTCTAAATTAAATGTCCCTGTAAAAGAGTTCTACTTGCTTGTCCCAGTACAGAAGTCCAGTCAGACAGCACTCCTCCTTACTGGGGTTCTCTGCCAATCCTCCAACAGAATCTTTCTAAGGCATTGTTTAGTTCTAGCTTCCTTGTGGCTAAGCCACTACCCCTACTTACTAGACCTTTCTACAAGTATTTTAAACTGCAGATCAATAAAGCCCTTCAGCCACTTGAGATTTATACCTAGATAACTGTTCAGATAACCTCTTTTGCTAACTGAGACAAACACACTATTCTTTTTGTTTGATTGTTTTTAACCCTGAATTGAAGGTCCCAGTAGGAGAGTTCTACTTCCTTAGTCCCAGTAGAGAAGCTCAGTCACACAGCACTCCTTCCTTCAGGTGTCCTCTGCCAAGCCTGTGACAGAATCTTTCTAAGCCAGTGTTTAGTTTCCTTCTAGCTAAGTCTACCCCTACTTTCTAGGTCTTTCTACAAGTAATTTTAACTGCACAGCAATCATGCCTCTTTAGCCACCAGAGATTTATACATTGATAACTGTTCAGATACCCTCTTTAACTAACTATAATAGACACACTCATTTTTTTAAGTTTTTTCACCTAAATTAAGGGACCCAGTAGAAGAGTTCTACTCTTCAGTCCCAGTAAGAAGTCCAGTCACACAGCACTCCTTCCCTACTGGTGTCTCTACAAATCGTCTGACAGAATCTTTCTAAGGCAGGTAAGATCTAGTTCCTTCTAGCTAAAACCACACCACTTACTAGATCTTTCTACAAGTAATTTAAACTGCACAGCAATCAAGACCACTTTAGCCACCTGAGATTTATGCCTAGATAACTGTTCTATAACCACTTCCTTCTTCCTAACTGTAACTAACACACTGATTTTTGATCTGTAGCTTGTTTTTTACCCTAAATTAAAGGTCCTAGAAGAAGAGTTCTACTTCTATAGTGCCAGTAGAGTAGTCCAGTCACAGCACTCCTTCCAACTGGTGTCCTATGCCAAGCCTGTGACAGAATCTTTCTAATACAGAGTTTAGATCTAGTTTCCTTCTAGCTAAGCCACCCCCAGTTACTAGATATTTTAACAAGTAATTTAAACTGCACATCATTCACAACCTTTCATCCACCTGAGATATACACCCAGATAACTGTTAAGATAACCTCGTTAGCTAACTGAGAGAAACACACTCATTTTTGTCTTTTATTCAAAATTAAAGTCCAATTAGAGTCCAGTCACATAACACTCGTTCCTACAGGTGTCCTCTGCAAATCCTCTGACAGAGTCTTTCTATAGCAGTGTTTAGATCTAGTTTCCTTCTAGCTAAGCCACTCCCCCTACTTATTAAATCTTTCTACAAGTAATTTAAACTGCCAGCAATCAAGCCCCTTCAGCCACCTGAGATTTACACTTAGATAACTGTTCAGATAACCACTTTAGCTAACTGAGACATACTCAATAATTTTTTGTGTTTGTCTATTTTTACCCTAAATTTAAGGTCCCAGTAGAAGAGTTCTACTTGTTTGTCCCAGTAGAGAGTCCAGTCACATGGCACTCCTTACTAATGGTGTCCTCTGCCAAGCCTCCGAACAGAGTCTTTCAAAGCAGTTGTTTAGATCTAGTTTCCCTTCTAGCTAAGCCACTTCCCTATTTACTAGATCTTCCTTCAAGTATGTTAAACTGCAGATCAATCAAGCCACTTCAGCCACTTGACATTTACACCTAGATAACTGTTCATATATCTCTTTGTCAACTGAGATAAACACACTAATTTTTTATTTTTTTTATTGAAAATTAAGGGTCCCAGTAGAACAGTTCTACTTCTTTTGTCCCAGTGGTGCATTCAGCCAGACATCACTCCTTCCTACTGGTGTCCTCTACAAAGCCTCTGACAGAATCTTTCTAAGGCAGAGTAAAGATCTAGTTCCTTCTTGCTAAATCCACCCCTCTTAGTAGATCTTTCTACAAGTAATTTAAACTGCACAGTAATCAAGCCCCTTCAACCACCTGAGATTTATACCAGATAACTGTTCCCTATAACCACTTTAGCTAACTGAGACATACTCACTAATTTTTTGTGTTTGTCTATTTTACTCTAAATTAAAGGTCCCAGTAGAAGAGTTCTCTTGTTTGTCCCAGTAGAAGTCCAGTCACACAGCACTCATTACTAATGGTATCCTCTGCCAAACCTCTGAGCATAATCTTTCTAAGCAGTTGTTTTAGATCCAGTTTCCTTCTAGCTAAGCCACTTCCCCTATTTACTAGACCTTCCTTCAAGTATGTTAAACTGCAGATCAATCAAGCCTCTTCAGCCACCTGACATTTACACCTAGATAACTGTTCATAACCTCTTTAGCTAACTGAGACAAACACACTAATTTTTGTGTCTGTCTATTTTCCCCAAAATTAAAGGTCCCAGTAGAAGAGTTCTACTTGTTTGTCCCAGTAGAAGTCCAGTCACTCAGCACTCCTTCCTAATGGTGTCCTCTGCAAAGCCTCCGACAGAATCTTTCTAAGCAGTTGTTTAGATCTAGTTTCCTTCTAGCTAAGCCACTGCCCCTACTTACTAGACCTTCCTTCAAGTATGTTAAACTTCAGATCAATCAAGCCCTTCAGCCACCTGGACATTTACACTAGATAACTGTTCATATAACCTCTTTAGCCAGCTGAGACAAACACACTAATTTTATTTATTTTTTTACTGAAAATTAAAGGTCCCAGTAGAACAGTTCTACTTCTTTAGTCCCAGTAGGGACATTCAATGAACATCACTTCTTCCTTCTGCTGTCATCTGCCAAACCTCAGACAGAATCTTTCTAAGCCAGTGTTTAAATCTAATTTACTTGTAGATAAGCCACTCCCCTTCTTTCTAGATCTTTCTACAAGTAGTGGTCCTGCACAGTAATCACGCCTCTTCAGCCACCTTTGATTTACACCTAGATAAAATTCACATAACTTATTTTTCTAACTGTGACAAACACACCAATTTTAGTTCTTTAATCATTTTTTACTCTAAATTAAAGCTCCCAGTAGAAGAGTTCTACTTCTTTAGTCCCAGTAGAGTAGTCCAGTCACACAGCACTCCTTCCTGCTGGTGTCCTCAGCAAACCTCTGACAGAACCTTTCTAAGGCACAGCTTAGATCTAATCTCCTTCTAGCTAAGCCGCTCTCCCTTCTTACTAAATCTTTCTACAAGTAATTTAAACTGCACAGCAATCAATCCTCTTCTGCCACCTTAGATTTACACTTAGATAACTGTTCAGATAACTACATTAGCTAACTTAGACAAACACACTAATTTTTTGTGTTTGTTTTTTTACTCTAAATTAAATGTCCCTGTTAAAGAGTTCTACTTGTTTGTCCCAGTAGAGAAGTTCAGTCAGACAGCACTCCTCCTTACTGGTGTACTCTGCCAATCCTCCAGCAGAATCTTTCGAAGGCAGTCTTTAGTTCTAGTTTCCTTGTTGCTAAGCCACTACCCCTACCCCTACTTACTATCTCTTTCTACAAGTATTTTAAACTGCAGATCAATCAAGCCCCTTCAGCCACTTGAGATTTACACCTAGATAACTGTTCAGATAACCTCTTTAGCTAACTGAGACAAACACACTATTCTTTTTGTTTGATTGTTTGTTTACCCTAAATTAAAGGTCCCAGTAGGAGAGTTCTACTTCTTTAGTCCCAGTAGAGAAGTTCAGTCACACAGCACTCCTTCCTACTCGTGTCCTCAGCAAAGCCTCTGACAGAATCTTTCTAAGGCAGTGTTTAGATCTAGTTTCCTTCTAGCTAGCCTCTCCTTCTTTCTAAATCTTTCTACAAGTAATTTTAACTGCACAGCAATCAAGCCTCTTCAGCCACCTGAGATTTACACTTGATAACTGTTCAGAAAACCTCTTTAGCTAACTAAAAGACACACTAATTTTTAAAGTTTTTCTCCCTAAATTAAGGGACCCAGTAGAAGAGTTCTACTTCTTCAGTCCAAGTAGAGAAGTCCAGTCACACAGCACTCCTTCCTACTGGTGTCCTCTACAAAGCCTCTGACAGAATCTTTCTAAGGCAGAGTAAAGATCAAGTTCCTTCTAGCTAAACCCACCCAACTTATTAGATCTTTCTACAAGTAATTTAAACTGCACAGCAATCAAGCCACTTCAGCCATCTGAGATTTATACCTAGATAACTGTTCCTATAATCACTTTATCTAACTGTGACTAACCCACTGATTTTTTCTGTTAGCTTTTTTTTTACCCTAAATTAAAGGTCCCAGAAGAAGAGTTGTTCTTCTATAGTGCCAGAAGAGTAGTCCAGTCACAGAGCACTCCTTCCAACTGGTGTCCTATGCCAAGCCTCTGACAGAATCTTTCTAAGGCAGAGTTTAGATCTAGTTTCCTTCTAGCTAAGCCACTTCCCCAGTTACTAGATCTTTCACAAGTAATTTAAACTGCACAGCAATCAAGACCTTTCATCCACCTGAGATATGCACCTAGATAGCTATTAACATAACCTCGTTAGCTAACTGAGAGAATCACACAAATTTCTTTTGTCTTTTATTCAAAATTACAGGTCCAATTAGAGAGTCCAGTCACACAACACACCTTCCTACAGGTTTTCTGCATATCCTCTGACAGAATCTTTTTAAAGCACTGTTTAGGTCTTCGTTCCTTCTAGCTAAGCCACTCCCCCTATTTACTAAATCTTTCTACAATGAATTTAAACTGCCAGCAATCAAGCTCCTTCAGCCACCTGAGATTTACACTTAGATAACTGTTCAGATAACCACTTTAGCTAACTGAGACAAACTCAGTAATTTTTTGTGTTTGTCTATTTTAACCCTAAATTAAATGTCCCAGTAGAAGAGTTCTACTTGTTTGTCCCAGTAGAGAAGTCCAGTCACACAGCACTCCTTCCTAATGGTGTCCTCTGACAAGCCTCCGACAGAATCTTTCTAAGCAGTTGTTTAGATCTAGTTTCCTTCTAGCTAAGCCACTTCCCCTATTTACTAGACTTTCCTTCAAGTATGTTAAACTGCAGATCAACCAAGCCCCTTCAGCCACTTGACATTTACACCTAGATAACTGTTCATATAACCTCTTTAGCCAACTGAGACAAACACACTAATTTTTTTTTTTTTTACTGAAAATTAAAGGTCCCAGTAGAACAGTTCTACTTCTTTAGTCCCAGTAGGGACATTCAGCCAGACATCTCTTCTTCCTTCTGGTGTTGTCTGCCAAGCCTCTGACAGAATCTTTCTAAGCCAGTGTTTAAATCTAATTTGCTTGTAGATAAGCCACTCCCCCTTGTTTCTAGATCTTTCTACAAGTAATTAGTCCTGCACAGTAATCACGCCTCTACAGCCACCTTTGATTTACACCTAGATAAAAGTTCAGATAACTTATTTTTCTAACTGTGACAAACACACCAATTTTTATTTGTTTAATCATTTTTTTACCCTAAATTAAAGCTCCCAGTAGAAGAGTTCTACTTCTTTAGTCCCAGTAGAGAAGTCCAGTCACACAGCACTCCTTCCTACTGGTGTCCTCAGCAAAGCCTCTGACAGAATCTTTCTAAGGCACTGTTTAGATCTAGTTTCCTTCTAGCTAAGCTGCTCTCCCTTTTTACTAAATCTTTCTACAAGTAATTTAAACTGCATAGCAATCAATCCCCTTCTGCCACCTGAGATTTTCATTTAGATAACTGTTCAGAGAACTACTTTAGGTAACTTAGACAAACACAATAATTTTTTATGTTTGTTTTTTGACCCTAAATTAAATGTCCCTGTAAAAAGAGTTCTACTTGCTTGTCCCAGTACAGAAGTCCAGTCAGACAGCACTCCTCCTTACTGGGGTTCTCTGCCAATCCTCCAACAGAATCTTTCTAAGGCATTGTTTAGTTCTAGCTTCCTTGTGGCTAAGCCACTACCCCTACTTACTAGACCTTTCTACAAGTATTTTAAACTGCAGATCAATAAAGCCCCTTCAGCCACTTGAGATTTATACATAGATAACTGTTCAGATAACCTCTTTTGCTAACTGAGACAAACACACTATTCTTTTTGTTTGATTGTTTTTTACCCTAATTGATAGGTCCCAGTAGGAGAGTTCTACTTCCTTAGTCCCAGTAGAGAAGTTCAGTCACACAGCACTCCTTCCTTCAGGTGTCCTCTGCCAAGCCTGTGACAGAATCTTTCTAAGCCAGTGTTTAGTTTCCTTCTAGCTAAGTCTACCCCTACTTTCTAGGTCTTTCTACAGTAATTTTAACTGCACAGCAATCATGCCTCTTTAGCCACCAGAGATTTATACATTGATAGCTGTTCAGATACCCTCTTTAACTAACTATAATAGACACACTCATTTTTTTAAGTTTTTCACCCTAAATTAAGGGACCCAGTAGAAGAGTTCTGCTCTTCAGTCCCAGAGAAGTCCAGTCACACAGCACTCCTTCCCTACTGGTGTCCTCTACAAATCGTCTGACAGAATCTTTCTAAGGCAGAGTAAGATCTAGTTCCTTCTAGCTAAAACCACACCACTTACTAGATCTTTCTACAAGTAATTTAAACTGCACAGCAATCAAGACCACTTTAGCCACCTGAGATTTATACCTAGATAACTGTTCTATAACCACTTTAGCTTCAACAACTAACACACTGATTTTTGATCTTAGCTTTGTTTTACCCTAAATTAAGGTCCTAGAAGAAGAGTTCTACTTCTATAGTGCCAGTAGAGTAGTCCAGTCACAGCACTCCTTCCAACTGGTGTCCTATGCCAAGCCTGTGACAGAATCTTTCTAATACAGAGTTTAGATCTAGTTTCCTTCTAGCTAAGCCACTCCCCAGTTACTAGATATTTTAACAAGTAATTTAAACTGCACATCATTCACAACCTTTCATCCACCTGAGATATACACCCAGATAACTGTTAAGATAACCTCGTTAGCTAACTGAGAGAAACACTCATTTTTTGTCTTTTATTCAAAATTAAAGGTCCAATTAGAGAAGTCCAGTCACATAACACTCGTTCCTACAGGTGTCCTCTGCAAATCCTCTGACAGAGTCTTTCTATAGCAGTGTTTAGATCTAGTTTCCTTCTAGCTAATCACTCCCCTACTTATTAAATCTTTCTACAAGTAATTTAAACTGCCAGCAATCAAGCCCTTCAGCCACCTGAGATTTACACTTAGATAACTGTTCAGATAACCACTTTAGCTAACTGAGACATACTCAATAATTTTTGTGTTTGTCTATTTTACCCTAAATTTAAGGTCCCAGTAGAAGAGTTCTACTTGTTTGTCCCAGTAGAAGTCCAGTCACATGGCACTCCTTACTAATGGTGTCCTCTGCCAAGCCTCTGACAGAGTCTTTCAAAGCAGTTGTTTAGATCTAGTTTCCTTCTAGCTAAGCCACTTCCCCTATTTACTAGATCTTCCTTCAAGTATGTTAAACTGCAGATCAATCAAGCCACTTCAGCCACTTGACATTTACACCTAGATAACTGTTCATATAACCTCTTTAGCCAACTGAGACAAACACACTAATTTTTTTAATTTTTTTTTATTGAAAATTAAGGGTCCCAGTAGAACAGTTCTACTTCTTTTGTCCCAGTAAGGTCATTCAGCCAGACATCACTCCTTCCTACTGGTGTCCTCTACAAAGCCTCTGACAGAATCTTTCTAAGGCAGAGTAAAGATCTAGTTCCTTCTTGCTAAATCCACCCCTCTTAGTAGATCTTTCTACAAGTAATTTAAACTGCACAGTAATCAAGCCCCTTCAGCCACCTGAGATTTATACCTAGATAACTGTTCCTATAACCACTTTAGCTAACTGAGACATACTCACTAATTTTTTGTGTTTGTCTATTTTTACCCTAAATTAAAGGTCCCAGTAGAAGAGTTCTACTTGTTTGTCCCAGTAGAGAAGTCCAGTCACACAGCACTCCTTACTAATGGTGTCCTCTGCCAAGCCTCTGACATAATCTTTCTAAGCAGTTGTTTAGATCCAGTTTCCTTCTAGCTAAGCCACTTCCCCTATTTACTAGACCTTCCTTCAAGTATGTTAAACTGCAGATCAATCAAGCCTCTTCAGCCACTCAACATTTACACCTAGATAACTGTTCATATAACCTCTTTAGCTAACTGAGACAAACACACTAATTTTTTGTGTCTGTCTATTTTTCCCCAAAATTAAAGGTCCCAGTAGAAGAGTTCTACTTGTTTGTCCCAGTAGAGAAGTCCAGTCACTCAGCACTCCTTCCTAATGGTGTCCTCTGCCAAGCCTCCGACAGAATCTTTCTAAGCAGTTGTTTAGATCTAGTTTCCTTCTAGCTAAGCCACTGCCCCTACTTACTAGACCTTCCTTCAAGTATGTTAAACTTCAGATCAATCAAGCCCCTTCAGCCACTTGACATTTACACCTAGATAACTGTTCATATAACCTCTTTGCCAGCTGAGAACAAACACACTAATTTTATTTATTTTTTTACTGAAAATTAAAGGTCCCAGTAGAACAGTTCCTTCTTTAGTCCCAGTAGGGACATTCAATGAACATCACTTCTTCCTTCTGCTGTCATCTGCCAAGCCTCAGACAGAATCTTTCTAAGCCAGTGTTTAAATCTAATTTACTTGTAGATAAGCCACTCCCCTTCTTTCTAGATCTTTCTACAAGTAATTAGTCCTGCACAGTAATCACGCCTCTTCAGCACCTTTGATTTACACCTAGATAAAATTCAGATAACTTATTTTCTAACTGTGACAAACACACCAATTTTTAGTTCTTTAATCATTTTTACTCTAAATTAAAGCTCCCAGTAGAGAGTTCTACTTCTTTAGTCCCAGTAGAGTAGTCCAGTCACACAGCACTCCTTCCTGCTGGTGTCCTCAGCAAAGCCTCTGACAGAACCTTTCTAAGGCACTGCTTAGATCTAATCTCCTTCTTGCTAAGCCGCTCTCCCTTCTTACTAAATCATTCTACAAGTAATTTAAACTGCACAGCAATCAATCCCCTTCTGCCACCTGAGATTTACACTTAGATAACTGTTCAGATAACTACTTTAGGTAACTTAGACAAACACAATAATTTTTTATGTTTGTTTTTTGACCCTAAATTAAATGTCCCTGTAAAAGAGTTCTACTTGCTTGTCCCAGTAGAGAAGTCCAGTCAGACAGCACTCCTCCTTACTGGGGTCCTCTGCCAATCCTCCAACAGAATCTTTCTAAGGCATTGTTTAGTTCTAGCTTCCTTGTGGCTAAGCCACTACCCCTACTTACTAGACCTTTCTACAAGTATTTTAAACTGCAGATCAATAAAGCCCCTTCAGCCACTTGAGATTTATACATAGATAACTGTTCAGATAACCTCTTTTGCTAACTGAGACAAACACACTATTCTTTTGTTTGATTGTTTTTACCTAAATTATAGGTCCCAGTAGGAGAGTTCTACTTCCATGGTCCCAGTGAAGCTCAGTGCTATAGCACCTTCCTTCAGGTGTCTTCTGCCAAGCCTGTGACAGAATCTGTCTAAGCCAGTGTTTAGTTTCCTTCTAGCTAAGCATACCCTCTTTCTAGGTCTTTCACAAGTAATTTTAACTGCACAGCAATCAAGCCTCTTTAGCCACCAGAGATTTATACCTTGATAACTGTTCAGATAACCTCTTTAGCTAACTAAAATAGACACACTAATTTTTTGTGTTTGTTTTTTTACTCTAAATTAAATGTCCCTGTAAAAGAGTTCTACTTGTTTGTCCCAGTAGAGAAGTTCAGTCAGACAGCACTCCTCATTACTGGTGTCCTCTGCCAATCCTCCAACAGAATCTTTCTAAGGCAGTGTTTAGTTCTAGTTTCCTTGTTGCTATGCCACTACCCCTACTTACTATCCCTTTCTACAAGTATTTTAAACTGCAGATCAATCAAGCCCCTTCAGCCACTTGAGATTTACACCTAGATAACTGTTCAGATAACCTCTTTAGCTAACTGAGACAAACACACTATTCTTTTTGTTTGATTGTTTTTATACCCTTAATTAAAGGTCCCAGTAGGAGAGTTCTACTTCTTTAGTCCCAGTAGAAGTTCAGTCACACAGCACTCCTTCCTACTCGTGTCCTCAGCAAAGCCTCTGACAGAATCTTTCTAAGGCAGTGTTTAGATCTAGTTTCCTTCTAGCTAAGCCGATCTCCCTTCTTACTAAATCTTTCTACAAGTAATTTAAACTACACAGCAATCAAGCCTCTTCAGCCACCTGAGATTTATACCTTGATAACTGTTCAGAAAACCTCTTTAGCTAACTAAAAGGGACACACTAATTTTTTTAAAGTTTTTTTTCTCCCTAAATTAAGGGACCCAGTAGAAGAGTTCTACTTCTTCAGTCCAAGTAGAGTCCAGTCACAGCACTCCTTCCTACTGGTGTCCTCTGCAAGCCTCTGACAGAATCTTTCTAAGGCAGGAAAGATCAAGTTCCTTCTAGCTAAACCCACCCACTTACTAGATCTTTCTACAAGTAATTTAAACTGCACAGCAATCAAGCCACTTCAGCCATCTGAGATTTATACCTAGATATCTGTTCCTATAATCACTTTATCTATCTGTGACTAACCCACTGATTTTTCTGTTAGCTTGTTTTTTACCCTAAATTAAAGGTCCCAGAAGAGAGTTGTTCTTCTATAGTGCCAGTAGAGTAGTCCAGTCACACAGCACCCTTCCAACTGGTGTCCTATGCCAAGCCTGTGACAGAATCTTTCTAAGGCAGAGTTTAGATCTAGTTTCCTTCTAGCTAAGCCACTTCCCAGTTACTAGATCTTTCACAAGTAATTTAAACTGCAGCAATCAAGACCTTTCATCCACCTGAGATATACACCTAGATAACTGTTAAGACAACCTCGTTAGCTAACTGAGAGAATCACACAAATTTCTTTGTCTTTTTATTCAAAATTACAGGTCCAATTAGAGAAGTCCAGTCACACAACACACCTTCCTACAGGTGTTCTCTGCATATCCTCTGACAGAATCTTTTTAAAGCACTGTTTAGGTCTTCGTTCCTTCTAGCTAAGCCACTCCCCCTATTTACTAAATCTTTCTACAACGAATTTAAACTGCCAGCAATCAAGCTCCTTCAGCCACCTGAGATTTACACTTAGATAACTGTTCAGATAACCACTTTAGCTAACTGAGACAAACTCAGTAATTTTTGTGTTTGTCTTTTTTACCTAAATTAAATGTCCCAGTAGAAGAGTTCTACTTGTTTGTCCCAGTAGAAGTCCAGTCACACTGCACTCCTTCTAATGGTGTCCTCTGCCAAGCCTCCGACAGAATCTTTCTAAGCAGTTGTTTAGATCTAGTTTCCTTCTAGCTAAGCCACTTCCCTATTTACTAGACCTTCCTTCAAGTATGCTAAACTGCAGATCAATCAAGCCCCTTCAGCCACTTGACATTTACACCTAGATAACTGTTCATATAACCTCTTTAGCCAACTGAGACAAACACACTAATTTTTTTAATTTTTTTTTACTGAAAATTAAAGGTCCCAGTAGAACAGTTCTACTTCTTTAGTCCCAGTAGTGACATTCAGCCAGACATCACTTCTTCCTTCTGGTGTCGTCTGCCAAGCCTCTGACAGAATCTTTCTAAGCCAGTGTTTAAATCTAATTTACTTGTAGATAAGCCACTCCCCCTTCTTTCTAGATCTTTCTACAAGTAATTAGTCCTGCACAGTAATCACGCCTCTTCAGCCACCTTTGATTTACACCTAGATAAAAGTTCAGATAACTTATTTTTCTAACTGTGACAAACACACCAATTTTTATTTGTTTAATCATTTTTTTACCCTAAATTAAAGCTCCCAGTAGAAGAGTTCTACTTCTTTAGTCCCAGTAGAGAAGTCCAGTCACACAGCACTCCTTCCTACTGGTGTCCTCAGCAAAGCCTCTGACTGAATCTTTCTAAGGCACTGTTTAGATCTAGTTTCCTTCTAGCTAAGCTGCTCCCCCTTTTTACTAAATCTTTCTACAAGTAATTTAAACTGCACAGTAATCAATCCCCTTCTGCCACCTGAGATTTACACTTAGATAACTGTTCAGATAACTACTTTAGGTAACTTAGACAAACACAATAATTTTTTATGTTTGTTTTTTGACCCTAAATTAAATGTCCCTGTAAAAGAGTTCTACTTGCTTGTCCCAGTAGAGAAGTCCAGTCAGACAGCACTCCTCCTTACTGGGGTCCTCTGCCAATCCTCCAACAGAATCTTTCTAAGGCATTGTTTAGTTCTAGCTTCCTTGTGGCTGCTACACTACCCCTACTTACTAGACCTTTCTACAAGTATTTTAAACTGCAGATCAATAAAGCCCTTCTTCAGCCACTTGAGATTTATACATAGATAACTGTTCAGATAACCTCTTTGCTAACTGAGACAAACACACTATTCTTTTGTTTGATTGTTTTTACCCTGAATTAAAGGTCCCAGTAGAGTTCTACTTTAGTCCCAGTGAGAAGCTCAGTCGCTAGCACTCCTTCCTTCAGGTGTCCTCTGCCAAGCCTGTGACAGAATCTTTCTAAGCCAGTGTTTAGTTTCCATCTAGCTAAGCCTCCCCTACTTTCTAGATCTTTCTACAAGTAATTTTAACTGCACAGCAATCAAGCCTCTTTAGCCACCTGAGATTTATACCTTGATAACTGTTCAGATAACCTCTTTAGCTAACTAAAATAGACACACTAATTTTTTTTAAGTTTTTTTTCACCCTAAATTAAGGGACCCAGTAGAAGAGTTCTACTTCTTCAGTCCCAGTAGAGAAGTCCAGTCACACAGCACTCCTTCCTACTGGTGTCCTCTACAAAGCCTCTGACAGAATCTTTCTAAGGCAGAGTAAAGATCTAGTTCCTTCTAGCTAAACCCACCACTTACTAGATCTTTCTACAAGTAATTTAAACTGCACAGCAATCAAGCCACTTCAGCCACCTGAGATTTATACCTAGATAACTGTTCTATAACCACTTTAGCTAACTGTGACTAACACACTGATTTTTTTGTTAGCTTGTTTTTTTACCCTAAATTAAAGGTCCCAGAAGAAGAGTTCTACTTCTATAGTGCCAGTAGAGTAGTCCAGTCACACAGCACTCCTTCCAACTGGTGTCCTATGCCAAGCCTGTGACAGAATCTTTCTAAGGCAGAGTTTAGATCTAGTTTCCTTCTATCTAAGCCACTCCCCCAGTTACTAGATCTTTTAACAAGTAATTTAAACTGCACATCAATCAAGACCTTTCATCCACCTGAGATATACACCTAGATAACTGTTAAGATAACCTCTTTAGCTAACTGAGAGAAACACACTAATTTTTTTTGTCTTTTTATCCAAAATTAAAGGTCCAAGTAGAGAAGTCCAGTCACACAACACTCATTCCTACAGGTGTCCTCTGCAAATCCTCTGACAGAATCTTTCTAAAGCAGTGTTTAGATCTAGTTTCCTTCTAGCTAAGCCACTCCCCCTACTTACTAAATCTTTCTACAAGTAATTTAAACTGCCAGCAATCAAGCCCTTCAGCCACCTGAGATTTACACTTAGATAAGTGTTCAGATAACCACTTTAGCTAACTGAGACAAACACACTAATTTTTTGTGTTTGTCTATTTTTACCCTAAATTAAAGGTCCCAGTAGAAGAGTTCTACTTGTTTGTCCCAGTAGAGAAGTCCAGTCACATGGCACTCCTTACTAATGGTGTCCTCTGCCAAGCCTCCGACAGAGTCTTTCTAAGCAGTTGTTTAGATCTAGTTTCCTTCTAGCTAAGCCACTTCCCCTATTTACTAGACTTCCTTCAAGTATGTTAAACTGCAGATCAATCAAGCCCCTTCAGCCACTTGACATTTACACCTAGATAACTGTTCATATAACCTCTTTAGCCAACTGAGACAAACACACTAATTTTTTTTATTTTTTTTTACTGAAAATTAAAGGTCCCAGTAGAACAGTTCTACTTCTTTTGTCCCAGTAAGGACATTCAGCCAGACATCACTTCTTCCTTCTGGTGTCGTCTGCCAAGCCTCTGACAGAATCTTTCTAAGCCAGTGTTTAAATCTAATTTTCTTGTAGATAAGCCACTCCCCCTTCTTTCTAGATCTTTCTACAAGTAATTAGTCCTGCACAGCAATCACGCCTCTTCAGCCACCTTTGATTTACACCTAGATAAAAGTTCAGATAACTTATTTATCTAACTGTGACAAACACACCAATTTTAGTTGTTTAATCATTTTTTTACCCTAAATTAAAGGTCCCAGTAGAAGAGTTCTACTTCTTTAGTCCCAGTAGAGAAGTCCAGTCACACAGCACTCCTTCCTACTGGTGTCCTCAACAAAGCCTCTGACAGAATCTTTCAAGGCACTGTTTAGATCTAGTTTCCTTCTAGCTAAGCACACCCCTTCTTACTAAATCTTTCTACAAGTAATTTAAACTGCACAGCAATCAATCCCCTTCTGCCACCAGAGATTTACACTTAGATAACTGTTCAGATAACTACTTTAGGTAACTTAGACAAACACAATAATTTTTTGAGTTTGTTTTTTTAACCTAAATTATATGTCCCTGTAAAGGAGTTCTACTTGCTTGTCCCAGTAGTGAAGTCCAGTCAGACAGCACTCCTCCTTACTGGGGTCCTCTGCCAATCCTCCAACAGAATCTTTCTAAGGCAGTGTTTAGTTCTATCTTCCTTGTGGCTAAGCCACTACCCCTACTTACTAGACCTTTCTACAAGTATTTTAAACTGCAGATCAATCAAGCCCCTTCAGCCGCTTGAGATTTATACCTAGATAACTGTTCAGATAACCTCTTTAGCTAACTGAGAAAAACACACTAATTTTTGTATGTTTGTTTTTTTACCCTTAATTAAAGGTCCCAGTAGAAGAGTTCTACTTCTTTAGTCATAGTAGAGAAGTCCGTTCACACAGCACTCTTTCCTACTGGTGTTCTATGCCTAGCCTGTGGCAGAATCTTTCTAAGGCAGTGTTTAGATCCCGTTTCCTTCTAGATAAGCTACTCCCTCTAATACTTGATCTTTCTACGAGTAATTTAAACTGCACAGCAATCAAGCCCCTTCAGCCACCTAAGATTTACACCTAGATAACTGTTCAGATAACTATTTTAGCTAACTGAGACAAACACACTAATTTTTTGGTGTTCATTTTTTATACCCTAAATTATAGGTCCCAGTAGAAGAGTTCTACTTATTTGTCCCCGTAGAGAAGTCCAGTCATACAGCACTCCTCCCTACTGGTGTCCTCTGCCAAGCCTCCGACAGAATCTTTCTAAGACAGTGTTTAGATCTAGGTTCCTTCTAGCCAGGATGCTCCCCCCAATTACTAGGTCTACATAGAAACATTGAAACATGTAATCAAGCCTTTTCAGCCACCTGAGAGTTATACCTAGATAACTGTTCAGATAACCACTTTTGCTATATGAGACAAACACACCAATTTTTTTTGTTTATTTTTTACCCTAAACTATAGGTCCCAGTAGAAGAGCTCTACTTCTTAGTCCCAGTAGAGAAGTCCTGTCACACAGCACTCTTCCTTCACGAGTCCTCTGCCAAGCCTCTAACAGAATCTTTCTAATGCAGTGTTTAAATCTAGTTTCCATCTAGCTCAGACACTCCTCCTACTTACTAGAACTTTCTACAAGTAATGTAAGCTGCACAGCAATCAAGCCCCTTCATGCCACCTGAGATTTACACATAGATAACTACTCAGATAACCTCTTTAGCTAACTGAGAGAAACACACTAATTCTTGTTTTTTTGTTTGTTTGTTTTTTAACCCTAAATTAAAGGTCCCTTTAGAATAGTTCTTCTTCTTTATTCCCAGTAGAGAAGTCCATTCACACAGCTCTCCTTCCTACTGGTATTCTATGCCAAGCCTGTGACAGAATCGTTCTAAGGCAATGTTTAGATCTAGTTTCCTTCTAGCTAAGCCACTCCCCCTACTTCATTGATCTTTCTACCAATAATTTAAACTGCACAGCAATCAAGCCCCTTCAGCCACCTGAGATTTACAACTAGATAACTGTTCAGATAACTACTATAGCTAACTGAGACAAACACATTAATTTTTTTTGTGTTTGTTTTTTTTTTCCTTAAATTAAAGGTCCCAGAAAAAGAGTTCTATTTGTTTGTCCCCATAGAGAAGTCGAGTCATACAGCATTCCTCCCTACTGGTGTCCTCTGCCAAGAATCCCACAGAACCTTTCTAAGGCAGTGTTTAGATCTAGGTTCCTTCTAACTAAGCCACTTCCCCTGCTTACTAGACCTTTCTACAAGAATTTTAAACTGCAGATCAATCAAGCCCCTTCAGCCACTTGAGATTTACTCCTAGATAACTGTTCAGATAACCTCTTTAGCTAACGAAAAGAAACACACTATTTTTTTAAGTGTTTTTACCCTAAATTAAAGGACCCAGTAGAAGAGGTCTACTTCTTTAGTCCCAGTAGAGAAGGCCAGTCACACAGCACTTCTTCCTACTGGTGTCCTCTGCAAAGCCTGAGACAGAATCATTCTAAAGCAGTGTTTAAATGTAATTTCCTTCTTGATAAGCCACTCCCCTACTTACTAGATCGTTCTACAAGTAATTTAAACTGCATAGTAATCAAGCCCCTTCATGTCACCTGAGATTTACACCTAGATAACTGTTCCGATAACATCTTTAGCTAACTGAGAAAAATACACTCATTTCTGTTTGTTTGTTTTTTTACCCTAAATTAAAGGTCCCAGTAGAAGAGTTCTATTTCTTTAGTCCCATTACAGAAGTCCATTCACACAGCTCTCCTTCCTACTGGTGTTCTATGCCAAGCCTGTGACAGAATCTTTATAAAGCAAAGTTTAAATCTAGTTTCCTTCTTACTTGATCTTTCTACAAATAATTTAAACTGCACAGCAATCACGCCCCTTCAGTCACCTGAGATTTACACCTAGATTACTGTTAAGATAACTACTTTAACTAACTGAGACAGACCCACTAATTTTTTTGTGTTTGTTTTTACCCTAAATTAAAGGTCCCAGTAGAAGAGTTGTACTTGTGTCCCCATGGAGAAGTCGAGTCATACAGCTTGCCTCCTCCCTACTGGTGTCGCTGCAAGCCTCCAACAGAATCTTTCTAAGACAATGTTTAGATCTAGTTTGCTTCTAGCTAAGCCACTTCCCCTGCTTACTAGACCTTTTCTACAAGTATTTTAAGCTGCAGATCAATCAAGCCCCTTCAGCCACTTGAGATTTACTCCTAGATAGCTGTTCAGATAACCTCTTTAGCTAACAAAAAGAAACAGACTAATTTTCTTTAAGTTTTTCTTACCCTAAATTAAAGGACCCAGTGGAAGAGTTCTACTTTTTGAGTCCCAGTAGAGAAGGCCAGTCACACAGCACTTCGTCCTACTGGTGTCCTCTGCAAAGCCTGAGAGAGAATCTTTCTAAGGCAGTGTTTAAATGTAATTTCCTTCTTGCTAAGCCACTCCCCCAACTTACAGATCTTTCTACAAGTAATTTAAACTGCATTGTAATCAAGGCCTTTCAGCCTCCTGAGATTTACACCTAGATAACTGTTCAAATAACCACTTTACCTAACTGAGACAAACACACTAATTTTTGTTTATTTGTTTTTTTAACCTTATCTAAAGGTCTCAGTAGAAGAGCTCTACTTCTTTAGTCCCAGTAGAGAAGTACAGTCACACAGCACTCTTCCTTCTGGTGTCCTGTGCTTAGCCTGTTACGTAATCTTTCTAAGGCAGAGTTTAGATCTTGTTTCCTTCAAGCTCAGCCACTCCCCCTACTTACTATAGATTTCTACAAGTAATTTAAACTGCACAGCAATCAAGCCCCTTCAGCCACCTGAGATTTAAACATAGATAATTGATCAGATAACCACTTTAGCTAACTGAGAAAAACACTAATTTTTGTTTGTTTGTTTGTTTTACCCTAAATTAAAGGTCCCAGTAAAAGAATTATACTTCTTTAGTTCCAGTAGAGAAGTCCAGCCACTCATCACTCCTCCCTACTGGTGTCGTCTGTCAAGCATCCAACAGCTTCTTTCTAAGGCAGTGTTTAGATCTAGTTTTCTTCTTGCTAAGCCACTTATTCTTCTTATTATTAGGTTTTTGACAAAATAATTAAAACTGCACAGCAATCCAGACCCTTCAAATACCTAAGCTATACACCTAGGTAAATGTTCAGATAACCACTTTAGCTTACTGAGAGAAATGCACTAATTTTTTTTCTTTGTTTTGTCACCCAATATTAAAGGCCCCAGTAGGGAAGTCCAGTCACACAGCACTCTTTTCTACTGGTGTCCTCTGCAGAGCCTCTGACATAATCTTTCTAAGGCAGTGTTTACATCAAGTTTATTTCTAGCTAAGCACCCCCCCCCACTTTCTAAATCTTTCTAAAAGTAATTTAAACTGAACAGCAGTCAAGCCCCTTCAGCCATCTGAGATTTATACCTAGATAACAGTTCAGATAACTACTTTAGCTAACTGAGACAAACACACTAAGTTGTTTGTGTTTATTTACCCTAAAATAAAGGCCCCAGTAGAAGAGTTGTAATTCTTTAGTACGAGTAGAGAAGTTTAGTCACCCAGCACTTCTTCTTCTGGTGTCCTCTGCCAAGTCTCTGACAGAAGCTTCCTAAGTCAGTGTTTAAATCTAGTTTCCTTTTAGATAAGCCACTCCCCCTACTTACTTGATCTTTCTACAAGTAATTTAAACTGCACAGCAATCAAGCCCCTTCAGCCACCTGAGATTTACACCTAGATAACTGTTCAGATAACTACTTTAGCTAACTGAGACAAACACACTAATATTTTTTGTGTTTGTTTTATTACCCTAAATTAAAGGTCCCAGAAGAAAAGTTCTACTTGTTTGTTCCCATAGAGAAGTCGAGTCATACAGCACTCCTCCCTACTGGTGTCCTTGACAGGCTTCCGACAGAATCTTTCTAAGTCAGGGTTTAGATCTAGATTCCTTCTAGCTAAGACACTCCCCCAATTACTAGATCTTTCTACAAGTAATTTGACCTGCACAGTAATCAAGCCTTTTCAGCCTCCTGAGATTTACACCTAGATAACTATTCAGATAACCACTTTTGCTAAATGAAACAAACACACCAATTTTTTTGTCTATCTTTTATCCTAATCTAAAGGTCCCAGTAGAGCTCTACTTCTTCAGTCCCAGTAGAAGTCCAGTCACTGGCACTCTTCCTTCTGGTGTCCTCTTGCCACCTAACAGAATCTTTCTAATGCAGTGCATAAATCTAGTTTCCTTCTAGCTCAGCCCTCCCCGACTTACTAGATCTTTCTACAAGTAATTTAAACTGCACAGCAATCAAGACCCTTCAGCCACCTGAGATTACACATGGATAACTGTTCAAATGACCACTTTGGCTCACTGAGACAAACACAATAATTTTTGTTTGTTTCTTTGTTTTTACTCTAAATTAAAGGTCCCAGAAGAAGAGCTGTACTCTTAGTCCCAGTAGAGAGTACAGTCACATAGCACTCTTCCTTCTGGTGTCCATGCGTAGCCTGTTACAAGAATCTTTCTAAGGAGAGTTTAGAACTTGCTTCCTTCTAGCTCAGCCACTCCCCTACTTACTATAGATTTCTACAAGTAATTTAAACTGCACAGCAATCAAGCCCTTCAACACCAGATTTCACATAGATAACTGATCAGATAACCACTTTAGCTAACTGAGAAAACACACTAATTTTTGTTTGTTTGTTTGTTTTACCCTAAATTTAAGGTCCCAGTAAAATAATTCTACTTTAGTCCCAGTGAGAAGTCCAGCCACTCATCACTCCTCCCTACTGGTGTCCTCTGTCACATCCAACAGCTTCTTTCTAAGGCAGTGTATAGATCTAGTTTTCTTCTTGCTAGGCCACTTCATCTACTTACTAGGTTTCTGATGAAACAATTAAAACTGCACAGCAATCCAGACCCTTCAGATACCTAAACTATACACCTAGGTAAATGTTCAGATAACCACTTTAGCTAACTGAGAGAAACACACTAATTTTTATGTTTGTTTGTTATTTTACCCTTATCTAAAGGTCTCAGTAGAAGAGCTCTTCTTCTTTAGTCCCAGTAGAGAAGTACAGTTACACAGCACTCTTTCTTCTGGTGTCCTATGCCAAGCCTGTGACAGAATCTTTCTAAGGCAGAGTTTAGATCCAGTTTCCTTCTAGCTAGGCCACTCCCCCTAATACTTGATCTTTCTACAAGAAATTTAAACTGCACAGCAATCAGGCCCTTAAAGCCAGCTGAGATTTACACCTAGATAACTGTTCACTTAACTACTTTAGCTAACTGAGACAAACACACTAATTATTTCGTGTTTCTTTTTTTTACCCTAAATTGAAGGGCCCAGTAAAAGAATTCTACTTCTTTAGTCCCAGAAGAGAAGACCAGTCACTCATCACTCCTCCCTACTGGTGTCCTCTGCTAAGCCTCTGACAGCTTCTTTCAAGGCAGTGTTTAGATCTAGTTTCCTTCTTGCTAAACCACTTCCTACTTACTAGATTTTTCATGAAACAATTAAAACTGCTGAGCAATCAAGACCAGTCAGATACCTAAGCTATACACCTAGGCAACTGTTCAGATAACCACTTTAGCTAACTAAGAGTAACACACTAATTTTTTTTGTTTGTTTTTTCACCCAAAATTAAAGGTCCTATTAGAGA
The DNA here is from genome assembly GCA_016271365.2 of Neoceratodus forsteri. Lineage (NCBI taxonomy): Eukaryota > Metazoa > Chordata > Ceratodontiformes > Ceratodontidae > Neoceratodus > Neoceratodus forsteri. Next base: position 441,162,545 of record CM028133.1, read on the forward strand.
AGTCCAGTCACACAGCACTCTTTCTTACTGGTGTGCTCTGCAAGGCCTCTGACATAATCTTTCTAAGGCAGTGTTTATATCAAGTTTATTTCTAGCTAAGCACTCCCCCTACTTTCTAAATCTTTCTACAAGTAATTTAAACTGCACAGCAGTCAAGCCCCTTCAGCCACCTGAGATTTACACCTAGATAACTGTTCAGATAACTACTTTAGCTAACTGAGACAAACACACTAAGTTGTTTGTGTTTGTTATTTACCCTAAAATAAAGGCCCCAGTAGAAGAGTTGCAATTCTTTAGTACCAGTAGAGAAGTTCAGTCACCCAGCACTTCTACTTCTGGTGTCCTCTGCTAAGTCTCTGACAGAAGCTTCCTAAGCCAGTGTTTAAATCTTGTTTCCTTTTGATAAGCCACTCCCCCTACTTACTTGATCTTTCTACAAGTAATTTAAACTGCACAGCAATCAAGCCCCTTCAGCCACCTGAGATTTACACCAAGATAACTGTTCAGATAACTACTTTAGCTTACTGAGACAAACGCACTATTATTTTTTGTGTTTGTTTTTTTACCCTAAATTAAAGGTCCCAGGAGAAGAGTTCTACTGGTTTGTTCCCATAGAGAAGTCAAGTCAACAGCACTCCTCCCTACTGGTGTCCTCTGCCAGGCCTCCGACAGAATATTTCTAAGGCAGTGTTTAGATCTAGATTCCTTCTAGCTAAGACACTCCCGCAATTACTAGATCTTTCTACAAGCAATTTGATCTGCACAGTAATCAAGCCTTTTCAGCCTCCTGAGATTTACACCTAGATAACTATTCAGATAACCACTTTTGTTAATGAAACAAACACACCAATTTTTTTTTGTCTATTTTTTTACCCTAATCTAAAGGTCCCAGTAGAAGAGCTCTACTTCTTCAGTCCCAGTAGAGAAGTCCAGTCACACAGCACTCTTCCTTCTGGTGTCCTTTGCCAAACCTCTAACAGAATCTTTCTAATGCAGTGCTTAAATCTAGTTTCCTTCTCGCTCAGCCACTCCCCCTACTTACTAGATCTTTCTACAAGTAATTTAAACTGCGCAGCAATCAAGACCCTTCAGCCACCTGAGATTTACACATAGATAACTGTTCAAATAACCACTTTGGCGTACTGAGACAAGCACACTAATTTTTGTTTGTTTCTTTGTTTTTTTTACTCTAAATTAAAGGTCCCAGAAGAAGAGCTGTACTTCCTTAGTCCCAGTATAGAAGTACAGTCACATAGCACTCTTCCTTCTGGTGTCCTGTGCTTAGCCTGTTAGCCTAATCTTTCTAAGGCAGAGTTTAGATCTTGTTTCCTTTAAGCTCAGCCACTCCCCTACTTACTATAGATTTCTACAAGTAATTTAAACTGCACAGCAATCAAGCCCCTTCAGCCACATGAGATTTACACATAGATAATTGATCAGATAACCACTTTAGCTAACTGAGAAAAACACTAATTTTTGTTTGTTTGTTTGTTTGTTTTACCTTAAATTAAAGGTCCCAGTAAAAGAATTCTACTTCTTTAGTCCCAGTAGAGAAATCCAGCCACTCATCACTCCTCCCTACTGGTGTCCTCTGTCAAGCATCCAACAGCTTCTTTCTAAGGCAGTGTTTAGATCCAGTTTTCTTCTTGCTAAGCCACTTCTTCTACTTACTAGCTTTTTGAAAAAATAATTAAAACTGCACAGCAATCCAGACCCTTCAGATACCTAAGCTATACACCTAGGTAAATGTTCAGATAACCACTTTAGCTAACTAAAGAAAACACTAATTTTTTTGTTTGTTTTGTCACCCAATATTAAAGGCCCTAGTAGAGAAGTCCAGTCACACAGCACTCTTTTCTACTGGTGTCCTCTGCAGAGCCTCTGACATAATCTTTCTAAGGCAGTGTTTAGATCAAGTTTATTTCTAGCTAAGCACCCCCCCTACTTTCTAAATATTTCTACAAGTAATTTAAACTGCACAGCAGTCAAGCCCCTTCAGCTATCTGAGATTTACACCTAGATTACTGTTCAGATAACTACTTTAGCTAACTGAGACAAACACACTAAGTTGTTTGTGTTTGTTATTTACCCTAAAATAAAGGCCCCAGTAGAAGAGTTGTAATTCTTCAGTACCAGTAGAGAAGTTTAGTCGCCCAGTACTTCTTCTTCTGGTGTCCTCTGCCAAGTCTCTGACAGAAGCTTACTAAGCAAGTGTTTAAATCTAGTTTCCTTTAAGATAAGCCACTCCCCCTACTCACTTGATCTTTCTACAAGTAATTTAAACTGCACAGCAATCAAGCCCCTTCAGCCACCTGAGATTTACACCTAGATAACTGTTCAGATAACTACTTTAGCTAACTGAGACAAACACACTAATATTTTTTTCGTTTGTTTTTTTACCCTAAATTAAAGGTCCCAGAAGAAGAGTTCTACTTTGTTTGTTCCCATAGAGAAGTCGAGTCATACAGCACTCCTCCCTACTGGTGTCCTTGACAGGCTTCCGACAGAATCTTTCTAAGGCAGGGTTTAGATCTAGATTCCTTCTAGCTAAGACACTCCCTCAATTACTAGATCTTTCTACAAGTAATTTGACCTGCACAGTAATCAAGCCTTTTCAGCCTCCTGAGATTTACACCTAGATAGCTATTCAGATAACCACTTTTGCTAAATGAAACAAACACACCAATTTTTTTTGTTTGTTTGTTTTTTTACCCTTATCTAAAGGTCTCAGTAGAAGAGCTCTTCTTCTTTAGTCCTAGTAGAGAAGTACAGTTACACAGCACTCTTTCTTCTGGGGTCCCTGCCAAGCCTCTAACAGAATCTTTCTAAAGCAGAGTTTAGATCCAGTTCCTTCTAGCTGCTTCACCCCCTAATACTTGATCTTTCACAAGTAATTTAAACTGCACAGCAATCAGGTCCTTACAGCCAGCGCGAGATTTACTACCTAGATAACTGTTCACTTAACTACTTTAGCTAACCTGAGACAAATATCTCTAATTATTTCGGTTCTTTTTACCCTAAAATAAGAAGGCCCAGTAAAATAATTCTACTTCTTAGTCCCAGAAGAGAAGACCAGTCACCATCACCCTCCCTACTGGTGTCCTCTGCTAAGCCTCCTCAGTCAGCTTCTTTCTAAGGCAGTGTTTAGATCTAGTTTCCTTCTTACTAAACCACTTCTTCTACTTACTAGATTTTCACGTAAACAATTAAAAACTGCTGAGCAATCAAGACCACAGATACCTAAGTATACACCTAGGCAACTGTTCAGATAACCACTTTAGCTAACCAAGAGAAACACACTAATTGTTTTGTTTGTTTTTTCACCCAAAATTAAAGGTCCTAGTAGAGAGTCCAGTCACAGCACTCCATCCTACTGTGTGCTCTGCAAAGCCTCTGACATAATCTTTCTAAGGCAGTGTTTATATCAAGTTTATTTCTAGCAAGCACTCCCTACTTTCTAAATCTTTCAGTAATTTAAACTGCACAGCAGTCAAGCCCTTCAGCCACCTGAGATTTACACCTAGATAACTGTTCAGATAACTACTTTAGTTAACTGAGACAAACACACTAGTTGTTTGTGTTTGTTATTTACTCCTAAAATAAAGGCCCCAGTAGAAGAGTTGCATTCTTTAGTACCAGTAGAGAAGTTCAGTCACCAGCACTTCTTCCTTCGGTGTCCTCTCTGAAGTCTCTGACAGAAGCTTCCTAAGCCAGTGTTTAAATCTTGTTTCCTTTGATAAGCCACTCCCCTACTCTTACTTGATCTTTCTAATAAGTAATTTAAACTGCACAGCAATCAGCCTCCATCCAGCCACCTGAGATTTACACCAAGATAACTGTTCAGATAACTACTTTAGTTAACTGAGACAAACACACCAATATTTTTAGTTTGTTTTTTACCCTAAATTAAAGGTCCCAAGAAGAGTTCTACTGGTTTGTTCCCATAGAGAAGTCGAGTCATACAGCACTCCTCCCTACTGGTGTCCTTGACAGGCTTCCAACAGAATCTTTCTAAGGCAGTGTTTAGATCTAGATTCCTTCTAGCTAAGACACTCCCCCAATTACTAGATCTTTCTACAAGCAATTTGACCTGCACAGTAATCAAGCCTTTTCAGCCTCCTGAAATTTACACCTAGATAACTATTCAGATAACCACTTTTGCTAAATGAAACAAACACACCAATTTTTTTTGTCTATTTTTTTACCCTAATCTAAAGGTCCCAGTAGAAGAGCTCTACTTCTTCAGTCCCAGTAGAGAAGTCCAGTCACACAGCACTCTTCCTTCTGGTGTCCTCTGCCAAACCTCTAACAGAATCTTTCTAATGTAGTGCATAAATCTAGTTTCCTTCTAGCTCAGAAACTTCCCCTACTTACTAGATCTTTCTACAAGTAATTTAAACTGCACAGCAATCAAGTCCCTTTAGCCACCTGAGATTTACACATAGATAACTGTTCAAATTACCACTTTGGCCTACTGAGACAAACACTCTAATTTTTGTTTGTTTCTGTGTTTTTACTCTAAATTAAAGGTCCTAGAAGAAGAGCTGTACCTTAGTCTCCAGTATAGAAGTACAGTCACATAGCACTCTTCCTTCTGGTGTCCCAGCTTAGCCTGTTACTTAATCTTTCTAAGGCAGAGTTTAGATCTTGTTTCCTAAGCTCAGCCACTCCCCTACTTACTATAGATTTCTAAGGAGTAATTTAAACTGCACAGCAATCAAGCCCTTCAGCCACCCGAGATTAGCATAGATAATTGATCAGATAACCACTTTAGCTAACTGAGAAAACACTAAATTTTGTTTGTTTCTTTGTTTGTTTTACCCTAAATTAAAGGTCCCAGTAAAAGAATTCTACTTCTTTAGTCCCAGTAGAGAAGTCCAGCCACTCATCACTCCTCCCTACTGGTGTCGTCTGTCAAGCATCCAACAGCTTCTTTCTAAGGCAGTGTTTAGATCTAGTTTTCTTCTTGCTAAGCCACTTCTTCTACTTACTAGATTTCTATGAGTAATTTAAACTGCACAGCAATCCCGACCCTTCAGATACCTAAGCTATACACCTAGGTAAATGTTCAGATAACCACTTTAGCTAACTAAGAGAAACGCACTAATTTTTTTTGTTTGTTTTGTCACCCAATATTAAAGGCCCTAGTAGAGAAGTCCAGTCACACAGCACTCTTTTCTACTGGTGTCCTCTGCAGAGCCTCTGACATAATCTTTCTAAGGCAGTGTTTAGATCAAGTTTATTTCAGCTACAACTCCGCTAATTTCTAAATCTTTCTACAGTAATTTAAACTTACAGCAGTCAAACCCATTCAGCCATCTGAGATTTACACCAAGATTACTGTTCAGATAACTACTTTAGTTTCAACTGAGACAAACACACTAAGTTGTTTGTGTTTGTTATTTTACCCTAAAAATAAAGGCCCCAGTAGAAGAGTTGTAATTCTTCAGTACCAGTAGAGAGTTCAGTCGCCCAGCACTTCTTCTTCTGGTGTCCTCTGCCAAGTCTCTGACAGAAGCTTCCTAAGCAAGTGTTTAAATCTAGTTTCCTTTTAGATAAGCCACTCCCCCTACTTACTTGATCTTTCTACAAGTAATTTAAACTGCACAGCAATCAAGCCCCTTCAGCCACCTGAGATTTACATCTAGATAACTGTTCAGATAACTACTTTAGCTAACTGAGACAAACACACTAATTTTTTTTTGTTTGTTTTTTTACCCTAAATTAAATGTCCCAGAAGAAGAGTTCTACTTGTTTGTTCCCATAGAGAAGTCGAGTCATACAGCACTCCTCCCTACTGGTGTCCTTGACAGGCTTCCTACAGAATCTTTCTAAGGCAGGGTTTAGATCTAGATTCCTTCTAGCTAGGACACTCCCCCAATTAATAGATCTTTCTACAAGTAATTTGACCTGCACAGTAATCAAGCCTTTTCAGCCTCCTGAGATTTACACCTAGATAACTATTCAGATAACCACTTTTGCTAAATGAAACAAACACACCAATTTTTTTTGTCTATTTTTTTACGCTAATCTAATGGTCCCAGTAGAAGAGCTCTACTTCTTCAGTCCCAGTAGAGAAGTCCAGTCACATAGCACTCTTCCTTCTGGTGTCCTCTGCCAAACCTCTAACAGAATCTTTCTAATGTAGTGCATAAATCTAGTTTCCTTCTAGCTCAGCCACTCCCCCTACTTACTAGATCTTTCTACAAGTAATTTAAACTGCACAGCAATCAAGTCCCTTCAGCCACCTGAGATTTACACATAGATAACTGTTCAAATAACCACTTTGGCCTACTGAGACAAACACAATAATTTTTGTTTGTTTCTTTGTTTTTGTACTCTAAATTAAAGGTCCCAGAAGAAGAGCTGTACTTCCTTAGTCCAAGTAGAGAAGTACAATCACATAGCACTCTTCCTACTGGTGTCCTATGCTTAGCCTGTTAGCCTAATCTTTCTAAGGCAGAGTTTAGATCTTGTTTCCTTCTAGCTCAGCCACTCCCCCTACTTACTATAGATTTATAGAAGTAATTTAAACTGCACAGCAATCAAGCCACTTCGGCCACCTGAGATTTTCACATAGCTAACTGATCAGATAACCACTTTAGCTAACTGAGAAAAACACACTAATTTTTGTTTGTTTATTTGTTTTACCCTAAATTAAAGGTCCCAGTAAAAGAATTCTACTTCTTTAGTCCCAGTAGAGAAGTCCAGCCACTCATCACTCCTCCCTACTGGTGTCCTCTGTCAAGCATCCAACAGCTTCTTTCTAAGGCAGTGTTTAGATCTAGTTTTCTTCTTGCTAGGCCACTTCCTCTACTTACTAGGTTTCTGATGAAATAATTAAAACTGCACAGCATTCCGGACCCTTCAGATACCTAAGCTATACAGCTAGGTAAATATTCAGATAACCACTTTAGCTAACTGAGAGAAACACACTAATTTTTTTTTTTTGTTTGTTTTTTTACCCTTATCTAAAGGTCTCAGTAGAAGAGCTCTTCTTCTTTAGTCCTAGTAGAGAAGTACAGCTACACAGCACTCTTTCTTCTGGTGTCCTATGCCAAGCCTGTGACAGAATCTTTCTAAGGCAGAGTTTAGATCCAGTTTCCTTCTAGCTAAGCCACTCCCCCTAATACTTGATCTTTCTACAAGTAATTTAATCTGCACAGCAATCAGGCCCTTACAGCCAGCTGAGATTTACACCTAGATAACTGTTCACTTAACTACTTTAGCTAACTGAGACAAACACACTAATTATTTTGTGTTTCTTTTTTTACCCTAAATTGAAGGTCCCAGTAAAAGAATTCTACTTCTTTAGTCCCAGAAGAGAAGACCAGTCACTCATCACTCCTTCCTACTGGTGTCCTCTGCTAAGCCTCTGACAGCTTCTTTCTAAGGCAGTGTTTAGATCTAGTTTCCTTCTTGCTAAACCACTTCTTCTACTTACTAGATTTTTCATGAAACAATTAAAACTGCTGAGCAATCAAGACCCGTCAGATACCTAAGCTATACACCTAGGCAACTGTTCAGATAACCACTTTAGCTAACTAAGAGAAACACACTAATTGTTTTTGTTTGTTTTTTCACCCAAAATTAAAGGTCCTAGTAGAGAAGTCCAGTCACACAGCACTCCATCCTACTGGTGTGCTCTGCAAGGCCTCTGACATAATCTTTCTAAGGCAGTGTTTATATCAAGTTTATTTCTAGCTAAGCACTCCCCCTACTTTCTAAATCTTTCTACAAGTAATTTAAACTGCACAGCAGTCAAGCCCCCTTCAGCCACCTGAGATTTACACCTAGATAACTGTTCAGATAACTACTTTAGCTAACTGAGACAAACACACTAAGTTGTTTGTGTTTGTTATTTACCCTAAAATAAAGGCCCCAGTAGAAGAGTTGCAATTCTTTAGTACCAGTAGAGAAGTTCAGTCACCCAGCACTTCTACTTCTGGTGTCCTCTGCCAAGTCTCTGACAGAAGCTTCCTAAGCCAGTGTTTTAAATCTTGTTTCCTTTTGGATAAGCCACTCCCACCTTCTACTTGATCTTTCTACAAGTAATTTAAACTGCACAGCAATCAGCCCATTCAGCCACCTGAGATTTACACCAAGATAACTGTTCAGATAACTACTTTAGCTAACTGAGACAAACACACTAATATTTTTGTGTTTGTTTTTTACTCCTAAATTAAAGGTCCCAGGAGAAGAGTTCTACTGGTTTGTTCCCATAGAGAAGTCGAGTCATACAGCACTCCTCCCTACTGGTTTCCTTGACAGGCTTCCAACAGAATCTTTCTAAGGCAGTGTTTAGATTTAGATTCCTTCCAGCTAAGACACTCCCCCAATTACTAGATATTTCTACAAGCAATTTGACCTGCACAGTAATCAGGCCTTTTCAGCCTCCTGAGATTTAAACCTAGATAACTATTCAGATAACCACTTTTGTTAATGAAACAAACACACCAATTTTTTTTGTCTATTTTGTTACCCTAATCTAAAGGTCCCAGTAGAAGAACTCTACTTCTTCAGTCCCAGTAGAGAAGTCCAGTCACACAGCACTCTTCCGTCTGGTGCCCTCTGCCAAACCTCTAACAGAATCTTTCTAATGCAGTGCTGAAATCTAGTTTCCTTCTCGCTCAGCCACTCCCCCTACTTACTAGTTCTTTCTACAAGTAATTTAAACTGCACAGCAATCAAGTCCCTTTAGCCACCTGAGATTTACACATAGATAACTGTTCAAATTACCACTTTGGCCTACTGAGACAAACACTCTAATTTTTGTTTGTTTCTTTGTTTTTTTACTCTAAATTAAAGGTCCCAGAAGAAGAGCTGTACTTCCTTAGTCCCAGTATAGAAGTACAGTCACATAGCACTCTTCCTTCTGGTGTCCTGTGCTTAGCCTGTTACGTAATCTTTCTAAGGCAGAGTTTAGATCTTGTTTCCTTCAAGCTCAGCCACTCCCCCTACTTACTATAGATTTCTATGAGTAATTTAAACTGCACAGCAATCAAGCCCCTTCAGCCACCTGAGATTTACGCATAGATAATTGATCAGATAACCACTTTAGCTAACTGAGAAAAACACTAATTTTTGTTTGTTTCTTTGTTTGTTTTACCCTAAATTAAAGGTCCCAGTAAAAGAATTCTACTTCTTTAGTCCCAGTAGAGAAGTCCAGCCACTCATCACTCCTCCCTACTGGTGTCGTCTGTCAAGCATCCAACAGCTTCTTTCTAAGGCAGTGTTTAGATCTAGTTTTCTTCTTGCTAAGCCACTTCTTCTACTTACTAGCTTTTTGACAAAATAATTAAAACTGCACAGCAATCCCGACCCTTCAGATACCTAAGCTATACACCTAGGTAAATGTTCAGATAACCACTTTAGCTAACTAAGAGAGACGCACTAATTTTTTTTGTTTGTTTTGTCACCCAATATTAAAGGCCCTAGTAGAGAAGTCCAGTCACACAGCACTCTTTTCTACTGGTGTCCTCTGCAGAGCCTCTGACATAATCTTTCTAAGGCAGTGTTTAGATCAAGTTTATTTCTAGCTAAGCACCCCCGCTAATTTCTAAATCTTTCTACAAGTAATTTAAACTGCACAGCAGTCAAACCCCTTCAGCCATCTGAGATTTACACCTAGATTACTGTTCAGATAACTACTTTAGCTAACTGAGACAAACACACTAAGTTGTTTGTGTTTGTTATTTTACCCTAAAATAAAGGCCCCAGTAGAAGAGTTGTAATTCTTCAGTACCAGTAGAGAAGTTCAGTCGCCCAGCACTTCTTCTTCTGGTGTCCTCTGCCAAGTCTCTGACAGAAGCTTCCTAAGCCAGTGTTTAAATCTAGTTTCCTTTTAGATAAGCCACTCCCCCTACTTACTTGATCTTTCTACAAGTAATTTAAACTGCACAGCAATCAAGCCCCTTCAGCCACCTGAGATTTTCACCTAGATAACTGTTCAGATAACTACTTTAGCTAACTGAGACAAACACACTAATATTTTTTGTGTTTGTTTTTTTACCCTAAATTAAAGGTCCCAGAAGAAGAGTTCTACTTCTTTGTTCCCATAGAGAAGTCGAGTCATACAGCACTCCTCCCTACTGGTGTCCTCTGCCAGGCCTCCGACAGAATCTTTCTAAGCCAGTGTTTAGATCTAGATTCCTTCAAGCTAAGACACTCCCCCAATTACTAGATCTTTCTACAAGCAATTTTACCTGCACAGTAATCAAGCCTTTTCAGCCTCCTGAGATTTACACCTAGATAACTATTCAGATAACCACTTTTGCTAAATGAAACAAACACACCAATTTTTTTTGTCTATTTTTTACCCTAATTTTAAGGTCCCAGTAGAAGAGCTCTCCTTCTTCAGTCCCAGTAGAGAAGTCCAGTCACACAGCACTCTTCCTTCTGGTGTCCTCTGCCAAACCTCTAACAGAATCTTTCTAATGCAGTGCTTAAATCTAGATTCCTTCAAGCCCAGCCACTCCCCCTACTTACTAGATCTTTCTACAAGTAATTTAAACTGCACAGCAATCAAGACCCTTCAGCCACCTGAGATTTACCCATAGATAACTGTTCAAATAACCACTTTGGCCTACTTAGACAAAAACAATAATTTTTGTTTTTTTCTTTGTTTTTTTTTACTCTAAATTAAAGGTCCTAGAAGAAGAGCTGTACTTCCTTAGTCCCCGTAGAGAAGTACAGTCACATAGCACTCTTCCTTCAGGTGTCCTATGCTTAGCCTGTTACGGAATCTTTCTAAGGCAGAGTTTAGATCTTGTTTCCTTCCAGCTCAGCCACTCCCCCTACTTACTATAGATTTCTACAAGTAATTTAAACTGCACAGCAATCAAGCCCCTTCAGCCACCTGAGATTTACACATAGATAACTGATCAGATAACCACTTTAGCTAACTGAGAAAAACACACTAATTTTTGTTTGTTTATTTGTTTTACCCTAAATTAAAGGTCCCAGTAAAAGAATTCTACTTCTTTAGTCCCAGTAGAGAAGTCCAGCCACTCATCACTCCTCCCTACTGGTGTCCTCTGTCAAGCATCCAACAGCTTCTTTCTAAGGCAGTGTTTAGATCTAATTTTCTTCTTGCTAGGCCACTTCCTCTACTTACTAGGTTTCTGATGAAATAATTAAAACTGCACAGCAATCCAGACCCTTCAGATACCTAAGCTATACACCTAGGTAAATGTTCAGATAACCACTTTAGCTAACTGAGAGAAACACACTAATTTTTTTTGTTTGTTTTGTCACCCAAAATTAAAGGCCCTAGTAGAGAAGTCCAGTCACACAGCACTCTTTTCTACTGGTGTCCTCTGCAGAGCCTCTGACATAATTTTCTAAGTCAGTGTTTAGATCTAGTTTCCTTCTAGCTAAGCCACTCCGCCTACTTACTAAATCTTTCTTCAAATAATTTAAACTGCACAGCAATCATGCCCCTTCAGCCACCTGAGATTTACACCTAGATAACTGATCAGATAACTACTTTAGCTATCTGTGACAAACCCACTAATTTGTTTGTGTTTGTTTTTTTCCCCTAAATTAAAGGTCCCTGTATAAGAGTTGTAATTCTTTAGTCCCAGTAGAGGAGTTCTGTCACCCAGCACTTCTTCTTCTGGTGTCCTCTGCCAAGCCTCCCACAGAATCTTTCTAAGACAGTGTTTAGAACTAGTTTCCTTCTTGCTAAGCCACTTCCCCTGCTTATTAAACCTTTCTACAAGTATTTTAAACTGCAGATCAATCAAGCCCCTTCAGTCACTTGAGGTTTACTCCTAGATAACTGTTCAGATAACCTCTTTAGCTAACTGAAAGAAACACACTAGAAACATAGAAACATAGACTTTGATGTCCCATCTAGTCTGCCCATTTCCCTACCTACAGGATTGGCCGCAGATCCTAGTTAACCATCAACCTATTTGTTCCTACCCCACACAAGAATTGCCTTATGTCTGTCCCATGCATTCTTGAATTCTCCCACAGTTTTAGGCCTCTCAACCTCTTCAGGAAGGCTGTTCCATGCATCCACTACCCTCTCTGTGAAATAATACTTCCTCACATTGCCCCTGAACCGCCCTCCTTCTATCTTTATATTGTGTCCCCTTGTTCTTGGAAGTCTCTTTTTCTGAAAGATACTTCCCTCTGGGACTTTGTTGATTCCACTTGGGTACTTAAATGTTTTTATCATGTCCCCCCTCTCCCTTCTTTCCTCTAGGGTATACATATTAAGCTCCTTTAGTCTCTCCTCATATGGCTTCTCTTGCAGATACTGCACCATTTTAGTTGCCCTCCTCTGGACTACCTCTATCCTGTCTATGTCTGAGCAGAGATGTGGTCTCCAGAACTGGACACAGTACTCCAGATGGGGTCTCACCATCTGCCTGTACAGAGGGATAACAACTTCCTGTTTTCTGCTGCTGATGCCTCTCTCTATATATCCCAGTATACCCCCAGCCCTCCCTACTGCCTTTTCACACTAATTTTATTTTAAGTTTTTTTACCCTAAATTAAAGGACCCAGTAGAAGACTTCTACTTCTTCAGTCCCAGTAGAGAAGGCCAGTCACACAGCACTTCTTCCTACTGGTGTCCTCTGCAAAGCCTGAGAGAGAATCTTTCTAAGGCAGTGTTTAAATGTAATTTCCTTCTTGCTAAGCCACTCCCCCTACTTACTAGATCTTTCTACAAGTAATTTTAACTGCATAGTAATCAAGCCCTTTCATCCACCTGAGATCTACACCTAGATTACGGTTCAAATAACCACTTTACCTAACTGAGACAAACACACTAATTTTTGTTTGTTTTTTTACCCTAATCTAAAGGTCTCAGTAGTAGAGCTCTACTTCTTTAGTCCCAGTAGAGAAGTACAGTCACATAGCACTCTTCCTTCTGGTGTCCTATGCCAAGCCTGTGAGAGAATCTTTCTCAGTCAGAGTTTAGATCTTGTTTCCTTCTAGCTCAGCCACTCCCCCTGCTTACTAGATCTTCCTACAAGTAATTTAAACTGCTCAGCAATCAAGCTCCTTCATGCCACCTAAGATCTACACCTAGATAACTGTTCAGATAACCACTTTAGCTAACTGAGAAAAACAAACAAATATTTGTGTGTTTGCTTTTTTAACCCTAATCTAAAGGTCTCAGTAGAAGACCTCTACTTCTTTAGTCCCAGTAGAGAAGTCCATTCACACAGCTCTCTTTCCTACTGGTGTTCTATGCCAAGCCTGTGACAGAATCTTTCTAAGACAGTGTTTAGATCTAGTTTCCTTCTAGCAAAGCCAAACCCCCTACTGACTTAATCTTTCTACAAGTAAGTTAAACTGCACAGCAATCAAGCCCCTTCAGCCACCTGAGGTTTACAACTAGATAACTGTTCAGATAAAAACTTTAGCTAACTGAGAGAAACACACTATTTTTGTTTTCACCCAGAATTAATGGTCCCTGTAGAGAAGTCCAGTCACACAACACTCCTTCCTACTAGTGTCCTCTGCAAAGCCTGTGACAGACTCTTTCTAAGGCAGGGTTTAGACCTAGTTTCCTTCAGCTAATCAACTCCCCCTACTTACTAAATCTTTCTTCAAGGAATTTAAACTTCACATGAATCAAGCCCCTTCAGTCTCCTGAGATTTACAACTAGATAAGTGTTCAGATAACTACTTTAGCTAACTAAGACAAACACACAATTTTTTTGTGGGTTTTTTTACCCTAAATTAAAGGTCCCAGTAGAAGAGTTCTACTTGATTGTCCCAGTAGAGAAGTTCAGTCACTCAACACTCCTTCCTACTGGTGTCCTCTGCCATGCTTCCAACAGAATCATTGTAAGACAGTGTTTAGATCTAGTTTCCTTCTAGCTAAGCCACTTCCCCTACTTACTAGACCTTTCTACAAGTATTTTAAACTGCAGATCCATCAAGCCCCTTCAGCCACTTGAGGTTAACTCCTAGATAACTCTTTAGATAACCTCTTTAGAAAACTGAGACAAACACACTCATTTTTTTTGTTTGATTGTTATTTTAGCCTGAAATAAAGGCCCCAGTGGAAGAGTTCTACTACTTTTGTCCCAGTAGAGAAGTTCAGACACACAGCACTTCTTCCTTCTAGTGTCCTCTGCCAAGCCTGTGACAGAATCTTTCTGAGCCAGTGGTTAAATCTAGTTTCCTTCAAGCTAAGCCACTCCCCCTACTTTCTAGATCCTTCTACAAGTAATTTTAACTGCACAGCAATCACGCCCCTTCAGCCACCTGAGATTTACACCTAGATAACTTTTCTGATATCTACTTTAGCTAACTGAGACAAAGACACTAATTTGTTTGTGTTTGTTTTTTTACCCTAAATTAAAGGTCTCAGTAGAAATTTTCTACTTATTCATCCCAGTAGAGAAGTCTAGTCACACAGCACTCCACACCACTGGTGTCCTCTGCAAAGCCTGTTACAGAATCTTTCAAAGGCAGAGTTTAGATCTAGTTTCCTTCTAGCTAAGCAACTTCCCCTACTTACTAGACCTTTCTACAATTATTTTAAACTGCAGATCATTCAAGCCTCTTCAGCCACTTGAGATGTACTCCTAGATAACTGTTCAGATAACCCCTTTAGCTAACTTAGACAAACACACCAATTTTTTTTTGGTTTGTTTTTTTTTTTTACCCTAAATTAAAGGTCCCAGTAGAAGAGTTGTAATTCTTTAGTCCCAGTAGAGAACTTCAGTCACCCAGCACTTCTTCTGGTGTCCTCTGCCAAGCCTCCGACATATGCTTCCTAAGCCAGTGTTTAAATCTAATTTGCTTCAAGATAAGCCACTCCGCCTACTTTCTAGATCTTTCTACAAGTAATTTTATCTACACAGCAATCAGGGCTATTCAGACACCTGAGAATTACAGCTTTATATCAGTTCAGATAACCACTTTAGCTAACTAAAAGAAACACTCTCATTTTTTTTAAGTTTGTTTTTTTTAACCTAATTTAAATGACCTAGTAGAAGAGTTCTACTTCTTTAGTCCCAGTAGAGAAGGCCTGTCACACAGCACTTCTTCCTACTGGTGTCCTCTGCAATCCCTGAGAGAGAATCTTTCTAAGGCAGTGTTTAAATGTAATTTCCTTCTTGCTAAGCCACTCCCCATACTTACTAGATCTTTCTACAAGTAATTTAAACTGCATTGTAATCAAGCCCTTTCAGCCACCTGAGATTTACACCTAGATAACTGTTCAAATAACCACTTTACCTAACTGAGACAAACACACTAATTTTTGTTTGTTTGTTTTTTTACCCTAATCTGAAGGTCTCAGTGGAAGAGCTCTACTTCTTTAGTCCCAGTAGAGAAGTACAGTCACATAGCACTCTTCCTTCTGGTGTCCTATGCCAAGCCTGTGAGAGAATCTTTCTAAGTCAGAGTTTAGATCTTGTTTCCTTCTAGCTTAGCCACTCCCCCTACTTACTAGATCTTTCTACACGTAATTTAAACTGCACAGCAATCAAGCCCCTTCAAGCCACCTGAGATTTGCACCTAGATAACTGTTCAGATAACCACTTTAGCTAACTGAGAAAAACAAACTAATTTTTGCTTGTTTGTTTGTTTTTTCACCCAAAATTAAATGTTCCAGTAAAAGGATTCTACTTCTTTAGTCCCAGTAGAAAAGTCCATTCACAGAGCTCTCCTTCCTACTGGTGTTCTATGTCAAGCCTGTGACAGAATCTTTCTAAGACAGTGTTTAGATCTAGTTATCTTATAGCTAAGCCAAACCCCCTACTTACTTGATCTTTCTACAACAAATTTAAACTGCACAGCAATCAAGCCCCTTCAGCCACCTGAGATTTACACCTAGATAACTACTCGGATAACTACTTTAGCTAGCTGAGGCAAACACACTAATATTTTTGTGTTTTTTTTTACTCTAAATTAAAGGTCACTATAGAAGAGTTGAACTTGTTTGTCCCCGTATAGAAGTCGAGTCATTCAGCACTCCTCCCTACTGATGTCCTCTGCCAAGCCTCCAACAGAATCTTTCTAAGGCAGTGTTTAGATCTAGTTTCCTTCTAGCTAAGCCACTTCCCCTGCTTACCAGACCTTTCTACAAGTATTTTAAACTGCAGATCAATCAAGCCCTCTCAGCCTCCTGAGATTTACACATAGATAACTGTTCTAATAACCACTTTACCTAAATGAGACAAACACACTGATTTTTGTTTGTTTGTTTTTTTACCCTAATCTAAAGGTCTCAGTGAAGGCTCTGCTACTTTAGTCCCAGTAGAAGTACAGTCACTGAGCACTCTTCCTTCTGGTGTTCTGTGCCAAGCCTGTGGCAGAATCTTTCAAGTCAGAGTTTAGAACTTGTTTCCTTCTAGCTAAGTTCCAAACCCCTACTACTTGATCTTTCTACAAGAAATTTAAACCCACAGCAATCAAGCCACTTCACCCACCTGAGATTTACAGCTAGATAACTACTTTAGTTAACTGAGACAAACACACTAATTTTTTGTGTTGTTTTTTTACCCAAATTAAAGGTCCCAATAGAAGAGTTGAACTTGTTTGTCCCCATAGAGAAGCTAATATACAGCACTCCTCCCTACTGATGTCCTCTGCTAAGCCTCCGACAGAATATTTCTAAGGCAGTGTTTAGATCTAATTTCCTTCTAGCTAAGCCACTTCCCCTGCTTACTAGACCTTTCTACAAGTATTTTAAACTGCAGATCAATGAAGCCCCTTCAGCCACCTGAGATTTACACATAGATAGCTGTTCTAATAACCACTTTACCTAACTGAGACAAATACACTAATTTTTGTTTCTTGTTTTTTTTTACCCTAATCTAAAGGTCTCAGTAGAAGAGCTCTACTTCTTTAGTCCCAGTAGAGAAGTAAGTCACACAGCGCTCTTCCTACTGGTGTCCTATGCCAAGCCTGTGACAGAATCTTTCTAAGTCAGAGTTTAGATCTTGTTTCCTTCTAGCTCCGCCTATCCCCTACTTACTAGATCTTTCTGCAAGTAATTTAAACTGCACAGCAATCAAGCCCCTTCATTCCACCTGAGATTTACACCTTGATAACTGTTCAGATAACTTCTTTATTTAACTGAGAAAACAAACTAATTTTTGTTTGTTTTTTTTACCCTAAACTAAATTCTCAGTAGAAGAGCTCTACTTCTTTAGTCCTAGTAGAGAAGTCCATTCACACAGCTCTCCTTCCTACTGGTGTTCTATGCCAAGCCTGTGACAGAATCTTACTAAGGCAGTGTTTAGATCTAGTTTCCTTCTAGCTAAGCCAAACCCCCGATTTACTTGATCTTTCTGCAAGTAATTTAAACTGCACAGCAATCAAAACCCTTCAGCCACCTGAGATTTACAACTAGATTGCTGTTCAGATAACCACTTTAGCTAACTGAGAGAAACACACTATTTTTTTTATTTTTCACCTCAAATTAAAGGTCCTGTAGAGGTCCAGTCACACAACACTCCTTCCTACTAGTGTCCTCTGCAAAGCCTGTGACAGAATCTATCTAAGGCAGGGGTTTAGATCTTGTTCCTTCTAGCTTATCCACTACCTCTACTTACTAAATCTTTCTTCAAGAATTTAAACTGCACAGCAATCAAGCCCTTCACCCACCTGAGATTTACAACTCGATAAGTGTTCAGATAAAAACTTTAGCTAACTGAGACAAACACACCAATTTTTTGTGGTTTTTTTACCCTAAATTAAAGGTCCCAGTAGAAGAGTTCTACTTGTTTGTCCCGGTAGAGGTTCAGTCACACAACATTCTCCCTGCTTTTGTCTTCTGCCAAAGCCTCCAACAGAAACATTGTAAGACAGTGTTTAGATCTAGTTTCCTTCTAGCTAAACCACTTCCCCTACTTACTTGACCTATCTACACGTATTTCAAACTGCTGATCAATCAAGTCCCTTCAGCCACTTGAGGTTAACTCCTAGATAACTGTTTAGATAACCTCTTTAGCTATCTGAGACAAACACACTAATTTTTTTGTTTGATTGTTTTTTTACCCAAAATTAAAGGCCCCAGTAGAAGAGTTCTACTACTTTAGTCCCAGGAGAGAAGTTCAGTAACACAGCATTTCTTCCTTCTAGTGTTGTCTGCCATGCCTCTGACAGAATCTTTTAGAGTCAGTGTTTAAATCTAGTTTCCTTCTAGCTAAGCCACTCCCTCTACTTTCTAGATCCTTCTACAAGTAATTTTAACTGCACAGCAATAAAGCCCTTCAGCCATCTGAGATTTACACCTTGATAACTGTTCAGATAACTACTTCAGCAAACTGAGACAAACACATTAATTTGTTTGTGTTTGTTTTTTTACCCTAAATTAAAGGTCCCAGTGGAAGAGTTCTTCTTATTTGTCCCAGTAGAGAAGTCCAGTCACTCAGCACTCCACCTCACTGGTGTCCTATGCCAAGCCTGTTACAGAATCTTTCTAAGGCATTGCTTAGATCTAGTGTCCTTCTAGCTAAGCAAATTCCCCCACTTACTAGACCTTTCTACAAGTATTTTAAACTGCAGATCAATCAAGCCCCTTCAGTCTCTTGACATTTACTCCTAGATAACTGTTCAGATAACCTCTTTAGCTATCTGAGACAAACACACTAATTTTTTTGTTTGATTGTTTTTTTACCCTAAATTAAAGGCCCCAGTAGAAGAGTTCTACTACTTTAGTCCCAGTAGAGAAGTTCAATAACACAGCACTTCTTCCTTCTAGTGTCGTCTTCCATGCCTCTGACGGAATCTTTCAGAGGCAGTGATTAATCTAGTTTCCTTCTGGCTAAGCCACTCCCTCTACTTTCTAGATCCTTCTACAAGTAATTTTAACTGCACAGCAATAAAGCCCTTCAGCCACCTGAGATTTACACCTTGATAACTGTTCAGATAACTACTTTAGCAAACTGAGACAAACACATTAATTTGTTTGTGTTTGTTTTTTTACCCTAAATTAAAGGTCCCAGTGGAAGAGTTCTTCTTATTTGTCCCAGTAGAGAAGTCCAGTCACTCAGCACTCCACCTCACTGGTGTCCTCTGCCAAGCCTGTTACAGAATTTTCTAAGGCATTGCTTAGATCTAGTTTCCTTCTAGGTAAGCCACTTCCCCACACTACTAGACCTTTCTAAGTATTTTAAACTGCAGATCAGTCAAGCCTTCATTCTCTTGACATTTACTCCTAGATAACTGTTCAGATAACCCTTTAGCTAACTGAGACAAACACACTAATTTGTTTGTTTAATTTTTTTACCCTAAATTAAAGGTCCCAGTAGAAGTGTTGTAATTCTTTAGTCCAGGTAGAGAAGTTCAGTCACACAGCACTTCTTCTTCTGGTGTCTCTGTAAGCCATGACAAATGCTTCCTAATCCAGTGTTAAATCTAGTTTTCTTCTAGATAAGCCACTCCCCCTACTTTCTAGATCTTTCTACAAGTAACTTTATCTGAACAGCAATCAAGGCTATTCAGCCACCTGAGAATTACACCTTGATATCAGTTCAGATAACCACTTTAGCTAACTAAAAGAAACACACTATTTGCTTTAAGTTTTTTTTTTACCCTAAATTAAATGACCCAGTAGAAGTGTTCTACTTTCTTTGTCCCAGTAGAAGGACTGTCACACAGCATTCTTCCTACTGAGTGTCCTCCTGCAAACCTGAGAGAGAATCTTACTAAGGCAGGTGTTTAAATGTAATTTCCTTCTTGCTAATCAACTCCCCCACTTACTAGATCTTTATTCAAGTAATTTAGCTGCATAGTAATCAAGCCCTTCAGCCACCTGAGATTTACATCATAGATAACTGCTCAAATAACCACTTTACCTATCTGAGACAAACACACTAATTTTTTGTTTGTTTTTACCTAATCTAAAGGTCTCAGTAAAAGAACTCTACTTCTTTAGTCCCACTAGTGAAGTACAGTCACACAGCATTCTTCCTCCGAGTGTCTATGCCAAGCCTGTGAGAGAATCTTTCTTAGTCAGAGTTTACATCTTGTTCCTTCTAACGCAACCCTCCCCTACTTACTAGATCTTTCTAAAGTAATTTAAACTGCACAGCAATCAAGCCCCTTCATGCCACCTGAGATTTACACTAGATAACTGTTCAGATCACCACTTTAGCTAACTGACAAAACAAACTAATTTTTGTTTGATTCTTTGTTTTTTACTCTAAATTAAAGGTCCCAGAAGAAGAGCTGTACTTCCTTAGTCCCAGTAGAGAAGTACAGTCACACAGCACTCTTCCTTCTGGTGTCCTATGCTTAGCCTGTTACGGAATATTTCTAAGGCAGAGTTTAGATCTTGTTTCCTTCAAGCTCAGCCACTCCCCCTACTTACTATAAATTTCTATAAGTAATTTAAACTGCACAGCAATCAAGCCCCTTCAGCCACCTGAGATTTACACATAGATAATTGATCTGATAACCACTTTAGCTAACTCAGAAAAACACATTAATTTTTGTTTGTTTGATTTACCCTAAATTGAAGGTCCGAGTAAAAGAATTCTACTTCTTTAGTCCCAGTAGAGAAGTCCAGCCACTCATCACTCCTCCCTACTGGTGTCCTCTGTCAACCATCCAACAGCTTCTTTCTAAGGCAGTGTTTAGATCTAGTTTTCTTCTTGCTAAGCCACTTCCTCTACTTACTAGTTTTTTGACAAAATAATTAAAACTGCACAGCAATCCAGACCCTTGAGATACCTTAGCTATACACCTAGGTAAATGTTCAGATAACACTTTAGCTAACTGAGAGAAACACACTAATTTTTTTTGTTTGTTTTGTCACCCAAAATTAAAGGCCCTAGTAGAGACGTCCAGTCACACAGTGCTCTTTTCTACTGGTGTCCTCTGCAGAGCCTCTGACATAATCTTTCTAAGGCAGTGTTTAGATCAAGTTTATTTCTAGCTAAGCACTCCCCCTACTTTCTAAATCTTTCTACAAGTAATTTAAACTGCACAGCAGTCAAGCCCCTTCGGCCACCTGAGATTTACACCTAGATAACTTTTCAGATAACTACTTTAGCTAACTGAGACAAACACACTAAGTTGTTTGTGTTTGTTATTTACCCTAAAATAAAGGCCTCAGTAGAAGAGTTGTAATCCTTTAGTACCAGTAGATAAGTTCGGTCACCCAGCACTTCTTCTTCTGGTGTCCTCTGCCAAATCTCTGACACAAGCTTCCTAAGCCAGGGTTTAAATCTAGTTTCCTTTTAGATAAGCCACTCCCACTACTTACTTGATCTTTCTACAAGCAATTTAAACTGCACAGTAATCAAGCCCCTTCAGCCACCTGAGATTTACACCTAGATAACTGTTCAGATAACTACTTTAGCTAACTGAGACAAACACACTAATTTTTTTGTGTTTGTTTTTTTACCCTAAATTAAAGGTCCCAGAAGAAGAGTTCTACTTGTTTGTTCCCATAGAGAAGTCGAGTCAACAGCACTCCTCCCCTACTGGTGTCCTTGACAGGCCTCCTAACAGAATCTTTCTAAGCCAGTGTTTAGATCTAGATTCCTTCTAGCTAAGACACTCCCCCAATTACTAGATCTTTCTACAAGTAATTTGACCTGCACAGTAATCAAGCCTTTTCAGCCTCCTGAGAGTTGCACCTAGATAACTATTCAGATAACCACTTTTGCTAAATGAAACAAACACACCAATTTGTTTGTCTATTTTTTTACCCTAATCTAAAGGTCCCAGTAGAAGAGCTCTACTTCTTCAGTCCCAGTAGAGAAGTCCAGTCACACAGCACTCTTCCTTCTGGTGTCCTCTGCCAAGCCTCTAACAGAATCTTTCTAATGCAGTGCTTAAATCTAGTTTCCTTCTAGCTCAGCCACTCCCCCTACTTACTAGATCTTTCTACAAGTAATTTAAACTGCACAGCAATCAAAACCCTTCAGCCACCTGAGATTTACACATAGATAACTGTTCAAATAACAACTTTGGCCTACTGAGACAAACACACTAATTTTTGTTTGTTTCTTTGATTTTTTTACTCTAAATTAAAGGTCCCAGAAGAAGAGCTGTACTTCCTTAGTCCCAGTAGAGAAGTACAGTCACATAGCACTCTTCCTTCTGGTGTCCTATGCTTAGCCTGTTACGGAATCTTTCTAAGGCAGAGTTTAGATCTTGTTTCCTTCAAGCTCAGCCACTCCTCCTACTTACTATAGTTTTCTACACGTAATTTAAACTGCACAGCAATCAAGCCCCTTCAAGCCACCTGAGATTTGCACCTAGATAACTGTTCAGATAACCACTTTAGCTAACTGAGAAAAACAAACTAATTTTTGCTTGTTTGTTTGTTTTTTCACCCAAAATTAAATGTTCCAGTAAAAGGATTCTACTTCTTTAGTCCCAGTAGAAAAGTCCATTCACAGAGCTCTCCTTCCTACTGGTGTTCTATGTCAAGCCTGTGACAGAATCTTTCTAAGGCAGTGTTTAGATCTAGTTTTCTTATAGCTAAGCCAAACCCCCTACTTACTTGCTCTTTCTACATGAAATTTAAACTGCATAGCAATCAAGCCCCTTCAGCCACCTGAGATTTACACCTAGATAACTACTCGGATAACTACTTTAGCTAGCTGAGGCAAACACACTAATTTTTTTTGGTTTTTTTTTTACTCTAAATTAAAGGTCACTTTAGAAGAGTTGAACTTGTTTGTCCCCGTATAGAAGTCGAGTCATTCAGCACTCCTCCCTACTGATGTCCTCTGCCAAGCCTCCAACAGAATCTTTCTAAGGCAGTGTTTAGATCTAGTTTCCTTCTAGCTAAGCCACTTCCCCTGCTTACCAGACCTTTCTACAAGTATTTTAAACTGCAGATCAATCAAGCCCTCTCAGCCTCCTGAGATTTACACATAGATAACTGTTCTAATAACCACTTTACCTAAATGAGACAAACACACTGATTTTTGTTTGTTTGTTTTTATACCCTAATCTAAAGGTCTCAGTAGAAGAGCTCTACTTCTTTAGTCCCAGTAGAGAAGTACAGTCACACAGCACTCTTCCTTCTGGTGTTCTATGCCAAGCCTGTGGCAGAATCTTTCTAAGTCAGAGTTTAGAACTTGTTTCCTTCTAGCTAAGCCAAACCCCCTACTTACTTGATCTTTCTACAAGAAATTTAAACTCCACAGCAATCAAGCCACTTCACCCACCTGAGATTTACAGCTAGATAACTACTTTAGCTAACTGAGACAAACACACTAATTTTTTGTGTTTGTTTTTTTTACCCTAAATTAAAGGTCCCAATAGAAGAGTTGAACTTGTTTGTCCCCATAGAGAAGTCGAGTCATACAGCACTCCTCCCTACTGATGTCCTCTGCTAAGCCTCCGACAGAATATTTCTAAGGCAGTGTTTAGATCTAATTTCCTTCTAGCTGAGCCACTTCCCCTGCTTACTAGACCTTTCTACAAGTATTTTAAACTGCAGATCAATGAAGCCCCTTCAGCCACCTGAGATTTACACATAGATAGCTGTTCTAATAACCACTTTACCTAACTGAGACAAATACACTAATTTTTGTTTCTTGTTTTTTTTACCCTAATCTAAAGGTCTCAGTAGAAGAGCTCTACTTCTTTAGTCCCAGTAGAGAAGTAGTCACACAGCGCTCTTCCTACTGGTGTCCCTATGCCAAGCCTGTGACAGAATCTTTCTAAGTCAGAGTTTAGATCTTGTTTCTTCAGCTCCGCCCATCCCCACTTAGTAGATCTTTCTGCAAATTTAAACTGCACAGCAATCAAGCCCCTTCATTCCACCTGAGATTACACCTTGATAACTGTTCAGATAACTTCTTTGCTTAACTGGAAAAACAAACTAATTTTTGTTTGTTTTTTATACCCTAAACTAAATTCTCAGTAGAAGAGCTCTACTTCTTTAGTCCTAGTAGAGAAGTCCATTCACACAGCTCTCCTTCCTACTGGTGTTCTATGCCAAGCCTGTGACAGAATCTTACTAAGGCAGTGTTTAGATCTAGTTTCCTTCTAGCTAAGCCAAACCCCCGATTTACTTGATCTTTCTACAAGTAATTTAAACTGCACAGCAATCAAAACCTTTCAGCCACCTGAGATTTACAACTAGATTGCTGTTCAGATAACCACTTTAGCTAACTGAGAGAAACACACTGTTTTTTTTTCATTTTCACCCCAAATTAAAGGTCCCTGTAGAGGAGTCCAGTCACACAACACTCCTTCCTACTAGTGTCCTCTGCAAAGCCTGTGACAGAATCTATCTAAGGCAGGGTTTAGATCTTGTTTCCTTCTAGCTTATCCACTACCTCTACTTACTAAATCTTTCTTCAAGAAATTTAAACTGCACAGCAATCAAGCCCCTTCACCCACCTGAGATTTACAACTAGATAAGTGTTCAGATAAAACTTTAGCTAACTGAGACAAACACACCAATTTTTTGTGTTTTTTTTACCCTAAATTAAAGGTCCCAGTAGAAGAGTTCTACTTGTTTGTCCCGGTAGAGAAGTTCAGTCACACAACATTCCTCCCTGCTTTTGTCTTCTGCCAAGCCTCCAACAGAAACATTGTAAGACAGTGTTTAGATCTAGTTTCCTTCTAGCTAAACCACTTCCCCTACTTACTTGACCTATCTACACGTATTTCAAACTGCTGATCAATCAAGTCCCTTCAGCCACTTGAGGTTAACTCCTAGATAACTGTTTAGATAACCTCTTTAGCTATCTGAGACAAACACACTAATTTTTTTGTTTGATTGTTTTTTTACCCTAAATTAAAGGCCCCAGTAGAAGAGTTCTACTATTTTAGTCCCAGGAGAGAAGTTCAGTAACACAGCATTTCTTCCTTCTAGTGTTGTCTGCCATGCCTCTGACAGAATCTTTTAGAGT
Source organism: Neoceratodus forsteri (assembly GCA_016271365.2). NCBI lineage: Eukaryota > Metazoa > Chordata > Ceratodontiformes > Ceratodontidae > Neoceratodus > Neoceratodus forsteri. Next base: position 441,187,360 of record CM028133.1, read on the forward strand.
CAGTGTTTAAATCTAGTTTCCTTCTAGCTAAGCCGCTCCCTCTACTTTCTAGATCCTTCTACAAGTAATTTTAACTGCACAGCAATAAAGCCCTTCAGCCATCTGAGATTTACACCTTGATAACTGTTCAGATAACTACTTCAGCAAACTGAGACAAACACATTAATTTGTTTGTGTTTGTTTTTTTTACCCTAAATTAAAGGTCCCAGTGGAAGAGTTCTTCTTATTTGTCCCAGTAGAGAAGTCCAGTCACTCAGCACTCCACCTCACTGGTGTCCTCTGCCAAGCCTGTTACAGAATTTTTCTAAGGCATTGCTTAGATCTAGTTTCCTTCTAGGTAAGCCACTTCCCCCACTTACTAGACCTTTCTACAAGTATTTTAAACTGCAGATCAGTCAAGCCCCTTCATTCTCTTGACATTTACTCCTAGATAACTGTTCAGATAACCCCTTTAGCTAACTGAGACAAACACACTAATTTTTTTGTTTAATTTTTTTTTACCCTAAATTAAAGGTCCCAGTAGAAGTGTTGTAATTCTTTAGTCCAGGTAGAGAAGTTCAGTCACACAACACTTCTTCTTCTGGTGTCCTCTGCCAAGCCGCTGACAGATGCTTCCTAATCCAGTGTTAAATCTAGTTTTCTTCTAGATAAGCCACTCCCCCTACTTTCTAGATCTTTCTACAAGTAACTTTATCTGAACAGCAATCAAGGCTATTCAGCCACCTGAGAATTACACCTTGATATCAGTTCAGATAACCACTTTAGCTAACTAAAAGAAACACACTATTTGCTTTAAGTTTTTTTTTTTACCCTAAATTAAATGACCCAGTAGAAGTGTTCTACTTTCTTTTGTCCCAGTAGAGAAGGACTGTCACACAGCACTTCTTCCTACTGGTGTCCTCTGCAAAACCTGAGAGAGAATCTTACTAAGGCAGTGTTTAAATGTAATTTCCTTCTTGCTAAGCCACTCCCCCTACTTACTAGATCTTTATTCAAGTAATTTAAGCTGCATAGTAATCAAGCCCTTTCAGCCACCTGAGATTTACACCTAGATAATTGCTCAAATAACCACTTTACCTATCTGAGACAAACACACTAATTTTTGTTTGTTTTTTTACCCTAATCTAAAGGTCTCAGTAAAAGAACTCTACTTCTTTAGTCCCACTAGTGAAGTACAGTCACACATCATTCTTCCTCCTAGTGTCCTATGCCAAGCCTGTGAGAGAATCTTTCTAAGTCAGAGTTTACATCTTGTTTCCTTCTAGCTTAGCCACTCCCCCTACTTACTAGATCTTTCTACAAGTAATTTAAACTGCACAGCAATCAAGCCCCTTCATGCCACCTGAGATTTACACCTAGATAACTGTTCAGATCACCACTTTAGCTAACTGACAAAAACAAACTAATTTTTGTTTGATTCTTGGTTTTTTTTACTCTAAATTAAAGGTCCCAGAAGAAGAGCTGTACTTCCTTAGTCCCAGTAGAGAAGTACAGTCACACAGCACTCTTCCTTCTGGTGTCCTATGCTTAGCCTGTTACGGAATATTTCTAAGGCAGAGTTTAGATCTTGTTTCCTTCAAGCTCAGCCACTCCCCCCCTACTTACTATAAATTTCTACAAGTAATTTAAACTGCACAGCAATCAAGCCCCTTCAGCCACCTGAGATTTACACATAGATAATTGATCTGATAACCACTTTAGCTAACTCAGAAAAACACATTAATTTTTGTTTGTTTGATTTACCCTAAATTGAAGGTCCGAGTAAAAGAATTCTACTTCTTTAGTCCCAGTAGAGAAGTCCAGCCACTCATCACTCCTCCCTACTGGTGTCCTCTGTCAAGCATCCAACAGCTTCTTTCTAAGGCAGTGTTTAGATCTAGTTTTCTTCTTGCTAAGCCACTTCCTCTACTTACTAGTTTTTTTGACAAAATAATTAAAACTGCACAGCAATCCAGACCCTTGAGATACCTTAGCTATACACCTAGGTAAATGTTCAGATAACACTTTAGCTAACTGAGAGAAACACACTAATTTTTTTTGTTTGTTTTGTCACCCAAAATTAAAGGCCCTAGTAGAGACGTCCAGTCACACAGTGCTCTTTTCTACTGGTGTCCTCTGCAGAGCCTCTGACATAATCTTTCTAAGGCAGTGTTTAGATCAAGTTTATTTCTAGCTAAGCACTCCCCCTACTTTCTAAATCTTTCTTCAAGTAATTTAAACTGCACAGCAGTCAAGCCCCTTCAGCCACCTGAGATTTACACCTAGATAACTTTTCAGATAACTACTTTAGCTAACTGAGACAAACACACTAAGTTGTTTGTGTTTGTTATTTACCCTAAAATAAAGGCCTCAGTAGAAGAGTTGAAATTCTTTAGTACCAGTAGATAAGTTCGGTCACCCAGCACTTCTTCTTCTGGTGTCCTCTGCCAAATCTCTGACACAAGCTTCCTAAGCCAGGGTTTAAATCTAGTTTCCTTTTAGATAAGCCACTCCCACTACTTACTTGATCTTTCTACAAGTAATTTAAACTGCACAGTAATCAAGCACCCTCAGCCACCTGAGATTTACACCTAGATAACTGTTCAGATAACTACTTTAGCTAACTGAGACAAACACACTAATTTTTTTGTGTTTGTTTTTTTACCCTAAATTAAAGGTCCCAGAAGAAGAGTTCTACTTGTTTGTTCCCATAGAGAAGTCGAGTCATACAGCACTCCTCCCCCCTACTGGTGTCTTTGACAGGCCTCCGACAGAATCTTTCTAAGCCAGTGTTTAGATCTAGATTCCTTCTAGCTAAGACACTCCCCCAATTACTAGATCTTTCTACAAGTAATTTGACCTGCACAGTAATCAAGCCTTTTCAGCCTCCTGAGAGTTGCACCTAGATAACTATTCAGATAACCACTTTTGCTAAATGAAACAAACAAACCAATTTGTTTGTCTATTTTTTTACCCTAATCTAAAGGTCCCAGTAGAAGAGCTCTACTTCTTCAGTCCCAGTAGAGAAGTCCAGTCACACAGCACTCTTCCTTCTGGTGTCCTCTGCCAAGCCTCTAACAGAATCTTTCTAATGCATTGCTTAAATCTAGTTTCCTTCTAGCTCAGCCACTCTCCCTACTTACTAGATCTTTCTACAAGTAATTTAAATGGCACAGCAATCAAAACCCCTCAGCCACCTGAGATTTACACATAGATAACTGTTCAAATAACAACTTTGGCCTACTGAGACAAACACACTAATTTTTGTTTGTTTCTTTGATTTTTTTACTCTAAATTAAAGGTCCCAGAAGAAGAGCTGTACTTCCTTAGTCCCAGTAAAGAAGTACAGTCACATATCACTCTTCCTTCTGGTGTCCTATGCTTAGCCTGTTACGGAATCTTTCTAAGGCAGAGTTTAGATCTTGTTTCCTTCAAGCTCAGCCACTCCCCCTACTTACTATAGTTTTCTACAAGTAATTTAAACTGCACAGCAATCAAGCCCCTTCAGCCACCTGAGATTTACACATAGATAACTGATCAGATAACCACTTTGGCTAACTGAGAAAAACACACTAATTTTTGTTTGTTTGTTTTACCCTAAATTAAAGGTTCCAGTAAAAGAATTCTACTTCTTTAGTCCCAGTAGAGAAGTCCAGCCACTCATCACTCCTCCCTACTGGTGTCCTCTGTCAAGCATCCAACAGCTTCTTTCTAAGGCAGTGTTTGGATCTAGTTTTCTTCTTGCTAGGCCACTTCCTCTACTTACTAGGTTTCTGATGAAATAATTAAAACTGCACAGCAATCCAGACCCTTCAGATACCTAAGCTATGCACCTAGGTAAATGTTCAGATAACCACTTTAGCTAACTGAGAGAAACACACTAATTATTTTTGTTTGTTTTGTCACCCAAAATTAAAGGCCCTAGTAGAGAAGTCCAGTCACACAGCACTCTTTTCTACTGGTGTCCTCTGCAGAGCCTCTGACATAATCTTTCTAAGGCAGTGTTTAGATCTAGTTTCCTTCTAGCTAAGCCACTCCACCTAATTACTAAATCTTTCTTCAAATAATTTAAACTGCACAGCAATCAAGCCCCTTCAGCCACTTGAGATTTACACCTAGATAACTGTTCAGATAACTACTTTAGCTAACTGAGACAAACACACTAATTTGTTTGCGTTTTTTTAACCCTAAATTTAAGGTCCCAGTAGAAGAGTTGTAATTCTTTAGTCCCAGTAGAGAAGTTCTGTCACCCAGCACTTCTTCTTCTGGTGTCCTCTGCCAAGCCTCCCACAGAATCTTTCTAAGACAGTGTTTAGATCTAGTTTCCTTCTAGCTAAGCCACTTCCCCTGCTTACTAGACCTTTCTACATGTATTTTAAAATGCAGATCAATCAAGCACCTTCATGCCACCTGAGATTTACACCTAGATAACTGTTCAGATAACTACTTTAGCTAACTGAGAAAAAGAAACTAATTTTCATTTGTTTGTTTGTTTTTACCCTAAATTGAAGGTCACAGTAGAAGGGTTCTACTTGTTTGTCCTTGTAGAGAAGTACAGTCATACAGCAGTCCTCCGTACTAGTGTCCTCTGCCAACCCTCCGACAGAAATTTTCTAAGGCAGTGTTTAGATCTAGTTTCCTTCAAGCTAAGCCACTTCCCCTGCATATTAGACCTTTCTACAAGTATTTTAAAATGCAGATCAATCAAGCCCCTTCAGTCACTTGAGATTTACTCCTAGATAACTGTTCAGATAACCTCTTTAGCTAACTAAAAGAAACACACTAGAAACATAGAAACATAGAAACATAGACTTTGATGGCAGCTAAGGACCACTTGGCCCATCTAGTCTGCCCATTCCCCTACCTACAGGATTGGCCGCAGATCCTAGTTAACCAACAGCCTATTTGTTCCTACCCCCAACAAGAATTGCCTTATGTCTGTCCCATGCATTCTTGAATTCTCCCACAGTTTTAGACCCCACAGCCTCCTCAGGAAGGCTGTTCCATGCATCCACTACCCTCTCTGTGAAATAATACTTCCTCGCATTGCCCCTGAACCGCCCTCCTTCTATCTTTATATTGTGTCCCCTTGTTCTTGGAAGTCTCTTTTTCTGAAAGATACTTCCCTCTGGGACTTTGTTGATTCCACTTAGGTACTTAAATGTTTCTATCATGTCCCCCCTCTCCCTTCTTTCCTCTAGGGTATATATATTAAGCTCCTTTAGTCTCTCCTCATACGGCTTCTCTTGCAGACCCTGCACCATTTTAGTTGCCTTACTCTGTACTACCTCTATCCTGTCTATATCCGAGCGGAGATGGGGTCTCCAGAACCGGACACAGTACTCCAGATGGGGTCTCACCAACTGCCTGTACAGAGGGATAACAACTTCCTGTTTTCTGCTGCTGATGCCTCTCTCTATACATCCCAGTATACCCCAGCCCTCCCTACTGCCTTCTCACACTAATTTTATTTTAAGTTTTTTTACCCTAAATTGAGGATCCAGTAGAAGACTTCATTTCTTTTCAGTCCCAGTAGAGAAGGCCACACACAGCACTTCTTCCTACTGGTGTCCTCTGCAAAGCCTGAGAGAGAATCTTTCTAAGGCAGTGTTTAAATGTAATTTCCTTCTTGCTAAGCCACTCCCCCTACTTACTAGATCTTTATACAAGTTATTTAAACTGCATAGTAATCAAGCCCTTTCATCCACCTGAGATTTACACATAGATAACAATTCAAATAACCACTTTACCTAACTGAGACAAACACACTAATTTTTTTTTTTTTTTTTACCCTAGTCTAAAGGTCTCAGTAGAAGAGCTCTACTTCTTTAGTCCCAGTAGAGAAGTACAGTCACACAGCACTCTTCCTTCTGGTGTCCTATGCCAAGCCTGTGGGAGAATCTTTCTCATTCAGACTTTAGATCTTGTTTCCTTCTAGCTCAGCCACTCCCCCTGCTTACTAGATCTTCCTACAAGTAATTTAAACTGCACAGCAATCAAACCCCATCATGCCACCTGAGATTTACACCTAGATAACTGTTCAGATAACCACTTTAGCTAACTGAGAAAAACAAACAAATTTTTGTTTGTTTGTTTGTTTTTTTACCCAAAAGTAAAGGTCCCAGTAGAAGAATTCTACTTCTTTAGTCCCAGTAGAGAAGTCAATTCACACAGCTGTCCTTCCTACTGGTGTTCTGTGCCAAGCCTGTGACAGAATCTTACTAAGGCTCTGTTTAGATCTAGTTTCCTTCTAGCTAAGCCAAACCCCCTACTTACTTGATCTTTCTACAAGAAATTTAAACTCCACAGCAATCAAGCCACTTCACCCACCTGAGATTTACAGCTAGATAACTACTTTAGCTAACTGAGACAAACACACAAATTTTTTGTGTTTGTTTTTTTTTTACCCTAAATTAAAGGTCCCAATAGAAGAGTTGAACTTGTTTGTCCCCATAGAGAAGTCGAGTCATACAGCACTCCTCCCTACTGATGTCCTCTGCTAAGCCTCCGACAGAATATTTCTAAGGCAGTGTTTAGATCTAATTTCCTTCTAGCTAAGCCACTTCCCCTGCTTACTAGACCTTTCTACAAGTATTTTAAACTGCAGATCAATGAAGCCCCTTCAGCCACCTGAGATTTACACATAGATAGCTGTTCTAATAACCACTTTACCTAACTGAGACAAATACACTAATTTTTGTTTCTTGTTTTTTTTACCCTAATCTAAAGGTCTCAGTAGAAGAGCTCTACTTCTTTAGTCCCAGTAGAGAAGTACAGTCACACAGCGCTCTTCCTACTGGTGCCCTATGCCAAGCCTGTGACAGAATCTTTCTAAGTCAGAGTTTAGATCTTGTTTCCTTCTAGCTCCGCCACTCCCCTGCTTACTAGATCTTTCTGCAAGTAATTTAAACTGCACAGCAATCAAGCCCCTTCATTCCACCTGAGATTTACACCTTGATAACTGTTCAGATAACTTCTTTAGCTAACTGAGAAAAACAAACTAATTTTTGTTTGTTTTTTTTACCCTAAACTAAATTCTCAGTAGAAGAGCTCTACTTCTTTAGTCCTAGTAGAGAAGTCCATTCACACAGCTCTCCTTCCTACTGGTGTTCTATGCCAAGCCTGTGACAGAATCTTACTAAGGCAGTGTTTAGATCTAGTTTCCTTCTAGCTAAGCCAAACCCCCGATTTACTTGATCTTTCTACAAGTAATTTAAACTGCACAGCAATCAAAACCCTTCAGAAAACCTGAGATTTACAACTAGATTGCTGTTCAGATAACCACTTTAGCTAACTGAGAGAAACACACTATTTTTTTTTCATTTTCACCCCAAATTAAAGGTCCCTGTAGAGGAGTCAAGTCACACAACACTCCTTCCTACTAGTGTCCTCTGCAAAGCCTGTGACAGAATCTATCTAAGGCAGGGTTTAGATCTTGTTTCCTTCTAGCTTATCCACTACCTCTACTTACTAAATCTTTCTTCAAGAAATTTAAACTGCACAGCAATCAAGCCCCTTCTCCCACCTGAGATTTACAACTAGATAAGTGTTCAGATAAATACTTTAGCTAACTGAGACAAACACACCAATTTTTTGTGTTTTTTACCCTAAATTAAAGGTCCCAGTAGAAGAGTTCTACTTGTTTGTCCCGGTAGAGAAGTTCAGTCACACAACATTCCTCCCTGCTTTTGTCTTCTGCCAAACCTCCAACAGAAACATTGTAAGACAGTGTTTAGATCTAGTTTCCTTCTAGCTAAACCACTTCCCCTACTTACTTGACCTATCTACACATATTTCAAACTGCTGATCAATCAAGTCCCTTCAGCCACTTGAGGTTAACTCCTAGATAACTGTTTAGATAACCTCTTTAGCTATCTGAGACAAACACACTAATTTTTTTGTTTGATTGTTTATTTACCCTAAATTAAAGGCCCCAGTAGAAGAGTTCTACTACTTTAGTCCCAGGAGAGAAGTTCAGTAACACAGCATTTCTTCCTTCTAGTGTTGTCTGCCATGCCTCTGACAGAATCTTTTAGAGTCAGTGTTTAAATCTAGTTTCCTTCTAGCTAAGCCACTCCCTCTACTTTCTAGATCCTTCTACAAGTAATTTTAACTGCACAGCAATAAAGCCCTTCAGCCATCTGAGATTTTCACCTTGATAACTGTTCAGATAACTACTTCAGCAAACTGAGACAAACACATTAATTTGTTTGTGTTTGTTTTTTTACCCTAAATTAAAGGTCCCAGTGGAAGAGTTCTACTTATTTGTCCCAGTAGAGAAGTCCAGTCACTCAGCACTCCACCTCACTGGTGTCCTATGCCAAGCCTGTTACAGAATCTTTCTAAGGCATTGCTTAGATCTAGTTTCCTTCTAGCTAAGCAAATTCCCCCACTTACTAGACGTTTCTACAAGTATTTTAAACTGCAGATCAATCAAGCCCCTTCAGTCTTTTGACATTTACTCCTAGATAACTGTTCAGATAACCTCTTTAGCTATCTGAGACAAACACACTAATTTTTTTGTTTGATTGTTTTTTTACCCTAAATTAAAGGCCCCAGTAGAAGAGTTCTACTACTTTAGTCACAGTAGAGAAGTTCAGTAACGCAGCACTTCTTCCTTCTAGTGTCGTCTGCCATGCCTCTGACGGAATCTTTCAGAGGCAGTGATTAATCTAGTTTTCTTCTGCTGCTCACCCTCTACTTTCTAGATCCTTCTACAAGTAATTTTAACTGCACAGCAATAAAGCTCTTCAGCCACCTGAGATTTACACCTTGATAACTGTTCAGATAACTACTTTAGCAAACTGAGACAAACACATTAATTTGTTTGTGTTTGTTTTATTACCCTAAATTAAAGGTCCCAGTGGAAGAGTTCTTCTTATTTGTCCCAGTAGAGAAGTCAAGTCATACAGCACTCCTCCTTACTGATGTCCTCTGCCAAGCTTCCGACAGAATCTTTCTAAGGCAGTGTTTAGATCTAATTTCCTTCTAGCTAAGCCACTTCCCCTGCTTACTAGACCTTTCTACAAGTATTTTAAACTGCAGATCAATCAAGTCCCTTCAGCCACCTGAGATTTACACATAGATAACTGTTCTAATAAACACTTTACCTAACTGAGACAAACACACTAATTTTTGTTTCTTGTTTTTTTTAACCTAATCTAATGGTCTCAGTAGAAGACCTCTACTTCTTTAGTCCCAGTAGAGAAGTACAGTCACACAGTGCTCTTCTTTCTGGTGTCCTATGCCAAGCCTGTGACAGAATCTTTCTAAGTCAGAGTTTAGATCTTGTTTCCTTCTAGCTCTGCCGCTCCCCCTACTTACTAGATCTTTCTACAAGTAATTTAAACCACACAGCAATCAAGCCCCTTCATGCCACCTGAGATTTACACCTTGATAACTGTTCAGATAACTTCTTTAGCTAACTGAGAAAAACAAACTAATTTTTGTTTGTTTTTTTTACCCTATTCTAAATTCTCAGTAGAAGAGCTCTACTTCTTTAGTCCTAGTAGAGAAGAATGTTCACACAGCTCTCCTTCCTACTGGTGTTCTATGCCAAGCCTGTGACAGAATCTTACTAAGGCAGTGTTTAGATCTAGTTTCCTTCTAGCTAAGCCAAACCCCTGACTTACTTGATCTTTCTACAAATAATTTAAACTGCACAGCAATCAAAACCCTTCAGCCACCGGAGATTTACAACTAGATAGCTGTTCAGATAACCACTTTAGCTAACTGAGAGAAACACACTATTTTTTTTCCTTTTTCATCCCAAATTAAAGGTCCCTGTAGAGGAGTCCAGTCACACAACACTGCTTCCTACTAGTGTCCTCTGCAAAGCCTGTGACAGAAACTATCTAAGGCAGGGTTTAGATCTTGTTTCCTTCTAGCTAATCCACTCCTCCTACTTACTAAATCTTTCGTCAAGAAATTTAAACTTCACAGCAATCAAGCCCCTTCACCCACCTGAGATTTATAACTAGATAAGTGTTCACATAAATACTTTAGCTAAGACAAACACACCAATTTTTTGTGTTTTTTTTACCCTAAATTAAAGGTCCCAGTAGAAGAGTTCGACTTGTTTGTCCCGGTAGAGAAGTTCAGTCACACAACATTCCTCCCTGCTTTTGTCCTCTGCCAAGCCTCCAACAGAAACATTGTAAGACAGTGTTTAGATCTAGTTTCTTTCTAGCTAAATCACTTCCCCTACTTACTAGACCTTTCTACAAGTATTTTAAACTGCTGATCAATCAAGCCCCTTCAGCCACTTCAGGTTAACTCCTAGATAACTGATTAGATAACCTCTTTAGCTATCTGAGACAAACACACTAATTTTTTTGTTTGATTGTTTTTTTACCCTAAATTAAAGGCCCCAGTAGAAGAGTTCTACTACTTTAGTCCCAGGAGTGAAGTCCAGTAACACAGCACTTCTTCCTTCTAGTGTCGTCTGCCATGCCTCTGACAGAATCTTTCAGAGGCAGTGTTTAAATCTATTTTCCTTCTATCTAATCCACTCCCTCTACTTTCTAGATCCTTCTACATGTAATTTTAACTGCACAGCAATAAAGCCCTTCAGCCACCTGAGATTTACACCTTGATAACTGTTCAGATAACTACTTTAGCAAACTGAGACAAACACATTCATTTGTTTGTGTTTGTTTTTTTACCCTAAATTAAAGGTCCCAGTGGAAGAGTTCTTCTTATTTGACCCAGTAGAGAAGTCCAGTCACTCAGCACTCCACCTCACTGGTGTCCTCTGCCAAGCCTGTTACAGAATCTTTCTAAGGCATTGCTTAGATCTAGTTTCTTTCTAGCTAAAACACTTCCCCCACTTACTAGACCTTTCTACAAGTATTTTAAACTGCAGATCAATCAAGCCCCTTCAGTCTCTTGACATTTACTCTTAGATAACTGTTCAGATAACCCCTTTAGCTAACTGAGACAAACACACTAATTTTTTTGTTTAATTTTTTTTTACCCTAAATTAAAGGTCCCAGTAGAAGTGTTGTAATTCTTTAGTCCCAGTAGAGAAGTTCAGTCACACAGCACTTCTTATTCTTTTGTCCTCTGCCAAACTGCTGACGGATGCTTCCTAATCCAGTGTTTAAATCTACTTTCCTTCTAGATAAGCCACTCCCCCTACTTTCTAGATCTTTCTACAAGTAATTTTATCTGCACAGCAATCAAGGCTATTCAGCCACCTGAGAATTACACCTTGATATTAGTTCAGATAACCACTTTAGCTAACTAAAAGAAACACACTAATTGCTTTAAGTTTTTTTAACCCTAAATTAAATGACCCAGTAGAAGAGTTCTACTTCTTTAGTCCCAGTAGACAAGGCCTGTCACACAGCACTTCTTCTTACTGGTGTCCTCTGCAAAACCTGAGAGAGAATCTTACTAAGGCAGTGTATAAATGTAATTTCCTTCTTGCTAAGCCTCTCCCCCTACTTACTAGATCTTTCTACAAGTAATTTAAACTGCATAGTAATCAAGCCCTTTCAGCCACCTGAGATTTACACCTTGGTAACTGTTCAAATAACCACTTTTCCTATCTGAGACAAACACACTAATTTTTGTTTGTTTTTTAACCCTAATCTAAAGGTCTCAGTAGAAGAGCTCTACTTCTTTAGTTCCAGTAGTGAAGTACAGTCACACAGCACTCTTCCTCCTAGTGTCCTATGCCAAGCCTGTGAGAGAATCTTTCTAAGGCAGGGTTTAGATCTTGTTTACTTCTCGCTAATCCACTCCCCCTACTTACTAAATCTTTCTTCAAGAAATTTAAACTTCACAGCAATCAAGCCCCTTCAGCCACTTGAGATTTACACCTAGATAAGTGTTCAGATAACTGCTTTAGCTAAATGAGACAAACACACACATTTTTTTTGGTTTTTACCCTATGTTAAAGGTCCCAGTAGAAAAGTTCTACTTGTTTGTCCCAGTAGAGAAGTTCAGTCACACACTACTCCTCCCTACTGGTGTTCTCTGCCACGCCTGCAACAGAATCATTGTTAGATAGTGTTTAGATCTAGTTTCCTTCTAGCTAAGCCACTTCCCCTTCTTACTAGACCTTTCTACAAGTATTTTAAACTGCAGATCAATTAAGGCCATTCAGCCACTTGAGGTTAACTTGTAGATAACTGTTTAGATAAACTCTTCAATTAACTGAGACAATCACACAAATGTTTTTGTTTGATTGTTTTTTTTTTACCCTAAATTAAGGGCCCTAGAAGAGTTCTTCTACTTTTGTCCCAGTAGAGAAGTTCAGTCACACTAGTGTCCTCTGCTAAGCCTCTGACAGAATCTTTCTGAGCCAGTGTTTAAATCTAGTTTCCTTCTAGCTAAGCCTCTCTCCCTACTTTCTAGATCCTTCTACAAGTAATTTTTAACTGCACAGCAATCAAGCCCCTTCAGCCACCTGAGATTTACACCTAGATAACTGTTCAGATAACTACTTTAGCTAACTGAGACAAACACACTAATTTGCTTGTGTTTGTTTTTTTCACCCTAAATTAAAGATCCCAGTAGAAGAGTTCTGCTTATTTGTCCCAGTAGAGAAGTCCAGTCACACAGCACTCCACCCTACTGGTGTCCTCTGCCAAGTCTGTTACAGAATCTTTCTAAGGTAGTGTTTAGATCTAGTTTCCTTCTAGCTATGCCACTTCCCCTGCTTACTAGACCTTTCTACAAGTATTTTAAACTGCAGCTCAATCAAGCCCCTTCAGCCACTTGAGATTTACTCCTAGGTAACTGTTCAGGTAACCTCTTTAGCTAACTACAAGAAACTCTCACATTTTTTTAAAGTTTTTTTTACCCTAAATTATAGGACCCAGAAGAAGAGTTCTACTTGTTCAGTCCCAGAAGAGAAGGCCAGTCACACAGCACTTCTTCCTACTGGTATCCTCTGTAAAGCTTGAGAGAGAATCTTTCTAAGGCAGTTTTTAAATGAAATTTCCATCTTGCTAAGCCACTCCCCCTACTTACTAGATCTTTTTACAAGTAATTTAAACTGCATAGTAATCAAGCCCTTTCAGCCACCTGAGATTTACACCTAGATAACTGTTCTAATAACCACTTTACCTAACTGAGACAAACACACTAATTTTTGTTTGTTTGTTTTTTTTACCCTAATCTAAAGGTCTCTGTAGAAGAGCTCTACTTCTTTAGTCCCAGTAGAGAAGTACAGTCACACAGCACTCTTCCTTCTGGTGTCCTATGCCAAGCCTGTGACAGAATCTTTCTAAGTCAGAGTTTAGATCTTCTTTCCTTCTTGCTCAGCCACTCCCCCTACTTACTAGATCTTTCTACAAGTAATTTAAACTGCACAGCAATCAAGCCCCTTCCTGCCACCTGAAATTTACTCCTAAATAACTCTATAGATAACCACTTTAGCTAACTGAGAAAAACACACTAATTTTTGTTTGTTTGCTTGTTTGTTTACCCTAAATTAAAGGTCCCTGTAGAAGAGTTCTTTTTCTTTAGTTCCAGTAGAGAAGTCCATTCACACAGCTCTCCTTCCTACTGGTATTCTATGTCAAGCCTGTGACAGAATCTTTCTAAGGCAGTGTTTAGATCTAGTTTTCTTCTAGCTAAGCCACTCCCCCACTTACTAAATCTTTCTACAAGTAATTTAATCTGCACAGCAATCAAGCCCCTTCAGCCACCTGAGATTTACAACTAGATTACTGCTCAGACAACCACTTTAGCTAACTGAGAGAAACACAGTATTTTTGTGTGTGTTTTTTCACCCAAAATTAAAGGTCTCTTTAGAGAAGTCCAGTCACACAGCACTCCTTCCTGCTAGTGTCCTCTGCAAAGCCTGTGGCATAATCTTTCTAAGACAGTGTTTAGATCTAGTTTCCTTCTAGCTAATTCACTCCCCCTACTTACTAAATCTTTCTACAAGAAATTTAAACTGCATTTAAACTTCAGCCACCTGAGATTTACAGCTAGATAAGTGTTTAGATAACTACTTAAGCTAACTGAGATAAACACACTCATTTTTTGGGTTTTTTTAACCCTAAATTAAAGGTTCCAGTAGAAGAGTTCTACATGTTTGTCCCAGTAGAGAAGTTCAGTCACACAGCACTCCTCCGTACTGGTGTCCTCTGCTAAGCCTCCAACATAATCATTGTAAGACAGTGTTTACATCTAGTTTCCTTCTAGCTAAGCCACTTCCCCTACTTACTAGACCTTTCTACAAGTATTTTGAACTGCATATCAATCAAGCCCCTTCAGCTACTTTAGGTTAACTCCTAGCTAACTGTTTAGATAACCTCTTTAGCTAATTGAGACAAACACACTAATTTTTTTTGTTTATTTTTTTACCCTAAAGGCCCCAGTAGCATAGTTCTACTACTTTAGTCCCAGTAGAGAAGTTCAGTCACACAGCACTTCTTGCTTCTAGTGTCCTCTGCTAAGCCTCTGACAGAATCTTTCTAAGCCAGTGTTTAAATCAAGTTTCCTTCTAGCTAAGCCACTCCCCCTACTTTCTAGATCCTTCTACAAGTAATTTTAATTGCACAGTAATCAAGCCTCTTCAGCCACCCAATATTTACACCTTGATAACTGTTCTGATAACCACTTTAGCTTACTAAAAGAAACACACTAATTTTTTAAATTTTTTTTTACCCTAAATTAAAGGACCCAGTAGAAGAGTTCTGCTTCTTCAGTCCCACTAGAGATGTCCAGTCACACAGCATTCCTTCTTACTGGTGTCCTCTGCCAAGCCAGTGACAGAATCTTTCTAAGGCAGATTTCAAATCTGGTTTCCTTCTAGCTAAGCCACTTCCCCTACTTACTAGATCTTTCTACATGTAATTTAAACTGCATGGCAATCATGCCCATTCAGCCACCTGAGATTTACACCTAAATAACTGTTCAGATAACCATTTTAACTAACTGAGACAAACACACTAATTTCTGCTTGTTTGTTTGTTTTTTTACCCTAAATTAAAAGTCCCAGTAGAAGAGTTCTACTTCTTTAGTCCAGTAGAGAAGTCCAGTCACACAGCACTGCTTCCTACTGGTGTCCTATACCAAGCCTGTGACTGAATCTTTCTAAGGCAGAGTTTAGATCGAGTTTACTTCTAGCTACGCCACTCATCCTACTTACTAGATGTTTCTTCAAGTATTTTAAACTGCACAGCAATCAAGACTCTTCAGCCACCTGAGATATACACCTAGGTAACTGTTCAGATAACCACTTTAGCTAACTGAGACAAACACACAAATTTTTTTCTTTTTGTTTTTTTACCCTAAATTAAAGGTCCCAGTAGAAGAGTTCTACTTGTTTGTCCAAGGAGAGAGGTCCAGTCACACATCATTCCTCCTCCCTACTAGTGCCCTCTGCCAAGCCTCTGACAGATTCTTAATAAGGTAGTGTTTAAATCTAGTTTTCTTCTATCTAAGCCACTTACTCTACTTACTATGCCTTTCTACAAGTATTTTAAACTGCAGATCAATCAAGCCCCTTCAGCCACTTGAGATTTACTCCTAGATAACTGTTCAGATAACCTCTTTAGCTAACTGAGACAAACACACTAATTTTTTTTGCTTGATTTTTTTTATACCCTAAATTAAAGGTCACAGTAGAAGAGTTCTACTCCTTTAGTCCCAGTAGAGATGTTCAGTCACACAGCACTTCTTCCTTCTGGTGTCTTCTGCAAGCCTCTGACAGAATCTTTCTAAGCCAGTGTTTAAATTTAGTTTCCTTCTTGATAAGCCACTACCCCTACTTTCTAGATCTTTCTAAAAGTAATTTAAACTGCACAGCAATCAAGCCCCTTAAGCCACCTGAGATTTATACCTAGATAACTGTTCAGATAACCACTTTAGCTAACTGAGAAAGAACACACTAATTTTTGTTTGTTTGTTTTTTTTACCCTAAATTAAAGGTCCCACTGAAAGAGTTCTACTTCTTTAGTCCCAGTAGAGAAGTTCAGTCACTCATCCTCCTCCCTATAGGTCCCTCAGCCAAGCCTCCGACAGACTCTTTCTAAGGCAGTGTTTAGATCTAGTATCCTTCTAGATAAGCCACTTCCTCTACTTACTAGATTTTTCACGAAATAATTAAAACTGCACAGCAATCAAGACCCTTCAGATACCTAAGCTATACACCTAGGTAACTGTTCAGATAACCACTTTAGCTAACTGAGAGAAACACACAAATTTTTTTTGTTTGTTTTTTCACCCAAAATTAAAGGTCCTAGTAAAGAAGTCCAGTCACACAGCACTTCTTCCTTCTGGTGTCTTCTGCAAGCCTCTGACAGAATCTTTCTAAGCCAGTGTTTAAATTTAGTTTCCTTCTTGATAAGCCACTACCCCTACTTTCTAGATCTTTCTAAAAGTAATTTTAACTGCACAGCAATCAAGCCTCTTCAGCCACCTGAGATTTACACCTTGGTAACAGTTCAGATAACCACTTTAGCTAACTAAAAGAAACACACTAATTTTTTTAACTTTGTTTTTTTTTTACCCTAAATTAAAGGACCCAGTAGAAGAGTTCTACTTCTTTAGTCCCAGTACAGAAGGCCAGTTACACAGCACTCCTTCCTACTGGTGTCCTCTGCAAAGCCTGTGACAGAATCTTTCTAAGACAGTGTTTAAATATACTTTCCTTCTAGCTAAGCCTCTCCCCCTACTTACTAGATGTTTCTACAAGTAAAATAAACTGCACAGCAATCAAGCCCCTTCAGCCACCAGAGATTTACACCTAAATAACTGTTCAGATAACCACTTTAGCTAACTGGGACAAACACAAACATTTTTTGTTTGTTTGTTTACCCTAAATTAAAGGTCCCAGGAGAGGAGTTCTATTTCTTTACTCCCTGTAGAGAAGTCAAGTCATACAGCCCTCCTTCCTACTGGTGTCCTCTAACAGAATTTTTCTAAGGTAGTGTTTAGTAATAGATTCCTTCTAGCTAAGACACTACCGCTAATTACTAAATCTTCCTACAAGTAATTTGACCTGCACAGTAATCAAGCCTTTTCATCCACCCGAGGTTTACACCTAGATAAATGTTCAGATAACCACTTTTGCTAAATGAGACAAACACACCAATTTTTTTTTATTTTTTTACCCTTATCTAGCGGTCCCTGTAGAAGAGCTCTACTTCTTTAGTCCCAGTCTAGAAGTCCAGTCACACTGCACTCTTCCTTCTGGTGTCCTCTGCCAAGCCTGTGACAGAATCTTTCTAATGCAGAGTTTAAATCTATTTTCCTTCAAGCTCAACCACTCCCTCTACTTACTAGATCTTTCTACAAGTAATTTAAACTGCACAGCAATCAAGACCCTTCAGCCACCTGAGATTTACACCTAGATAACTGTTCAAATAACCACTTTAGCCTACTGAGACAAACACACTATTTTTTGTTTGCTTGTTTGTTTTTTTACCCTAAATTAAAGGTCCCAGCAGAAGATGTCTACTTTTTTAGTCCCAGTAGAGAAGTACAGTCACACAGCACTCTTCCTTATAGTGTCCAATGCTAAGCCTGTGACAAAATATTTCTAAGGCAGAGTTTAGATCTTGTTTCCTTCAAGCACAGCCACTCCCCCTATGTACTATATCTTTCTACAAGTAATTTAAACTGCACAGCAATCAAGCCCCTTAAGCCACCTGAGAGTTATACCTAGATAACTGTTCAGATAACCACTTTAGCTAACTGAGAAAGAACACACTAATTTTTGTTTGTTTGTTTTTTTTTTACCCTAAATTAAAGGTCCCACTGAAAGAGTTCTACTTCTTTAGTCCCAGTAGAGAAGTTCAGTCACTCATTACTCCTCCCTATTGGTCTCCTCTGCCAAGCCTCCGACAGACTCTTTCTAAGGCAGTGTTTAGATCTAGTATCCTTCATGATAAGCCACTTCTTCTACTTACTAGATTTTTCACGAAATAATTAAAACTGCACAGCAATCAAGACCCTTCAGATACCTAAGCTATACACCTAGGTAACTGTTCAGATAACCACTTTAGCTAACTGAGAGAAGCACACAATTTTTTTTTTGTTTGTTTTTTCACCCAAAATTAAAGGTCCTAGTAGAGAAGTCCAGTCACACAGCACTCCTTCCTACTGGTGTCCTCTGCAAAGCCTCTGACATAATCTTTCTAAGGCAGTGTTCGGATCTAGTTTTCTTCTAGCTAAGCCTCTCTCCCTACTTACTAAATCTTTCTACAAGTAATTTAAACATGCACAGCAATCAAGCCCCTTCAGCCACCTGAGATTTACACCTAGATAACTGCTCAGATAACTACTTTAACTAACTGAGACAAACACACTAATTTTTTTGGTTAATATTATTTTACCCTAAATTAAAGGTCCCAGTAGAAGAGCTGTAATTCTTTAGTCCCCGTAGAGAAGTTCAGTCACCCAGTGCTTCTTCTTCTGGTGTCCTCTGCCAAGCCCCTGAAGAAACTTCCTAATCCAGTGTTTAAATCTAGTTTCCTTCTAGATAAGCCACTCCCCCTACTTACTAGATCTTTCTTCAAGTAATTTAAACTGCATAGTAATCAAGCCCTTCAGCCACCTGAGATTTACACCCTAGATAACTGTTTAGATAACTACTTTAGCTAACTGAGACAAACACACTAATTTTTTTTTACCCTAATTTAAGGTCCCAGTAGAAGAGTTGCTACTTCTTTAGTCCCAGTAGAGAAGTTCTGTCACCCAGCACTTCTTCTTGTGGTGTCCTCTGCAAGCCTCTACAGAATCTTTCTAAGTCAGTGTTTAGATCTTGTTTCCTTCTAGCTCAGCCACTCCCCTTCTTACTAGATCTTTCTACAAGTAATTTAAACTGCACAGCAATCAAGCCCCTTCATGCCACCTGACATTTACACGTAGATAATTGTTCAGATTGCCACTTTAGCTAACTGAGAAAAACACACAAATTTTTTTTTGTTTGTATTTTTTACCCAAAATTAAAGGTCGCAGTAGAAGAATTCTACTTGTTTGTCCCCATAGAGAAGTCCAGTCATACAGCAGTCCTCCATACTGGTGTCCTCTGCCAACTCTCAGTCAGAATCTTTCTAAGGCGGTGTTTAGATGTAGTTTCCTTCATGCTATGCCATTTCCCCTGCTTACTAGACCTTTCTACAAGTATTTTAAACTGTAGATCAATCAAGCCCCTTCAGCCACTTGAGATTTACTCCTAGATAACTGTTAAGATAACATCTTTAGCTAACTAAAAGAAACACACTTGAAACATAGAAACATAGAAATGTAGGCTTTGATGGCAGATAAAGACCGCTTGGCCCATCTAGTCTGCCCATTTCCCTACTTACAGGATAGGCCGCAGATCCTAGTTAACCAACAGCCTATTTCTTCCTACCCCCCCACAAGAATTGCCTTATGTCTGTCCCAAGCATTCTTGAATTCTCCCACAGTTTTAGACCCCACAACCTCCTCAGGAAGGCTGTTCCATGCATCCACTACCCTCCCTGTGAAATAATACTTCCTCACATTGCCCCTGAACCACCCTCCTTCCATCTTTATATTGTGTCCCCTTGTTCTTGCAAGTCTCTTTTTCTGAAAGATGCTTCCCTCTTGGACTTTGCTGATTCCACTGAGGTACTTAAACATTTCTATCATGTCCCCCCTCTCCCTTCTTTCCTCTGGTATATATATATGCTCCTTAGTCTCTCACGGCTTCTCTTGCAGACCCTGCACCATTTTAGTTGCCTTACTCTGGACTACCTCTATCCTGTCTATGTCCTAGCAGAGATGGGGTCTCCAGAACTGGACACAGTACTCCAGATGGGGTCTCACCAACTGCCTGTACAGAGGGATAACAGCTTCCGGTTTTCTGCTGCTGATGCCTCTCTCTATACATCCCAGTATACCCCCAGCCCTCCCTACTGCCTTCTCACACTAATTTTATTTTAAGTTTCTTTACCCTAAATTAAAGGACCAAGTAGAAGACTTCTACTTTTTTAGTCCCAGTAGAGAAGGCCAGTCACACAGCACTTCTTCCTACTGGTGTCCTCTGCAAAGCCTGAGAGAGAATCTTTCTAAGGCAGTGTTTAAATGTAATTTCCTTCTTGCTAAGCCACTCCCCTACTTACTAGATCTTTATACAAGTTATTTAAACTGCATAGTAATCAAGCCCTTTCATCCACCTGAGATTTACACATAGATAACAATTCAAATAACCACTTTACCTAACTGAGACAAACACACAAATTTTGTTTGTTTTTTACCCAAATCTAAAGGTCTCAGTAGAAGGAGCTTCTACTTTAGTCCCAGTAGAGAAGTACAGTCACACCGCACTCTTCCTTCTTGTGTCCTATGCCAAGCCTGTGACAGAATCTTTTTAAGTCAGAGTTTAGATCTTGTTTCCTTCTAGCTCAGCCACTCCCCCTGCTTACTAGATCTTTCTACAAGTAATTTAAACTGCACAGCAATCAAGGTCCTTCATGCCACCTGAGATTTACACCTAGATAACTGTTCAGATAACCACTTTAGCTAACTGAGAAAAACAAACTAATATTTTTTTTTTTTACCCTTTATTAAAGGTCCCAGTACAAGAGTTCTACTTCTTTAGTCCCAGTAGAGAAGTCCATTCACACAGCTCTCCTTCCTACTGGTGTTCCATGCCAAGCCTGTGACAGAATCTTTCTAAGGCAGTGTTTAGATCTAGTTTCCTTCTAGCTAAGCCAAACCCCCTACTTACTTGATCTTTCTACAAGCAATTTAAACTGCACAGCAATCAAGCCCCTTCTGCCAACTGAGATTTACAACTAGATAACTGTTCAGATAACCACTTTAGCTAACTGAGAGAAACACACACTATTTTTTTTGTTTGTTTTCTCACCCTAAATTAAAAGTCCATGTAGAGAAGTTCAGTCACACAATACTCCTTCCTACAAGTGTCCTCTGCAAAGCCTGTGACAGAATCTTTCTAAGCAGGGTTTAGACCTAATTTCCTTCTAGCTAATACACTCCCCCTACTTACTAAATCTTTCTTCAAGAAATTTAAACTGCACAGCAATCAAGCCCCTTCAATCTTCTGAGATTTACAACTAGATTAGTGTTCAGATGACTACTTTAGCTAACTGAGACAAACACACACATTTTTTGTGTTTTTTTACCCTAAATTAAAGGACCCAGTTGAAGAGTTCTACTTGTTTGTCCAAGTAGAGAAGTTCAGTCACGCAACACTCCTCCCTACTGGTGTCCTCTGCCAAGCCTCCAACAGAATCATTGTAAGACAGTGTTTACATCTAGTTTCCTTCTAGTTAAGCCACTTCCCCTACTTACTAGACCTTTCTACAAGTATTTTAAACTGCAGATCAATCAAGCCCCTTCAGCCACTTGAGGTTAACTCCTAGATAACTGTTTAGATAACCTCTTTAGCTAACTGAGACAAACACACTAATTTTTTTGTTTAATTTTTTTTACTGTAAATTAAAGGTCCTAGTAGAAGAGTTGTAATTCTTTAGTCTCGGTAGAGAAGTTTAGTTACACAGTACTCCACCCTACTGGTGTCCTCTGCCTTGCTTGTTACAGAATCTTCCTAAGGCAGTGTTTAGATCTAGTTTCCTTCAAGATAAGCCACTTCCCCTACTTACTAGACCTTTCTACAAGTATTTTAAACTGCAGATCAATTAAGCCCCTTCAGCCACTTGAGATTTACTCCTATATAACTGTTCAGATAACCCCTATAGCTAACTTAGACAAACACACTAATTTTTATGTTTAATTTTTTTACCCTAAATTAAAAGTCCCAGTAGAAGAGTTGTAATTCTTTAGTCCCAGTAGAGAAGTTCAGTCACCCAGCACTTCTTCTTCTTGTGTCCTCTGCCAAGCCTCTGACAGATGCTTCCTAAGTCAGTGCTTAAATCTAGTTTCCTTCTAGATAAGCCACTCCCCCTACTTTCTAGATCTTTCTACAAGTAATTTTATCTGCACAGCAATCAAGGCTATTCAGCCACCTGACAATTACACCTTGATATCAGTTCAGATAACCACTTTAGCTAACTAAAAGAAACACACTTATTTTTTTCAGTTTGTTTTTTTTACCCTAAATTAAATGACCCAGTAGAAGAGTTCTACTTCTTTAGACCCAGTAGAGAAGGCCTGTCACACAGCACTTCTTCCTACTGGTGTCCTCTGCAAAGCCTGAGAGAAATAATCTTTCTAAGGCAGTGTTTAAATGTAATTTCCTTCTTGCTAAGCCACTCCTCCTACTTACTTATTCTTTCTACAAGTAATTTAAACTGCATAGTAATCAAGCCCTTTCAGCCACCTGAGATTTACACCTAGATAACTGTTCAAATAACCACTTTACATAACTGAGACCAACACACTAATTTTTGTTTGTTTGTTTTTTTACCCTAATCTAAAGGTCTCAGTAGAAGAGCTCTACTTCTTTAGTCCCAGTAGAGAAGTACAGTCACACAGCACTCTTCCTTCTAGTGTCCTATGCCAAGCCTGTGAGAGAATCTTTCTAAGTCAGAGTTTAGATCTTGTTTCCTTCTAGCTTAGCCACTGCCCTTACTTACTAGATTTTTCTACAAGTAATTTAAACTGCACATCAATCAAGCCCCTTCCTGCCACCTTAGATTTACACCTAGATAACTGTTCAGATAACCACTTTAGCTAACTGAGAAAAACAAACTAATTTTTGTTTGTTTGTTTTATTACCCCAAATTAAAGGTCCCAGTAGAAGAATTCTACTCCTTTAGTCCCAGTAGAGAAGTCCATTCACAGCTCTCCTTCCTACTGGTGTTCTATGCCAAGCCTGTGACTGAATCTTTCTAAGGCAGTGTTTAGATCTAGTTTCCTTCTAGCTAAGCCAAACCCCCAACTTACTTGATCTTTCTACAGGAAATGTAAACTGCACAGCAATCAGACCCCTTCAGCCACCTGAGATTTACACCTAGATAACTGTTCAGATTACTTCTTTAGCTAACTGAGACAAACACAATAATTTTTTTGTGTTTGTTTTTTTTACCCTAAATTAAAGGTTGCAGTAAAAGAGTTGTACTTGTTTGTCCCCTTAGAGAAGTCGAGTCATACAGCACTCCTCCCTACTAGAGTCTGCCAAGCCACTGACAGAATCTTTCTTAGGCAATGTTTAGATCTAGTTTCCTTCTTGCTAAGCCACTTCCCCTGCTTACTATACCTTTCTACAAGTATTTTAAACTTCAGATCAATCAAGCCCCTTCAGCCACTTGAGATTTACTCCTAGATAACTGTTCAGATAACCTCTTTAGCTAACTACAAGAAACACACTAATTTTTTTTAAGTTTTTTTTACCCTAAATTGAAGGACCTAGTAGAAAAGTTCTTCTTCTTTAGTCCCAGAAGAGAAGGCCAGTCACACAGCACTTCTTCCTACTGGTGTCCTCTGCAAAGCCTGAGAGAGAATCTTTCTAAGGCAGTGTTTAAATGTAATTTCCTTCTTGCTAAGCTACTCCCCCTACTAACTAGATCTATCAACAAGTAATTTAAACTGCATAGTAATCAAGCCGTTTCAGCCACCTGTGATTTACACATAAATACCTGTTCTAATAACCACTTTACCTAACTGAGACGAACACACTAATTTTTGTTTGTTTGTTTTTTTACCCTAATCTAAAAGTCTCAGTAGAAGAGCTCTACTTCTTTAGTTCCAGTAGAGAAGTACAGTCACACAGCACTCTTCCTTCTGGTGTCCTATGCCAAGCCTGTGACAGAATCTT
This sequence comes from Neoceratodus forsteri, assembly GCA_016271365.2. Lineage (NCBI taxonomy): Eukaryota > Metazoa > Chordata > Ceratodontiformes > Ceratodontidae > Neoceratodus > Neoceratodus forsteri. Next base: position 441,211,016 of record CM028133.1, read on the forward strand.
TCTAAGTCAGAGTTTAGATCTTGTTTCCTTCTAGCTCAGCCACTCACCCTACTTACTAGATCTTTCTACAAGTAATTTAAACTGCACAGCAATCAAGCTCCTTCATGCCACTTGAGATTTAAACCTAGATAACTGTTCAGATATCCACTTTAGCTAACTGAGAAAAACAAACTAATTTTTTTTTTTACCCTAAATTAAAGGTCCCAGTACAAGTGTTCTACTTCTTTAGTCCCAGTAGAGAAGTCCATTCACACAGCTCTACTTCCTACTGGTGTTCTATGCCAATCCTGTGACAGAATCTTTCTAATGCAGTGTTTAGATCTAGTTTCCTTCTAGCTAAGCGAAACCCCCTACTTACTTGATCTTTCTACAAGTAATTTAAACTGCATAGCAATCAAGCCCCTTCAGTCACCTGAGATTTACAACTAGATAACTGTTCAGTTAACCACTTTAACTAACTGAGAGAAACACACTATTTTTTTTTCTTTTTCACCCCAAATTAAAGGTCCCTGTAGAGGAGTCCAGTCGCACAACACTCCTTCCTACTAGTGTCCTCTGCAAAACCTGTGACAGAATCTTTCTAAGGCAGGGTTTAGATCTAGGTTCCTTCTAGCTAATCCACACCCCCTACTTACTAAATCTTTCTTCAAGAAATTTAAACTGCACAGCAATCAAGCCCCTTCAGCCACCTGAAATTTACTACTAGATAAGTGTTCCAATAACTGCTTTAGCTAAATGAGACAAACACACACATTTTTAGTGTTTTTTACCCTAAATTAAAGGTCCCAGTAGAAGAGTTCTACTTGTTTGTCCCAGTAGAGAAGTTCAGTCACACAACACTCCTCCCTACTTGTGTCCTCTGCCAAGCCTCCAACAGAATCATTGTAAGACAGTGTTTAGATCTAGTTTCCTTCTAGCTAAGCCACTTCCCCTACTTACTAGACCTTTCTGCAAGTATTTTAAACTGCAGATCAATCAAGCCCCTTCAGCCACTTGAGGTTAACTCCTAGATAACTGTTTAGATAACCTCTTTAGCTAACTGACACAAACACACAAATGTTTTTGTTTGATTGTTTTTTTACCCTAAATTAAAGGCCCTAGTAGAAGAGTTCTACTACTTTAGGCCCATTAGAGAAGTTCAGTCATACAGCACTTCTTCCTTCTAGTGTCCTCTGCCAAGCCTGTGACAGAATCTTTCTTAGCCAGTGTTTAAATCTACTTTCCTTCTAGCTAAGCCTCTTCCTCTACCTTCTAGATCCTTCTATAAGTAATTTTAACTGCACAGCAATCAAGCCCCTTCAGCCACCTGAGATTTACAACTAGATAACTGTTCAGTTAACTACTTTAGCTTACTGAGTCAAACACACTAATTTGTATGTGTTTTTTTTTTCAACCTAAATTAAAGGTCCCAGTAGAAGAGTTCTACTTATTTGTCCCAGCAGAGAAGTCCAGTCACACAGCACTCCACCCTACTGGTATCCTCTGCCAAGTCTGTTACAGAATCTTTCTAAGGCAGTGTTTAGATCTAGTTTCCTTCTAGCTAAGTCACTCCCCCTGCTTACTAGACCTTTCTACAAGTATTTTAAACTGCAGATCAATCAAGCCTCTTCAGCCACTTGAGATTTACTCCTAGATAACTGTTCAGATAACCTCTTTAGCTAACTACAAGAAACACACTAATTTTTTTTAAGTTTTTTTTACCCTAAATTAAAGGACCCAGAAGAAAAGTTCTACTTCTTTAGTCCCAGAAGAGAAGGCCAGTCACACAGCACTTCTTCCTACTGGTGTCCTCTGCAAAGCCTGAGAGAGAATCTTTCTAAGGCAGTGTTTAAATGTAATTTCATTCTTGCTAATCCACTCCCCATACATACTAGATCTTTCTACAAGTAATTTAAACTGCATAGTAATCAAGTCCTTTCATCCACCTGAGATTTACACCTAGATAACTGTTCTAATAACCACTTTACCTAACTGAGACAAAGACACTAATTTTTTTTTTTTTTTTACCCTAATCTTAAGGTCTCAGTAGAAGAGCTCTACTTCTTTAGTCCCAGTAGTGAAGTACAGTCACACAGCACTCTTCCTTCTGGTGTCCTATGCCAAGCCTGTGACAGAATCTTTCTAAGTCAGAGTTTAGATCTTGTTTCCTTCTTGCTCAGCCACTCCCTCTACTTACTAGATCTTTCTACAAGTAATTTAAACTGCACAGCAATCAAGCCCCTTCATACCACCTGAGATTTACACCTAGATAACTGTTCAGATAACCACTTTAGCTAACTGAGAAAAACACACTAATTTTTGTTTGGTTGTTTGTTTTTTACCCTAAATTAAAGGTCCCAGTAGAAGAGTTCTACTTCTTTTGTCCCAGTAGATAAGTCCATTCACACAGCTCTGCTTCCTACTGGTATTCTATGCCAAGCCTGTGACACAATCTTTCTAATGCAGTGTTTAGATCTAGTTTTCTTCTAGCTAAGCCACTCCTCCACTTACCAAATCGTTCTACAAGTAATTTAATCTGCACAGCAATCAAGCCGCTTCAGCCACCGGAGATTTACAACTAGATAACTGCTCAGACAACCACTTTAGCTAACTGAGAGAAGCACACTATTTTTTTGTGTGTTTTTTCACCCAGAATTAAAGGTCCCTGTATAGAAGTCCAGTCACACAGCACTCCTTCCTGCTAGTGTCCTCTGCAAAGCCTGTGACAGAATCTTTCTAATGCAGAGTTTAGATCTAATTTCCTTCTAGCTAATCCACTCCCCCTACTTACTAAATCTTTCTGCAAGAAATTTAAACTGCATTTTAACTTCAGCCACCTGAGATTTACAGCTAGATAAGTGTTACGATAACTGCTTAAGCTAACTGAGATAAACACACTAATTTTTTGTGTTTTTTTTTACCCTAAATTAAAGGTTCCAGTAGAAGAGTTTTTCTTGTTTGCCCCAGTTGAGAAGTCCAGTCACACAGCACTCCTCCCTACTAGTGTCCTCTGCCGAGCCTCCAGCATAATCATTGTGAGATAGTGTTTACATCTAGTTTCCTTCTAGCTAAGCCACTTCCCCTACTTACTAGACCTTTCTACAAGTATTTTAAACTGCAGATCAATCAAGCCCCTTCAGCCACTTGAGGTTAACTCCTAGATAACTGTTTAGATAATCTCTTTAGCTAACTGAGACAAACACAATAATTTTTTTTGTTTGCTTTTTTACCCTAAAGGCCCCAGTAGCAGAGTTCTACTACTTTTGTCCCAGTAGAGAAGTTCAATCACACAGCACTTCTTGCTTCTAGTGTCCTCTGCTAAGCCTCTGACAGAATATTTTAGAGACAGTGTTTAAATCTAGTTTCCTTCTACCTAAGCCACTCCCCCTACTTTCTAGATCCTTCTACAAGTAATTTTAACTGCACAGTAATCAGGCCTCTTCAGCCACCCAAGATTTACACCTTGATAACTTTTCAGATTATCACTTTAGCTAAATAAAAGAAACACACTAATTTTTTTAATTTTTTTTTACCCTAAATTAAAGGACCCAGTAGAAGAGTTCTACTTCTTCAGTCCCACTAGAGATATCCAGTCACACAGCACCCCTTGTTAGTGGTGTCCTCTGCCAAGCCTGTGACAGAATCTTTCTAAGGCAGATTTCAAATCTAGTTTCCTTCTAGCTAAGCCACTTCCCCTACTTACTAGATCTTTCTACAAGTAATTTAAACTGCATGGCAATCATGCTCATTCAGCCACCTGAGATTTACACCTAAATAAGTGTTCAGATAACCACTTTAGCTAACTGAGACAAACACACTAATTTCTGTTTGTTTGTTTGTATTTTTACCCTAAATTAAAGGTCCCAGTAGAAGAGTTCTACTTCTTTAGTCCAGTAGAGAAGTCCAGTCACACAGCACTGCTTCCTACTTGTGTCCTCTGCCATGCCTCTGACAGAATCTTTCTAAACTACTTTTTAAATCTAGTTTCCTTATAGCTAAGCCACTCCCCCTACTTACTAGATCTTTCTGCAAGTAATTTAAACGGCACAGCAATTAAGCCCCTTCAACCACCTGTGATTTACACCTAGATAACTGTTCAGCTAACCACTATAGTGAACTGAGCCAAACACACAATTTTTTTAACTGTTCAAATATCCACTTTACCTGAGACAAACACACTATTTTTTTGTCTGTTTTTTTACACTAAATTAAAGGTCCCCATAAAAGAGTTCTACTTCTTTAGTCCCAATAGAGAAGTCCAGTCACACTGCATTCCTTCCTACTGTGTTGTCTGAGAGACTCTTTCTAAGGCAGTGTTTAGATCTAGTTCCCTTGTAGCTAAGCCACTCCCCTTTCTTACTAGATCTTTCTACAAGTAATTTAATCTGCACAGCAATCAAGCTCCTTCTGCCACCTGAGATTTACACCTAGGTTACTGTTCAGATTACCACTTTATCGAACTGAGACACACTGATTTTTTTTATTTGTTTTTTTTACCTTAAATTAAAGGTCCCTGTAGAAGAGTTCTACTACTTTAGTCCCAGTAGAGAAGTCCAATCACACAGCACTCCTTCTTACTGGTGTCCTATGCCAAGCCTGTGACAGAATCTTTCTAAGGCAGTGTTTAGATATTGTTTCCGCCTAGCTAAGCCACTCCACACACTTACTAGGCCTTTCTTCAACAAATTTACACTACACAGCAATCAAAACCCTTCAACCACCTAGAATTTCCACCTAGATAACTGTTCAGATAACCACTTGAACTAATTGGGACAAACACTCTAATTTTTTTATCGTTGTTTTTTTTACTCAAAATTAAAAGTCCCAGTAGAGAAGTCCAGTCACACAGCACTCCTTCCTACTGGTGTCCTGTGCAAAGCCTGTTTAGATATAGTTTCCATCTAGATAAGCTCCTCCCCTACTATTTAAATCTTTCAACAAGTAATTTAAACTGCACAGCAATCAGGCCCCTTCAGCCACCTAAGATTTGCACCTAGAGAACTGTTTAGATAACCATTTTGGCTAACTGAGACATACACACACATTTTTTTGGTTTGTTTGCTTTTTGGCCCTTAATTAAATGTCCCAGTAGAAGAGTTCTGCTTCTTTAGTCCCAAAAGAGAAGTTCAGTCACACAACACTCCTTCCTAATGGTGTCCCCTGCCAAGCCTCTGACAGAATCTTTCTAAGGCAGTGCTTAAATCTAGTTTCCCTCTAGCTCAGCTACTCCCCCTACTTATTTGATCTTTTCACAAGTAATTTAAACTGCACAGCAATCAGGGTCCTTCAGCCACGTCTGATTTACACACAGATAACTGTTCAGATAACCACTTCAGCTAAGTAAGACAAAAACTCAATTTTTTTTTTACCATAAATTGAAGGTCCCAGTAGAAGAGTTTTACTTCTTTAGTCCCAGTAGAGAAGTCCAGTCATAGAGCACTCCTTCCTTTTGGTGTCCTCTGCCAAGCCTCTCACATAATCTTTCTAAGGCACTGTTTAAATCCAGTTTCCTTCTAGCTAAGCCACTCTCCCTTCTTACTAGATCTTTCTACAAGTAATTTAAACTGCACAGCAATCAAGCCCCTTCAGTCACCTGTGATTTACACCTAGATAACTACTCAGATAACCACTTTAGCTAACTGGGCCAAGCACACTAATTTTCTTTTTGTTTGTTTTTTTTTTACCCTAAATTAAAGGTCCCTGTAGAAGAGTTCTACTCCTTTAGTCCCAGTAGAGAAGTTTAGTCACACACCTCTCCTTCTTTCTCGTGTCCTCTGCCAAGCCTGTGACAGAATCTTTCTAAGGCAGTGTTTAAATGTAGTTTAATTCAAGCTGAGCCACTCCCCGTACTTACTAGATCTTTCTACAAGTAATTTAAACTGCACAGCAATCAGGCCCCTTCAGCCATCTAAGATTTACACCTAGAGAACTGTTTAGATAACCACTTTAGCTAACTGAGACATACACACACATTTTTTTGGTTTGTTTGCTTTTTTGCCCTTAATTAAATGTCCCAGTAGAAGAGTTCTGCTTCTTTAGTCCCAAAAGAGAAGTTCAATCACACAACACTCCTTCCTAATGGTGTCCCCTGCCAAGCCTCTGACAGAATCTTTCTAAGGCAGTGCTTAAATCTAGTTTCCCTCTAGCTCAGCTACTCTCCCTACTTACTTGATCTTTCCACAAGTAATTTAAACTGCACAGCAATCAAGGTCCTTCAGCTATGTCTGATTTACACACAGATAACTGTTCAGATAACCACTTCAGCTAAGTAAGACAAAACGTCAATTTTTTTTTACCATAAATTGAAGGTCCCAGTAGAAGAGTTTTAATTATTTAGTCCCAGTAGAGAAGTCCAGTCATAGAGCACTCCTTCCTATTGGTGTCCTCTGCCAAGCCTCTCACATAATCTTTCTAAGGCACTGTTTAAATCCAGTTTCCTTCTAGCTAAGCCACTCTCCCTTCTTACTAGATCTTTCTACAAGTAATTTAAACTGCACAGGAATCAAGCCCCTTCAGTCACCTGTGATTTACACCTAGATAACTACTCAGATAACCACTTTAGCTAACTGGGCCAAGCACACTAATTTTCTTTTTTTTGGTTTTTTTTTACCCTAACTTAAAGGTCCCAGTAGAAGAGTTCTACCCCTTTAGTCCTAGTAGAGAAGTTCAGTCACACAAGTCTCCTTCTTTTTCGTGTCCTCTGCCAAGCCTGTGACAGAATCTTTCTAAGACAGTGTTTAAATATAGTGTCCTTCTAGCTGAGCCACTCTCCCTACTTACTAGATCTTTCTACATGTAATTTGAACTGCATAGCAATGAAGCCCCTTCAGCCACCTGAGACTTACACCTAGATAACTGTTCAGATAACCACTTTAGCTAACTGAGACAAACACACTAGTTTTTTTTTCTTTTACCCTAAATTAAAGGTCCCAGTAGAAGAGTTCAACTTCTTTAGTCGCAGTAGAGAAGTCCAGTCACACAGCACTCTTTCGTACTGGTGTCCTATGCCAAGCCTGTGACATAATCTTTCTAAGGCAGTGTTTAGATCTTGTTTCCCTCTAGCTAAGCTACTCCCCCTACTTACTAGATCTTTCTACATGTAATTTAAACTACACAGCAAATAAAACCCTTCAGCCACCTAAGGTTTCCACCTAGATATCTGTTCAGATAACCACTATAGCTAACTGAGACAAACACACAATTTTTTTGTTTTGTTTTGATGTTTTACCCTAAATTAAAGGTCCCAGTAGAAGAGTTCTACCGCTTTAGTTCCAGTAGAGAAGTTCAGTCACACAGCTCTCCTTCTTTCTCTTATCCTCCGCCAAGCCTATGACAGAATCTTTTTAAGGCAGTGTTTATATCCAGTTTCCTTCTAGCTAAGCCACTCCCCCTACTTACTTGATCTTTCTACAAGTAATTTAAAGTGCACAGCATTCAAGCCCATTCAGCCACCTGACATTTACACCTAGATAACTGTTCAGAAAACCACTTTAGCTAACTGAGACAAACACACAATTTTTTTGTTTGTTTTTTTACCCTGAATTAAATGTCCCAGTAGAAGAGTTCTACTTCTTTAGTCCCAGAAGAGAATTTCAGTCACACAGCAGTCATTCCTACTGGAGTCCTCTGCCAAGCCTTTGACAGAATCTTTCTAAGGCAGTGCTTAAATCTGGTTTCCTTCTAGCTAAGCCACTCCCCTTCTTACTAGATCTTTCTACATGTAATGTAAACTGCACAGCAGTCATGCCCCTTCAGTCACCAGCAATTTAGACCTATATAACTGTTCAGATAACCACTTTAGCTGAGCCAAACACACTAATTTTCTCTTTGTTTGTTTTTTAACCCTAAATTAAAGGTCCCAGTAGAAGAGTTCTACCTCTTTAGTACTAGTGGAGAAGTTCAGTCACACAGCTCTCCTTCTTTCTCATGTCCTCTGCCAAGCCTGTGACAGAATCTTTTTAAGGCACTGTTTAGAAAATGTTTCCTTCTTGCTAAGCCACTCCGACTACTAACTAGATCTTTCTAGAAGTACTGTAATTTAAACTGCACAGCAATCATGCCCGTTTAGCCACCTGACATTTACACCTAGATAACTGTTCAGTTAACCACTTTAGCTAACTGAGACAAACACACTAGTTTTTTTGTTTTGTTTTTTTACCAGAAATTAAAGGTCCCAGCAGAAGAGGTCAACTTCTTTAATCCCGGTCGAGAAGTCCTGTCACACAGCACTCCTTCCTACTGATGTCCTATGTGAAGCCTTTGACAGAATCTTTCTATGGCAGTGTTTAGATCTTGTTTCCTTCTAGCTAAGCTGCTTCTCTTACTTACTAGATCTTTCTACAAGTAATTTAAACTGCACAGCAATCAAAATCCTTCAGCCACCCAAGATTTCCACCTAGATTACTGTTCAGATAACCACTTTAGCTAACTGAGACCAACACTCTAATATTTTTTATGGTTGTTTTTTTACCCAAAATTAAAGGTCCCAGTAGAGATGTCCAGTCACACAGCACTCCTTTCTGCTGGTGTCCTCTGCCAAGCCTCTGACATAATTTTTATTTGCCAGTGTTTAAATGTAGTTTCCTTCTTGCTTAGTCACACCCCCTACTTACTAGATCTTTCTACAAGTAATTTAACCTGCACAGCAATCAAGCCTCTTCAGTCACCTGTGATTTACACCTAGATAACTGTTCAGCAAACCACTTTAGCTAACTGAGACAAACACACAGATTTTTTTTTGTTTGTTTTTTTTACCCTAAATTAAATGTCCCAATAGAAGGGTTCTACTTCTTTAGTCCTAGAGGAGAATTTCAGTCACACAGCACTCCTTCCTACTGGAGTCCTCTACCAAGCCCCTGACAGAATCTTTCTAAGACAGTGCTTAAATCTAGTTTCCCGCAAGCTCAGCCACTCCACCTACTTTCTAGATCTTTCTACAAGTAAATTAAACTGCACAGCAATCAAACTCCTTCAGCCACCTGTGATTTACACCGAGATAAGTGTTCAGATAACCACTTTAGCTAACTGAGACAAACGCACTAATTTTTTTACATTTTTTTTACCCTAAATTAAAGGTCCCAGTAGAAGAGTTCTACTTCTTTAGTCCCAGTACAGAAGTCCAGTCACACAGCACTCCTTCCTATGATGTGTCCTCTGCCAAGCCTCTCACAGAATCTTTCTAAAGCAGTGTTTAAATCTAGTTTCTTTCTTGCTAAGGCCACTCTCCCTACTTACTAGATCTTTCTACAAGTAATTTATACTGTACAGCAATCAAGCCAGTTCAGCCAGCTGCCATTTACACCTAGATAACTTTTCAGATAACCTGTTTAGCTAACTCAGCCAACCACACTAATTTTCTTTTTGTTTATTTTTTTCCCCCTAAATTAAAGGTCTCAGTAGAGGAGTTGTACTCCTTTAGTCCCAGTAGAGAAGTTCAGTCACACACCTCTCCTTCTTTCTCGTGTCCTCTGCCATGCCTGTGACAGAATCTTTCTAAGGCAGTGTTTAGATCTTTTTTCCTTCTAGCTAAGCCACTCCCCCGCTTACCAGATCTTTATACAAGTAAATTAAACTGCACAGCGATCAAAACCCTTCAGCCACTGAAGACTTCCACCTAGATAACTGTTCAGATAACCACTTTAGCTGAGAAAAACTTTAATTTTTTTTATGGTTGTTTTTTCAACCTAAATTAAAGGTTGCAGTAGACAAGTCCAGTCACTCAGCACTCCTTCCTACTGGTGTCCTCTGCCAAGCTTCTGACAGAATTTTCCTAAGTCAGTATTTAGATCTAGTTTCCTTCTAGCTTTGTCACTCCCCCTGCTTACTAGATCTTTCTACAAGTAATTTAACCTGCACAGCATTCAAGCCCCTTCAGCCACCTCAGAGTTACACTTAGATAACTGTTCAGATAACCACTTTAGCTAACTAAGCCAAACACTCAATTTTTTTTTTACCTTAAATTAAAGGTCCCAGTAGAAGAGTTCTACTTCTTTAGTCCCAGTAGAGAAGCTCAGTCACACTGCTGTCCTTCTTTCTCATGTCCTCTGCCCAGCCCATGACAGAATCTTTCATAGGCAGTGTTTAGATCTTGTTTCCTTCTAGCTAAGCCTCTTCCCCTACTTACTTGATCTTTCTTCAAGTAATTTAAACTGCACAGCAATCAAGCCCATTCAGCCACCTGACATTTACACCTAGATAACTGTTCATGTAACACTTTTGCTAACTGAGAAAAACACACACATTTTTGTTTATTTGTTTTTTTGCCTAAGTTAAAGGTCCCAGTAGAAGAGTTCTACTTCTTTAGTCCCTGAAGAGTAGTCCAGTCACACAGCATACTTTCACACACTGGGGTCCTTCTGCCAAGCCTCAACAGAATCTTTCTAAAGCAGTGCTTAAATCTGATTTCCTTCTAGCTAAGCCACTCCCACTTCTTACTAGATCTTTATGCAAGTAATTTAAACTGCAAAGCTATCAAGCCTCTTCAGCCACCTGAGACTTGCATCTAGATAACTGTCCAAATATCCACTTTAGCTAACTGAGAGAAATACACTGATTTTTTTTTGTTTTTCTTTTACCCTAAATGAAAGGTCCCAGCAGAAGTGTTCTACTTTTTAGTCCCAGTAGAGAAGTCCAGTCACACAGCACTCCTTCCTATTGGTGTCCTATGCCTAGCCAGTGACAGAATCTTTCTAAGGCAGTGTTTACATCAAGCTTCCTTCTAGATAAGCCACTCTCCCAACTTTCTAGAACTTTCTACAAGTAATTTAAACTGTACAGCAATCAAGCCCGTTCAGCCACCTGACATTTACACCTAGATAACTGCTCAGATAAACATTTTAGCTAACTGAGACAAACACACACATTTTTTTTTTTTTACCATAAATAGAAGGTCCCAATAGAATTGTTCCACTTCTTTAGTCCAAGTAGAGAAGTTCTGTCACACAGCACTCCTTCCTACTGGGTACTTCTGCCAAGCCTCTGACAGAATCTTTCTAAGGCAGTGCTTAAATCTAGTTTCATTCTAGCTCAGCCACTCCCCCTACTTACTAGATCTTTCTACCAGTAATTTAAGCTGCACTGCAATCAAGCTCATCCAGCCACTTGTGATTTACACCTAGATAAGTGTTCAGATAACCACCTTAGCTAACTGATACAAACACACTATTTTTTTGGTTTTTTTTACCCTGAATTAAAAGTCCCAGTAGAAGAGTTCTATTTCTTTAGTCCCAGTGGAGAAGTTCTGTCACACAGCATTCCTTTCTACTTGTATCCTCTGAAAAGCCTCTGACAGAATCTTTCTAAGGCAGTGCTTAAATGTAGTTCCCTCTAGCTCAGCCACTCCCCCTACTTTCTAGATCTTTCTACAAGTAATTTAAACTGCACAGCAATAAAAACCCTTCGGCCACCTAAGATTTCCACCTAGACAACTGTCCAGATGACCACTTTAGCTAAGACAAACACTCTAAATTGTTTTATGGTTGTTTTTTTACCCTAAATTAAAAGTCCCAGTAGAGAAGCCCAGTCTCACAGTACTTCTTCCTTCTGGTGCCCTCTGCCAACCTCTGACAGAATCATTCTTAGGCAGTGTTTAAATCTAGTTTCCTTCAAGCTGAGCCACTAATCCTACTTACTAGATCTTTCTACATTTAATTCAAACTGCACAGCAATCTAGCCCCTTCAGCCACCTGAGCTTTACACCAAGATAACTGTTCAGATAACCACTTTAGCTAACTCAGACAAATACTCTATTTTTTTACCCTAAATTAAAGGTCCCAGTAGAAGAGTTCCACTTCTTTAGTCCCAGTAGAGAAGTTCAGTCACACAACTCTCCTTCTTTCTCGTATCCTCTGCCAAGACTGTGATAAAATCTTTCTAAGGCAGTGTTTAAATCTTGTTTCCTTCTAGTTGAGCAACTCCCCCCACTTACTAGATCTTTCTATAAGTAATTTAAATGGCACAGCGATCAAGCCCCTTCAGCCACCTGACATTTACACATAGATAACTGTTCAGATAACCACTTTAGCTAACTGAGACAAACACACAATTTTTTTTTACCCTAAAGTAAAGGTCCCAGTAGAAGAGTTCATCTTCTTTAGTCCCAGTAGAGAAATCCAGCCACAAAGCACTCCTTCCTACTGTTGTCCTATGCCAAGCCTGCGACAGAATATTTCTAAGGCAGTGTATAGATCTAGTTTCCTTCTAGCAAAGCCACTCCCTCTACTTACTAGATCTATCTACAAGTAGTTTAAACTGCACAGCAATCAAGCCTCTTCAGCCACCTGACATTTATACCTAGATAACTGTTCAGATAACCACTTTAGCTATCTGAGACAAACACGCACATTTTTTTGGTTGTTTTTTTCCCCTAAATTAAAGATCCCAGTAGAAGAGTTCTACTTCTTTAGATCCTGTAGAGAAGTTCTGTCACACAGCACTCCTTCCTACTAGTGTCCGCTGCCAAGCCTTTGACAGAATCTTTCTAATGCAGTGCTTAAATCTAGTTTTCTTCTTGCTCAGCTACTCCTAGTACTTGCTAGATCCTTCACCTAGTAATTTGAACTGCACAGCAATCAAGTTCCTTCTGCCACCTGTGATTTACACCTAGATAACTGTTCAGATAACCTCTTTAGCTAACTGAGACAAATACAGTATTTTTTATTACCCTAAACTAAAGGTCCAGTAGAAGAGTTCTACATCGTTAGTCCCAGTAGAGAATTCCAGTGACACAGAACTCCTTCCTACTGGTGTCCTCTGAGAAGCCTCTCACAGAATCTTTCTAAGGCGGTGTTTTAATCTAGCTTCCTTCTAGCTAAGCCACTCCCCCTTCTTACTACATGTTTCTACATGTAATTTAAACTGCACAGCAATCAAGTCCCTTCAGTCACCTGCGATTTACATCTAGATAACTGTTCAGATATCCACTTTTTCTAACTGAGCCAAACACACACATTTTTTTGTTTGTTTTTTTTACCCTAAATTAAAGGTCCCAGTAGAAGAGTTCTACTTCTTTAGTCCCACAGGAGAAGTTCAGTCAAACAGCACTCCTTCCTACTGGTGTCCCCTGCCAAACCTCTGTCATAATCTTTCCAAGGCAGTGCTTAAGTCTTGTTTCTTCTAGCTCCAGCCATCCCCCCTGCTTCTGCAAGTTCTTTCTAAGTAATTTAAACTGCACACAATCAAACCCCTTCAGCCACCTGAGATTTATACCCAGATAACAGTCCAGATAACCACTTTAGCTAACTGAGACAAACACACTAATTTCTTTTGTTTTTTTTACCCTAAAGCGAAGGACCCAGTAGAAGAGTTTATCTTCTTTAGTCCCAGTAGAGAAGTCCAGTCACAAATCATTCCTTCCTGCTGTTGTCCCATACCATGCCTTTGACAGAATCTTTCTAATGCAGAGTATAGATCTTGTTTCCTTCTAGCTAAGCCACTCCCTCTACTTACTAGATCTTCTTACAAGTAATTAAAACTGCACAACAATGATGACCCTTCAGCCACCTGAGATTTCCACCTAGCTAACTGTTCAGATAACCACTTTATCTAACTGAGACAAACACTGTAATTTTTTTTGTTTGTTTTTTTACCCTAATTTAAAGATCCCAGTAGAAGAGTTCTACTTCTTTTGTTCCTATAGAGAAGTTCTGTCGAACAGCACTCCTTCCTACTAGTGTCCGCTGCCAAGCCTTTGACAGAATCTTTTTAATACATGGCTTAAATCTAGTTTCCTTCTTGCTCAGCTACTCCTGATACTTACTAGATCCTTCACCAAGTAATTTAAATTGCACAGCAATCAAGCCCGTTCAGCCACCTGACATTTACTCTTAGATAACTGTTCAGATAACCACTTTAGCTGACTGAGACAAACACACAAATATTTTTTTTTACCCTAAAGTAAAGGTCCCAGTAGAAGAGTTCATCTTCTTTAGGCCCAGTAGAGAACTCCAGCCACAAAACACTCCTTCCTACTGTTGTCCTATGCCATGTCTGTGACAGAATATTTTTAAGGCAGTTTATAGATCTAGTTTCCTTCTTGCTAAGCCACTCCCCCTACTTACTAGTTCTTTCTACACATAATTTAAACTGCACAGCAATCTGCCAGCTTCAGCCACCTGACATTTACACCTTGATAACTGTTCAGATAACCACTTTAGCTAACTGAGAGAAACACACACTTTTTTGTTTTTTTTTTCCCTCAATTAAAGATCCCAGTAGGAGAGTTCTACTTCTTTTGTTCCTGTAGAGAAGTTCTCACACAGCACTCCTTCCTACTAGTGTCCACTGCCAAGCCTTTGGCAGAATCTTTCTAATGCAGTGCTTAAATCTAATTTCCTTCTTGCTCAGCTACTCCCGCTACTTACTAGATCCTTCACCAAGTAAATTAAACTGCACAGCAATCAAGCTCCTTCATCCACCTGTGATTTACACCTAGATAACTGTTCAGAATACCACTTTAGCTAACTGAGACAAATACAGTATTTTTTTTTGCCCTAAACTAAATGTCCCAGTAGAAGAGTTCTACATCTTTAGTCCCAGTAGAGAAGTCCAGTGACACAGCACTCCTTGCTACTGGTGTCCTCTGCCAAGCCTCTCACAGAGAATCATTCTACATGTGTTTTAACATAGCTCCTTCTAGCTGCTGGGCCACTCCCCCTTCTTACTACATGTTTCTACATGTAATTTAAACTGCACAGCAATCAAGCCCCTTCAGTCCCCTTTGGTTTACATCTAGATAACTGTTCAGATAACCGCTTTTTCTAACTGAGCCAAACACTCTAATTGTTTTTTTTGCTAGTTTGTTTTTCTAACCCAAATCAAAGGTCCCAGTAGAAGAGTTCTACCTCTTTAGTCCCAGTGAAGAATTTCAGTCACACAGCACTCCTTCCTACTTGTGTCCTATGCCAAGCCTGAGACAGAATCTTTCCAAGACAGTGTTTAGATCTAGTTTCCTTCTAGCTAAGCCACTCCCCCTACTTACTAGATCTTTCTACAAGTAATTTAAACTGCAGAGCAATCAAGCCCAATCGACCACCTGTCTTTTATACCTAGATGACTGTTCAGTTAACCACTTTAGCTAACTGACACAAACACACTAATATTTTTTTGTTTGTTTTTTTAAACTAAATTAATGGTCCCAGTAGAAGAGTTTTATTTCTTTAGTCCCAGTAGAGAAGTCTAGTCACACAGTACTCCTTCCTACTGGTGTCCTCTTCCAAGCCTCTCACAGAATCTTTCTAAGTCAGAGTTTAGATCTTGTTTCCTTCTAGCTCAGCCACTCCCCCTACTTAGTAGATGTTTCTACAAGTAATTTAAACTGCAGAGCAATCGAGCCCCTTCATGCCACCTGACATTTACACCTAGATAACTGTTCAGGTAATCACTTTAGCTAATTGAGAAAAACACATTAATTTTTGTTTGTTTGTTTTTTTGCCCAAAATTAAAGGTCCCAGTAGAAGAGTTCAACTCCTTTAGTCCCGGGAGAGAAGTCCATTCACACAGCTCTCCTTCCTACTGGTGTTCTATGCCAAGCCTGTGACAGAATCTTTCTAAGGTAATGTTAAGATCTAGTTTCCTTCTAGCTAAGCCACTCCCCATACTTACTTGATCTTTATGCAAGTAATTTAAACTGCAAAGCAATCATGCCCCTTCAGCCACCTGAGATTTACACCTAGATAACTGTTCAGATATCCACTTTAGCTAACTGAGACATACACAGACATTTTTTTTGTTTGTTTTTTCCCTAAATTAAAGGTCCCAGTAGAAGTGTTCTTCTTCTTTTGTTGCTGTAGAGAAGTTCTGTCACACAGCACTCTTTCCTACTAGTGCCCTCTGCCAAGCGTTTTACAGAATCTTTCTAATGAAATGCTTAACTCTAGTTTCCTTTTATGCCTGCTACCCCTTACTACTAGATCCTTCACCAAGAAATTTAAACTGCACTGTGCAATCAAGCCCTTCTCAGCCTCCCCAGATTTACACCTAGATAACTGTTCTGATAACCACTCTTAGCTAACTGGAGGCAACATGCACATTTTTTTGCTCTAATCTAAAGGTCCCAGTAGAAGAGTTCTACATCTTTATCTCTAGTAGAGTCCAGTCACAGCACCTTCCCACTGGTGTCCTTCGCCAAACTTCCGCAGAACTCTTCAAGGTGGTTAATCTAGATTCCTTCTTGCCAAGCCACCCCCTTCTTACTAGATGTTTTACAATTAATTTAAACTGCACAGCATCGAACCTTCAGTCACCTGCGGATTTACATCTAGATAACTGTTCAGGTAACTCACTTTTTCCAACTGAGCCAAACACACTAATTTTTTGTTTGTTTGTTTTTCTAACCTAATTAAAGGTCCCAGTGGAAGAGAGAGTTCTACTTTTTTACCAAGCATAGAGTGGAGTAAAGTTCAGTCACACAGCTCTCCTTCTTTCTTGTGTATTCTGTTGCCTGTGGTAAATCTTCTAAGGCAGTGTTAAATCTTGTTTTCTCTAGTTGAGCAACTCCCCATACATACTAGTCTTTCTATATGGAATTTAAACTGTGCAGCAATCAAGCCCCTTCAGCCACCTGACATTTACACTTAGATAACTGTTCAGATAACCACTTTAGCTAACTGAGACAAACACACACATTTTTTTTGTTTTTTTTCCCTAAAGTGAAGGTCCTTGTAGAAGAGTTCATCTTCTTTAGTCCCAGTAGAGAAATCCAGCCACAATGCACTCCTTCCTACTGTTGTCCTATGCCAAGCCTGCGACAGAATATTTCTATGGCAGTGTATTGATCTAGTTTCCTTCTAGCAAAGCCACTCCCCCTACTTACTAGATATATCTACAAGTAATTTAAACTGCACAGCAATCAAGCCTCTTCAGCCACCTGACATTTATACCTAGATAACTGTTCAGATAACCACTTTTAGCTATCTGAGACAAAACACGTACATTTTTTGTTTGTTTTTCCCTAAATTAAAGATCCCAGTAGAAGAGTTCTACTTCTTTAGATCCTGTAGAGAAGTTCTGTCACACAGCACTCCTTCCTAGTAGTGTCAGCTGCCAAGCCTTTGACAGAATCTTTCTAATGCAGTGCTTAAATTAGTTTCCTTCTTGCTCAGCTACTCCTAGTACTTGCTAGATCCTTCACCTAGTAATTTGAACTGCACAGCAATCAAGTTCCTTCAGCCACCTGTGATTTACACCTTGATAACTGTTCAGATAACCTCTTTAGCTTAACTGAGACAAATACAGTATTTTTATTGCCCTAAACTTCAATAGGTCCCAGTAGAAAAGTTCTACATCGTTAGTCCTAGCAGAATTCCAGACACAGAACCTCTTTCCTACTGGTGTTCTCTACAAGCCTCTCGTAGAATCTTTCTATATGTGGTAGTTTTAATCTGGCTTCCTTCTAGCTAAGCCACTTCCCTTCTTCTTCATGTTTCTACATGTAATTTAAACTGCACAGCAATCAAGCTCCTTCAGTCACCTAGTGATTTCATCTAGATAACTTTGTTCCGAGATATCCGCACCAACTGAGCCAAACGACACATTTTTTTTTTTTTTTTTTTGCCTAAATTAAAGGTCCCAGTAGAGAGTTCTGCACCTTTAGTCCCACAGGAGAAGTTCAGTCCAAACAGCACTCCTTCCTACTGGTGTCCCCTACTATAAAAACTCTGTCATAATCTTTCTCTGAGCGGTGCTTAAATCTTGCTCTTCTAGCTCAGCTACTCCCCTACTTATGTTACTCCTAAAGTAATTTAAACTGCACAGCAATCAAACCCCTTCAGCCACCTTGATTTATACCTAGATAATCATGTCACATAACCACTTTAGCTTCTTTGAGACAAACACACTAATTTCTTTTGGTTTTTTCACCCTAAAGCGAAGGACCCAGTAAGAGTTTATCTTCTTTAGTCCCAGTAAAGAAGTCCAGCCAAAGCATTCTTCCTACTGTTGTCCCATACCATGCCTTTGACAGAATCTTTCTAAGGCAGAGTATAGATCTTATTTCCTTCTAGCTAAGCCACTCCCTCTACTTACTAGATCTTTCTACAAGTAATTGAAACTACACAACAATCATAACCCTTCAGCCACCTGAGATTTCCACCTAGCTAACTGTTCATATTACCACTTTATCTAACTGAGACAAACACTCTAATTTTTTTTGTTTGTTTTTTACCCTAATTTAAAAATCCCAGTAGAAGAGTTCTACTTCTTTAGTTCCTATAGAGAAGTTCTGTCGAACAGCACTCCTTCCTACTAGTGTCCGCTGCCAAGCCTTTGACAGAATCTTTTTAATACAGTGCTTAAATCTAGTTTCCTTCTTGCTCAGCTACTCCTGATACTTACTTGATCCTTCACCCAGTAATTTAAGCTGCTCAGCAATCAAGCCCCTTCAGCCACCTGACATTTACACTTAGATAACTGTTCAGATAACCACTTTAGCTGACTGAGACAAACACACAAATATTTTTTACTCCAGTAAAGGTCCCAGTAGAAGAGTTCATCTCTTTAGGCCCAGTGAGGGAACTCCAGCCACAAACACTCCTTCCTACTGTTGTCCTAGGCCAAGTCTGTGACAGAATATTTTTAAGGCAGTTTATAGATCTAGTTTCCTTCTTGCTAAGCTACTCCCCCTACTTACTAGTTCTTTCTACACATAATTTAAACTGCACAGCAATCAAGCCGCTTCAGCCACCTAACATTTACACCTTGATAACTGTTCAGATAACCACTTTAGCTAACTGAGAGAAACACACTTTTTTGTTTTTTTTTTCCCTCAATTAAAGATCCCAGTAGAAGAGTTCTACTTTTTGTTCCTGTAGAGAAGTTCTGTCACACAGCACTCCTTCCTACTAGTGTCCACTGCCAAGTCTTTGGCAGAATCTTTCTAATGCAGTGCTTAAATCTAATTTCCTTCTTTGCTCAGCTACTCCTGGCTACTTACTAGATCCTTCACCAAGTAATTTAAACTGCACAGCAATCAAGCTCCTTCATCCACCTGTGATTTACACCTAGATAACTGTTCAGATAACCACTTTAGCTAACTGAGACAAATACAGTATTTTTTTGTCCTAAACTAAATGTCCAGGTAGAAGAGTTCTACATCTTTAGTCCCAGTAGAGAAGTCCAGTGACACAGCACTCCTTGCTACTGGTGTCCTCTTCCAAGCCTCTCACAGAATCTTTCTAAGGCGGTGTTTTAGTCTAGCTTCCTTCTAGCTAAGCCACCCCTCTTATTATATGTTTCTTTACATGTAATTTAAACTACACAGCAATCAAGCCCCTTCAGTCCCCTTTGGTTTACATCTAGATAACTGTTCAGATAACCGCTTTTTCTAACTAAGCCAAACACTCTAATTGTTTTTTTTGTTAGTTTGTTTTTCTAACCCAAATCAAAGGTCCCAGTAGAAGAGTTCTACCTCTTTAGTCCCAGTGAAGAATTTCAGTCACACAGCACTCCTTCCTACTGGTGTCCTATGCCAAGCCTGTGACAGAATCTTTCCAAGACAGTGTTTAGATCTAGTTTCGATCTAGCTAAGCCACTCCCCCTTCTTGCTAGATGTTTCTACAATTATTTTAACTGCACAGCAATCAAACCCCTTCAATCACCTGCGATTTACATCTAGATAACTGTTCAGGTAACCACTTTTTCCAACTGAGCCAAACACACTAATTTTTTTTGTTTGTTTGTTTTTCTAACCTAAATTAAAGGTCCCAGTAGAAGAGTTCTACTTCTTTAGTGCCAGAGGAGAAGTTCAGTCACACAGCTCTCCTTCTTTCTTGTGTCTTCTGCCAAGCCTGTGATAAAATCTTTCTAAGGCAGTGTTTAAATCTTGTTTCCTTCTAGTTGAGCCACTTCCCATACATACTAGATCTTTCTATAAGGAATTTAAACTGTGCAGCAATCAAGCCCCTTCAGCCACCTGACATTTACACTTAGATAACTGTTCAGATAACCACTTTAGCAAACTGAGACAAACACACACATTTTTTTTGTTTTTTTACCCTAAAGTGAAGGTCCTTGTAGAAGAGTTCATCTTCTTTAGTCCCAGTAGAGAAATCCAGCCACAAAGCACTCCTTCCTACTGTTGTCCTATGCCAAGAATGTACAGAATATTTCGTAGCAGTATAGATTAGTTTCTTCTAGCAAAGCCCCTCCACTTTCTAGATCTTTCTGCGTAATTAACTGTCAATCAAGCCTCTTCAGCCACTTGACATTTATCCTAGATAACTGTTCAGATAACCACTTTAGCTGTCTGAGACAAACACACTTTTTTATGTTTGTTTTTTCCCTAAATTAAAGATCCCAGTAGAAGAGTTCTGCTTGTTTAGATCCTGTAGAGTTGTTCACACAGCACTCTAGAGGTGGGCTTAGTCCCTAGAGGAGAGAATTTAAGGGCCATAGCCCCAAATTGACACAAGGGTAGAGTGGGCTCCCGAAGGGATGGAAAGCCCAACGAAAAGTGGGATTAGGGGACGGGGGCCAAGGGTCCCCAGGGAGAACTAGATGATCCCAAAAAGGGCAGAGGCCCCTCCAAAACAAAATAGAGGTGGACGGGGCACCATGACTTTAATGCCCCTTGTGCCCATTTCTTGAATCCCACTGTGTGTAGGAGCTACAGACCCCTACTAAAATTCCTACCTGAAGCACTGGCCATGGCCAGCAACCAAAGGCCTGTAGGGGAGGGGTGGGCTGTGAGGGCCCAGCATCCAGGCCCTCAGGCATACTGATTAGTGGATAGGGCTGGGCAAAGCCCTCATTAGTATTCATAAGGGGGGACCAGGTCACAGAGTCCCATAGACCCAGGTCTATGGGCGGTTAGTAATATTGATAATGAAGGAATGTGGCTGCAGAGGCAGGCCCAGCAAAAACATCTTTGAAGGTACAGTACCCGAGGCAGGGCAAGCGGTGGTGGAGAATGGGCCCATTGCCTAAGTCGCCCATGGAGTCACGTGGATGTGTTCTGAGCCCCACCTGAGCTAGACTGTTCTGTAGCTTGCCTAGTGCCACCCAAATACACTAGCCCACCACTGGCCATCACTAGCCACCTAGGCTACTAAATAAATTACTGCCCACTCAGCTGCCATTATGAAAAAGGTTTTTTTTAGCTGAGCCCCCTTCCCCAAGGCACACTCCTTTTACTCTGCTTTTACTCATCTTACATCATTCCCCTTCTTAACTAACCTATACTTTCTTCTGTCTCTACAGGTCAGACAGGACATTGACTCCATCCCCATTAGATAAATATAATTTTATTTCTCTCCTGTTCTTTCCACCCCATTTAACCCTCCTAAGAACAGCAGATCCTTTGTGACTCCCTTGTCTCTTCTTTAACAGGTGCAGTGGATGACATCTCCCCAGGACTACAGTACAAGTCATATTAAACTGTTCCACCAATGAGCTGGTATAGCAATGTTTTTCACAGTTAGCAATGCATTGGCTACTTATATTGCATTGCTTTTCAATGTTTAACCAACTCAGGAGCAATGTTTGTAAAATGTTTTTGCAGCCCAGTTGGAATGCATTGACAGTCCAGTTACAGTGCAATGCAAAACTGAGTTATAACAGTTTGTGTAAGGCTTTGTGCTGGATCCAGCAACATTTATGCAACTCAGTCAGAAATGCTAAAGCAACTCATTGAAGGAAAGTTTAATGGGACTTGTACTGTACCCCATGGCACCCTGCACTCAGGTAACTCCCTCTCTTTTACTTATATTTTGGTGGGATTACTGTAATGACAACTGCATATGTACTACTTAATTCTGTGCCTCTTCTGTGCTCCTTATCATCACCTTTTCCTCATGATGTGGTGGCAGTGGCACAACATTTTTGTTTCAATAAAGTATTTACCCAGGATAACCCAACTTCTCATTTTACTTTCCTGTTAACTATAGTTAGCATTGGGCACTGGACTTGTTTAGGGCCATACAGAAAGTGACAAATAGCATTTGAACTTCGGTCTCTTGGTTGAATGTTCTGTGGTACATCCCAAGGCCACATGGCCTGCCCATCTACTGCATACAGTATATTGCTCCCATAAATTGTGAATAAATAAGGACATTGTATTGTTGGTGAGAAATGATGCTGCTCAACTGCATGTAAATAAGCCTGCACTGTAAACTGCAGCACTGCCCCACCTGGTATAATACTAATACATGTACCAACAGCGAACTTTGACATTGACAAATGCTTGTTAGGTCCCGTGTTGCTAGGAGTGCATCCCAGAATCTCCAGTGCCTGATGTCATGGCAAGGGATCAGCTGCCAGAGCTTCTACAAGCTGCAGTGATAATCAGAGCTACTGATAGCTTATTTTTTCTGTCTGCCAGTCCTGCTGCCCTGCTAAGACTAAATTTGCTAGCACAACCCAAAAAACATCAATTTGCATTTCACAAGCAAGTTTTTGATAGGGAGCAGGTGGTATTTCTAGACTTAAATATTTGCTTTTAATCTTGGACAAATCATAACTGATTGACATGAGAAACCTGCAGACACAAATTCACTTTTACATGTTTCAACTATCCATCCAACACCCTTGTCAAAAGTATCTCCTTCGAACAGTTTCTCAGTTTAAAGAGAAACTGCTCTAGGGAGGAAGCCTTTTTGCAAACAGGTCTTTGAACTGAGACTTCACTTATTGGAAGGAATATGAAGGGGATACACTTACAGTGGCACTAGATAAACTCCAAAATTTGGATAAGGTCATAACTGTGACTCAGAAGAGGGAGAGAAATACAGACCAAACAATCCTATTTGTCACTGAATATACCCCCATTGGCTATAAAATTAACAAGATAGTTAGAAAACACTGGCACATCCATCTTCTGTATATTGATCTAGCTTGAAAATAAGTGCAAGACCAGCAATCTTCCTCCTCCCCCCGTACATCAGGTCTAGGTCCCTCCCGTAGCTTACTATTAATGCTCTCCTGAGCAACCTTGCTGCAAATGATTGGTCATCTATCCTCTCCACCACTGACATTGTCATGGGCCTCTCACTGTTCCATTCTAAATTTCCTTCATCTGGGACAAGCATGCTCCCCTCAGAAAGTCCAGATTTCAATCTTTCTACTTCCCCTAGACTACACCCAAACTCACTGACCGGTGTAAGACCCAGGATCAAGCATGAGCCCGTTACAAATTATGCCACTCCCTGCCTGACCTCCTCTCTTACAGTGCACTTAAAAATTCATGTAAAAAAGGAAGTTCATTCTGCTAAATCACTCTATTTTTGGACTTTATCTAGTGCCACTGTAAGTGTCTCCCCTTCATATGCTCTCCAGCTTATCACCTCCACAAACCATATAAAAACTTCAAACAGGTATCTGCCTCTATCTCTGAAAGCAAACTAAGGGGCAAAGGACACTGCGGAGCTGGACACTGCAGCACAGGAGCTAGCACAACAAAACTCACCCAAAACAGGGACCAAAACAAAAAAATCAAAAAGGAAATCCAAAACACTTCTGATCATAGGAGACTCCATGATTCGGGGAGTTGATACCTACCTCCAGCCGGAAGTAATGGTCTGATGTCTCCCAAGTATATCAGCATGGAGAGACACTGACTCCATTGCTCAAATCGTGCAGGAAGCAGGAGAAAATATTGACGTCCTGGTACACATAAGGACTAACAATCTCACCAGCCAGTCAGTTGTGGAGACCAAGGAACACCTGACCAGGCTGGGAGACAAACTGTCATCCATTTCATCCAGCATCTCCTTCTCTGAGATCTTGCTGGTCTGGGAGAGAGGGGCAGATACACAGAAGATCAGAGAAGGGGAGATAGGGTAGCTAAACATGTGGCTGAAGGGCTGGTGCCAGGAAAAAGGACACAAATGTGTAGGTAACTGGCAACAGTTTTGGGAGCGAAAGTTCTTTAAATTCAATAGACTGCATCTGACTGAGGAGGGAGTCAGTGCATTGTGGCAGAGGTTTGATGTCTTTGCAGAATATTTAAACTAGCAAATGGGGAGAGGGGTGCAGCACCTGCTACATTGAACGGGGAGAACACCCCTCCCCCCTTAGCTAGTGATCAAACAGGAGTTCAGCATGTTTGTAGTTAATTTGCATCACCAGGTAAGGAAAAAGGTCTGGCTCCCCATATGACGCTCAGGGGAAATGCCCAACAACT
The DNA here is from genome assembly GCA_016271365.2 of Neoceratodus forsteri. Lineage (NCBI taxonomy): Eukaryota > Metazoa > Chordata > Ceratodontiformes > Ceratodontidae > Neoceratodus > Neoceratodus forsteri. The sequence goes on from CM028133.1 coordinate 441,235,107, forward strand.
AACACACTGAAATCTGGCCAATGGAAAATCATGTACTCAAATGCCGCAGTCTGGGAAACAAGATCCCAGACCTGCAGGCAACAATGACATAGGCTAAACTGGACATAGTAGCCATTAACAAGACATGATTCACCAGTAACCACACTTGGGAGACTTCAGTTCCGGTAATGTGCTTTGAGAAGAGACCGAGGTGGAAAAAGGGGGTGGCCCTTTATGTCAAAGAAAATATCAAAGCTACAGAAATTCAGAATGCACATAAGGAACCAGAAGAACTGTGGGTCACCCTGGAAACAGGAAATGGGACAGCCATATGTACTGGGGTTGTCTACAGGCCTCCAGACCAGGGGGAGGACATAAACACATTACTGGAAGAAGATATCCAAAAAATGACAGTTAAAGGGGAGGTTCTGACAATGGGAGACTTCAACATACCAGATAGATTGGTCAATACCAGCAGGAACATCTGCCAGAACTAGACGCATAGTGGGTTCCCTTCAGGAGGAAGGCCTCAAACAACTAGTACAACAACCCATTAGAGACAGGGCTATCCTAGATCTAGTACCGACTAACAGGGAAAGGATCACAGATCTCCAGGTAGAAGGTCACCTGGGGGCCAGTAACCATCACATGGTATGGGGAGGTGTGCACTAGTCCCTTCACAAAAGAAAGGGTCCTACAAGAGCTCGTTAAGCTCAGGGTGGACAAGACAATGAGACCTGATGGCATACATCCCAGGGTACTAAAGGAGCTAAGGGTGGAACTAGCAGAGCCATTATCAGAACTGTTTAGTGAGTCTCTGAGCATAGGAGAGGTCCCAGAAGACTGCAGAAGAGCTCATGTGATCCTGCTCCACAAGAGTGGTAGCAGGGAGGAGGCAGGAAACTACAGACCAGTCAATCTTACCTAAGTAGTGGGCAAGATTATGAATTTGCTCACTACAATGATTTCTTCACTATTTATACTCTGCCTTTACCCATTCTGGCTTCTCTCTTCTCCCTGCTACTCCACCCTTCTCTCCACCCAATCTTCCCCTCTAGGTTTTGATTTTCCCTGTGCTATTATCCAGGAAATCTTGCCAGTTCTTTCCTCTCTGAACCTGACTAAATCTAGTCCTGATTGACTGGACCCTAAACTTCTCCAGCTTTTAGCTCCTGCCATCCTCTCTGCCCTTATTCACCTTCTCAAACTCAGCTTCTCCCTCTGTGCTGTTCTTCAGTCATGGAAGATTGCCAAAGTTCTCCCCTTCATAAAGTGGATGACCCCCTCCTCCCCTGGCAACCTCCCTTCTATCTCCCTCCTTCCTTCTCATGCTAAGATGCAAGAGAAACTTGTCTACTCATGGCTGGCTGACTTCCTCTACTCATCCATCTTCCACTCCCCTTTCTAGTCTGGTTTCTGGAAGTATGACTCCACTGCCTCCTACATGATGCATGTCACTGACTCCATCTTCTCTGGGATGGATATGGGGCAAACCACGGTGGTCATTTTCATCGATCAGGCCAAAGTCTTTGATTTGGTGGCCCATCCTCTCCTTCTCCTCAAGAAGCTGGCCTCTGCCAGCCTTTCAGCTCCCACACTTGAATGGCTCCATTCCTACCTCATGGGCCATCAATAGTCGGTACAGGTAGAAGGCATCCTATCACCTCCCCTACCTATCCAGGCTGGGGCCCCACAGGGTGCCATTCTGGGTCTCGTCCTCTTCTCCATTTTCCTTAATGATCCCCCTCTGCCTACCCCAACTTATATATTCACATGTATGCAGATAACACAGTTATCTACATATCTGACTCCTTGACTGCAGTGGTGGAAGGCTTGCTCCAGCAAGACTTTCACAATGTCCTGCACTGGTTCCATTCAAACCAACTATGTTTCAACATAAAAAGAAGTGTCCATGACTTGCAGCACCAGCTAGAAATTGGCCAAGCTCTCCCCCGCCCTGTCTTCTCCACTCTGGATGGCATTCCCTTTGAAGTGGTTCCCCCCTCCAAGTATCTCAGAGAGTGGCTATGTAGTAAGCTTGATTTTTCTGCCTACTTTCATGCCATCCACTCCAAGCTCCACCCCAAACTTGGTACCTTGTACCACAATGAAGACTGCTTGTGTCCTCAGGTCCACTGGGAGCTTGTTATCAAAATGATGCTCCCTGTCTTCGACTATGTTGATGTGGTCTACAGCAAAGTCCCTACCTCTCCCAGTGCCAGACTGGACATCTGCAACATCTTTTGTCATTTTGCTACCAACTCCCCCCCCAAAACTCACCAATGTTCCCTCTATTCCTCACTATCATCCTCCCCCTACCCTCATGTTGGCATCCAACTGTGCCTTCTTTATCTTTAAATACTGGTTTGGTTCCCTGCTCACTTTCCTGTACTCACTCCTCTCTCCCACTCCATCTGCCTCACATTTCCTCTACTTCAGGGATCATCACACCTTCTCCCATCCCCACCTTCACTTCTCTGCTGGGCAGTCAGCCCTCTTCTATCACTGCCACTCCCTCTGGAACCTGCTCCCCCTCCTCTCTTCATCTCTCTCCTTTCCCATGTCCCTTAGGCACCAGCTAAAACTCCTCCCCACCCCCACCTGCTTCTGTCAGCCACATTCCTGATCCACTCTTATTGAAGCCCCTACCATCTCTGATGTTGGACCTCCTCCTGGGTTATATCTCAGCCTGTATCAGACTCCTTCCTTTTCTACACCTGTACTACCATCATTCCACCTGCTTTAATTGGTCTCTTTATCTGTACATCTAAAGCACTTTTCTCTGTTTACATTTTTTTGCACTTGTATCATGGTAAATTCTCCTCTGTTTGCACTATGTTTTATACCAATCATTGATACTGTGAATGCTTTTAATTGTATTTCCATTCTCTGTCACTGGGGTCACACCTTGAAATGAGCATTGGCTCAATGTGCCTTTTCCCAGTTACCAGTTTTCAAATAAATAAATAAGTAATATGAGAGAGGCAACCTAAGGGATCATTAACTCAGTCACTTCATTGACAAGAGAGTCACTAATGGTGGATGGCTACTTCCCAAACCCTGGGATTATTTACCTGTTGAAGATAATGTCTGCCTGTTTGGTATCAAGGGGAACATTTTCAATCACCCAATCTCAAGAAAGACTTGGGACATCAAAAAACTATCATCTGCTTGACTATGCCTTGTATGCAACCTGGTGCACTTGTAAGTTAGTGTGTGTTGGGCAATCAATCCACCAGATTTAGATATCCATTTAAGATCATGTTAGTGCAATAATAATAAAAAATATATATATAGAGAGAGAGCGAGAGAGAGAGAGAGAGTAGGGAACACAATCATGACACTGGGGGATTGGGCACCCCCAGTTTCATTGTTATGCTTTGTGAGGGTGATCGCAACACTGGGGGAATTGGGCACCCACAGTGTCATTATTATGCTTCTTGGGGGTTGGGTGGGGATATGAAAATGTTAAACCCGTCAAAAATTGGCAGTCACGGTAGAATCGACACATTCTACCATGACCAAAATAGCTACTGCTTTCTACTGCACATGCACCCATTTTTGACACGGTGGAGTGTGCTGTGTTTCACGTGACCACTGACAAAGAAAAATAGTACAGTGCAACTCCCTATGAAGACAACTAGTGGAGTGCTTCATAGATGCAGAAACAACTGTGTTGCAACTTTAACATGTTGTTTGGTCAGAAGAAATGTACTGAGTCCTTTTCGAAAGCAATAGGTCTGCAGGATTCCATCCACTGCAGCCCTAAAATCAGTCCCAAGCCCAGAGAATTCTTATGCCATATATATATATATATATATATATATATATATATATATATATACATACAGAGAGAGAGAGAGAGATAGATATAGATGTATATATATATATATATATATATATATATATCAGCACACACCATCTCACACACAGAAACATAACAGTGACACTGAGGATGCCCAATCTCCCAGTGTCCGTTGGCCATTTGGGCCCAATTTTTTAAATATAATTTTTCTCCCCCACCTGACCCTCCCTCTCAACATTCACCAACCTTCACACCCCCAGAAACAAAACAGTGACATTGTGGGTGCCCAATCTCCCAGTGTCGCGATTGGGAATCCTCTGACATGGTTTTTATTCTTTTTTTGCCTGTAAAAACAAAAACATTGACTGATGTCTTTTTTGGCTGTTCCTTACCCCCACCCATCCCTCCCACTCAGCACCCACCACTCTGCACCCCAAGCCTTTACTTACCCATTGGGGGTCCAACACTGTAATCCTTTCTGCACCACAGGCATGTCTTCACTCTTCAAAGCTGGATCATGAACTGAAGAAACAGGTATGCAGTTTAGCGTATTATATGAGGTTTTAAACTTACTGGCATAACCTGGGCATTTTGGAAGATTTCCGGCCCGATTTTTTAATATGCCATTTTTGGGACCCTGCCTCATGAGCAATAGCACTGACATTAGATAAATCTGTCCTGAAAGGTGATTTCACAGTCCCTGCATGAAATCACCTTTTGGCAGGAGTTGAAAATGTTCTCTGCCCTTGTTTATGAGGTGTGGTTATAAGAAGGCTATGTTGAAAATTTGGGTAAAAATATTAAGAAACAATAAAGTTATGTGCCTACATTGAATTTTGCATACACAGGCTTGTAACTTTGGTAATTTTCAATATTTTTACTCTGAATTTACAACACAGCCATATTTTTACAGTACTACATTAATGTGACAACTGTCATTTTTCAAATATTGGTCCAATTTTTTTTTTTTTATATCCCTAAAATTTATTTCACGATCCCTGCACCAAACCATCTTTCAGGAAGGAGTTGAACATTTTTTTGTCCTTGTTTATGAATCAGGATCATAAAGGCTATCTTGAAAATTTGGTGGAAAAAATATTAAAAACCAAAAAAGTTATGAGCATACATTGAATTTTGCGAATGCAGGCTCGTAAGTAATTTTTAATATTTGTACCCCAAATTTACCACATTTACCACAATTTACCATATCTTTACAGCACCTCATGAATGTGACATCTGTCATTTTTTCACATCCTGGTCAAAAGGTTTTTTCTTTACATCCCAAAAGGTGATTTTCTGATCCCTGTGCAAAATCACCTTTTGGGCAGGAGTTAAAAATTTTCTCTGTCCTTGTTCATGAGATGGGATAATAAGAAGGCTATATTGAACATTTGGTGTAAAAATATTAAAAAAACAATAAAGTTATGAACCTATTTTACACTTTGCAAATGCAATGTTGTAACCCTGATAATTTTTAATATGTTTACTCCAAATTTACAACATCGCCATATCTTTACAGTACCTCATGAATGTGACTTTCACATCCTGGCCAAAATGTTTTTTTTTACATCCGGAAAGCTGATTTTGCCATCCCTGCATGAAATCACTTTTTGGGCAGAAGCTGAAAAAATTGCTGTGTTATAGAGTAGTTCATGAGGTGAGGTCATAAGAATGCTATGTTCTAAATTTGATGTAAAAATATATAAAAAAAAACTAATTTATGAGCCTATGCTAAATTTTTTGAATGCAGACTTGCAACTTTGTTCATTTTCCATATAGGTTTTTATCTTCCCAGTGGGCCAGTGGCTCATGTCAGCCATCTGTACCAGACATCTGTGGTCCCTTCAGGCCATCCACACTTCCCCAGCAAGACAGCCAGAGCCAGCCTGGGGCATCATCATGTTTTTCTGCAATTTCTCCATTCTTACTCCCTGGAGCCCCAGAGAATGTTGGACATGCATGTGGAGGCACATGCACATGACTTCGGCTCAGCTTTCTCTGCTCTGTCCACCCTGGCCTAGTGTCTGACTCCTTACTACCTGCACCACCATCATGCCTTCACATGGTGGTGGTCTTGCTGAGAGCTGACCTCCCGAGCCGGGAATGGGGAGCTGCCTGTCAGCTGCTCTGTTCACTCCCAGCCCTCCTCCCCCAGCTGACCACTGGTGACCCATGCTCATTCCTGAACACAAATTGCTGGTGTGGTGAGTGGTAAGGTGTCCAGCACCTCAGTCCTCAGTACCACTGGGCTGGCAATTTTCAATATTTTTTCCCCAAATATACTGTACAACATAGCCATATCTTTACAGCACCTCATGAATGTGACAGCTGTCATTTTTCAAATCCTAGCCAAACTTTTTTTTTTTATATCTTGAAAGGTGATTTTTGGTTCCTGCATGAAATCACCTTTCAGCAAGAGATTACAAAATGTTTCTCTGACCTTATTCTTGATGTGGGGTCATAAGAAAGCTATGCTTTAAATTTGGTATAAAAATATTTTACAAAACAAAGTTATGAGGCTATGTTGAATTTTGCAAATGCAGGTTCATAACTTTGGTAACATTCAATATTTTTACCCCAATTTTCAACATAGCCATTTCTGTACAGCACCTCAATTTTCATCTGCTGCCCAAAATATGTTTTGCATCCCAAAAGTTGATTTAACAGTCCCTGCATGACATCACCTTTAGGCCAGGAGTTTAACATTTTCTCTGCCCTTCTTCATGAGGCTGGGTCATAACAAAGGCTATGTTGAAAATTTGGTGCAAAAATATTAAGAAAAAATTTTTCCATATTTTTACCTTAGATTCCACTCCTGCAGCCCTATCAGTCCTGGCCAGAGCTGGTTTAGAATGTCACAACTCTGCCCCAACCAATCTAAATTTTTATAAGGCTTGAATCTGTAGAGTACATTTGTTTATTGTGTGGGGGTAATGGGATCATAATGCTGTTAGAGAAAGAAACCAGGTGTATTTTTGCTTTGCAAGGGTTATATCCAGCTAGTTTAAATGAAGAGATTGGTTTAATCCCCTGAGTATGAAAATGCCTTCTGCAATTTTAGTATAAATGTCGGTCCTTTGATATTGCTATATTTTGCAAAATTCATATAAATTAACCATTTCTATTTTTCTTTCTCTTTCTCTGTCTCTCTTTCTCTGTACCATATCCTTATTTAACCAGGTTTTTAATGTGGTGTTTGCTGGTGGTGCCAGTTGTTGTTTTCACTAGGGGAAGGAAAAATCCTGTTGACCTTCAGCTACCAGTGCATCGAATAACACTTAATGTGTGTTCACCTGTCACATATTTTTGTGTCTTTGGCTCTGCACATTATCTGATCTGACACTTTAGAACTTATAAAATAATAGACCTGGTCCCCTTTAAACAGTTCACGTCTAAGGTGGTGAGCATGGCAGGTTCTAGTTTAATTATAGAGGGACTTTGGGATGTAAATTACACTATTAAATTCCCCCTATTGCAGCATGCTTTTACCTGCTATGATAGTACTACTTTCCCTCTGTGGTGAAGGGGGTTAAAGGTTTGAGATTTTAAACATTTGTTTTGCACTTTTGATTCTGACATGATTGTTTTGTCAGTTTCCCTATATGAGATGATGCACATTTATTTTATTTCCACAACTTTTTGGGAAGTAGAAAATTTACTACCCTTGCATTTTTCAGACATCACTTATCCCTATATGCTTTCCTGATATTTTATTTAAGTATAGACTGAACATGTCTGACCCAAGATGAATTATAATTTGGATGTGTGATGTAAGTTTTAAAGAAACTGAAGTTTTTAAATCTTAATATTTTTGAGCACTGTAGATCTAAATGCTGAGCCCTATAAACATGTGGAGGATACTCTAGGACAGTGCCACAAGAAGAGGCATGTCATACCACAAAACATTGGGTGTCCTGCTTGAGGGTCCCATGGCTTGCTGAGGCAATTCATGCTGAGTGGAATCTTGTGTTGGTTTGCTGGATTTTTCTGTTTATAAAGACTTCTCTATTTCACTTATTTTGTTGACTAAGGTACATAAGTGATAACAGGAAGACATGGGGAATTATTGTGACGTTAAGAAGGGTAGGGGACACTTTTCATAGAAGGATAAGGAAAAAGCATATATCCTGAACAGATACTTCTGTGCAGTCTTAACACTGGAAGGGGAGAAGGATGGTACCACATAAAAACAGCAGGAGCACTGGGGGCAGGGAGGTAGATGCAAGTCTATTCACAGAGGAAAGAGTCCTGAAAAGACCTGCAAATCTGAAAGTGGGAAAAGCTATGGAGACAGGGTACACCCAAAGGTGCTAAAGGAATTCAGAGAGGTACTGGCTGCTTCTCTGATTTCACAATTCAACATCTCAATTGAAACAGAAGTAGTTCCAGAGGACAGGAGGAGGACAGTGTTGTCCTGTTTCATAAAAGTGGCAGCAGGGAGGAGGCAGGCAATTACTGGCTGATCTGTCTGACGTTAGTGATGGGGAAGTTAATGGAGATGCCTCTAAAGGAAAGGTTAGTGGAGTATGCTGAATCCAGCGGATTACAAGACATGAGGTAGCACAGATTCACAGGGGGAAGAGGAGGTCATGTCAGATGAACTAGATCAACTTCTTTGACTGGATGACCATAGAAATAGATCATGGTGTGGTGGTGGAAGTGGATTACTTAGACTCCAACATGACCTTCAACACTGTACCACATAGAAGGCTCATAAGGAAACTGGGCAGTTGGGGAGTGAGTCACAAGGTGGGAAACTTGGGAAGAAATTGTTTTTTGGTTAGGGGACAGATGGTGGTGGTAAATGGCACTCAAACTAATGAGAGGAGTATGACCAGCGGGCTACCTCAGGGCTCAGTACTGGGACCAGTCCTCTTTAATGTCTTTATAAGTGACATTCCAGAAGAACTGGATGGAGGGTATGCCTGTTTGCAGATGGAAATATCTACAATAGGGTAGACACTCTAGAGGGTGTGAAGAGAATGTGTAGAGGCCTGAGAAAACATGAAGACTGGTCATGGGTAAGGCAGCTGGGTTTCAAACCTTAAAAGTGTAAAGTCATATACCTAGGTCACAGAAAACCCAAAGGCTGAGTATAAAATAGGGGGAGAGGTATAGAAGGTCACTAAGCAGCAAAGGGACCTTTGGAGAATCATATTTGAAGACTTCAAAGTGGCGAGGTAACGCAACAAGTGGGTACCGAGCTCCAAGCACAGGTTCTTCCTACAGCCACTGCTGCCCGCTCTCCCACAGAATAGGCTTTCTATCCCTGAACAGGCACCCAACTCCAAGCACAGCTTCCTCCTACAGCCAGTGCAGCCCGCTCTTCCATGGAATAGGCTTTCCAGCCCTGAACGGATACCCAGCTCCATGCTTGGCTTCCTCCTATAGCCCCTGCTGCCCACCCTCCCACAGAATAGACTTTCCCACCTTGAATGGGTGCCCACCTCCAAGTATGGCTTCCTCTTGCAGCCGCTGTGGCCTGCCCTCCCATGGAATAAGCTTTTCAGCACTGAACAGGTGCCCAGCTCCATTTGTGGCTTCCTCCTACAGCTGCTGCTGCCCGCCCTCCCACAGAATAGGCTTTTCAGCCCTGAACAGGTGCCCAGCTCCAAGCACAGCTTCCTCCTACAGCCGCTGCTGCCCGCCCTCCCAAGGAATAGGTACATGTGCTGCTCAGTGAATCCCTGCTTCTTTTTTGAAATCTGGTGCCTTTTCTTCACCAGACTCCATTGGTTCCCTGCTTTTCTTGCACTGTATTTTGTTAAATGCTGCATTAATTGTAGGCCACTCCTGGTTAAGAAAGACAATCACACACAAGGTTAAGTTTATCTGAATTGTCATAGATTAAGCATATTTCAATTGCAAAAGGCAGCATTAATTCAAGCTGTTATTAAGTATATCTGAATTGTAAAGGTTGCTTTAATTCAAGTTGTTAAACCGTTTTCTTTGAATTTTCTTGAGCAACTCTATGCACTCTCTCTGTTCAAACTACCTTTTATGTCCATTTGGCCCTTGAGGCTGTATGTTTTCCTTCTTTGACTTGATCCGCTTTCACCTCTGAATTGGGCTTTGCTAAGCACCTGGAGACCCCGTTCTAAGCACCTTGCCCCTCTTCTCCTCTCCGTCTGCACTCCTCCCCCCCGTCTCTCTCTCTACACAACCCACCCCAATTTTAATAATGTATAAATAACTACTCTCCCTTTCCTGCTCCTCTCCAGGCTTTCAAGCCCTGAATGGGTGCCCAGCTCCAAGCACGGCTTTCTCCTACAGCCGCTGCTGCCCGCCCTCCCACAGAATAGGTATGCGTGCTGCTCAGTGAAGTCCTGCTTCTTTTTTGAAATCTAGTGCCTTTTCTTTGCCAGACTCCATTGGCTCCCTGCATTTGTTGTACTGTATTTTGTAAAAGGCTGCATTAATTATTTTTTTTTCTGTGCCTGTTTTTTCATTTGCACGTTATATCTTCTGGCCACAAGAGGGAGCATAACTCCTTCCTTATCACTTTACTGCAACAGAAACAGTGTTCCATATTTTCAACATCTGAAGCAACCGCTCCGAGATGAACAATACCTTATGGTCTCTCTAATTCCTAAGGAACACAGCTCCATAATTAAAGCAACTGTGGCTTCTGCTCTGAAACAGATAATACTCTTTTTGAATTTTTATTCTCCTATAACAACGTCCATGGACAGATAGAAAACATTTTTAGCCAGTCAGGACTGTGCACTGCTTATCAGTTTCCCTCCAGTCATTGTCCTACTGAATCAGAGGGCAACACAGACATACCTGGGGAATGAGAATGCTGTGCATATGACTAGTACTGCTACTGTCCCTACACTCTGCTTTAACCCCAGGGGAGCTACATAGTACACACCACCCTTTGTACGCCCAGGACTTCAGAACTGAAAATAATGATTTTACTAAAGCCAAACATGCATCTACTATGGATGTGCTCTACAATAATTCTCCTATGCCCCCTGATAACCATCAAGTGTGCACTACAGCCATCTAGATCTGGTCTCAATATACCCTATCTGCCCCTCACTATCTCCCTGAAAGAAACAGTGTCTAATTCTCACAATCAGGGGCTCTTAATGGTCAAGACCACAATAGCCTTCATTTTCATGACCAGAAAGGCTATCCTTATGCAGTTACTCCTATCTGGAAATGTGTACTCCCAATCCTGGACCACAAAATGCAGATAGTACACAAAGGAGCAATGGCAGTGGCCTAAAAAATTGCTGCATTGAATATTGGTAGTCTGCTGCCTAAGATAGTGCAGTTCCAGGCTTGGATAACCCTGCACTGCACTGACATAATATGTCTATCTGAGACACAGTTAACTTCCAGGACAAAGAATAACGCAATTATAAAGCAAGGGTATGAAACCTTCAGACTTGATAGGGAAGGCAAAAGGGGAGGGAGCTACCTAATATGTCTCAGAGAGACTCTCCAAGGTAGCTTATTATCCATATCAGGCTGCTCTGGGGTCCACAAAATTCTGGCAAACAAACTCGGGTTTGGTAATCCAAGCAAATTGATAGTTCTTGCATCAGTCTAGCTACCACCTAGGTATGCAAAAGAGGGATTAGACAAAGTCTTGGAAGTGCTAACTAGTATCAATAAAAACAGTGAATTAATTATCATGGGTGACTTCAATGTTAATTGGCTCAGTAAAGAGGCGTCCCCCCAAAAGGACCCGGTGACAAGTTCATACATCACACAACTAGTGACTGAACCTACTCGAATGAACTATAAATCTGGAAACAGCACACTGATTGACTGGCATCTTTCTAGCTCCCCCACCAGGATCTCTGAGGTCACTGTTCTGCCAGACACACTGAGTGACCATTCACCTCTCATCTGCCAATGGTTTAATAAATTTAAAAAGCCTCCTCCCTCCATAATCATCAGCAGAGTGCTAGAGAAAGACCTGCTAAGTTATTTTAAAGCTGCACTCTTCCTGATAGACTGTACCTCCTGGATGTGCAGAAGGACATTGACATTGCAGTTAACTACTTCATAGAAAAGTTCAATACAGTTTGTGACAAACTTGACCCCGTTAAAAAATGGAAAGTGCATGGTTACACAAATAGGTTGATTACTGGGGACCTCCTGGAACATATGAAGGCTAGGGACAATCTCTGGTGTAGGGCCAGGACCTCGGGTAATAAGAATGATTACCAGAATTACAGGGCAGTAAGGAATAAATGCATGCAACTCATTAGGCTTGCTAAAGCCAAATTATACATGTAACAGCTGGAAAGGAATTGGGGCAATGGGAAAAAATTCTTGGAGAACATCAAGGTTCTCCTAGGAAAGAGGGTAAGAAACACCTACAATGCTTAACATCAATGGTACCATCACCCTGGACCTTGCGCCATAGCAGATTCTTTCAATGCAGCTTTCACGGACCTCAGTTCCGTTCTTCTGCCTGACTATCTCAAGGTCACCAAACCTAACCAGTCTGACCAAGTACCCAAAAAAAAACCCATTCTTTCATTTTAAACGTGTTACAGTCAAAGAGGCTAGGACATACGTAAAAAAGGTCCTTGGTAAAACTAGGTTAGGAAGTGATAATGTAGACATGAAACTGATTGCCCTGGCACTTGATGAACTTATTGTACCAATCTCGAAAATCTGCAACAAATCACTAGCTCTCTCCAAATTTTCCGTAGTCTGGAAACAAACCCTTGTGACCCCTGTACTCAAAAGTGGAGATAAGACCTGTGTTGCTAACTACAGGCCCATCTCCATCTTTTTCCTCTTATCCAAAACACTTGAGAGGATAGTAGCTGATCAATTAACCCCTACCTCCATAAATACAACCTGCAATGTCCCCAACGGCATGGTTTCAGGAAGACCCACAGCACTGTCACTGCCTTGGTGGATTTCACTGATTTTGTCCACAAAGAACTGGATGGTAGTAATATGGTGGGGTTAATCTTCATTGACCTCACAAAGGCCTTTGACATGGTAAGCCACCCCCTCCTCCTGGAGCAATTACAGATACTAGGAGTTGCCTCCAACCCAGTACACCGGTTCCAAGACTACATGTTGTGCAGAACACAGAGTCAAGGCTGGTTCAGCTGTGTCAGGTTCAAAAGAAGTTACACTTGGGGTCCCCCAGGGGTTGATCCTGGACCACTACTCTTCAGTTTGTTCCTGAATACTCTTCCTGAGGCATGCAGCAGCAAAATAATTCTATACGCAGATAATGCTGCCATCCTCAGCACCAACCCTCGCATTGAGACACTCCAGAAAGAACTGCAGTCTACCTTCCATATGCTACAGGATTGGTTCAGCACACAAAAGCTGTTACTCAATTATAAAAAAAATTAAAACTATGCTCATCTCTAGCAAACAACTCAAGAAGAACAACCCAACATGTCAATTTACAACAACAAGGCTGTCCCACTTGAGCAGGTGAATTCATTCAAGTACCTTGGGGTTATTATAGATGATACCCTTTCCTTCATGTAGCACATAGACATGGTGGTGAAGACAGTTAACATCAAACTAGGAATTCTATATAGGCACAGGCAATATCAGACACCAGCCGCTCTCCACCTTTCTGTCTCCAGTTCAGTCCTGTCTGTTGTGGATTAAAGATTGGTAGTTTATGGGGCTGCAACTGTCACGGCACTTAAGTAAGTAGAATAGCCCTTAACAAGGCATGCAGACTTACCCTTGGGGCTGATAAATACACTAATACATGCATGTTGTATGAACAAACCAACTGGCTAAACCTGACCAACAGAATAACATTTCAAACTTGCCTCCATGTGAAAAAAAGCTCTGCTAGGCCTAACTCCCCCCCTGCATCTCTAAAATATTATTAGCAGGGCATTCTCCATATACAACTAGAGGGAAAGCACAGTGTTCTCTAAGGATCCCTTTCTGTAGAACAGCTCTTGGACAACGCTCATTCTCATTCAGGGCCCCCATTAGTTGAATGAGATTCCTGCTGATATTCAGAATACAGCAGATATATAGGCCTTTAAGAGAGGACTGAGACAGTATCTAGTCAGTACTGGTACATGTCCATGTTTGCAGGTTTATGGCCTCCCCTACTCTACCCCAAACTCCTTCTCCACTGGACCTAGTCCATCCCTTTAAGATGTACTCTTACCTTAAATTCTTTTTCATCTGTGCTACACAAAATCAGCTAAGTACATTACTCACCTCTACCACTTCACCTCCAACCTCCATGCTCCTCACCACTACCCTGCATCCCTCTTCTGAATTTCACCTGACCCAGACACTCTGAGTCTGCCTTCTCCTTTCCACTGTCTATCCTTCATCAACTGCATGCATCTACAACTTTAGTTGTAACTGCCCCCACTCTCCTCACCTGTTGTCCTCTGTGCTACCCCCATCTCCCCTCTGTCTCTTTTCTTAACAGCTGGAGCATTTTTTTTGGATGAACAAGGCCCGTGTTTTGGGCTGCTCACTAATTTCCTTTTACTTTAAATTGTTCCTAAAAACTGTGGTAGTAACTAAATTGTAACCCATCCCTTTCTTAGGGCAATGAACCTTCTGTTATTTGTCTCTGTATACTGGTACTTGTCTTACTTGTATTATGTGCACCCTTTGCAAAAGAGCAGCTTGCTCAAAGGTTGTTTCTGATGACTGCAATAAATAAACAAATACACCAGGCAGTAAGTAGGGCCAGTGGGAAGCTGGGATGCATAAGGTGGGGTAACACCAGCAGAAAGAGAGAGGTGGCATTACCACTGTATATATCATTGCTGATACCTCAGCTGGAGTACTGTGTTCGGTTATACAGACCACATCTTTGGGAACACAAACAGGGTAGAGCTGTTCAGTGGAGGGCAACTAAAATTCACCCTGGCTTCCTATTCATAATGAAGATGGAGGCTGACAGAGAATGCTGTGCACTATGGAATAGAAGCAGCTTACAAATGTATGCCTGACTGTATTTTTATAAGGTATGCCATCATTGCCTAAGGGCTAGGATTTGCAATACTTAGTTTTAAGGGTGTGTCTCCCACATACTGTCCTTTGATATTTCTCTTTGCAGCTTTGTTTTGCTGTTTTTGTGTAACTGACCTGGAGTGTGCTGTGGTGACATGCTGTGGGAGATGCTGAGAGTCGGAAGTCCATGGCAGGAGTTCTCTGATGCAGCTGGAGCAGCTAGAGCAGGTGGTTCACCAATCAATCAGCTGTAGGGTGGCTAGCTGCAAAATCCAGACTACGCGATAGACCAATAGGCCTTTATCTGCTGGCAAACTTTGTATGTTCATATAGAAGCTGGTAGCCAGAGCCAGAGAGCCAGAGGAAATTAAGTCTGTGGTGTTGGACTGAAAAGAGTCCAAAGTCTGGATCAAATAACTGAGAAAAATTAAAATAATAAATTAGCAGAGATAGTATTACCATCCTCATGAAATACTGCAGCCAGTCAAGGGACTAAATTAGTCAGTAAAAGCACAAAGAAATCAAACACAAAGAAATCACCAGAGGGTCAAAGTAAGTTAGACATAAAGTACAAGTACATAAAGGAGGAATGCAAAGCAACTGCTGCTAAACAAAACACAGAAGTCGGTAAAGAGATTGTAATTTTTGACAGACAGTGGGAAAAGGAAAAGTATGGAAGAGACTCTGAGAATAATGATGTCAGTTTGATAGCAGAACCCCTTCCCCTCACCCCATGTTTTACCTGAAAATCCTGTAGACAGTCAATCTGAAAACAAGGGGAAAAGATACAGCAAGAGAGCTGGAGACAGAGGTAAAGGAAAAGCTTATAGAATCAGGGTTTTTCCTCCCTATTCTCTATTTTAAGGGCATCCCAAGACCACATTTTATCTATTTATTAAGTTTTTGTTTACCAGGTGGGGTGCACTAGCCAAATAAATGACTATTTTTAGGCACAACCCGGGAGGTTACAGAGAAGAGTACACACTACATGACAATAGCAGCAACAGTACATAATAGTAGCAATTCTTAGCAGTCGGCTTTAGAAGAAGATACAAATAACCAAAGAAGTAAAGTACATAAAATAGGGCAGCTTAGCAACAAACATATTGTACAGATTATAAAAGGTAAGTGCCAACACAACAATACACAATGGAGGAAGTAAAGTACATAAAACAAGTCCGATCAACAATACGCATAATGTACAATGGAGTCAGATAAGGAGTTCTTAGGTGAGTACCATTAAAATGCAACTAAGACAATTATAACATTGTGGGTAAATAGCTACGGCACCTAGATAGGGTCCCCAGGGTGAGTTCAAAAGTTGTATATGCAAGCATAGAGACTGGAGAAAAGAAAGGTAGGTAAAAGGCAATGAATGTCAGGTAAGAAAGGCCAAGTAAGGCTGGGAAATGTATTGTCACAGAGTGGCTGAGTGAATGAGGGGTGGGCATGCATTGGGAGGAAAGAGAGGAATTTTAGTGAGGGCGGAAGAGGAGCAATTTAGTGCAGGTAGAAGAGGTGATGAGTTGACAAGGGAGGGTTAAAACAAGCACAGCGTGTGCAAGTAGTGAGCAGAGCCCAATGTTTGATTTTAAATATATTATGGGTGGGTGTAAGAAGCAGATCTGGGGGAAGAGAATTCCAATATTTTGGAGCAGTGTGTGAGAAGGCAGAAGCAACTTTATTAGTTTTGCATCTAGGAATGTGTAGCAGTGCATGGTTGGTCAATCTAAGGCCATAAGAGGAGATCAGGGGGGTTAGGAGGGAGGCAAGCAATTTAGGGGTCTTCGATTTCAATATGGAGTCAGTAAGGAGCCAAGGAGTGACACTGGAGGCATAGGGAGGGCCAATTTACATCAGTGTAGATTTGGCAATGGTGTTTGAGTCAAGGGATACTGAGGCAAAGCAACAGATATTGTTGTAAGTAGTATCACACTTATGCAGAGATGCTTGAGATGCATTGTCATAGGTAGTGGCACCATGGGAGAGCAATGGTAGAAGAATGCTCTGGCAATAGCCAGCCTAGCTAAAGGGCTCAGATCATAGCAAGTTCTATAGGCCACCCCGAGCTTGGAGTTGACAGACTTGCATGTGGATTGGATGTGCTGATCAAAGTCAAGGGAACCATCAAGTAGGAT
The DNA here is from genome assembly GCA_016271365.2 of Neoceratodus forsteri. Lineage (NCBI taxonomy): Eukaryota > Metazoa > Chordata > Ceratodontiformes > Ceratodontidae > Neoceratodus > Neoceratodus forsteri. Next base: position 441,251,967 of record CM028133.1, read on the forward strand.
CCCTAGATATTTAAAGGAGCTTACAGACTCCAGTAAGGAGCCATCTAGGCAACAGACTTTGAGTGGGCACTGGTTAGTGTTGAGTTTGGCTCCAGAGCCAAATAACATAGCTTGCATTTTGCCCACATTAAGGACAAGTTTACAACTGAAGAGCCAGGACTGGATATTTTGAAAAGCAGACGAGAGATCTGCACTGGAATACAGGACCAGATTGTCCGCATAAAGGAGAGACGAGTAGAAGGGGTGTCATGGACAATCTGGTCAATGAAGATGCAGAAGAGCAGGGGACCCAGGATGGAACCCTGAGTAACACCTATGTTGATAGAGAGGTTACCTGACAGGGCTGAGTTAAATTTGACTACCTGGGTTCTGTTAGATAAAGAACTTGCAAACCAGCTCACTACTTGAGGTGAGAAGCCTAAGGAGTGGATATTGTTGAGTAGGAAGGGGTGATTATCAAGATCAAAAGCCTTAGTAAGATCAATGAACACCAAACCAGTCTTTTGTCCAGAATCCATAGAGCAGACCATGTCATCAGCGAACTTAAGGAGGGTAGTAACAGTGCTGTGCCCTTTATGGAATCCCTGTTGGGTTTGAGAGAGAAGATCATGTTTAGTGAGGAAGTCAATTGTTTGATAGGCTACCAGCTTCTCAAGGATTTTGCTTAATACAGAGAGGAGAGGATAGGTATAGGTCTATAGATGGTGGTATCTCTTTTGTCACCATTTTTGTAAACTGGAGTTATTCTGGTGATTTTCCAAATGCCAGGTACTTGACTGTGACAAAGGGGCAGAGTGAAGATTCTGGCTAATGGCAAGGCAATAAAGGGGCAGCTAACTTTAGAAGCCTGGGCTCAAGACTATCTGAGCCAACAGCTGTGTTATCTGATATGGCTTTCAGGAGCTTTAGGACTTCAGCCATAGTTATGGCTTTAAACCTAAAGAACAGATAATCGGGCCTATTTGTGTTGAGTGTATGCCCTGATAAGGTCTGAGTAGGTGGGAACAAGGAGACATATTTTGACAAATCAGAGAAATGTTGGTTAAAATAATGTTCAATGGTTAATGGATCATTGCAGTGCACCCCATTTAGGACCATATCATTAGTGGAGAGAGATTTAGTAGAGCCAAGGAAGGTTTTAACGCGGGTCCAAAAATTTCTAGCCACTAGCAGCATCCACGATGAGGTCTTCAATAAGAACTTTTGCCAGTCTGATTTGCCTTTTACAGTCCTTTCTATTGTATCCTATACGTTGTAGTCCGATGGGAGACCAGTGTTTTGAATCACCTCCAACACTTATCCTTCATCCATAGTAGAAAGAAGATCTTTGTGAAGCCATCTCATCTGTTTACCCAGATATGGCATTTGTAAGAGGAGTGTACTTGTCCTGAAGGGCATGAAATGAGGGAGGAAGTAATCAAGAGCAGATTGAACACAAAGGCATAATGAGAAATACTTTTAGTTGGTCAGACATTCCCTTTGCAAACCATTACAAAGTAAAGATCTGTAAGGGATGGTTATGCCTGGTGACACAAAATAAAAAGGCAAGAAAAAAAATTCCTTTTTTTTTTTAATGGCCATTCCCCTAACCCCCATAGGGATCTTCCCAGCCCCTTCCCCATGCCCAGGCTTACCTCCTCTAGGTGGGGCCGCCTGGCAGGTGCCTCTCCCAGGTCAACGGTAGGTTACCCTGGCTTACCCCCAGGGTGGGACCTGGGAATGGGGCACCACCTAGCAGACATTGTAGGTAGTAGAGGTGATTGGGTAGAGCTTCAAGTGCGGGGCTGACATTATTTTATAGGCTGTACTGGGGGCAGGGATGTGCAATGATGATCAGTGTCCACCCATCCCACAGACGATATGGCACGGCACTACGGCTCCCCAGCCTCCACCATAGAACATAGAAACATAGAATTTGGCAGATAAGGACCTCCGGCCCAACTAGTCTGCCCATTTTCCTACCTAACAGATAAGCTGCAGATCCTAGTTAACCAACAGCTTACTTCCTCCTACCCCCCACTAGGACTGCCTTATGCCTGTCCCATGCATTCTTGAATTCCCCCACTGTTCTTGACTCCACGACCTCCTCAGGGAGGTTGTTCCATGCATCCACAACCCTCTCTGTGAAAAAATACTTCCTCACATTACCTCTGAGCCATCCCCCCTCTATCTTCAAATTGTGCCCCCTTGTTCTTGCACATCTCTTTTTCTGGAAGATGCTACCCTCTTGGACTTTGTTGATTCCCTTGAGGTACTTGAAAGTTTCTATCATGTCCCCTCTCTCCCTTCATTCTTCAAGGGTAAAAATATTAAGCTTCTTTAGTCTTTCTTCGTATGTCTTCTGGTGCAGACCCTGCACCATTTTGGTTGCCCTCCTCTGGACAGCTTCCACTCTGCCTATGTCTTTGCAGAGATGGGGTCTCCAGAACTGCACACAGTACTCCAGATGGGGTCTCACCAACTGTCTGTACAGAGGGATAACAACTTCCTGTTTTCTACTATTGATGCCTCTTCCTATGCATCCCAGTATCCCCCCAGCCTTCCTTACTGCCTTCTCACATTGCTTGCCCACATTTAGCTCATCTGATATAATTACCCCCAGGTCCCTTTCTATTTTTACTGTTGTCAGTATCTCACCCCCCCCTTGTGTATGCTTCCCTGGTTTTTGTTTCCCATGTACATTAACTTGCACTTCTTTGCATTGAATCTGAGCTGCCATACATTTGACCATTCCTCCAACCTTGCCAAGTCCCTTCTCATTCTTTCCACTCCATCTTGTGCATCAACCCAGTTGCAGATCTTTGTGCCATCTGCAAAGAGACATACTTTTCCTTCCAGTTCCTCTGCAATGTCACTTATAAAGACATTAAAAAGGACCGGTCGCATTACTGAACCCTGCGGTACCCCGCTAGTAACCCTCCTTTCTTCACTGTGTACTCCATTTACTACTACACTTTGCGTCCTGTTGTCTAGCCAATTTTTTATCCAGGCTACCACCTTGGGACCCACTCCAAGGCTGGTTATCTTGCGTATTAATCTTTTGTGTGGGACTGTATCAAATGCCATGCTAAAATCTAGGTAGGCCCTGTCCACAGCCCCTCCCTAGTCTACTACTTTGGTCACCCAGTCAAAGAAATCTATTAGATTTGTCTGACATGACCTTCCCAATCATGAATCCATGCTGCCTTGGGTCCTGTGCCCCACTGGCCTCTAGGTACTCAACAATTCTTTCCTTCAGAAGTGATTCCATCATTTTCCCTACCACTGAGGTCAAACTAACTGGTCTTTAGTTTCCTGACTCTGTCCAGCTCCCACTTTTGTGAAGAGGAATCACATCTACCCTCCTCCAGTCCTCGGGTACCACTCCATCCTTCCATGATTTGTTAAAGAGAGTAGTCAGCGGTGCCACTAGTTCTACCCTTAGTTCTTTTAGAATTCTTGGGTGAATCCCATCAGGCCCCATTGCTTTGTCCACCTTCAATTTTATTAGTTCTTTCAGAACCCTTTCTTCTGTAAATGGACTGGTATCAACCCCGTCTTCAGAGTGTTTCTCTTGTTTGGTTTAAGTAACTCCCCTCCTCTTCCTTTGTGAATACTGAGCAGAAATATTTATTCAGTATCCCTGCTTTTTCACTGCCACCCTTTACCCACATTCCCTCCCCTTTATTAAGCTTCAGTATCCCTCCTTTGGTCTTTCTTCACTCTCTAATGTACCTATAAAAGGTCTTATCCCCCTTCTTAACAGAATTGGCTATCCTTTCCTCGGTTTGGGCCTTTGCTATTCTGACTGCCTTCCCAGCCTCTTTCTGCTTTAACTGATAAAGTTCTCTGTCCTCCTTCTTCTGTGTTTCCTTATATTTCCTGACTGCTGTCCTTTCTTCTTAACCTTCCTGCCACCTCTTTTGAGAACCATAGCGGTTTTTCCTTTGTTGTGTTTTATTGATTTGCTTTACACAAAGGCTTGTTGCCTCTGTGGTGGCTGTTTTGATCTCCCCATTGTTCCTCCACCCTCCTTCTTGCCTGTTTGCTAGTGCTTTTCTGAGGCACTCTCTCATTTCCCAATGTCAGCCCTCCTAAAGTCCAGTACCCTTGCTTTTGTATGGCTTGATTGTATGGCTGTGTTTATCATGAACCACACTGTTTGGTGGTCGCTTGTTCCCAGATGGCAACCCACTTCTAAATGTGAGATCTGAGATTCTTTCTCCGTCCCCATTTGAGAGTACCAGGTCTAAGATTGCTCCCTCCCGAGTGGGTTCCAATACTAGCTGTCTGAGGCATGCCCCTTAGGGCATCAAGAATGACCCTGCTCTTGGATGTGCCTGCAGCAAAGGTGCTCCAGTTAACATCTGGCATATTCAGGTCCCCCATCAACAATATCTCCCTTTTTTCTGCCATTCTAAGAAAGCCTTCTATCATTTCCTTGTCCATTCCCTCCCCTTGAGATGGGGGTCTGTATACAACCCCCATGCGGATTGTGGTGCCATTTCCTGTCTCCAGGGTGACCCAAAGTGCCTCATCTGCTCCTTGTTTACTCTTTAGTTCTGTTGCTTTGATCCGTTCCTTTACATAGAGAGCTACTCCTCCTCCTCTTTTACCCTCCCTGTCCCTCCTGTAGATTGGGGTAAGAGGCAGACTGCAAAATGGTCACAAAATTAACAATAGTTTGGTCTTAATAGAAGAGGAAGTGGGGTCAAATGATGGGGAATCACTATAAAGAAACTATTAGTAGAGAGTTGGCTGAAATTTTAGACTTTATGTCTATCCATAATGATATACACAAGGGGTCTGTAGCATGCTGGTCACACAACCCCCCACCTCACTGGAGAAGGAGATCAGTCCCTAGGATGCTCAATCCTTCTCCCTGACCAGCCCTCTGATGTTCTGAGTCCATATCTGAACCTGGGTCATCAGCATCACAGCTGGATGCACTGCCGCTGCGCCAGCAGGCCGACATAAGAAAGAAAATTCTTAACATGGTACATGAATTTGTTAAAGTAGGGATTTAAACACACATTTCCATCAGACAAACTGAAGCTACAAAATGGAAAATCAACTGAAATAAGATTACAGGTGGATAATACCAATAGTACAAACCTGGAGCAAAAGAAAGTGAACAAGAATGAAAGTTCCAATAAAAGTGGAACTAAGTTACTAAATCAAAATAGAGTAACAAACTACATGCAACCAGTTGAAAAAACACGGTCTCTAAATCTGCATGACAACAGATTTTATCAGGAAAACAGAAAACAAAGGTAAGAGGAAGACTGCAAAATGGTCACAAAATTAACAATAGTTTGGTCTTAGAAGAAGAGAAGTGGGGTCAAAATGATGGGAATCACTATAAAGAAACTATTAGTAGATAGTTGGCTGAAATTTTAGACTTTATGTCTATCCGTAATGATATACACAATGACAATACAGTATCAAACCTCCCAATGTCTCTATTAAGTTAGAGGGGGTTAACAATCTTAGTCTGGAATGCAGCCTGTTTCGATGAAACATTTAAAGATGCAGATTATATTACATTTCTGGAAAAGCTTGATAGTCTTATGCTGCAAGGAACAGGGATACAAAATGTGCACCCTGGCTTCATGGATGGTTTCCAACATTGGACTGTTGGTGCCACAAAAAGTACCTGCCATGGGAGAGCCTCTGGTGGTTTGGTGACCTTTGTGGCATTCAATGTTGGAATTCATGGAAAGCAACTGTTTTATTACCTTTGCGTACTATTGCTCATAGAGAATACAGTACTCCTATTTGTGTATTAGTCAATGTACATTCACCCTTCATCTAAAAAAAAAATCTGTTTATTCTCAGGTTATGTCCAACTTGAGTGATGTCATCACCACTATTCAATCATATTGCCTTGGGTCTCTTCTTTTTTATAGGGAGTGACTTTAATGCCACAGAAGACCCAAGTAATTCATGGGGCATAGACAACAATTTCCAGCTACCAATCAGAGGCTTGAAAGACAGTAAAATTATCACACAAGGTAAATTGATGTAAATGTTAAGAAACAGTTTACAAATACTGAATGGCAGATGTTTGAAAGAACAATTGGAAAATGTGAAATTTCTCACCCCTGCCAGGATAGTGTTCTTGAATACTGCATTATGAATATTTTTGCATTCCATATTTTGAAAGATGTTGTGATTGCTGATCAATGGAACAGTGACCATATGCCACAAAAGGCAATCTTAATACTTCATGGGGAAAAGAGTATCCAGAATAATGCAGCTAAGGTTGATGCAGATTTAAAAATGAAGGTAATAAACCAAAAAAATAATAGAATAGACACCATATACTGAGGGAAAATGTTTAAAAGGGGCCTGTACAAATAGTCTTAATAATGATAATCTAGTTGGCAGGATGTTTTCTGTAACATTCGACCAAATATGTACATATATTTACTGTATATACCTCTAGCTGTCTATCCATCTGTCTGTCAATCTATATATCTAGAATAATAGATAGGTGAGTGTCTATTACAAGGGAGTAATATTATCGAGAGGTTCTGGGGACAAGGGACCCTAGAAAGCAAAACAAAACAGGAGCCAGCCTCTACACAAAGATGCATAGTACCCCTGTGCTTTGGTCAGTAGAGCTTCTTCAATGTTTTGTTTTGCACTGTTACTGCATTGATTCATTTGTAGTGGCAAAATGAATGACAATCCAGTCTTACAGCTCTAACAATTGTTTGCAGCCACTTCTTGTTCTTGTGTGTGGATCAATTTTGTTGTTTTTGAAAACTCTCACTACCCTTGTTCATGAGGGTGGGGTCATAAGAAAGCTATGTTTAAATTTGGGGAAAATATGCACAAATGGCAAAGTTATGTGCATACAGTGCCTTCAGAAAGTATTCACCCCCTTGGTTTTGTCACATTTGTTGTGTTACTACCAGAATTTTTAATGTATTGAGATGATTCTTTTTCCACCTTGATTCACACAGCATACTCAACAATTTAAAGGGACAAAAATATTTGTATTGTGTAACAAAAATTTATGAAACATTAAAAACTGAAATATCTTGTTTACTTAAGTATTCACCCACCTGAGTCAATACTTTGTAGAAGCGCCTTTGGCAGCAATTACAGCTTTGAGTCTTCTTGGGTATGTCTGTATCAGCTTTGCACATCTGGATTTGGGGATTTTCACCCATTCTTCCTTGCAGATTTGCTCAAGCTCTGTCAAGTTGGATGGGGAGTGCCGGTGAACCGCATTCTTTAAGTCTTTCCACAGATTCTCAATGGGATTCAAGTCTGGGCTTTGGCTGGGCCACTCAAGGACATTCACCTTCTTGTTCTGAAGCCACTCCAGTGTTGCTTTGGCTGTATGCTTGGGGTCATTGTCCTGTGGGAAAGTAAATCTTCACCCCAGTCCAAGGTCTATTGCAGACTGATGCAGGTTCTCCTCAAGGATGTGCCTGTATTTGGCTCCATTCATTGTTCCCTCTATCCTGACCTGTTCCCCTGTCCCTGCCACTGAAAAGCATCCCCATAACATGATGCTGCCACCACCATGCTTCATGGTAGGGATGTTTTTTACAAGGGTGATGAGCGTGTTCAGTTTCGCCAGGCATAGCACTTTGCATTCAGGCCAAAGAGTTCAATTTTGTTTCATCAGGCAAGAGAATCTTTTGCCACATGGTCTCAGAGTCTGCCATGTGCCTCCTTGCAAACTCCAGGCATGCCTTTATGTGGCCTTTTCTCAGAAGTGGCTTCCGTCTAGCCACTCTCCCATAGAGGCTACATCTGTGAAGTGCTGCAGAGATTGTTGCCCTCTGGACAGGTTCTCCCATCTCAGCCATGGAACTCTGTAGTTCTGTCAGGGTGGTCATTGGGTTCTTGGTCACTTCCCTGACCAAGGTCCGTCTTGCCAGTTGCTCAGTTTGGGAGGATGGCCTGCTCTAGAAGAGTCTGGGTGGTTCCGTAATCTTCCATTTCCTAATGATAGACTTGACTGTGCTCCTGGGAACTTTCAACACTTTAAAATGTTTTTATACCCTCCCAGATCTATGCCTCCTCACAATTCTATCACATAGTTTCACGGACAGCTCCTTGGTCTTCATGGTAGAGTTTTTTGCTCTGACATGCACTGTCAACAGTGGGACCTTATATAGACAGGTGTATTTCCTCAGAAATCATGTCAACCATTTGAACTGACCTCAGTTGGACTCCATTCAAGTTTTAGAGTGATCCAAAGGAAAATTGATGCACCTGAGCTCAATTTAGATGTCATTTCAAAGGGGTGAATATTATCAACTCAAGACATTTCAGGTTTTATTTTAAATTACATGTACAAAAAATTCCAGAAGTTTCATTCCACTTTGACATTATAGAGTAATTTGTGTAGATACATGACAAAAAAATCCCATATAAATGTATTTTAATTTGAGTTTGCAACATCACAAAATGTGATAAAATCCAAGGGGGGTGAATACTTTCTAAAGGCACTGTACATTGACATTTTGCTGTGCTTGCTCGTAACTTTGGCAATTTTAAATATTTTGACCCCAAATTTTCAACATATCCATCTTTGTACACCACCTCATGAATGTGCCAGCCTTTATTATCAAACCCTGGTCAAAACTGTGCTTTTGCACCTGTGATGCACAATAGCATTGCAGTGACATGGAATCAAGTTTTGTTGAGGATTTTGAAATTTTCATTACTGAGCTTATGAGGTGAGGTAATAAGAAGACTATGCTGATAGTTTAATTCCTCTTTTACTACAAATGAAACATAGGACCCAGAGGGTCCTACCCTTCCACATAACATATATGCACACATCTCAGGAGATATTGGGCATGGGGCCTACAGAGTCCCTGCACTCCCTGAACAAAGGAGGATACAATTATTCTGTCTCAAAAAGTAAGGAAATTCTTTGAAACAAAACTGCATTAATGCAACATTTAGGGTTAGACTACAGCAGAAAAAAGTAGGAAATGTGGTTTTAGGATTTTCTACCCTAAAAACCCAACCCCACCCCTAAAAACAAATCAGAGTGCAGTCTTCCTTGGGTTGTCAACCCTAAAGCTCACCCCATTCTATACACTCAAGAAACATACACACCTAATGGGGTGAGCTTTAGGGTTGACAACCCCAAGGAAGACTGCACCCATAAAACCACATTTCCCTACTTTTCTGCTGTAGCATTAAAGCAGTTTTTATGAAGAATATGCTATATATACAATCTATATCTGCTATCATATCTCTGCTTCACAAGATTGTGAACACCAACTGAGGCTGTCCTAAAATTCAAAAACAAACTTACTCCTAAAGCCCATATAGCTATTATGTGGGATTCTGCTCCCAAATTGACTTTGGGATGGCCGTCTACTTCTCAGCCTATGAAACAGTCCTAGAAATATGGGATGTGGCCTATAGTAACATCTGCAGGTTTGCCTTGACCACAAGGGGATACACATATCATTGCAACCTTTACTCCAAATTAAATTGACTTCCTCCACTATCCTTGTGCAAGTTTATTATGGATGGTGTGGTGCATACTGGATAACTAAGCAGACCCCCTTTCCCCTTTCATTGCTAGTTATGCCAGACATCTGATCCTATCTGTGGAATGAAGAGTGGTCTTGAAGGATGAAGACACCAAGAAGTCCAACGAAAATCAGTTTTATTCAGCAGAATGAAAATAAAGTGCTAGAAGGCAAACTGTACATGACTAAGAAAATAAAGAGGGTTATCCAAAAATAAGCATTCCAATATAAAATAAAGTTTCAAATTCTAGAAGTAGCTAGAGTTCCAGGTGGGTCAGCTCCTTGCTGAGTCCTAAAGCAGACTCTCACATTGTTTAAGCCAAGCAAAAGAACACACAATACAGAACCTTTTTTTATTTACTACCTGTAATGACCAACTGTCTCTGTTTGCAAGAGTCTTTGATTATTTTGCTGGCTGTGCACTAGTTTAACAAGCTTGTTAGAGTGTAGGGTGCAGTTTCTAGAACAGAGAGAAAAACTGCTCTGAGTGGAGTACCTTTTCCTTTAGCCCTTCTATCAGGGATGTGGAATTACCACAGAACTGAGAATGTAAGTGGAGGTGCTTGCACTCAGTACAGGGAAAGAAACTATGGAAATGAATATAGCTAATTCTTTACTTTTAGCAGAGCTTTTGCCCAGACAGTAGTCTGGAATTTTCAAACAATATCCATGTGGCATTATACTGCTATCAGCAGAAAAAAGACTAGCTTTCCTTAATTATTACACCTGCTAGCTAAGATTTCTGAGAGAGAATGTGTCAGGACTGGGTTCTCAGGGAGACCAGAATGTAGTGTTAATTCAGGGAGAGTAAGAACATCTACCAGGTGGCCTGCCTGAAGGTGAAGAAAGCAGAGGAATAGAAAAGACAGAAAAAGGGGAAGAAAGACTGTTAGTGCTGTTGCAACAGACTTTTAAAAGAAAGGTCTCCAAAGTCCACAGACCCTTTCACACTATCCCCAAAGGTCTAATATCCCTGTTTTCTTAACTATACAAAGAAACAAGACAAAATTAAAGGATCTGTCCTTCTCCCACTCTGCCACCAAACAACAGAACTCCATCCTTGCTATAATCTGTTAGTGCACCTCCAGCTAAACTTTCAAAGAGAGAGAGTACCGCACCCTTCTAAGCAAGGTATCTGTATGTTTATTTATTTGAAAAAGTTTCACCAGAAAAGACAACATGAGCTGTAAACAGCTCATTTCCGGAAGTGTCCTGGGGGGGAGGGGTACATAAGGGGCAGGAGTAAGTAAAAAAAACATATGTGCTTGACTATAGGCTGCTAGGAGTTGTGTCAATTTGACTATTGGGCTGATCGCCAGTACCAATCAATGCAACCTATCCCCTGTAATTGATTTTGCCTTACTGATGTACATTGTCCTGTATCTTGCACCAATGTGCTCCACATGTTGTATCTTGTAAACTATTTCCCTTGCTGTGTTTATTTCTCTGTACTACTGCTTGTCAGATGTATGAACCCTGCATTCCTGTTATTCTTGTACATTGTGGTGAGTTACTATGTTGTATTTAGTGGTGTGCAAAGTTTGGAAAACTTCCATTTGCAATAACTTTACAAAGTCCCACAACTTTGCAAAGTTATTCACACTTTACCAAGTCAGACTTCAAAGCAATGGCAACTTTGTGAAGTTGTAAACTTACAGCTTCACTGGAGATTCACTGGGACTTACTAAACTGTAATACAGCAGAGAAGGCAGTAGGCCCATATGTGCTCCTAGCAATCATCCATAATAGGATAGAACATGTCCCTTCAAAGTGTATCTATCTAGCTTAGTTTTATGTTCCTTCTTATCTTTACTAATTATTATTTCAGTAGGTAATTTATTCCAGAGGTTCACTATACATTGTCTATAGAAACCCTTCCTCTTTTTAGTTTGAAATTTTAATAGTTTGATTTACAACAGATGATCCCTAGTACCTAAATTATAAATTTAACTTTTATCCCTAACTCACTGATTAAGTATCTTGCATGATATCATGATACATTAATAAGTCACCCCTTTTCCTTCTAGTTTCCAAAGACATCAAATTAAGATGATTAAGGTGACTGGAGTAGCTAAGGATTTTGACATTGTGCACTAGTTTTGTGGCCCCTACATTGAATCCTCTCTACTAAACATATTTCCCTTTTGTTCAGTGGACACCAGACTTGGCTGCCATAATCAAGAATAGGGCTAACATATGCTCTATAAAGGGAGATAATAACTACCACTTTTCTTCTTTTAAAATTTTGTTTAATAGACTATAGTATTTGGTTTTCTTTAGATATTTGTGTGGTACAGTGGTCTGAAGAATTTATTATTTATTATAACCCCCAAATCCCTTTCATGTAGAGTCTCCTAGAGAATATTATTTCCCAATGAACAGTATACAGTATGTATGTTTTGTCTGCTGGTGTCCCAAGTGTATGACACAACATTTTTCAGAGGTAAATGTCATTCCCCATGTATCTGCCCATTTTTGAATGACATCTAGATAAGCTTGAATTTACTTCCTATCTTCTGCTGTACACACTACACGAGCCAATTTGGTATTGTCAGCATATTTGCTTCACAAACAGTAAAAGTCACTCAGTGCTGTTGCTGCACCATGTAACCTGCAGATCACATGCCTATACTGTAGCAAGAAACAGATCACAAGCACTGTGCTGTGTACATTTCTATGAAATGTCTTCAGGAGATAGGATCTGATCTGCACTTTACTTAGAGCTCAGTTTTGACTTGTTTTGTACTGCTGCTCAATGCATAAAACAAGCATTTTTTAAAGCAATATTCTGCTTGTTGTTCTGTATCTGAAGACTTAATTTTGAATGTTTTTGCCTACAGTTTAGCTATTTTTTTTTCTTTCTCTGTCTGTGTGGTGCTGTTGTGCTAGACTAGTGCTGAGTGTGTGTGTGTGTGTGGGAGGGGCTTAGGCTTTTGTCTGTAACCAGCCACAGCTTTAGTTTCAGTGCATTTTTACTGTCACTCTCAGACAACTTCATTTTTTCTCAAGTCCCATCATTTTTTTATCACTTACTCTTTATTGTCATTTCCTTTATGCAAGGATAAAGACAATAACATACATTTTTACTGTATGTTCCATATAGATGCAGCATACAGAGCAGAGCAAGTTAGCTTTTGAATGCTTTACCCATACAGCAGCCTCATTAGTCTCATCATCTTACTACATATCCCTTGTTACATAGCAGATTATCATATTATGTCCTCTGGGATTAATGTACTTCTATGAGTTCACTTGCTGAGTAATATAAGTATTCCCCCTCACCCTCATCTGCTACTGGAGGCCCACATCATTATATTTCACCTCTGCACTTGGATTTAATTTGATGTGTATGTAATGTAAGACAAACACATAACCTAAAAATGAGCACTTATCATACCAATTGATTTAACAAGCAAACTTGTATCTCGATTAGGCCAACAGAGCGTGGGCCAGTTTTAATTAACAAAATATAACAAATTTACTCTTGTTGCTAACTACATCAGGGTGTTGTCTAATAGAGTATAGTAAAGTCACAACCTTACTCTTCAACGTAAGTGGTGTTTCAGAAGCTATCTGTTTAATTGTATATTAAATAAAATTATTAGGGCATAATCTGGGGATTAATTTACTCCATCAGGAATTGTGACTAGAGCTTTCAAGGACCAAACTTTAATTTCAGTATACTCTTAGTGTTCTAGTGCTGCTAAAATACTAACTACTATCCAGGGCTCTCACAGATAGCTGTAGAACTTTAGTTTTTACTATTTTTGATTATTATTATTTAACCCTTTCTTGTCATTTTGATTTTTAATTTTGATTTAACTATTTTACTGATTGTAGTGTTTTATTAATGTTGAAACCACTAGTACTGCTACACATTACCACATTAGAATGAGTGGTAGAGGAGAGGAAAGGAAGGGAAGGTGGCAGTGCTGACCACGGTCAAGGCAGACAAGTGTGTAGTATGACTACAGGAGGTAGTAGTGTATCAGCAGTGAGTGATTGTAGTTGTGCTGTTAAAAGCATACTGCATGTGATTTGGCTGCTATCTTAGCTGAGGGAGATGGTGGCCAGAGCCAAGGTCCATTACCTGAAATTTCCTCAACCCCATCAATGCCACTGAGTAAACATGGTGGTGCTGAAACATATCAAAAGAGTCCCCTGGTTGTGAAACTGGACCTGATTCTGAAGGTGATGTAATGGCAGAGTTGTGTGTGCCAACTGCCATTCAAGAAAATGAGGAAAAGAGGACCTGGGAAAAGAGGAGGAACTGGCAAGTGAAGGTGAGGATGACATTGTCATTGATCCTTCCTGGACGCCTGAAAAGAAAAAAAAACTAAGGATGATAGCAAACTGTACAAAATTTTCAAACTGAAGGGTAGACAGCTTCTGTCACAAAAGATAATATATGATGACACATATCCCAGAACACAAACACATGCAGATACGGTGGCCACCACAACTGGTGCGCCACGTAAATTTGTGCATCCATCAAAATCCCTTGTGTGGGACTTTTTATTACTGATCCAAAAGATGACAGTGTGGCAATATGTTGATTTTGTCAGGACCTAGTACTGCTGTGGCAAGAAAGGGTCTCATGTAGGCACAGGTGGACAGCATACCTATCTTTAAGTCAAACATGTAGCTAGGTGGCAAGCATATCAGTGAAAAGTGTCTGCAGGTGGTTTGGGAAGTATAGATGGCACATGATATTGTAGAGGAAAAGACGATTGAGGAGAAGAAGGTCAGCAGTACCACTGAAAGTGTGAAATCACTGATGAGCATCAGCAGCAGGAACAGCAACAGCAGCATCACCTTGACAAAACCCTCAGTCAAGCCACAAGTTTCTTGACACAGTCTCCATCTTGACATCCGAGCAACATGGTGCCAACACAAAACTGTTCTCTAAAAGCACTGATGCAAAAAGATGCAGCCAAATATTACTAACATTCTGTTTAAGCAATGAAAATTCACCCCTTATTAGTCAGTGGCCACAGAACTGAATTATGCCACAGCAGAGATGATTGCTATTGATCTCAATTTTCTTTTGTTGAAAATGTTAGTTTCTTTAGCTTTATGTACAAAGCATGCCCCAAGTGGAAAGTGCCACCCAGGACCTTCTTTTCACAGGGGACAATTCCTAAATTCAGGGATGTTTTGGAAAAAGAAGTTTCAAATGCTTTGCAAAATTACTCCTGTTCATATGTCCATCTTACCACAGATATGTGGAGTAGTGGGCCAACTGCTGCTAGTTTGTTTATGTGTGTAACAGTACATTGGGCAGAACAGAAGGAGGTGGATCTTTACCTTGGCAGCAAATGCCAGCAACCTAATTATAATTGAAGCTACATGCCTGGAATTCTCAAGCATGCAACACTGACTTTGAAAAGCATACTTGATTTGCACACTGGGGAAAACATTTTGCCATCAGTGCTGGAGGAGACTGACACTTGATTGAATCCAATATCCTTAAAGGCAGGCTTCATAGCCAGTGACAATTGTGCAAGAATTGCCAAGGTTATTAGTGTTTTTTTTTAGGGTGCCCTGCTTTGCACATGGCTTTAGGTGCAGTCATGGGACTGGTAATGCCCATGTCAAGTTCACAGACACCTTCCTACAGGGGTTTGATAGAGGTGTTTTAGGGGGGCGGTGTTTGTGGACCTGATCAGGGTGTTTGATCTTATAGATCATACCCTGTTGTGTTACAACTTGAGGAACTGGGTATTTCTGAGAATGTGGTTAATTGGATGAAGGATTATTTGCATGCAAGAACTCAATTTGTTTCCATTGGTTCTGTGAGTTTCAGTAGCAGGCCCATAACCTGTGATGTACCACAGGGGTCCATTCTTGGACCCTGTGTTATTTCTTTGTTTATTAATCGGTCACCCTTAGTTTTTTATCAGTGTCAATGTCTTTTATATGGTGACATCCTTATTTTATTTTCTCAAATGTCTTCAATTCCACAACTCACTTCTGTTTTACAATCTGGTTTTTTGCATTTGTATTCTTGGTTATCTAATAATCATGATTATGAATGTTAAAAAGATTAAAGCAATGCTTTTTGGCACAAAGTATATGCTTAAGACGATTTGTGTTTATTAATTAATGAGGGACTGGGCAATCACATAGATCATATGAATGAATTTAAGTACCTGGGGTTTTTGTTACACTCCAGCATGACTCTCAGTGCCTAAATTAAGGCAGTAAGTAAGATCATAAATCATAAGATTGGGCTATGTATAAAATTTAACACTTTTTGTCTTGTAACACTTGTTATACTCTTGCCATAGGTACCCTATTGCCTCATATTGATTATGTTTCCTCTGTATCATAATTTGAGTTCTACTGAAATTCACACTTTTACTGTTGCATTTAATATCTGTAACTTTGTTCTTCTAGCTCATTTAAAGACACATCACTGTAAGCTGTACTCTTCTATTGGTTGGTTTTTCTCCTCTTAAATTTGCATTATCTCTGGGATTTCTGACCTTAAATCTATTTATTCTTCTTTTTCTTTTCCTCTGTCTGATTTACTCACTCTTAGGTGTTCTTTTGTTAACTTGAGATCCACTAGGGGGTATAACTTTAACAGTCCCTTCACATAACAAATTTGGACTGCATTCTTTCTCTACCGCTGCTGCTAAACTGTGGAATGAGTTGCCACTATTGTGATTGGCTACTACATTCTCAAGCTTCAAAATGCCCTTTAAGACATAACTGCATTCTTTGAGTGTATGTAATTGCAATTTGTGATTTGTCACATTTGTTGTGTTTGCAATTTCTTACAACTGTAATTTGTGATTTATTATATTAGTTGTGTATGTAATTTTGTTTGTATGTTGTATTAATGTTTTATGTTCTGGTCAGTCCTGAAAAAGGGCTTTTTGCCCAGTGCCGTTACCTGGTTAAAAATTTAAAATAAAAAATAAAATTATCTAAACCTGGTTGTTTAAGTGTTCTTGTCACAATGTGATTTGAAGAAGTGTTCACCATCTGCCATAGAATATGTGGCCATTTTGCATGCTCCACAAAGGCCAGGAAGCAATTACGTGCACTGCAATTAACAAATGGCCTGTCTCAGTACTGATTAAAGCAAGAGGTTGTCGTGAAGTGGTATTTGACCCTGTATACAGCATGCTGGAGCAGATGTATGAACGGTATAAGGCCTTCTCAGAGCATATGCTACTTCATAGAAGCCATAACAGTTCTGGAGCTTCTATGTCACTGACAACAGACCGATGGAGGTTTATGAATGAGTTTGTTTTGATCCTGAGGCCTTTTGGGCATATCACACAGGCAATAAGTGGGCACATTGCTTTCATTAACCAGTCCATCCCCCTACTCCTGGTACTCAAGCAGGCCATCTGTAATGTACAGCAGCAGTTTGAGACAACAGGTGACTCTGTAAGCTGTGCATTGTCTGAACACATGCTTAATGTATTGGACCATAATAGACACATGAATGTTATCCTGACATCTATGGATTTCAGTACTGCAACAATGCTGAGGCCATGGTATAAACAGGATCTTTCAGCCTTAATTGATGGTGGTAGTCAGAAAGCTGAGCATTTGCAAAGACTGCTGATCAGTTAAATACACAGTCTGCAGCATAGAAACATAGACTTTGATGGCAGATAAGGACTGCTTGGCCCACCCAGTCTGCCCATTTCCCCTATTGGATAAGTTGCAGATGCATGTTTTACCAGCAGCCTACTTCCTTCTACCACCCACTAAATTGTGTTATGTCTGTCCCATACATTCTTAAATTCCCCATTGCTTTTCACCCCATGATCTCCTCAGGAAGGCTGTTCCATGTGTCCACCACCCTCTCCATGAAAAAATACTTTCTCATGTTGCCCCTGAGTTGTCCCCTCCTCTATCTTCAAATTGTGCCCCCTTGTTCTTGCACATCTCTTTTTCTGAAAGATGCTACCCTCTTGAACTTTGTTGAGTCCCTTGAGGTACTTGAAAGTTTTTATTATGTCCCACTCTTTTCCTTTCCTCAAGGGTATACATATTAAGCTTTTTAGTCTCTCTCTTTATATGGCTTCTGGTGCAGACCTTGCAACATTTTAGTTGCCCTCCTCTGGACTACCTTCATCCTGTCAATGTCCTTGCAGAGATGGGGTCCCCAGAACTGCATGCAGTACTTCAGATGGTGTTTCATCAACTGTCTGTACAGAGGGAAAACAACATCTTGTTTTCTACATGAGATGCCTCAACCTATGCATCCCAGTATCCACCCAGCCCTCCTTACTGCCTTCTCACATTACTTGCCTACCTTTAGGTCATCTGATATGACTACCCCCAGGTCCCTTTCCATTTTAATGTTGGCTTGCATGCTTGTGCAAGCAACATCTTGCGGTAGTGTGGGTTTGGGGGCCGCAGCTGCTGTTGGGCAAATGCAGGGCACGCATCAGTAGGTGCGTCCCTTATTCCCCAATCAGCCTGCATGCCAGCACCACACCATGCATACATAATGGGTGAGCACATCTAAGCAAGGTCCGCTGCAATCCGACAAAGCTCATCATCGCGGTGGTCGCCTTGCCATCTCGCCGCCATTATGAGCATGGTCAGCGGTAATTGGCTACCTCACATCTGCCGACGCCGAAGTGCCCAATCCCCTGTCAGTAACCCCGGTGTGTTTGTGTGCCGACGGGGACCCTCCCCATCGGCGCACACCCCCAAATGTTGAATGCCGGGGTTCCTAATCCCCTCGGCTTGGCCCCGCCTGTCTTTGTACACGATGGGGAGCCCACACCCCATCAGCATCACCCTCCAAATTGTTGAATGCCGAGGGTGCCCAATCCTCCTCAGCTCACACCCCACTTTTTTGTTTGCCAGCAAGTGCCCAATCCCTGTCGGCATTACCCCCTGTGTTGTGTGCCAATGAGATGCTTAATCCCTTTGTGCTACGTGACACCTTCAAAAAAAACAGTTAGGTGGCATGCTGGGAGCCCACCCAACATGCCAAATGCCCTGCAACACAAAAACTGTCCGTGATGGTTTTCTTTTTTTCCCTGTAAAGCGAAAACAGTCCCTAGTAGTCTCGATGCCCCTTCCCCCCACCGCACCCACCCACTCGCACCCTACCTCCCTCACCCCTCACCCCATCCCTACCTCCAGTCTGGTGCAATGATCTTCCATGGACCGGGAACATGTCTGCACTCTTCAAAGCCGACCCTTGAACTGGGAAATGCCGGTAAGCTGTATAATGGGTGAAAAGGGTTTTTCAACTTTGCTGCATATCTCAGGCATTTCTTGGAATTTTGGCACCAAATTTTCAACATGGGGTTTCTGGGGCTCCTCCTTATGTATATTCTATCACTGTCATGGCGTTAATCGGCCTCGAAAGGTGATTTCGCAGTCACTGCACGAAATCACCTTTCAGGACCCATTAACAAAATAACAGTGCCAGTGTTCATGAGGTGGCCTTTCAAAAAGCCTATGTTCCAAATTTTGTGGAAAAAAAATCCAACAAATGGCTGTTTTACGAGCTTCTGTTGCACAGTTACTACGTAGGCTCATAACTTCACGCATTTGCAATATTTTAACACCAGATTTTCAGCATTGGCATTTTTGTGCACCTCCTTGTGAACAGTATAGCTGTCATTTTCCACATTCTGCCCAAAATGTGTTTCCACACTTCCGGCGCACAATCGCGCAGTCACTGTGGCAAATCAGTGTTTGGGCAAGATTATGAAAATGACAGTGACACAGTTCATGAGCAGAGGTCCTAAAATGCCTATGTTGAAAATTTGGTGCTGATACTCCATAAAATGACTGTTACGAGTGTGCGTTGGCAGATTGCATGCATGCTCATAACGTCATGCATTTGTGATATTTTCACTCTGGATTTTCACCATTGCCATTTTTCCACACCTCTTGATGAACAGTACAGCCGTCATTTCACATATCCTGCCCAAAATGTGTTTTTGCACTTCAGGCACAGAATAGCATGGTCGCTGTGTGAAATCACTTCTTGGGACACTTTGAGGAAATGACAGTGACACTGTACATGAGCAGAGGTGCTAAAATGCCTATGTTGAAAATTTGGTACTGAATGCCCATAAAATGGCAGTGTTGCAAGCGTGCATTTTATATTTCCACCTTACCCTGTAACTCCAAGAAATGTTGTATATTTGTATGCCACATTTTCAACATTGGCAATTTTAACACCTCCTTATGAACTGTGCAGCTGTCATTTTCACATCCTGCCAAGCATGTTTTCCGCACTACTACCAAACACCCAAAGGACACCCTAATGCCTGTCACTCTCTGCAAGGTGGGGTGGGTTGGCATCAGTTCAATACTTGACTGCCATTCCTGTGCTGCATCTCTAACTCCTGCACTGCCAATGGCAGCAAGCCAACATTCGGCATTGACAAATGCTTGTTGTTGTTGCCAATACCTCTCCACCTCCATTGTGTACTCTTCCTTGGGTTCTTGTTTCCCAGGTGCATTACTTTGCACTTCTTTGCATTGAATCTAAGCTGCCATTTTTGACTATTCCTCCAAACTTGCTAAGACCCTTCTCATCCTTCCCCCAATGTAACAGCCCTGTTGCAGATCTTTGTGTCATCTGCAAAGGCATACATTCAGCAACCTCACAATGTCACCTATAAAGACATTAAAGAGGACCAGTCCCAGTACTGAACCCTGTGGTACCTGATAGTAACCCCTTTCTTCGGGTGGACTCCATTTACTATGACCCTCTGCATCCTGTTGTCCAGCCAATTTTTACCCAGGTTACCACCATGTGACCCACTACCAGGCTGGTTAACCTGTTAATTAATCTTTTGAGTGGGACTGTGTCAAATGCCTTGCTAAAGTCTAGGTAGACCACATCCACAGCCCTCCTGGTCTACTACTTTGTTCATCCAGTCACAGAAGCTATTGGATTTGTCTGATACATGACCTTCCCATTGTGAATCCATACTGCCTTGGCTTCTGTGCCCTCTGGCCTCCAGGTACTCAACAATTTTTCTTTTAGAAGTGATTCCATCATTTTCCCTACCACTGAAGTCAAACTAACAGGTCTGTAGTCTCCTGTCTCTGCCTTGCTCCCACTGTTGTGAAGGAAATTACATTCACCTTCTCCAGTCCTCAGGTACCACCTCCTCCTATGATTTGTTAAAAGGGTAGTCAGTGGTGCCACTAGTTCTCCTTTAGTTCTTTTAAAATTCTGCAGTGAATCCCATTGGACCCCATTGCTTTGCCCACATTTAGCTTTGAGTTATTTCAGGATCCTTTCTTCTGTGAATGGACTGGTATTGACTCTATCCAGTGTGCTTTTATTATTCGGTTTAGGTACCTCCCCTCTCTTCTTTTGTGATTACTGAGCAGAAGTGTTCGTTCAGTATCTCTGCTTTGTCACTGTCACCTCTGCCCACCACCCACCTTCCTAAATTAAGCCTCACTATCCTCCTCTGGTCTTTCTTTGTTCCCTAATGTACTCATACAAGGTTTTAGCCCCCTTCTTAACTGAACTGACCATCTTTTCCACAGTTTGGGCCTTTGATATTCTGACTGCCTTCCCCACTTCCTTCTGCTTTAACTGGTACAGTTCTCTGTCCTGTTCCTTCTGTGTTTCCTTATACATCCTTAATGCTACCTTTTTCTCCCTAACCTTCCCCGCCACCTCTTTTGAGAACCATAGTGTTTTTCCCTTCATTTTGTTTTGTTTATTTGCTTCACACAAAGGCTTGTTGTCTCTGTGATAGCAGCTTTGATTTGTCCCCATTATTTGTCCACCCCACCTTCTCGCCCATTTGCTAGTGTTTTTCTGAGGTACTTATTCATTTTACCAAAATCAGCCCTTTTAAAGTCCAAAACCAGCATCTGTGACTTGACTCTATGGCTGTGTTTATCGTGAACCACACTGTTTGGTGGTTGCTTGTTCTCAGATGGCTACCCACTTCTAAATCTGAGATCCTCTCTCCATCCCTGTTTGAGAGTACCAGGTCTAATATTGCTCCCTCCCAAGTTGGTTCCAACATTAGCTGTCTGAGACATGCCCCCTGTAAGGCATTGAGAATCACCCTTCTTTTGGATGTGGCTGCAGCAAAGGTGGTCTAGTTAACATCCGGCATATTCAGGTCCCCCATCAACAATATCTCCTCCTTTTCTGCCATTCTAAAGATGCCTTCTATCATTTCCTTGTTCATTTCTTCCCCCTGAGATGGAGGTCTGTATATAACCCCCGTACGGATTGTGGTGCCATTTCCTGTCTCCAGGGTGACCCACTATGCTTCCTCTCCTCCCCATTTATCCTTTAGTTCTAGTGCTTAGATCCCTTTCCTTATGTAGAGAGCTACTCCATCTCCTCTTTTACCATCCCTGTCCCTCCTGTAGATTGTGTACCCTGGTATGCTGACATCCCAGTCATGGTTTTCTGAGTACTATGGTTCTGTGACTGCCACGATATCCAGGTGTCCCTGTTTCATCAAGGCCATTAGATCAAAGAGTTTGTTACCCAGACTATGTGCATTGGTACTCAACGCCTTCCATTTTTTGATAGCCTTACCCCTTTTATCCCCATCTCTGTCCTTACTGTCTTTGCTTTTTCACCATTGACTCGTCCTGCTCCCATCGACTTTCTACCTTGGTGTCTAATGTCTAAAGTGCAAATATTGAAAAGCAGCACATTGAGATGAGATGCACTGTATCACCATCACAACAGTCAGCATGGGAAGTGAGATGTGGAGATGCAGCTTGACATCTACCAGTAAGATAACCAGAAAACCACCTCCAAAATAAAATCCTCTATGGGCAGTTCTTGCACAGCTTGGCATTGCAGATTGTGAGGAGGAGAAGCAAGAGTCATTGGAGGATGCACTAAAGACAGCAGACAGATCTGTTGAGGCATATATGGAAGATCCCAGACACTTTGAAGCTGATGATGAACCCCTGCTGTATTGGAACAACAAAGCTAAAGAGTGGCCTGCACTGACAGATGTGACTTTTACATATTTAAGCTGCCCACCACCTAGTGCTGGTTCAGTGCAGCAGGAACAATCATCACAGACTGATGTGCAAACCTTGTGCCCTATAAATGTTGCTTTTGTTGACACTGATTAAAATGAATAGTGCAGAGACGTTGCTTGACCATGGGAAAATGGCTGCCTGATTCCCAATTTCTCCACTTCACCAGCCCTAATCAGTATTGACTTGTCCATCTCCCTTGACTAAACATCTGAAATCAGGCTCTCCTGATTGGCAGCATTGCTAGGATTGCTCTGATACCCAGATTGTCAGTATTGTGATCACAGTTCATGTATAGAGATCCAACACCTCTGTGGTTTGTCTCATCATGTGATGGCAGCCACCGCCTCCCCAGTGATAGAGTGGAGCAGATATTCAGACAGTTCCTGGAAGAAATCAAAACTGTCAGATCAGACACCAATAAGAACTTAGCAGGTATCACTAAAATCTCAAAGCAGTTGCAGATCACTGACAAACAGAGCCGAGAGAATGAAACCACAGGGCACAAGCTGAAGGCCCATCTCTGTGACCAAGATAAAATTATCCAGCACCTGCATAAAAACATTGATGACCTTGAGAACACAGGTCATCACAACAATTTGAGATTTGTGGGGTTTCATGAGCAGGTGGAACTCAGAGACACAATTGACTTCCAGTGCTATGTTCTTTCTAGTCTTCTCAAACTCCCTGGCAAGCCCAGATTTGACATTGCGTGGATGCACCACTCTTTGCAGCCACTGCAAAGAAGAGGCAAGAAACCCAGGACAATATTAACAAACTCTGGTCAGAGCTGATAAAGCTGCACAGAGCTTTTAGAAGCTGTTCCTTTACTTGTTAGTTGCCACTAGAGTATGTCTATAGGAGTGGCACCAGTGAGTTAGTGGCATTAGTAGTGCTGCACACAGTAATGCAGTCACTGCCATGGTGCTGGTGTTTACCATTCACAGGATGGCAATGATCACAGAACTGTGTATACGCAGTCTGAGTCAGCAGCCATCTTGTGCACAGCAACTTGTGTGGCACCCATCATTTCCACAGTGGCATAAGAAAAAGGAAGTGGCTGCGAAGTGGGTTTGTTTATGCAACATTCAGAGGGGAAGCGCCGCATAAACACAACCACTGAAATCTATGCCATAGCACTGTGGCAGCACACTGCCTAGCAGTATGGTCACATGCTTCCACAGTGCTTGTAAGACATAATTATTGATTGCATAATGCCTGCAGAGTGCCGCTCACACAGCCATAACAAAATTGCTCTGATTTTAGGTTAAGGAGGATATTTTAAGAAGATCAAAGGAACTGGGGACTCTAGCCTGGCCGGGCTACAAAATAATGATATTGCAGGATTACTCCCATGAGCTAACATCAAGAAGGCAGGCTTACTCAGAGCCCAGACTGGTACTGCATCAGCTCAACATACCATTTTCTCTGCAATACCCAGTGCAACTCAGGATATGACACAATGGAATACCAGTCAAATTCATTACCCCAGAATCCACAGTGAACCACACTGCCTCCCCCCGCCACATTCAGCCCACAGATATCCTGCTCATAATGACTTCAAGCCTCAGGCAGCAGATCTCCCCATGAATACTACTCCTCCCATGGCCCAACAACTCAGATCATGGACACTCTGCAAGCCCCAGAGGATGACCCATGGCTCCCCAAACACAAAAGAGGCATCAAAATAGAGTAAGTGGAGGAAGGAGGCCACTCCACCTTCAGTTGGCTCTCACAGCAAAGCAGAAGTGGGGAGTCAGTGGGAGATGAGAATGAACTGGCAGATTATGGAGTACTGAACAGGTTTGCCTCTCTCAGACCCTCATATTCTGAAGTACTACTGCCACCTACAGCAAGTCCTGCCCCACAGCTGTCACCAGATGTAGCCCCTACTCAGGCAGAATGCATAACAAACACATCAGCCCTCATCTTGGTTCCTGATGGCTTTCATAACAAAGGTGCCTATTTCTCACTTCCCACCTCTGGCTCATCAGTACCAGAAGAGGAAGAGACAGCCATTTCCTGCCACAGCACCAACAGTCCTGCAGATGCAGCATTCATGCCATCCTGGGCTGTAATCATGGCAGAGCAGGCCTCAGCAGTGCTTCTGAGTATGAAGAAGCATGTCAGCTCCACCCCTGCTCCACAGCCACCACACCAAACAAAACAACAGGCAGCACCTTCTGGAAAAGTATCTTTATTTTCTGTTTAATCAGTAATGTGCTGGGAGGAAAAGCTAGCCTAAGAGATGTGTCTGCCTCCTAAACTATCATGAACTCAGACTCTGCCCTTCCCCATATGCAGGGCACACACACTCTGTTCCACCAGATATGTCAGCCTTTCTGATACAGCACACAGCTTCAGGTTTGATCCTCACTTCTAAAACTACTACTGCCTGCAAATAGAGTGCTGTATTTCTGACTTCCTGAACAGAGCCTATAAAGGCTTACCTATAGCAGGTTCTAGATGATCCCTTTATAGCCATGAATGTAAATGTTTCTGCTTTTCCCTCTCCTGGATGCTCAAGCTAAAAGCTGGACTATGTTTGGAGTAATCATATCCTTTATTGGACCAAGGTATAGAGCTGATCAGAGGGGGATGGGGATTTCACCATTAGGGTTATTTGATCAGGTATGAAATGCCTGTACTTAGAAATGTACGATACTACTGTTTCCTTACTGATGACTTTCTGCTCCTCTCTCATACCTGATAGTTTTAAACCCAAAGGTGTTCTTGTGTACAAACCTCTCTGGATTAAAATAGAATCTGCCCAAATTCGTGTTATAATCTCTCTTCATGCCTTGCTTTTGTGCAACCTAAGAACCTCCCAAAACAGCTATATTCGACATCTATCGCAATATCTGTGAGGGTGCACCCAATTTTGCTCCTTTATAAAGTACAATCACTGTCTAGATTTGGAGAAACCCTTGATAGGCAATCCCAACATCAAGTTAGGTGGGAAGAGTCCTCTCCCTTCGTGGCTCCATAAGTTAAGGAAGTTAAGCTTACATATTTCTGGAATGAGATAGAACGGACATGGTTTTCATTCACAGAAATTCTAGCTAAATTAGGAGTCCCGGCCTCCAACATTTTTAAGATTTTTCAACTGTGGCATATATTGGTGAAGGTCATAGGGATGGAAACCCAGGCGCACAGGTGTCCTCCCTTTTGGGCGAATCTGGTTCAAGTGGCGGGCCTTCCACACATGGTATCAAAGATTTTTACTGCTTTATGTGATAAGACTTACCCCGGATCTTATGGACCTTTGGATTATTGGGCAGTGCTCCTTCCAGAGGTACTCATTAACTGGGAGAAGCTTTGGCAAGGGTGCCACAAATTTATTACACAAGACAGGCTCCAACTTATGCAGTTCCAAATTTTGCATAATTTATATTACACCCCTCAAAAAATGGCTAAACTGGGTATTGCCTCTTCTGCTACTTGTATGAGGTGGGCCCAGGGGGAGGACAATCTAATGCATATTTTTTGGCTGTGTCTCCAAGATAACCCCTTATGGTATAGATTAAACAAAGAATAGATCCCTATTGGGACTCGACGACTTGTTTTCAGCGGAAATCTGCCTCCTAGGGGATTACTCTAAAATTCCAATAGCCACGCGCAAATACCATATAGCTCTAATATCCATGTCTGTTAAAAAACTGGTACTCCAGCATTGGAAGGATAGTGAAGTAATATCTTATGTTGAATGGTTCCGGGAACTCCTGGCCAATAATAGAATGGAAAAGATGACAGCCAGTTTGCTCAACAGAATGAGTAAGTTCAACAAAATCTGGGCCCCACTTTTAACCTTATACTCTCTTCAAGTAACACAATACAAAGGATCCTTGATGGTAGAGGAGTAGTTAGTAATGTTCTGGGCACTCAAACCTGGGAGGGTAAGGGTGATAGGGGATGGAGGATACTGTGGAAGGTTTCTTTGTGGGGTGACATCTTTTTCTTGAGTATTTGGGTGTGGCTGGGGGAAAGGGATGTGGGGAATGAAGGGGATTTTTGTTTTGCGAATGCATGTACTCTTATTCTGTGTACTGTGTGACTATGGCGTATTGTATGTTGGAAACTTTCATAAACTTTTAAATTAAAAAACAAACCCAAAGGTGTTCTTTATTTGGATCCATCATGCCCACGCTAGAAGTTCCAACCTGAGTATGTACTGTATACAGAGCTGACCTCTGTGATCACAGGGTTGTGGGGCCTCATCCACTCAATCTATATCCCTCGGTATAAGTTTCAGTTCCTGAGACAGCTACCACTGCCAGCTCTCCCTCAGTGGATTCCTTTTGCACAGCACCTACCAAATGGGAGGGCTAACACCAGAATCCCTGCAGTTGTGGCACTCACTATGTCTTGGGCTACAGTCATGGTGGAGCAGGTCCTAGTGGTGCTCTCGATTTCTATGGAGTGTTTCGGCACCACCTCTGATCCACTTTCACTGCACCAGGCAAACCACCTGCAACACCTCCCCGAATGGCATCAGATTACTGTATTTTCCATCCTGTCAATGATATGATGAAAGAGGAAGCCATCTTAAGAGATGTGTTTGTCCCACAAGATGATCCTCCCCTCAGACTCTGCCCTTCCCCATATATTCAGGGAACACACTCTCTTTCTCCAGGTATGCTGGCTTTGCCTTTATGACAGACAGCTTCAGGTATGATCCTCACATATCTATTAGTACCTGAAAATGGATTACAGCATTTCTGATCTTTTGAACATTGCCTATAAAGTCTTACCCATAGCAGGCTCTAGATGGACCTTTATGGACAATGGCAACAACTGGTTCTGTTTTTCTTCTCCAAGATACACAGGCTTTAATGCTGGACAATGCTTGCAATGTTGGTATCCTTTATTGGATCAAGGTGTAGGTGGAAGGAGGAATCTCATTGATGGGTCTTTCTGATTAGGTATGAAATGTCTCTACTTATAAATGTCCAATCCACTGTTTGCCTACTGATGACTTTCTGCCATAACCTCTCATACACTATGTTACAGAGTTAAGAGTCTGTCCCATTTGCTATGCAGAGGGAGTTAAAAGCAAGGATCTGTTCTATCCTCTCTTTTCTGCCTCTTGTCTGTCTGATCACACAATAACATTTTCTTGTGCGACCTATGAACTGATCCATTGTGGCAGTCTCACATCCCCCGCCTCGGCTATCTTCTTGCTTTTTCTTGCTGTTCCTATCTTTTCTTCCCCTTTGCTTATCTGTGTTTATAAAAATAAATGTGGATCTTTGTGTGAAACTGGGATCCCTTTGTTTGCAAAGGTATATAAATGTAGTGTTGAAATGATTGCAAAAAACTATTTGGAACTCAGAGGGTTAACCCTGGGATGCAGTTTGACATCCACAAGCTCCTTTGCAGAGTTGTCAATAAGAGATCAGTTCTGATACACAATGTTCTATTTTGTTGCACCTACAAGGAAAGAAACTGAAAAAGTTTTGGGACATCATGTGAAAACAGAACATGTATCTTAACGAGCTCAGGATGCAGAAGTTAATTGGCAGGAAAATACATTATATATAAAGAGAGCAATCTTTTGTTGAGAGAGAGAGAGAGAGAGAGAGAGAGAGACAGAGGCAGAGACAGAGACAGTGAGACAGAGATTTGAAACTGAAAAAAAAACCTCTCAGATGAAGGACTTTGTTTTCTTTGTTTACACTGCCTTTGTAAAGAGTTGTCCAGAACCATGTTATTTTTTATTTTACTGTTGTTGTTAATAATAAAATGCTACTTGCAGATTTGGTAATTGCTCCTGATTTTCCTATGCTTCCTGACATTTGTCTTGACTCCCAGATAATTCTTAACCCTGAAGTGTTGATAGTATTAGCTCTTCACTCCACACTGGAAGCTTTGACCTAAGGATGTGTACAGAGCTGACTCTTGCAGCCACATGCCTGGAATGCCCCTTCCTGTTCACTCCATAACCCCTGGATGTAAGCTTCAGGTCCCCCCGAGGAATTACCATATACTAACCACTCTTCCCTCTGTAGCTGGCTCTTGTACAGCTCCTACCAAGTAGGAAGGCTAGCAGCAGGTCCTTGGGGACCAGGATCATCAGCACACACATTGAACATCTCCCTCTAAGCACCCAGTGAGGAGGCAGCAATATGCACCTGCCTGTCCCCGTGAGGCCTCTCAGTAAGACCATAGCCAAGAACTGACCTATGGAGTGCTTGCTTGAAAGACAACCATATCTTAGCCTAAGGTAGGCCCTAGTTTCTCATCTGGAGACACATCTTGGCATACCTGGCTCTGTAGCCACTCACTTGCAGCTCTGCTTTTACACATCCCTAACCAGTTCAGCTAGACCTACCCTTGATTCACCTTAACAACATGTGCACTGTTTATACCACCTCCCTGCTTAAACCTTGTTTCAGAGATACTTCACCTCCCCAGCTGCACAACCTATCCATTGGAGAAGACCATTGTTGCCCACCATAACAGTTACACTTTCCCAGGGAAGTGCTGTGGAGCATTTATCCATAGTAGAACTATACCCTCCTGGCTACATTCATTACCCCCAAACATGTGGCAAGGGGGCAAAACCACCTCAGACTGCAAACCTCACACCAACTGCTCCCCTCCTTCCCCATATTCCAAAGACATCACCTTGAGTCTTGGATCTCTCCAGAGAAACTGACTCATTAAGGGTTATGTCTACAGATTTCTCTCTTGCATATAGTTCTTGTTACAGTTAGTTCATAGAACTGGTTTTTGTCTTTACAACTAAAATTTACCCATAACAGATGCATGATAGCTACCTTTTCTTGAAGACTAGCTAGTCCCCATGGGGGGGGGGGGGTGGACTTCAGTGTCCTAATGTAGATACCGGAATGCTACAAGCCCCTGTATTTCAAGTTCAAGTTTATTGTAAAGGGATAGTTCCATTGAGCAAGCTCATTTGCAAGGAGGTCCCTTATAAAGCATACATCAAAGACAAGCAGATATCAAAAGCAATGCAATGCATGATACAAACAAATTAATTAGGTAATTGCACTACCACATATAAAGTGCATAATACATAAGAAACGGCAATTATGTATGGAATAATACAAACATAAAAGTGGCCATATAGAGGTCACAATAAAAAAAGTTAAATTAAGATATAGTCACCAGAACAGACTGGTAAAACAGGCAGGGAGGCAGGCTACAGCAGGAAGGGTTAAGATAGTTATGGACAATTGCAAATGTCCCTTAGAGTTTTATTTAAAATTCTCTTAAAAGTCAGCCCTGTGGCACTGAGAGTTGATGTGCTGGATGCCACACCTCGTGTCATGCCAGTGACCCAGGTTCAGGAGCGGATCTGGATCATCGGGATTGGCAGGGGTGGAGAGGGACTGAGCATCCATAGGACTGCTCTCCTTCTCCGGGGAGGGGTGTAGCCGTCGGAGCATTAAGCGGCCCCTAGGGAGGCAGGGGAGTAGCATGATGTTCCTGGCAATACAGGCGGCGCGTGCTGGGGCAGACAACAGGAAGAAGTGTGTGTGGAAGTGCATGCGCTCCTGTCCCTTGGTGTCATTGCACGCCTCACATGTCTGGGGCAACTTGAATAGGGAAATGGGGCACCAGTCATGGAGCGGCATGATGGTCTCTCAATGAGTATGTGTCAGCTTCAAGGGGAGCACAGAGACATTGGATCCGGTCCTGGTGGATGAGCAGGGGAGGCTCACCACCTCCCTGCCGTGGGAGGTAAGCCATGGGGATGAAGCTGCAGGACCTGAATAGGAGCCGAGGAAGGTCCTCAGGATGGTGGCTGGAAATCAAGGAAGATGCCAAGACATGGAAAGGTAAGGCTGACTGGTTGCCCAGGGGATAAAATGATTAAGAGAAAAATATGCCCTTGCCAACCACTGCTCAGTAAATTGCTCCTGCAGCTAACTCTCCAATCTATTCTACCTCAGACACTCCTATATTTCTTCTCCCAGTAGGCCCAATGATGCTACTTCATTAACCACCCCAACTACTGCACTTGATCACAATTTTGAGCTAAGCTAGCTTGCACTTACCCTATCTCATTATATACCACAACCCAATACCTTAGCAGTATTTCCTTATTGTAACTCGCTACTGTAGACTATTAGAGTATATGTATTAATCCACACTCACCTATTCCTGTTAAACATATGCAGCTGTATTATCTAATTATGTGTTTTTCAAGGTATAAAGCATGACTTCCCATGTAATTGCTACTATACTATAAGTAAGGAGTAAATTGCCATCGCCCAACTATTTCTATCAAAAGTTTTAACTGTATTGTAATTATGTATGTTCAGGACCTGACTACCTTTGTCCCTTCCACACTGTACCCTCTAGGTGGCACCGGGAGATGAGCAGTTCTTGCTTAGTGTGCTTTTCCGCAGAAACAATTTCAATAAATAAAAAAATAAATAAATCCAGAAGAGGCATAAAGGTAGCTTGTACTAGTCTCATTCTGAGTCCCAGGAAAAGAGGATTTATTTTTGAAGAAAAATCTAGCCTCATTACGTAGTTTTTAGCCAATGCCTCAACGTGAAGGAGAGAAGGAAAGATGGGAGTCAAGTAAGACCCCCAAATATTTAAAGTTCTTGACAACTTCAAGTGTATCTCCTGACAACGTAGAAATTGGGAGAAGTGAGTTAGTACGAGTACCTGCAGTAGCAGAATTGGGTGGGTAAAAGATCATAATCTTTGTATTTTTAGCATTTAGAAAAAAGTTTGGAGTAAATTAAATTATGCTGTAGTTGGTTGAAATCAGATTGAAGTGTTGAGCAGACTTGCATAAGGGAGGGTTTTGAAATGCAAAGGATGGTGTCATCTGTGAATCAATGATTCTTTAAGGGTTCAATATTGTTGCTTAAGTTGTTTACATACATCAAAAAAGAAACTGATCCAAGATAGAGCCCTGGGGAACTCTTGCACTAATGGGAGGCGAGGAGAAAGTTCCATTAATTTTTAGATGTTGTTTTCTGTCCTCCAGATAACTACTGAACCATCTTATAGCAGGAACAGAAAAACCTAGCTTCTTGAGGCTATCTAACAGTAGAACATGGTCCACTGTATCAAAGGTCTTATTAAGGTCTAAAAAGACTGTTTCAGTGACAAGTCTATTATCCACTGATTCTAGCCAGTTACTTATGACTTTCGATAACGCCGATGTAGTACTATGAAGAGGTCTAAAGCCAGATTGAAGGGGGCTCACCAACTGATATTTATCAAGAAAATTCCTGACCTGCATACTAATTAGTTTTTCAAGCAACTTAGATAGGATTGGCAAGATAGGTATGGACCTGTAATTGTTTAAATCACTGGGGTCACCTGACTTGAAAAGGGGCAGTAGATAAGCTACCTTCCAAATGTGAAGTACTGCACCTTCTGCCAAGGATAGATTGAAAAGTTGTGTGATCAGGGATGTAAGATAATAATAGCCAATTTTCAGGAAGAGTTGGTCAAGGTTATCAGCATCTGCACTCTTGTTAAAATACACTTTGAGTAGTAAGTCTTCTACCTGTTTATAAGTAATGGGCGAGAAAGAGACTGCGGTACTGTAATGGGTGGTCCTGCTGTTTTAAGACTAGAGGGTCAAAAGGAAGCTGAGGGAGAGATGTCAAAAGCAAGGCCAGCCATAGCAAAATGTTCGTTAAGCTTGTCAAGAATCACGGATTAATCGGTTATGATGGTGCCATTGGAAATTATGTTATTTGGCAGCAAAGGTGTAGCTTCTCCACCTTCAACCTGTTTAAAGGATCACCAGATTTTCACTGGATTGTCATTTGCAGACTCAAGAATATTTAAGTAGTAGTCCTCTGTAGTCTTTCTAGTCAATTTAGTGCAGGTATTGTGGCATGCCCTAAAAGCAGTCCAGTCTGCTGGGGACTTAGTACATCTTGCAGTTGACCAGAGGCAATCCCTTTTTAGCAGCATTTTAATCTCTCATTAAACCAAAGGCAAGACACTTTTTACTCTGCAGCTAATCAGTGGCACATGTTTATTGATGACAGTACTAAGAGAGCAGTTGAAGATAGCAAAAAGCTTCAGCAAGTGTGGGTGCTATGGAAATTGCTGCCAGTTTTGTCTCTCAGATCTGATACAAAGTTGCTAGGAATAAATTTCTGAATGCTGTCTTGGTAACAACCTTGCTAGGTTTTTATAGTTTTAGCAGAGTTCCTGATACCCCCACAATATTGTGATCACTGAAATCATTGTGCAAGACAGATCTGTATAAAATTATATGGGTCTGTTAGAGATCACTACATCTACTGTAAAAGCAAATCAGACATATGTTTTAAGCAAGATGGTCTGGTGATATCAGTAACTATTTGAGTCAGGCCAAGTTTGTTGCAGAGGTTTTTAGGGAGCTGATTTAGGGCTGAGCCAGTCCAGGTTCAGGTCACCTAAGATTAATGTTTTGTTAGTAGTGTTATCCAAGAATTGTTGTAGGTGAGGCAAAATAGCTATGCCCCTGAAGGTGGTCTACAGCAGGCAAATATTTAGTGATTCAGCAGAAGGGATTGATACATTTAATGCTAAACATTCATATTCTTTTGGTTTTGAGGTAGCCTCAATGACATTGATAGGCTAATTTGTCATTAATATATACAGCCACACTGCCCCTCTAGAAGTGCGATCAGCTCGATGGAGGGTCTAGGCAGGCAAAGCCATGGCTTGGTTTGTGACAATGCTTTTTAGCCAGGTTTTGTCAATACTAGAATATCTGGGGCTGTGTGAGCAACTCAGGCTTGCAAGTTGGTGAATTTCTTTTGAAGGCTGCAAGTCTTAATGAGCATTATTTTAAGCCCTTTGCAGAGGAGAATTCAGCTGGGGACAGGATAGGAGCTCCAGGTTCCGGATAAGTTCTATATTGCCTGAGCATAGGAGAAGCAGAAGATTATTTGTTAAGACCCATCCTTTTAAGCACATCTTGTTTGTTTTAAGAAATTGCTTTTGCCTTTCACCACCAGTCACAAGCTGTGATCTGTATGTAGAAAAGGAATAATATGTGCTTGCACAAAAAAGCGTGACAGCCTTAAATGCATTAGAGCAACCAGAAATAAGTGTGAGCGCATATGCACTAGTCAGTTTATCCCATCTAGGGTGGGGATTGGTTTGAAAGAATGGGTTGGAGTCTAACAAAATTAAATAGCTAGATAAGGCAGACTGCATTACATTGTTCATAATAGCTGGGCAGCTAAGTAACAAGATTAAGGTCATCATTGTGCTAGTGTGTTGTTGCACCAGTAACTTGGCAAACACTAGAATTAGATACGGAAAATAATTTGATTTGCAGAGAGTGGGGAGTGTTAAGCGTGAGGGTTTATGAATGCTAATGTGTATTACTGCCTCTAGTGTTTAGTTTTGATAATGAGCTAATGAGAAACTGGACAGTTAATTTGTACATTACCATCATGTGATCGTAGGTAACTATATAAGGAAGAGTCCAGATAGTGTGGGTGGGGAGCCAGCACACAGAGCTGGTGGGAAAGTGCTCTGTACCTGGGACACTGCTGGGAGGGCATGTGGGCACTGTGCCAAGCCTCAGAGCTTGGATTTGGGTTCTGGCAGGGATCCTGGCCTGATTAAGGGCACCATGGAAAGGGAGCCTGTGGGGAGAGGTAAGGGAACAAGTTAAAAGTCTCCTGTTGTCTGACTAAATTGGGGGGAAGGATTTGCAAAGCTTGAAGGGAGGGGGTTAGAGAAGAGGGGGTGGGTTGAGAACAGAAAGTGAGGCAGAAAGTGCCTGGCCAAGTGGACTTTGTTAAGGGGCATCTTTAGCTCAGACCACCTGAGGACCCTGATGAGTCTCATTCATTTGGCTAGAGGAGCCCCCATCCCCACAGCAGCTCTTGCCATAGACTTCAAAAAAGCTTTTGACTTGGCGGAGTGGGGTACTTCTGCCAAGTTCAGCACAGGATGGGTTTTGGACCTAGCTTCCTTAGCTATATACACATCCTTTACACTGACTCGACGGCAAAGGTCCTCACAAACAATACTTTGTCAGTCAAATTCAATCTGGCCAAAGGGACATGACAGAGCTTTCCCCGTCCCTTCTTTTATTTGTTCTCACAATTGAGCCTCTTGCTGCAGCTAGATGCAGGGACCCTGGAATTCCAGGAATCCCCATAGGACAAAAGAGCCACCCATTTTGCTCTATGCAGACAACTTACTGGTCATCACAGAACAGGTCCAAGTCTCCCTTCTCTGTCTGATTGGTCTTCTTAATTCTTTCTCTTGGTGTCAGGTCTCAAGGACAACCTTTTCAAGACTGAAGTCCTCCCCATAACTCCAAATGCACTTCACAACATGCCTGTACAGTGGGACTTCATTGGGCCCTGACCCAACTTACTTATGTAGGAATTCAGGTCACCTCCCACCTAGAAAAGATGTGTGCCCTCAATTTCAGCCCTCTTCTTGTAGAACTAAGTACTGAATGTGACAGATGAAAACCCCTTCAACTATACATGGCCAGGAATATTAACGCCATCAAGTTGGTCACTGCCTCAAAACTCTTCCATATTATCTCACATATGCCACTATCCATAGCCCAAAAATGGTTTGAGTGAATAGATGGCACAATTGGTAAATTTCTCTGAGGGGGAAACAGCCTCACTACAGTCACATGAAACTGTGCTCACACTGGGAAAAAAGGGGGGTGGAGTCTACCCTGGTTTAAAGGAAAATATTGGGCATTTCGCAATACCCAGCTCCTATGCTGCTTTTCCAGCAAAACAGACGTACTCCCACTATGGGCCCCTCTTGAAACCCATCATATTGGTGGGGTCACATTAGCCTCAAGCCTTTTCACCCCACTGAATAAGATAGTTAACAATCTCCCACAGTGGTCCACTCTACAAAGGTCTGAGTCCAATTGCAGGCCCAAATGGCCCCAGTATTGGCACACCAGCCCTCATGCCACTCTGGAGCAATCCTGCTATCCATATAGACATCAATAGTGCTGTGGCCCTCCTGGTCATCAGCAGGAATTGTCACTGAAAAGGACACCTTACAGTGATTATCGCACCCTAGACACTTTCACCAACATTCAGTGCAAGTTCAAACTAGACAAAAAGGATTTCTGGTGATATTTGTAGATCTGGAGTGCACTTACACTCATTCTGGTAATAATACAGCAATCTCTACCACTGGAAAAGACCCAACCCCTAAATGCCTGGCTGGATTACCCCAAAAGGAGGGCTGACCTTATCTATCAAGTAATAAGGAACACAATATCTGGTCAATCACTTACTGCTTGAATCAGATGAGCAACCCTTCTGAATAACCCTTTATCACAGGAGGAATGGACATCCTGCTGGAGAGTCAATTGTAAGGTCTGCCCGGATGCCTAGAGCAGGCTACTACAAAATAAAGGACTCCACCTTAGGTACCGCACACCAACTGTGCTGCATACATCATACCTATTACCAAATGACCATTGCTGGTGATGTGGCAACCTAGGGGAACTTCACCACATACTGTGGAACTGCAGCTCTATCCAGCCCTTCTGGACCAATTTGTTCCATTTCATCGCCCTAACCCTGTCAAACCCTGTCTCCCTTCCCACAAGATAGCCCTACTCAGCTCTTTTCTAGGCACTCCAACCTTGACATCAGAAGAGAAGAAATGGATACTAGTTGTGTGCCTGGAAGCCAAAAGGCTCCTGATGAGGAGGTGGAGATCTACAGAAATCCTTATGCAGGCAGAAGTAATAGCCAGCCTCTTCCAACTAGACACATTTGAGAGACTTAGTCACCTTTCTACCAGCACACTCACCAAATTCCAGCACATCTGGACCCCATTCTTAAACTACCTCCAGGCAGTAACAAAAACCTTAAGCTCCCACACTGCACCACCATCAACAGGGGTGGGCTAATGATTTCCTTGCTGCATATGGACTGAAGTCCAGAAATCCAACCTGGGGGGAACAACACAAAGACTTTGCAGTACATCCTCCTAGACATCTTCTTGTCTGGTATGCCACACCCGATAGTCATGTAATTAGTCCTAACTCTGTCTGTACTAGTGTGCATTGGTCAATTTGTATGTTATTAGAATGCATATGATCAAAATATATCTTACAGTACTTAGATGATACACAAGTCTTTTGGCATAGTGAGTGACAGCTGTCCCAGTTAATGTCTGACTCTATGTTATCTAAAATACTGGCTGCTGTGACTACTCTCAAATACACACTACAAACTGGAAAAGTTTCATTTGCATATCCAGGTTGGTAACCCTGCATGCATTGTACACCATGGGCCAGATATTCAAAAGGGTTGTGCCATGCGCAATAGGGTTGTGCCTGCGCAAGTCTGAAATTGCTCCATTCTGCGATATTCAGCAGGAGACAGTTGCGCCACTGAAAACATGCTGAGCAACAGTGCAATGCGCAATGCAAATGAATGCATGCTGAACTGAAGGGGGAGGAACCATGCATAAACTGCACAGCCTGATATTCAGCCGGGCTGTGCAGAGTTGTGCAGGCTCAACCCCCAACCTGCGCCTGCACAACTTTGAGCCAAAAAAAAAGGATCAAGTCAAGGGCCACCCACAGGTGAGCTGCTGCATTGCAGGGCACAACCCAGAAGCTGTCACCTGTGGCTGGCCCTCAACCCACTCCCTGTGCCCCCCCTGCAGCCCGATCGTGGGCAAAAGAGTGTAAAATCCCCACCACCACCCCCCACTGGCCTGATCGTGGGCATAGCTTTAATTCTCCACCAGCTGCCCATCAAGGGCAGCAAATGTGTCTCCCCAACACATTCCTGGTAGTCCAGTGGACTGATAAGCCTGATCATGGGCTGGCAGTAAAACACACACACCTTCCCCGAACATATCCCTGGTGACCTAGTGTCCCCCACCGCACCCACCACGAGCCCCCCAACCCCTCCCTCCCTGCAGCAGGTGGGCAGCAGCATCCCACCCACCTACGCCCCCTCTGCCCGCCGACTGACTGCCCAGTAGGGCTGCACGCCCAGTGGTGCAGAGCAAGAGCCAATGGGCATGCAGCCCATACTATACAAGACAGTCCAGATTTGTGAATGAATGTATTTATTCACAAAACTGACTGTCTTAGCGAGTAGGGCTGCATGCCCATTGGCTCTGCTCTGCACCAATGGGCATGCAGCTCTACCGGCAGTCAGTTGGCGGGAGGTGGGGTGGCAGGCGGGTGGATGCTGCCACCCACCGCTGTGGGGGAGCGGGGTGGAGCTTCATGGGTGGATGGGGTGGGGGACTCTAGATCACCAAGGATATGTTGGGGGTGTGTTTACTACTCCAGCCCACTATCAGGCTTATCGGGTCCACTGGACCACCAGGGATATGTTCGGGGAGGGGTGTGTGTGTTTTATTACTCCAGCCCGCGATCGGGCTTATCTGTCCACTGGACCACCAGGGATATATTCAGGAAGAGGGGTGGTTGTGTTTAAACTGATGCAGCCGCGATCGGATTATTGGTCCACTGGACCACCAGGGATGTTGGGGAGACACATTGCTGCCCCCCGATCTGGCTGGTGGGAGGAATTAAAGCTATGCCCACGATTGGGCCAGTGGGGGTGGTGGTGGGGATTTTACACTCTTTTGCCTGTGATCGGGCCGCAGGGGGCATCGGTCCCTGACGGCTGCTGCCTGGCAGGCGCCAGGCGCAAGTCCTCGGGGATCGGCGCACCTGCATAGAGTCACGGCATGCAAATGGGGCCATAATCAGATGCAAATGGCCCTCGCGCCTTGCATGAATTATGGCCCCATTTGCATGTCACCTTTTGAATATCGGAAATTTGTGCATGGTGCAATGGTACTTGTGCCACCGCAAGTTGACTGCACCACTCTGACCACTTGCGGTGGTGCAAGTTCCACTGCGTCATGCACAGTGGCTGTGGCTGGGGGGTGATATTCAAAGGAGTTGCTCAAGGGTGCAACTCCTTTGAATATTGCTCTGGCCACACCCCTGCGCAACTATTTTGTGCAGCGCAAGGGCTTGCTCCACAAAATAGCGCAGTTTAAATATCTGGCCCCATGTGTCTGTGGAATCCTACATTCCATTCACTATTGCCTATATGGAAAATATGGCACAAATGCCTGTTATATGTGTTGTTTGTTTGTTGAAAAATTCTAATAAAAGATTAACAACAAAATGAATAGTGCATATATTTATTTATTTTATTTTGTTTTTGATTACCGGGTAATCTGTCTTTCGAATGAGACATTAAACTGAGGTCCCGTCTGCCTGGACTGGTGGTAGCTCAGGTGGATGCTAAAGATCCCATGGCAATTATTGAAAAGAGTAGGGAGTTTTATTGAAATAATAACATAGAAACAACACAGAGAATCCAATCAATTCACAAAGAAAAGAAGATGCCAATAATAACAACAGTAATCAAAAGAAAGAAAAAGGGAAAAAAACATTTCCTAAATTACTTAAACTTTATGAAGTGAAGGAACCCTTTCCACCACTTTTGCAGCTTAGCAAGTGCAAATTTCTGCATCCTCAAAATATATTCTAGAAAGCTCATTTGATACTAGAATACTAAAACAGTAATATGGCATTTTGATAAATAACCCATTGACACCTAGCTTGCCACAAATAATATCTTAAACAACAAAAAATAAAGATAAAGTCTCATCATGAAAATGGGAGAAAGTTGCAGGATATATTCCAGGGATCAGTATGTCATAAGAAATGAAATTAAGCCATTTAAACCCCCATAGGGTTGCCAAAAAAGCCCACAACCCCTTCGAATAGGAGCACTGTAAAAAAAAAAAAATGCTCCACTGTTTCTTCAACATTAATACATTCTAGGTAAGGACAATTCCTTTCTTCCACTACTTTATATTTGGCATTACCCCGAACATTCAGTCTACCATAAAAAATCAACCATTGGACTTCCCAGTGAAACTGAGGCAATCTGTTATTATTTAATTGAGCCAAGACCTTAGGATTCAGGGTAGACAGGCAATTTTAAAGCATGGATCCTGTGGATATAACTGCCCCATTGTCAGTGAGTAAAATCCTTAACCTTATTATTTAGTATAATTTCCTTAGTAATGTTCCATTTATAATGTTTGGACAGCCATCCGAAAGTATAGTGGGATATACACATGAGGATTTAATTTAGGAGCTAAGTTATGCCAAGTGGCAAGGTATTTGCCTAAACTCGGACAACCCATCTTGTTCCAATATCTTCAGATGGGGTCAAACCACACTTAATGGAACACACAATGAACAGGAATGTAAAACACAACTGGATCTACCATCCCTAGACCTCCTGATTTTGTGCTTAAATAAGTATAACATCGTTTTACTGGGTTTAGCGGTTGCCCCATAACATTTGGAAAAACAAACTATATACTCTGGTTTCCAAATGAACCAGAAGGAAAAATCATGGCTACATACTGTAAACTGGGTAACAAAATTGTTTAATAATATGAATACATTTCAATTTTGAAAATTTCCAATGCTTCCATCAATTAACTTTAGTCTCAACCACCTGAAGAACTGATTCCCAGTTTTCTGCTGACAGATTCTGGGGCCCAAACAGGATACCCAAAATCTTAAGAGGGGATCGAGAAAAGGAGATACCCTCCTGTGTCATATTAACTGGGCCTATCGCTCCAAGAAATAACCCTTTAGTCTTATGAATATTCAACTTGGCATTAGAAACTGTTGCATAAGTGTCAAAAGCTTCCAAAAATTTGTGAACATCAGACTGACTAGAAAAATAAAGTAATAGGTCATCTGCATAAGCCTGTAACAACAAATGTTGATCCCTAGATGAACCGTCTAGAATTCCAAACCAGCACTGATAGGTGATTAAATATTGCAACAAGGGATTCAATTAAAAAATATAAAGAAGAGGACTCAGTGGGCAACCCTGACACACCCCAGTCCTTAAACAAAAGCTTTGAACCTTACTCCATTTTAAGAAGGGAAAAACCATATTATGTTCATAAATCATCTTAATTAAATTAACAAATTGACTCGGAACTCCATACTGTTCTAAAACTAAGAACAAAAAGGGTAAATGCACCCTATCGAAAGCTTTCTCAAAATCAGCCACCACCATACAACTAGAAGTACCGGATAAAGATAAATGTTCAGTGACATCACGTATAATCATTAAAGCAGATTGAATTCTTTTATCTGGAATCCCACAAAATTGGTAAGGAGATATCACCAGTCTAGCATAATTTTCAATCAGGTATTTAGAATACTTGTAAAAATTTTATAATCGGAATTTAACAGGGTAATAGGCCGCCAATTCTTAATATTTCATTTATCCCCGATTTAAATAAATGAATCAATAAACCCTCTGAAAAGGAAGAAAAAATGGTGGAGTTTTTACTGAAATATTGAAACAAAAAAAAACATTGACTCAGCTCCACAGAAAAGGCTTTATATAGGTTATTTGAAAGACCATTTGTTCCTGGGGAAATATTTGATTTTAATTTCTGAATTACAGCCAGAATTTCCATTTGAGAAATGTGCTCCAATAATGCTAAGGTCTCTGTTGCCCTTGAAGGAACATTAATGAATTTTAAATATGAAAACATGGATTCCTCTGAAATAGGAAGGGAGGGTTCCAGTGATTGATAATGACCTATAATTAAATCCCTTATTTGCATGCTTGAGGTAATTATAGACCCATCTGTTTGTTGTAAAGAATCATGAGTAGAAGATTCTTTCAAAGTTTTACAAACTTCAAAAGGATCCCCAATAGGAAATTTCCTTGTCCTATTAGTGAGAATAGCTTGCAGTGTCTTAGCCCTGTCATACTGAAAGGCTTCCATCTTACCTTTAAGATTATTTATTTTGCAGAATAATCATACTGAGAAGCATTTGCAAATGTCATGAGTCTCTGAAGCTGTTGTCTCAGAGATAAATATTTCAAGAATTTATGGTTTTTAGTCTTACTTCCTTGTTTTTTAAACCAGGTGCGCAAGTCCGATTTAGTCTGCCTCCACCAATCCCCAACATCAGAATAAAGAAAAAACACAGATAATCTGGCCTTTAATATAAATTTAACCCCTGACTGTATGTACGGAAGCTCCAGACTGGAAGCATTTAACTTCCATCATACCTGCCGAAAAACTGGGAGACCAGTTAAACGAAGATAACATAACAAAAGGTAGTGATCAGAGAACTTACTAGGAACCATTCTAAAGGAGCTCACCTGTACGGAAGGGGAAACTAACATATAGTCTATTAAAGAATGACTTTTCCCTCTCACGAAGGAATAATGTGCCCCATGATCTGCATAAGACATGCAATTACACAGGTCAGCTACCTTAATGATATGTGCTAGTGCATGGGAATCACAATAAACTTTTAATATTCTGTTTAGGTGAGTCAATAATTGAGCAATTAAAATCTCCACCCCAAAGCACCCTGACTGATGTCACTAAAAAGGGTTGTACTGCCTTCAAACGGGCCACTGTATCTGCCTTCGACTGGGGATTATATCTATTAATAAAATGATAACACACATCATGCCATTTCCCATCTACTATCAAAACTCTACCCAGTATTAAATCAATCAAATTATGTAGACAGAAAGAAAAGGAATTAAACAAAATGCCTACCCCATCTGCCTTATCCATACCAAAGGACCAATAAGATGGCCCCAAACCCAATCCGCTTAAAAGAGGTTGATTACTCAACAGAGTACAACCACGTTTCCTGTAAATAACAAACAGAAGTGTAATGCTCATGAACATAGTGGAACAGAGCTTGCCTTTTGACTGTGTCCAACAAGCTATGATAATTTAAAAGCCCCTAACACAACTGCATGACAAATCAGAAACTGCAAGCACAACCATTATTTCTTCCTGTTTTATTTTTTCTCCTTATAATTGTCTACTGATTGTGAGATGGTAGACAAAGAAGGTTTCTGGGAGTCTGAATCTCCCAACTCCATTTCTGTATCACCCCATGGGGTAAATAATGCTGCATAAGAATTACTAGTCTCCACAGCAGGGACAGAAGGTGGAGATTTAGGGTGCAAGTTTCTGACAGATCTACTTTGTGGTAGTGGTGACCCCGGGGCCAAAGCTTTGGTGCATGTCTCAGGAGTACCAGGAACAGCATCAGTGTAGCACACCGGAGGGAGTTCCAAAATGCCAGGGGACCCCTGCTGGGCTTCTTATCTTAAGATGGCCTGAACTAGTAGTTTGTGCTACTTTATCAGGCTCAGAAAAAGAAAAACTAACAGCAGGGTCTGGGTGAGTAATCTCTATCTGTTCTTTGGTGATGATAGGTGAAGAGGGTGGAGGAAGGGCGAGGATGGGCAGGAGGTGGGGAGTTAGCAGCGCTATGGGCCTTCTGAATCAAGAGGTCTGGGCTAATACAGGATGCTTTATTTTGGCAGCCCAAGGACACTGTCAGAAAACATGACCATACTCTCACAAAGATCACACCTGGAATGATTTGCACATTGCATTGTTACGCCCCACCTCCCCACAATTATCACAACGTGGCTGATCATAAACTCTAGAAAGATGTGTCCTAGAACCGCACTTATAGCAGGCCCTTAGTTGCCCTCCATAAAAACAAACCCCCTACCCCTACCTAACAAAAAGGAATTGGGGTTATGCTCCACCCTCAAACAGATTGCCTCAGTTTCCTTTATACTTCCATCCCCAGTCCAAAATTGCTCAGAATCCAAGATGGGATCAGGAGCACTCAAACCTCACACTCCTGAGATAGCCAAAAGGTAATATCTTCTAAATAGACCCCTCATTCCTAAACATTACTGTGACAAACTTAATTAATGGTTTAGTTGGAGGTATTGCCAAATGGGGTCCATATAGGAGAAAACTTCACCTGCCCATACCGCTCCTAGAACAAATCCAAAGCATGGGATGTCCGAAAGCTGATATCAAAGTTGTCCTCTAGAAGTGTTAATGAAAGCAAAAACATCATTTGGGGTAAAATGGAGTGACTCTTTTAATAAAGTTTTCCCACATAATATCTGTCTGGCCTGTTCTCTAGACTCCCTTTGTAGTGAATGTGAACTGCATTCCTACGAGGAGCTGCTTCCCTTTTTGCAGAAGAAAATAAGTCAGACATCAGAGGTTTCTGCTGTGGGGGTTTTACCAAGAAAGGATTCTGTATAGAAGCAATATTGTCCACAAGTGGAGGATCAGGAATGGATTTTTGGGGAGTAGGCGGGGGAGTCTGTTCCTTAGGAGCCGTAGCAGGAGGTAAGGCTGGAACTGAAGAAGCCAAATCAATTTCCCCTGCAGAGCCCCCAGTAGAAATCAAGAGCGGTAAACCAGGTTTCCACATTGGGGAATGCTGAGATAATGAAAAATCTGTGTCCCAGGCTGGATCAGGCGTCCATACACCTGTTGGGGCCTGCTTCCATCCTGCCCCTTTAAGGGCTTTGCCTGGTGACCAATTTTCAGGAGCGTCCCCTGAAATAGGGAGCAAAGCCCTTGACCCCCCCAATGTTTCCTGGTATAGTAGCCTGAGACTTGGAAAGAGTTCCAGAAAAAAAGAATTCAGTCACCCCAGCTTGGGAGACTGCAGCGGATGGGTAAACCACGCTAGGCTGAGCGTGAGACTCAGGATATTTAAACCCAAAACCTGCCACCTTACTGAGTGGTGGCGACTCATTAGAAAATCATCAATCAATCAATCAATCAAGTCTTTA
This sequence comes from Neoceratodus forsteri, assembly GCA_016271365.2. Lineage (NCBI taxonomy): Eukaryota > Metazoa > Chordata > Ceratodontiformes > Ceratodontidae > Neoceratodus > Neoceratodus forsteri. Next base: position 441,296,083 of record CM028133.1, read on the forward strand.
TTTAACCAGGCGTTCATCGTTGAGCAGAAGCTCATTTGCAAGATGGACCTGGGTGGAGCATGAACAATTGTATATACAGGTCAACACAGGTATTTACAAGGCAATACAGATAATACTCTTTACAGAGAGGAAGAAAAAGAAGTTCATATGTACATAGAATTATACAGATATTGTACAGATTACACGGTATTTACATACATAGAAGTGCATTGGAAGATAAAGCAGAAAAGGACTGTCCAAGAGGCTCTCCATGTCCTGGTGGCTAAAGAGAAACGGGAGCAATTTTCAAAGGTATAGTCAGTGATGTTACAGGCTGTAGGCACTCACTAAAACTAGCATGAAGATTGCCAGCCTGAGATGCAGTAGCTAAATCACTTCATACAGGTGCAATGGAGGGTTTACTAATCTGCACCTTTCTGCGTTCTTCAGAACTGTCAGCAGCCCTAGTAACCATAGCAATGGACACCGCGTTGTCTTTGCAGCTGTTGGAGAAAAGTTCCATGCACTGAACTGCCCTCCTGTTACAATTACATCCACCTTCTGCTGAGATTGCAGTACGAGAGGGCAAGTCTCAAGCTCTGTCGTTGCACTAAGCAACACTGGAAGTTTTGAAGGTGGAACAACTCACCTGAAGGCTTTAGGCAGCTGCAAGGGTTTGCAGTGTTACTGCCAGCCTGTAGAACCTTAGAGGAGTCATGAATGAAACAAACATTGCTGGTAGAGGTAAGAAGACAGTCACCACTCTCTGCAGGCCCTCCCATTACTGTAGTCTCATCTGTAGGAATGGCAGCAGCTGCCGCACTGCTGACAAGGGGAGTTGGAATAGGCAATGGGTGTGTAGCGACGCTTCCTGCCACTACTACACTTGGTATCAAATCCTTCGGAAAAGCAGGGTCACTAGCTGCAGTAGTGTTGCTATCCTCTGATTTCACACATAAAGTGCCCAAAACATCAAAAGAAACAGATGCATCATGAAATTCTCAGTCGGAATCTACTTCCATCAACTGTAAACTGGGAGCCTTCATGTTGCAAACGGTGGGATCAGAGGCAAGCTCTCCCACCAGACAGACGTCTTCCTCCTGCGGTGTTGCACTCAGAGTGGCCATCCTGACAATGGTCTGTCCCCCTACTGGCAGCAGCACAGTAGGGGAATTCCCCCAGTGTCCTGGCCAAATTTCTCACATTCACTAAAAATACCACCAACAGCTTAATCTGGTTCAATTTCAGTTGCTTACCATCTGTATCCCCCCTCCCCCCAGTCACCCATGAAAAAGGGACTTCTAGGCCCAGTTGGCTTACCGGGTCAACAAAATTCAATAAATAAATAAATGCTAGATTTAATGGATGCAGAATTCCCATGTAGTGAAAATTCAGATATTGAAGATGCAAAGGGAGTATTTATTGTGGGGATAAGAAGCAGTAGATTGATTAATTTGGAGAACACAGAAAGAAGAAGGAGGAGACTGTAACTTTGCACTATGGCCTCCTCCAGTCCTCCTCACCCAGGAGCAACATAGAGAATGATGTATGGGCAACAGTGAACAACAACACTGTGTTCACTTTGAGAGGTTGTCAAGACAACCAAGTAAACCTTGAGAGCAAAGCTTGAGAGGTTTACATTGTCACACAACCTTGAGAAGTGAACAAAGCATTGTTGTTTACTGTTGCTCATCCATTGTCTTGCATACTGTAGTGTATGGGCAATAGTAAAACATCAGTGGAGCACTTCTTGGGAAATTTGTTAAAAAAAAAATGCTGTGCGCCTGTTTCAAACTCCCCCCCATGACCAAGCTCCACTTGCCCTTACTGTTTGTCCTCAATGCAACGGCATGCCTCCTTGCTCCTCTCACTGGCTCCGCTGTCCGAAACCTCCTGAACCGATTCTGTATTATGCCATTGAATAACTGCCAGCAGTTTGAACAAAAAACCCTCAAACAGTAAAAGGCAAAACTTTGGCACAGCAGCGCCTGATTAGAGACATAATCAGCAGCACGTGAGAGCATTCTAACTTGTTCTATCATAGATATGACATACAATCATACAAAAACCTCATGACACCACGTCAATGGTACACGACAATGCTAGGAATTCATCAAATTCCATCAGTAATAGGGATCTCCTATACACTATATAGGTCTCCTCCTCCTCCATCTCATGCATGCCTCCAGAAAAACCCAGACCCTTAACCCAGCATAAATGATAGACACCAGCCCAATGTGAACCTGCTCCCACTGCCATGCTTGCCCCCACTGTTGATTCTCTGCACCCTGTCCTCATCCAGTCCCCTCACTCAGGAACAACATGGGCCTCCTCCTCCTCCTCCATCTAATGCATGCCTCCAGAAAAACAGACTCTTAACTCAGCATAAATGTCAGACACCAGCTTAATGTCAACCTGCTGCCATGCCTGCCCAACTGATGATGCTCCGCACTCTGGCATCCTACAGTTCTCCTCATCATAGGCCTCCTTCTCCATCTCATGCATGCCTCCAGAGAAACCTGGACTTTAACCAAGCATAAATGCCAGACACCAGCCTTATGTGAACCTGCTGCCATGCATGCCCCACTGATGATTCTCCACATTCTGGCCTCCTCCAGTCATCCTAGCCAGTAAAACATGGGCCTCCTCCTCCTCCTCTGTCTCAAGCATGCCTCAAGAAAAAATGCTCTAACCCAGCATAAAGGTTAGACACATTGACTACAGTTTGAATCTGCTTCTGTTGTTCTGCTGCCTCCTCCAGCTACCAAGATTCCTATTCCTCCTCTGCCTCTGGGGCACCATTGTGCCATTACACATAATAACCACCACTAATGCGACAGCAAGTATCATACCATTTTATGTTTTATTATTTTTCTATTTTCACTTTACAAGTACAAAAGACAGTGACTGGGCTAGACTCTAAGTAATTTCATTCGTGTGTTCACAGGTCTCTTCTCCTGCTGCCTCATCCTCAGCAGCCAGTAAGCGTCCTTCTTCTCCCCCTTTGGGGCACCATTGTGCAATTTCATGGCCTGGCCATCACTAGTGTGTTGGTCTGTATCATTCTAGGATTTTATTCTTTTTTCTTTTCAGTTTTCCTTTCAGAGGTACACCATGAGTCCATGACATGGGCCTACTGTGAAACAATAATTTCAGTCCTGTCATAACAGGTGACAGCAGAACAGTAATGTAACAGTTCTTTCACTCACATTGACTGCTCCAGGGCCCATGAGTTCACACTGTACTCACCTCTGAGGGGCCTTGGCCTGGGTTGCATAGTGGGCAAGGAGTTTGGGACAGTGCTTCCACTCAGGGAAGTGGCTGGGGATACCTGTGAACAGATTATCACCCTAAAGAAAAAATACATGAGCTGCCCCGGACACTTCCCTCACAACAATAATCCCTTTCCTGATATTTGTGAGACACAATTATAAGATATAGCATGCCACCAATAACAGTGTTTATTTTGAGGGAAGAGGCAATGAGGAGAATGAAGCAACAACAATGATAACAGTAAAGCTATGTCACCAAATCCAGCTCCCCACCTCCCACCTTTGGGTTCACCCTGGCTACTGTCCCCTTAGATGCGTGGGTACCTCACTGAAATGGTGATGGTGCTCAAGCTGGAATGCTTGCATTGGGCCCATTACTTTGGAACAGATAACATTGTTTGAAGTTCAGGTCTGGGCTCATGCTTCTGATTGAGTCCTGTCCGGATCTTGCTCCCTGATTTTACCTAACTGGCTAGCTAATCAAATACTCCCCAAAGCCACAGCTCAGGGTACTTACAGTTCAGCTGTTCACAGGGAGGTTTTCAGCAGACTGGATCTGGTACGTAACATGAAGGTATCTGGTTGGTGGTGTACCACAAGGTTGCAGAGCGTAGACTGAAGAAAGGAAGAATGCTGGTCTTCACCTGTCTGGCCTTGCCAACCTTCACCTCAGAGGGCCTTGCAGACAGTTTTCACCAGGCAGACCTCTTGTTGTCTTCCTCTGCTGGTCGTCTCCCTTGTCTTCTGTCCAGAGACAAGGCAGGCGGGGTCCCTTACAACCTTCTGTTGCACACCCTGAACACACAATTAACAGCTGGGTATTTGATCAGTCTCCAGCTCCAGTGTTCTCACTTCAGTTTCTCTATACACAGCTGTGCTGGCCCCTTGCTCAGTCTCTAGCCACAGCACATTCAGGCTCTCCCTTTGCCAAAATTTGCACTCTCCAATTTACCCTTTGGGGGGCACAGTAGCTCAGTCTTTACTAACAATTGCAAAGCTTGCAAATTAGACTGCACACACCAAGTCTTACTTATCCCACAGCAGCTCACTCTCTTGGGCTCTCTTGGCTTGCTCCACAAGGAAACTCCATTTTCTTTGGCAAGAAATCCTCACAAGACTCTCTCTCTTCTTCTACGCAGCAGCAGGAGGACCTCTCAGGTACTCTGTTCCTAGTTGCTAGCTTCTCTATATTTTATTTCACTCACCACTTTATGAATATGGTGGCAGCCAGGACAGCAACCTCTCTGAGCGAGAGCCTATGGCATTATGGTGGGGGGTGCCACAGTAGCTGGTCAAGAGCCACTCCTCATGCTCTAGAGGCCATGTCCCTCATGTGGGTTTGCAGTATTGAGCAGCCTCCCTCAGATGAATGGAAGGCTGGTGTTTGGCTCTAAAGTATACCAATTAAGCCCACCTGACAACCCACATCTAGCCAACTGTATCAATGATTGATAGAATTGAATAAACACATGACTGTGGCCATTTTTCTCCATTGCTTGGTGTGTGTCCCAGTTTGTTCAGCTGGAACGGGGGGACTGTGCACTGTAAGACAGTAATAGAGCCCACAATGCATAGCAGGGGTGGGCCTTTGTCTGTGGTCATGTCCCCCTTGAGTGACACCTGTGCAGGCAGTGGGAGGGAGGATGGGAGGGGGAGGGAGGCACTGCCCATTAGGGGTGAGTGTTAGGGTAGGTAGAAGGTGAGTTCCCAGGGGATGGGGCAGACAGGAGCTGAGGGAGGAGGAGCATCAACCTAAGTAAGGTGGATATAAGGGAGGCTTTCCCTCTTTGCTCCTCTCTCCTTGGACAAAACCCACCCTTGACCTACCCTCATAAAAGCAGGGGGAAACATCAGGCAAGCAGAGGCTCACTGTCCCACTAGGGGAGACTGCCTCAGGGGTCAAGAAGAAATTTTCCTATTTTTTCCCACAGGGAGTTCTGGGTTTTTCATCTTCTCCAGCAAGATCAGGCTATGGCAGGTTAGGGAGTGTAGGATGTTGCAATCATGGAATGTAAGCAATGGTGGTCTTGGAAGATACAATTGAATTTGATTGGTTGGTTGATGCAGAGTGGTATTTTATTGATGTAGAGAGGTAACGGGGGATCATGGTCTGAAGCAGACAGATCACCTGGAGGCTGATGGGAGTACTGGGCCACCCGACTGGGGCTCACCACTTTATGAATATGGTGGCAGCTGGGATGGTAGCCTCTCTGGGTGAGGGCCTGTGGCATTATGGCATCCCTAAGTGGGGGTGATGCCATGGCAGCTGGTTGAGAGGCACGCCTCATGCCCCAGAGGTCATGTCCCTCATGTGGGTTTCCAGTACTGAGTGGCATCCCTCAGATGAAGGGAAGGCTGGTGTTTGGCTCTAAAAACCAAGACCACCTGGCAGTGCATGTCTAACCAACTGTATTAATGATTGACTGAATTGAATAAACACATGACTGTGACCATTTCTCTACATTGCTTGTTGTGTGTCTCAGTTTGTTCAGGTGGAATGGGTGGGGGCTGTGCCCTATGAGACAATAACTGTTGCTGAGACAGGTGCTGTTGCTGTGGTGGGAGACTGACATAGCACAGCAGCAGGTAACATGTATATATAATTTCTGGGACTTGAGAAAAAGGAAATGAAATTTTCATATAGTACATTTCTGAGCACTAAAGTGAATTATAACTTTGAGGTGTTGTTGCTGTGGAGGGTGACTGACTGACTGACAGTGCAGCAGCATGCATTGTATATAATTTCTAGAACTTGATAAAAATGGGAAATTAGATTTTCATATAGTGCATTTCTGGGTACTTGAATTATAACTTAGTAGTACTGTTGCTGTGGTGGGACACTAAATGACACAGTGCAACAGTATGTAGCAAGAATGGTATTTAATCAAATCATTCCACATTTAGCCACTTCTAAGCCCTCCTAAAAGTGTATACATGATAATTTATGACAATTGGACTGGCAGTATAACCCAGAGGTTAGAGTAATGAGCTGTGAATGAGCTTGGTACACCCTGCAGATCAGGGTTTGATTGCCTCAACCTCCACATGCATACTGTGTGACTCTGAGCAAGTAATTTAACCTCCTCAGTGCTCTCAGATCACCCCTGATAACAGGCACGTGTGCCTAGTGGGCCTTACATGGTAACCAAAGAATAAAAAAATAAATAAATAAATACAATTGCCAGGTATCTACCTCCAAAGATGGCTGAGTTCTAAGCAACAGTATTTCCACAAAATTCCTCAACAAGATAAAATGCCAAATTTTGAGACCCCATATGATCTAAGCTACCCAATTAAATGTTGTGATACTTGTTATCTCTTTACATTAAGAATGCATGCCAATTTTAAAGTCTCTAACTTGACAAGGTGGTGGAACTAGAACAAAATAACTAAATTTGTAACATTTGAAATTATGTGAAATTTAGGAATTTTAGCTAAATTTAGTGGAAGCCAAATTAGCTAATTTTATTCAGTCTGAGTTTATATTGCATGATACTGTGAGAATTTGTGCTTGTTTGTTTCTAGTAATTGTTCTTATTGTATGTTTTCAATTCAACCAGTGAATAAGCCTTCCTTGTAAAAAAGAAAAAATCAGTACATCTATATCTAAGAACTGTTACCATGGTAGAGGATGATGGATAAACAGTGGAAGGCATGGAGAAGAGCACAATGGGAGGAAGGATATGAATTAGATTAGAATGGGTAGAAGATAAACTAGTATGAGGCAGATTCCTACAAAATCCTGACACCCAAAATCCTGCCTTACAAAATTCTGACACCAAAATCACTTTGCAGTCAGGATTTTGTAAGCCAGGATTTTGTGAGTTTGGATTTTATAGCTGACCCAGTATGGGGACATGGGCAATGTAGTGAAGATAAGGCCATGAGGAAAAGAAAGGGCAAAGGTAGAAAAAGAGGGTTTAGCACAGTGTGGGTGAGAGATGGAAGAAGGAATAGACAAGGAGAGGAGGGGAGCAGAAGGGATCCAGATTATATGATCTGTCATTTAGGAGAGTGAGAAATAACTGGGGTGGTAATGATGTGAAAGGGGAAGAGGAAGATTGAGGATAGCTGTGAGAGAGAGGGATTTACAATATGGGAATTACAGAGTCAGATAGTGGGAAAGGCTGAGAAATGGCAAGGATAAGAGAAGGTGTTGAAGGAAAGGTAAGAGAGAGGACAGGGATAGAGAGACAAAGGTGATGCTACTGCTGTAAGTTTTGCTTAGCCATGCAGAGGATACCCAATGGGTTTTTACAGGTAGGAAATGAAGGGATTCAGTAAAGCTGGGGTTAGAGAGAGCAGAGGAAGACAACAATGCAACAAAGCTCATTTTAAGGGAAAGGAAGCAGCTGGAAGTTGTGCGAGGTGCTAAGAGAAGAGTGGGAAAAATCTACATAAGTGATCCAGAGAGAGGATTCAGGAAGCAAATATGGAAAATTCTGTTGTGGGAGGTAGAAGAGCCCAGAAATGGAGAACCGGGACATTAGTACTGTATAAGGGTCCATAAAGCTTAGTGAGTTTGGTTGGTGACAGCCACAAGAAGATTGGCAATGCTCAGCATATGGAGGTCAGCGCAAGAATAGGAACACCATGATGTAATAGACATTTTATAAAGGCAAAGCAATGAATGTGCAGTTATACAGTTACCAGTAGTTCAGACGAAACCAGTAAAATGCAGATATGAACAGTGCAAATAATAACAGAAATGCAGCCAAAGAGCAGTAAAAGTCTCTGAAGTTGGATATCAGTATGAAATAAGTAATTGAACTTAATAAATATGCAAACAAACTAAGGAGTAACTACCTTAGTATCAGATAATGGTATGTTAAGTGAATATGATACAGTGATGTGTAAAAAGACTAATGGATCTGGAAGCAGCAGAAGATGATCAGACAATAATAAATTAGGGCAGGCAATTGACAAAGATCCCAAATGCAATCAGGGAATTATAAAGTATGCATTAGGTTCCAATGCTGCAGAAGTGCAATAGTCTTGTTAGGAAACACCCATGATGAACAAAGCACCAGTCTATGAGGCCAGACACAAACAATGCCAAACACCAAAAAAGGAATTGCACCCAGTGCATTGGCTGGTGCAAGCCCAATATGGTGGTTAGCTCATAAAACAAAAAACAAACATCAAAAAACAAATGACTGCCTCAAGAACCTCCTAGCAAAGTAGCATCAAAATGCAGTTGCCCTATATACTTCAAGAAAGGAAATCATAGAAGGCATCCTTAGAATGGCAGAAAAGGGGGGATATTATTGATGGAGGACCAGAATATGCCAGATGTTAACTGGAGCACCTTTGATGCAGCCACATCCAAGAGCAGGGTCATTCTCAATCACCTACAGGGTATGCCTCAGACAACTAGTGCTGGAAACCACTCAAGAGGGAGCAATATTAGACTTGGTACTCTCAAACAGGGATGGAGAGAGGATCTCAGATTTAGAAGTGGGTAGCCATCTGTGAACAAGTGACCACCAAACAGTGTGGTTCACGATTAACACAGCTGTGAAGTCAAGCCATACAAAAGTTGGGTACTGGACTTTAGGAAGGCTGACCTGGCACCTTGACCAGACCTCTCTGCAGGAACCTTTCTCCCACTATTTGCACCTACTCCTGCCCTGAGCACTAAATTGCCCAGGGCCCTCCCACCAATTTACTTGACCTTTGTCTCTGGCTTTTAACTAAGGCCCACCTTTTTCTGTTCTATTTTATACACAAGCCCAAACAAGGCTCTCCACTTCAGCTGAGTGGCCCTGACACTGCTACCTGCTGGTTGCAGGACCTCTGCATCCAGCCCGCCACCCTCTGACCAAGGAAAGCAGGTATGTTTGGTCAGCTCCTAGCTCGGAGCTGTCAGGCTTCAACTCATAATTGACTGGCTCCTGGGGACTGTGGCTGCTTCCCGATTGGATGCTGTAGATCCTCACTGAGAAAGGAAACACACAAGGCACCTTTTTCAAAACACAGCTCGGCCACTGCCTTGCTGTACTGCTCTCTGGACAATTTTTTTCACCCCCACCCCCCTCTCCTTTTATAGTACACTTCCTCAGTGATCCATGCCCCCTGAGGCCTCACAATAGTCAATTACAGCAACTGCTTAAAGGAGCACTCCTTTCTGTAACTTTTTAAAGGGGTGATCCTCTCTTGAGCTCACTTATCTCCTCTAGCAATTCCCCAATATTCTTCATGAAGCGTAATCGGTAGGATACCCCTGCCTGTTGAAGATAAATCCTTAAGACATCTGTGCTGTCAGGCTGTTTTCATGTATCTTTGTGTACCATCGATCCCTGTCTCTTTTTAGCTAGTCTAACACAGAGCAGTGATCCTTGAGACTTACAGAACCTAGCTAGTGAGTTTTGGTGCAACTTGCACCCTGTTGACACATTGGGCAATCATGGCAGTCCTCGTGTGGTTTCAATTACTTACCTGCTTATGTATGGTACCCCACGTGACAGACCTTTTGAGCAGAATTGACCCCAACATAGAGTCATGCCTACCACTGCTAGACTGCCTTTATATTAATGCTACGTATAACTCATGCTGCCACCACATGACTCTGCACCCCTTCTCACTTTGTAGAATCTCCTCAAGGTGGGACTGCTACCTTGTTACCAATATGTGGTCTCTCACCCCACCCACCCAAAACCTACACATCTTGGTGCTATACTGGATGGGCCATAGGCTACTCATCCCTAGGTCAGCACAAGGGGAACTTTGGACTCTGGACCCCCACACTCAAACTTATACTAGATGCAGAAAGATTCGTGCTTTCAAACTACTCCTCACTGCCGTAAGGAAAATTGTGTTCCTACTACTTTTGTGTTCAGGTAATGTTGAACACAACCCTGGTTCCATAAAAGCTCTCTCATCTCCATCCTACCTTAAAAGACTGAAAGGAGTCGGCTTTATGCACGCAAATGCTTGCAGTCTTTTAAAGAAATTTACATCAGTCCAGGCATGGATTATTTATACCACACCAGAAGTACTTGTGCTCTCTGGATCCTGGCTTTGGGGATCCACCCCAGACAGAGAGGTTAACATCCCTAACTACCTCATATTTAGAGCTGATAGGCAGACCATGGGAGGTGGAGTAGTCATCTACATCAAAAAAAAATTTTCAGTGTCCATCCTAGACTCTACCTCTGTTGTAAGTGGATTCGAATGTTTGTCCCTTAAAGTTGAACTTTCCCCATCAATGGCTTTCTGTGTCATAGGCTGTTACAGGCCACCAGCCACGGGCCTCAGCTCCTGTCCCATCTGTCATCTATTATGGGCTCTGTCCCCATTGAAACAATTATTCTAGGAGACCTAAATTATGATTGGTTGACTAAGGCCTATTTTACCCCTGAAGTACTCTTAGACTCTAATGGTTCACAATTTGTTATTGAGCCAACTCTCTGCATTAACAAGAAAACCAATGAACAGCACCCTATTGGATGTCCTTCTCACAAGTAAACCATATTCCTTTTCCCATGCTAGAATTTTTTCAGCTGATGTTAGTGACCACTGCTTTATTGCTGGTATAAGAACTGATGCTAAACTCTCACCAACATCTACATTTTCCACTAAAAGGTCCAGATGGAACTTCGATCCTCTTGCATACTTCAATGAATTAAAAAACTCTTTGCACTAGCAGAGTTTTTTACCTTGCTAAATCGGTGAGTAATGCCTACGACATCTTCCATGAAATTATAACCAGTGCCCTAAATAACCATGCTCTTCTGGTAAAAGCATGTATAAAAGCTAGAACATGTCATTGGTTCTCAATGGACCTCAAGGCTGCCTTACTAAAAAGAGATCAACTCTGGAAAAAGACTCACAAATCACACACAGACGAAGCCTGGTGTCTCTTCAGAACAGCTAGAAACGCCTGCACTAAGATGGTCAGAGAGGCCAAGGCCAATTTTTACTGATCTGAGCTAGATTCTGTGTCGAAATGCCCTACCAAGTTCTGGTCCACACTAAAAGAACTGACTGGTCATTCTCCTGGAAATGTGCTTCCCCTCCAAAATTACGACTGACAATGCTATAATCAATGACAGAAATGAGATCCTGCAGGCCTTCAACAATCATTTTGCCACTGCAGGCCTGGCATTCGATAATGCACTGGTAAGCAAACTACACCCACAGATCAATACTAAGCTTCCAGAACCAAGTAACAATATCGTAATCTTCTCATTCTTACCCACCTCTGTAAAGGAAGTAGAATATCTTCTCCTAAATTGGACACTAAAAAGTGCTGGGCTGACTTCTTCGACCCATATTACTTGAAAATTGCTCATTACATTCTTGCTGCACCTATCTCTCACTTATTCAACCTGTCCCTATTGCAAGGTTCCCTCCCCAGTTATGGAAAGTTGCTCATGTCATCCCCTGTTTAAATCAAGGGATCCCTGTGACCTAAATAACTATAGGCTGATCTCCTCCTCCCCATACTCTCCAAACTTGTAGAAAAATTGTGGATACCCAGCTGAGATCTTTCATAGACAACTCGAACTTATGAAACCCTATGCAGTCAGGCTTCAGAGCAAAGCACAGTACCATTACAGCCCTGGCAAAAGTAACTAACGACTGGCAGCGGGACTTAGACAACAAAAATTCATCTGTGCAATTTTCCTGATCTCAGTAAGGCCTTTGACACCGTGACCACTGTTTGCTCCTTTCCACTTGACAAACAATAGGCCTAGACTGAACCTCCTTGTGTTGGTTCCATGACTACCTCACTGGTAGTCAACAACAAATCAAGGCTGAAGGGGAGCTTTCTTCACTTAAACTGATAAAAAGAGGTGTCCCTCAGGGGTCCTTATTGGGACCATTACTGTTTGCTATCTATATCAACAGCCTGGATTAGGCATTAAGAAAGCAAGCATTCATCTGTTTGATGATGACACGGTGCTCTACATAAGCCGTGAATCTCCTGAAGCTGCCTGTGGTGACCTGCAAACCGACTTTAACATCCTGCAGTACCAGCTCCTCAGTAAAAGACTACTACTTAATGCCAAGAAAACCAAGGCAATGCTATTCTCACCAACTGGCCAGGGGGCATATTCTGCCACTGCTGGTCCATTACCTTCTGTCTCCACATTACTAGGTGAACATCTTGAATACATACCGAAATTCAAGTATTTGGGTGTCTGGGTAGACAATAAACTCTCCTTTGTGGAACATATAGAAGAATTGCTGAAAAAGCTGAGGCAGAGGCTTGGACTCTTCTTCAGAATAAATCTTCTCCTGGCTGCAGACACCAAAAGACAGCTCATCCAATCCACATTCCTCTCACTAATTGACTATGCTGACTTCATATATGGCCAGTGCCCAGCCTCACACCTTGCTAAATTGGACATACTATATCATAGAGCTTTGAGATTTATAACAGGCCTCCCTTTTCCACCAACCACTGTTCACTATATGCAGCTGTGGGTTGGCCCTCCTTACACACAGGTGGTATAGAAATGCAGCTCTGGATGCTCTGAGCCATCACCAACAAACTCCCGCAATACATTGCTGACTGTCTCCCACTCCTGATTGGGAATTATGCTTTGAGAAGTCACTCACTGGTTTCCTGAAAGCACATAGGGTTGGTACCTGCTTTGGAGTCATAAGTTTTGTCCTGCCCACGCTTTGGAATAGGATACAGAAATCTCTGAGACTTAGCTCCCTGCTAGTCTTGCTGTGTTCAAGACCCTGTATTTTGTTTTCTCAAATTAAATATATTTTATTTGTAGGAAGAGTTGACAACTCTTGTGTAGCAGACATTGGACAGAGAAAATACATGCTTGCTTAACATAGACACACATTGTATAATAAGGTCCTATTACAGTGCTTGCTCTGAACTCCTTTAATGGCATAATAACAGATGTTCAGTAGGGACATGATCTTAATCTTATACACATAATGAGTTCTCATCAATCTACAGAGACCTACCTATATTCCTCCTCCTACCTCCTCCCCAGAATTCCCCACCCTATCAGGTATATGGTGACAATTGCCTATATTTGCATTAGCCCAGGTATAGTAATCGGAGAGGATCCAAATTAGTATATCCATGCCACTGGTGCGATTCCTCCCTTTTCCTCATTAAAATGTTGATCGGTTATACTGTGGGTCACTAAATGGTCAATAAGGTATGTAAAGGCACCCATACTTTCTGATAATATTGTGGCCTCTTTGTCATGTGGGCAATCGTGTTTTCAGCCTGTAAAGCAAAAAGTATCTCTTTTAGCCATTCTGCATATGTTGGGATATTTTGGTCTAACCAGTGGTGCATGACCACTTTTTTAGCACATATAGATATTAATGTCATATATTTTCGTTGAGTGCCTCTTAAAACCTCTCCATAATCTCCTATTATACAAATTTCTGGGCTAAAGGCCACAGATAGCCCTAGTAGTGGATCTAAGTTGGACCTAATACTATCCCGAAAGGGTGTAACTTTATTACAATCCCATAGTATAAGCAACAAAGTGCCAAGCTCCTGTTTACAACGAGAACATAGATTTGAGGGAAGTTTCCCCATTTGAAAAAGCCTGGCTAGAGTATAATATAAGTTGTTTATTATGTAAAACTGTAAAATGTGGTATCTAATCCATTTCACATCTTGATACAGGTGCGACCAGATTTTAGCCCATGATCTTGGAGTTGAAGTGTTTGAAGGTAGTGCTTGGTCCCAAACATAATACGGCAATCCTCGTATTCTCTCTATTGTATCCCTGAGGAGACGGTAAAAATAGGAAATGATATGAGAGGAGGGTAAATTAGCAATAGCCGGTAAGAAGGGGCCAGCTAAATACTGCATCCAGTACCCCATTCCAAAGTGTCGTAGCAGCATGTGTTGTAATTGAAGATACTTGAAACAAGAGTTAGGGAGATTAAACAATAAACTGGCCGTTTGAAACGGTATCAGTTTGTGTTTGTGAAGTAGATCTACAACTCTCAATTGAGTATTTCCAGGCCACAAATTGTGCAATAGGGGCATTCCCCCAATTCTAAAATTAAGGTTCGCACTTATAGGCTGGGAAACATCCTTCACCAGAGATATCTGGAAAAAGTTACATATCTGGGCGTGTACTAGAAGTGTTGTTCCTATGGGAAACCGTTAGGCAATTTTTTGAGAGGGGAAAAAATGAGAATATTAAGGGATATATTGTGCGGAGAGAGTAGACTCTGCTCAATTTGGTACCACAAGAGGATGTATTGATCCTGTTGCTTATATGAGACATCCTTCATCCAGTATGCAAGGACTGAGCAAGTAATGGAGAACTGATAAAGAAGCAAATCCAGGAGTTGTAAGCCTCCATTGTTCCTACTCCTTTGCAGCTTAAAAAGAGCTCACCGGGGTGTCTTGCCACTCCATAGAAAATTAGACATAAGTTTATTAATCTGAGTGAACCATGTTTTGGGTAAGAAAAAATGTGTCATCTGCAAGGGGTACAGGATTCGCGGAAGAACATTCTATTTCAAAACATTTACCCATCCCCAAAGAGTAAGTGGTAGCATGGCCCCAGCGGAAAGATCCATTTTAATCTGAGTAAGAATTTTATCCAAGTTGTATTGTTTCATTTTGACTTCCGAACAGGAAAGGTATATACCAGATATTTTAATTTGTCCTTAGTCCAACGTAAACCCAAATGAGCAACTTCAGCTTGAAATGTATGAAATTTAAGGGCATCATTTCTGTTTTTGTAATGTTAAATTTGTAATTGGAGAATTTACCAAATGTTTTAATAATTTCAGAGCAGGGATCGATTTTAGAGGATGTGTTATATGAAGTAAGATATCATCGCATAAACCGAAATTTTATATTGATTAGGCCCAATAGATATACCAGAGATATTTTGGGAATAGTTGATACGTCTAACAAGCGGCTCCAAATATAAGTCGAACAAAAAGGGAGAAAGTGGGCATCCCTGTTGAGTTCCTTTTTGTAACTAAATGGATTGAGATAGGTGCCCTTTACATAATATGCGTGCAGATGGACAAGTATCTAATACCCTGACCCATTTTATATACTGTGTTGGGATGTTATAAAGATGCAACAAGTCAAATAGGTATTCCCAAGAAAACCTATCAAAGCTTTCTCTGCATCCAGGAAGACCAAAGGAGATAGAATCTGGACTCCTGGATGCAGAGATCAAATAGGTCAACTTACGCATATGATAGGATGAGACCCTGCCAGCAACAAAGCCAACTTGCTCGCAGCTTATGAGGCATTGCCAGACACTGGATAGCCAAGTGGCCAACATTTTTGCCACTATTTTTATGTCAACATTAATTAGGGAAATTGGGTGGTAATTGACAACTTCAAGGGGATCTCTATCAGGCTTTGGGATAACCACGACTGTAGCCTCGAATAAAGTAGGGTCTGAGATACCTTGTTCAAACATACAATTGTAAGTGTCTAAGAGGACTGGCACTATTTGCTCTCTGAAAAGTTTGTAAAATTCTACAGTACACCCATCTGGGCCTGGGGATTTGTCTGTAGGAAGGGAATCAATGGCCTGCTTAATTTCTTCCTGAGAGATTGAGCTTTGAGTAGATTCGCTTTGACATGTGTTAAGCTGTGGAGCTGCAATGGCTGCAGGAACTGTTCTAGCATATCTGGGCAAAAGGGTGAGAAACGGGAATACAAGTTTTATAATATTCTTGGAAACAATTAACGATTTCTCTCGGGAAATGACTATTTGTCCCTCCAGGTTGTTGGATACTTGGAACAATTCTATCGGAGGCTTGTGCTTTGAGTCGTAGGGCCAAGAGCTTTCCAGCCTTGTCCCTCTGAACGAAATACTTGATCTTAGAATGTACAAGAAGATATTCTACATGTTCAGTCAAAATTGAATTATATCGATCCCTTAAAATTTCTAGGGCCTTGAATTGATCCGTTGTAGAATCCAGAGAAAGTGACAATTCCATGGCCCTAATGTCGCGTAGCAAGGCTGAAGTAACCTTGGAGGTCGTCTTTTTTTTAACTGTAACCATACGAATTATTTCTCCTCTAACTGAATTTTTTAGAGCCCCCATAACATGTCTATCTTAGGCATAGAAGGGGTGTTTATCTTAATAAAGTTAGTGATAAAAGTAGACAGTTGGTTTTTCAGGTATTCCGATCAAAAAGCTGACAGTTGAATTTCCATACCTTATCTCTGGACAGGGGCAGACCAGGGTTCCAATTTAATATATGGGATGGTGATCGGAGATCACCTTGGGGAGATAATTACAGGATGTTATAGTCAAGAGGTGTCCCATATCAACAAGGAAATAATCTAAGCGAGAAATGAGTTGTGTGGAATAGAATGAAATGAGTATTCCTGCTGGTGTGGATAGAGGGCCCTCCAAGGGTTGATTAATCCAATGGAGTCCATCATTTCTCTGATGGCCACCTGTGCTGTGGAAGGAGACAGAGGACATCTAGGTGAGTGGTCCATAATATTACAGTAAATGAGATTCCAGTCTCCACCTAACATTATAGGGAATCGGGACCATGGGGTCAAGTCATTCATGAGGGAAACAAAAAAGGACAGGTCATCTGTATTAGGGCCATATATGGAACCAAGCACTACCTCCGATTGACCCAACAAGGCCTTGGTCAAAATGTACCTGTGCTGGGAGTCTACAATAGTATCAGCAAGACGGAACGGGATACTCTTTGCAATAAGGATCGCAACCCCCCCTTTACAAGTGTCTGGTCCAGTCCCGAAGGCCTGGCCTACCCAAGATCTTCTTAGTTGCAAAACCTGAGGAGGGGGTAAGTGGGTTTCCTGAAGAAATGCTATATCAATGCCAAGTTTACGGAGATGCAGCAATATTTTGGCCTGTTTGATCGGGGATTGAGACCCTTTTACATTCCATGAACATACTTTGTATGAAGTCACCTTATTGATAGTTTTTCCTGCCTTTAAACCCTAGGCCTGGAGTAATCTTGTTTCCAGGTTGTTAAAAAAACAACCCTTACTAAGGCACTGTCGTACCGCATACCTGATCCCTCCCTCCCTCCACTTCCCCTTAACTACCCACTTACCCCTCCCTCCCCCCTTACCATGTGTCAACGCTTTCCTGAACACAGCTATTCGGTAGAGGCTTCCCTGGAACTGTCCCCTGGTCTGACCATTTTGCAAGATCCCAATCAGGGTAGACATCAGGCCAAAGGACAGTCTAGTGAATGCTCCACCGAGGAGCCGCACATGCCTCCCATCCTTCATCCTGATTCGCAACACCCTTTTGAAGTTGCAGTTTTCAGATTACCCCGTTCCCACCCCAACTCTAAGTGATGAGATTGTAGCATATGAAACAATATTTTATCTATTAAGGCAGCAACACTGTGTTCATCATTTACAATTGGTTAGCTGTAAAGAATATTTTTCTCAGAACTTAATGCAACTGGCAGAATCCTCTATAGTCCATCATGCAGATTAGCTATCCAGGTCATCAAGACGTTTGCTCTCCATTGTAGTTCGGCCAAAGAAAGAGAATCGAGAGTCCAGTGAAAAAAAAAAAAGGAGGGAGAGATGCAACCCCAGATTTGACTACATAAATACTCCCCCTGCCTGCTTGTACCAGGTTGTAGTTATCTATTGGTGAGATCGGAGACATCTTTTTACTTTTGTCTCCTTAATTATGTTTGTCATCATGTTCCATAATGAGGGATTACAAAGGCAATTGCCTTTGTACTAAGGGTCTGCACAACAAGTTCTTAGCAGTGCACCTTATCAGGATACCTGTTTCCCCCAGTTAAACCTTGTCACCTTGGCCTCCTGCAGTCAATGGTTATATCTCTCTGCTTATTATTTCATTCAAATGGAAGGGGAACCAAGGAAGATATATATAAGTTTAACGCCTTCCTAAGCAATCAGTCCCCTCTCCTCTTTCCACTCCTCCATCCCCATCCTCCTATTTTGATTTTAAATATACCGTCTTGTATTAGTACAGCAATAATCGAACAAACACACATTCACCATCATAGTTTAACTGTAGTGCGATGGTAGTCATTTGGACCCATTATTTTTTCTCTCCATCTTAACTTTAGGAGAAAAAGAAGGAAGGGGAGCAGAATAAGGGATTGAAAATAGTAAAATAAAAAAGGGGGGAAGGGTGACCAAAGTATACGAGTCTGGAAAACCCTCCGATGATTTGGATTCTCATCAAAGATTTAAGATAATTATGCCATTATAAACACAACGCGGCATTTAAAACTTCTGGGACTTGCACTGCTCTGCCGTTAAGCCACTGTGAAAGGGTTTCCCATTAGTGAAGCAGAGCAGATGCATCTCGCATTATACAGCCACACAAGTAATCCTCCTTGAAATAAAAAGAAAAACACTTTCCCCATCAGACTCATGAGGGAAATGATCAACACTGTAAATCAGGACTTTCCATATCGTCATATGCAAAATATTGAAAAGTTGGTGTCCTACAAGTAAATGCTGAAAATTAAAAGTAAAACATTAATTAATCGAGTACGCCAGGTCGTGTACATAGGGCTAGGGTGCCCTCTTATGGTGATAGCTTTGAATGTCATTGAGTTAACACAAGGTATGGTGGTGCGATGCCCTTAGAAGATGTTAAAGGAAAGAAATTAAACGGTCCATGGGTAGGGTATCCAACTTAGCTGTTCCATCTCTTTATTTCCTGATTTCTTCTTCTTCTGGGGAAGGTGGAGGGAGCCAAAAGGAAAAGAAGAGGACCGGGGAAAAGTTCACTTTTAAATCGCACCTCACCCAGTATTTCTGCTCTACCCCTATTACTGTAAACTTCTGCTTCTCAGTTGTACTTGAGAATCCCAAATTGAGAGTGAGAATGGAGCAAAGAAATGTGTGGCTTAGAGTCCACAACTAAGCATTGCTTAGTTAATGTCATAAGTAGCGTATAGCTTTCTCCCATTGCTTGTTCACTTTCCATGGCAAGTGACAACATTTCTAGGGCTCAGTGTGGCTTAAACAGGTCAGGCATCAGCACCCTTAACTCAGATTGAGCTTGCTCAGCTGTATCAAAACTTTTCTAGGTATTTTGATGGTACACAGATAATTTAGATGGGTACTGGACTTTAAACTTTATGCTGGCAGCGATTAATTTGTGGCAATGGGATGGTATGCAGCCCTTCGCTGTCGTATGGTAGCAGGGAAATCTTGCGCAAAACGCAACTGTTGTCCTTCCCATAAAATTTCCTGAAGGGTCCTGACTTGCCCTAATACATGGACTTGTCCAGGTAGTTGGAGAAATTTTAGTATTGGGGCCTTGGTGGCTGCCCTGTCGCCGCTTGGGTCTATGTGAATGATGGGCCCTCTCAATTACATATGTTGCTTGTTGGGAGAGGGACCAGCAATTTTAGTTAACAACCGCTACAAAAAAGGTAATCAGAGCCGCTCCATCTGAGCCCTCTGGAAGGCCAAAGATAAGAATATTATTGCGGCGACTTCGGCCTTCCAGATCCTCAAGTTTAGCCTCCATCCGACTAATTTTTTGGCGCAGTGCAGGGAGTTCAGAGTCAATTGATGTCTTCCATCCTTCTAGCGAGGTCGTCCTAGCCACCATATCTTTAATCGCGTGGTTGGTATCAGTGAGCTCTGTACGCATGGCCTTCAATTCTGAGGTGAGTTCCTGGAGTGTTGCACAGAATGGATTTAACTCCTCCAAAAATGTCTGTTCTGTTAGAGAGGCAGCTGGTGGTACTAATGTTGAGATTATGCCTGCTTTAGGAGTGGATCCTGGTTGCCCCTGGGCGCTTCAGTTTTCTCCAGCGTCTCAGGCGTGTATCTGAGGAGGTGCCTGGCACATCTCTGCCTCCATACCCAACTAGGCCACAATCTTCTTTTGGTCTAAACTTCGATATAATGCCACCACACCTTCGCTTGATTCACCATAAGTTCAGAAGACTGCTAAAAGGTGTGCGGTGAGTACACTCTCAAGATTAGTGCTCTGGAAGTTAGTGAAATACACTGTAGAAATTAGAGCTGAGGTGGTGATGGGCTCTCCGAGCTGCTATCCCTTCTGTGGCATCACATGATCCTTCAAGACCCTGTATGCCAAAATATTTGTGGAGCTCTGTAACTGTTTCCACTGTTCCTAGTTGTCCAGCTGATGTTTCTACTGAATCTAAGTCCTTCCCATTCAAACTAAGTGTTCCCTTACCAAGATTACTCCCTCAGTCCATTCTAGTCTCACCGGTACTACCGGTTCACCTCAGTCCATTCCAGTCCCAATGGCGCTACATACTCACTGTGACACCCCCCCCATTGCCCACTCTTATGCCCTGATACCACCTGCTTAGTATCCCAGAATCTTTCTGCCAGTGTCCCTGCCTCCTACGTGTGTGCTTTTCCATATCCCAGGGACTCCTTTACAGGCTATGAACATGTTATTGACGGATAGGATTATAAAGACTTCTCTGTATATATTATTTACCTTTATTTCTACACTGTATATATTTTGTTATATACATCTTGCTACTGTTGTTTTATGTATATTTTACTTGTACTCTATTCTGTACCCTCGTCCTTGTACAAACTGCAGGT
Organism: Neoceratodus forsteri; assembly: GCA_016271365.2. Taxonomy (NCBI): domain Eukaryota; kingdom Metazoa; phylum Chordata; order Ceratodontiformes; family Ceratodontidae; genus Neoceratodus; species Neoceratodus forsteri. The sequence goes on from CM028133.1 coordinate 441,316,850, forward strand.
CCACCTTATAAATGAAGCTTGCTCAATGGTGATCGCCTGGGTAAAAGATTTTTGATTGACTGTATTGACTTTGGCAAAATGAGAGAGTGCCTCAGAAAAAGCATTAGCAAACAGGCAAGAAGGAGGGTGGAGGAATAATGGGTAAAAATCAAAACTGCCATCATAGTGGTAACAAGCCTTTGTGTGAAGCAAATAAACAAATCAAAATGGAGGAAAACTCCATGGTTCTCAAAAGAGGTGGCAGGAAGGTAAGAGAGAAAAAGATAACATTTAGAAAGTATAAGGAAGCACAAACAGGAGCAGGACAGAGAACTGTACTAGTTAAGTAGAAGGAAGTGGGAAGGCAGTCAGAATAGCCAATGGCCCAAACCAAGGAAAAGACAGCCAACCTCAGTTAAGAAGGGGAATAAAAACCTTTATATTTACAGTACATTAGGGAGGGAGAAAAGACCAAAGGAGGGATAGTGAGGCTTAATGAATTGAGGTGCATGGGCAGAGGTGACAGTGAAAAAGCAGGGATACTGAATGAATACTTCTGTTCAGAATTCACAAAGAAGAGGAAGGAGGTTCCTAAACCAATCAATATAAACACTTGGTCGGCGGGTTGATACCAGTCCATTCACAGAAGAAAGGGTCCTTAAAGAACTCCTAAAACTGAAGGTGAACAAAGCAATGAGGCCTGATGGGATTCACCCCAGAATTCTAAAAGAACTAAGGGGAGAACTAGTGACACCACTGACTACCCATTTTAACAATTCTTGGGAGAATGGTGTGGTACCTGAGGACTGGAGGAGGGCAGATGTGATTCCCCTTCACAAAAGTGGAGGCAAAGCAGAGGCAGGAAACTACAGACCTGTTAGTTTGACCTCAGTGGTAGTGAAAATGATGGAATCACTTCTGAAAGAAAGACTTGTTGAGTACCTAGAGGCCAGTGGGGCACAGGATCCAAGGCAGCATAGATTCACAGCAGGAAGGTCATGTCAAATTAATCTAATAGATTTCTTTGACTGGGTGACCAAAGTAGTAGATCAGGGAGGGGCTATAAACATGGCCTGCCTAGACTTTAGCAAGGCATTTGACACAGTCCCACACAAAAGATTAATAAACAAGTTTGCTAGCCTGAGACTGGGTCCTGGGGTGGTAGCCTCAGTAAAAAATTGGCTGGACAACAGGATGCAGAAGGTAATAGTAAATGGAGTCCACTCCAAAGAAAGGTGGGTTACTAGCAGGGTATCACAGGGTTCAGTACTAGGACCAGTTCTTTTTTAATGTCTTTATAGGTGACATTGCAGAGGGACTGGAAAGAAAAGTATGGCTCTTTGCAGATGACACAAAGATCTGCAACATTGTTGATTCACAAGGGGGGGTTGGAAAGGATGAGAATGGACTTGGCAAGGTTGAAGGAATGGTCAAAAGTGTGGCAGCTACATTCAATGCAAAGAAATGCAAAGTAATGCATCTGGGAAGCAAAAACCCAGTGGAAGAGTACACAATGGAGGTGGGGGGTACTAACAACAACAAAAATGGAAAGGGACCTGGGGCTAGTTATATCAGATGACCTAAAGATAGGCAAGCAATGGGAGAAGACAGTAAGGAGGGCTGGGGAATACTGGGATGAATAGGGAGAGGCATCACCAGTAGAAAACAGGAAGTTGTATCCCTCTGTACAGACAGTTGGTGAGACCCTATCTGGAGTAGTGCATGCAGTTCTGAAGACCCCATCTCCACTAGAACATAGACAGGATGGAGGCAGTCCAGAGTAGGGCAACTAAAATGGTACAGGGTTTACACCAGATGCCATACGAAGAGAGACTAAAGGTGCTTAATATGTATGCCCTCGAGGAAAGGAGGGAGAGGGGGACATGATAGAAACTTTCAAGTACCTCAAGGGAATCAACAAAGTCCAAGAGGGTAGCATCTTTCAGAAAAAGAGAAGTGCAAGAACAGGGGGCACAAGCTAAAGATAATGGGAGGATGGCTCAGGGCAACGTGAGGAAGTATTTTTTCATGGAAAGGCTGGGTGCATGGAACAGACTTCCTGAGGAGGTTGTGGGTCAAAAACAGTGGGAGAATTCAAGAATGCATGGGACAGACATAAGGCAATTCTGGTGGGGGGGTAGAAGAAGTAGGCTGTTGGTTAACTAGGATCTGCAGCTTATCAAACAGGTAGTGAAATGGGCAGACTGGGTGGGCCAAACAGTCCTTATCTGCCACCAAAGTCTATGTTTCTATGTTTCTAAGCTGTTTTATTAATGAAGTGCTAATTCACATGCAAATAAGAGTTTAGTTATTTTGTAGGTGAATTTCAAAAACTTCTATGAATCCTACTCTTTCAGTCATTCCATTTTGTTTGGGGGGGCGGGGGTCAACATATTTTCCATTTCTCAAAATTTTGACTGAAAACAATTTGGGGAAATGGATTTAAAATTTCTGGTGAAAATACCCATTCAAAATCAATAAATTTTGTAATTCTCTGCTTACAAAACTGGAAGTAACCTAACCCCCCCCCCATTTGAGGGTCAGTTAGTTCCTCTCCATTCATTTTGGAAATGTTTACCTTCTTTGGCATATAAAATTAGTTTAGTTGTCATAATGATCTTTGTAGAACAGATCCAGAAGCAAATGGTTTGATACCTTTTATTGGACCAACATAGATGTTACAAAAAAGAAAACAGTCCTAAGCTTTTGGACCAACCAAGTTTGGTGATTCTCTAAACAACTGGCATACACTTCTGAGGAAGGACTTGGTTGGTCTGAGCTTCAGCACTGTTTTTCTTTTGTAACTATCTTTATTGGTCCATTAAAAATATCAAACCATTTGCTTCTGAATCTTCTTTGAGGAAAAACTGAACCCTTTGAGTGCAGGCAAAGTGAGTGCAAACATACTGACAAATATGGAGCAACCAGGGGCACCCCCCCCCCCAATACTTCAACCCAGTCTCAACATTCATTAAAGGGCACAAATCATGGCCCATACAGACAGAGTGAAAGAGATATCTGATGCCTAGCAGCTATGATGAGAAAACTGTAGCCTTCTAGGTCCCTTGAATTTGTAAAGCCGTGTTTCTATTAACAACATCTGTTTTTTTGTACTGTTTCCTCTTGCAAGAAATTTCTTATATGAACTGCCGTTTTGTACCTGTGCCACAACTCTGTAACTGATGAAATGTATGCAGCTTATTTACTGCCCATGTCATTCTCAAAATGGGTATTGTTATCCAATGTACTTACCTGGGAACCCAAAACAAATAAGTAGATATTTTGTATTGTTCTTCATTACTGGTGCAGCTCCAAATATGTTACAGCAGCAAACTGTGACATCATACTTTCAATACTTTCATCTAAATTATTTCTGTAACATAACTAAGAGGTCACAATGCCAACCCCATGAATCTTCACTTGCACCCTCTTTCCATTTAAAAAGATTGCTATTTACTGTTGATTGTTTCTTTTTTTGTTACCAAGTTTTCAATTAAACAAGTTACATGTCATGACTCCTTATTTATGCTTCAAATCTCTGATGTGGGACTTCATCAAATGCTTCTTGGTTTTCCAGTCATGTATCATATTATGCACGTTATCCACTGCATTTTCTTCATCTATAAAGGAAGTTACTGTATATCTAAGTAAGATAATCGGACACTGCTACAAACATATGAAGCTGTCTGCAGAATAAAAACTTTTGGTCTGTCAAGTCTGCTTGTATTACGGGGTCCCTGCTGTAAAAAATATGTATTGTTTCATCTTGTCAGGCAACATGAAAAGCAATTTGAGTTATTTTTTCTGGAAATGTTTGCTAGGATACTAAATAAATAGCACTTAACACATACTTGAAATCTATTATAGATATTTGTGAAATGGTTAGGAAAAATCTGGACTGGAGTAGGGCAGGAATTATTGAGTTGAGGACCCTGCTGCAGACCTCTCCGTGTGATCAAGTGCTAAACCAATCCCAAAATATCTATGGGTGCTTGTGTGACTGGGCTGTATTCTCTTAGAAAAAAACTAAAAAACTACAAAAAAAAAAAAAAAATCTCTGGGATGGGCTATAGTAGTGTAGTCACTGGAACAGTAATGGAAGGTTGGTAAGGCAACAACAGCCAAGCCAGCTGGGACCTGTAGTTCTGTAACTGGGCTGTAGAAACTTCAAGATGTCCACAGCTTTCAGTTTTACTTGTATAGTTAATGTGGAAGCCAGGCAGTGACCACAAAGGGCTGGAATAAGCAGTTTTAAACAAATTTTAATTTTGTGTGCAGCGGAGCACATAGTATACAGCAGGACCTTACTGTCAGGTCCAGTATCATAAGAACTCATCCTGAGCAAGCAGAGCTGAGTGCAAGCAGTGGCAACCTGTTCGGAGGTGATGCATACAGAGGCAAGCATGCATTCTGCACATGTCTGCCAGTGTCAGCTGTGACAGATGAGACAAAGGGCTGGGAGATTTTAAAAGCTTTTGTTTAAAATTCAATATACTTTATTATTTTCACAATGCAACAAACAAGAAGAAACAAATAGCTAATGAACAGCTACAATAAACACAGACAAACAGAACCATACTAAACAAAACAACCCATTACATATATAATCCCCCCCTACACTGCCAAAATCCCAGGATCTGCACACTAAGAAGATAGGAAAGACATGGTCACCAAAAAGATTAGATTAGAGGCATTAACAAACCATTACAGTTTCCATAGGGAAAGTAGGGTCAAAAGGGGCTCCCAAGTACTCTGGTAGTAATAAGGTCTATGTCTCAAATTCGCTATGTGCTTTTCTAACTGGATAGCAACGAGGATTTCTCGGTACCAATCGAAAATCATGGGAAGTGAATCCTCCTTCCAGTGTCGAAGCATAACGAGTTTAGCAATGGAAGCAATCAGGGTCAGGTGGGCGTTAAGCAGTGATGGGGTCCCCAGGGGATGTATAGCCAGAAGGCAGGATTCCGGGGGAAAATAAGGTGTCTAGCCCAAGGATGGGGTCTAGTACTTGTTGAATTGCTTGCCAGAAGAGCTGAGAACAGGAACATTCCCAGAGCATATGATATAGGGAGCCAAGAGCCTGCTTACATCAGAAACAATCTGGGAAGAGCACAAGCCTGGCTCTGTACAACTTGAGTGGAGTATAGTAAATATTGTACATAATTTGAAATTGGGCAAGACATAACCTGTCTTGCTTAATATGTTTATAGTTTATGCTCCAGACTTTAGTTCAGAATTCTGTCTCTGCTGGTAAGGAAAGTTCCTGTACCCAGTAATAACAGATCCCAGTTGGGAGGCCTGGGTCCAAGGCTTGAAGCTGTCTACATATTCTAAAGACTGCATGAGACAGACCTGCCATCTGAAAAATTCTTAGTAGTCCATTAGAGGACTGGTTGGACCAGGCCTGCTTTCTATTAAAGGATACTATTGCTTTTTTAATTTGCATCTATTTAAATGTATCTTTGAGATTAAGGTGAAAGCAAGCCTGGAGAGTCTAAAAAGGAACCACAGTATTACCTTGCAGAAAATCGCTAAAATACTGTGCTTAAGCTGTGGCAGGAATGAGGGTGGGATCGGACGATGGCCAATTTGGAAATGTAGATTGCAGAAGAGGGCTGAGCAGATGATAAGTGCCAGCTCACTGAGAGATACTGATGAGTCTGTTGTAGGGCCCTTGAACGCATCAGGCAATTGGGGAGGCTTAAGTGGGTGGGAAGTCAAGAAGGTTTCATGGTTATCAAGGCAGTCAAGCAAATAGCTGCACTGCATGCTAAATTGTGTTCAATATTCAACTACTGTATATAGGGACGTAGGTGTCTCCTGCTGTTAGAGAATCTGCTTTGTACTAGAGAGCAAGTCTACTAAGATGTTGAGCCTCATAATAAGTAGGAGGGATGGAGGGCAAGCCCTCCCTGCAACTTAGGGGCCTTTAATTTAAGATAAGCCCTTCTCGCTGGTTTATTCTTCCAGAGATGTTAAAAAATTTTAAAAGAACCAGCTTTGTAAGTACCGTCATAATGGCAGAAATTGAGAATCAGAAAAGGGTTGTATAGAATGTTTGCAATGCAAAATAAGTAAGAAGGGCTGAGAGCAAATAATTTTATAAGAGATGTCAGTATACAGTACTAATACATTAGTGGAAGAAATAAGGATCCTAAAAAAGAAACTGGAGCTTCAAACTGAAATTAGAGAGACTGAACAATTAGTTCACAGCACTAGTTTGTTACTGCAAAAAAAGGGAACAGTTCTGACTACACCTGAGAGAGAAAACGTTATACAAGCCACAGGACAGGGTAGCACAAAAGAAAACAGAGGTTGGGGATGAATTAGAGCAGACAAAGAGGACTTGGAAGGAAATGAATGGTGCTTAGTGCAAAATGGGATAACGAAGAGAAGGAGAAAGGAGGATTTAGCATCGATCATTTTAAAAAATAGCTTTGCACTTTTAGCAAATCTGGCCATGGGGGAAGTGGCTGCAGAGTTTAACAGTAACACATATGTAAACCCCTTGGTGGCGCTAACCCAAGGGCTACTACCCTTGCCTGTGTGGCCAGCAGCAGGTCAAGAGGCCTGAGTTTTGAAACGGGTGACTCCACCCGAAAGTTAGGGCTGGTAGTGGTCAAATTAACCTGGGCACTGCCCTCTGGGACATTGTAACCCCCCTCTTTCCCTTCTTGTGGCCTGAGCAATATATGATAATCATTTTCACAGTACCCCTTGTACACCATACCAGTACCCACACTGCTTGCACTTACCACCAGGGCTGGTTCCTCTGGCTTGACTCTGGGGACCCCCTGTAAAACAAGGTTATGCACAGTAAATAGCAACAGTACAGTACTCCTGGCACAAACTGGAACCACAGTCAGGTTAAATTCAGCAAAAAAGTCAGATCTGATTTATTCAGGGGACTTGAACAAGGGAGGGGTGTAATCAGGTTGATTGGCTTAAAGGCTATATTAATCAAACAGTTATGCATGCGCTTTAAGACCCCATGCAGTCACACCTCTGGGTACCCAGGTAGGGAGACAGGCTAGCCAGGAATGCTGCAGTTGGTTGGGGCCCTGTGGTGGAAGAAAGTAACATGCACAAAACACACTATTTGTAATCCGGAGCTGGAGGGCTCAGTTCGTGAAAGAAAAAGCAATCAGACAATCAGATGACAACACTTTAGATTCAGCTGTTGTTGCAGGGCTACCCTGATGTTTACTCATGATACCCAATACTGGACACAGGCAGGATGAAATCAAGACTACAGGTTGTTGAGCTGGAGTGCCTGGAAGCAGGGCCCACACGAATCACCGAGGCATCATTCCTGTTCAAGTGTTGAGCAGGGGCTGATCCCCAGGCAGGTCTCTCTCGATGGCATTCTCTGTGCAGTGGTAGTCAGGCTGGGCCAGTGTGGCAGGCCCAGGCCCAATGGAGATGATTTTGGATTCTGTCCATGGGGCTGGATGCAGCTTTCAGCAAGCAGAATGCAGTTCAAACCCATTGGGGAACCAAATTGCGACCCACTAGCAGCACACAACACATTCACATGTAAGGAAATTCCACCATACCAGGAAAAAGGCTCTCTGGTTGCAATTACAGAGTCTCTGCACAATCTGGGAGTTCAGAGACAGCTGGAAGTCCAGACAGGCTGATCACATTCAGCAAGTCTTCAGCCTTCCTCAGGTAGGAGCCTGGTCACAATTCAGTGGCTTACTTCGCTCTCCAAGTTCGGATTCAGTCCGAAAAAGGCACAAGTTCCCTCTCAGGGACAGCAGGCAGGCATGAAGGCCAAAACTCAGGCCTTTCCACAGTTCTTCCATATGGATCTACACCAGGGCTGCTGCTTGACTCATTCAAGCTGTTATCTCTTCACTTACCAACTCAGAACTGAAACTAGTTTCAGGCAGCTTTGGAATTTCCCCAAGATCCAAAAGGTTTGGTTGGCTGATCTGTCAGTCACAACAAGGGCTCCCCCTCCAGGTTATTTTAGGTGCCAACATGCAAAAACTACATTTCCTACAAGTTCTGACCCCACCAAGCCCCTGTAGGCAGGCTTCATTTTAGAGTCCCAACAGTACTGATTGGCCCATTCTGACAGTCCCGGGACAAGTTAGTGGAGATACACAGAACAGTCTGTACTGCAAAGAAGGCAGGTTAGAACAAACTGCAATATTATTGCTTCTCTAACAAATGATCAGCAAACAAGCACATCTTCTAACAGAGCTCCCTTTTAGATTAATTAAGACTGCAATCCAGGCAGCTCTTAAAGAGACAGTACACAGAGGCTGTACAGGCACTCTCTGGCGATTCATTTAAACTGCTAAAATACAGAACACCAGCCTGGCAGTGAGCATTTAGGCAAGCTGAAGGAAGGCTTTTCAGGAACCCCCATTTGTAGAGGGGTTGCACAAAGAAATTGGATCAAACACCAGATTCATTCATGAGCTATAATAAATGGAGTAGTGCAGGTGGAGACAAGTTGAATGGCTCCCCAAATTAACCACAAACAAATCTACTCCAGATCCCACAACATGAGGATGTGGTGACCCTTCTCAATCCCAAATATATACTGAAATAGAAAACTGCCAAATACAGGTTCCCAAACAACCCCTAATGATAAGATTTACCAAATAATTCCAAGAGCAAAATGAAAAAGAAAGATATCGTGGTTATTGGAGGCTCCATTATAAAATATACAGATAAAAGAAGATGCAAATGTAGGAAAACAATACCACTCTGAGTAGCCTCTCATGAGCAGTCATACAGGACATTCATAACAAATATACTGTACATGGCTTGTTAAAAGGAACTCATAGACCACCATGGGTAGGAAAAGACCACTAGAAATACAGACACATTTTGAAGCTGTTGGAAATTTTCTGAAACAGCAAAACTGCACTGTAGCAATATCAGAAATATTGTCAGTGCCAAGTGCAGGAAGGGTAAATGAACAATATCTGATACCTAAATGGCTAGCTAAGAAGATGGAGCATGAGGAAATGTTTTTATTTTAGTAGACATTGGGAGAAATTTGATAGACATCAGAGACATTTTCAAATGATGGCTGCACTGAAACAGAAATGGAACTGGAGTTCTTGCTGATACAATCAATATAACAATCTGCAATCTTTGAACTGATTACAGGGGAAGATGCACAAACACATCTGAGGGAAATGAGGAACCTGGTCCTATAAAAGTAAGAGAAAAGGGAAATGCAAATATTGCTAGCTGATTCAAAAAGTGTCAGAAATAAAAAGCTTGAATTGGAACAAATATTACACAAGGAAGACATACAAATCTGTGGTATAACAGAAACTAGGGCAATGAAGAATGGGATATACACATGACAAGATATCAGCTATTTAGAAAAGAGAACAGGTTTAAAAAGGTGGGAAGTAGCAATTTTATTCAAAAACAATATTGAGGCCACAAAATTCAAGAAGTATAAGAGTTTACTTGATATGAAACAAATATGGATTAAGATAAGTTCACCAAAACAAAAGAAAATAGTATTAGGTGTTTGTTACAAATCTCCTTCCCTTACACGAAACCAAAACTTGAAATTTCTAAATGTTATTAAAAAGCTTGACATTGGAAATAGAATGATTTTAATGGGATATTTTACTTTTACCAGTATTAACTGGAGCACCAAATGGGAAAGTACACACATGAAGACAGACTTTATTGAAACAGTGGAGTCCCAAAACCTAGAGCAGCATGTAGGTGACAGCGCTAGAGGAAAAAAACTTTTGGATCTTACTTTGAGTAACATGGAAGATGATATATTAAAATGTAAGGTTATTGAGCAATTGGCCTGCAGCAACCACAATATGATATACTGTTGGATTAATAATACAAGACAAAACAAACAGGTACAACATTATAACACACAGCATATTATGCTGTAATTAAAAACAATTAATATATTAGGAATGGGAAAGAGAGTTTAGAGGAAGGAACCTAGGCACAGTGTGGACAATACTAAGGTCCAAGCTCCAACAATGTCTCAATGAACACATACATGAAAGAAATAAGTATAATGAATGGGGAAGGATTGCAGAACGGTTCACATGGAAGATAAAAAAATTAATAAGGAAGAAAGAAAGGCTTAAGAAAGGGCCAAAACACATCTGAGGTATGGGATGACTACGAACCATTAGTCAAGAAGTGTAAATGCCAAATTAAAAGATCTAAAAGGTACAAGAAATATAAACTGACAATCAGAACTAGAGATAACATAAAATAATTTTACTATTATATAAACAGTCTGAAAAAGGGAAAAGTACCGACTGGGTGGGTATTGAAATAAGTCAAAGGATTACAGACAGTCATAACATGGAGAACATTTTAAATTACTTATTTTTGACTGTATACCAGGCAAGTAATGATGGTGGTAAGGACAGCCTTAGTGAGGAAACAAACTGTTGGATGATTTTGGTGGGTCAGGTTAAAAAGAAAGTAAATAGTCTAAATGCCAATAATCACCTGGTCCTGATGAACTATACCCAAGGTCCTTGAAGGAACTATCTGAAGAAATAACAGGACCAGTAGCCATGAGTTATCAAAAATCATTGGACAATGGAAGTTATTTCAGAATGCAGGAGGAAACAATTATTCTAATTTTAAGAAAGCATCAAGGACGGACTATAAAATTATAGACCCAGTAAGTCTGACATCAATTTTGGGCAAAATAGTTTATGTTATTGTTGAAGAAGATATAGAAGGGCCCATTAGAGAAACAAGCAAGGAAGATCCAATATATCATGGTTTTAACAAGGGAAATCATGCCTAACAAATTTGTTTCCTTCTTGAACCAGTTAGTAAGGCATTGGATGAGGGCAAGCATGTGGATGTATTGTATCTGGATTACGCAAAGGCCTTTGATATGGTCCCACATTTTGAAATAATAAATAAAATGGAGGAAACGGATATAAATAAGAACACTGTAAACTGGACAGCTTCCTGGCTAAATATGCAAAGACAGAGGTTGTGTGTGAATGGAACCTGTTCAAAATGAAGTAGAGTAACAAGCGGAGTTCCACGGAGTGCAGTGTTGGGGCGCAGCCACGGTCCTGAAGCAGAGGACACTAACTAAGGTAAGTCCTAGAGGAGCTGTGTGATGTGGGGGGGGGGAGTCAGTTAGATCGAGGGTCACTGGGGAGTGAAGGAGGATAAAATACCAATTAAAAGAAATATATGTATTTTTGATTTACAACAACACACTGTCTCTACACACTCACTGCTGCATCCTGCATAGTCAACACCAACAGTGGAAGGGTTAAAATCTCATAGTTCAATGTGGTGGAAATAGCTCCTCCAGCATCCCCCTCTTAAGCCAGTCACTTCTGTTAGCTCCGCTTGGAGCATTTCAAAATCTGTGTTCGTGGTACTCTGGGCTCCTGCATGGCTGATGTGGCTGAGCCTCCTTTGTTTCTTCCATGCTTTCTCCTAATTTTCTGCCTGTGCCTCTGCCATCTGTCTACTCCATTGTGTTTTTTGGTTCTCCCCTTACATTGCCTACCCCTCCCGCTCCTCCTTTCCTCCTCTTCTGCTCTTTCTGCTCTGTTTCTTCCCAGTCACCTGGTGTCCCATTCCATTGTTCCTGTTTTGGGCATTGTACGGCCCCACCACCACTCCAAACCATTGGGTGGTTCTACCCTTATCCCCGATTTACTTTTCCCATTTCATTTTTGATTCCCTTTTCACTGGCTCCTGATTTTTCTTTCTTTGTATGTCTTCCCATCAGCAACGCTCGCCTTCTGATTGACAGTTCTTTCACAGCCTACCCACAATTCAGCTCCTTTGATGGGCCACCACTCCATTATGCCCCTGTGCTTCCGAGGTGTGTGACATCATCCCCAAGCATCCTACCTCCAATCTACACATCGTACTTCCAGTGGTTTCCCCTTGTATCCCTCTCTCCTGTTCGCCTCCATCCTGTCCGGTTCATTTCGACTGAAGTCTCCTGGCTTACCCCCTCATGATCAACTGCTTCCTACTCATTTCAGTAAGTATTCAGTGTTTCTGATCTTTTGGCTTGTCTGCCTGGTATTTATGTTGTTTCATTAGTCTGTTTCACGTTCCAAGTTCCTTCGGTTTTGTCCTGCATATTTTGAACCTCAGTTTTCCCCACCGTCACAAAGGTTCAGCTGCTCACCAGTAGCATTCCAGCCCTGCTTTTATCAGCACTCACTCTACTGAAATCTGTTTCCTTGTTCACTGATCCTCCCTTTGGTGCTATTTCTCATTGTGATTAATTAATTAATATTTATTTCCTTTTATTTTACCAGGAGAAGCTGCATAGGTCCTTTGTTTTATCACAACTCAAGCTAACCAAATTGCACCTCAGGCAACTCTGGTGTTGTTTTGCTTCTTGACTTCTGTCTATCCTTCTTATTGACAGTCATCCTGGCACTTCCATGTCTGTTGCTTTTGTTTGTCCCATCTACATCTCATTCCATTGCATATGTTTTCCTCCCTCCTGCTGGTTCTTTCCTCCACCTCATTACACCTGCATTTGCCTCTTTCTATCTCTTGGCTACCACCAGTACTTTCCTTGCTCAGCCCATCCCAGTGGTCTAACAGCCTCCTTCCCTAACTCTGCCTTTAGAGGTACTGTATTGCACTGTCGGTGGGCCTTGCCCAGTCTGCCAGAAATGAGAGCCTGTTTCATCTGACTATATTCAGTTCCAGTTCCTATTGCTTCCAGTATTCTGACAGTCTCCATCAAAAAAAAAAAAACAGTTCCACCAGATGTAAATTCTATGGCGTTCCTGAGGTGTTGGCTCCTGTGCTCCTCCCTGTCATCCTGACTCTGTACCTGCTGTTCCAGCCTTTGTCCCTACATCTGCCTCATGTGGCATGGACATGCATGTGGGCTTGCCCCGTCCTCCAGGGCTGGGGTTCTGCAGCCTGACACCTTCAGCTTTTCCATTGGTTGGTTTCTTTCCTTATATGAGGCTTCTGTTCCTCAGTTCCATTGCTGTCATCATTCCATCTTATCTGCCAAAATTTAATTTCCAGCACCATCCTGATGACAGTTTCCATCCATAGCACTATCTTTGGGGTATTGAGAGAAGGTGAGCTTGTTTGTCTGCTGGGGATGTGAACCTGTTCTTTGTCTCTGGTTTGTATTGCCATTCCATCATTACAAGGTCTCTGTCCCTAGCTCTACCTGTTGAGGTATTGAGCGTAGGAGGCCAGTTCTGTCTGCCAGGGTTAGAGTCCTCTCCATCAGTTTTTCTATCATTTCTTTCATTCACAGTTTATTCTCCATCAATCTGCAGCTCTGTCAACAAGCTCTGTCTGTCAATGTATCAAGCGAAGGTGGGCTTGACTGTCTACCAGAATTGGAAGTCCTGTTCCACTGTTTTCCATCATTTCCTCATTTTCTACATCACAGTTTGTCCACCATCAACCTGCTGCTCCGTCTCTAGCTACACCTGGTTGGTATCTCCATAGGTCATTTTTCTTCACCTGCTGGTATTGGGAGCCTCCGCTGAACTCATGGTGAATTGTCATACTGGACTTTTGCACTTCTGTTTACTACCTTATCTGTTGTTCTGCTCCTGGATGCCCATTCCACATGTTCAGTTCCTTCCTTCATTCCAGCATCTGCCTCCTCTGATTCCTACAGTACCACCCTCACCTGGACTCCTGTTGCATTACTGTATTGAACTTTTGGAATTCTGTTTGCTGCCTGATCTGCACTTCTTGGCTTGTGGCAGCCTGTTCCACATGTTCAGTTCCTTCCTTTATTCTTTCATCTTCCTGCTCTGTACACACTCCATGCTGACCTCCCTCAGACTTCCGTTGCATTGTAGTGTTAGACATTTGGAATTCTATTTGCTGCCTGGTCTGTGATGCTCTGTTTCTGGTCCTTGTTTTTTCTATGATGGGGACTTGGTGTCTCAGCAGAACATCATGGCTCTGGGTAGCGGGTGTGTGCCTTCCTTCAGTTGTATGGCTCACCCTGCTCTTGGTCCTCCTTGCCTCATGCCCAGCTTCTTTGTGTCAAAATTATTATGTCACTTGCCTCATGCTGTCAGCCTCTTCACATCTACATCCTCCAAGGATTGTGCCTGGCTTGTCGCACTCTCATTTCCTCAACTCGGATTGACTCTGGATTGCATCTCGGACCTTCTGTCTTCCTGTCTTCTGGTCATTCTGGAACTCTATGGTCATCCTGCACCTCTGCTATTGTTTACTCCTTCCTCTGCCATCTGCCTCACATCTGACCTACCAATTGTACTCTGGTGCTGTTTACCATCTGCTGCTTCACTGCCTGGTACTTGGCTCCTTACTTCCATGTTCTTTTGGTGCTTCCACGTGTGCCACCACCTAGCAATCACCCATTCCTGTGATTACCTTAACTACATCCAACCTTGCCTCAGACTTACAGTATTCATTCATCCATCCATCCTACTATGTATCCTCCATCCTGTGCTCACATCATTTGTTGGATTATGATTCCACCATTCAATTTTCATTCACATATGATTCCATTCACTGTCTCCAGCACTCCAGTGTCAAGTCAATACATTTCAGCATCCAGTACTAGTTCCCAGTCAGTATATCTCATGCCTTCAGCACTCCACCTCCAGGGATTCAGCCTCCTTCATGTCTACTTTATATCCCCTCACAATTGGCATCATTATTCCTAACTGGATTTCTAAAGCACATTCAATTCCTGCCTACAAAATTCTCCTAATCTAGCAACATTCCTTTACCTACAAAACTCCATAATTATTAGACAGCATGTAAGCATCATTACCTGCCATCAATCACTACCAACTTATGCTTGGCTATCCTCCAGGAATAGGACCATATTTTCAACCACCTCCTCAGCATACTTCCCTGGAAAGATTAAGTTCAGACTCATGTAAGCTTTTTCATCCTGATATTCTCCTCAAGATCACTCTCAACAAAGTCCTGTTTGAGCCTGCTCCTTAGAACTAGAAATGTGTATTTAAGTCCATCCTGAGATTCCTGAACAGCCCTATAATTTTCAGCTTCTTCGAAAGCCCTCCATAGCTTACAACTAGGCACCAGCAGCATCAATTTCAAAATCTACCTGCATATCCAATCAGTAGCACTAACTCATTGAAACACCCTCATCATTCCATTCAAGCATGCTTTAAATAGTCATCCGATGTGTCTCATAGATTATCATTGCATCTAATACTTCATAACTAAGCATCATGCCTCTCCAATGTACAGCTATCCCGCTATCCTTGCCTAACCTAGAATTATCGTTCCCTGGCCTCTGGACATTCTACTGCTTTACTACTTTATCTCCTCTTTGGATTCAGCAAGCACATCAAAGCCTCTTGAAGATTATTCCATTCCAGTAGTTATAGCATAGCCATAATCATATCCATTCTTGCCAATAATATTCATCCAAGCAAGTTCCATCACTGTCATTAGCCAACTCATCTAGTGCCTCATATTTCTCACCCAGTCAAAGATACATTACTCTATGCCTTTGTTCTGTTCGATCACCTGTACCAGCCTGATGCAGATCTTTTAATGCTCCTTATCTTATTACTATATACCACAATCAAAATCCTGGACATCATTCATCTCTAACCTATCTTCCATCATCAGGATATTCCTCTGACTTGAAATTCTCTGTCAAATTCAAGAATTGACCCTCTTTCATCATCAATGACTCAAAAAACAAGTCCACATCATCCAGTCCATTCAGCTATAGCATTTTGATAACCAATAATTACCTCTTTGTTGATCAGCAGATTATAAGATTCCTCATAGTGATACATAGTGAAATTATTGAACTTGAATCCATTGACTATACTCAAACATCCAGAATTTTATCAATGATCACTTCATCCAGCTTCTTTAATTTACATATCCTGAATATCCAACATTATCATTCTTATCCAATCTCAGAAAACCTTAAACACTTTACAAACTCCTTCATCCAATTAAAAGTCCTCATTTTTCCTTCCTTCCTCACCATTCTGAAGATCTGTCAAGGAATTCCTTTATATCATCACCTATACTCCAGTACTGAGCTCCAGCACTCTCATCACTCATATGCCTTCGAGACCTTAATACCAACTACCACAAAGATATACTGGACATTGTTCAAACCACCCATCTTCCTTACTCTGAACATTCATCTGACTTGGACGCCAAATCAATTTCCAGACTCAGCCTTGCTACCCTTACAAACAAAGACTCAGAGGATATGAATCTTTGACTTAACCAGAACCAAAATTCAGTCCAAATCATTTTGTATTATCTTCTTATAGATTGCCAAGAGGACAAGCAGGTCAGTAGCCATGGGTACTCTGTGGTTTCCTCCACAGGAAGGGTTTCCTCTCCTGCATGCTACTGATCACACTCTCCATGAGTTGGAGGAGGTACTCTCAAACCATTAATTATTTTGCCTTCTATTCCTGCCATCTACCTAGCATTCCTACCAATGATGGGAATAGAGAAAGACCAAACTCAAGTTCATAAACTTCAGGTTCACAAGTATACACAAGCACCACACCATGCACCAAACATTGAATGGAAGGGCTAAAAGCCTGTACTTCAATGTGGGAAATAGCTCTCCAGATCCCCCATAACCTAAGCCATCCACTTCTGTTAGCTCTGCTTGGAGCATTTTGAAATCAGCCACTAACCTCCCCTGCCTCCTCCTCCTCCAGTACTATTCTTTCCCTTGACTCTGGGCCTTCTATTCCCTACACCTGCCCAGTATTCTTACCAAGGTGGGAATAGAGAAAGGTCAAACTCCAAGTTCATAAACTTCAGGTTCATAAGTATACACAAGCACCACGTTATGCACCAAACATTGAAAAACAAACTCCTTCTGCTGAGTGGGGGAGAGGGAAACCAGAGATCACCATCAACTGCCAATTTCTTTGCCCACCCTCTGTTAATATGGAGTTGGGAAGGGGGTTGATGGTAATCACTGCTGAGGCAAATTGTCTCTTCTACATGGACAAGTGCAAGTGTGCTGCCTAAACACAATTACCACTGACAACTGAGTTCCATTCAGCAGAGTTGGGCAGGGAGACCTGCCACAACTGCTTTGTGTCTACCAATGCATACAGGAGGTTGGAAAATTGTACTGAATCTCACTGTCAGACCAGTGCATCTCACAAACACTGTCTCTCACACTGTAAGGACCAAGGCCAATTCTGAGCAACCAAAATCATGAAAACACATAACTTTTAACAAACATTGTCAGCAACTTATCCAACAGTAGATCAGTAAACTAGTGATGCCCGTAGGTGACACAGTGACAACACGTTTGTTACAATTTTCCTGTTCTGAGAGTGTGTGAGATGGGGGCAGTGTTCCTGCTGTCTAACACTCCTTAACCCACCAACACATAACAGATCATACAAACACAATGAGCAAACAAGCAGAGGCATTAAAACAAGAGTTGAAACTCACACCTCTGCCTGCTCATAACCGACCACCTGATCTGAAAGTCGAGAAGTGGGAGCCAGCACACAGAGTGAACAGAGACAGAGAAAAAAGATGTTTAACTCTCGCTGGAGGGCTGGCTGGGTAGGAATGCTTGAGCACCCCACAACAGGTTGCCTTCTCCTTGGGGAGGAGGGTGCCAAGTGTCCACAACTTGCCTGATCCTGAGTGGTGGCCTCAAGGTACTGCAATCCCTGCTTGCAGGAGGGCTGGCCATGATGTGTGATGGACATCAGCATAACTCCTGACATCAGGGATAACAGCCTTCCAGCTCTGGGAAGATGGGACACCAGGAGCATGCCATCGATGTGCCACCACCCACCCAGACTGCCTTGCCTGATGAGACAAGTAAGTGTATGGGGTGTACGGGCCCTGTGTCTCATTCCCTGGCCGAGGGAAAAAATATGGCTTCATGGGGCAAGGTTTGCTCATGGTTGGGTAGTTGTAGAGGGATGACTCCCAGGCACTCTGAAGGGGTTGGAGAGGAGAGCAGTAGGGAGGAAAAGTAGAAAGTTAAAAAAAAGATGTTTAACTCACTGTTGCCCTTTATCTCATGTCTTCATGTCTGCTTCTGTGCCCCACTCTTCTACCTCTACCTGCTTTCAACCCTTTTGCATCTAACCCACCAATCAGAAAGCCCTGTTACATAGTAAAAAATGCTCACATGGTGTGAGTACACAGAGTGTACAGAACAAAGTGAGGGCCAGTTCACAGCAGTGTTTTTTAATTTCAATCCAGAGTCAGACTGACCCACCAGGATATTTGGAAATTTCCAGGTCATTGGGTACCTAGTAACACTTCTCTACTTTGAAAGCCTTTGCATTTATCTTCTGTTTTCACAAATAAATGGGGTATTTTGGGTACTGCAAGTAAATGTAAGATGCAAATGCAGAGCTTGTGTGTCATATTGCAGTGGAATATAGATACTTGTATGAGTATGTCGTCCTGGTCCCTCCCCTATTGATTTTCCAGGTGGGCCCCTTTATTAACTTTCCAGGTGGACCCACAGTTCCCCAGTACAACCCTGTCAGTCTGTGAGGAGGGGCAATACTGCTAATAGGCAAAATTAGATCACAACAACCTTCCTGTTTTAAAGAAATGCCTAGCACCAGGCTACCACCTTACCACTGAATAAAAAGTCATACAAACTACATGATTTTAGATAAGATTTACCTCAACTACAGATACAGGTATACAAGTGTCATAGCCTGAACTGACAAGATACAGTAGGTATTTCTACTCAGATAAGCCATAATTTTTTCATTCTTGGTGCCTAGAGAGCATATTTAGAAATGTGATTTTAAACTGAATAACTTAAAATTAATACTTATGGTGAGTCCCACCAATTGGGGGCTCAGTTATTATCCTATCCAACACAACAGGTAACAAATTGAAACAGGTCCAGTATTACATACAAACATACCTTCCTCCACAAACAGGATCTGAAAAGGTACTGAAAATAATTTTTACTGCAGCTGCTTCTGTTGTGTTTTCCTTTCAGAGAGTAGGGTTGAGAGTTCCAAACAATGCCTCATTCTCTGCATCAGATACCCTTACAGTCTGACAGCCCACCATCTGACTCGATCTGCTCATCAGTAAAGATTGTACCATAACAGTACAATACATTTAGTAATCCAGGTGAGAGAGAGACATGCTGGTTACAGAAACTAGTTTAGTTTTTACTTGATTTTTCTATTTCCATTGATCCCCTATGCACCAAAGATTTGGTTCAGGCTATGTCACTTTAAAGTAGCTTGTTGTCTTTCACAGCTTGTGTTTCTGTTTTTGTCTGCCCATTTAATTATTTTTATTTCTGTGGTCAGCAGTATGCTGGAGGGTATTGGCATTCGCAATTACAGATTTAGGTGATGCCTTTTTTAGGGCTGCAGTGGGCAGAGCCCTGCAAACCTCTTGCTTTCAGAAAAGGACTCTGCATTCCTTGCATTCTTTGTGACCGAACAACATGTCGGACTTGCACCACAGTCACCTCCACTTCTGTGGAGCAGTCTGCTCTCAAAGCACTATTTTTTCTTGGAGAAAAAACCTGCAGTCCTGATCAAGACACTGAGAGATTGGGCACCCTAGTGTCACTCTTATGCTTCCGGGTGGGGTGTGGGGTGGTGGGTGCTGAGATAGAGGGTCAGGTGAGGGGAATATCTGTAGTTTTAAAGGAAAAATAAATGCAGATCAAGGCCACTAAACCACATTGTGCATGCATGACTACTAGCGCATGCATAGTAGTGGTCAGTGGCCATCTTGGTCATGGTGGATTGTGCCATATTTTGCCGTGACCGCCAAAAAAATAATTTATGAATTATTGATATCCCCACACCCAACCCTCCCTCTCAATACCCACCACCCTTCCCCAGAAACATATGAGTGACTCCCCCAGTGTCAGGAAACATACCAGTGACACTGGAGGTGCTCAATACCCCAGTGTCAGGATAGTTTTTTTCTTTTTCTTTATTACTGATATTCCCCCACTCAACCCTCCCTCTCAGCACCCACCACCCCACCCCCTCAAGAAATGAAATAGTTGCACTGGGGGGTGCCCAATCCCTCAATGCAGGAATCCACTCATTTTTATTTATTTTATTTTTAACATGTAAAAAGAAACCATCCATCCATCAATGTTTTTTGCAGCTGGTAGAGTTCCCACCCAACCCCTCCCACTCAGCACCCACCATCCCCCAAGCCATTTCTTACTGATCTGGAGTCCAATGCCATTATCCTCTCTGGACCGCAGACAAGTCTTCACTCTTCAAAGCCAGACCACGAAATGAAGAAACACAATTCAGTGTATTTCAATTGGGTTTTGAACTTGGTGGCATAACATGCATTTTTGCTTGGCCCACATTTCAACATGCCTTTTAGGGACCCCACCTCATGAACAATTGAACTGACATTAGGCAAATCTGCCCCAAATGGTGAATTTTTGGTCCCTATTCAAAGTCACATTTCTGGATGGAGTTGAAATTTTCTCTGCCACTGTTCATGAGATAGGGTCATAAGAAGGCTATATTGAAATTCTGATGTAAAAATATTAAAAAATAACAGTGTTCTTATATTGAATTTTGTGAATGCAAGCTCATAACTTTGGTAATTTTCAGTATTTTTACCCCAATATTACAACAAAGCCATATCTTCGCAGCATCTCATGAATGTGTCAGCTGTCATTTTTCAAATCCTGGGTAAAATGTTTTTTTACATTCTGAAAGCTGATTTCGCAGTCTACATGTGAAATCATCTTTTGGGCAGGAGTTGAACATTTTCTCTGTCATTGTTCATGAGGTGGGGTCATAAGAAGGCTATATTCTAAATTTGGTGTAAAAATATTAAAAAACAACAAAGTAATGAGCCTATGTTGAATTTTGCGAATGCAGACTCATAACTTTGGTAATTGTCAATATTTTTTACCACATAGCCATATCTTTACAGCACCTCATGATTGTGACAGCTGTCATTTTTCAAATCCTAGCCAAAAAGAAGGCTATGTTCTAAATTTGGGGCAGGATATTCAAAAGGGTTGTGCATGGCGCAGCAGGGGTGCATCATGCGCAACCCACTGACAGTTCTAACTATTTTTCTAATCTTAATTCTGTCTTTACAGCCATTAAGATTCCATGTCATTACTTTAAGTGATGACATTTAGACATGTAATTCCACCAAAAAAAGGACGCTCTCTATAAACCCACTCTGCTATACTACGTCAGAGAGCAAGATCCCCTTATTTTTATATTTCTAATTTTATCAGAAACTCTCTCAGTCTGGCTGTTCATTTTATGCTGAGTTGTATTTATTTCTTTTAAAGTAATAGAGCACCCACGTTTAGTTCTTTCCAAGAACCATTTAGTTAAATTGCTATTTAAATAATCCCCTTCCCTAACCCTCCCACATAAAACAAAAGCCGCCCTCACTGTTCTTTTGCAACATTTTTTGGTTTAATGAATGTTTCCCAGTATGTGTCCTTAAAAAAAAATGGACCCCCCCCCAATAGGAACTAAGCTTCCGCTGTGTGGTTAAGAATAGTGGAGTAAGTGGATACTGCCTACCTCCCCACTCCCCCATACCCCCTACCAATCAGTTTGACATCTATTTAATTTTCCCTTTCTTTTCTCCTTTCCATTTCACTTAATCCTAAGCTATTCTTTTATTCAACTGGCCATACCATTTGTGTATGTTAACTTAAACAATTTTACTTTTAAGGGTCTTCCTCTCCTTCCTGCCTATAGTGTCTTCCTTGTTTTCTTTACGTTTACCCCATTCCAGACCTCTTCAAATCAGTATGAAACATAGAAACATAGAATTTGACGGCAGATAAGGACCGCATGGCCCACTCAGTCTGCCCATTTCCCTACCTAATGGATAAGCTGCAGATCCTAGTTAACCAGCAGCCTACTTCTTCCTATCCCCACCCCCTAGAATTGCCGTATGACTGTCCCATGCGTGCTTGGATTCCACCACTGTTTTTGACTCACAGCCTCCTCCGGAAGGCCGTTCCATGCATCCACAACCCTCTCCGTGAAAAATACTTCCTTAAATTACCTCTGAGCCACCCCCCATCTTCAAATTTTGCCCCTTGTTCTTGCACGCCTCTTTTTTGAAAGATGCTACCCTCTTGGACTTTGTTGATTCCTTGAGGTGTGAGAAGTTTCTGTCATGTCCCCCTCTCCCTCCTTTCCTCGAGGTTACACATATTAAGCTCCTTAAATCTCTCTTCATTGTCTTCGGTGCAGACCCTGCACCATTTATTGCCCTCCTCTGGACAGCTTCCATCCTGTCTATGTCTCTCGGAGATTGGGTCTCCAGAACTGCACGCAGTACTCCAGATGGGGTCTCACCAGCTGTCTGTACAGAGGGAAAATAACTTCCTGTTTTCTACTGGTGATGCCTCTCCCTATGTATCCCAGTATCCCCCCAGCCCTCCTTGCTGCCCTCTCACATTGCTTGCCCACCTTTAGGTCATCTGATATGACTACCCCAGGTCCCTTTCCATTTTGTTGTTGTTAGTTCTTCTCCCCCCACCTATTGTGTACCTCTTCCCTGGGTTTTGTTTCCCAGGTGCATTACTTTGCACCTCTTTGCATTGAATCTAAGCTGCCATACTTTTGACCACTCCTCCAACCTTGCCAAGTCTCTTCTTATCCCCCACCATGTATCAACCCTGTTGCAGATCTTTGTGTCTTCTGCAAACAGGCATACTTTTCCCTCCAGTCCCTCTGCAATGTCACTTATATAAAGACATTAAAAGGACTGGTCCCAGTACTGAACCTTGCGGTACCCCACTAGTAACCCCCCCTTTCTTCGGAGTGGACTCCATTTACTATTACCCTCTGTGTCCTGTTGTGCAGCCAGTTTTATACCCAGGCTACCACCCTTGGACCCACTCCCAGGCTAGCTAATTTGTTCATTAATCTTTTGTGTGGGACTGTGTCAGATGCCTTGCTAAAGTCTAGGTAGGCCATGTCCACAGCCCCTCCCATGTCTACTACTTTGGTCACCCAGTCAGAAATCAGATTTGTCTGACATGACTTTCCCACGGTGAATATATGCTGCCTTGGGTCCTGTGTCCCGCTGCCCTCTAGGTACTCAACAATGTGCAGGTAACAAGCGCCCAGTACCCCAGCACTTCAGCAACTGCCTTCCTCAGGGTGTGGCTTAGACTGTTACAACCTCACTTAAATAAACTCCTCAGTAAAAATAACACAGGTGATTTACATCCAACGTAAGTACAAATTGTGATGAAAGTCATGGATTTGCAGTAATAGAAAAGTAAAACACAATTGCTTCACTATTAACATTTCTTTACACAGTTCATAATAACAAATTAGAACTTGACAAATTATAACACATGCCATATTTGCTACTTGCTTCTCACCCCAGACTTGAACCTTGCACCCTGAGCATCAAAGGCACCAATCCTACCACTACTCTATCTGACCTAGGATCACTTAAGAGGATACCTTGCTAACTCTTGAGTCCTGTGTCCTCTAGGCACACTACCCTCATGTGGTTCCCATCCCTCTTTTGTATTGTACTCCACCATGCCCTTCCCTCTAATCTTTGGTGTGCTCCTAGTGCTCCTTACTCCCTCCCCTCCCACCACATCATCTGCCTGTCAGCCTAGCAGGCACCCAACATTACGCCACCAGATGGGGCACTACCAGCAACGATCTGCACACCTTCCATACCTCGACATGTTCCCCCCACCCAGAACCTAATCCCGCATACCTCATCCCTCTTAGTGGCAGTGCATATCTCCACTCTACCCATACCTGTGGCTGCCCACAACCCCTGTCCCCAGCCATGTAACCCTAACATAAAAGTCAAGCTAATTAGACTCGCAGTCCTCTGCCACACCCTCCTACTCCTTCTCCTATCAGGCAATGTGCACCCAAACCAGGGCCCACCCCCCTCTCTCAGCACCTCCTGTTGGTTGTCGAATGAACTCCTTCTAGCCACCGTCGACATCTGTAGCCTTCAAATATAGCTTGATGTCCTTCAGTGCTGGATGGCATAGATCTCTCCGGATATCCTTGCGGTTACAGAGACCTGACTTGATCCTGATACCCCAGACTCAGCTATCCATATTCCTGGGTACTCTATCCTCAGAACTGACAGGCTAGCTAAGAGGGTTGGGGGCTGCACTCTTTACTACAGAGATTCCCTTCAGGCTTCGCTAGTCCCTGGTGCTCCCTTTCCATCCCACAGTGCACAGGTTCTCACTGTGAAACTGCAACCTGACATGTCTGGCAAAGCCCTATGCATAGTCACAGTTTATATCTCCTCCTGGCACCAAAGGCCAGCATTTGACTCGGTAATGAACTGCCTAGCCCACCTGCCCACCTCCAGTGAAATCATTGCCCTGGGTGATTACAACGTCAACTGGCTAGTGACCTCCTCTGCCCCCTACAAGGATGCTGTTGTGGCACTGGACCTCACCCAAACTGTCCAGTCCACCATGAGGCTTAACCATAAAACTGGCACCTCCACACTCATTAACCTCATAGTCACGAATCAGCCCACCCGCATATCTGAGGTCTCAGTACTTCTGGATGTACTGAGTGACCACTTGCCAGTCCTCTGTAGATGGTCCTAAATAAAAATCCCAAAGCGGCCACTCAAATATACCTTTATACATCACCTAAAAAGGGAATCTCTCTTGTACCTCAAACTGCACCTATGACAATGTGACTGGACCTCCATCAGCACTGCACAGTCTGCTGACAGTGCCCTGGATTACTTTATCTCCACGTTTAACTCCGCTTGTGACCACTATGCCCTGGTCTCCAAACAGAAAGTCAAAAGTCAGGACACCCCCTGGCTCTCTCATGCCCTATTTGACCTCACGAAGCAACATGACAATCAATGGCATAAAGCTATTGAATTGGGCAAACCGCATGACTGGCAACTCAGTAGGGAACTTAGGAACAAATGTACCAGGGAAATTCAGAATGTCAAAGCTACCCACTACCAGAAGACACTCTCCTCCTCCTCTTGGGGATCTGGGCGTAAATTTTGGAACAACATTAAAAAACTGAATGGAAAATCTGTCTCTTCCCCAGTACAGGTACTAGTAAATGGCTCACTCTCCCATGACCCCCTGTTGATTGCCGATACCCTCAGCACTGCATTTTCTGATCTTAGCTGTGTGCTTCCCCTTACCTTCTTCAACCTGGCTCCAGACTTGCCATCTAGCCCACCCCTTAAAGTATCCACCCCCACTTTCAGGCTCCAAACAATTACCCCCCTAGAGGCAAGACCATATTTAACCAAAGCCCTTGGGAAAACGCACTTTAGTAGCGACTTGCTGGACCTAAAACTAGTCCTCCTCCCTTAGATGCCATTATCTCCCCGCTCATTGACATCCTAAACCAGTCCCTCTGTCATGGACAATTCCCCTTACACTGGAAAGCAGCTGTCATCACCGTAATATTAAAAAGTGGGGACTGCACCTCCCCGGGCAACTACCACCCCATCTCCATTCCCCCACCAAGGCGCTAGAAAAAAATAATGTCAGATCAAGTCTTGGACTGTCTCACTAAATACAGCCTTCTCTGCCCCGAACAGCATGGTTTCAGGAAGGGCCACAGTACTACAACTGCCCTTCTTGAATACACCATTTTCATAAGCAAAGCCCTCAATCGAGGACACCTAGTTGGATCTGCCTATATTGACTTAACCAAAACATTCGACTGTGTCAGCCACACGCTCCTAATCCAGTCCCTGCATTGCATGTGCCTGTCCCTGGAGGCTACCACATGGTTTAAAAGCATTCTCAGTGGCAGAACCCAGAGGATCAAGTTAAACTCCACACTCTCTGCCAGTAAACTGGTACTTTCGGGGGTTCCCCAAGGCTCAGCACTGAGCCCTTTCCTGTTTAGCATGTACTTGGAATATTCTTCCAAAGGTCTGCTCAGGACAAATGCTTCTATATGCCGATGACACGGTTATATTTGACAACCACTCGGACCCCCACCCCTTCAATCCTCCTGCAACGCTCCTTTCTGAAGCCGAGGCCTGGTTCTCAGAGCACCATCTTGTCCTGAATTACAAAAAGACCAAGGCCATGCTTTTCAGCCACAGACAAAATAAGCTTACAAATTTTCCCCTCAACATCATTAACATCCAGAGCTCTCCTCCCCCCCCCGACCTTGTGCCCACCTTTAAATACCTGGGCATCACCCTTGATTCCTCTGTCACGTACTGTGATCACATCAATCTGCTCAGTTCAGCTATCAATTCCAGACTAGGTCTCCAATATAGGCACAGGGGGTGTCTGACTGCTGATGCCCAAGGTCTTGCTGTGCCATCATCGGTGCTCTCCCTTATTGACTATGAGATTGTTATCTACGGCACGACCGACCTCACTGCCCTGCATTGAATCATGATCTCCCTAAATAAAGCCTGCTGATTAGTCACTGGATGCAACCTTGGACACATTCCTGTGAGCTCTATAGACACATCAACTGGCTTAACTTTGAAGCTAGACTCAGATACCAGACCTGTCTCCTTGCTAGGAAGCTCTCCCTAAACACCTACCCCCCCAGGTCTCCGCCACCTTGTTCAGCCCTCCACTCAGCCTCGGTCTACATGGAGCTCCTGCTAGCTCCCCGCCCCCCGTGCCCCACTGCAGGACCTCTCTGGGCCAATGCTCCCTTACTACAGGGCCCCCTACTGATTGAATGAAATGCCATTGGCCATCACCTTGGAACAGCGACTAGGCCCGTTAAAAACCCTGCTCCATGCTGAAATACTTTCCCACTCCAACTGTGACTGTGCTTAGTCCTTCTCCCCCTTGCCTGTGACTATAACCTTTTGATTTCTGTATATTGTTATTGTACATGCTGGACTTACAATGATTTGACATGGGTTGGTCCATTCCACCCTTGAACCGTAACTTGCTTCACTATATGCCTCTTATTGTATATACTGTACTGTTTCTAAACTTGCAATGTATGTATTCCGGTGTGTTCTGTGTATATTTATCACTGTATATCTTGTCATTTCTTGTAATGTATGTTTATTTGATGTGGAGCCTTTGCAAAAGAGTCATTGACTCAAAGGTTGTAATTCCAATTCCTTCGATAAATAAATAACTATTCCTTTTAAACGTATTGACATCAGTTTCATTTTTTACATTGTTTATTCATTCCTAAACCTTATTGTGACATTTTATTTAAATGCTTGAAAAAGGACAGGGTTAGAGAATTGATGAAACTGAAAGCTCTAGGTTTTAAAGCAAGAGACAGCCCTTTCTAAGCACCCTGACTGTATCCATCCATCTCATTTTCATGGGGATCCACATATGCAGTGAATAAAAGATTAGTTGGAAATGCCTGCAAGACATAGAGAAAAAGCAAATAGTGAAAAAATAGCATAATTGTAAAATAGTAAGTGATAAACAATTATTAAAATCTTCTGCTCCTTAAATCAATAAATTATTTTTCTTTAATAAATGATTTATAGCACATTATTTAAATGCTTTAAAAATAAAAATAAAAGTATAGAGCAAAAAGACGCCATTTGCGATCACCAAGCAAAGTAGATTCACCTTGTTTTCTTGAGGATCCACATATGTAGAAAAGGAAAGAACAAGGTCTCCTTTTGTAAGAGCATATTAGTGTGATCACCGCCAAACTTTTGTGGAGTGCTCTGGTATTCATGTAACACCATATATATATATATATATATATATATATATATATATATATATACACACACACACACATATATAGGGCGAACTGTTACAAGCTTAAAAGTTTGCATTCAGGGTGATCACAAATGGCGGTCTCTTGCTTTAAAACTTAAAACTTTTAGTTTATTCTCTAACCCTTTCCTTTTTCAAGCATTTAAGTAATATGCCACAGTAAGGTTTATGAATGAATAAACAATGTAAAAAATGAAACTGATGTCAATACGTTTAAAAGGAATATGTCATGCATTTATATCTTGTCAAGTTTTGATTTGTTATTATGAACTGTGTAAAGAAATGTTAATAGTGAAGTAATTGTGTTTTACTTGTCTATTACTTTAAATCCATCACTTTTATCACAATTTGTAATTACGCTCAATGTAAATCACCTGTGTTATTTTTATTGAGGGGTATATTTAAGTGCGGTTGTAACTGTGTAAGCCACACTCCCTGAGGAAGGCAGTTGCTGAAGCTATTGGGTGCTTGTTACCTGCATACCACAATAAATTCCATTTGCATATAATTTTGCATTTACAGTGTAATTTGTGCCATAGGAGTGCTGTCTGTTTGGAGGTCTTTCACATTTTTGGGCTCGCTGCCCCACATAGCACCCCCCTCACTCTATTGTTCAAGGTATGACTCTGGGAACCGGTTATTTGGAGCAATAGCCAGTTGGACAAATGTACCGTGCAGCCATGGCACGAGAGAAAGTATATTTCCAAGCTGCTCTGGTGATGACGTAGTATCATGAGGTCAATGTGGTATGTCGCCACAAAGGTAAAGATGATTACTGGTATGGATTTGGACCAGTATGTTGTGACCACAGTCCCCTCGAAGGTCTGTGCAGAAGTAGGCTGATGTGTCGACCAGCGGGATAGCTGTGGGTCATCTTGGTGCAGCACTGAAACTGCGGCACCCATGTCTAGAAGTAACTCTTGCTGGTGGCCCCCAACCAGCGCTTCTACACGGGGACATCTGCCATCATCGATTACCAAAGTGGTAATGATGTGAACGGGGGCCTGACACTATCAGGCCGATTCACTTTGTTTCTGGTCACCAAAGGGGTCTGTCTTTTGACGCATCTGCAATACTTCGGAGTAGGGAGACTTGGTGCGCCCGTCCTCCTCAGGCTATTCATCCAGTGGAGGCGCTGATGGGATGGCAGCCACGGGTTTTGCTGGGATGGCTGTCATTAGTGAATTAGACTTCAGCCTTCAACCCCCAAAGCTGATTGTTTCCTCAACCAACTCCCTGTACAAAGGCCTGAACCACTGTTTTTGTCCATTATTCCCTTTCGCATTCTGCTGGTTCGGCCTCTGCCGATACCTCTGTTTGTTCTTGTTTGACTCTCCTCCTTTCTGATAGGAGGGCTTATCTTGCGAGGAATCCTTGGATTTCCCTTTCACCACATGCTGTGTGGATGGCTCGGTGCCATTCTGCACTGTGGCCACTTTGACCTTTGAACTTGAGCCCAGGTCCTGCACGTAGATCTGGTACACATGTTCCACTCTATCCATGATGTCCTGGAAGCGCTCCTGTTTTGGGAATACTGCTGTTTCAATCTTCTCACGAAGGACTGGCTGCATGTTCTTCAGCAACAGGCTTTTGTACTCAATTGAGTCTCAGTTTGCAGCTTCATTATCTAGTTCTTTGCCCATTAAGTAGGCAAATGACAAGTGGCTATTGTACTGGGCCAGCGTCTATTTAACTAATTGCTTTACCGGATGGGCTAGCAACACACCAACCATATTGGAATTGTGCACCACCGGGAGGCTGGTTACGACTGTGTCAAATTCTACGCTGATGTCGCTACGTACCACTTCGGGTAGCTTGGCCAACAATGTGAGGTCTATAGTTTGTTTCAAAACCTGCACTTGGTGCTCAGCTGGAAGACTGAGCATTTCATATTGTTTTCACACCTTTTCCAAATGGCAGGTAAGATTATCACCAAAGGCCATATGGCCTACTTTGTCTGCGATAATCTGGATGGCTTGTGCAAACTTCAGAGCATTCAGTACATACCCTGTCACGCTCTGTCTTGGACTTGACAACTGCTTGACCCATGGCGTTTGCCACACCCTGAAGGAGGGTCTGTTGTTACTCCTTCTTCAACATATTGGCCATGGCTTGCCAGATTACCACAGACTGTACCTTAGAGACTCAGCCTTAGTGACTGCTTGTTCAGTCAGGGCTTCCACTCCCCTTGTCTTGCTTACTCAAGGCGTCTGCAGCGGTGGTGAGACCTCCACCCTCCAGCGTTCCAAGGACCGTCATCTTGGATCTCACCATCATCGCTGTCATCATCCTCTGATGACGCCGGGCCAATGGGCAGGGGGACATGGCATAGCTTTCACATGACCCTTCAGGATTGCCAACTGCTGACATAATTTCATCATCTTGGCTCTACTCATCAAATGATTTTACTCTGCCTTTGTATTGTTCCTTACTGACATGCTCTTGCAAAACTCTACGCGGTACTAACTTCATGATTTTCCCCTGATCTCCCTGTCCAGTGCTTCCTGGCACCTTCCCAACTTATCATACAACTCCTTATTCTCACTCCGAAACGTATCATTCATACCAGTTAGCAAATCATTCAACTGTAACGCATGCTTTTTATCCTGCTGCAACCTCTCACAATCCTCTCACAATCTAACAACCTCTTTTTTCCTCTCCTGTACAGTACAATACAGTTAATTTTGAGTCTCATTTCTGAGCTTTTGGATTTCTTGTTCCAACTCCCTCCGTTGCTCACCCATTTCATGGGACTTGGAACCCAGTTCCTTTTCAAAGCTAGGCCTCAATTTCCTGCCTTTAGTGCAGCATACAGGGTGGAACCATTACACCCATTTAGTCATATTTCTTAACCCGTGGGTTTGGTCTCCGAATACAGTGCACACATACTGTATTGGATAACCATGCGACTTTGCGTCCAGCAGAAACCACTTGGCTTGGGCGTCTAACTTGAGGTCAGCTCTATTGGCCATTTTAGAAGGTTCCCTTTTCCTGAACTAACCGTGAGTCCAAGGTGTGTCGATCCACCCTTACTTTTCTGATCAGACCTACGTTTGAGATCACGAAATTCCACAGACCAATGCCACTGTTGAATGGGTGGGGGCGTAGATTCCCGTTCCTGTTGAGGTGTGGATGGCCTGTAAGATCATCCATTATGGGTTGAATGGGTGGTGTAGGTTCAAGCACCTACGTGATTCCTGTGCCCATTTGTCTGAACACCTTTTTGTACTGGTTTGGTTCTGTCCAGTCAGGTCCGTGCCATTTGTTGGGGATAAGGCAGGAGCTAAACCTGATGGCAAAACATGACATAGGGACAGGTGTTGCAGAACAAAAGGTGTATTACCCAATACATGTAAAAAGGACAGCTTACCATAGCTGGGAGTCTGGAACCTCCAAACACCCAGTATCGTCATAGGAAAACTTAGTGAAAAACAGGATTACACAGAGTTATGTACTCAGAGATAACAAGGTCTGTTACCTGGTAGCGGACTCGTCTGCATAGTAGAAAAGCTTAAAACAGAATTTCTATTGGTGGGTATGGTAGGCAGCTCGCATCCAAGGCCATTAGGTTTGCATGTACACAGTGATAAGCAATTATGCTGACTACAACTACTTTGGATTACAATGGAGTGATTCATGTAATATGCTGATCATAGCATTATGGCTAATAGCTGTAGTTGGCACGCTAAGACCACAAATATAATACTGCATCATACATCATAGCAAGTATGAGTATATACTGATATCCCTTATACTGTAAAATTGTGGTCCACATTAGGGACTGTAAGTCAGGCAGGTCTACAGTATGTATAGTTACTCTGAAAACATTTGCCATGTGTTGATCTTTTAGTGCATTCATTAGTCTAGGTGTGATTGGTTGGTTTCAATCATTCCTTGAGGGGTAGATCTCAGAGGGCGGTATCGGGGATCTGCTCCTCGGACCCCTATGAGTTACCCTGCGGGGTGCCGCAGGGCTCGGTGTTGTCTCTCATGTTGTTCGCAGTGTACATGCTGCCATTGGGGGGACATCATAAGACAGTATGATTTGAGCTTTCGCTGCTACATAGAAACATAGAAACATAGAAGTTGACAGCAGATAAGGACCGCAAGGCCCATCCAGTCTGCCCATTTCTTTTTCTACCTTATGAATGTGCCATCAACCTTTGCTCTGTCAATGTCCCATCTATTCATACTCATCTGTATTGCTCCCTTATGCCTATCCCATGCCTGTTAGAAGCCCTGCACTGTATTCATATCCACCACTTTCTGAGGTAGGCCGTTCCATGCATCCACCACCTTTCTGTGAAAAAGAACTTCCTCACATTATCCCATAATCGGCCTCCCTCTAATCTCATGCTGTGTCCTCTTGTCCTGCTATTTTTCTTATATTGAAACATGTTAGACTCTATCACCTTGTTAATGCCCTTAAGGTGTTTGAATGTTTCGATCATATCACCCTCTCTCCTACTGTGCTCTAGGGTATACATATTGAGCTCCATTAATCTGTCCTCATATGTTTATTGATGCAGTCCCTGCACCATTTTGGTTGCTCTTCTCTGGACTGCCTCAATTTGGTTAATGTCCTTGTGAAGGTGTGGCCTTCAGTACTGCCTTAATACTCAGATGGGGCCTAACCAGTGTCTTGTGAAGAGGTTATTACCTCCCTCTTCGTCTTGTGATACCCCTACTAATATACCCCAACGTCCCCTAGCCTTACCTACTGTTTTAATGTTCTGCTTGGATGATTTCAGGTCATCTGTGATGATTATGCCCAAGTCTCTTTCTTTCCTTGTGACTGCCAGCAACTCCCCTCCCAGCCTATAGGTGGCTTCAGGGTTTCTCTTCCCTATGTGCATGATATTGCACTTCTTTGCGTTAACCCCCAGTTGCCACTCTTCTAACCATTTTGCCAGTTTATCCAGATCTCTTCTCATTCTGCCCACTCCATCTGGATCATCTACTCTATTGCAGATCTTGGTGTCATCTGCAAACAGACAAACCTTACCCTCCTGTCCATCTGCAGTGTCACTAATGAAGATATTGAAGAGGACTGGCCCCAGGACTGATCCCTGAGGTACCCCACTTGTGACTTACATCTCTTCTGACTGTATACCATTTACCACCACTCTCTGTTTTCTGCCCGTCAACCAGTTTGCCACCCAGTTGACCAACTTCTGACCCACCCCGAGCCTACCCAGCTTATTAATCAATCTTCTATGTGGAACAGTATTGAAAGCTTTGCTAAAGTCAAGGTAGGTGACATCAACTGCTCCTCCTTGGTCCACCACTCTGGTTACCCAGTGAAAGAAATCTATGAGATTAGTTTGACAGGACCTTCCTGTTGTAAACCCATGCTGTCTTGGATCCTGTGCTCCTATGGATTCCAGGTGTTGCACTGTCCTTTCCTTAAGGAGTGCCTCCATAATGTTGCCCACCACTGAGGTAAGACTGACTGGTCTGTAGTTCCCTGCCTCCTCCATGCTACTACTCTTGTGGAGTGGGATCACATGAGCCCTTCTCCAGTCTTCTGGGACCTCTCCTGTGCTCAGAGACTCACTAAACAGTTCTGATAATGGCTCTGCTAGTTCCACCCTTAGTGCCTTTAGTACCCTGGGATGTATGCCATCAGGTCCCATTGCCTTGTCCACCCTGAGCTTATTGAGCTCTTGTAAGACCCTTTCTTTTGTGATGTGACTAGTGCACACCTCCCTTCCCCCTGTATCCATGGTGCTGAGCTGTGGGCCCTGCCCTACCTTCTCTTCAGTAAAAACTGAGCAGAAGTATCTATTTAGGATAGATGTTTTTACATGATCCTCCTCCTCACATGCCCCCTTATCCCCTTTGATCTTAGCAATACCCCCTCTGGACTTTCTCCTTTCACTAATGTATCTATAGAAAGTCTTGTCATCTTCTTTTACTGTTTGTGCTAGTTTTTCCTCGGTTTGGGCCTTTGCCTGCCTTACTGCCTTCCCTGCTTCCCTTAGGGAAGTTTGGTATGCCTCCCTATCTTCATCCTGCTGCGTTCCCTTATGTTTCCTGAAGGCCAGCCTATTGGCTCTGACCTTTTCTGCTACTGTTTTTGAGAACCAAAGTGGTTTCCTTCTTATTTTGCACTTCCTTTTCTCTCTAACACAATGGGATGTTACTTCAAGTATTGCACCCTTAATGCTTTCCCACTTTGCCTGTACCCCCTCACCTGTATTTCTTTTTGCCAGGGTTAGCTTAACTATGTTGGCCATCTTATGAAAGTCAGCTCCTCTGAAGTCCCAGACTTTTGCCTTGGAATGGGATGATTTAGTTCTAGTGGCCACATTGAACCATACCATGTGATGATCACTGGCCCCCAGGTGACCTTCTACATGGAGATCTGTGATCCTTTCCCCGTTAGTCAGTACTAGATCTAGGATAGCCCTGTCTCTTGTGAGTTGTTGTACCAGTTGTTTGAGCCCCCCCCCCCCGCAGGAAATCCACTATGTGTCTAGTTCTGGCAGATGTTCCTGCTGGTATTGACCAATCTGTATCTGGCATGTTGAAGTCTCCCATTATCAGAACCTCCCCATTAGCTGTCATGTTTTGTATATCTTCTAACAGTAATGTGTCTATGTAGATGATTCTCAGCTGTACATGTCTTTTGTGCCAGACCAGGAGGACATCACTGTATCAGTGTTTAACAGCTGTCTGGCTGAGATTCAGGACTGGATGAGTACCAGTTGGCTGAGGCTAAACCTGGAAAAAACAGAGGTGTTGGTTGTGAATCCAGATTGTAGGTCAGCTGGGGCGTTGGTGGGACAACCCTCTGGTCTAAAGCTGGGAGGGCGCCGATAACTGTCTCAGACCAGATGTGTAACTTGGTGTGATTATTGATGAGGGCATGACCCTGAAGGCTCAGGTGTCGGCTGTAGTCAAATCTTCCTTTTAGCATCTTAGGAATTTAGCCAAGGCAAAACACCTGGTTCCCACTGAAGATCTTCCTACCTTGGTCCACACCTTGTCATCACTCATTTTGACTACTGTAATGCCTCTACCTAGGGCTACAGGGTTGATGTCCACTGCTTGCAGCTAGTGCAGAACACGATGGCCAGGTTGTTGACTGGAGCTCCTAGATCCAGTCATATAACATCTGTGCTGCGTGAACTGCACTGGCTGCCGGTACAGTGGCGGATAACCTTCAAAGTCACTTTGCTGACCTATAAAGCCCTACACAATCAGGGACCGCAGTATCTGAAAGATCTTTTGATGTCATACTGTCCCTCCCGCCCACACCGATCCTCCAATGGGGGATTGCTAGAGATTCCCAGGGTCCGTTTGAAGACATCTGGAGGAAGAGCATTTGCTTTTATGGCTCTGACCCTGTGGAATTCTTTACCCCATCGAATATGAGATAGCCTGACTGTAGAAGGTTTTAAAACATCTTTAAAAACCCACCTTTTAATAAGGCCATCTCTGATCTATAGGAGGAAAGGCCTTTTGCTAGCTACTGATAGGAATGGGGTAATTTTTCCCCAGTACTGAGCACTATTGTCCCTGTTTTTAATCTGTTTCTTTATTGAGTTTATATTTTATAAATATCTGATGATGTGTATTGTTGTGAATTTTGTTTATGTTTATTTGTTAATGATGTTTGGATTATAAAGTGCCCTGAGCTCTGGAAAGGCTCAATGGAAAAATAAAGTGGTGATGATGGTTGCAACAGGATACTTTGAGACTAAATCAGAGGTCCCTTCCTGTGGAAATTTTGTCTGTATTTGCTCTTGCTGGTTTTCCTTCTTGTTTAATCGCTCAAATTCAGGTGATATTGCTAATAAGTTAAATTCTATGGGGCTATCTGATTTTGTAACTGATTTTGAAAAAGGTTTCCACTAAAGCTGTGTAGGAGAGGGAAGTGAGATCAACACAGCATCCTGTGTAGATACCTGAGTGGAGGCCATGCTTACCTCACAGTTCCCTTTCCGAATTTTCTCAGACTGAAGCATAAAAGACAGTGAGACATTTCTGCAATCAGTTGATTTCCTACTACATAGAATAAGAGAATAATTATCTCATCCTTATTATTCTGTCTGTCTTTTATAACAGGCTTGTTTGCAGTTTTGCAGATCGTGGGAAGATGTGCAAATTACAGCTTCTATAAGAGTTTTTTGTTTTCACCTCCTGGGCACCCTGAACAGCCACTCCTTCAGGCCTCAAGAGTGCACCCACCACCTGTGTCCCCTGCCACCATTCACCGACCCTATTAGCAGACCCTGGGTGGCTCAATGTATCCCTTCATTGGGCGGGTCCCTCCCTTCAGGGAGAAAGTGCCCTTAGGCACAACTACTTATCCCGGGTGCTGTGGGGTCAGTCCAGACACTTTCTGTGGCTTTGTGGTGACAGGGACCAGAGGCCGTCATCTGGTCGATCAGGCAGCACTTTTTCTGTTTTCTGCCCTCCCATGCCCTCTACCCTAATTGGGCCTGAGTGTGATGGCGACCTGAGGTGGGGACGTGTGGGGGCATGTCGAGTCTTCACACCACCTGGGCATGTCACCCAATCCACCTCCAGGTGCCTAAGGGCTACCCCCCCAGGAGGGAAGCATCCAATGGACGCTCTGGACTCCCTCCCTGCTGACCTCCACCTTTTTTTTTTTTGTAAACTCTTCTACTACATTAGCGGTCCTCCCTATCTTCAAGTTCCCTATTTGTTTTATTATTCCCTTGTTTAGATTGAATTTCTTCTTTGCTCATAATTTTGTGTTGGGTTTGCAACCCTTCTTTCCCTCTTTCTTATTCTTAAAAGTCTCTTCTACTTCCATCTCCGGATTTAAGAATTTATTACTTCTGTTATTTACCATCATGTTACTAGCAAAAAGAAAAGACCCTTTTAGCCACTAAGTCAATTAAAAATTGTTACACCCTTCAGTATAGAATTTATTGCACACTTACTGCATACTTCAGTTAAGAGGTATTTTTCCCAGCTATAATAATGAATACCACACTTTCAATGTTATTAAAATAGCAGTGTTTTCAATATTGCACAAGTAAACCATAATTTCCTCAGCAGGCTTGTTTGAGCCTTATAATCAATCAGTCAATCAATCAATCAATCAATAAAATCTTTATTTAACCAGGCGATCATCATTGAGCAAAACTCATTTTCAAGATGGACCTGGATAGCTTTGAGATCTGTGTACAATACAATTAAGACATCAAAGTTCACAATGGTTACAGTATTCAGAAAGGGTGTCAACTAGAAAGCAGTAGTATTAGCGAGTACAACACATTTGTGTGATGACATAATATACACAACAGCCAGCACAAGAAACATAGGGATAATTACAGGCATATTACAGCAGATGTCTATAACATATCTCCAGCAATCAAAAATAATTAGCAGGACTAGGAGAGCACAGCAAATGAGGAGGGGCAAAGTACCTTGGGGCAAAAAGGAAAGTGGGAGGGAGGGAGGGAGAAAAAAGGTATAAGGGCAATAAGGGTGGGGAGCATTAAGGGGGGAGGGGCCAAGGTGCTGAAACAGGGCATATAGGTTTCAGCAACCATAGAGTGCTGTTCCTGCCTAATTAGTGGTAGGTAGGGCAATGAAGCATGGCTATGGGAATCAAAAGTGTTTAGGTATCAGCACAATGACCAAAAATAAGGTAATTAGGAGTTAAGGGTGAGAAGATGGATGGGAACAAATGGGCAGGGGTGGAAACAAAGAAGCTGGAAAGGATGTAGAAGTGCACATAAGCTTATCCCTATCCCTTTCGACCAAAATTTTCAGACCTGGGACACAAGTTGCGACAGTGCCCTCTTTGTACAGCAGCTTGCGCCAAAGCTTTGGCACAAGCCCCATAAAATGGCATCCCCCACAGACGCAATAAGTATATTTTATAGGCAGTTCCAGTAAAAAAAAAAAACAGTGCTTTGTGTGCCTTTTCAAGTGTCAACTATTAAGCACAAGTCAGAGTTCTTTATGTCCTTAAAATTCTTGATGTAAAAGGTTGTAGTGCACCACTTATAGTCACAGTTCTTAAAATTCAGACTGTTCTTTTCTTTAACTTTCCCTTTCTGCTACTACTGGCCTTCCAATAAGCTTTCAACTGCTCCAGTGTTTTCCTCTAGTTACAGATTTCAAGCTCTCAATGGTTCATTGGTCCGTTGCAGAAACTGAACAAAGAAATGGGAGCAGGATAAATAAGATACACTTAAAAAATAAAATGATCTTTCTCTAATAACCCTTATGTCCACTGTTTTGGTGTCAGTTTTATATTACAATTATCCCACAGATTCCAAAATGAACTGGGTATTTTACAACAAACTCCTGTGATAATGAAACATAATCAGCAGCTATTAGATTTTCTCACTTACTTTATGATCCATGGTATGGGGAAGGGAAGTTTTCTGCATGAGCTGCGCTGTCTCTCTCTCTCTCTCTCTCTCTTTGTACTCTCGTGGCCAGGTATAAAATAGCTCCATCAAATTCAGTAAAGATCTCATAGTAGATTATCTGTGTGCAAGTGAAGGGCAACAACCACTACCCAGACTAAAGGACAAAGTTCCCTGGTTACAATTTAATATCTGTAAAGGTAGTAGCTTGGCTCACTTCTACCCCCAATGCTTCTGTTTGAATATGCGTTTACTGACCTTCAGTTGAGACAGAGGTTTTATAGGTCCCCCCACTCATGTTTTCCTCATGAAAGTAAGAATGTAAAAAGCATAACATGCATGTTTCCTGATTGGTATAATCAGTTCATGTGGGGTACAACTTGATATTTGAATTGAATTCTAATAGCCAATTTGCATATACAGATATGCAAATCTCCCAATAAATATTTAACTTCTAGGGATTCCAGTCCCAAAATACTAATAAAACAATGTTAAATAGTTTTTCCTTTATTGAGCGTGTAATATCTCAAAGGTGCTTCCTCCCAAGAAACTCTCTCTTCCTAAAAGCCCAGTAAAGCACTGCTTAAAATATCATGCCGCTATTGCCTTATCTTTCATTTACAGCATTTATTGGCAGTCAGTAAAATCATAAAAATCACCAAGGGTTATAAAAAGTGATATCTAAACTCAATTTCAGTTTTTCACACAAAAAAACTCTGGGCCTTATTTTTAAAAGGGTGACACAGGGCGTACGATCAAGCCCTGCATCCCCACAACATTTGCCACAGCTGTGTCCCAGTGTTTGCCACAACTTGCACCCAATTTTCAGACCCGGGACTCAAGTTGTAACAGTGCCCTCTTTGTACGGCAGCTTGCGCCAAAGCTTTGGCATAAACCTCATAAAATAGCATCCCCCACGGATACAAATCTATGCCAGGGGGTAGCTGGCGTGACTGTGCTGCATCACCACAAGAGAAATTCAGCAAGCGGCTTTCAAAATCGCACTTGCCGCATGGTTTGCCACAAACCCCTCTGCCACAAGTTCATTGAGATGATGCAGCCCATTTGAAAATCAGGCCCTCTATTTCTGTTCTAACAAATGACACCCAAACAGAACTCTGTCAGCAACGTCTTATTGGGGTCAATAATGGGAAAAAGATAACTCAATTTATGTCTGTCCTCTCTTTCTCACTTGTCCGTTTCCTCTGTGTTCTCCATTCCTCTTCGTTCTCCATTCTCCTCACTGTCTTTTCTGTACCCCTCTCACTGTCACTCTCATTCATGCTCCACAACTTTTCCTTCGACTCTGTTGCTTCTTCCATTCTCGTGGCTCATTTGGCTCCACAGTGGGCAAGACACCATTAGCCCCCTTTGTCACCTAGTAGAGTAGCACTACATTTCAACTGCTACAAGGAGAACAAACAAGAACTACACTTTCTAAGCACAGTAAAATACAAGCTAGCAAATAGCTAAAACTGCTATTATGTAGCACAAAAGTATACCTTTTAAAAATTAATTAATGCCTAAATTGTCAGTATGCTGTGTGTAGCTTCCAGTTCTCTCACACCAGCACTCTTCAGTCCACCATCTTACTCATGGTTTTCAATAAGGCTTTCCATCTGCATCCGTTAGTAGTTTTATTTCATCCCACTTTAGGCTATATTATTCTTTTGCTCTAATTGCATAGTAGAGACCATTGTTAATTAATAGCATGTTCAGAAAGGATGTTAGATTTGACATACGCAGAGTGCCACTTTCATAAAGCTTTGAAATTTCTTCATCAGTTAGAGACTGAGCTTTATTTGGAGAATTGCTGTTTCCATCCTTTCAGCTACTTTTGTTTTGCTACTAGAGTTTCTTTTGTTTTGGAGACATCCAAGAAATTTCCGTAGTAGTTTGAATGACCATAAATTTTGTGTTGTAGGTAAAGATTCCCACTTCCTAATATTCTATGTAATGTGTAAGGTTTGAATTCAGAACCATTTTGACATTTTATGACCACTTTAAAACTGGCTAGTAAAGTATCCAGTTCATCCATTGTTACTGATGTACAGTAATTTCTTTGTTTTCATCATCGCTTTTTAAGTAAGCCTTTAGTAGATTGATGTCACTGATTGTCTTTTTGAGACATTTGCATTTTGCTGTTCTACAAATTGTGGTCTTTCTTCCTGCAAAATGACTTGAAATCTGGATGTTGCCATTGTCGTCTGTTTAATTAGAAATTTAGATGACATCAAAATGGTGTTTTTCAAATGTAATGCGGTGAAACAATATAACTATGTAGAAGAAAGACTTTTATGTATTTTTAGTTTATTAGTATCAAATACATGCATGTTTTGGTACCTGCCCCAAGACACAGACAGACACACACACACACACACACACACACACACACACACACACACACGTATCTCAGCCCTGAAGCATGCACGATGTGTCTTGGATA
Organism: Neoceratodus forsteri; assembly: GCA_016271365.2. Taxonomy (NCBI): domain Eukaryota; kingdom Metazoa; phylum Chordata; order Ceratodontiformes; family Ceratodontidae; genus Neoceratodus; species Neoceratodus forsteri. The sequence goes on from CM028133.1 coordinate 441,357,297, forward strand.
ATGATTGTATTGGTATGTGTCATTGGGTCATATAAATAAGTAGAATTAGTTGAAGAGAGATAGAGTAGAAAAATGCATTTGTGAAAGTATGTTTAAAAATACATAAATTCTGTCATTGAAAAAATGAATATGAACTGGGGTGAGATTGTGTATATACAAAGAAGTGGGATATAAGGAAGCTATGTAAAATTCAACTCATTACAATTTCTTTTTGTTTCATATGTGGACTGGGAGGATGACATAGATGAATAGACAGAAACATAGAATTTATAGGCAGAAATGGGACCCATGGCCCATTGTGTCTGCCCCAGACCTACCTATCTAATGTGGAATTTGAGTATCCTAGTGGCTTCACTCCCTTTTCTCCTTTCTCTTCTTTGTACTGTGTTCACCTAGCCCTTTTATCTCTGCTACCCATGTTTGAAGTCCCCCAACGATTGCACACAGATCACCTCTTTTGGCAGCTTATTCCATCCTTGTACCACATTTTTAATGAAAAAATGTTCCCTGTTAAATTTGCTCCCCAACAATTTCATGAAGTTAACCCTGATACTAAGTTCTGCTGTGATTCAGTTTGAACATTTGAACATTTCTCCACTGTCCACTTAGTTTACCACTTGAAGATAACATAATGCTTCAGTCATGTCCCCTCTCTTCCTTCTTGCCCCCAGCATGTAAATGCTTAGATTTGCATAAATATCCCATGAAGCTTTGCATTATTGCAGTATCATTAAGTTGCTTAGCAGTGGCTGATACTGCACCACAAACATCTAATTGTCATCATCATTGGAGTATGTGTGATTTTGTATTTCTTTGAAACCTGGCTTTGTTGCCAATGCCTTTTCCAACCCTTGGCTCAGTGCTTTTGTGCTGAGTTTCTCTGTTTTATATTGCTTTTCCATTTTGGGCTCTCCATAACCCAAATTTTTAAATCATCATAAGGGCTGCTTTATTTTTTCCTGGGTTAAGATACAGATGAGGCACACTGATGAGTCCTGAGAAGAACAAAACATGTGTCTGTATCTTCCATTTTCAGCCTTTGCAGTGTGTATGAGGGTGGCCTTTTGGCACCCTACACTCTTACCTAAAGCAGAACCACTCTAAATATTGTCTTTGTGATTTGCATATTCATCACATGATGCTTTGTATTATCTGGGTATGTGTGATTTTATATTTCTTTGAAACCGGGCTTTGTTGCCAATGCCCTTTCTGTGTAATCCTTGCATCCGTGCTTTTGCATTGAGGTTCTTTGTTCTTTTAGAACATTTAGATCTGCTAATCTTTCCTTGTATGTGCTTTCCAGCAGTCTCTAGATCATCTTTTTACCTTCCTCTGTACTGCCTCCACCTCGATCTGTCCTTTTTTCAATGCAGTCTTCATAGTGCACACCATATTCTAGCTGAGGACGAACCAGTGGCCTGTACAGTGGTAGCAGCACCTCCCTTTTCCTGCTGCTGATTCCTCTCCTTATGTACCCCAACATCCTATTTGCCCTTTCTACCACTGCATTACTTCTGCTGTTGTCTTCAGACTGCCTGAAATTATTACCACCAAGTCCTTTTCCTCAGTAGTTCCTTCCACTACTACCGTCTGCATTCCATATTCAGTTCTTGGATTTTCACCTTGCACTTTCTGGCATTAGATTTAAACTGTCATATTTTTGACTACTTCTCTAATCTACCCAGGTCTCTTTTATTATTCTGACACCATCATCACTGCCCACCTGGCCACAGATCTTAGTATCATCTATGAAGAGGCATATCCTGTTTGTACCTCTAGCATATGTTACAGGTAAGAGGACTGGTCCCAAATCTGATCCCTGTGGTACACCACTAGTGGCCGCTGTGACCCCTGCGAACACTGCATTTATTATTGCCATCTGGGTTCAGCCACTTAAACAATTCCTCACCTACTGTAACTAGTGACTTTTTCTCCCACTCCAAGGTCATGCATCTCCTTTACTAACTGTTCCTGTGGAACTTAGTCAAAGGTTTTACTGAAGTCAAAGTCAAGCAGACTCGATAGACCGTAAGACCTAATCTGCTGGCAATTAGTATGTTAGTAAGGTGTAGTACATCCACCACCTGTCCCTGATCCACTACTTTTGTCACCCAATCTTAGAAAATTATCAGACTTGTCTGACATGAAACCCCCCCCCATGAACCCATGGTGCCTCTTTGTCCAGCAGACCATTTACCTCCATTAAACCTATTATCCTCCCCCTTATTATGGTCAATAGCAGCTTACCCATAATAGATGTTAGGCTGACAGGTCTGTAGTTGCCTGCTGCATTCCTTCTTCTGCTCTTGTGTGGGGATACTACATGTGCTGTACTCCAGTCCCTGGGTACTACTGCTGTATCCAGTGAGCTATTGAATATCTCAGCTAGCACCTGTCCCATTTTCTTAAGCATTCGGGAATGTAGCTCATCTAGGCATATATATTTATCCTTTTTCAGTACACTTAAGCCCTCTAGCTCCCTTTTTACTGAACTAGGATTCTCATTTACCCTTACCCCCTCTGCCCTGTTGGCAGAGTCAGGCATCAGTTACTTCCCTTCCAGTGGGAAAACTGAGCAGGAACATTTGTTCAGGATGTCCACCGTTCCTTTATTCTTTGCTCCTCACTCCTCTCCCTGGTTTACTCTCACAGTTCCTTCCCTAGTTTCCCTCTATTCCCCCAAGCACTTGGTCAAGGTCTTGTCTCCCTTCTTCATATCATCCGCTGTTTTGAACTCTGTGTCAGACTTTGCCTTCCTCATGACCCTGTTGGACTCTTATTCTGCTATGAAACTCCACCCTGTCCTCTGATTGGTTGGTTTTATAATTTCTAAATGCCTTTTTCTTAGCCATCACTTCCCTTGTGAACCATGATGGTTTTGTGCCACTCTTGTTTTTCCCTATTGCTCTTACACAGAGATTTGTGACTTCTGTTAACCGATATTTTTTTTACCACATCCCACTTGGCTTTCAATGCCTCTGCTGTTTTTAACTTCTCCAGTTTCTCCTTTAACAGCTCCTTTAGACCTCCTAAAATTCAAGACCTTATTTTGAGATTGATTTCTTTCTGCTCTGAGTTTAATATCAAACCAGACTGTGTGATGGTTGCTGGTTCCCAGTGAGACCAGCTCTATGATCCCACCAGTTCCCAACACTTTCCCTATTAGTTAGGCAAGGCAAGGCAAAGCAAACTTTATTTTTAAGGCACTCAATCCCGGAGGCTCTGGGCATTGTACAATACAATCAGAACAAATTTAAAATAAATAGATAAAACAGGTTTACAGGCAATCTTAAAACAGTATATAAACCCATTAAAACATAGCAGCAGTTCCAAGTAAGTCCACAGAGGCCAGGTGAATCATATGGTCTCATCAGGGAAGGCCAGGTGGAACAGGTGAGACTTAAGCCCCTGCTTAAACTGTTCGATCATTGGGGCCTCCCAGACAGCAGATGGTAACGTGTTCCATAGGGTTGGCCCAGCGACACTGAATGCCCGATCACACGAGGTCTTGAACTAAACCCTAGGAATGTCCAGGAGGCCCTTGGTCGAAGAGCGGAGGGAGAGGACTGACGTGGTTAGTGTCAGGAGCTTAGCCAGACAGCCAGGGCCCAGTCTCAGTTAGAACTAAGTTGAGGATAACTGCCTCCCTAATCCGCTCCACTACTTTCTGTATTAGGAATACTTCTTGAAAGACTTCCACCAGCTGTTGGTTCCTTGCACTTGCTGCTACTGGAATCCTGCTGTCCAAGTCAGGCATGTTACAACCCCTAATTAGTAGCACCTACCCTTGCCCTGCTGCCCTTTTTATATCACCTCCCACCAATTCCCTATCAGCATTTTCCTTTTGAGACAGTGGTCTATATATTACCGCTATCCTGATATCCCCCTTTCTGTCACCACCTGTGCCATATTGTCTCTGCCTGCTTGCTATTCCCAGATCATTGACCACTGTAGCCTTTATCAGTATTCTCGGTGGTAGTACTTATTCATATGGAACTCCTTACATCAACATCTAAGTAGTTCCCCTCAGTGGAAGTGTTTAAAAGGACTAAAATGGTATCTTTTACATTATGTTTGGTACTGACAGCTGTTTATATTATATGCACCTTAGCATTTTATACTGTTTATTTTCGTTAATCAGTACTTATCTCCTGACCTGCTCCCACATGGACCAGTCCCCCAGTCACATCACCCATCTTCTCTGGGACTTACCTTATTCTCCATTGTCCTCTGCCACAGGACCTAGAGGTGCCCAGTCACTGGTGGGAGACCAGGCCATCATCTAGCTGTTGTGGGTGTTATTGCACCATTTTTTCCCCAAGCCCACAGTGTGTGCAGTGATGCATTGTGCAAGCTCGCCTTCCACAAAGAAGCACCCCAGCATCAAGCAGGTGGGATTCCTTCCCTTGCGTCCCATTGTGCTGCCAGTCAGACTGCTACAGATGGCAGCTGCCTAGCAGGACCTGTTTACCCCCCCAAGGGAAGGAGAACTATCCAAGGGATGCTCAATCCTCCCTCCCATGGCCAGCCCCCCCCGAGTAGCTGTCATCCATACCTGAACCAGGGTCACCAGTGTGGTAGGTGGTGCAGCACTCCGTGCCTCAGTTCACCATGCCACTGGGCCAACTCATTTTATACTGTCTTTAGAAGTAGCTAGTTATCTATTATCTTCCAATACTTTCACAGGAGAAGCCTGCAAAAACAAGGAAGAACTAGTATTGTGCAGGGGGACAGTGAAATGTTAGCAATGCAATTTAATGTATAAGATGAATGTTTAAGGGTATTACTTATATAGATACCAATTAAATTATTATAGGGACTAATACCAAAATTCAGAAAAAGTGCAAAAAAATTGTTTTTCAAAATGTTGTTTTTTTAAAGCTATCATGAAATTTTCCATGTCGCTATTAAAAAAGTATATTGATATACTTTATCATTATGGAAAAAGTATATCGATAATACTTGTGTCATGATGCGAATATATATATCAATATAGATAGAGAAAACTGCCTCTTTCTATATTGATAACATAATTACTATTGTTTCATAATAGTGATATAATAACAACACCATTGGTGTCAGTGTGGCTCAGTTGGTAGCACAGTTGCCTCTGGACCAGAAGGTTGTGGATTCTCGTCCCACACTGGGATTGGACTCATACCTAAAATTCTGGCATCTGAGTGCAGTATTGGGGGTGCTGTACTGCTGGGGTGTGCTGTCCTTCAGATAAGATGTTAAACCGAGGTCCCTTCTACCCATCCTGGTGTCTGGGTGGGTGTCCAGGTGGAATAAAAGAACCCAGGGCACTCTTCACAAAGAATGGGGACAATCCTGGTGTCCTGGCCAACATTCCCCTTCCCATAAACTGGATCATGCAATTGTCCAGGTTGTGTGTGGGTGCTGATGTGCGATATGGCCACCACTACACATTCAGTCACTTTACTACCAGTCTAGCATTGCTTGTAAAGTGCTTTGGGATACACTGTGTATGAAAAGCGCTATATAAATGCTGATTATTATTATTCTTCTTTTTAATGGCTGGACTTCAAGCTTTCATTAAAAAAAATTAAGTTTCTTGCCCCGAACAGTTCTAGAGTTAGACCTTTCAAAAGATATAGGGCCAGATTAAGAAAGGCCTGGTTAGATTGGCACAAACTGTGGCAAGCAGCAGCTTGCACTGATCAGCGGTGTGCCAGGGACCCTGCACCTGATTCACAGGCGGGAGGGGTCCCAGTGCCAAACTCCCACAGTTTGTGGCACAGGTTGCCATCGCCAAAGACAAGGCACACAGGAGATTTGCCACAAGCTGCGGTAAGGTCAGGCAGTATTGTTGCCCAGTGCTGGAGACCTGTCTGGAGGCTGGTGGGTTGTGCAGGCAGCACCAGGGGCTGAGGAGGGCAGGAAGGGGACAGATGGGTGGCAGGGGGTGGCAACTGCTCCCCAGTGGAGACACTGCATGGCCACTGCCATGCCTGTGGTTTCCTGGGGGTCGCCACATGCTGGGAGCCATGGGGGGGGTGGCTCTGTGGGCACCACACCCCAGATGTCTCCAGATGCAATGGGGTACAGGATACCACAGGTGGGTGGTGGCACAGGATCTGTCCCAAACAGCAATGGTTCCGGGGGTGGGGCACCAGTAGTTAGACCAGCCCTGGGCTGGTCTAAGTGTCATGGCCCATGTGTCCTGTGGGGGAGTTTACTGAATCCATCTGAAGGGGATATTGTAGCTTATATCTGCTGCAAGCCCCCTAGCACCATGGTGAACCCCCGGATATGATGCAGGGCCAGCGCAGACCCTGTTTGCCACAAGTGGACCTGACATTGCTGCAGCCTGCCTTCCTGAATTGCAGGTAGTGCAATTTTTGATGCATGGTGCCACTTTGAATCGGACTGATGCAGGCACCTCGTGTTAAATTTTTGGCTTTTTAAATCGGGCCCATTTTCTTTAAAATGTGATGACTCTAGAACCGCTAGGGCTAGAAGCTTAATTATTTTATTTTTATTTTTATGTATTATTTCGTTATCCTCCTCCCATGTCTCCCCATCAGCCTCTCCTTTGGACTATCAGTGGTCTTGTTCCACTTACCGCTCGCTTGCGCTCCGCCCTTGCCGCTGTCCACCACCTCAAATGGCAGCCACCCTGGGGTAATCCGGTGACCCTTCACCGATGGGTTCTCCTCGAGGAGAAAGACACCAGTAGAGGCTGACCAGCACAACTACTTGACCCTGGGTGCTGCTGAGGTAGTCTCTGGGGCCCGACCAGGGCACTCAAGGTGGCAGAGGGACCAGATGGCTGTCATCCGGTCAAGTGGAGGAGAATTTTCCCTTTTCTCCCCAGGGGCGCAGCGTGCCATAACATCCAGGGCATACGCTGACATCTGCCATGCCCCCCTAGTTAGTCGCTTCAGTGCTGCTATACTCCTGGTCTCTACGGAGTCAGCAGACCCAGACTGCATCCCACCCTCCCGCTGGAGAAGGCAAGCTGTTGTCAGATGCTCAAGCCATCTCTCCTGGCCCTCCAACAACCCAGGTCCGCTCCCGAACCCGGGTCGCCAGTGTCGCAAGCAGAAATCCAACTGCTGTGCCGACAGGCTGGCTTTAATTGTTTTTTAAATGAAATCTTGCAGTCAGTTAAGTAGATATATCATTAACATACCACTACAGCAACCATATATTGATATTAAAAACAAAATGTTTCATATCAATATTTTATTTTATTTTTTATTTATTAATTTTTTTATGCACCCTACGGCCCCCGGCATCCTTCTGGGGTACACACTCGGCAGGGGCCTCTACTCCCTGCCTGAAACCCATGCTGCCAGCTTCCTCCCCTGAACACCCAGGCAGGTCCAGCCCCCTAGATCACCCCCCCCCGGGGTGGGCCCACCCTCCCTTGGTGGCCTTTATGGAATTAGAGGGGCCTACCTGGGTGTCAGATCAGCCATGAAATCCCCTGGTGCGCTGGGCCGGACGTGGGATGTGGCCCTGCCTCTGGAGTCCCCTTCATCTCCACGGTGCTGCAGAGGGATATTCTGTGGTGTTTCCCCCTTGCAGTGCGGCATGCAGTGATGCCTGCGCATGGCTGCCTTGCTGACATCTGCCACACTCCGCCCCTTATGTTGGCTGGTGTACCTGCAGTGCCCCCCATTACCATCGGGGGCTGCCAGGACACCGAGTGACCCTGGATCCCTCCCCAGGGAGAGGAGAGCTGTCCTCTGGACGTTCCATCCTCCCCCCCCCCACCGACCCCTGATAACCTGAGTCCATCACCGAACCTGGGTCGCCGGCATGGCACGAGGTGTGGCGTCCAGTGCCTCAACCCTCAGCGCCACCAGGCGGCTAATTCATATCAATATTAACAGAATAAAATGGTCCAGTGTCATTTTAACATATTATGTTGACATGCATGTGCATGTAGAAACACAGAACTGTATTAACTATTCAAATATTACAGCTTTCAAAATGTATTTTCAAATATTATAAAATGTCATATAAAATTATTTTTGGAAATGGTCAGAAGATACTGGTGTTTGTTCTAAGACTGAACACATTCTTTTCCAGTTTGTTTGTTTTACAGTATAATTTGTTGTCATACCCTCCAGAAATATAATGCCACCTTCCACCTTTTCTTTCCTCACTGTCACTCCTGAATACAGCCTGTCCCCTATGGTAATGTCCCAGTCATGGTACTGGGTTGCCCATGTTCTGTGATCACCATCAGCTCCAAGCATGTCTCAGCCTGGTAGACAGTGATGTCATGATCACTCCCATTTACCACTCTCCTGACTATTCTTTCTACCCTGTTTGCATCCCTCCCAAGAGAAGCTCACTGCAGGCACTGAAGTATCGACTACCCCTTCTGTCCCTGTATGATGCAGTCCCCTATTATGAGTACTTACCTAGACCTCTCCTTCCCCTTGAACTCCAATGATATATCAGATGTCTTACTATGGGCAGACCTGGGGTCAATTTTCAGAATCCCCAGAAATCAGCGCAAATGTGGGAGAACTGGTGCAAGTGGGCCTTCACCTGTGGGGCCACAATTATTCCTGCGTGCACCGGATTTTCAAAGAAGGAGCCGATTTATGACCAGCACCATGACTGTAACATCTCCCATAGCTGTGCCTGCCGCCTGTGCAGAGCATAGGCTGAAAATATGACTGTCCACTGGTGCAGAGATTTGTTCCACACTGGCGGACTGCAGCACTGGAATTAGTCCCTCTGTCCTTTAAAAATCGGGCCCCTGATCTCTTGGGTGGCCACAGACTAAAATTCACACTGGAGATATTGGAGCAAGTGAATTGCACATGGGTACAAATCAGTTTTTTCTGTTTGCACCTCAGAGTGTCCAACCACATGACCCCTCCTTCCCACACTCCCTTGACAACTGCAGTCCGTCCACCCCCCAGTCGTTCCCCTAGGTATCTGCTGGGGAGTAGGAGTAACGGCTGCCTGCAGCAGTGACCACTGGGAACTGCTCCAGAGATGGCTGCTCTAGAGAAGGGGAATAGATATTGTTATAGGTTGGCAATATCGGTGTTGGAAGGATGTACTAAAAGAGTTATAGGGGCATTGGGAATGCATTAGAGAAGCAGTACAGTGAAGCTGAGAGATGAATATTAACAGGTAACTGCAGACTGTAAACATGAATGAAAATGTACTGACATTGAACTTGATTATGCATTTTCATCAGTTTTGTTTAATATAGTGAGACAACTGCTTAAGAGTGTAAATATGCGCGTAACTGGATGATGACAAACCATGAGAGTGAGGTAGAAATTGTGAGCTATATTGTTAATTGCTAGCTAAATGACTAAATGATGTACTGAATGGGAAAACGAATACTGTGATTGATGTTGGGTTTGAAGTTTTGCTCTGATGCACTGAAAGGAGTGGATGTTGGAGGGTGTCGAACCACTGTGGTTTAATGCTGTATTTTAAACAGGAAAGCCAAAATTACAGTCTGGTTCAAATGAAGACACATTTCATTTTAAATTATATTTTAAAAATGGAATATGACATATTGAAAATTGTACCCATGGAATTGTAGATTCAGCTTTTAAGTCTTTGCAAGGACCATTTCTGACTGAATGTTAGACTTGTTCTGCACTGTGTACTGCTATGCACATACTGCCTGTAGTTAATAGATTTTTGAGCCACAATTGCCACATACAAGCTGTGCATAATAAGCCAAAAATGTTTTTTTTTTTTTTTATAAGGCTGTAAGTGTTCACAGTGTATTATCTGTGTTTCATTTTTTAAAAATATTTTTGGTTTTTGCCTCAGTAGAATTAGGCATATTTACACTGATGGTGGTATTTGCCCAAATGTATATTAACACAGTAATTGCACTGTTAGTGGCTCAGCAGGTAGTACACTAGTCTCTGAGACTGGGAGATCAGAAGGTTGTGGGTTCGGTCCCCACACTAGGAACTCGGGTTAATATCCCGACACTGCAGTGCAGCATGAGGAGGCTGCTGCACTCCTGAAGTGGTCTTTCAGATGAGATGTTAAACCGAGGTCCCATCTGCCTGTTCAGGTGGATGTTAAAGATCCCATGGCACTTCTCGAAAAGAGTAGGGTATTTAATTTTATTGAAATTCACACATATAAACTATACATCAGAACAAAGACAGAAATTAAATGTTAACAAAATACATAAAAAGGGAAAATGAGAAAAACAATTCATTATCATAATTCAAACCGGAAGCTTCCCAAAATAATAATAAAAAAAAATAGATTACTAACAGGTTTTAGAATTTATAATTATATAACAGGTACATCAGAGTCTCGACCCATGGAGATTTCTTCAAACTTGAAACACCAAGTTCCAAGATCTTTCTTTGATCACTTTATGATAAATTCCTTTTACTCCCCATATAATTTTTTGCAGTAATTCTGTAAGGGGTACAGTCTTTTGCTGTAAAGTAAACCAACACCGTGAATTCCAGATGTACCATGTAACAACCATGGGTGGGATATTCAAAGGGGTTGTGCATGGTGCAACAGTGTTGCGACATGCGCAACCCACTGATGCGCTCCGGCGCGATATTCAAAGGGGTAGGTTGCTCTGCACAAGCCCCGATGTGCCGGGGCGCACCAGTAATGTATGCGGCGCAAGTGCAGGCGTGCCCATGCATATAGCAGCACATCAATATTCAGCCGGGATGTGGGCATATGCAGGCACAAACCACCTTGCGCCACCCAGGGGGCACAAAAGATGTGCCGTCAAAAACAGGAACACGTCAGGACACCCACAGGCGGGCTGCCGTGTGCTGGGCGCAACCACGGCGGCCGCCTGATGTGGGTGGCCACCCAACCTCCCGGGACACAGTCTGGGTGTCATGCCCCCCCGCCTGATTGCGGGCACAGGTGTAAATAAATATCCCTGGTGGTCCAGTGGACCTGCTCCTCTGCCCGATCACGGGCATAGTACTTAAATAACCCTGGTGGTCCAGTGGACCTGCCCCCCCTGCCCGATCGCGGACATATGTTTACATTAATATCCCTGGTGGTCCAGTGTATCCGCTCCCCTGCCTGATCATGGGCATAGTACTTAAATAACTCTGGTGGTCAGTGGACCTGATCCCTACCCGATCGTGGGCATGAAATTATCCCTGGTGGTCCAGTGGTACCCCCTCCCACCACCTGAACCCTGCCACCCTGCAAGCCCCGGTCAGCAGTGGGTGGCAGCTCCTACCCACAAGCCGCCCAGCCACCTGCCGATGGTCAGCGTACAGCATGGCTATATGCCTAGTGGTCCCCTGCATGGGCCAGTGGGCATGCGAGACCATACTGTACTACACAGTCGAAATGTGATCCATTTCGCGACTGTGTAGTACAATATGGTCTGCATGACATTGCCCAGTGGACAGCGGGTGTGCTGGCGCCGTGCTATGCGCTGTCGAGGATGTCGGTGGCTGGGTGGCATAGCGGTGAGGGAGCTGCCCTGCTGCTGACTGGGAAAGGGTACGGTGTGGCGGGGCTCAATGGGCAGATGGGAGGGAGGGGTGCCGCTGGGCCTGAGACAGTTCTTCATGTGTGCCAGCAGTGGGCAGGGGCTACTGACCACCAGAATATTATTTCTTATGCCTGCAATCGGGCAGGGGATCATCCACTGGACCACCAAGGATATATTTCTTATGCCACGTGATCGGGGGGATCGATCCACTGACTACAAGGGATATTTATTTTTATGCCCAATGATCGGGCAGGGATCAGGTCCACTGGACCACCAGGGATATTTATTTCTTGCGCCGGTGATCGGGCAGGGGATTGGGTCCACTGGACCACCAAGGATATTTATTTCATATGCCCGCAATCGGGCAGGGGATCGGGTCCACTGGACCACCAGGGATATTTATTTCATATACCTGCGATCGGGCAGGGGATAGGGTCCACTGGATCACCAGGGATATTTTAAACATATGCCCATGATCGGGCGATGGGGCAGGGGGTGTCGGTCCCCAATGGCTGCAGCCTGGCAGGGCACCAGGCACAAGCCACCGGGGATTGGTGCACCGCATGCAAATGGGCCATAATGACATGCAAATGGCCCCATTTGCACCTTGCATACATAATGGCCTCATTTGCATGCTCACGGCTGAATATCGCTCTTGCTGTGCTCGCGCCCAATCGCAGCTGTGCTGGTGCAGCCCCTGCTCCCCTGCTGCCACTTGCACTGGCGCAGTGCCACTGCACCATGCGCAGTGCGTGCGCCCTCAGTTCCATATTCAACAGTGCTGAACCATGGCGCAGCGCCGTTGAATATCGCCTGGACCATGCCCTGGCTCATCCCAGTTGCGCTTGTGCCCCTGCCTGGCGCAGTCTGAATATCCCTCCCCATGAGTATCACTTGTACGGTGGAGGTTTCCCACTTCTTCCAGTTTATATCTAAGTTACCATATAACAATACTTCCAATGTTAAATTATTTAACTTAGGCATGTTCCATTTTTGTGCCAAAATGTTCCAAAATGTTGTAATGTATGTACAATTGAAAAATAAATGAGATGTGGTCTCTAATTGCTGTGAACATTGGGGCCTTGAACACATTCTTTCTGGTAACCACTTGTGTGTTTTGGTTATCTTTTACATTTATTCTATTATGGCAGCATAGCCAATATATATCCCACATTTTTTCTGGCACTCTTAGACAGTTAAGATATTCCAACATTACTGGAATAATATGTACCAGGCAGCTAGGGAATGAGACTTGTTCTCTAAACTTGTTTTGTATAATCTGTTTGTACAGGAATTTCCTATGTTGACTTTTAACCAGCTCAGCTGAAATTTGCCAACTTTTGATATTTACAAAAACCTCTCTTGTGTATTGTGGACTTGGATTAGATTTCTTTATTTGTCTAAGAGAAGCAGTTGTCCACTGTGGGAACCAAGTACCACAGGTAAGTTCATACAAAGGTGTCCATGGTTGTTTCACTCTGGATAATACTGGCCTCAGATTTGTTACTATATACATACAGTAGAACATCACTATGGGATTTACCATCCCTAATCCTCTTGGTTTTTAGGTAGGTATAAAATATTTTGTTTCAAGGGATTTAACCTGCTCCCCCACACAGCCTGGGAGAAAACACTATACAGTGCGACTTCCAGAGTCTCTTAGGTGGGGGAAACAGCAAGCTGATATGTAAGAAAATAGACAAGAGAAATGTTTTTTATTAAATGAACTGTTTTTTTTTACTTATTTGCCAATTATTCCAGTTTTTGACTATTCTCTGTGCTTGGTTGATCTTGGGCTCCCAGTTAAGAATATCTAGGTCCCCTGCTCCAAACAGAATTCCTAGAATAGGGATTGGTTCCTGGGTTAAGGTAATACCTCCCAAATTTTTCAGGATAGTGACTGGATGACCAAATTGTCTTCTTATGCATTTCCTCATATTAAGTGACGTGCCAGATATTAACCCCGAATGCGTGACACATGTCTATACTTTGGGTTACAGAAGCAGTGTTTCTTACTAGTATTGTGATATTGTCTGCGTATGCTTGTGCTACATGTGGAATAATGTATGAACCTATTTTAATACGTGTAAGGTTCAGGGTAGAGTTCAATACTCTCAGAAGAGGATCTGTGCTAAAAACATATAACGAGGGGCTTAGGGGACAACCTTGACGTACTCCCCTTTTAATCTGTACTGTTGACCCTAACCACCCGTTTACCTTGGGGGGTGACAGTTGCTGTTTTATATAATGACTTGCCATTTTATAAAGGAATCTGGGATGCCATAATATGTAAGAATTTCCCATAAATACTGGTGTTCCACTGTATCGAACACTTGTTTCTGATCCAGTGAAAGAAGGAAACCCTCTAAACCTCCATTATTATCTCTTTCTATTACTTCTCATATTAATATTAAAAGATCACTCATTTTCGATTCTGGAATGGAGCATGATTGTGTTTGGGATATGAGGTGAATAGTTGCTTGTAATAGTCTGTTATGTAAGATTTTTTATATGATTTTATAGTCTGCGTTAAGGAGACTTACAGGCCTCAGTTAGATATTTCATTTTCCTGGCCTTTTTAAACAGGAATAGTAACAATTCACTTGCCATGTCCAATGGAATGGAATCATGTTTTAGCATATATGTAAAGTTGAAGCTAATTCTGTGGCTATGGAGGAGCCCACCAGTTTGTATAGCTCAGGGGTCAAGACCATCTTTCTACTTCTATTGCTGAAATATCTTCAGTAAAGGTATCTAATATAAATGAAGGACAAACAGGTATATTAGCTTTAGGTAAAAATCTGACACTGTACTTGTTAGAGTTTTTGTTTGAAAACAGATTTATAGCATGTTGTGAAACTATTCTAAGTAAATTGTCATATCAGAGACTATAGTCCCATCAGAGTCTACAAGAGACTCCATTTGCTAATTTTTATTCTGTCTCTACAGTGTATAAAAGGACAAATAACTTCTGCCCTACCCTGTATACCCAAACTTTACTGTTTTTGTATACCCTCTTGTTCATATGAAAAGCCTGCATTTCTTGCTTTAACTGTTTAATTTGTGCACTAAAATTATGGGCTGACATCCTTGCTAGGGATTATATATTTTTGGAGCTGTTGTCTTTGTCTGAGATATTGTACATGAGCTGTATCTCTCCTATATTTACTCTCTTTTTGCAGAAATCGTTTCAAATTTATTTTTGTTTCTTCCCACCAGAGGGCAGGATTGTCATACAATTCTGTAATGGATTTTTTACATTCAATAAAGTATTGAATATTTTGTGTAACCTCTATGTTAGTCAATAAAGAAGTATTACATTTCCATATGCCAGGGCCCTGCGTAAATGTATCTGACGATCCAAGATATTATGTTAGAAGCTTGTGATCCAAGAATTCGACTTCAGTGGTCTGTACGGAGAAGATATTTAGTGGTTCAGAAATAAAAACAAAGTCTATTCTGGTTGCTGACTGTCCTTTCTCAAGTGTCGTCTGGGCTACCTTATGAACTGACATATAGGCATCCTTTAATTTTGAAGTAAATATAATGTTTTCAAGGTTGACATATCACAGTAAATCTTATTAGTTGTTGTTTGTTTTCCCTATCTTGCTTGTCCAACCTGCAGTTAAAATCACCCCTAAAATTACTGCCTGAGAGGATACCAGGTAAGGCTGGATTGCTTTAAACAAAGTGATTCTTTCTGCTTTGATTTGCGGGGAGTAGATGCTAATAACTCTGTAATACATGTTTGAAATTTTTGTATCTAAAACTAAGGCTCTTCCAGGTATTAGATCTACTAATTTGATTAGAGAAACATGAATGTCTGATCTAAATAGAATTCCTACCCCTGAGCAAGTATCTGCACCAATCGACCAATAGGATGGGCCTACTGCATATGCCACAGTTTTGTAGCATGGCCAATTTCAAATATAGTATGCAGTCTAGTATCTTGCAGAAAAATGACATTTAGATGACTAGACAATAACCAGAACAGCACTATGTTTTTTTTCTGCTGCTTTTTATACTGTTAATGTTGATAGAGCCTATGGTTAGTGATGCAGATGCCATTTTAGAAAAGATGTGATGTTTGCACTCTAGATGTAACTATACTTTCAAGGAGGTTTTTTTCTTGCTCTTCTTGACCTTCTTTGATGCCCTTTCGGTTGTTTTTTTCTGTTCTTCTAGTTCAGACAGGGGATATGCCTTTGAAGACCACAAAGACGAGTCTTCTCACTCTGCATCGGAGACTTCTGGGGTTGTCTGGATTGCCTCATACCTATTTTGTAAAGGTAGTTCTGAAGTTCTAGAGAACTTAGGAGCTGGCTGTTCTGGATGCCTGATTCCTTCTGATCGCTCTTGTACTGGCTTGAGGGGCATAATTGTTGATGTACTTTCTGCAGGTGTTACATCTTCCATAGCGGGGTTACTTTCTCTTCCACATTCTCTGTTGGGGGGGTTCTCATTCTCTATCTGTGAATAGATTAACCTGCTTCTGACTTTTGTTGAGGGGTGATTCTTCGTGCCAGACGTGCCTAGGGGTTGGGGAAAATTCTCTTTGGGCAATGGAACTAACAGTCTTTATTCTACATCTTCAGAGGAATTCTCTTGATTGTGGCTGCCCATGTACAACTTTGGTAAGTGTGCCTCACTGAGTCACATAAGTTAGCATTTTGGTTTGTTTAAACAATTTCCACTTGTATGACCTTACTCCTGACACAGAGTACATTTTACCTGATCGCAAATGCTATTGAGATGGGAGGTGGAGCCACATTTATTGCAATATTTGGCAGGCCTGTGTAAAAGTAGCCCCCTGTCCTTGCTTTAGAAAAAACAATTAGGTAGATGGATTAACCCTGTGTCAGTGGAATGTACAATAACTTTTACCTGTCACCCACCCATCCATATGTGTTCAGAGTCAAATATAGCCTCAGGTGCACCAAGTACTGAAACATCTTTGCTTTAACCAATATGTTAAATCGGTTGCTTACCCACTGTTCCTAAATAATATAGTGATGTTTTTAGCAGGTTTTGATAAGGTATAGTCTCAAAAGGTGCCCAGTGTGGGGTTGCTTCAATATATAGAACTTAGCCCAAAACCTTTATATTCAATTTAAAACTAATATCGAAAGTAGTTTCACCAGACTATTTGCAAGAAATTTCATCGAGTCTTAACAAATTTTTCGCCACAAATACTCTGTCAGGCATAGAATACATGCCTCCTTTGTATAGCAGTCTGACTGCATTATGCCTTTTAGCTGGGTAAATGGGCTGGTGGAAAAGGGATGCATATGGCCTTGATGTAGTTCAATTTATCAGGTTTTAATGCGCTTCTGGGCCCCACCAGTGCAGCTGAAGTAGTCGATGGTAGATTACTGACAGCTTGAACAGTTCTTACTCGTGTTAGGTAACTATAATATTGGGTTATCTGACAGTCTAAGTTCAGTAGTTAAATGCAATGGAGAGTCACAACCATTTGTCTGTTCTCTCTCTGTTTGGTTGTTACTAGCATTATTTTGAGGTAAGTCAATTGTAATTACCTCGGGTTGATGCATTGGAGAGGTGGTAATAGGCATTGGTCCGGACTTCCATTGCCAGTTTTCGGAAAGAACCCATCCGACGCCTTCAAGCGCTGAGCTGACAGTCCAGGTTTTCTGTACAGTTGTAGATTCTGAGGGACGTCTTAGGGCAGACCTGTGGTCCATATGTGCCATTCCTGATGTTCCCTCTATACATTTTACTGCCTTTTGTGGTTCGTGTCGGTCTCTTGACACAAGCAAGCTGGTTCCTGCCTTAGAAATCTGTGGTGTTTTCTGCTCGTTTTCATTACTTTCATTCATCTGCTGTTGTATAGGCGTAGTACTACTTATATCCGACTTTTGCACAGTTTCTATAATGGGAGCTCTGTTTTGTATTTGTTCAAGAGCTTTTTGCAGTGCTACCTGTTTCTGCTGAGATAGTGCTTCATTTTGCATTAGCTGCTCTATGTTAGAGATTGACATTTCCATGGAGTTTGCATTCAGTTCATCTAGCACGTCATCGTAGCTTACTGATGCTGTTTGTTCAGGCATCTTAAAGAGCATCTTAGTTCCTGAAGACATTTTCTTGGCATCTGAATTCTTTTCTGTATTTAATCTTGTAGTCTCGTTGGTCTCAAGCACAGGTGAGGCAAGGGATGAGACCGTCTCTCTGGCCTCCTCAGCTTCCATCAGCTCCTCAGACTCCTCCACAGCAGCGATCTTGGCCAAAAGACCAGGGTGACAGAGATTCCCCTACTGGCGAGTAGGGGAATTTCCCTGGTGCTTTGGCCAAATTTCCCCCATTTACTGAAAAAAATACCACTTACAGCTTAATCTAGTTCAAAGTCAGTTGGCATTCATCTGTATCCTCCTCCCCCCGGGTTGTGCCTGAAAATAGGCAAGAATTTGTCTAGTGCACTTACCCGGTCAACAAAAACTAAATCAATAAAATAAAATAAAAAATGTTATTTCAATTGTTCCAACAGGCTGTATGGTTGCTCATATACTTCAACAGTAGATGTAACAAATAGGCTAATAACACAATGTGTATATACACTGTAAAAGAGACTTTCCCCTGTATCTCTGCACACTTGTTTGTAAAATATTTTCTGTTTATCTACATACCACCATCATGCCTTGATACAGCTTGATTACCACAAAAAGCCAGCCATATTTTGGTGGAATATAAATGTGAAAATTATACTGAGTAAGATTCAGGAGTGGAGCATCCTCTTTCTTGTTACATGGACCTTTTAACTTTTGTGGTTGTTCCTCTGATCCACACCAACATTCCTCTCCTGTAGGGGACTGGGCATCCTAAGACACCATTTGCTTCTTCATGGTTCTTGAGTGGGAACGGACATTGGCCTCAGAGGAGATCCCTACACTGTTCTCAGCTAGGCTATATACTGTACAAGGTTAGCAGTGGAGGATGGGGGATGGAAGGATGAAAGGGCAATAATAAGGGGAAAATTTACGATTCCAGTTGAGTAGTGTCTTCTGAAAGAGAAGACGTATTGTACTTTACAGAATGCATCCCAGGTCATGTTGGTTTTCTCTTTGATTAATATGAGACCATGCTGCCAGGTTAGAGCAGTCCTCACTTTCAGTGTGGCAGCTTATGTGATTTGAAAGTCATTGCCACTAAATCAGCAGCTGGATTTGAAATGGAAAAAAAAAAACTTGTTTTAAGAGGCCCTGGTGTGCAATCTTGTGGTGTGATGAATTGGGTCATTTTACTTCTCTATTAAATATCGAATTTATCTCAAAGATTTTGTTACATGTAATAGAGTGCCTTGATCTAACCTGTATGATCTATTTTATGTTGCATTGCATCACATCTTTACGGTTGACTGCCAGTCCAAACAATAAACTGTAAAATCGGTAATGAAAACTGAGAGTGCTTCAAGCAGTCTGCATTTATTTGTTCAAGAGGTTGATTAAAATAGCCTTGATAAACAAAGATGAGGATGTTCTTATAGCAGTTCAGAGCAGGACTGATGACTCATCAGTTCCATTTGTTGTATGTGGAATAGTCTGTGCCACTGCAAAGAAAATGTTTCTATTTTCATCCTCTAGAGCTAGAGGATGAATCCATTTCTTAGACATGACTGCCCCCACACACACACACACATATATACACACACTCACAGCAGTGCTTTGGCATTGAAGCACTCTGCATTGATAGCACTACACAGGTTGCTTTCTGTTCCTGCTCTGACCTTGAAATAGCTGCAGTTAAGAACGAATGGAAATGGTGAAAGATTGTAGCCTATGGGCACTGATCTCAGAAATCTCACTGGTCGCCTGCCATGCTTCATGCAGAAGGCTGATATGTTTCACCCTCTGCTTGCAGAGGTAAGCCATCTTATAGTTAAAGACTGTGTTCAGTCATCAGAATATCAAATTATTTAATTTTTTCAATAAAGATAAATAAGCAAAAGTGTGTGTGTGTGTGTGTGTGTGTGTGTGTGTGTCTGTGTGTTGGGGGTCCTTATCATTTTGATGCTGGTATCCATTTCATATTCTGACTGCATTATTTTTGCTCTACTGTGCTTTCTTATCATGCTCTATTAACCAAGCAAATAGATTTTCTGTATATAGAAAAACATATGGCGCTGTAAATCCTGTGTCCGCTACTGTTCAACATAGTTATGGCTGTTGCCTCTATTATTGCTCACATAGTTTTAACTGAGATCAATTAGAATAGGGAATGGCTGTGCTATATTAGAACACAGTAGAGAAAAGATTTATGGAGCAGGGCTATTTTCATTCTTGCAGTCACTGAGTGAAAACATTTATGTTTAAAAATCATTCTTTAGAAGTATATTGTAGTAGAATAGTGAGAAATATAATCAAAATGCATGTGGGTGTGATTGCAAGTAAAAAGGTATATTCTGAGTACCTAGAGGCCAGTGGGGCAGAGGACCCCAGGCAGCATGGATTCAGAACGGGAAGGTCATGTCAGATGAATGTAATAGATTTCTTTGACTGGGTGACCAAAGTACAATAGTAGACCAGGGAGGGGCTGTGGACATGGCTTACCTAGACGTTAGCAAGGCATCTGACACAGTCCCACACAAGATTAAAAACAAGTTAGCCAGCCTGGGAGTGGGTCCCATGGTGGTAGCCTGGGTAACAAATTGGCTGCAATAACAGGACACAGACAGTAAGACGGAGTCCACTCTGAAGAAAGGGGATTACTAGCGGTATCACAGGGTTCAGTACTGGGACTGGTCTCTTTAATGCCTTTATAAGTGACATTGCAGAGGTACTGAAGGAAAGTATGCCCTTTGCAGATGACACAAAGATCTGCAACAGGGTTGATACACAAGGTGGGTGGAAAGGATGAGAAGGGACTTGGCAAGGTTGGAGGAATGGTCAGAAAAATGGCAGCTTAGATTCAGTGCAAAAGTGCAAAGTAATGCACCTGGGAAACAAAAACCGGGGAAAATGCATGATGGGTGGGAGGTACTAACAACAACAAAAATGGAGAGGGACCTGGGTAGTCACATTAGATGACCTAAAGGTAAGCAAGAATGTGAGAAGGCAGTAGGGAGGGCTGGGGATACTGGGATGTATAGGGAGAGGCATCACCAGTAAAAACGAGAAGTTGTTATCCCTCTGTACAGACAGTTGGTGAAACCCATCTGGAGTACTACAGAGCAATTCTGGAGAACCCATCTGCACAAGGACATAGGCAGGATGGAGGCAGTACAGAGGAGGGCAACTAAAATGGTGCAGGGTCTGCAGCAGAAGCCATATGAATAGAGACTGAAGGAGCTTAATTGTATACCCTTGAGAAAAGGAGGAGGGGAACATGATAGAAACTTTCAAGTACCTCAGGGAATCAACAAAGTCCAAGAGGTAGCACCTTTCAGGAAAAGAGATGTGCAAGAACAAGGGGCACAATTTGAAGATAGAGAGAATGGCTCCAGGGCAACATGAGAGCCTTTTCATGGAAGGGTGGTGGGAGCATGGAACAGCCTTCTTGAGGAGGTTGTGGGGTCAAAAACAGTGGGGAATTCAAAGAATGCATGGGACAGACATCAGGCAATTCTGGTGGGGGTTAGGAAGACGTACAGTAGGTTGTTGATTAACTAGGATCTGTTGCTTATCCAGTAGGTGAAATCGCAGACTGGGTGGGGCCAAGTGGTTCTTATCTGCCATTAAAATCTATGTTTTCTATGTTTCTGTATTGACTCTCTTCCAGGTACTGCTCTTTAAAGTTACAGCACAATGTTAAATACCACATGCCAGTCAAAACACATTATTCTCATTCACTTTATGGATGATGTGCAAGAATTATTTGTAAACAAGAGGAAGTTTTATGTTGGGAATAGTCATGTACTAGAATTTTGGGAGGTGGGTTGGGCTTCTGTGAATTCTGTTCCTTTCACAGAACTGGTAAAGGACACCCCTTTCTCACACTATACTGTTCCTTTCCAGGACAGAAAAAAATCTTACACAGTTCTGAGAAGGCAATTAGATTAGATAGATAGATAGATAGTAATTAGATAAATGCAGGCATATGATTTAATGTAACTATTGAAAGTTTTATACTTTTACTGACTGTCTTGTCTTATGTGGTAGATTGCTATATTATGATCTTGGTTTTATATGCTCTGTAATGTGATTGTGGAAATGTTTTCTGATTATTTTGTTTTAAAGAAATTGTACAGCACTTGAGCTCCGGAAGGGGTGGGGGTGGGGCTTTATAAATAAAGTATCTATCTATCTGTCTGTTTATCTGTCTGTCTCTATCTGTCTGTATGTCTATCTAGCTGTCTAGCTCTATTGTGCTTTTCCCAAGCTGAAAGCACTTTTATGCATAACATAGAAACACAGAGACATAGACAATGCCAGCAGAACAAAAAGACCAAGGGTCTATGTCGTCTGCCCGTGGTTCCCTATCTGCCTCAGGACATAACGTCCATACAGGGCTTTATCTCTCCTGCCCATCCGCTGCTTCCCTCCCTGCTGTTACTGTCCTGAGTAACCACCAAGCTCTTCACACTGTCCCAGTCATGCTCGAAACCATTTATGGTCTTGGCACACCACATCTGCTAGAAGACTGTTCCATGGCTCCACCACCCTTTCCATAAAATAGAACTTTCTCAGATGTCTCTTAAAATGACCCCACCAGTTTCCATTCATGGCCACAGGTTCTTGAATCTTTACTCCTGCTAAATAATTTCCAGCAATGTGCTCTTGTTTATTCCTTCAGGAACTTGAAGGTCTCTATTATATCTGCCCCTCTCTCGCCTGGTCTTCAGCGACTACATGTTCAGTGGCTTGAGATGGTCTTCATAAGATCTGCCCTTTTGGCCCTGAATCATCTTGAGTCACCCAGTGTTGCACCGTCTACAGCCTGTCCCTGTCTTTCCTTAGTTGAGGACTTTAGAACAGAGTATAGTATTCCAGGTGCGGCCTCACATGTGACCTATATAGAGGTAGTAATACCCCCTTTTTCCTGCTGCCAGTACCCTTTTCACTACACCCAGCATCCTATTAGCTTTGCTATAAGCCTTGTTACATTGGCTTAATTGTTTGAGGGAGGGAGTCACTAATGATGAGCCACAGGTCCCTTTCTTTTGCTGTAGTGCTCAGTTTAACCCGTCCCATCCAGTACTCTGTTCTGGGTTTTTTGTTCCCCAGGTAGATTACCTTGCACTTCTTGGTGTTCAGTACTGAGCATTCGTGTTTTTGATTGACCATTGGTCATTACAAGATAATAATTTTTTTTTAATAACACTATAGAAAAATATTGCACATATCTTTTACTGAATGCATAAAACTTATTTCTGATTAGCAGTGCGATATAGATATATCACATTTAATTTATGGCAGCAATCATATTCCTGTGCCTGAGCAGAGCCTCCATAAATCTGACTAACATCCTAGCATCCACCACATTTGTAGGCTTCATAGGATTTCCATGCAATCTTGTGACAAGGCATTATATGGTTAATTAAATTTCAATGGGCTGACACAACTTGATGTGGAGTTATGCTTGTACAGTGTTTGATAGACTTTGACCAGTCACTCTCTCTGCTCGTGGGAACTACCACCTATTCGGGGTACTGTGAAGGCAATGAACCCTCGAGGAGGTTCCAACTCTAGAGGTGCCAAAAGGAAGGATTCCCTTAGGCTAAAAGGTACCTTAGGAAGGAGCCCTGCAGAGAGGTGTGCCACTGGAGGAGGCAGGGAAGATGGTGGGGCAAAGAAAAAGTGCTTCTGAGTGAGGCTGGAAGGAGCTGACTGATATAGCTCTCAGGAGGGGCATGGTTGGTTGCTCCTGCCGATTGAACTGCAGGCATAGACTTTCAATAATTTCAACTGCCAAACCTTAAGCCATCTCTTTAGCCTTTGTAGAGCCCGCTGCATCTCCCTGATTCCTTCATAGCTTGCTCTCACACTACCACAGAGCTTTGTGTCAACAACCTGTCCTGGGTACCTTCTCCATTGTCGCTGATGAACATATTGAAGAGGACAGGACCCAGGACTGATCCCAGCAGCACTTCACTCGTAACCTTCCTCTCTTCCTATTTGATCATGTTTACCACCACCCTCTGCTGTCTCTCCTTCAACCAGTTTCTTATCCATCTAACTATGTCCTTAGCTATGCCCAGCTCCTCCAGCTTCCTCAGCAGTGTGGCACCGAGTCAGAAACCTTACTGAAATTGAAGCAGAGTAAATCCAGTGTGGCTGTTATCTACCACCTTCATTACAAAGTCAAAGAAAACTATCAGGCTGGTCTGAAATGACCTCCCTGCCACAAACCCATGCTGTTTACTATCCTGTAGACTGTTGCTCTCTAGGTAATACACAAGGTTCTGTTTGACTAATGACTCCATAGGTTTATCCGCTACAGGGGCAAGGCTGACAGGTCTGTAATTCTGCTCCTTGCCCCCCCACTGTGTAGCAGGACTTTGCCCACTACCCTGCAGTCTTTAGAATTACACCTGTTTGAACTGAAATACTGAATAGGCCCACTGGGGTTCAACCAGTTCTGCTGCCCATTCGTTGAGCATCCTTAGGTGCATCCCATCCAGCCCTGGGGCCTTATCTACATTATGGGCTTCTAGCCCCTTCTGGACCCTTTCTTTGGTAAAAACTGGCTACCCAGTTTCATGAATCCCCCAGACAACTGCCTTGATGCCACTTTCAGGCAGGGGCTCGCTGTCTTCCATTGCGAAGATAGAGCAGAGGTAATTGTTAAAGATGGCTGCCTTTTGTTGGATCCACAACGGGTGCTCAACAAAATATTTGTCGAACACCCCATCAGCGACACCAGCAGGTCGACCACATTCTGCAGTCAGCTGCTGGTTCCCACATGCTGACTGATATCAATGGAGTTGAATGGAGGGTAGTAGAAGAGTAAAGGGGTAGTAGAAGAGCAAAGGGGTAGTAGAAGAGCAAAGGGGTAAGAAGGGGTAGCCAGGGGAGAGAGTATAGCTGGGCTGCAAGGATAAGTACTCTATTGCTCAGAGGTAGGTGAAGGGGATAAGTACCTTAGTGCTTAGAGGTAGGTGGAGGGGCAGGCAATAAAAGATAGTTGAGGTATAGTGTAATTGAGTGATGAGTGTGGAATACAGAGGAAAGATGGAACTGAGGTTAGTTTAGGTTGGATTTAGCCTGTTTAACCAGGGATTGAAGGGAAGAAAGCCTTTGTATGCTGGGGATGGGAAATTAGGAACAGGAACAAGTAGGGGAGGTGTAGTTATGTAGGAGGGAGGGAGGAGTTATGTAGTAGTCTCCTGTGTGGAACGGTGTTGAATGCCTTACTGAAATCTAGATAGGCTATGTCCACTGCTCTACCCTGACGTAGTTTACTGGTCACCCTGCCAAAGAACTCTACCCCCCCCCCGTGAATCCATGCTGCTTGGGTCTTTCAATCTACTGGATTTAAGATATTTCACAATCCTTTCTTTCAGCAGTGATTCCTTGAACTTTCCCACCACCAAAGTCAGGCTAACTGGCCTATAATTGCCAGCCTCTTCACTGCTACCACTTTTGTGAAGAGGGACTACATCTGCCCCTCCAGCCCTCTGGGACCACTCCTGTTTCAATGAGCTGTTAAAAGGACTGTCAGAGGTGTAGCAGTACCTCCCTGAGCTCCCTCAATACCCTTGGATGAAACCCATCTGGCCCCACTGTTTTGTCCACTTTCAGATTTGCAGCTCTCTTTAGACCTCGCTCCTCTAAAATTTGGACTAGTGGCCACCTCCCTCTCCCTCCCTCCTTTTGGCTTGTTACATTTTTGTACACTCCCATCTTTTTCTTTGTGAACACTGAACAAAATCATTTGTTCAGGATGTCTGCTTTTTCCTGCTCCCCCTCTACACCGTTACTCCCTTCCTTTGTTAACCTTACAATCCCACCCTTGGCCTTCCTTTTTTCACTAACATACCTACATGCAAAAGACTTGACAGTCCATAGTTAAACTAACACATTTTCTGTCCGGTCCTGAGATATAGCCACCCAACCACTGCTTCCCATACGAGGGTGGTGTATCATGGAGTATGTGGTTGGGATTAGATCACCTGCAAAGACAGATCCAGCATTATTGGAGACTGGAAAGGGCACCACAATCTGCACAGGGGTTGTGTACAGACCCCCATGTCAGGGGGAGGGAATGGAGAAGGATATGATAGAAGGCATTCTTAGAATGGCAGAGAAAGGGGAGATACTATTGATGGGAGACCTGAATATGCCAGATATTAACTGGAGCACATTTGCTGTAGCCACATCCAAGAGCAGGGCCATTCTTGATGCCATACAGGTGGCAGGCATTAGACAGCTAGTTTCAGAACCCACTCGTGAGGGAGCAATCTTAGACCTCGTACTCTCAAATGAGGGCAGTGAGAGGATCTCAGATCTAGAAGTGGGTTGCCATCTGGGGACAAGTGACCATCAAACAGTGTGGTTCACGTTAAACTCAGCTACAGAGTCAAGCCATACAAAAGTGAGGGTACTGGACTTTAGGAGAGCTGACTTTGGCAAGATGGGAGAGTGCCTCAGAAAAGCACTAGCAAACAGGCTAGAAGGAGGTGTGGAGCAACAATGGGAATCATCAAAACTGCCATCACAGAGGCAACAAGCCTTTGTGTGAAGCAAATAAACAAATCAAAACAAAGAAAAAGCCACTATGGTTCTCAAAAGAGGTGGCTGTGAGAGTCAGGAAGAAAAGATAGCATTCAAGTATAAGGAAACACAGAAGGAGCAGGACAGAAGCTGTACCAGTTAAGGCAGAAGAAAGCAGGAGGAAGTCAGAATAGCAAAGGCCCAAACTGAGGAAAAGATAGCCAACTCAGTTAAGAAGAGGATAAAACCTTTTATAGGTACATCAATGAAAGACAAAGGAGAGGGATAAGTGAGGCTGAATAGAATGAGACGGTGGGTGGGCAGAGGGGACAGTGAAAAGCAGAGATACTGAACGAATATTTCTGCTCAGTATTCACAAAGAGGAGGGGAAATGCCTAATCCAATTAACAGAAGCACTCTTGATAGGGGGTTGATCCCAGTCCTTTCACAGAAGAAAGGGTTCTGCAAGAACTCCTAAAACTGAAGGTGGACAAAGCAATGGGTCCTGATGGAATTCACCCAGAATTCTAAAAGAATTAAGGGAGGAACTAGTGAAACCACTGGCTACTCTTTTAATAAATCATGGGAGGATGGTGTAGTACCCGAGGACTGGAGGAAGGAGGATGTGATTCCCTCTCTAAAAGTGGGACCAAGACAGAGGCAGGAAACTACAGACCTGCCAGTCTGACCTCTGTAGGGAAAGTGATGGAGTCACTTCTGAAGGAAAGAATAGTTGAGTACCTAGATGCCAGTGGAGCACAGGACCCAAGGCAGCATGGATTCACAGTGGGAAGGTCATGTCAGACAGATCTAATAGATTTTTTGACTGGGTGACCAAAGTAGTAGACCAGGGAGGGGCTGTGGACATGGCCTACCTAGACTTTAGCAAGGCATTTGACACAGTCCCACACAAGATTAATAGTCAAATTAACCAGCCTGGGAGTGGGTCCCAGGGTGGTAGCCTAGTAAACATTGGCTGCACAACAGGACACAGAAGGTAATTGTAAATGGAGTCCACTCTGAAGAAAGAGAGGTTACTAGTGGGGTACCGTGAGGTTCAGTATTGGGTCCAGTCCTTTTAATGTCTTCATCAGTGACATTGCAGAGGGACTGGAAGGAAGTATGCCTTTTGCAGATGACACAAAGATCTGCAACAGGGTTGATACAGGAGCGTGGAAAGGATGAAAAGGGACTTGGCAAGGTTGGAGGAATGGTCAGAATTATGGCAGCTAGAATTCAATGCAAAGAAGTGCAAACTAATGCACCTGGGAAACAAGAACCAAGGGGAAGAATACACAATGGGTGGGGAGGTAATAACAACAACAAAAAAGGAAAGGGACCTGGGGGTAATCATATCAGATGACCTTAAGGTTAGCAAGCAATGTGAGAAGGCAGTAGGGAGGGCTGGGGGTATACTGGGATGTATAGGGAGAGGCATCATCAGCAGAAAACAGGAAGTTGTTATCCCTCTGTACAGACAGTTGGTGAGACCCCATCTGGAGTACTGTGTCCAGTTCTGGAGACCCCATCTCTGCAAGGACATAGACAGGATAGAGGTAGTCCAGAGGAGGGCAACTAAAATGGTGCAGGGTCTGCAAGAGAAGCCGTATAAGGAGAGACTAAAGGAGCTTAATATGTATACCCTTGAGGAAAGAAGGGAGAGGGGGGACATGATAGAAACTTTTAAGTACCTCAGTGGAATCAACAAAGTCCAAGAGGGTAGCATCTTTCAGAAAAAGAGACTTGCAAGAACAAGGGGACACAATTTAAAGATAGAAGGAGGGCAGTTCAGGGGCAATGTGAGGAAGTATTATTTCACAGAGAGGGTAGTGGATGCATGGAACAGCCTTCCTGAGGAGGTTGTGGGGTCTAAAACTGTGGGAGAATTCAAGAAAGCATGGGACAGACATAAGGCAATTCTTGTGGGGGGTAGGAAGAAATAGGCTGTTGGTTAACTAGAATCTACGGCCTATCCTGTAGCTAGGGAAATGGGCAGACTAGATGGGCCAAGCGGTCCTTATCTGTCGTCAAAGTCTATGTTTCTATGTTTCTATTATCATCCATCCAGGGCTATATGATAAATACCAGGTCAGCCTCCTCATATTCAATAAAATTACAGATATTCGTAGTTTTAGTAACTATCAATCTGACATTCAACAGCACTGCCCATGCTGGAAGGGGTTGGTCATCTCACACATCATCCACATTTGGGCTACAAGCAGAGAGAGGAATTTGTATCTGACAGGACGCATCCCTGCCACAGGTTGCCCATCTCTTATCCCTTCTCTTAGTCGCCACAACCCTGTCCCTCATTTTGCTTCTTAAAATCCTTAGTGCCCTGCATTTAAAGAGAGAACCTCCCTCTGCAAAAGCCAGCATATATGTTCCCTGAAGGACATAACTGCCTAAGCCTTCTAGAGGAATTATGGTAGACAACAGTTATACTAACACCCCCCAGCTGTCACTCACCACTCACAGACTAAATACAAGCAGTGCGAAACAATTTAACTGCTAATTCCCTCATTTACTGTAAATAAGCCTTCAGACTAAAGGCATCAGTCACTTCCCCTCCCAGGTGCAAATAATAGACAGATAACACAGTCTTATGAATAGTTCAGGGTAAAATTCCCCAATGTAAAATAGACGTTTCTGTAATTCAGCCTGCACTCTCACCAAGTCAGCTGGTGGGAAAATGTCCAAAATTTGGAATCAGTGTCACAGTTTAAACTGATAAATGGCAGTAATACTGAGGTCCAGTGTAAAATGTAAAGCATATTTAGTACCAAGGTAAAGGTCTTTTTAAACATGCCATATATGCCTACTAACATTTATTCCAGATTGATGAACAAATGTCTGTCAGAATGTCGTGTGGCTACAAACCTCTTTGTGTGAAGGTAGGTCCAAATAGTCCAGGATAAAGAGACTTCTTATTCAGGACTCAGAAGGAGCCATGAAAGGTAAATGTCTGACATGCACAGACGTTCTGGCTCACCTGAATTTTGGGAGAATAGGAGCGCTCTCGTCCTGACTACAGCTCACCTTTGTGATAGATTTTCCAGGTGTCATCTTCATTTACCTCCTGTTGTCGGGCAGGGTCCACCCAAAAACTATGGCAAAACCCCTCAGAATGAAGCCACTACCCCAGCTCAGTGGCTCCCAGCTTGCCTCACAGCCAGAAGCACCACTGGCAAGCATTCTGTTTTGCAAGGATTTACTGTATCACTCCTCTCCACATACTAAGGTTCATACTAAGGCTCGTGAAAGAGCAAGGAGGCCAGAGCCCATAATGCTCTTATACTAAGCCAAATGGTAATAGGACAGGTCATAACCTGCATTGACGATTTTATCCAGTCTGTTTTAAAGATACTCTTAGCTTCACTAATAACAAATATCTATTGGTAATTTATTCCAAGGACCCACATTTCTATGCAAAAGTATTGACGGCTAGTATGTTTTGTGACGAGATCGCCAGTTCTAAAGTGCTGCATCATATTTCTTTTTATATAAAATGTATTAATGACTGTCTGCTGAAAAATCAAATGCTGTAGGAATGACCTCACTCATCCCCCCAGATATCAGCTGACAGATGCAGGCCAAGAGAAATGCTGACAGCATGTATCATACACACTCAGTTTTCAGAGACAATGTGTTACATGGAAGACTTTAATCAAGGATCCTGTTTCTCTGAGTTAATTACAGAGTTGTTTAAGTTAACTTTGTTAAGAGGGAAATCATAAAAAAGGTTTATGATGTTGAAGAGAAAACACAGGTTATTACACAGAGGTGAGAGGTGTAAATGCTCATATGAAGCCTGTGTGAGGAGGATCAGCATGAATCAAAAGATTGTCATTGAAATTGAGTTATGCTAAGGTTGCAGAATTAATGCTTTGAAATTACATCCTGTGGTTGTATAGAAATATATATTTTTTTAGATATTTTGACAGGGAGGAGCTAGAGGACCTCATGCAAAAGAGGTGGGCAAAACCAGCTTTTAAAGATTATTCTGTTTCACTACAGACACACTTTTATCTGACTCTGACCATGAAAACATCTGAGCACTGAAAACAGGCATTTAGAAAGCTAGACAAAATCTAAATATTGTTGTAGGAATTGCACTGTTTTAAACCTTGTTTTGTTTAAAGATATGTATGTCTTGATATAAGAGTTCTGTATTGTATGTTTGACATATTATTATATATTTTAGTAAAAACTCTAATTTTAGAGCATACCTGGTCTTTCTTTGAATAGCGTTCTTTTGCTAAGAAATATTTATGGTTATAGCAGACAGCAGACATAAGCTTGTATGGTGGTACCAAACTGGAAAGAGAAGCGTTTTAAATCTGAGGTCTTTACTAAAGTTTTAAGGGTTCATCTCTGAATACCTGGTTAGGTGCCCGTAGGCAAAGATATCTGGCCCCCCGAAGACAGATTTATCTGAGCCTGTGCATTGGGTATGCTAACAAGAGGTTAACAGTTTGAATCTCTCCAGAACTTGGAGTCCAAAGATTGATCCGAACTCACAAAACAGACAAGAGGGTTACCTTGTCTGTTACACTGTTCACAAGACTGCGCTCAGAGGTTGGCACTTTGGGAGTAGAGGGCCTGATCTGCTGAGTGAATCTGTGACAGATTGGTTGGCAGCGGTGGCATAATTTTGGTATCACAAGCTTTATTGTTCTGTGTCAGCTGAGACTGTAAGCTCTTGCAAAGAAAGAAAAGACAGAGTTTTATTTTAAAAGGAAACAGAACTATATATAACTTGGTGTACAGTCAAGTTCCTACCTATTTAATTTTTTTTTCTAAAGTGCAAAGTCAGAGTAGCCGTAGTCAGGGAAGAAGAAGATGGCTTCCGACTACAGCAGGCACACTGTAGATTACTTGAAGCAGTTGTGCGGGGACAGGGAAGTCCCGTTCGAGGTGACAGCCAAAAAGCAAAACTTCATAGAGGCCCTGATGCTAGCAGATAC
Organism: Neoceratodus forsteri; assembly: GCA_016271365.2. Lineage (NCBI taxonomy): Eukaryota > Metazoa > Chordata > Ceratodontiformes > Ceratodontidae > Neoceratodus > Neoceratodus forsteri. The sequence goes on from CM028133.1 coordinate 441,388,328, forward strand.
CCAGAGCAGCGAGTCACTGACTGTGACTGAAAAGGACAGCAGGGCCACTGTCAGTGAAGGCCACAGCAGCAGGGAATGGCCACCAGTATCCTGAATCCAGAGGTACTCAAACTGCAAATTGAGTTGTGCAGGATGGAGTTGGAGTCCCAGGAGAGGAGAGAGAGAGAGAGAGCGAGAGAAGCGAGAGGCAGACCTTGAGGCAGAGCGAGAATGCAGAGAGGCAGAGTGAGAATGCAGAGAGGCAGAGCGACAACAGAGGAAGGCAGACCATGAGGAGCACAAACGCCAGCGAGCTGCAGAGGAGAAGAGAGGAACGCCAGAGGCAACACAAGCTGGAGAAGATGCGACTCCGACCAGCGGCACCAGAGCAGGTAAGTGGTATGGGTTTAACTGGGACTGCAGGACTGGGTTACAAATTGAACTCCAAATTAATAGCTGAGTGTAAGGAAGGGGAGGACATGGACGCCTTTTTAAATTCTTTTGAAAAGTTTGTATTCAGGCTAAAATTCCTAGAGAGTCCTGGAGCTTCCAGCTATCCCCGCTACTTACCGGGAAAGCTTGAGATGCATTGGGTCAAATGGACAATGAAGACAGCAATGATTACAGCAAGCTAAAAGCTGCACTGTTAAAAAAGTTTTAATTAACTGCTGAATCATACAGAGCTAAATTCATAAGCTCAGGAGAAGCTCTGATATGAGTTACGAGGAGCAGCTACTAAACAACGCTAGTTTTTAAAACGTTGGTGGGAAGGAATTGAGGCAAATTCTGTTGATAAAATTGGAAAATGTGATTTTATTAGAACAGTTTTATTGGGCATGCTCAGCAGAGCTAAAAACCTGGCTAGAGGACCGAGATCCAAAAACAGTGCAAGAGGCTGCTGAACTCTCAGACCGATAGGCCAAGAGCAGACCTGCTCTGAGCATGAATGGGGCGGGCGTGGCTATGCAGAAAGGGAAAAGCGCACCTTCAGGGCAGCTAAAACTCTCACTGCCTCCACCGAAACCAGTTAGGCCCAGGTTTCAATGAAAAGATTTCTCTGAAGTAAGAAATGCCTGTTGGTTGTGTAAAGAAACTGGGCATATTGCCAGTCAGTACCTCAAAAAGGCGAGCCATAATACATAACAGGGTGCTAGAAGAGAAGTGGGTTGTTTGTGTGTCCCTGGAAGCATGCCAGTGAACATGAGGGAACACATGCACCCCATCATGGTGAATGGGGTACAGACGCAGGGGTTAAGGGACACAGGGGCATCCCTGACATTGGTAAAGGGGGATCTGGTACAGCCTGGTCAGCTTATACCCAATAAATACATAACTGTACAAGGGTTTACTGGTGAAGAGAAAACATTGCCACTCACTAGTGTTCTCCTGGACTGGGGTGAAACAGGGGGAGCTGTGCAGCAGGTGGCTGTAGCCAATACATTAGCAGTGGATGTGATCCTGGATAACAATCTCCAGCAGGGGGTGGTATGTGCAGTTACCCATAGCCAAGCAGCAAGGGAAAATAATAGTTCCCTGAACCCCACAGAAACCAGTGTGACAACCACTGAGAGGCTGGTTCCCCAGCCTGTGTCTCCAGATGGGGAGACTGATAAAAAGGGGGTAGAAATTTCCCCAGTAGCAAGTAACCACACAGCTACAGAGGGTTACTCTGAAGAAGGAGGGGTGACCCTTGTCAGAGGGTTAGGATTGACAGTGATCCTGACAGCCCTGACGCTAGTGCTAGGGACCCTAGTTTAGCGACTGAAGGGGACCTGTCCCATGCCTTGGGAATGTGTGAGGGGTTGCAGCTGCTCAGAGGAGTGACCCTAATTTAGAGAAGCTGAGGGCTTGGGCAGATCGGAGGCACACAGGAGGTGACGCAGACATAAGGTTTATTGGGAAAATGGACTTATGTATGCACAGGCAGTACAGATTGAGGGAGGGAGGAGGGAAGAATGCTAGGCAGGCAGTTTGTCATTCCTCTAGGGTATCGTGAGTATTGGCTCAAGATTGCCATGATATTCCCTTGTCTGGTCATCTGGGAATCGCACACAATGCAGTGGTTGGCCCAGAATTTCTACTGGCCTAACTTCACCCAGCAGATGAAGGAGTATTTCAGGTCTTTTCACCGTGCCAAGAAATAGGAAGGCGGGCAAGAAAACCCAAGCTGCCCTGATCCCATTGCCCATAGTGTAGGAGCGATATTGTGGTGCCTTTAAATACCCCCAGCCCTCAGGGAAGAGATTCATCCTGACTGTGGTGGATTATGCCATCTGGTACCCAGAGGCAGTCGCCCATCGCTCTGAAGACAGACAAAGTGGCAGATGCCTTACTTGGGATTTTCTCCCATGTTGGGTTTCCGCAGGAGGTTATCACCGATTGAGGGGGTTCCTTCGTGTCAGACCTGATGAAATGTTTATGGGAGAAGTGTGGGGTGGTGCACAGATGCATGACCCCATATCACCCATAAGCCAATGGGCTTGTGGAACAACAATAGTACCCTGAAGTCAATGCTCCAGGCATTTGCTGAACAGCATTGGAGGGACTGGGAGAAATACCTTCCCCACATGTTGTTTGCATACAGGGAGGTGCCCCAAGACTCGACAGGATTTTCCCCCTTCAAACTCTTATATGGACGCCGGGTATGTGGGCCCCTAGACTTGATCCGGGAGGACTGGGATGGCAAGCACGCCACCCAGGGAACTCCCATTGTGGATTATGTCCTTAGGTTTAGGGAAAGGCTGAAGGAGCTTATGGGGACAGCCCAGAGCAACCTGGCAGCTGCCCAACAAAAACAAAAGGTGTGGTATGACTGCAGAGCCAGAGCTCATTCGTAAATGGTGGGTCAGGAAGTCATGGTCCTTATTCTGGTTCGAAAGACAAGCTGCAAGCTGAGTGGGCAGGACCGCATAAAGTGGTTAGGAAGGTAAATGATGTAAGCTACATTGTGGAGTTATCTGACAGAAGACAGACTGAAAGGATGTACCATGTCAACATGATGAAGCTATATGCAAATAGGGCTGACATGGCGTTTGCAGCGTGTAGTCATGGGGAGGGGACGGATGAAGGAGACCCCCTTCTGGATCTGCTGGAAGAAAGTAAGCAGGAGTCCTCTGTGGAGGCAGTAAAATTGTCTCCCCAGTTGACCCTGGACCAGGTCCAGAAAGTAATGGAGGTTTTAGCAGACTTTGCCCCCTTGTTTAGCACCAAGCCTGGACTAACCCCCTTAGCGACACTCAATGTGAAGACAGGGACACAGACGCCCATTCAGCGGACAGCATATCAGGTGTCAGAGGCTGTCCAAAAGGACATTAGGAGGGAAGTGGAGGAGATGCTGGATTTAGGGGTAATCCAGAGATCCCACAGCCCCTGGGCCTCACCCGTAGTCCTCGTACTTAACAAGATGGCTCAACTAGTTTCTGTGTGGACTATCTTGACTGAATGCAGTCACTGGTCCAACGCCCAGCTGATGCCCCAGATGGACGATCTCCTGGACAAGTTGGGAGGGGTGACCTACCTTACGACTATTGACCTGACCAAGGGGTATTGGCAGGTAGAATTGACAAACAGAGCTTGGGAGAGGTCGGCCTTCATCACTCCGATAGGCTTATTTGAGTTTAAAGTAATGCCTTTCGGAATGAAGAACGCCTCGGCCACTTTCCAAAGGTTGGTGAACCATGTGTTAAATGGTGCTGAGGAGTACGCCATGGCGTACCTGGATGACATTGCCATCTTTAGTACCAGCTGGGAGGAACACCTTTCCCACCTTAGGGAAGTGCTGGGCAGGATACAGAGGGCCGGGCTCACTGTCAAAGCCGAGAAGTGCCAGGTGGCCATGGGAGAAGTGGCATACCTCAGACATGTAGTAGGCCGGGGACAGCTCCTTCCTAACCAAATAAAGATAGAGGTGATCCAGGCATGGCCCAGACCAGAAACCCAGAAGCAGGTCAGGAGCTTTCTAGGGACAGCAGGGTACTACAGAACATTTGTACCCAATTACAGTGCCCTGGCTGCTCCCGTATCTGACCTGACAAAGAAAAAGATGCCAAAGAAAATTACCTGGGGCTCAGCCTGTGAGGAAGCCTTAACCAGACTGAAGGAGGCACTGTGCAGTGCTCCTGTTCTGACAAGTCCGGACTATAGCAGAACCTTTATAGTTCAGACGGACGCCTCAGATGTGGGTATTGGGGCAGTACTGAGCCAGACATCTAGCCAAGGGACAGATCACCCGGTAGTGTACCTGAGCCGAAAGCTGTTTCCCAGGGAGCAAGCATACTCCACGGTGGAAAAGGAGTGTCTTGCCATAGTGTGGGCCCTGAAGAAATTAGAGCCATACTTGTATGGGCAGCATTTTGTGGTGCAGACTGACCACAACCCCCTGGTTTGGCTGATGCAGATGGGGGAAGAACAATGGCAAGACTACTAAGACGGAGTCTTGTTTTACAAGGGTATGATCTAAAATCATACATAGGGCTGGAGCGAAGAACAAGAACTCAGATGGGCTGTCTACAGTCTATGAGGAGTGAACTGATTTGGGAAGCTCATCCCATGTAGGGATAGATCCCAAACTCAGTCTAGGTGGGGAGGAGTGTAACGTAGACAGCCAGTTCTAAAGTTCTGTATCATATTTCTTTTATATAAAATGTATTAATGACTGCTGAAAATCAAATGCTCTAGGAATGACCTCACTCATCCCCCCCCCCAGATTTCAGCTGAGAGATGCAGGCCAAGAGAAATGCTGACAGCATGTATCACGCACACTCAGTTTTTAGAGACAATGTGTTACATGGAAGACTTTAATCAAGGATCCTGTTTCTCTGAGTTAATTACAGAGTTTAAGTTAACTTTGTTAAGAGGGAAATCATAAAAAAGGTTTATGACACTGAAGAGAAAACACAGGTTATTACACAGAGGTGAGAGGTTGTAAATGATCATATGAAGCCTGTGTGAGGAGGACGCAGCATGAATCAAAAGAGGTGTCATTGAAATTGAGTTATGCTAAGGTTGCAGAATTATTACTTTGAAATTACATCCTGTGGTTGTATAGAAATTTATATTTTTAGATTTTTGACAGGAGGAGCTAGATGACCTCATGCAAAACAGGTGGGCAAAACCAGCTTTTAAAGATTATTCTGTTTCACTACAGACACACTTTTATCTGACACTGACCAAGAAAAAATCTGAGCACTGAAAACAGGTATTTATAAAGCTATACAAAATCTAAATATTGTTGTAGGAATTGCACTGTTTTAAACCTTGTTTTGTTTAAAGATATGTATGTATTGTGATATGAGTTCTGTATTGTATGTTTGATATATTATTATATATTTTAGTAAATACTCTAATTTTAGAGCATACCTGGTCTGTCTTTGAATTGCTTTCTTTTGCTAAGAAATATTTATGGTTATAATAGACATAAGCTTGTATGGTGGTACCAAACTGGAAAGAGAAGCGTTTTAAATCTGAGGTCTTTATTAAAGTTTTAATGGTTCATCTCCGAATACCTGGTTAGGTGCCCATAGGCAAAGATATCTGGCTCCCCGAAGACAGATATATCTGAGCCTGTGCATTGGGTATGCTAACAAGAGGTTAACAGTTTGAATCTCTCCAGAACTTGAGTCCAAAGGTTGATCTGAACTCACAAAACAGACAAGAAGATTACCTTATCTGTTACACTGTTCACAAGATTGTGCTCAGAATTTGGCACTTTGGGAGTAGAGGGCCTGACCTGCTGAGTGAATCTGTGACATGTTTAAATGGTTTTCTTTTAGTGTCAAACTACCAAGAAAGCTGAGTTCAGTCACAACTCTCAGCTATGGCTCTCACTCATAGTGCTCACCTGCAGCTACAGCTCAGTTCAGCTTATCACCTGTGACTCAAGTTTGACCCACAAAGATCAAATTGACCACCATAGTCAAAAAACTGCTACAAGAAGAGAGGTACTTAGGGCTCCATAGATTTCCATTCAGGAAAAGGAAACCCAGTGGCACAGAGGGGAAAAACTGTCAAAATATGGCCCAGCAATCCTAAATGTTGCTACAGTAGCATTAGCAGGGGAAGAGAATTTTCAAATGGTTCCCACATCATATAATCACTGTGTGATCGCAGAAATAGATAGCTTAGAATCACCACTGTTCCCAACTGACTCAGGACCTAAAATGATGTATCTAAAATGTTAAAGTAGCTAAACAGAAATTTCTACAGACATTGAGTGGATACCATCTTGCCAGCGCACTCTCTCCAGTCCACGTAAAATGTAATGGCTGGAAGTGCTAGTGAGCCACCAAGAAAGATGGACGCTATGCTAGAGCTCTGGGAAATCTCCTGACTAATCCAACAAAACACCATCAATTAATACACTGCCTTTATTATTTTACTATTGTTATAACCACCTACCTGAAGCTAGTCTGCGATACCAGCATCTTTGGGGTTAGACCTGGAGATCTACTACGCCATGACAGTGTTCTCACAGCATTTCAGCAATGAGATCAGGCTTAGGGACTAGCATGGCATTCTTTTCAAAGTCAGACATGAAGAACATTAAAGCTGTGCTTACAAAAATGCATATTGAAATGAAGGAAATCAAAACCTCTTCCTGATTTACCAGAGAACAAGTAAATGACTTAATGAATGAACAAAGCAGAGACCCAGCTTATGGTCTCTGAGGACACTGGGCTCTCTCAGGAAAACATAGTGAAAGAACAAGGGAAAATAAGACAACTCCTATTTCATTTCTTTTATTTGTGGAAAAAACATTGAGCTGAAGCTTATTTACAGTGGTGTCCCTAGGCAGACTACCAACAATAAAAATACAACAATGCTGCTGGCATATAATATTAGTAAAAGAACACCAAACATAGAAATATAAAATAAAAAAACAGATTAAACAATAAATAATAAATATTAAATAGCAATCAAAAAAGAACATTCTTCAGGTTAAACCTTCACAGAATGGTTTGACAAGTAGTTAGTAAGTAGTAACATTTATTTTTATACAGGAATTACATAGTTACTGTGGTCAATGCCTATTTTCAGATGAATCCTGTTTCATACATATGTTCATATAGTTCCATTCATTTAGCAAGAATTATAAAACCAATGACAAGGTTTAGAAGCCATAAAAGTAGTAGTAGTAGTAGTATATTTTATTCAAATCCTTGAAAAGGAAACACTCCATTGAGCAGATCTCATTTCAAAGGAGGTCCTGAGTACAATCACTCAGTTTCCATTCACACTGTCAAATTTACATAAATATACAGTACACTCTTTGCATTAATTTACATATAAAATACATTCCATCAACATAGTATGAGGGGACAGAAAGACTTTGATCTTGATCAGTAAATAGTCAAACAGTATCAGACTGACAACATGGGAAAAAGTTTCATTCTGTTCATGAACCATTGTATAATATAATATAATATAATATAATATAATATAATATAATATAATATAATATATTATATTATAATAATATAATATATATTTGATTACACCATTGAAAGGTAATTTGCACTGAACAATTTTGCCACTGATATTTTCTGTGTATCATGTATACTTTAGGAGTTATTTGCATTTGTTTATAGTATGAGGTATGGTTGAGATTTTGTCCATCAAGACTCACCTAAGCAACTTGAATAAAACACACTGTTTAGGTATCTCAGCCAGTACACAACAAAAACTGAATTGATTACAGTTGATTGAATGGCACCTTTGGAAAGTAATTTTGTGCTGTAACAACTTTGCGCTGATCGTTGTGTATATCCATGTATACTTTAGGAGTTATACATATTTGTTTATGGTATGGTGTGTATGGTTGAGATTAGTCCCTCAAACCTCGCCAAAGCACTTTGACTAAAATGGGGAAAAATTATGTTTCTTACAAAGATAGCTTTTTTATAAGCATAATATTAAAACTACATATAATGTCTGAATGCAGCAAAAAAAAACTAAATTACTTATTATTACTTGCATGTCACTGTTGGAAAGGTAATTTTGTGCTGAACAATGTTGCTACTCATACTTTATGTCTAGCACTTACAGTTCTTGAGCTATTAGCATTTGTTTGCAGCATGCTGACTATAGCTTGATATTGCTTAGAAAGCCACAGAATTAACTGTTAACAGTATAAAGGAGATACAGGAGACAAGTGGTGCAGCTTCAGAGAGCTCCTGTTAAGGCAATGAGTTAATCCTCACAATCTGGTCTTTGTTTCTTCTTCTCTCGCCAATGTATCTGAAGAAGTCCTTTTCCCTGTTCTTGATTCCCTGTCCCAGTCTCAGCTCTCTGGAAGCCTTGGCCGCTCTGACTAGCCTGGTAACCTCCCTGGACTTCTTCGTATACTCGTCTTTGTCCCCTTGCCCTCCTGATTTCCTAATCCTCCAGAATGCTTTTCTGTTGGCTCTCACCCCTTCCATTACCCTCCTGAGTCAGCCAGCTCGGCTTCTTTGCTCTTCCCTTCTTGCTCCGTGTCCCGGGACCACGGCCTCTGCCAGCCCTTTCTTAATGATATTCCTTTTTGGCTGGCACTCATGCATGTCTGAATTCCCACCAGATGCTCAACCATAATTTCCCCCATCCTTTTAAAGTCCGCTCCCTTAAAATTGATCCCTGGTACCTGTTCCTCCTGTTATCCTTCCCATATTGAGTGTGAAACATTCCTAGCCAGGGGTCCTCCACCCCAGATCCCTTACAGCCTTCCAGTTTAATACTAGGTCTAGAGTCCTACCCTCCCTAGTAGGTCCACAGACCAGTTGCACCAGGAAGCTGTCCTGAAATGCATCCAGTAATCTCTGCTTCTTTGCACACGTGGTGGTAGGGGTGTTCCAGTCTACCCCAGGGAGGCTGAAGTCCCCACCACTACCGTGTCCCCTTCCTATGGACTCTTCTAATCTGCTCAGCCAACTCCTTATCCAGGTCATCCCCTGAGCTGCTGGCTTGTACACTACCCCACCATTGGTGTCTTTCTTTTAAAGTCTTAAACTGCATCCAGGGCCTCTGTTCTGTCCTCCACCCTCCTATTATACACTTCCTCCTCCCTTACATAGACTGCCATGCCCCCTTTCCCCAGACCTGTCCTTTTTTTTTTAGTTGGTACTTTTTCCTGGCCACTAGACTGCTTACCTCTTCATGCATCCAGGCATCTTCCTGAGGTATACGGCTGCCATTCCCAGGACTCCCCGGATCCATATTTGGGCCGCAGCATACCCCCGAGGCTTGCCCCCTGTGGTGGGGAGGTGGAGAGCCCCCCCATGCTCTTCCACCCAGACAGGGTCCAGTAGAACTGCGCACCCTCAGCGCCGAGCGAGTCCCTAATGGAGATGGCTATCATGCCACCGCGACTGGTGCTCATTGTTTCCTTGTTCTCCCCCATGACATCTGTGGCATGCAATGATGCCAAGGGACAGGGGCACGCATGCTACCACACGCAATCCTTCCCTGCGTTGGCCACAGCATGTCCCCCCATGTCTGCCAGTGACCTGCAGTCACCCCCAGCCACCGCCAGAGGCCACTGGGACACCGAGGCATCACACACCCCCCCACCCCAGGAGGCAGTCCCTGGATGCTCAATCCTTCTCCTCCCTGCCAACCCCCAACAACCCAGGCTCGGCCTCCCTGAACCCGGTCGCCGGCATGGTGCGAGTGTGGCATCCAGCACCTCAACCCTCAGTGCCACTGGACTGGCTAGACCTGTCCTTTCAGAATATCCTTTACCCTCACGCCATCATATCACAGTCCTGGTTCTGGATGGCCCATGTCTCTGTGATGGCTGCAATGTCCACCCTCCCTACAGCCAAGAGGACCTGTAGTTCAGCTGATTTGTTACCTAAGCTTCTTGCATTCAGTGAGACCACCCTCAACCTGTGTCTTTCTTCCCCAACCCTGATCTTCCCTCTCCTAATCTCTAGTTGTCCCCACCTCAAATGCTTCTCCGATATAGCTTAGTGGTGGGCAACAGCTCCCCCCTCTGGGATCCCTGCCTACTAGCTGTCCTCCCGCCACCCCCACCTAGTTTAAATCTATCATTGATTCTATGTCCCCTCCACCTCTGCTTTAATATCCCTTTGCCCTCCCCACTCAGGTGCAGCTTATCCTTTGCATATAGATCCTTATTTTTACCAGTTACTGCCAGTACCCCACCACCTTGTACCTCTTAGACTGACACCATTCCTCCAGCCATTTATTGAACTCCCAATCTTCCCTTCCCTTCCTGTACTCATGCAGGGTACCAGGAGCACCTCTGAAAAGGCCAGTAATTCCCCACTTCCTCACATAGCCTCTCCTAATTCCCTCAAACCTCCTCCTCACTACTTCCACCATCTCCCCCGCCAGGTCATTAGTGCCCATATGCACCACTACATGCGGTTTCTTCCTGCCCTTCCTTGTGCACTTAAGAACCACCTGCCATCAGCCCGGGTATAGTCTCCACCCATATTCTACTATGCCCCCCCGCCGCCCGATCTGATCCCTTGATGTATGGAATCATCAAGCACTAGTACACCCCCCTTGCTTGTTCCTTGTCCCTGCCCCAACCCCTTTCCAAGAGTATCCACTCTTAGAGCATGCCAGCTGACTAACTCCACCCTTCCTCTCTACTGCTTTCTGTCCCTTCTCCCCATCCTGTCCCCTGCCCCTTCACTGCTCCCTCCCTATCCCCCACATCCCTCCCCTCATCTCTGGCCCCCCTCCTCTACTCTGCCCCTCGTCCCACCCCGCCAGCAATGCTTCTCTCCCTTCACTCATGTCACGTCCTCTGACTGACTCCTGCCCCTTGTGGGTTTCCTCTTCCTCCTCTCTGCTCTTCCTGGTGATCACTCCTTCCCTCCCCCTCCACCAGTGTTGCCAGCTCAGCAAACCTATTTCCTGCCCATCCTGCCTGGCTGTGCCTCTGCTCCTTCCTCCGAGTTTAGCCTTCACACTAATGCTAGACCCCTTGTTTGTTCTGCTCCTGCACCCTCACCATCACTCCTTGAGCTACTCTTCCTCCCCGATGTCCTCCATGTTATTTCCTGATGTGACCCTCCTGCTTCCCAGCCTTCCCTCCTCCCTCATCCTCTCCAGCTCTTTACCAAGCCACAGCACTTCCTCCTCCAGCCTCTTCAACTGGATACAGATTGGATACCCTCCTAGCCTCCACAATATGTTAATCTAAACTGCCGCCCCACATCCATTATCCTGTAGTCACCCAGACTGGTTCTTTTTCGGAACTGCTTGTGACTCGCTCCATAGGTATGGCCTGATGCAAGAGATATCCTCAATGAAGATAGTCCAGTTATGTAAGAACTTACCATAACAGTAGATCTTCGAGAGAATCTCTTGCATCAAGCCATGCTGTCCCACCCCCCATCCCCCCTGGCCTTAGGACTTCTCTGTCTTTACCTCTCTTTCTCCAAGACTGTTCACCTTCTGCTTCACCTTCTTTCATGGTGGGAACCTGTGGCTCCCCCCTCGGTCCCCAGGAGGAGATCCTCTGTCTCTGGTCTCTGGCAGGATAACTGAGGAGGTGCAGGGCCTCCACGTTTATATGGGAGGAACGTTGCCTGCATCTGATGTCATCGTGGGTGTCCCCTTGTAGACTGCTAGCTAGAAAAGTTTCTGTGTTTTCCTTGTGCATGGTGGCTATAGTTCCAAAGGTGTGATCTGATGCAAGAGATTCTCTCGAAGATCTACTGTTGCAGTAAGTTCATATGTGACTGTACTTTACAATAAACAAGGAACTGTCTTACTCTGAAAAACATTTGATGTTTTGTAATCACTGCCTACTAAACACACAGAGATCAGCTGCTGCTTGAGATTAAGCTACCAGTAACCAGGAAATACTGCAGTGAATTTCAAAAATTAAACCACCCAGGAATGGATGGATATGGGGTGGAATTCTATAAATCATACAGGGAACTGTTTATCCCACTGTTGCTTTGGATGTTTGGGGACTACATAACAGTAGTGCAATCTCCTATGTCCCAGCAATATGCTAATATTTCTGCCATCCTAAAACCATTTAAATATGCTAAAAATGAGAACCCTACAGTCCCATATCCATCCTTAATATGGACTATAAGCTGTTTACCAGCATTAGTCCCATTGACTGGATGAAATACTGCCATCCATAATAGATTAAGACCAGGTGGGCTTTATCGGACATAGGCAAACCAAGATATTAAGAGGACACTTTTGCTGATACAGCATGCTGTAGCATAGCCCCCTCCCCACAATACTTTGTCTGGACAACAAAAGATCTCTGACAGAGTCTCCTTGCGGTTTTTGCAGGGTGTCTTGTTAAAGTTTGATCCCCCCAGTTCTTGAACCTATTGCGGGGTGTGACAGGGCTGAATAAGACCCTGTCCCATTTGTTATGTAGAAAGAGCTTAACACATGGATCTCTTCTATCCTCTTATATTCTATCTCTTGTCTGACTACACAGTCAAATTTTTCTCTGCCTTTGCTTGCTGTTTCTATCTTTTCTTCCCCCTCATGTATCTGAAGTCATAAAATGTATTTGAGTCTTTATGTAAAACTGGAATCCCTTGGTTTGAAAATGCATATAGTTATAGTGTTGAAATGATTGCAAAAAGCTATTTGGAACTTAGGGGTTAACCTGGAATACAACACTAGCTCTTTTGCAGATTTGTCAACAGGAGTTCAGTTCTGGGACATCATGTACTGTTTTTTTGCACCTGCAAGGAAGGAAACTGACAGGAACATTTTCTGAAAAACAGGATGTCTCCTTAATGAGTTCACAGGCAATGATTTATAAAAAGAGCAGCAACACTTTTGCTAGAGAGAGAGAGAGACAGAGAAACTGAAACTTGGAACTAGAGATTCCCTCAGATGAAAGACTTTGTTTTCTCTGTTTTACTGCCTTTGTAAATAGTTATATTGAATAATTTTATTTTTTATTTTGCTGTTATTAGAATCATAGAATCATAGAATTTTGCTGTGAAAAAAGATAATTTGGCCCATCCAGTCTGCCCAAAAGAGATATTACCTCTGACCGCTTTCTTTACCTCCCATCCACTGCCCTCCCTCACCAAGTCTATATAGATGTCCCATGCTCTGTTGAATTTTTCCACCATATCTACTTCTACAACCCTTTCTGGCAACCTGTTCCATGGACCCACCACCCTTTGAGAAGTAACTCCCGTTATGTCGCCCAAAATTTGCTCCCCTCCTGCTTGAGTGAATGACCCATGTTACCTAGTGAACGCATTACCGGCTGTATGTATGTAAAGGTGGTGACTAACAGTTGTGCATAAATACCTTTTTAGTCTTTTATGAAACAGTAATTTACAATTTTGGCAAACATTTAGACGCATATATATTCTTACAGCACAAGACCAAGTGTCCATTAAGCCTGTCCCTACTATTTACACCAGTCGGTTGAAAAAATCATTGAAGTCTTTCTCCATGAAGTTCTGGCTCTTTAGGACATCATCCTTGAACAGGAAGTACTGCAGGCTCTCCTCGTGTGCCTCTGTCGCCAGCTTAGTCAAGGGAGAGAAGAAGTGCAGTGGGTTGACAGTGGCAGGTGCAAACCCGACAAGATATTACTAATAATAAAATGTTACTTGGGAATTTTACAACTGCTTCTGGTTTTCCCATGCTTCCTGAACTATGTCTCGATGACAAGGGTTTGTTTGCAGCACCACAAGCCATGGTCAAAGCAAGCAGCTCCTACTCGGACAGGTTTCAACTTACCGGGACTAGGCAAGGCTGCCCTCTGTCCTGTACTCTATTGCCCTCTATGTAGAACTCATAGCCAAATATCTCAGGCAACAACTAGAGATAGAGGGTATACATATAATGTCACATATGAGGTGACCTTATATGCAGACAATTTACTGCTATATATTACCAACCCTTTACAGTCCCTACACATCTGATATGATGTTTAAAACAAATTGATTTAGTCACTGGCTATCTGATGAGTAGGGGAAAGACAGAGGTTTTGCTGTGGGATTCACGCCAGATCCTTAGACTAAACTACTTTGTCCTTTCAGGCAGAACAGCCATTAAATACGTGGAGTTAAAGTAGCAGCAAATCTGACTGATTTAAAGAGCTAGTGGAACCAAAACAAGCAGATGGGAAAATAATGCATATTTTAAGAACTAGTCAGTTGTAACTTTTTATTTCTGAAGTGTTTTCTTTTCCTTTTGTTCATTGGAAGTCTTCTGTGTGATAATATTGTGCTGGATGTGTGGAACAGCTCTTTGCCTGGCAGCTGACATTTCTATCTCTGTCTCCCTCCCCACTACATCATCAGCATTGTGACCTCACTGACAGCGACATCTCAGACAGCTGACCTGGCAGTTACTGAGTGGCTGTTGCTAAACAGCAGTGATGTCACAGTCAGTGAGTCACAGTGCTGATGATGTTGTGGGTGCAACAGAGCTAGATATGTCAGTTGCCATACAGAGTTGCTTGCTTACATCACACCTGCTGACATCAGGTACAAAACTTCTAATTAAACAAAGAAAAAGAAAAGTACCTCAGGTATAAAAGTAATGGTTGACTGCTTTTAAAAACTAATATTAGTTTTAGGCAATACACTAGCTCTTTAGAAGGCTGAGCTTTACTCCCCTAACACAGAGTGTACAGGCCAGTCTCCAACTCTGGCAACGCCTCCTGTTTGCTCAGAATAGACTCAATATGGATGAATGTCCTGCCCAGATTTTTATATGTGTTCCCAAGTTTACCAAAGGCCCCCTCTAGAGTAGAAGTTTAACAATGGAATAAATATATCTCCTTTTATTTATGTACAGGAGGGTAGCTGAGAATAGCTTACCGTAGACTGCGGCTTGAAAACTAAAAGGAGAGCTATCCCTCCCGAATCTACAGCCGTACTTTGCAAGTGGCTCAAATCAAACTTGCCCTGACGCTGGAACAGAGTCCATATAAAGCTACAGTAGGTGGGTAGACCTTGAGATACACTGTAGTCTAATTAACATGGATAGGACAGTGTTCCAGTATAGAGATCCATCTTGGACATCACAGCTAGATAGCCCCTTGATGCAGCCTATCTTAGAAACATGACAAATGGTATTGAACCAAAAGGCTAACAGAGAGGGTGAACAGTGGTTACATATTTCCGCGTATTATCCATCATACTTACTAGCCCAAATGGACAACATTTATACCAGGTAGCTAGGGCGAGTCAATACACACATTTCAGTTTTATGACAATTGCATTTTTAAACCCTTTGATCAATTAAAGAGGGAATCTGGACTAGAGAATGCAAATTGCCATAAAGTGTTAGGCAATACACTGGGCCTGCAAGTGGATCTCTGCCTTCACACACATTGTAACAACAATGCAAGTGGCAATAAAGAGACATATGTTGAAACATTTTATCTCTGTGTGCTACCATACGCTGAACAGTAGATGGGGTGACCACATAAATAACTAAACACATGTGAGGCTGAATTGTCTATTCAACTTACAGACTTGGACTGGTCTAGAATATGAATCAGGCAACATAAAGTCAGGGCCCTATATCTGGAGTTGGAAAACTGTTATTAGATACTTCAGGACTCGACAAATAACTGCTACATTCTCCCGTAATACATCTGGTGTTGGAGGGAGTGTGTGGACGAGGTAATACACACACACTGACATACTAGACACACACACACATGCACGCACATCGCACGCACGCACACACACACACACACATACACACACGCTCTGGTCCTGTAAGTTTTCACCTTATTGGGGCCCAGTCTGAGAAACAAATGCCATAATTCAGGATTACAGGACACTGACACATCAGGAAGCATTGCTACAACACTACCTGCAGCATATTAAAATTATACACATATTTACCTCTTGAATATCTTGTTAACATCAGTTAAGAAAACAATTTCTCGCCTGTGTCTGATGTAAGACCCCACTATGCAGTGGGAAAGCACAATACTGGATATTTATAAAATGAAAAAAACTAACAGTTATATTACAGCATAACCTCCTAAAAATGCAAAATAAGTGGACTGCGTGGCTACTGCATATCATGTCATCTCAACAGGACATGGCATGTCCATGACACAAGAGGGAGGGGGGGGGGACAGCAAACCGACTCCATGCTCCAGGAGACATAATATGGGGCTTTAACAATGAAAACTGTTCTTTCAGTGTAATAATGATAACCTATGTTCTGATATGTTATTTGGGGAGAGGGAATCAAATTGAAACATACACATTGATGGTAGATAAGGACCGCTAATAGCAGCAGTCTGCCCATTTTCCTACCTGCTGCAAAAAACCACAGACCCTACTTGATCTCCAGCTTTATTCTCCTTCCTATCACTAGGGTTCCCCTATGCCTATCCCATGCATTTTTGAATTCCCCTACCAAGGTAGCTCCCACCACCTCCGCTGGGAGGCTGTTCCATGCATCCATGACCCTTTCCGTGAAGAAATACTTCACATTACCCTTAGTCTACCCCTTCCAGCCTCATGTCATGTTCCTTTGTTCTAGAACATCTCTTTTCTGAAAATGCTACCCTCCTTACCTTATTTATGCCCTTGAGGTATTTGAAGGTCTCTATCATATCCCTCTCTTCTCTCCTCCAGGGTATACATATTGAGGTCCTCTAGTCTCTCCTCATATGACTTTTGGTGCAGACCCTGCACCATTTTTGTTGCCCTTCTCTGAACTGCCTCTACCCTGTTTATGTCCTTTCGTAGATGCGGCCTCCAGAATTGGACACAGTACTCCAGATGGGTTCTTACCAATGATTTGTACAGTGGCATCACCACCTCCTGTCTTCTGCTGGTGATACCTCTCCCTATGCATTCCAGTACACCACTGGCTCTCCCTACAGCTTTAGCACATTGTTTGGCTACCTTTAGAACATCTGTTATGATTACCCCCAGATCCTTTTCCTGTTTGGTGACCATCAGTATCTACCCCCCCCCATAATAAAAGCTTCCCATGGGTTCCTGTACCCCAAATGCATGATTTTGCATTTCTTTGCATTGAATCTTAGCTGCCACACTCTTGATCATTCCTCTAGTTTACCTAGGTCCCTCCTCATTTTTTCCACCCCTCCTGGAGTGTCTACCCTGTTGCAGATCTTAGTGTCATCTGCAAAGAGGCATATCTTTCCTTAAAGCCCATTCATAATGTCACTTATGAAGACATTAAATAGGACCTTCAGACCTGATCCTCTCGGCATCCTGCTGGTTAATCTCCTTTCATCGGATTAAACTCCATTTACCACCACCCTCTGTGTTCTATCCTCAGCCAATTTCTAACCCAGTTTACCACCTTGGGACCCAGTGCCAGGCTGCCTAGCTTGTTTATAAGCCACTGATGTGGAACAGTGTTGAACTGATCCACTTCCTGGTCACCAGTTGAAGAAATCTATCAGATTTGTTTGACATGACCTTCCTGCTCTGAATCCATGCTGCCTTGGATCCTGTGCTCCACTGTATTCAAGACATGCCACAATCCTTTCTTTTAGGAGTGATTCCATTTTATCCCACCACTGCGATCAGGCTGACTGGTCTGTAGTTTCCAACCTCCTCCCTGCTCCCACTTTTGCAAGAGGACTACATCTGCTCTCTCCAGTCCTCTGGAACCACTCCCGTTTCCAGCGATTAGTTGAACAGGGCTGCCAGTGGTGCTGCCAGCACCTCCTAAGCGCCATTAATAGTCTAGGATGCATCCCTTCTGGTCCCAGAGCCTTTTCACTTTCAGCTTTGTGAGTTCCTTTAGAACTCTCTCCTCTGTAAATGGACTGGTATCCACCTCCCTTCCGTTATTGCTCCTGTCACTTAATTGTGGTCTCTCACCCTCCCCCTCTTCTGTGAATACTGAACAAAAATATGCAAGTGATACAATAAAATATCACATAAAGCAGTGGCTTGGTACTTCCTTTTGAACACTTACATAGGATACAGGAAATATCAAAACTGTTTGTAATCTCACCTGGTGAACCACCTATGTCTGTACTATTGTAAAGTACACTGATGTACTGTATGTCTGCAAAAAAACCTAATAATATTCAAATCCCAAAAAAAATCACTTGTCAATGGTCTCCCTACAAGGCCAGAAAAGACAGTGTTCCACTTGGTGATGCAAGGCAGAAGTCAAGGTACGGTTGAGGTGTATCATTGCTAAAATTTACATTTCTGAGGTGCAGATGAGGTGTGTACTTTTTACTTTTAAGTTTTTAAGGTGTAATTTAGATGCACACTGCTCAGTTCAAAATTTGCAAGGTGCAGATGAGGTGTATGCCAGTAAAAGTACATGTTCGTAAAGTGCATTTGAGGTGCACAGTATTTGTGAGGTGTGTATAAGGTGTAATTGAGGTGTGTATGATGTGTACACCTCAGACTAGGTGTATAACTCAGTTCAGTCAGTATGGCAACTGCATCACGAGACAGTACCTTATTCTTGCCATAACTTTGATTTAGTAGCGTGCATGGGCAGGATGAATGCTGTTGGGTTAAAGGTCTTTATTATTTTCATTTTTCATGAAAAGGGTACTGTACTTTAGAATCTAATTCTTTTCATTCTCTGTTTGTCTCTAGAGGCCAGAACTGACACTCAAAGGAAGAGTTGTGTGGAGGAAAATGTACAGCAAGCTTCCAGTTGAAAGTCCTTATTCCTCCCTCTAAAGTTCTGGGTCCCGATATTTAGAAGTTTGCATTGCGGCTTCTCGGTGTTTGCCTGCACAAACTGGCATTGCACTGGAGCCCAGTATTGAAAGGGCTGTGTTGCACTGGTAAGCGGGTAGCGTCCACGCAAACCCAAAAGAATATGTAAACAGTGGGGTGGGGCAAAAATATTGGCGCAAGCCAATATTCAACAGATTGAGCAGCACAAAGGTTTTCGCGTGGTCCTTTTGTGCCATGCAAATACTGCCAATGAAAACCTCCTCATCGCGGGCGCAATCCTAGTGGCTGCTGGAGGTAATGCAGCCAACCATATGGTTGGCTGCTGGGAGCACCTGCCCCAGTGGTCCATGGCACCCCCTTTGACAGTCCCACAGCGTAAAAACAATCCCTGGTGCCAGTGCCCCGATCACCAACCCTCGATTAAAAATAGTAGTCCTTATGGCTAACGCATCACCGGTAAACAAAACTAACTATATAAATAGTAGTCTCTGGTGTCAGTGGTCCTCCCCACTCCAATCACCAGTCCCCAAGTAAAAAGAGTTATCCCTGGTGCTAGTTGCCCTCCCCACTCCAATCACCAGCCCTGGCGTATACATCATAGTCTCTGGTGCTAGTGGTTCCACCCTCTCAATCATCAACCCTGATGTATACACCATATTCCTGGTGCTAGTTGTTCCCCACCCAAAGTCGCCATCCCCAAGTAAAACAAGTAATCCCTAGTGGCAGTTTCACCTACCTTCCAGTCGCCAGCCCAGAAGTAAACAAAACTCCTCCCTTGTGTCCAGTGCCCTCAACTTCAGAGTAGCATGCCTCTTATTTATAGGACAGGGTGATGTTCCGATCCTATAAATAATGAGGCATACTTCCTGTCTGGACATACGGCAGCCATCTGAGATATCAGGAGGACTGTGCTGGTTGCCATGTGCTCCTGTGGCACTGTGGATAATGCTTAGGTGAAGGGGTGCCTGGTGCCACAGGGGCACTGGGCACCAGGAAGGTTTTTTTTTACTTCTGGACTGGCAGTTGGTGTGGGAAGGGGGAACTGCCACCAGGGATTCCTCATTTTACTCAGGGCTGGTGATCGGAGGGTGGGGAGGGACCACTAACACCAGGGATTACTGTTTCTATTCAGGCCTGGTGATCCAGGAGGGTGGATCACTAGCATCAGGGATTACTCATTGTACTCAGGCTGACGATCAAAGGGGAGACCACTAGCACCTGGGATTACTATTTTAATGCCGGGCTGGTGATCAGAGGGTGGGGGCAGAGGGTGGGAGACCACTATCACCAGGGAACATGATGTATACATCAGGGCTGGTGATTGAGGGGAACAACTAGCACCAGGGATTACTCTTTACCTGGGGCTGGTGATCAGGAGACCCACTGGCACCTGGGATAACTATTTTAATTGGGTGCTGGCAATTGAGGGGGACCATTAGCACCAGGGATGGCTGGGGATGCCATGGACAGCTGGGGACAGTGCCATGCTACTCTCTGCTATCCATGCAGATAGGCCTATAATGGGCATGCAACTAGCCCCTTAGCACCTTGCATGCTCAATGGGCTTATTTGCATGGGTACCTTTAAAAACTGTGGATAACACTCCGGCACTATCAGCTCTTGAGACCCACTTTGGGAGCCATGTCAGGATGGCACTACCTGACTTAGCATCACCCCAACATGGCCCTACCCAATTGAATATACCATCCTGGGACCCCTGGGCACTTACAGAGTGTAGTGCAAACATTTGTGCTGCGCCTTGTGCCCAACTGAATATCGGGCCCCTGGTCCCTTCTGAGATGCAGCAATGGGTTCATGTCAAATGACATGCAGTACAGTTACAGGGGTCCATACCCTGTTGCCAATGACATTTTTTAAACAAGCACATGTTAACAGCTTTGACAGGCATTGTTTGTGCATGTGGGTGAATTTGTTGTAAATTTTATTTCATTGCATTTTACACAAAATCAGGGAAGGGTTTGTATCGTTACTGCTAGTCTCTAACACAAATTACTCTTGTACAGGTTTTCCATGTCTTTTAGGATCCTTCAGAATGAGATAAGCATTGTGTAATCATGCCAGACCACTCGTGTTACTCATGTGTTGATCATCTTGGGGAGAAGGCGGACTGCTGTAGCCCACAGTCCCACGCTCTTTCATGGAGTCAGCAATCCAGTGGTTGTTTGGTCTGATTTTCTGACTGGAATCCTGGGATCTGATTCTAAAATGGGTTATGCATGTTGCAAGGTGACTTGCACCAAACCCAATGGTACAAGTCACACCTTGTGACATGCATTACGCGGTTTGTGATTCCGAGGGGTGGCCTGCATCATGGCACAGGTGGCCTGCATCCAAGGGACCTTCCACTGGCCACAGCCCCTACTGCATGGCAGAAAGGGGGTTTACAGCAGCAACTGTGTCCTATTCTGAAAGGGTGGCTGCCGTGACCCCCTCTCATGCAATTCCGAGACACACTATGGTTCTGCGGGGTTAGACCAGCAGTTAGCTGGTCTAAAGGGCATCCGTCCATGCCAATTGGTGGTTACTCCCATTGCAGTACTGCAACATGCAACAGATGTGCCCAGCAGACTCCCCCATCACAGAGATGCCCCGCCACAGTTCTGGGGTGCCACCGCTGGCACCGGGTCCATTCTCCGGGCCACCCTTGCCCCCTGCCATCCCCCATAGCCACTGGGGCTCACAGGCTTTCCGTGGCTGGGAGGGTTCAGGAGGCTGTTCATTGCTGTTGGTGGCTTGTGGCACCCAGGTCCATCATGCCATTCCTGGTGCAACCTGCAGCTGCCGTAAGTCACATGCGTAAGTGCTGGGGACCCTGCCTGTCTTAGAATAGCGCAGGGTCCCTGACATAGCAGCACATGTTACAACTCATATATGCCCGTGAGTTGTGACATGCATCTTAGAATCAGGCCCCTTGTGTCTAACCCAGTTCTGCACTTTGGACTGCTCCCATTGTCCATGCAACTGTCAAGACAGCGA
The DNA here is from genome assembly GCA_016271365.2 of Neoceratodus forsteri. Taxonomy (NCBI): domain Eukaryota; kingdom Metazoa; phylum Chordata; order Ceratodontiformes; family Ceratodontidae; genus Neoceratodus; species Neoceratodus forsteri. Next base: position 441,409,924 of record CM028133.1, read on the forward strand.
TGGCATGGCACTGTGGATGCTGCCTATGAACTTGTTTCATGGAGCGGCATTAAGGTATGGAGCAGTGCAGGCTGACAATGTGTGAATGGTGCGTATGCTGTTCCAGCTGTAGATCTGGCCCCTAATCCCTTCCACTGTCACAAAGCCACATTACCGTGAGTCCTTTTTCACCACTAAGATGTTCATGTGGCTTGTTTATCTTTTATTTTCTTTCATGTGCTTGAGTTGTACACTAGCACAAGCAACCTGATACAGCCTGCAGAACCTTTAATTATAATTTTACATTTTCCTGATCATTTTGGTTAAGGTACACAGGACTGACTTTTTGACTGATGCCTTTCATGTTATGATCTGCTTCCTTAGTGGGGATAAGGCATATCAATTATTATTTTGTTGTTAAAACAAGACAACCCCTCCTAGTGTGGTTTGCAGAGAGTCACACATTATTTGTAAAAACAAGTGACTGAGCGATATGTTTAAGTATACTTTATACTGTTATGTTTTCTTTGCTTATTATTGTAGTTTTGTGGAAGTCTTAAAAAGCAAGCTTAAAACAAAAAGACACATTGGGTGTCTGTTTCAGGGAGTGTAGTGTTTCGTTATGAGTTCTTCTGTAGGAGAACAGCAAACCAAAAGTAAACAGGTCTGACATGCAAAGGATGGAAAAGGTGACACTGGTAGTGGTGCGAGACAACTTAAATCTTCCTTTAGATATATTCTAACCATATTTTTCAAAAGTTTTTGAAATTCAGTAACTTTCAGGTTTTCCTTGTTTCAAATTTGTGTGACATTTGTGGACGGAGATTTTGCAAAGCTTCTTGAGAAGTGACTTTTGTCCAATGAACATGGTACTATTCTTTAACACTTTCGGGGGCATACATTTCCCCACTTTACAGTGAAAGTGTCCAGTATGTGGCAGACTGTTTGAGTTTTGCTTTCTGCTTATTTGAAGTGTTTTGGGGACGGTATTATGAAGATTATTTTAAATTATTTGCCTTGTTTTCTGCTTTTAGTTCTTTCCTTGTGGTTCTAAGCAATCAGTCTCCAAATTGACTGCTCGCCCTAATTCCTTGCTAATAATTGTATTTTCACCCTTCATTTTATATAGCTTTATCTGTAATTATTGTTTTGTATATTGTATTGTATTGTATTTTCATTTCTTGGTTTTAACCTAGTACACTTCCTGGTAAAACAAATAAAATAAAATGAAAAGTGGCATCATCACACAGTGCCGTCCTAGGAAAGGTATTACATAGGAGACAGCTCAGCCTAGTTGTCAGAGAACAGAGATGTGAACCTGGAGACCTGGTTTGAATCCCACAACTGCCACTTACTCACCTTGTGACCCTGAGCAAGTTACTGAACCTCCCTATGTAACCTCTCCTAATTTCTCTTTAATCTCTATCTGTACTGTTTGAATCTCCCTAGGTGCTAAAAGGCAGCACCATTCATTTTCTACCCCTCCTCCTGGATTTTAAAGTGCTAGTGATAGTTGTTGTGATAGTCTGTATGATAGACAATAGAAAATACAGGCAGATAAAGGCCATTGGTCCATCTAGTCTCTCTGGTCCCTACCTTGGTCCAGGTGCCAGTCCAGTATTGGCCTCAGTTTATCTGCTTAGATAATTCCCTCTGCCACTGGTCCCTTGCTCTCCCTGTGTTCAGCTCCCGCTACCCCTCCCCAACTCTGTTCTTCCCTTCTCAAGCTCATGAATCTGTCCCATACACACTTGAACGCGTTCACTGTCTCAATAGAAAGCAGTAAATAAAACTGAATTTCTTTTCTTCCTTCCCACATACTCCTTCTTCAAGTTACTTTATCCATCAGGCTTCTTTGTCCATCCAGCACTAATGATGGGTTACTGAGTAAAGTCCTTGTAGTAAGTCATGAGATGTGACATCCATCCATCCTTTGAGGTGGTGGGGGCTTCTGTCCCCATTCATCCATCTGGTGTCTATGTTCACCTAATGGTACAGATTCATTGTAAGTCATGTGATAGACTAGCATGCTGTCTGTGGTGGAGTGGATAGTTCATCTGCCATTCATCACAGATGCCAGTCTCAGAGTATCAAAATGAGTGACAGTTAAAAACTATTAAGTCTGACATGTGTAAGTCTTCATTTGTTTATTTAATTTTGTTTACTGGGTAAGTACACTGGTAACAAGTACCTTCTTCAGGCATGAGCCGGGTGCAGAAGCACAGACAAACAGGGAAACAAATTACAGTGAATACATATAAATTTACAGCAGGTTGTAGGCAAACATGAGCACATATGGTGCTAATACTTGTACAATTTAATATGCAATGTGATATAAAATGCAATATACAAAAGTGCTTGTAAGGTAATAAAGGTAGAATTGAGGATAGAGAAAGGAGGAGGAAGATGGAGAGGAGGAAGCGTAAATGTGACTGAGATTGGTCGGTGGGTGTGATTAGCTAGTATAAGGTGGGAGGTCATGACAGAGGGAGGTTACTGGAAGCAAGAGCAGGCTTGGGCTGAGGAGTAGTGTGACTTTAGCAGCTTGGCAAAGGCATAGGGAGCAGAAGATGTTTTGACAGAAGGAAGCAAAATGGCATTGGGTAAAACCAAGGTTAAAGAAATTCAAAATTGGGGGAACCTCTGGGCTATGTGAATGGTGAATATAAAATCCCCAAATTTAATGAATAATGCAATTCTTGGTACTTGTGACCACCTTTGGCATATTTTCCATCATGAGGGCTATTCGGCCTTGAAAATGACGAAATATTGGAAAAGTTAAGAAAAGCTCTGACCTTTTCTAGGTGACCAGGGCTAGTGTCAGAGGGTCACACTCTGATGTGGCACATACAACTGTAACTTTCTTTTTCTTGCCAATATTGCAATAAAAACTTTAAGCACTGAACTTTGTACAGAGTCGCTTGTGGTTGATGGTGCAGGGTTGCTTGTTTTTGGATTGCAACTTACTCACTGGCATATCAGCGCCTGAGCTGCCCTTCCATCTGCACCCACCACTCCCCCAGTCATGTCCTTCTCTCCATCCCTGTTCTCCAGTACAGTCTGTGATAGTATTCTGGCACTGTGCAGGAGCCAACGTCAACAGAAACACCCTGCCTAGTCAAACCCCTGCATAGCCCCCAAAGAGACATTTGCCACAGGTAAGCTCCTCTCTGGACCCTTTATACATGATTTGGGGTGGCAAAATAATCATAGTCAAACACTGGTTAGCAAGTCAGTCCTCTCACTAAACTTTCATAAGCCTTTGTAAAGTGAGAGATATCTGGGAGGGTCTGCATCACTGATGATGTTAAAGGGTTAAATTGAGAAACTCACAGTGACTCAGTTCCACCTCCTTTGACACCTGTCTCCATTGAATACTATGGAGAGTTCCACCTCCCACGGTGACAGTTCCACTTATAGTTCCATCGCCTAAACATTTCCAATGTAACCACTGGGACAGTCAGACGGTGACAAGTTCTCACTTTACAAAAGCACTCAGCAGGTTTTGGGAGGGAGCACTGACTGATTAGCTGGAATCTGACTACTACTACTAACCCACCCAAATTATGGATCTGGGGTCAGAAGAGGGACCACCTCTGGAGAATGGCCCTTTAGGGCCTGGGGTCATGCTAGAGAGGATTTGTTTTACAGAATGATTGGGTAGATGGGTAAGGGTGGAAGACAAACTGGGTGGCGGTGGGGTGGCCACAGATTAACCTTTACCCCATGGGAAGGGCTAAATATTTGTATGTTACATTTGTTTCTACAATTATTGGACTGAAAAATAAATACCAAGTATCTGGGGGTGTTAAGTATGAATGCTCACAGAGTATTTGAAAACATTTGTTCACAGACCACCATAGTGTGAGCCTCTTAATTATGTCTGGGCATTTGGGTTATGGAGGGGTCCACTGAAGGTACTATTAACGTAATTATTTACACACATACACAGGTGTCATTGTTCACTCAAGGGAAGTAGAGCTGAGTAAAACAAAAAATTATTAAAATCCACATTCACAGACTATTGCCCCTGATAGAGAGAACACAATTGCAAACAGCTGCACAAAGGGCATGCATATTCCATAGGGTCCTTTACACTCCAGATTTAGCCCTTGATCTTACTTTCTGTGTGGGACACTTCATTCCAGGTGGTACGTACATATAGGCACCTATACTAGGGCATCCTATGTATGAAACACTTGTTTTGCTATAGGGACATTGTTTATAGTGCTGCTCCCAAGTCCACCTTAGCCAGATTGGATCCTCTCTTTCACTCCTGCTGATTTGCCTTTGACAAACCCCTGTGCAACTCACTGCTGTTCTTTGTATACCTCCGTCTTCTCTCCTCTCCTGATGCTAGGCGCCTTACCTACTGTGCTTCCTTTATCTCCAAATTTTAGTTTAGCTCCCACCCTTCGTATTTTCTTCTCTACACTCTTCTCCCCATTTTGCCTCTTACTCACTTCGCAGTGCTTCCTCTCACTCACCCCTCAGCCAAATCCACTGCTGGTCAAGCTGTCTTCTTGTTCTGCTTCCCTAAACCTTGGGGCTCTCTCTCCCCACCTTCACTTTGCTCTTTTCCTTCCCTTCGCACCCTGAAAATTCTCAGAGATTTCTTCACTCACTCCGGCAGTTGTTCCTGATATGAAGGTGGATTATTAACCACTGCACTCCACCCTGCACTGATACTTGTATGTTTATTCTCTGACTACCTGCTATCTGTCATATTATTGCATTGTTTGCCCACTGCTTATGTTTTTTTATTTTCTTTCTTCTATTTTTATTATATTGCAATTTTTATTCTTAGAAGTAGTTTCCTGTAATTCGCTTATTTTATTTTTCATATTATTGCATTTTTGTTCAGTGCACTTTGTATTTGTCCTGTTTCTAACTCTTCCCCTTCCCCAGGACACATCTGGTAACAAGCTGATAGCAGCTCAGTATGTCTTTTCTGGTAAAACTTTTGAAACAGATAAATATTTACAAACTTTTATAGGCCTGCACCTATTGAGAAGGCGGCTAGTACAATATGCTCTACCCTCTTGCTGCCACATGTGCATCATTGTTACCTTCCTCTGGGAGTTCTTACTCAATCTGATGCCTCTCCTTAGGCTTCCTCACAACCAGCCTTCAGCTACAGATCATAAAGGGTGGTTTCAGCCTCCCAAGGGCACAAACACATACCTGACAGTTTATTCTCAGCACACATGACCTCTTCCTGGAGTTCATGGCATTGATGGGATTAGCGGTGGAGCTTTTCTGACACCCCGGCTCTACCCTGTGGCGTAGGGCTGCTCTCTTCCTCCACTGTGCATCATGGAAGCGGTCCTTATGGGCTCCCAAGTGACACCGTTGAGGGGAACCCACCACTTCTCCATTGTAGTTCTGTCTTAAAGGTGAGACTATGATGCTTATAGACTCTCAATTCTCTCGTGTCCTGTTGTCTCTCTTTCTCTCCCTCTCTCTCTCTCTCCACCATCACCACCAACCTTTACACATCCTTAAGCTTGGTCTCTCTCTCTCTGTAGGTTACCTTTTTCTCCAGATCTTATCTCTGCAGATCTTACCCTTTGACTGCGGTGCTGCTGCTTCTGAAGCAGGAGCACTTTTCCTCACCCTTCCCCCATCGGGGGGGCTGCTGGATTCAAACTCTACTCTGTTCTGTCTCTCTTGTTCCTTTCTGATCACACTCCTCAGTCTGAACTAAGATGGGATACATTCTATCCGAACATGTGTTATGCTCCTCCTTTTATTGGGGAGTGGCAGGTAGCAACCAGCATTTGCATAGCCACTAAACATATAAACAGACATGCACAGTGACTCAGCAGCTAAGCAAAGTAGGGGAGGCCAGAATCTTCCAAGCTCAGGGGTCCTGTTACATGTAACCCAATCAATCAGTCAATCAAAATCTTTATTTAACCAGGTGAAACACCATTGAGCAAAAACTAATTTACAAATTGGACCTGGACATACACACAGTGCTAATCATGACAGTCAAAAGTTATACAGAGTCAGGAATTAGGGACAGAAAACAGTACATATTAGGATCATTACAAGTACAGGAAATGAAGAACAAAAAAACAAAATCACAAACACACTCCGGGATCAGGCCCTCTGCTCCACAGTGCCAAACCTCAAAGTGCAATATGTGAACAGGAGACAAACAGGGTAACCGTTAGCACTCCCAGTTAACAGGTTCAAATATCACACCCTCTTTGGGGAAATGCAGTGCAATACTTAACCCAGTAGGCACCCAACCTGGTTCACAATCCCCCTTTTGACTCAGTTGAGACCTAGGTACTTTTCTTACCTTGGTGCATATGGTAACACACTGTAAGCACTTAACAGTTCTTTCAGAATTATCAACACTGTCCCAGCATTCACATTCAAAATGAGGAAAAGGCTCAGGCAGGATTTCGAGAAAAACAAAGTTGACTAAAATTAAAAATAGTAAATGAAATACAAAACTCAGAACATATAACATTTAGGATACAGTCATAAAAAGAAAAGAACAAATATAACAAATGGCTTTATATTGAGTATCTAATCCTACCCTAGTTTCAATTGATAAACAGTGGTGGTTGAATTACCTACTTCAGTAAAAGTGCCCTTGAGTGTGTCTTTCAGGAGTCCAGAATCAAAAACACAATGTTCTCTTAGTTTTGACCATCTAAAATGAGCAAGGGGCCACCCAGCTTATGATGTCACAGCTCAGTGGTGATGCTGGCTGTGAGGTCACTCATATTTCCTGTATACCAAATGGTAGTCTCGGCATCTGCATGTTGCTAAGCATCCCACAAGTATATATATATGTGTATATATGTATATATTATATATTTTTATAGTGAGCCTGCTTTATGGCAGGTCAGAATTACCCCTTTGATCTAGAGGAAATTCCTGACAGCTATTTCTCCTATTTGTGAAATCTAACAGGTATCTGTCAGAAGCTGCTTTCCTCCTAATAGGTCATAAAATCCAATACTTTATACAAGTGACTGTTTTACAACCTATACAAACTGGTTTCTAAGGAAGCTCTTAATTAGATTTTCCACTGGGTCATTGAAGTGCAATCTCCTTACCAGACTTTTAAAATCCCAGGTCCCATAATGCTCTTGTGCAGACGCCATACTTTTCAAGCAGAAATTTCAAAAAACATATATTTATATCACAACTATAATACCAATAATAAGTAGATGGCTGTCATTGTCATACTATGCTGTACATATGTGTTAAAAAAAAAAACAGAATGACATAAAAGGCAGTATATTTACAAAGTTTGAGTATACCCTGGCAAGTGTACCCTAAGTGCATTTGAGGACAGCATAATACAGTTTAGCCTGAACTAGAGACAAGGAGAATGTGGGGATAAAGGATGGAGAATTTATAAGTAGTTAGGAGAAATTAGTAGTAAGGCTGAGGATATAATGTTTAGAGGGGAAGTGGAAGGGACAAGGAGATAGTCCCAGACAGCTTGATTCCTACTAGGAGATAATCATTAGTGGTAACAATTGCAGGAGTCCCTAATGTGTTTTTTCAGTAATGTTCTGAACATTGCCATTTTAACAAGGGAAGAAAGTTTCAGTGATTTCTGTAGGGTGTTCCAAAGGGCTGGTAGGGCATGCCTAATGGCTGAGTACCCAAAGTGAGTTCTATACCTAGGGATGTTGAGTGTGAGATAAGAGTGACTCCTAAGTGAATAAACTCCAGCAGTAGTAGTTAGGAGGCAGGTAATATAGTGTGGAAGCTTGCCAATTAGTGCTCCTTAGGTCCAGGTAGCCGCATTTGTGATCCTCCTGGTATTCAAAGCCTGCGAGCCTAACATGGCATGTAAGGAACAATGGTGGGTCCTAAAGGGGGGCGCCGGTGATGAATCTTAAACCTCTATTATACAATGTGTCGAGCTTGGCCAATGCAGTACTAGGTCCATAGCTATACAGTAGGTTGGCATAATCCTGGAGAAGAAGGAATGTGGATTGCATGAATCTTTGCCTAACCTCCCGGGTAAGAAGGTGTTGAATTCTGAAAAACAATCCTTGACATTGTTTCAACTTTTTGCACTGTTCCTCTATATGAACCATGTAGGAGAGTTTGTGGTCTATCCAAAAGCCTAAGTATTTGAATCTGTTCACTGTTTCAGTAGGTTCCCCAAAGGGATGTCATTTGGTGCTGGGTACCCAGAGAGGAGGGACTGGCCACGTAATGTTTCGGGGAAAAATATATTTCTTTTGTTTTTTTAGTGTTCAGCAAAAGTTTAAGACTCAGGAGGTAAAGTGAATTCTTGTTGTAATGTACTGCAAGCCAGTTCAAGGGTGGGTTTGGCAACATAAATAATGGTGTCATCAGTGAATAAATGAACACTTGCTTGACTGATACCTTCGTTGATATTGTTGGTAGATTGTTGTTTAGTAACTGGGCTTGAACAGGCATGGGGTGAGAGCCTTAGAACATATTTTTTTGGCCAGGAGAAGCACACTGAGCTGTAAACAGTTGGTTTATGACAAATACAACAAATAATAGAATGTGCAAAACCTCTGTAAATACGTAATAAAAATAAAGGAAAGTAAGTTACTTAGACATGGCTGGCAATCAGGGACCACTGCAATGTAATGAAGATTAATGAACCACAGAAAGAAGGAGGGACAACCTGAGCCCAACATGAGGGTAAAATCTACATGGGAATCTACACAAGCTATTTGACAGCAGACTACTGATTGAAAAGGAGACTATACAGGTACAGCTAAGCAGAACCTAGACTTGCCTCTTTGTTGACTAAAGTAAATTGGAGGATGTACTGAAAGGAGAGGAGGGAGGAATTTCCACAGGTCAGGATGTCTTGGGAGAACCACTGTCCAACTGACAAGAGTCATCTAGAAGTGAGGAAGGAGCACAGGTTAGAGGTCGGAGGAGATAGGCAGAAGGTGGAAAAGGCATGAGAAGAAAGACTAGGCAGTCAGGAGAATGGTGGAAAGAATCTGAAGTGCAGCAGGGCAGAGTGCAACTGTAAGTGACTCTCCAGCGATGGCCAACACTGAGAGAAGAAGAGATCACAGGGGTGCATGGGGGGGACAGTTCAGAGCAAAGCATCAGAAAGTATACTAGAAGGTATCCAGCCTCGCAAGTGTGGACATAGGGAATGCACTTAAGACTATTTGCCACCATCGAAGATAGGGTGGTTCATTTCCTAAATGAACTCACATCTGGCAGCAGCAGGGAAACAGACCTTGTCATAGAGGAAGGCATCAAACTTCAAAAGGAGTTCAGAGGAAGTGGAATCAGTGTTGACAGAGAAGTCCAGAGACTGTTCTATTAGTAGGTATCAGTAGGAGACGAGGGAGAAAGTGAAAGGGGATGCAGGGAGTTATGGAAGGGAGGGGCAGAGGGAGGAGGAAGGAAGGAGGCTATAAAGAAACTACATGCAAAGTTTTATATAAACACATGTTGAGCACTGGGTTTTGTTTCTCTGTGACAATGTTTTTTTTTTACTTTTCCTTGCCAGTTTATGTGCAGGGTCACCATGCAGGCTTCTTTATTTGTCTTTGATCTGTTGGAATTTTACCAGAATGCCTGTGGGAATTATGTCAGTTAGGCCTAGCACTAGAACTAAGAGACCAGGATCCTAGTTATAATCTAGTCACAACATCTAACTGCAACTGCTTGTGAAAGTGAACCACTTTGAAAAAGTGTTTGCCCTCTTTCCCGCCATAGCTGAAGTCAGATTTCCCTAAGCAGCAACTGTTTTTATTACGGATGTGTAGCAGGTTTCTTCGTAATGTGCTGTCACTGGGTGATAATAAAGCCAATACACCTCTGAAGGTCTTTGGTCTAATTGACATCGTTCCCAGAGGCATTTTGGGAAAATGTCAACAGATCAAAGGCAATAAAAAATCCTGCATGGTGACCCCAGGGTCATGAAATTAAAGGGAAAAGTAAAAAAAACTCCTTGTTACAGACACATGGAACAGAATGCCAAGGAGCATCAGAGAAACAAAATGCATTGCTCATTTTTTAATATAATTTTTGCATGTAGTTTTACTTTTATCATCTGAATGATCTGGTACAATATGTACAAGTATGACAGGTGGCAAATGGGCTAGTTAGTCAGAACATACAGTGCATTCTAGACAAGGCTGGTGTTTGACTCCAAGCACAGTCTTATGCAATTATAACATTGGGTTATCCATGAGATCAATAATCTAAATCCGTCATCTTCCAAGAAAGTACCTGGGGAATCTCTCTGTTTCATGTATTGAGCTCCAAATGAAAACTAAAATTAAGATGCCATGAGAGCTTTTGAAAAAGATGGTGTGTTCAGCTTTTAAATCCTCCATCTGTCTGTTTTGTGCTGGAATGTATGATTTTCAGGGCAATACACAATGCAAAATCACTGGACTAAATGTTACACACAAATTGTACTTGGCAGTAAAACCTTTCAGTCTTTCTTAAGGTTAAACCATCCTAAATTCCTTAGAGGTAATTTGCACATATTATCCATTATGCATTGTTTAGTATATTTTACATTCTTAGCCTCCTGCCTCGCAGCCCCACAATCTGTGTGAATAGCAGAGTATATACACACACCTTGGCATATTACCACACAATGGAGTGCTGAGCAAAAGTAAAACAGACAAAAGAAATGAGTTCCAAACCATGGGTATGTGAAAGGATATGTCACTGTCATATGATCAGTTTCCACCAATTGCAGTACAGCATCTTTCTAACCTGTCTGTCGGTCAGTCTGCCTACATACATTTAAATTCCCTGATCTTGTGGTCACTTTTCCCATCTTGTCATCAGCAAGTCATCACTCTCTAGGCCAGCTTGATGGGAGGTATTTATAGGCAGACACTGGCTTCCTATATCCAAAGATAAAATGTATTACCTTTATGATGCACATAGCCTCCGCTAGAACCGAGTATTGAAACTGAAGTCTGCATCCAAGCCTAGGCATCCAGACAGTGCTATTGCATCACTAAAACAGTAGTTTTGCTAAATGATTACATTTTAAGTATCAACATTTTTAGCAAAATGATTGACATTTACATGTTTTGCAGATTCTATCCTGACTATATATCTTACCAATTTTGTTTTTCCCTTAGCCCTTGCTCCAAGACAGAATGAACTGATTTGAAAATACAATTGGAAAAATTGAAAATAAACATCTTTTCTAAACACAGACATTGCTCAAATCTGCCATAGAAGAATAAATAAGTAAGCATCTCTGGGGCGAAGAGCCAAGAAACTGTCACAATCTGCCCAAGGAAGGCCTCCGAGGAGGAGCGGCCAAAGCTGTGATGGAATCGAGAGGAAAATCCTTGGGAAGCAAGACTGAAGTCAAGATATCAGGATTAGCAAAGTCTGAAAAAACTAATACTGCTCCAGGATCAGGAGCTGAGAAAAGAAAGCTCCAACAAGCAGATGGAGCCGGTGACTGCTGCAAAGAAGCAGGCAGCAGCCTTAAAGCCACTCCAGTCAGTGACAGCAAGCCTCCAAATGACAGTGCCACAAAGCCTAATGCCAGCATTACTGAGAAACGGGACGCCACTAGTTCTCCTCCTGAGCCTGACAACAAAGAACAGGAGTCAGAGGGGAACCCTTGCAGCATGTTTGAAAACATGATGCCTTTCATAATTGGTGGGGTGGCAGTAGCGGCTGTTGCTCTTATTGTAGGAATAGCAGTTCTAGCTAGCAAGAAATGAAGATATGCCAAAAAGAAGCTATACATTTGCTTTTCCAACAATCGCATGCATAAATTAGTAATTGAGAAGTGCCAGCTTAAGATTGTTGTGCCCGTGTCACCGATAATGGTGATTTACAAAATCTATGTGCATATAAATCATGTAAATATAGTTTGTTTGTGCCAATGTGTATGGATCACAGCTCACAATGTTTCTTCTTGTCAACTGAAACTTCAAGTTTCCTCAAAGTCTGGCTCAGAAGAACTTTCAAAATTTCCAGCAGCAGTGCTTCATGCAGTAGCTTCCAATTTTTCACTTGGGGTAGGTTTTTGGTGGGCTACAGCTATGTTGCAATTAAAGGGACCATTCAATATCTCCCTCTCCCAGCCATGAATCCTTATTCTTAATTTTCTCTCCCCCCCCTTCCCTTTTAATATCCTCCTATCTCTTTGTACCAGTACTTGTAACTCCCCAGTGTTGAGAGCTTTGCTGTAAGCTTCTATCTATCTTTGTGGATCAGAAACTTTGATGCCAGTGAAATCCAGAACTGCTTCTGTGTTTTAGACAGAAAAGGCGGTCTCCTCACACTGGGCTGGACTTTCAAGTGCAGCCAGAGCAATCTGCACAAACCGGCAAGCTGCAGCAAACTTTTAACAAATGCTATATTGTCAGTTGTCACTGGATTATGTATTGTCTCACAGATTGCTACAAATGTACTCATATGCTAGAGGCACATGAAAAAATATTCTATACCATCCATGTGAGCTGCAAGTTCATTCAAAACCCCAAATCTGCTGTAAAATCAAACGCAACAGACAGGGCTCACATTCCCAAAGTGTCTCCCTGCCCCCAAAAAAATGAAAATCCATCCTGGTAGCGATTTCTTCATTGAGAAGGGCTCTAAAAGTACAATTCAGTATGCATCTTAGATTAATGTTTAATTGTGTGCCTCTGCCAACAAATTTCTCTTGCTGTGACATCCCTAGCACCAGTATTTTGGTGTTTTTGTTTTGCAGTGGATTTGGTTCTGTGAAGGTCCAGCTTCAGCTCTTCAGTAGCGTGCTAGTGCTGCAGGTCAAGTTAGATGTAGAACTACTGATATTTGTTGCAAGTTACCAGAACCTGTTGAGGTATTCATGAAGATTGCTGCTGCTGACCAATATTCCTTTCAAGGGTAGAGAGTCTGGGTGCTTTTAAGCTAGTCCTGTAGCTGTAATCCTAGCTAAAATAGGGAGGAAGCTTCAAGTACTATCTTAACCCTGCCTCTGTACCAGTAATCATAGCCATGAGTATTGGAATAAAGACTGTTATATACTGTACATGGCAGGGAATTGGAGGAGAAAATTAAAGAAAATCATAGACTGAATTATGTATTTAAAGAGCAACTGTCCAGGCCCCCTTCCCCAGAAGCATGATAAACCCTTACCTGGCCCAAAGCCATGTGCCACAAATCTTTTTTTTTATAGTTACCCCTATTTAGGAAGGGAAGGGATCATATTTTGGCTCCATGGAGCAGAGCCACAATGATCCCTTCCACTTCCTGGAACTTCTTCAGAGTGCAATCCGCCCCCATGCTAGCATGTTTTTGTGAAGTTACTATATGAAGAGCACGGGGACACACTCTGTAGACATGAATGGGGCATTTTTTTAAAGTAAAATTTTCATAGGTTATATGGCCATTTGGAACAAATCACAGACAAAACAAAAAACAAGGACCTTGTTAGTTAAGTGGTGGCCATGATTTGTTCCAAATGGCCATCTAAACTATGTAAATTTAACATAAAAAAATGGCCCCATTCACGTATATGGAGCACGCCACTGCACTTTCCATATAATGACTTCACAAAATGTGCTAGCATGGGGGCAGATCACAGTCTGAAGAGGTACCAGGAAGTGGAAGGGATCAGCATGGCTCAGCTCCACGGAGCCAACATATGATTCCTTCCCTTCCTAAATAGGGGCAACTATAAAAAAAATACATGCAGCATATGACTTTGGGCCCCTCCCCAGGTAAGGGATTGTCTTGCTTCTTGGGGGAAATTTTGAAAAAAAGTGAGCTAGTTGCTCTTTAAACTAAGTCACATTATCTCAGGACTGCTGAACTGAGCGTACTTCATCAACTGAGCTAAGTATGAATACTCTGCTAGCACATGAGCAGCACTGGGATGCTGGATCTAAAGGAGTGCTCCATATTCTCTAAAAACAAAGTTAGATGATAACTTGGGAGAGCCCGATATACAAGTCAGTAAATATTTATTACATGCTGATGCTGATTATATGCCAAGACCTTAGGCAAGGCCTGTATCAAAATCAGAGAGGGTTTTGTTGACAAGTGTGAGTCTCTCCAAGAATATATCACGTATATATTATTTCTGCAAAAGAAGGCGAGGAATTTTTTTTTTTTTTTTGGAGAGGCATTTTCGTAATTTTTTTTTTAAACTTGATTATAACCGTACAATAAATCCAATTATTCAATACATTCTAAATATGATTTCTTGAAACTACCTTATTACAATTTAGAATTCCGTAAATAAATGCAAATCACATTAAATTCTGATGACCGGCCAATCAGAATCTAATGTCACCATCATTTAGCTAGAAAGTAGCAAATCACAATTCAGAATTTAGTAAATAGTGGCAGATGTTTGAATATGTGCTATCCTATTTGTGATGTAATGCAGTATACTCAAACTCTTAATACTAAAAAAGGACCAATATATTGATTGCAAATGGATCATTTCCTTTAAAACATGTAGAAAACAAAATGAAAATGGAAACAAAGTCTAGACCACAACACCTTCTTAAGGAATAATCTGTACAGGAAAATGTGAGTACAGGATTACTTTATTCCACAGAGAAATATCAGATCTTTCTTGGCCCCTCAGAGTATTGTTTATGAATGTGTGATTGACTCATGCATAGAAATAACCCTTATTTACTGTTATTAGTGAATAGACATCAGATATTCTGAATTGTGATTGGCTAGGGGTGTCATCGTGTCTACATACAATAAAGTGCTCCAACCTCTGATTAAAATCCTATTATTTTTGTAATCTTGTCTGCTTTCATTTTAACTTTTCTTACCAACAATCACTAGTAACATAATATCGTTTACACAGTAGAACAAGTTGTACTGTATTTTCCATGGTCTGTGCAAACTATGTGCAAAAATTAGAAAAAAATATAATTTATAAAGGTGTCTTTTAAAATGGCAGTGAAAAGGAAAAACTTACTCATGTAAGTCCTTTTGTATACTGTTTCCTACTGTTTTCCCTCACCCAGGTCGCACCTGTAAATGAGCCCTGGCTCAGTGTGCCTTTCCCAGTTACCAAAAGTTTAAATAAATAAATGCAGTACTTTGTTCATGTTCTGTCCTGCAAACTTGTACCACCAGCTACAATTTACAGTATGCTCCACATCTGTCCACAGAAAGCAGGTGCACAGGGGTGTGTCTCTGGAGACCCTTTTTTATGCCCACCTCCCAACAGACATTTTGTCACAGTTACTGGGACAGGCTGTATGTTTAAATCTCAGTTCTGTACATTGAAGTGCAAAGCAGATGCAGTTACAAAAATATCACTGTGTTTCTGTTAAATATGTGTCTGAAATGTCCACCTTAAGGCAATGACACATACAGTAGATTCCAGTTATAGTAACAGTTATTAAAATCCCTGCACTGATGCCAGTTATAGTAACAATTATTAAAATACCTGCACTGATGCCAGTTATAGTAACAGTTTTTAAAATCCCTGCACTGTTTGAAAAATGTTTTTAAGACTGGGCTGTTGATAGGGTCCTCTTTGTGTTTTGCTGATTAAAATGTACTTCTTTAGAGGGGTGCATGGGACAACAGTTGTGTTCATACAGTATGTATTCTCTATTTTTATTCAGCACTCTGGGGAAATGATTATACAGTGGCCAGAAAAGAAGAAAAACTTAAGACACACAACACATGCAGTAAATAGGAAAGTCTAGTCAGTATGTCAGCAGTACTGAACAAAAAAGGGAGCACGATGACACAGGAAATTAAACTGTAAGAAGAAACAATACAGGCTGGAAAATTAAATTGCAGCATATTGGCTTTTAGGATGATCTATAGAAAACACAAAAAACTAGCCGACCCACCCACTGCAGTTGCAGTTAGTCCCAATGAAGGTCTTACAATCTAAACATGATTCACAAACCCACATTGTTCCTTTCCCATGTTGGCTTTGATGTTCTCCGTAGTCTATGCATTTTATGGAAATGGGTCAATCCTTACCTCATTGGGTCTTAGTGTGTTGGCTGATTCCTTGCTGCCCTTCTCTGCTGATGCTCACAGGGAATGGGATGCTATTATCATGTTATGTACCACAAATCCTGATACTGCTGGCATCACATGTTTATGCATATGATATAATTCATCTCATTGATGTAAATGATGTTCAGCTTTTGATGAGGCATCACTGCGCATAACAACCAGTTTACTCCCCTTTGCATTTCTAGAATTAACTTTAAGAAACTTTGCATTTACATTTAAATTTGCCTACCACAAGGATTCCATTTAACTATAACTATAATGAGTCTCAGTTGTCAGCTGCTATCAGAAATCAACTAGGATTTATTTTCAAGATGAAGTTCCTGTAAAACATGTAGCAGTAGGGGACACCATTCACAGACTGGCCAGCATAGCCCTGGAATGTTAATACTTTAATGCTACTCTTAGTTACTGTATGCCTGGATGCTGCTTGGTACTAGATTTTGTAAAGTATTTTTATTTTATTTATTTATTTATTTAGTTAAACATCAGTTTAGAAACCTTTGAGCCAGAGGCTCATTTACAAAAGTACCTCGTCACAAAGAGGACATCAGAACAGTAGTACAAGGGACACAGTACTTACAAACAAAAAAGTTACAGTTCAATTACAATTTTGTTTCAATAGAATACAATCTCCAACGAAGCAAAACATAACAAAAGGTGCAAAAGTTATGGTCGGGGGAGAGCTGGTGGGAGTAGAAGGGAGGGAGATAGGGGAGGAGGAATTAGTAGGGAAAGGGGGGGGAGCCGCTCAGTGAGCATTGTCAAACAGAGTATATATATTTTTTTTTTACACTAGGCTAGCGGCAGTTGCATTTGCGAGAGCTAAGCAGGAAGTTTCTGAGCCTGGGCTTAAAGCAAGCTAAGGTTAGTGAGTTTGAGACACTGGCAGGGAGGGTTATACCAGTGGGGTGCCGGTGGGGAATGCCCTCTGACCTTGAGAGGTCCTGGCTCGGAATAACTAAGGTAGCTCTTGACAGGCTGCTGCGTGATCAGAATGGGGTGCAGTGCAGTGAATGGAGTTGGATAGCCCTATGGGGATAGACACAAAGAGGGCTTTAAAGGGTGAGCTGGGCATGTCTGATACATGAGTCGCTCTTCCAGGCTGGAGTAGGGTAGCCAGGGTGTGCCAGCTCACATGTGTGAGTGAGTCTGGGAGCACCAGTGATAAGTCTGCAGGCCTTATTAACTGTGAGGCGAACCTTGTTGAGGGCAGTCTGATCTGCTGAGCCATAGACCAGAAGGCCATAGTCAATGAGAGACATGACAGAGGAGGTGACAGCCAGGCAGAGGGCATCAGGAGGAGGCATTTCTTGTGCCGTAAAGAATGCCCTAGCCGTGAGTTGGCGACGAATTTAGGGCAGATATATGTCCATTGAATGAAAGTGCAGGGTCAAAGGTTATACCAAGATATTTATAGGACTGCACCTGGTCAATGACGAGATTGGGTGTGGAGTGGACAGCTAACAGAAACTTGCTGTACTTATTTTGGGGGTGGGAGAAGAGCATCGTTTTTGTTTTCTTAAGGTTGATAACAAGTCGGTGCTCAGTGAACCAGGTAGCTGCAGAGTCAAAGACTAGTTGGAGGGAGTTCTGTAGCAGCATGGGGTCATTGTGGGAGGCAACGAGAACAGCATCATCAGCATAGAGAAGCATCTTACCCATTACAACTGCTGGGTAGGAGTTAAGAAAGAGTGAGAATAGTAGGGGTCCAAGAACTGAGTCCCTGCGGCACCCCAGAGCAAATGGGGCATATTTCAGAGAGAGTACCGCTGGACTTCTCACACATTGGGAGTGGGCGGAGAGATAGCTGGTGCACCAGGAACAGGTCCTGAGGCAAAGCCTATTAAGTCGAGGGTGGAGAGCAAAAGAGGATGCGAAATGGTATTTTAATGCTTTAGACAGGTCAATGAATATAGCACCAGCCAGGGCACCAGAGTCCAAGGAGGCATGGAGGAAGTTGGAAAATTCCAGGAGTGCTGTATTGGTACTATGACCTGCTCTGGACCCGTGTTGTTCAGGGCAGAGAACATTGTACTACAGAGGTAGTCAGAGACTTGGGGCATACAATTTTCTCTAACGCCTGAGAGGGGAGAGGATTGAGATGGGTCGGTAGTTACCTGGAAGAGTCCTGTCACCACCTTTATGGACAGGGGTAACTGTGGCAATCTTCCAGGCAGAAGGGGAATTGTCCGAGACAGAATGATTTGTTGAAAATGCACGTAATAGGTAAGAGGACCTGATCCAGGATCCATTTTTATCAACAAGCTACCCATTGTTCAGGTTTTCTTCACAGCAACATTATTGCACTGCTGGAGGGGCAAAGGGTTGACACAAAAGCAAAAAAAGGACATTATTAAAAGTGTGCTGTCAGCTGCAACGATGTAAAAGGAAGAAGCGAACCTAGAACAAGGAATAGCTTACTTTGAAAAAAATGTGTAGCAGTCATGGGTGCGACTACTGGGGATGGGGATGAGGGGGACCCGTCCCCTCAACTATTTTGGTCCTACGAAATGACCAATGGCATAGTCATTGGCATGAAAGGCTTGGTAGTTCGCTCTCCCCCCATCTTTTCAGCCATGGTTGCATGCATGGCAGCAGTTATTGGTAATCTGTACCTAAGTGAATACTGCAGTAGAAATTGTTTGTGTAGCAAGTTTTCAAAACTTGGCGACATGGATAAAATCAATTTCTGTACTCAGTATGTATAATAGTCTTTATTGAGTAAATTATACATGAGGCAGCAAACAGACGACCACTTTTAATGATAGAATATTTTCTGTGACTAGTAGTAACTGCAGTGCAAACGTAGTTGTGGAATGTCACTGATAACTCGACTAAACCAGTTTTCAGTCCCTACAGGAGACGTCACCTTGTCCGCCCTCCCCCAATTCACATGGCCATGGGAAGAATGGCTCTTTCTGCTTGTATTTTCCATGTCTTGACTGAATGTAAGAAACATTGCGTTTTAGGCAGCCATTGACATGCCACCTTAAAAAAAAGATGTCATATCTCAATAGTCAAAGCCTGGATAAACCATTTGAAATAAAAACTAGTAGGAGAGGAAGCAATCAAATGCACCTGAATAGTGAACTACACACACAAAAAAACAAAAAAAAAACAGCTTTTTACAACCAGTTTTCTCAGAAGGGGGCTCATTTGAACATAGTAAATCTCTGGTTGAAAAGAAGCCCAGCAATCTCAATGTATCCTAACAGTCCATGGATTAACACACAGATTTGTACAGGAGTATCAATCCCTGTGGCACATTAATAGGTATAAGAATACTTAATAAGAGGAGAAAATAGAACTAGAAAAGGACTTGACCAAGTGCATCCAAAACAGATTGTTTAGTTTTTTTTCAATCAGAATAAAACAAAAGGAAGTATGTAAACATGTTTTGTAAAGAAGATTCCTACCAGGGTCTGATCTGCTCTTTATTAAGGCTGGCCAAGGCCCTGTGGAGACTACAGCACATAAAATGTTTTAAGGAGCTTAAAGTGTTCTATGTCACTGGAGCTTGGTTTATATACGCACTACTAGTGCAGTCCAGCGTGGTTTCAAAATCCACATGAACCATCCCCAGATCTAGGCTTTAACATGGTTTTTGAAAGATTTTAAGAATTAGTTTGCGTAACCTGCATAGTGTGGATAGCAGCCATCTCTCCCCCCCTCCCCCCAATAGCTGCAGTGCTCCTGACTCCCACAATCCACTGCAGGAATACCCCACAAGCACAGTCACAAGCTCAGTAATCTTGGTAAAGCAAATGGATTACATTTTAAACATGGCATCTAAAGTGCGGATGCTACAGCAAAGGGAGCCTTAAACCATTTTTAAAAATGTTTTACACTACCGTGCTGCCATCTGTAGAGGCCCCAGATTAGCCAATCACCAGTACTTTTAGGCACACTCATCTAATTATTGGGCAGGTAAATGACACTGACAGTAAACATTTGTTAAGCCTCTGGGGCAGTTTTAAATGAATAAATTATAGGACTTATTCACTGGTAGATGGAGCACTGACTCCTTAAAAATGGATAACATTTATAAACAGTGGTCCTCATAGTTTGAAAGTGCATGAAAACTCTTAAATGAGGTAATGCTTACCTGTCACTGATAGCAGTCCAGAGATATTGATAACAAAATCTGCCCTGTATTAGTACTACATTGCCATCATTTTTGGAACCTTGGGATGTCACTGATTGTGAAGCTGTGCTTAACTGGACTGTGGTTAGGCACACCTCCAGTGACATCGTAAAGTTCTAAAAGTGGAGGCAGTGTAGTATCATCATATGTCAGAGTTGGTCATCAATTATCTGTGGACTGTTGCTAGCTACAGTAAAGCCCAATGCCACATTAAAAATGTTTTTTCATGAGCAAAGTATGATGGCCACTGTTCATAAATGTTCCCCTTTAAAAAACAGTGGTGCATATCAACACTGACCATGACATCTGTCAATATACTGGGTTATAACTAGATGATAGAGGTGAATTTCACTGTAGCCGTGGCTAGTTGTAAGTACAGTATAGTGCTAGATCTAGTTATAGTGGGATCTTCAGTGATGTTGATTAGCATAAAGATCTGGCACTCTCCACCCAGGAAATGGACACTGAAGACTTGAAAAGGTAAAATGCTTCTGCAAACTTTATTCCGGAAACATGCAAAGTTAAAAATGTGCCCTGGTGGGTTCAAGTCAACTGACACATTTCTAGTCACATGAGAGTCATGTGACTCGAAACGAGTAGCGTGACTTGCACCAGCAGGGTAATATTTACTTTTGCGTGTCACTGGATTAAAATCTGCAGCAGCATTTTACCTGTTGAAGTTTTCAGTGCCCACTTTCCAGGCAGTGCATGCCCGATATTTGTTGTTTCAAAGTTCTTTATGCTTATTGGTAGCACTCAGCCCCAAGTGGGACTTTTGTTCTATGTTATTTTGATTAGCACTACTGAAGTTACAATCAAGATCCTTAATTGAAACTATAAAGTGTTGATTCAAGCAGCTTATGCTGTTTGTTCTTTATGTGGCATGAATGAGAGTACATCTCCACTGGGTCAGACTAGCATAGTTTCTGCCATGGTCTTACTCAGCGTGGTTATCCACAAGTAAATGTCCATGGAAATTAGTCAAACCTTTAAAAATGTAGCTTGCAAATACTGTCTTTCCATTTTTCATCAGACTGGATAATATGTTAGTAAGAAACTATGATTTAAAGTGGAGTTAGCAAGTAATTAACTGTGAGGTCATATTGTATACCCTTGGCTCCACCTTAGGACAATTTAACTGTTGGACAAGATTATTTGTCTCAGTGGCCACTTTGTCAAGTCTCACTGCATCAGTACTCTAGCACATCCCTGCTGCCATTTACCCAACCCCCTCCTCATACCTTGCACATACTTCTTGAAAGATATGGAGGTTTGAAATCTGCTGGTACTGTAGTTATAACTCCTGTATGAAAGAAAAATACAAATGATTGCTTGTTTCTTGCTCAGACATGGAGTATAGTTGAGGCTTTTGCTGAACAGGAAAGGACTGCTCCCATTTTACAGTTTTGGAAGCAGATGTCTCATCTGGACAGTGACTCATAAGAAATCGCAAAAAAAGTGTTTTGAGGTTGAGGGTACCATTTGAAAGTTGCACAGCACCCTTGGCATATACCCCAATGGCTACCATCTGCTACCAAAATATATTTTTGTCATCAAAAAGTAATTTTAATGGATTCTAAATTTGTATGCCTGTATTCCTTGCCCTGTGCTCAAGAAATAGATTTTTTTCACAAAGTCAGAAACTGCAGATACTAACACCCTTCTTTCATCTTTTACTTTAGTTTGCATGTATTGATGAAACACATTTTTCAACAGCCCTGTGATTTTCCTACCCATTGCACAGTGAATGTTATGTGCATGGAATATTCTCAGCCACCCATTTTCCTCCTGATGGATCTATAGGTGACTGGGGGAAAACTATCCACTGCTTACCTGTATAATTGTTTGGAGACTTTTCCCAATTCTCCAAGTGCCCTACTCGCAACATTGCACATGCCACTTATATAATGTACCTTTTTCTTAAGAAGCCAAAAAGAGGAAACTGCCATGTAAAGGGTTGCTGAAAAGAGCTTCTTAATGTATCTGTGCTTTATTTAATGGAGATCGGATACCTGGCCACTTATTTTATCACCCTATAAGGCATTGTCATATGAGCTAGCATTCTGACAAAATGCTATGCGCTTCTGCAGCCCCTTACTGATTTGTAAGATGTGACTTGCAGTCTGAAAACAAATGTCATTAACTGTAAAAACAAACAAAAAAACTATAGATAATGAAGAATTATTGTAAATGTAACTAGGGAACCTTGTGAAGCCAGCCCATGTTCTTTGTAAAGGAATTTCATTTATTTTCACTGTGTGTTCATACAAAGTGTCCTCCATCTGTCTTCTTTTTTTCACAATGTTTTTAACTGCAGTAGATTGTGAAAGCATTGGCTTTGAACCTCTGCAGAGA
This sequence comes from Neoceratodus forsteri, assembly GCA_016271365.2. NCBI lineage: Eukaryota > Metazoa > Chordata > Ceratodontiformes > Ceratodontidae > Neoceratodus > Neoceratodus forsteri. The sequence continues at coordinate 441,432,377 of CM028133.1, forward strand.
GAATGTATCAGGCCGAAGGCTGTCTTCCTAGGAGAAAAGGAAAGCAAGTACTGTACCTCATCCCCTACTAATTTGGTATTTATACAGTTCAAATAGTTCCAAACTGATTTTTCAGGGATGTTATACAAGGTTATTTCAGGCCAACTGAAGCATACCCAGAGAAATTATGGGACACATGTTCAATGCGGGGCCAGAATGTGGGCCACAACTGTAAATTACCTGAGTTTCTTCATAGTGTGATATTAGATCTGCAGGTATTCCAAATAGCAATTAAAACACTCAGTGGGAGACTGCACATATGGTGCTAGGAGCCAGTGCATGAACTAAGAGGGCCAAACCCCCAAATATCTTCACAGAACCAACGTAAAAGTAAAAGACTTACCAAGATGTAATTGCATTCAGGAATTTGTGCTCCCATCTCCTTTACTGGAGAGTAACAGATGAATATAACACCACTGTTACTCCCTGATGAAGCGTTAATCAAAGCAAAGTACTGGGATGCTTGGGCGCTGGTTTTTCCACTGGTAAAAGTTTTCTTGAACAAATACAGCTTACAATTCATGTAATAATGTCATATGCATCTACCGTAGTTCTCTTCATTCCAAACAAGAGGTTCTTGCCATGGAAGAATATATTACAGTGAGAGGGAGGACCTGTGGGTGGATAAAAGTAAATCCTACCCTAGCTGTCCAGCAATGGTACCCAATGCACCCCTCCTGAAAGGTCCTCTGAAGCCCTTTAGGGTGTGGTGAATTGCTTTGCATCCGTAACACATCACCCTCTTCCCTTTTTAAAAAAAAGTTTCCTTCCTACAACAGCGAAAGGAAGCTCAGATGTTTCCATGCAGCACTATTACAGTAAATCCCAGTACTTTTCACAGATCACAGTTGAAATGGCAACGTAAACCCATTTTTCACTCATTGCCATGCTAGGGACATGCATTTGTTTGAAAATATGGTCTCACATTAGTAGACTTTAAGGTGACTTGCCACTAACAGGCTTGGTTGTACAGGTTATGAAAAATCATGTGCCTAGGTGGGGGCTAGGGCTCTCAGAATTAGAGCTATGAAAATGAAAAAACATCTGCTCATGCAGCAAATTCAGAATGTTTTAAGTCTCCAGTTTTGGGGAACTAGAAATTCACTAAATGTTCCTTCCACAATTTCATATTTGAATTTCCCAACACCAGTTTGGTTGGTTAGAAAAATCTAGCTTTTTTGGGACCCCCATAAAAATAAAAAAATTGCTTTCCTGTTCCATTATTATTATTATTATTATTATTATTTATGTATGATCAGGGTGTTAATAAAATGTGATTCTCTAAACAACTGGCATACACTTCTGAGGATGGAATTGGTTGGTCTGAAAGCTTAAGCACTGTTTTCTTTTTGTGACATCTATGTTGGTCCAATAAAAGGTATCAAACCATTTGCTTCTGGATCTGTTCATACAAGGACCAATATGGCATCTAAACTAATTCTGTATGTCATTATTTCTGTAATTCTACCAGTCTGAGGCCATATGCTGCTGTCTATATATATATATATATATATATATATATATATATATATATATATATTTACACTATTGTGGATCATTTGTTCTTATCGTCCCTGTTTGCAGTCATCGCCATTCACTATCTGCAGTGATTACACTGCTCAAAGCATTCTCCTGTACATCCTTGTGCTGCTATGTTATGCCTGTTTTTGTACATTTTGTATTGGATCCATATTTTATTGTATTGTATACTATTTATTGCTTGCCTTTAGCTTCTTAACATTCTTTACTTTTTGCTTTGTTTTTATTGTGTTTTGTTTGCATGCTTCTTCTACCCTCCTCCTAGGAAGCCTGTATAAATGGCCTTTCTTGGTAAAAACTTCTGAAATAAATAACTCTCCCCCCACAATCTCCTGTATTCACATTATCTGCTAAAATCTGAGGCCTTGCACACATCTTAGTCCTTTATCTCATTTCTAACTCCAGCTGGAAATTACACCTTGGGATCTCCAATCAAGGAGTTCCCAGACCCCTAAGGAGGCATGGCAAAAATGCCACTTGAAAGAATATTCCACCCCCCCAAATTATAATTGATTAAACTTTTTGGGGTCCAATCCACTGTTGACATTGGTGATGGCACAATTTTGGAACGAAACAGGCTCCACATTACACCACCTCCAAACACCATCATACAAAGGTAAAACAGTCACCCGGGAAGGGGTCTTCCTGTTAAGTAAGCCACAGTGTAAATGATGGTGGTCAGATGTTAGTGGTCACAAATGAGGGTTTACCTGCTAACACCTGAATTGTAAAAACCTTGGAGGATTGTACTTGTCACCCCACTCACACACATACATGCCCAAACCTTACCATTAGATCCACTTCTGAGCTGCCAAAATAATCATTTTTCATCAAGGCTCCAGTTTTCCTTAGTGGTCCAGTGACCCCAGCTCCAAAATGTTAGGCCATGTGTAGTCCCTGGTGTCCAGTGGTCCCCCCAGCCCTGATCACTTGCAACATCAGATTTTTCTTCCTGTCCCTCACCAGTCTTTGCTCTCCTCCCCACCATGTCAGCTCCTCTGGTCCCTGTTGCATGCCAGTGCCCTCCTGTAGAACTGCATCACACAGTTCAACAAGTTGTGATACACAACTGGGTGTTTGGGGGCTGGCATTTGACAGAGAATATCTCACCAAATTATTTGTTGGTGGGACCCCATCCCTTTCCCTACACAGTTGCAATGCCCTGTGAGAATGCACAAGGGGAGTTTTGAATCCCCATTGTATATGGTGCAGTGGGGACGCAATGGGGCACATTGGAGCAAACTGATTGATCAAACCACTTTATGCCACTATTTTGGGATTCTGTATAGAGCTGTTGCAATTTACATTTCTGTCTCCTGGTTCTGCTGACATCACTCAAACTACAAACCAACCAAGGTAGTAGTCGAAGAAAATCCCGATTTTTTTTTTAAAAAGGCCCTGAAGCAATAAGTGCCATTCTTTTAAGTCATCTGTTAATAAGTCACAGTAAGGAAGCAGATGCAAACAGGCATTCCTGTTGATGGATGCTGAACAAAACCTAAGAGTCCAAAGAAGTAACTCATTTGACATCAGAGGAAAGACATACCATTAAAAAATTACTCTGGGGTAGTAATCAGTGTGACTACACTTTGGGCTCTATGTAGTAAGAAGGAAGACTGGAAAGCATGAATCAAGGGTGTACAGCTGCACATATCTTGGAGGTGGGGATCAGATCCTAAGTGACTAGGGGACAAAGATAAATGTGTACCTTCAGTACTCCAGGTTCTGCAGCCCTTCCTCCCAGCCTGCCTCATTACATCTTTCAACAAACTGACAACCTAAAGACCATATTAGACATTCAAGTTACACCGTAAAATTATGATTTGATGCAATTAGACTGTTTAAAAAATACTATCAGCTTGGCATGGATGCAGATGTTGGTTAACAGGGCCCCTGAGTGCAACCCATCAAAACATCCCAAAGACAAAAAAAGTAATGTTTTTCTAAGAATTTGCAGATTTCATGCATTAAATCTGATTTTTAATAGTGAGCAGCTGACAGGATGACTCGACTGACTGTGGATTAGGGATACGAAGAGTGGCACAATGACTGTATACTTGATTGTACTTCAGATTGAATTCCTTTCATGGACTCTTTGTATGAGTTGCTGTGAATCCTAAAAAACAATAAGAACACCCTTCTCCCATTTAGTAGTGTAGTTACTTTAGCAAACAAAGCGTATAAATGCAATAATGCAGGTAGAATAGAAATACTAGATGACAATGAAAGTAGCATAGCTAGTCCCATTGTGACACACAGTGCTGTATTATATACCCAACACTGAACCCTAGCATTCTCAATACTTGGTAAATAGCTGAATCTAGTATTAGCTTTACATTCATGGTATGAGTGGAGGACGGGTGGGTTTGAGTTACGCGTTCACTGCTCTTCTATGTTGCTGACATCTCCCAGGCTGTATGGCCCACTTCATATGCTGTGAAACTGTACATGATTTAAATGACTGTACACCTTGTATCCTTTTCCAAGTTATTGTGAAACAATAAAAAATTATAATCCTATAACCAAATGTGATTTTTGCTGTCTTGTAGTCTTTATGTGTATTTTTTCCTAGATGTTTTAGACTAGAATAGAACTGGATTTTAAATGGTGCATGTCAAGATGTTTTCCAGCCTAGGGAATTAGACATTGGTAGCATATGCGGTAATTGCTCAGGCAACCACCAAAGAAGGGCAGAAAGTGTCTCAGTTGAATGTTTCATCTGAAGCATGACAGCTGAGCACCCTCAAGAACTGCCCAAGTTCTAATACAAGACTTGAATCAGTAACCTTCTGACTCGGAGGCAATAGTAGTACAACTGAGCCAGGTGCTTAGAAGGGTGACCTGACAGGTATTTATTCATTTTATTGCTCATTTTATCATGTATTCCTGTCCATCTTCCCTCTCCTGTGTATGTATGATATTCTTTACCAGAATGCTGCCCTACCCTCTGACAGCAGCAGGCTGGGATACGTTCCATAAAAAACAGAGATCTATGAGTGACAGTTGTAATTTTGACAGTGCTCAGGCATTCCCTATGATTATCTTTACCGAGAGAGACTTGCTGTGTTACGATAACCCAATAGTACTGGTAGCACCAAGGGTGTATCCAAGTGTCTCTAACTGCAAAACATTCAAGTTTTAAACTATTTTAATCTCACTAAAATGGCAGTATGCCCAACCCCTTATTCTCCTGACAGAAAACACATTTTTATTAATGCCTCATAGCTGAGCAGGTATCCTGTGTACAGTCGTAGTGACCAGACTTAGTCCCTACACCTTATACTTGATGGGCAGTTAGTATCTCCTGTACTAGATAGAAAAACACAGGTCCCAGCTGGGCAAAACTGTCATCACTGCTGCAGCAACCACAAGGCTTATAAATAAGGAAAGCAACCTCTCACATCAGCTGGCCCAATGGAGAGTCAGAAACCATCACTCATTTAACCATCTTGTGAAGCCTAAGCATGAGAGTCAAAGCTGGGATCTCTCTGGAGACAGAATATAGAGCATTGTCAATGCAATGCAATGCTAATTACTTATTGTACTAGCATGCTGGGAAAAGAAAGGTTTTAAATTACATATTGAACTGATAACACGATCAAGGGAGTACACTTGCAGTGTTAGCTATGGTCATGTGAGACAAGAATAGTGGTCCTGTCTCTCCTGAATTATCAGTCTGTGAGCAGTTCCCTGCAAAAGTGAGACTGCAGAAGAAGACTCCTATTGTGTTGAGAAAGTAATGGTAACTACAGAAAGTGCTCTTTAGATGTTTGAGGCTGAAGGAACATGAGGCATTAGAGGCACAGCTTAATCTCCCGGCCAATGGCAGTGCCCCTTTCACTGAATGGTTAGAGCTGCTGTCTTCAGGACTCCGGGTCCTGGCTTTATTCCCATCTAGGGGAGTCTGCCCACTGGATAGGAATGAAATACCAGCACTGCAGAGGATGAGCTTCCTCCAAATGACAAAGTGAAACTAGATGTAAATGTAAGAAGCAGTGTGTGAGCTGTGCCATCTAGATGTGAGTTGCTGCAATAGATTAGTCACAAGTATTGTCTTTCATGTCCTGGGCACATCAAAAAGTCACCAGTTTCTGTGGAAACATACCAATACTGGTAAAGATATTGGGGGGGATTTTCTGACACTTGCATCTGTTTCTCGGACATGAGAGCCGAACTCCGTCCTGGGAGTTAGACCACAAAATCATGGCTAAACTCCCCAGACAGAATTTGGCACTTGCGTTGGAAAAACTGACGTGATTCCAGCAGTTGTAGCAGAAATTCCTATAAACTGTGGAAATCATCACAAATGTTTCTGGATGTTTGTAAATACGCTGAAAACATCCTGAAGCATATGCCTGGATGCAGCATGCATCCAAAATACGGACAGGAGTGTAGCGTGCTGTGCTTTAAAAATCCCACCCATCATCTTGAGGGCCCCCTAATGGCCCAGTGGTAGCACATAGCGCTGCCATGTAGGAAGCCTGGGATCAGGCGTCAACCTAGGTCATCTGTGATCGGGAGGCTGTGGTCAAGGAATGCAGTCAGCAGCAGCATGCCTTAGATCACGGAAGGAGGTGTCACACTTCTGTGCCCAAGTGGCCCCTGTGGCAGGGCCATGGAGGATTCCCCTTCCACTGTAGAGGGAATGTGAGCACACAATGCCACAGTAGCAGGGCCAGGCACTGGTGTGGAAGATAGGTAAGAGGGATGAATGAGGGGAAAAAATATGGGAATAAAATACCCAGAGCCTGTTAGGATGACAGTCTACCTCTGGGAACCACAGCACTCTGAGAGGTCCCGCAGGGACCTGTAGTGTCAGGACTGAGAGACTGCAATCTGAGAGGAGACAAGACAAGCATGAAGTTGGGAGAGAAAACCTCTATGGAAAAAATATATGATGTTGACACTGTTAGAGTCTCTTGACATTTGGGGTATTCTCACTTCCTGTGCTGAGGATTCGGAGAGGCAATTGTTGACTGTAATATGGCCTTTAAACTGCCATGTACATGTAGCTCAGTCCACTCCTACCTAAGCATGTGTAGGAACTCATCATGGTACTATATGATGGCATGCTCAGGTGTCTCAAGGCACAGGTTGTAACACTCTACTGCATGAGGAGGGCGCAATCCCTCGGACAACAGACTTTTCTGAGGACCCTTTTAGAGCTTTTCAGGTGCAATGAATGCCAAGAGAGCCTTAAATCTTTTGAATGCTGCTGATCTGAAGAATTGTCATTTCTTTTGCTTAGTGGGCAGCATCCTGCATCCCAGCCAGCCACATTTACTGTAAGTAGAGAAATTATTACTGAGAGATACAAGGAGATTGGCAGGTTTTTCCTTGATAAAGTCTTTTGCATCAAGAATGAGATCCAACCCAAAAGCATTCCGGTGGACTGTGGTGGTATCATGTGGATGGTTATGAAATACCTGCTGGTTTGTACTCGGTTTCAGCCAGTGTTGCTTGAACAAATTATGCAGGTGGTTGTTGGGCTTAAGCCCACCAACTGTGGGCCTGGGCCTGACATGGCTTACAGTCATTTACCGGGAAGCTCTGGCACAAGTGGTCACCATGTGTGTCAGAATATTGCTTGAGGAGCATCACATTCATTCTGCTCCTAAAATGACAGTGTGAAACTCCTCCTTAGGAAAGTCTTGCTCGATCCTGACTGATGGCAGAATATCACCCTATCTCCAACTTTCCCTTTCTGGCCAAGGTGGTGAAGGAGGGGATTTATTGATGCTTCAGCTCAAGACCACCTGGAGTAATATGAGATCTATTACCATTCTAATCAGCTTCTGACTTTAACTTTGGTAGGGTGTTTAATGATTGGCTCAAGCAGCCTTGTATGGCACTCTGAGCCTCAGAGAAAAGGTCATCTGAAAATAACATTGCCTCACCTTGCTCATAGAGAGAGGCAGTGGGTAACTGTTCTGGTTCTCCTCAATATTTTATTCTAAGTCAAATTAATTATTCATGAGCCAACCTTGCACTCTGACTGGCTGATGTACTGGGCATTAATCCCTTAGAAATGGCCAGTACAGTTCAGAGTGGCATGCATTTCTAAACTTTTTTTAAGTGTGTTTCCCCCTTACTGATTTGATTACATAAAAATGTAGAATTTATTGGCTGAAAAGGACTATTTGGCCCACACAGTCTGCCCAGCCATTCCCTGCTGAATCTGATATCTGCAGACCCTAACTGATCTCCAGTAGAGTCTCACTCCGCTTTCGAGGTTTTGGCAAAGTTGCCAAATTTGCCTTCGCGGAGCATTTTGGGAAGTTGCCACCTGTGGTGAAAACTTCACCAGATTAGCTTTGCATTATTTGGGTTTTTTAAAGTGCAAATTGCACTTAAAAAAAAAACCAAAGCAAGTAGAAGTTGCATTCCCCCCACAGCTGGCAGCCTGACTTCCCTCCCTGGTGTCTAGTGGTCCCCCCAGCCGATACTGTCTGGCTCCAAGTGGTCCCACCCCTCACCCAATCACTGCCATATGAAAAAAATAAAAATAAATCCCCCCATTCCATAAATTCAATCCCTGCTGCCCTGGTGTGTAGTGGTCCCACCCCCCCAGCCAATCACCAGCCCCATTCCAAAAGGAAGAACCCCTCCATCACATTGTGTCCACTGTGCCAAGTCCAACCACCATTAAAAAAATAAACCAAAAAATTTCCGTGATGTCTACTGGACCCCCCACCCCAACCCCAAGCAAGCAACCAGCACAGCCTTCCATGGCTGGCAACTCAACTGAATGCTTAATGAATGAGCATGTGCTTGTACAAGTACATGCTCATTCATTGACAGCTTGCGGTCATTTAGGCAGTTTTCAGGGGTAGAGATTGGGAGGGCTGCTCTGGTCACCGACGAGGGGTGGGATGAGTGGACTGTGATTGTGGACTCCAGAGGGTTCACAATGCCATTCCCCTTATCCACCCACACCACCCCACCCCACTGTCGACGGAGCAGCCCCTCCCTTCTCAGCCCAGGTGAAAAACTGATTGAAATGAACAAAGTCAATGAATGAGTGTGTATTTGTACAAGCATACACTCATTCATTAAACTAACTCAGTTGGGCTGCTGGCTATGGGGAGGTGAGGAGGGCTGTGCCAGGGGCCCGTTTGGGGTTGGGGGCAGAGAGGCACTACCTGATGAGGTGGGGGGTCTACTAGACACCCGAAATGTTTGGTTTATTTTTTAATGGTGGTTGGACTCAGCACAGTGGGCACCCTGTGATGGGGTTTCTCCCTTTTGGAATGGTCAGTGATCGATGGGGTGGGGAGGCACTACCTGACAGGGTAGGGGGGTGGGGAGCACACTAGATACCAGGGAAATTTTCTTTTTTTTTAATGGTGGTCAGACTAGCCAGAGTGGGCACCCTATGATGGGGGATTCTTCCTTTGCAACAGGGATGGCGATTGGCTGGGGAGGCACTAGACACTGGGGAGTGGCGATTGGGGGGCACTACAGTAGCCAAACTCCATAAAGTGTGAAGTTGCACTCTGCTGGCAGAGTTACCAAACTCTGCATTTGTGGAGTTGTTTTTTTTGGGGGAGCTAGGCTTTGCAATTGATCCACCACAAAGTGGATAAGAGCTGCCAAATTTTTGCAGAGCAAATTTTCCCACTTCACACAAATTTAGCCTCCAGTGACCCTCCCTTCCTTCTCCCTGCCTCTTTCCTAATACACCCCTTGTCTATACCATGCATGCTTGTAGCCTACCCATTGTTTTTACATCTACCACTTCTGCTGGCAGTCTGTTCAAGGGCATCTACCACCCATTCAGTGAAGAAATATTTTCTCATCTCTCTCTTCAACTTCTCACTCCCCCAGCTTCATTGCGCCCCCCACCCCAATTAGACTTATAATCACAATAATGACATCGCAGCTGGTCATTTCCCGGGGATTAATGACTGGCTGGAGGAGGTTGGCCTTTCTGGTGTGCCTCAGGCCACCCTTCCATCAGAATGTTATTAATCTCTAGGAAATGGCCAGCTGTGATGTCATTATTGCTTACATAATGGCAAGAAACAATTGAGTAATTGTATTGGCTAATACCAGTCACATGACCATGTGGAAGTATTGCCACCCACATGGTCAGCCTAGTGTTAGCCTCTTCACATATCCGTTCACCACCTCAGAATAGGAGAACATCTAGCAGCCATTTTTTTGTACCAGTAACAGTTTGTGGCCCCCCCATCAAACCACCACCTCAGCTGTGAAACAAATCAAGATGTTTCAGTGTACCAGATCAGTTGTACAGCCTTTTTGGTGCTTTTAAAGTGACATTTTACTTTAAAAACTTTTTTTTAACCTTTTGAAAGGCGCGAGAGGGACAGCAATCCCGCTCACACTTTCACTTTCAAAAGCACTAAAAACACTGTACAACATCGTACAACTGCTTTGGTCCAGTAAAACATATTGATTTGTCTCACAATTTTTTTCAGAATGCTCAACTCTACTGTAAATACATTTAATTTAACTGTAAATACATTTCTTTTGTGGACCATTTTAATGATGTAATTGCATTCACGCTTTCACTTTCAAAACTGCTGCAAGTGGTTTTCAGGAGCTCTGGTACAGTGAAACATCTTTGGACATAAAAAAATAACTTTATTGCACAAAGGCTCCGTGTTCTTCATGAAACTGCTTTCATGTTTCCCCTTGTTCAATATCGACCCAACCAGTATTTTGTTGGGGGAGAGGGATGTTATCACTAAAAGCTACATAAACTACAACTATGGCAGCCTCCTTAGGACTAATTCACCAAGGCACACCAATAAATACAAAGTAGTTCCAGCAGGTGGAGGGACTAATTGAGCAATATTTAAGCAATAAGGTACGTCCAGGGCTTATGTTAATGTTCTAGTTAATCACCCCCGAGGGTGTAATGTGGCATGAGGTGCAGCTGAGTGCCATATTGCCCCAGGGGTGATTAACAGATATCATAACCTAGGAGTACTTATTGCTAATATAAAATAATAAAAAATGTGTTCAAAGGGTATCTGTTATTATTTATTAAAATCAAAAGTAAGGCGTAGTAAAATAGTCCATCTGCCGTCTTTAGAATGCCCTTTAGAACTGCGGTTTGTCCCGACACTTAGCTGTTTTCAGAAGTTACTCAGAGAACATTACAAGCTAATGTGAGTCAACGAGTTCAGTTCAGTTTGATTGTGATTGTTTTGTTACTGTGATGAGTACCTTTTTCTCCTACTTAGGAGGTCAATAGCTGGTCACTGCTCTTTCACCTTGCAGGATTCAGTACTGGCGCCAGTTGATGTTTCATGAAAGCAGCTGTAGCAAGATCTTGTGACAAACTTTTAAGCTGTGTGACTCGGAAGCTGCCTTCATGGACATTAGTTAATGAAAATAATGTTTGTGCCCCTCTTCTGCCGTAGTTCAGCTGCGGTAGTTCTGGTCACACAATGCAAAAACAAAAAAATAGTTTCTAATTGTAAAAGAAGCTGGCATGATCAAGTGCCTTGCATTAGTTAACAAACCGCCCACCTGTATCACTCAGCCACACTTACTTTTGCCACAGCTTCTCCCATGGTTTAGCTGCATTAGTCATTGTCACCTAGCGGAGAAACAACAAAAGAAAATACAGTTTCTCCCATGATATTCGAGGATGACTGGGTTTTACTTGTAATAATAAATTACAAGATATTGTTAAGATTAACTCTGGTTTTGGGGCAGAAGCGCCAAATCACATGTTGCCTTGGTGTGTTGATGGTTGCCCTGGCAATGCTCTGCGAGCAGCACTACTCGTACTTTTTAGTCGGTGTCATGCCGGATCGGTTCCGGCTGCGGGAATGGTACTGGGATCTTTCAGAGCATGCACAGAAAAGTGACGCGCACTGAAATACGCTCCTGTGAATGTGCTGCGAGATCGGTACCTGCTCCGAGTCCGCTCTGAGCTTTCCAAGTGATAAATTGTTAAAAGTGCCAATTTTACACAACACACAGTAAAGCACCCATGAAGTCGGCTCTTAAGACACCACATGAATAATCCCTATAACGAAATAAGAGGCAGTTTGTACAAAAGTAATTTGCCACAACAGAGATAATTATTGAACTTTCAGGTGGTAAGATGATTTACTGACTTCTGACATATTTCATTGTAATTAATGAAACCCCACCAAACTAATAAAGCTCTAAAGAGCTGACATTAACATGGTGGAGAAATTTATTATAAATACAAATTTTTTTTAAGAACAAGCAATCCGTCATTTTATGTGTGTTCAATCTATCATAAGGAAAATAGTATCTGCACAGTTTCAACCCTCATAACACACAGCTTCACCCTGGCAGTCATCTCAAATGATTTATTTTTTATTTAATTACGTTTAAGTAATTTCCGTTTAAATGGTGTTTCTACCCACTCAGAAAGTGCTGTGAACTCAATACTGTCAAGCACAAGTTGATTATTTTTTTTCATAGTTCCTCCCTCAATCCACTCCAACTCTCATCACCCTTTTGCAGTGGTATGCGACAGATGTGCAGCTTGGTTTGAGAATGGTAGTCTCCCTTTGGAGGATGGGGGGCAGCTGGGATGGCTTCTAGCTGCAGGAATGAGGAAATGGTGTTCTAGTGGTGTGTGTGTGTGTGTGTGTGTGTGTGTGTGTGTGTGTGTGTGCAATTTCTGGGGTGGGGTTAGCAACAGACTGTGGTCAGAAAGGTTTATATGGGGGACAATCCAGCTGTACGAAGGGTCATCGATTAGGGGGTACTCACTCCTAGCCCTTGAGCCAGCCTCTACACCTACATGACCAATCCCCACAGGCAACTCTAACGCCTACTGATCAGCCAGAAGCACACACCTCCACCATCCCTGCAACTGGTCCGTCTTTTTCCAGCCCTTAGATTTTGGTCTATAGTAGGCAGCGAAGGGTGCAGTTTCAGAGAGAGTGGTAATCTGCAATGATTTACAGCTGAAGGAAGGAATGGTAGTATAATTTCTGGGATGGTGGTTGGAGGGGGGCATTCCTACTGTGTGTGTTGGGGGTTAGGCAAAAGGTATGTTGGCAGGAAGGGTGTTATGGGGTAGAATCCAGCTGTACATAGGGTTGTCAATTGTGGGAGTGCAGGTTCGTGTGATGTAGTGGGCCAGGGAAGGTCCTTGGCTTAGTAGAGAGTGATGAGTGTGGGGAAGGGGGTTCCAACTATGTGGAAAGTGTTTGGCATGGTATGGGTGGCTGGTCTGGGGGTTGAATGTGTGGCATGGACTTGGTGGCATCCAGTTTCAGAGAGGGTTCTGGGTCTGTGGTGTTGTCCAAGACGGGTAAGCAGTTTTCTAAGGGCGAGTTTGGGGGAAGAAAAGATGGTCCAGTTGCAGGGATGGTGGAGGAGTGTGCTTCTGGCTGGTCATTAGGCATTGAGAGTTACCTGCGGGGATTGGTCATGTAGGTGTAGAGGCTGGCTCAAGGGATAGGAGTGAGTAAGCTCAAGATAGGGAGCTCAGCTTGGAAGAAGGGGACTGATCCATACACAGGACTGGGAAAGGTAGTCCCGTTATCCTGGACCTTGTTACTCTGTAGCCTGGGTAACAAGATCCCAGGCCTAATGGACTTGATGACAGAGAAGACCTGGATATTGTTTGTTTTTGTTAACTTTCTCTTTATGATCCCCGCTACCCTCAGCACCCCACTCCCTTCAGGAGACACCTATGGCCTTCTTAGTCCCCACCCTCTTACCTTACCAGAGTGGTCCATCCCCATGTAACCATGACTATACCCCTCAGGTGGGTATAAGGTGGGGACCCTTACACCCCGAAGTCTTCTTGTTTTGTCAGGATGCCATCGCTGGGGCAGGTAGGGGCATTGGGGATTGGGGCCTGATGCCCATCTATCTGGGCATGCTGCGGGTAATTTTCTGGTGTTCCAGGCGTGATGTGCACCCTGACGTCAAGGCGCTAAGCACTGATGTCCATCCATACCCTCTGGTAATGGCTTGGGCTTGCTGTACCTCGGGTCTTCACCGAGGTCAGACAAAGTACCAAGCACTGCCCCCGGAGAAGATGAGCTGTCCCTGGGATGCTGAAGCATCCTCCCCCAGCTGGCCCTCCAGCTCCCAGGTTCGTTCAACAGCTGTGCCGGCGGCCGAGACCTGCATATTGTGTCAGTCACAGAATCATGGTACTCAGGAAGCCATGACTGGGATATTAACCTACGAGGTACATAGTCTACAGGAAAGATAAAAAGCTGACAAAGGGAAGTGTTGCTGGTAGAAGACCTAAATATGCCAGATGTTGACTGAACACCTATGTTGTAGCCACATCTAGGAGCAAATACATCCTGGATGCTCTGCAGGGGGTGTGCCACAGACAGCTAGTGGTGGAAACCACCAGTGATGAATTGATATTGGACCCTGAACTCACAAATGGGGACAAAATAATGTATGTATCAGGAGGCAGTCAGCTATGGTCCAGCGTAAGCCATACAGTATGGTTATATGTAAACACTGTTGAAGAGTCAACCCACTAAGTTCCCTGATGTTGCCACCATAAAATGAAAGTAAGGACCATGCCCCCACCTATTTTCCTGAGAATGCAACCACTAAATATAAGTAAAGCCCCTGCTCCCTCCCAGTTCACAGATGTTGACACCATTAAATAAAAGTAAAGCCCATCCCTCCCCAAATCAGTTCACTGATGTTGCCAACATAAAAAATCAGTAATTCCACCATGATGGAAAAAAATGATGACCACACTGGGTCAGCCTTCTGAGAACTAACTAGAGCTTCCACTTCTACTAGTTATTTTTATCTGTTTTAATAGTTTTGTTTTCGCTTGCGTTTGTGTTTTGTTTTACATTTTTGTTTTAATCACTGTTTCAGTCGCATTTGTGTTTAAAGTGCTTCATGCTGCTTTCAGTGTCATTCAGCGGTACTTCTGCATTGTTTTGAGGTAATGCCTCTGTTGACAAGGATGTGGTAGGCAGAAGGAAGAAGAAGAAGCAGATCTGTGCTGTGGGCAGTTGTTTCCCTAGCGATTTCAGCTTTCAGACTCTGCAGTCGCCTTTGGGATTTGGTGAACCCTGGTGAACTTCTGATCTGTGCTCAAGTTATTGGAGGAATTGCGCACAGAGAGTTGACTAGTACTGTGTTGCATTGAGGTTTTATTTCTAATAAAGGCGTATGGGGCCTGGGAGTGGTGCTGGGTTGGGGAGTTCACCTTTGGCACCAGGGGTATTATTTTTGTGTCACCTGAGACCAAGCGGAGTTGCCTCTCCTAGTCTCCTTGGAGTCGGAGGAGATTGAGCTCTCCTAAGACACCTAGGAGGTGGACCTGATAGCCTCTCTTCGAGTGCGTCTGTAGTTGCGGGTCGTGGGTGGCCGGGAGTGAGATTTACCCTATTCGGTGCAGATAGGGCTCCCTTCGTTTCTCAGGTATTGCTCACCCCAGTTGCAAAAGCCCTTGTTTTTCGGGATGAGACACTGTTTAGTAGGGGACTGTTTCATTGGATTAAGTCCTACTATTTTATCCTGCCCTTGGATAACCTGTGGAACTTTGTGGTCCTAAATGGCCATTTGCTTGTTGAACTGCATCTGCATGGTGGATTGACTTTCCTCTCCTTGGGTGATGAGAGTGTCTTTTCTTTTTACATATCCCGTGAACTGAGGAATTATTGTGTCTTTTGATCTACTGTGGCTTATTTTGGATCCTTTTCCTTTAATACTTGAGAGATGCGGCTTCTGGAACCTTTGGGATTTTGTAATGCTATCAATACTGCTACTGTGACCTACTCAGCGATTATTATTTTGTGTTTAGAGATTATTTGATTTTCTTTTCTCTGTGTATTCTTCCCCCACTACATGAGAGGCAGGGTGTCGACCTGCTCAGTGATTATTATTATTTTGTGCTTCAGAAACTATTTTGACTTTTTCTTTCTATGGACTCTTCCCCACTACATGAGAGGAAGTGGGGTCGACAACAGGTACTGTAATCATTTTATTTCAGAGGCAGTGAGAGAGCCTCGGTGGCTTTTAACAATTAACTTGAACTTTTGTGGCAGCAAGAGGGCCATTTTTGAACATTTTCGTAAGGGCTAGGTGAGAGCTACCCTTGTTTAAACTCTAAAGGACTTGGCAAAAGACATTATAACATATCTTATTGGACACTAATAATTAAGTTTACTTAAAGCTGTGCCTGTTTAAATCCTTTTGGATTGTTGATTTTGGGTTTTTAAATCGGTTGGGGGAAAAAATTTATAAAAAAAAATGGGTGAAGAGATGTTGGTTATCAGTGGAGGTAGAAGCAGAGTGGGTAGGAACAATTAGATGAGTACTGGCTACAGTTATTGAGAAAAACATAGAAACATAGAATTTGACGGCAGATAAGGACCATGCATCCACAACCCTCTCTGTGAAAAAATACTTCCTCACATTACCTCTGAGCCAACCCCCCTCTATCTTCAAATTGTGCCCCCTTGTTCTTGCACATCTCTTTTTCTGAAAGATGCTACCATCTTGGACTTTGTTGATTCCCTTGAGGTACTTGAAAGTTTCTATCATGTCCCCTCTTTCCCTTTTTCCTTAAGGGTATATATATTAAGCTCCTTTAGTCTTTCTTCGTATGTCTTCTGGTGCAGACCCTGCACCATTTTGGTTGCCCTCCTCTGGACAGCCTCCACTCTATGTCTTTGTGGAGATGGGGTCTCCAGAACTGCACACAGTACTCCAGATGGGGTCTCACCAACTGTTTGTACAGAGGGATAACAACTTCCTGTTTTCTACTATTGATGTCTATCCCTATGCATCCCAGTATCCCCCCAGCCTTCCTCACTGCCTTCTCACATTGCTTGCTCACCTTTAGGTCATCTGATATAATTACCCCCAGGTCCCTTTCCAATTTTACTGTTGTCAGTATCTCACCCCCCACTGTGTACTCTTCCCCTGGATTTTTTTCCCCAGGTACATTACCTTGCACTTCTTTGCACTGAATCTGAGCTGCCATACATTTGACCATTCCTCCAACCTTGAAGTCCCTTCTCATCTTTCCACTCCATCTTGTGTATCAACCCTGTTGCAGATCTTTGTGTCGTCTGCAAAGAGACATACTTTTCCTTCCAGTTCCTCTGCAATGTCACTTATAAAGACATTAAAGAGGACTGGTCCCAGTACTGAACCCTGCGGTACCCTGCTAGTAACCCTCCTTTCTTCACTGTGGACTCCATTGACTACTACCCTTTGCGTCCTGTTGTCTAGCCAATTTTTTATCCAGGCTACCACCTTGGGACCCACTCCACGGCTGTCTAACTTGTGTATTAATCTTTTGTGTGGGACTGTATCAAATGCCTTGCTAAAATCTAAGTAGGCCATGTCCACAGCCCCTCCTGATCTATTACTTTGGTCACCCAGTCAAAGAAATCTATTAGATTCGTCTGACAAGACCTTCCCATCATGAATCCATGCCTTAGGTCCTGTGCCCCACTGGCCTCTAGGTACTCAACAATTCTTTCTTTCAGAGTGATTCCATCATTTTCCCTACCACTGAGGTCAAAGTAACAGGTCTGTAGTTTCCTGTCTCTGTCCTCTTCCCACTTTTGTGAAGAAGAATCACATCCACCCTCTTCCAGTCCTCAGGTACCACCCCATCCTCCCATGATTTGTTAAAGAGAGTAGTCAACGGTGGCACTAGTTCTACCCTTAGTTCTTTTAGAATTCTTGGGTGAATCCCATCAGGCACCATTGCTTTGTCCACCTTCAATTTTATTAGTTCTTTCAGAACCCTTTCTTCTGTAAATGGACTGGTATCGACCCTCGTCTTCAGCCCAATTCCTGCTTTGAATTTCTTCCAGTGGCTACCTTTTAGTTTGAATTTAATAACAGAGAGAGAAAGGTGCATTTATTGTAAAAATGCCTGCATAGCCATATAGAAAGCACTATCTCGAATGTCAGGTTTTACAGTGGGGCACATACATGGGGAGGTACATCTGGGCAATTACCATTGGTGATGTAGGGCATAGTTTTGTCCATTGATGCATACAGACTGATTTACAGTGTATCAGAAAATCAGGATCCAGACTTTCTAGACATTTTCTGATATGTAGTAAGCCATGGACATTAAAGGAATGAAAAATGTCCTTCATTTCCTGCAGCAATGTCAGTGAATGGGATCTGACAGAGGTCTTCTCTGTCTTCGATCACCAATGTTCTGACACTGAGGCAGTGTCTGCTGCTTTGTAGGATATATGACATTATCCACGAATGCCACTGTGGCATCCTCAGGTGTATGGCAAAGTTCTGGACCAACAGGGAAGAAGACTTTTAGCTTTGAGGAGGAAGAAGTTTGGAATATTAGGCCTTTCTCTTGGAGGTATGAATACTTTTGATATTCTTTGTGGTGGGTCTGTAAATTCTACTGGTCTCCTTTTCTATGCAGAGGTTAGCAGATATTTTTTTTGGAGACTAAGAAATCTGGCTACAACAGATCAAAGCCTGGTTTTGGGGTCCATGCCTTTGGGCCCAGGGTTGTAAGCCCACTCGATATTAAATTCATAACTGGTCAGTATCTCATGCAGTCACTAAGAGTTCCTTGAAACAGCATCCAGAGCAGTCCTCTATATCCTCCAGTACATAGAAACATAGACTTTGATGGCAGATAAGGACTGCTTGGCCCACCTAGTCTGCCATTTCTATCTGATCACCATCCTTTGGTATGGGAAGATGGCGGCAACGCTAGACTGTTGTCTATGTGGCGCTAATGTTTGAGCCTGAAAATTGAGGGAAAACTCTGTTCGGGGTTTTTCTCTGCTGGCATTTTAACTATAGCTGGATAACAGCTAAACACAGGGAAGTGATTGGTTTCTGGCTTGGTGAAGGGATTTTTAGCTAGGATTGGAGTGGGGTAATCAGTATAGGCAGGGCTTGGATAGTGAGGTAGACTAGGTGGTTTATAGGTTTTTTATTTTTAGTTAGGGAACATGCTGAGTGAAGTGTGTTGCAGCTTCTGTGATTGTTGACGGCTTTTCTGTTCAGGAGCAGAGCATCGGAGCCCTGTTACTCGCCCACCACAGGAGAAGAGGAGCAGGTGTTGCCAGCCGCTGTTGGAGGACCTGATTACTGACGGAGTGGATTTTGATGAGTGGCATGCAGGAAGGACCAAGTACCATGCACCTGGGGAACCAGAACCATGCACATAGAGTGAGGGGGGTAACCAAGACACTGTTAGTGGGGGTGGGAGCGCCAGTAACATGACACTGGGGTGGGAACCAGTAGACACTAATTGGAGGATAATCGGAAATGGGGGGAGTCAAACACTGCCCCTAATGGGGGGCCAGTACCATGCATCTTGGCTGACCATTTCCTCATGCACCTGAGGGTTGATCAGACACTTACACCCAGTGGGTGGGCTTATGTACCCATCACCTGTCGGGGGTCAGTACCGTTACATGGGGAAGGGGGGAAGTAATACACTGCTAGTTGAGTTAACCAGAATCCTGCATCTGAGGGAGTGGGCTGATAGCAACACCTGTGGGGAGGTGGGGTGGGACAGTACCCTTAACATGGGAGGTTGAGGAAGGGTCAAGCACCATGCACCTGGGGACCAGAACTATGAGAATGGGGAGAGTGGGGGTGGAGGAGGTGCAAGTAACTTCACCCATGCCATAGACAGGCAGCACCTCCGAGAAGGTTACCGTGCGTGCTACTTGTCTAAGGTGCCTCCCTTCCCCCACCCCCTCATGTTCAGGGTACTGTCCCACCCCACCTCCCCATAGCTGCTGGTGTCTGCCCCTCCATGCAGGGTTCTGGATCACCCCAACCAGCAGGGTATTTCTCCCCCCTCCCCATGCACTGGTAATGGTCCCTCCCAAACTGACAGGTACCCCCAGGGGTGTGTGGCTGTCTACTGACTCAACCCTAGGTGCACTGGGAAATGGTCCCTCATGATGCAGGGTACTGGCCCCATTAAGGAAAGTGATTGGTTCCCCACCCCCGGTTTCCCATCATCCCCCAAGTAGTGTGTACTGGCCCCACCCCAGTGTCAGGTTACTGACACCCCTACACCCCACTTGCAGTGTACTGATTACCCCTCACTCTCCCCATGTGCATGGTTCTGGTCCCCAGGTGCCCTTTCCCAACCCCCGTGTTAAGGGTACTGTCCCACCCCACCTCCCCACAGGTGTTGCTATCGGTCCCACCTCCCTCAGATGCAGGATTCTAGTTCAGCCCAACTAGCAGTGTGTTGCTGCCCCTCCCCATGTAAAAGTGATGAGTACTCACCACCACCCACCGGTGCAAGTGTCTGGTCATTCCCCAGGTGCACGGGAAATGGTCAGCCAAGATGCATGGTAGTGTCGCCCCATCAGGGACAGTATTTGGTCCCCTCCCAGTTTCCCATCATCCTCCAAGTAGTGTCTACTGTTTCCCACCTCAGTGTCATGTTACTGGCACCCTACCCCACCCACGGTGTTCTAGTTACCTCCCATGTGCACGGTTCTGGTCCCCAGGTGCATGTTACTTGGCCCTTCCCAACCCCCACCCATGTTTAGGGTACTGTCCCACCCACCCCACCTTCTCATATGGGGTTGCTATTGGTTCCCCCACACCCCAATGTAGGGTTCTGGTCACCTTCCAGGTGCTGAGCACTGGTTTCTCCACATGTGCATGGTAGTTGTCCACCACCACGATCAGTGATTGTCCCCCCAAGTACTGGTACTGCCCCCAATGTGATGGTTACTTGGCCCCCCAGGTGAGGGGTCTGTCACCCCAGGCACATGGGGAAATGGTCCCCAAGATGCAGGGTACTGGCCCCAATCAGGTGCAGTGATTTCCCCACAGGTTTAGAGACTTGACAATCATCCCTCAAGTAGTGTATACTGGTCCCAACCCCACTGTCAGGCTCCTGGACTCCCTCCACCTCCATGTATTGTGTACTGGTTTCCACCCCAGTTACAGGGACTGGTCCCCACCCCCATTGCAGCTCACTGGTTTCCCCTCCTCTTCACATGTGCATGGTTCTGGCCCTCCACTCCCCATATTAAGGTACTGTCCACCGCACCTCCTTAGAGATGCTGGTATCTGCCACCCTCAGATACAGGATTCTGGGTCACCCCAATGAGCAGGGTGTTGCTTCTCTCCTCCCATGTACTGGTATTGGTCCCCCATGGTGATGAGTACTTGCCCTCCCCATGTAGGTGTGTGGTCAACCCCCAGGTGCATGGGAAATGGTACCCCATGACGATGGTACTGGCCCCATTGGGGCACTGATTGGTCTGTCCCCAGTTTCCCATCATCCCACAAGTAGTGTCTACTGGTTCCCTCCCCAGTGTCATGTTACTGGCAAGTACGGGTCTTGTTCCCCAAGGGTATAGTACTTGGACATTCCCCTATCCCCATGTTTGTATGTATACTAGAATTGTGAGCACAGCAATACAAAACTTAAACACAGAGATTATGCCATTAACAGAAATAATAAGTTAGGATTCCATCAGCAAACAACATTTGTAACTTCTGTTGAGTTGAGGAGTGGGCAGAGGGGACAGGGTCAGTAGCTCAAGCTGTGGACCCTGCAACATGAGCAGACTTGATAGATCAAATGGCCTTCTTCTGCTGGCTTCTTCGTATGTTCGTATGTAACCTTTTTACCATTGTGCTATTTTAGCCCTACTCTAAAGCCTTGCTGAAATCCAGGTAGGCCTTGTCCAGTGCTCTTCCCCCATCCACTTTTTTGGTTACCCAATCAAAGAACTCTATCAAGTTTGTCTGGCAAGACCTTCCCTCTGTGAAACAATGTTGCCTCGGGTCCTTTAGACTGTTGACTACCATGGGTTCCCCAATCCTTTCCTTCAGTAGTGATTCCATTAGCTTGCCCACCACTGATGTCAAGCTGTTAGTCCTGTAATTCCTGCAAATAGGAGATGGGGAAATATTTGTCCCAGTCCCTCTTATGCTGGTCTGCAAAAGTCCAAGTGAGTCAGAGACTGAAGCGGCGAATTCAATGCATGACTGCGTGACTGGTGCCAAGACAAGGGATACCACTACATAGGAAACTGGCACAACTTTTGGGAATGAGCTTTTTTAAAATATGATGGATTGCACCTAAACAGAGAAGGTGTGTGAGCACTTAGACAAAAATTCAATGTCTATACAGGTAGTTTAAACTAAATAAAAGGAAGTATGATGCAGCTCATACTCCTGCCATCAGTGGGCTGGTCACCACTCCCCAAAACGCAAATGCACGCATACATCCTCAGAAAACAAATCAGAGCCGACATTCACCCAGACCAGAAACCTACAACCTCCGCCAAAGAGGATGTACATTCCTGGAAGGCAATGGTTGCAAATACTAGGTGTAACCAACAAACTTCCCAAACTCACAGCCATCTTAGAAACAGAAAGGTTGGACTGGGTGGCTGTAACAGAAATGTGGTTCATGGAAAACCACTGATATGATATGGCCATTCCCGTTACAATCTGTTCAGGAAAGATAGGCAGTGCAAAAAGGGGAGGAGTGCGGCATAGCCATTTACATTTGGGAGGAAATAAATGCCACAGAAGTAAAGGGCAACCTGGGGACTTTGAGTCACTGTAGCTAACAGCAGACACGGGCAAGGAAAACCCTTCAGAATCTGCGTCATGTACAGTCCCCAAATCAAGGAGATAAAGGAGACAAAGACCTAATAGAGGAAATCCACAAAATGTCTGATAAAGGCGAAGCAATACTGGTGGGGGACTTCAGCCTACCAGATATTAACTGGAGCACATTAACGGCAGCAACAACAAGTAGGGGACTTCTTATTGTCACTGGAAGGCTCTGGACTGTGCCAACTTGTTAAAACCCCAACAAGGGGAGATGCCATTCTCGATCTTGTCCTCACAAACTCAGAAAGGATCAAGGACATCAAAGTGGGATGCCATATGGGCAACAGCGACCATCGCATGGTAAGCTTTAAGGTAAACATAACACAGGACATTCCTGAAGATGACCCACACCACATATGTTGCATCCTTCTAGCCATTCCCCCCCCCACCCTGCCTCTTAGCTGTCCATATCCATTTTTAATTATTCCCCATTCCTCTGCTTTCCATACTGCTGTGGGGCCTACATCCTTAGTACCCTGCTAGTGCCTCTGACCTTGTTCCTTGTACAGAGATCCTTCTCTTAGGGTACCTAAGACAGAATTCCTTTAGGATCCCTTTTACACACCTAGGGCCAGATTTTGAGCCCTTCTGAGACAAAGTCCCACTCTCAGCAGCTGGAGCAGAATGAATTATTCGCATCTGCAGACTTTTACTGTTTTCAGCCCGAGCTCTGTATAAGCGGCAGGCACAAGTGCGGGAGAAGTTACACCTGGTCCCACCAAGTGTAATATGTTGGCACGGCTGTGCCAAAAAGAAACTGCAATAAATTTGAGAACCAGACATAAACTGGCTCCCACTTTGAAAATACGATGTGTGGAGGACAACTACAGTTCCACAAATGAAGTCCCACTTGCGGCAGTTCTTCCCCACACCTGCGCTGATTTCAGAGGGACTGAAAATCCAGCCCCTGGTGTCTTCACTCCCCCTACTCGTCCTCCCAGATGGTCCAGTCCTCTTATGTATCTCTTACCCTCCTCCCTTAGTCTCACTTTGCCTCTCTGACAATCCTGATAAGCCATCCCTCTGGTGGTTCTCCCACTACTTGACTGACAGCTCTCAAATGATGATGTGGAAGGGTGCAAAATCCTCAAAAAGATCCATTGCTTACAGTGACCCTCAGGGCTCCCATCTGGGGCCCAATGCTGTTCTCCCTTTTCGTAAATGACATGCCTTGCAACTTTGGAGGGGTAACCTACAGCTTTATGCTGACAATGCTGTGCTTTACTGATGCTCTAGCGATCTCAATCTAATACATACACAGCTTGCTGGTGACCTCCTAGAACTGGAAACCGTGGTTTTCTGCAGATAAATCAGTCCTTAATACAAAAAAAACCTAACTGACCATGTTTGGCCCTAGAAACCTGGGGATAACTAAGCAGCACCTGCTAACCCTCTTATCTTCTGGAGTCCACACTGAGGTGGTTGAGTTTATCAAATACCCTGGGTTTACCTGGACCAAGGAAGTCACCTTTAGAACCCACATTGATTATATCTCCAAGTCCCTTTATCAAAAAATTGGTTTGCTCTACCGTCTAGGTAACTACCGCACGAACAGTGCTCCTCTTCTTCAATCCCTGAGGTGCTTGGGAACCAACAAGCTCAAAATTCTATATAATGAAACTGTTTACATTGCTTCGGAGCCCCAACCAGGGAGCAACACTCTGCAATGTCTTTCACTCATTAAACTGGCCTTCTTGGAGGGGCATTTCGAGTACACTCTTCTTCTGCCTTGCCTTTAGTCAAGTGTGCCACCCTACTCCTAACCTTCGTGACGTTCTGGTATGAAATCCTCAAGAAGAGCCTTGTGATGCTCTTGTAGTACTCTTTTTAAAGGTACAGAGGGTGAGGTCCAGTGCGGGCAAGAGATCCTTTGGCACCTCACCATCCTCCTCTGAAACTCCCTACTAACAATCCTGCAAGACTGTTCCTCAGTAAGAAGACTCAAGAAAGGGCTTAAAGTAGTCCTGATGGAGGTGGCCTAAGCCCTGCAACTGCTGACCCTAACTGCTGGATCGAGTTGCTCCTTGGCTTACTCCAGATGCTGCTCATCTGTTGACTTGTGCCAGTTTACAGTTTGTCTGCTTCTGAATATACAGCCTATGATACACAATAACCTGAGTGTTAGCCCTGTTGTCAATGTACCGCTCTTGCCGAACCTTGATTCCCCTGTGTATATCAATGACTGTTATTAATAATTGTATTGTCCCTGGACTCTGCATTACTGTATTTTTTTCTGTATATTTTGACTCTAATTTTTGCTCTGACTTTGTAATTAGCTTGGGTTGCCCTGAAAATGGGACTCTATCTCCGTTACCCAGTTAACAAAATAAATACAGAATACCTTTTACTCAACCCTTCCTGTGTTTGCTCAGGTTCACCACTTGTGTACAGTAATGCACCCTCTGCTGGAGGAGGATCCCGTCTTACCTGTGCCCCTGCCTTACTTGGGTAGGGTTCCCAGCAGACCTGCAGACTCCCTACAGACACTATCATGGTCTGCACCTCTAGGTCATCCAAGGAGGAAACCTGAACCTGTGGAGTTAAGCAGTGGACTGCACTGAATTTCCTCCTTCCTTGTGACATCAATTAACCTTGGTTCCACACAAAAGATTTGAAAATTAGGCCGTCAATGCAGCAAATTACAAGCCCATTACCAGCACACCTCTGCTCAGCTAGCCTACCATGTGCAAAGCAGACTTGAAAATGTTCAGGCAATGCTAAATGGCGTTAGCAGTGACAGTGCTAGACAGGGAAAAAGTTACAGCCTGCCTCAGAAATGGCCCACCTTTAACTTGACAGTGGGCACACAATGGTAAATCAGTTCTATAATAGCCTAAAGATTGAAAAGTGAACAGATAATGTTTTGACAAGTTTTCTATCAGATTTTGATCTTGTTATTTCTCATTTGACAGTTTTTACATGAGTAGGTCTAATTTTACCGTTTTAAACCACCCAGTGCTATCACAGGTTTTTAGCCTTCCCTCAAACACACAAAAGGACATGAAACCAGTAAAATGTTCTTTAATGTCAGTACAAATCAATGTTCCCCACATCTCAACAATATTTGTTCCTGAAAACCAGCAAGCTGCCTTAACTACAGTACTGCTGCACTCAAACAAATGTAGGGGATCAGAATGTGGCTCCGGGCAGCGAGTGGAATGATATGAAGTATGTGATGCACAACTTTGTGGTTGTTTTTTTTTTTTTTTAATTGGGCCGGGGAAGGGGGGAGATTCAATTTACCCATGACTGCTCAGCTGAGATACAATCTCTCACTTTCAGGGGGATCTAGTGTTTTTTTACCACTGAGTGACTCACCAAGAGGCTAAAGCAGTAGTGCATGGTATGATAAAACATTCTGACAAAACTTTTTATTCTTTTTTCGCATATCCTTGTTCTGTCTTATAAGATGCCTTAATTTTTCACTTACATTTTTGTGCAAATTTGAAATAATTCACAAGAGTGCTCATTTGGCTATCCAATTTTTTTAGCTATTTTAAAAACATCCAGTATAGTAGATGGTTATCACTGGTGTATGGATTTCCATCCTAACGAAAAAACTGTCATACCTAGGTCACATAACGCTGCTGATTCTTTCTGTGGTACATCAAGCCATTTTTCTAGTAAGAAAACTATAAATTCTTGCCACCTGTTTTACTTTCATCCCCCACATAGACTGTATACCGTACAACTACCACCTCCCCTTACATAAAATCTTCTGCTGTATCATTTTAAGAACAGGAGCCCCACCCCTCACCTGTATTGGGGGGGGGTTAAGCATCTGGGTGAGAGTGGGTTTCGTTTTTTTTGTAAATAAAAAATATAAAGCTTTATTGGAAAGAAAAATACGTTTTTGTTTTTATTTTAGATTTAAGACTATATCCTACACAAAACACATAAGCAACCATGCACAACTCTGCTGTGTTTCTTTCCGTGTTCTGATGACTTCAGGGATCTCTTGCACTTCACTCTTCAGGTCCCTATGATTATTATCCTCAAGGAAAACACAGTCTTGTTGTGCATGGCTGCCCATTCCATTACTGCGATCACTTTCCTTGTGACTAGGATGCAACAGGCATAGCTCACCAACAGCACAAATACAGATGAAAACCTGGGGACAGCCATTTTAAAATGGAGCACTCAAAAGCACACAGGCAGACTCCAAACAGAAAAAAGCAACACTTTATGAGATGGAGCAAGGACAAGAAAATAAAAAGGTTTATAAATACAGTGACACAAACTAGGTAAGCTGATTGGCTAAAACTGCATTTCAGAAATGTAACTTACAATTACTGTTCAATCAATTCAGTTTTATCGGCTCAAAGCTTTCATCATAAAAAAGACGTTAGCAATTCAAGCATAACATAAAATTTACAAACATGGAAACATATAATTTATCAGCAGATAAGGATCACTAAGCCCACCCAGTCTGCCCATTTTCCTTACCTATCACCATAGATCCTACTGGATCTCTGGCCTTTTCTCCTTCCCCCCATTATTTTCCATTATGAGTCCCCATGCCTATTCCATGCATTCTTGAATCCCACCAGTTTTCACCACCACCACCTTGGCTGGTAAGCTGTTCCACTAATCTACACCCCTTCTGTAAAAGTACTTCTTTATTCCTCCTGCCTCCCTCCCAGCAAAACAACTCATTACATTATAGGTCTCCTCAGTTTAACCACACACCTCGTGACTTATTGCTTAAGCCATCCACACCCATATCTTCTGGGCTTGCTCATATCTTCAGTAGTTCTGGTTGGATATTAACAATTCTTTAAAACAAATATTACAGGTACAGGGTCAGCTGGGTCCTGAGGTTCTCGTGCTGGGAGAGATTCCTGGGAAGGTAAGGGGACGGGAAGCTACCTACCTTTGGCAGGTACTGATGGTGGCTGCACTGAAAACTATAACTAGAAAGTAGCTGCAGGCCAACCCACCGACAAACCTGGAGTGGCTTGAGGTAGTCTCTCAGATACAACAATTTGAGGAAATTACCTTTGAACTCCAGCAGAGAACCTTGGCTCTCCAGAATAGTTGGACAAGATGGGAGATCTGAAGCGGTCAAGATAATTAAAAATAATTAGTGTAGGTGATGGCATTCTCTTTCAGGATGGCGAATACAGCTGTCCCCTCCCCCAAGGACAGGCGATGCTGTGTGCCTGTGATGGGAGGAGGGGCTGGTGATCTACTTTCTACTGTTCATGGAATTTCAGAAAGGGATAACCATAAGCTAACATACACTCACTTACTATGCTCATCAGTTATGACTGTTTAAAATGAATGTCTTTGAAAAGGCAATGTCCTTAAAGTTTGGTTTAGTTTTTCTCCATTGTTTTATTTTGGTTTACTTTTATTAATGAAAATGAGTTGTGATCATCAATATACTATGGTGTGACTTCCTACACTCACTTTGCAAAAGGACTGGAATTAATTGTTTACCCTTGTCTGAAACGGCCAGTGAAGAAGCCTGATGTAGGAAGCAGCCAAGAAATGATCAATTTTTTGCCTTGTCTAAGTTGATTGTACTCATGTTGATCAGTTAATTGGAGTACTCATTTTATGCTCTGTGAACTAAACAGAATGTTTATATAAATGTAATCAATAAGAAGTATAAAAAGTTTGACCACTTATATACTGACAACAAGACAAACAACATAAATGACATAATTAATTACAACTATATACAGATGAGTCCACATAAATTGCAAAAATATTGAATCAGATCTCCAATAAATAGAGGTTGATCTTTTTGTAACATGCTAGGAATAAGCACTTAAATGTTTTTAGAAGCACTTTTAGCTCTATAGTTATACAGCTTTCAATATATTGCTCTATCCTTTTGCACTGTAAAACATTGAAGTTCATTAGGGATCAAGTATAAGATATTTCTCTCTTCAGATAAGCCCAGCCAGTCTCTCTCATCCTGGCTGTAGTTTATAACCCTCTGATTCCTACAGACCATCTCTAAAGAGTTTTTATTTATTTAGTTTATTTAGTTTTTGTTGACCGGGAAAGGAGGATTAGACAATTCTGCCTATTTCAGCCTCGTCCTGGAAGAGGAGGATTCAGATGACTGCCAACTGACCATGAACCAGATCAAGCTGTTGGTGGTATTTTTAGTGAATGGGGGAAATTTGGCCTCGGCACCTGAGAAATTCTCCTGCTCTTTTCGAGAAGTGCCATGTGATCTTTAACAGCCACCTGAACTACCACCAGAACACGCAGATGGGACCTAGGTTTAACTTCTCATCCGAAACATGCCACCTCAAGAGAGCAATGCCACAGCATCAGTACTGAGATTTAACCAAAGTGCCTGGTGTGGGGATAGAGCCCACAGCCTTTTGATCTTCCAGTCTCAGAGGTGTCACGGGGGGCAAACTGTGGGGGATGGCTGGCTGGGTGGGTGCGGGGAAAGCCCACCAAAAAGATGAGTCCACTCCAAGGAAGGGGGCCAAAGCCACCTGCTAGCTCTGAGAGGAGGAGTAAATAGTAATAAAATAAAATCTCTCCCTGTTCTCCACCTGATGCTCTCTTCTCAAAGTCCTTAAATTTTTGTTGCAATTCAAGCAGCTTTTTGTGTTTCTCTCTTTTGTATTTGGTCACATAGCTACTGACCACCCTGAATACTTTCCATAGTGTAGGGGCCCCCATCCCCCCACCCCAGTAGGCAGAACCCCCTCCCCGCACCCTCCCTCGCACCACCCATGCTGGCAGCTGGCACAGCCATCTGCTCATCACCGTGGCCAGCCACCAACTGAACAGACTGGGAACCTCAGTGTTCAGAATACATGCTCATTGGTTGAGTACATGTTCTGAATAGTGCCATTTCTGGACTGTTCAGTTGGTGACTGACCGTGGTGGTGAGCAGAGGCAGTGCCAGTCACCAGCATGGGTGGTGCGGAGGGGTGCGGGAAGGAGGTTCTGCCTACTGGGGTGGGGGACACTAAATTATGGAAAGTATTTGGGGTACAATCCTACCAGAAGATGCTGTCAAATCTGACCCAACCTCAAATCTATATACAGTTCTCCAGCTGAGAGACAGACTAAATCAACTATACTCCCCTAACACTGAGTTAGCTCTAATCTGGTCTCATCATAGGTTTTGGGAATGGGGAAAAAAAGAGCCATCAAGACACTCTCTTATTGGCTCTGGAAAATGCAGGTGGAAACACACATCTCTGGGTTCCGTAACTATTGGTGTCCTGCACGCGCCAAAGATCTTAACCAGGTAATGAGGGATTACTATCTCAAACTTTACTCCTCCCCATTGCCAACTAACCCAAACTGAATCTGGGATGCATGCCACTAACCAGGGTCCCCCTAGAACTCAGAGAGAGACTTGAATTCTCTCACTTTAGATGAGGCCAGAGCAGCTGAACAAAGGCGATGAACAAAAACAAATCACCAGAGGGTGATAGACTCCCCATAGACCTCAACCAAGAGATGATAGCAGAAGCTGCCCCACTGCTGCTAAAGGCATTCTAAGTTATCCTGACATGGGGCCACCTTACTCAATTGATGTCAGAAGTTTTTATAACAGTGCTGCCAAAAAAAAAGAGGACTCTGTTCTACCAGATAGCTACTGCCCCATCTTGTTCCTCAATGGAGACACTAAAGTCCTACTGAAAATACTTGTGGGCAGGCTTGACCCCATCCTTCAATACTTAGTACATCCCTCCTAAGCAGGATTCATAAAGGGGAAAATGGATTCTAACAACCTTAGATCAATCCTGGACCTGCAGTACCTGGCTGCCTCCCTCTGTACACCAGCAGCTGCCCTAACAAAGAAATTTGAGAAGACATTCAACTCCATGGAGTGGGTCTGCCTCTTTCAGGACATGTGGAATGTGTGCTCTGGTCCCCATTTTCTACATGCAGTGGGCACCCTATACCAACAACCCTTCACCCAAGTACTGACCAACAGTACCCTGTCTCCCTCTTTTCTCCTCCACAGAAGCACTTGGCATGGCTGCCTCTCTTGCCCTTACTAGTCCCACTGGCCATAGAGCTGTTGGTCGTGGCTCTGCAGGTACACTCACAACTAACAGAACTCAAAATTGGGGAACATAGAACCTTGTTGTATGTGGATGACATTGTCCTGGCTGATGGCTCATGACTGCCATCTCCCCTACAGAAACAGTTCACTGAGTTCTGTGATATCTCTGTCCTTCATATTAACCACTCTAAATCAAATGTTTTCCCACTTAACCTGCTGTGTAGCCACCAGTCTCCTGTGGGTGCTCCCTGGCATTGACGTGAGTCAGGAATCAAACACTTGGGAATGAAACTCTTCCCTAAAATTCAAAAGTTGAGCAAAGTAAACTTTGCCCCAATAACTGACTCTCTGACACAGGATCTAAGCAGCTGGAAACTCTTCCACATGTCCTTAACTGGGAAGATTGCGGCCATTAAGTGGTGCTCTCCCCCAAGGTGCTCCACTATCCTCTCCCATCTCTCCATCAAGATTCTGAACATTTGGTTCTCCATGCTTGATACCATGGTAGGGTCCTTCCTATGGGAAGGCCACCCACGCAGATTCAACATGGCCAAACATCAACAGCATTGGTCTAGAGGGGGTGAGGACTCCCCAGTTTTGCATATTATCATGCCACATTTGTCCTAGCACAAACAGTTAAATATTCCTCTCTACTTCACCTCCATCTGTTCCTCTGTGGGTAGCCATGGAAGGGCAGATGAACAATGCTCCCTCCTCCTGGTGGTCCTGTATGATAAAACCAAGCTAGTGAGGACACATCCCAGTATCTCAATATCTTACTCATATTGGATAAAGGTGTCCAAGTACCAACAGTTACTCGACCCTCCCTTTCAATACACCTCACTGGGGTCCTGCATCCCGGGGGGCAAAAAGCAAGCATTCATTATGACTGTGACATTTGCTCTCTGGACCACACATTAATACCTCCTTTTGAGATCTGGTGGCCCAGTACTCAATCACAAAGAGGGACTTCTGGCTCTTCTTACAACTGAGGGTGCTTCTGTCTTTCTGTCTCTTCATCAGAGGTCCACAGCTAAGCAAGACAATCAATACTCATTGAAGAGGTGTTTAGGGCTTCTCAGAGGTGCAGCAGGAGTTATCTACAAATCTCTCAGAGATCCCCCCCACCCCATAATCAAGATTCAGCTGCAGTGGCATGAGGAGCTAGGGGTGGCCTTTTCAACCACCAATGGAAGACTGCTTAGCACCATGCCCACGCTGCCTGTAGGGTCACCAAAGCCCAGCTTATACAGCTGAAGATTCTCCACAGGTGATACAGGATACCACAGGCCCTGAAACCCAGGGGGTTTCTTACCTCAGACACCTGCTGGAGATGACGCTCACCTGGGATCCCTCTCTCCTTATTCTATGGGCATGCCCGCAATCTCCAGTTTTGTGAAGGGATTCTTAAGTTTTTAACAAGGTTTGCCTGCCTGAAATATTTGTTGACTCTCATCTAATACTACTGGTATTCCTCACACTTCATCCCTAAGAGCCATCCCTTATAAAATGAGCCATGGTTGCCAATATCACAGCCAAAAGACTTCAGAGATGGGGAAAGAAGGAGGTGCCATTCCCTAATGAATGGCTGCCGGCGGTGGGCCACCTGGCTACAATAGAACTCCTGTCTTATTTCTCCCTGGGTAAATCTTACTCTTATGACCGAGTATGGGCACCTTTCTTAACATTTCGGTGTCCACCAAATCAGGTTGAGACAAATTGGGTTTGGCTATTAAATGTTGAAAGTTACGGGCCAACTGGCTACCAGCCCACAATCAATTTTTGAGCCCTTGAAAAGGATAGCCACTACAAATATTGTTACAATACTAGCTTCAAACTGATTTGTCCCAGGTACAGTCCAGGGAGGGGTATCCCCATCTGTTCCCAATTGTTAATGTTACCTGCTTTATCCTGGGGGAGGCTAACAGCCTGACCAGGGCTCCCTAATGAGAACCACCAACAGGTGAAACACATAGTAGTAAAGCGATAAGTGCTGTACCACAATGATACTCCATGTGATTTAGATTTGTTCAGGCTCACAAGTGGAAGCAGATATGACCTGACTGCTCTTAATTGATCCTGTGCAATACACCATTATGTATGCGTTATAGTGCTATGAACTTTAAAAAAGTCCCTGTATGTACTGAAATGTTGGATACTTGTCTGTACATGCTTCTGATATTGTGTGTACTGAAATATTTCAATAAAAAGTTTAACGTTAAAACAAAAGGAAAGTAGCAGACACATGCCCCATCACTCATATACTGCAACTGCTCCTAGACCAGTCCAGAGAAATATTTGCACACCCCTGAAATGTATTAATTGGGCGCGGAATGAATACCGCAGCTGGTACCAATCTCACACTGGCAGCTGTGTGGATTCGTTCCAGATTTATGCAAGAATTGTATGTGCGGTCACGAATGATTGATGCTCTTTCAGCGTGCAGGAACTACTCCTGCATCCGGAACCGCACTGGCATGACACTGGAAATATGAGCGATGAATGGCAGCTGATTTTAAAACCACAATGCCTAGGATGCCCTTTTTTGCCACCTAGTTACCAACTTGAGTGCTCAGGGCTAAACATCAAAACTAGAAGCGATTGCGGTGGAAGCCCAGTAATTGTCTATGTGCCTGTTATTGAGGTGTACTCCTGGTTTTCATAGTAACCTTCAGTAACCTAGCATTTTAATTTTTTAAATTAAGAAAAACAGAGGTTACTGCAGACTGCTGAGGAATGCAAACTGCCATCAGAAAAGATCCCCCATGTAATTTGTATGTGAGATGATCATGTTGGCAATTGTAGAGGGACACCACAGCAGAGTTAGGGGACTATCAGCACAGTAACAAAAGTACACCACTCTACCAGATTTACAATAAAGCAGCCTATATTCCAACATGGAAACATCAGTTTTTCTTCAGATTTGTTTTACTGGTTGGCCCTTTTTCTTTTTTTGATTTGTGTGCAGTGGTATGTTCTCATTTTGCCAGATCTAGCTGTGACTGTTATGGCGGTTCTCAGTTCTATAAATAGAATTAATTAAACATGTAGGACCTCACTAAGAAAATCAATGCTCTGGCAATCAGGCTGTGCAAGTATATTAATTAAAATTAATGTAGTTCTGTCGAGTGCCACTGGCCAATCATAATTTAATATTTCTCAGACCCTTTTTATAATTATTGTAAACATTTACATTTGTTACATATTTCTTCATGAGTACTATAATTACTAAATAATTAAAAAATCAAAAGCCATTGCATAAGCACAATAACACATCATGGGTATGCATTGTACTAGATTGCTGCACATTCAAGAGTGATTGAAGGCACTCAGCCTGTTGCCTTGTACCTCACAATCCACCCAGGGCATGCAGCGATCTAGCACAATGCACACCCTGTCATGTGTTATTGCTAACATAAGTAGTCTTCAGTACAGATCACCAGAGGCTTTGTTGTGGAATAGGAGGGACCATTCATTTCTGGAAGAGGCTGATGGTAATAACAGGAAATGTTTCCCTAGATACATTTGCTCTTGACTGTAAAGTACATCAAAGTTTAATTCTGTTTTGAATCTTCACTGTACATGCTACTGCTAGTGTAGATTGTCAGAAAGTATAGGTTGGGTTTTCACTGCTATGCCAATGATACCCTACATTACCTTCATTTACACTTGGCCATCCAGACTCTGTCCGACATCAGGGTAGAATAATCACAGCTCATTGGATTTGATTCCAGCCAAAACAAAGTCCTCACAGTAGCAATCATTCTGCTTCTCTCACCAATGACAACAACTTCCTAACTTTACTTTGGTTGGATGGAGTTGTGTTAAGAGCTGCATGCAGTATATTGCTAAACATACTGGTGTCACTCTTGGCTGCAGGCTGCCCCGGAATCCCAGGTGGCAGCTGTGGGAGGAGTGGTCTCTTCTACCTAAAGAATGTAGTCTGGTTAAAGTACTTCTTGATAAGTGAGGACCTGGCAAGACATCCATGTTTTTGAAACCACCTGCCTCTACTTCATCAATGTTTGTTATGTTACCTTACCTTGTGAACAACAGCTCCACCTTCAACTGGTACAAAATGCTGCTGCTAGTTTGCTATCATCCTCATGTATGATGGAGCATATTACTCCAGTCTTGCACAATTAAGCAATAAGGCACGACAAGGTGTGTGTTATTGTGTAGCAACGTCATTCCTGGGGTGGGTTGAAGCACGAGATGAAGCTGAGTGCATCCACCACCCCAGGAGTGACATTATTACACAATAACACACACCTTGGAGTGCCTTATTGCAATTATAAAATGGCTCGATGTCATACAAAACAAAAATAAAAATGTTTTTAGTAGATTCTTAGTGAGGCAGAATATCTTTGTTTCTGGAAAAAAAAGGCTCAGGCTCCATAAAATCAACACAGTGATGTTATTGTGTCTCAGGCACACACTGACCAATCAGAGTCCAGGAAATTTTCTTGCCATTGTATAATTGTCATTTTCCTCTTGTGAGAGGTGCATCAATTTTAAGGTGTCAGTGCTGACATACAAGGCTCAGAATAATCTGGGTTTGTTCATGCTCCATCTGTGTTCTTCTGATTCTGCATATGTGTGCCTGTGTTCTTCTCCCTGGGATTGCCCATTTGAAGGCTCCAAGGATTTGCTTAAAATCATCTGGGGACAAAGCAGTCTATGTGGCAGTACCTTTTTTGTGGAACGCTCGCCCAGTGTTACTTAGGTTAATGCCCGTTGTATTTTAAATCCTATCTGAAAAAGCATTTTTTCCCCTTAGTGTCTTACTGAGTGGTTAGAAGTACAGTAAAAGGAAACATTAAAAGCACAATGTAATTAATATTCCAGCTAATAAAAATGTTCTTTTAGCTCAATAGTTACAACTTTTAACTTCAGGACTCTGGGTCCATGGTTTTTCCCATTAAGGGCCCTGGAGTCTGTCCTCCAGCAAGGGACACATAATAGCCTCAGACCCACTTTGGGCAGGAATGTATATCACAGAGCCACTCATTTCAGTCCCATTGAAAGTCTACACACATTGTACCTTTCAAGAGCTCCTCTACACTGCAAGGAATAATCCACAAATCAAGCCAGTCAGTCAGCTCCACAAAACAGGACTTGCCACTTGTGTGTAACCCTAAATATACAGTACATCCATCAAAACAGACCATGAAAATTTTGCAAACAGAAAGAACAAGAGAAAACATTTATGATGTACATGTAGTAGGGGGTGTTCTACATTTCAAACTGTATTCTGAACTGTGTCATTAGGAGGCTAAGGGTCTGACTTCCCTAGTTTAAGTCTCTGTTCTACACTAGCTAGGCAGGTTTGAGGTATGTCCCTGAAGTAAGGTATGTGTTCTTCACTGGAAAATTAGGAGATTACCCACCCACCCCCCGGTGAGGCTCTGTGTCCTACACTGGGCAGTTACATAGTTGAGAGATGTGTCCCATCAGACTAAAGGTCTATAGCCCACTGACTGGTTAGTAGTTGCAGTGTAGTGTGGGAGAGCAGGGCCAAGGTAATAGAGGAGGCAAGGGGGGAAGCAGGAAGGGGAGACAGGTTAGATATTCACACAGGGGTCATGTACAGGCCTCTGACACGGGAAGGATTTAGACAGAGCCCTGGGGAAGCCACTAACAAAATGGCAGGCAAGGGAGAAGTTTTGATAATGGGGGACTTTAATCTGCTGGATGTAGACTGGGGCATTCTTGACGCAGATACCTAAAAGAGGTATGGCCATCTTCAACTCCACACAAAGGGCATTTCTCAGCTGGTTGTGAAACCCACTAGGGACGGGGCAGTGCTGGATCTGGTACTTACAAACAGAGACAGCATTGCTGATGTCACAGTGGGTAGTCTCCTGGGTACAAGTCATCACTGTACACTGTTGTTTGGCATATAGATAGGACAGGATAAAACACAAAGTAAGACGAGGATCCTGGACTTCATGAGGGCAGATTTTAAAGCAATGGGAAACTGCCTCAAAGAATTCCTTGAAGGGAGGTGGGTGCAGAGAAGGAGTAGAGACTCAGTGGAGAAAAATTAAGGAGGGTATAGCCCAGGCAACAGCATGCTGTTTGAAGGAAGTGAGTAGGGGAAAGAGGAGGAAGAGGCTGCTATGTTTCACTAAGAAGGTAGCAAAGGCATTGAAGGAGAAGAAAACAGTATTTAGAAAGTAGGAGAAGACCTAGAAGGATGCAGACAGATATGTATATCTGGCAAAGTAAAGAGAGACAGGAAAGAGGGTGAGGGCAGCTAATGCACTAACAGAGGAGAGGACAGCTAAGAGGTCAAAAAAGAGGACAAGACCATCTTTACTTATGTGGGAGAAAAGAGGAAGACAAGAGGAGGGATAGTGAAAATTAGGAAGGCAGGGAAGACTGCACAGAGGAAGATCAAGAAAAAGTGGAAATACTGAATGATCACTTCTGCTCAGTCTTCATAATGGGGGGAGGATGGACCAGTATGTTGCAGTAAGCAACAGGGAGAGGAGGGAGTGGACAACAGTCCATTCTTGGTGGAGAGAGTCCAGAAGGGATTGGAAGCCTTAAAGGATAATAAGGCAATGGGGCTGGATGGGATTCATCCAAAGATCCTAAAGGAACTGAACACGGTGCTGGACGCCCCTCTGGCAGTGCGTTTCAGCACCTACCTGGAGATGGGGGAAGTTCCAGAGAACTGGAGGAGGGCTGATGTCCCTCTGCACAGAAGCGGCAGTATGGAGGATGCTAGCAACTAGAGGCCAGTCAGTATCACATCAGTGGTGGGGAAGTTAATGAAGACACTACTGAAGGAGAGGCTTGTGGAGCACCTAAAGGTAAAAGAGCTGCAGGACAACCGGCAGTGTAGTTTCACAGTAGGGAGGTCATGTCAAACTAATCTCATCAATTTCTTCGACTGGGTTACCAGGGAGGTGGATCAAGGGAGAGCAGTGGACATGGCCTATCTGAACTTCAGTAAGGCTTTTGACACTGTGCCACACAGGAGGCTAATTAAGAAACTAAGCAACCTGTGTTGGGGAGAAAGTGACAAGCTGGGTATCAAACTGGTTAAGGTATAGGAGGTAAAGGGTCATAGTAAATTGTAGCCACTCAGGTGACAGGATTGTGACTAGTGGGATGCCACAGCATTCAGTGCTGGGACCAGTCTTCATAAGCAATATTTCAGAGGAACTTGAATGTAAGGTGTGTTTCTTTGCAGATTATATAAAACAGCACAACAACAA
Organism: Neoceratodus forsteri; assembly: GCA_016271365.2. NCBI lineage: Eukaryota > Metazoa > Chordata > Ceratodontiformes > Ceratodontidae > Neoceratodus > Neoceratodus forsteri. The sequence goes on from CM028133.1 coordinate 441,469,760, forward strand.
ATGCCAGCACTCCTCCGCTAAGTAATAAGGACATCATTACAATATAAAATGCACTACCACCATAGTGGTAATGGCTGGAACAAAGAACCCCGACCGGTTTTGTATGCAGTATGTCCCAGGGGCTGTGTATACGAACATACAAAGAAACCAGCAGAATGAGGCCATTCAGTCTGTCTAGTCTGCTCATATTGCAGGGTCCTTGGCTTATGCTACTGACCCTGCTCCCCCTTCCCCAATTCTCCCTTCGTTTCCATCTACTCCCCTCATGCCCTGTACTTTCCCCTTATGCCTATCCTAGCTTGTCTTGAAGCTGTTCACTGACTTCATCAAGACCACTTCCTCCAGCAGTGCATTCCAACTGGCCACCACCCTCTACATGAAGAAGTGCTTCCTAACCTCCCTCCTAAACTTCTCCCCCTCCAGCTTTAGACTGTGCTCCCTTGTGGTTTGACTGCCACTTAGCTTAAAGAGACCCTCCTTGTCCACCCTATTTATCCCTTTCTAGTACTGTACATGAAGGTCTCTATCATGTCCCCTCTCTCCCTCCTCTCCTCCAGGAAGTACATATTCAGGACCCCCAACCTCTCTTCATATGTTTTACCTTGCTGACCTGCAGTCATCTTAATTGCCCTCCTCTGGACTGTCTCCAGGAGGTTAATGTATTTCTTAAGGCGTGGGCACCAGTATCTTACTCCATATTCTAGATGTGGCCTCACCAGTGGCCTGTACAAGGGCAGTTTAACCTCCTTCTGCCTGTTGCTGATTTCTCTGGCTATACACGCCAGCATCTTGTTTATTCTTGCTGCTGTGTTTTTTATGTACTGCGTGGAGTGATTCAGGTCATTAGTGATCATCAATCTCAGATCCTTCTCCTCCTTTGTTGCTGCTATAGGCCCCCCCCCCACCATGAAGTACTCCATCCTTAGATTTCTGGCTCCAATGTGCATGACTGCATTTCTTGGCATTGAAGCCTAGCTGCCAAATCCTGGACCAGCTCTCAAGTTTTCTCAGGTCATCCTGCAGGTCTTGTATCCCTTCTACTGTGTCCACCCTCCCATGGAGTTTGGTGTTGGTCACCAAAAGGCACATTTTGCCCTTAATACCATCTCCAGTGTCATTAATAAAGACATTGAACAACACCAACCCCAGCATCAAGCCCTGTGGAACCCTCTGGATGACTCCTGTAGTGCCAGATAACTCTCCTCTTGCCACCACCATCTGGGTCCTGTCCCTCAGCCAGCTTTCTACCCACTTGGTCATCTTTGCCCCTACCCTGAGATCTGCCAACTTCCTGATCAACCTCTTGTGAGGTACAGAGTCAAAGGCCTTGCTGAAGTCCAGATAAATGGTGCCCACTGCCTGGCCCTTGTCCACTGACTTAGTGACACACTCAAAGAAGTCAATCAGATGTGTTTGACACAATCTCCCTGTATTCTGGTGACCATTCTCCACCAGAAATCCTACCAACCTTTCCTTAAGTATGGTCTCCATGAGCTTGCACAGAACTGAGGTCAGACTGACCGGCCTATAATTCACCGTATTGTATATGTAATGTATAAGATGGGGGAGAGGAGCTTACATTCACCAAGCAAGAAAAAGACATAGGGATCATCATGTCTGATGACTTCATGGTGGTTGGTCCGTGTGACAAAGCATTGGGAAAGGCTAGCAGGATACTGGGGTGCACTGGGAGAGGGATTTCTAGCAGGAGGAGGAGGAGGGTGGTAGTGGTGCCACTGTATCGCTTACTGGTGTGACCCCACCTGGAGTACTGTGTCCAGTTCTGGAGGCTGCATTTCCATAAGGACACTGAAAGTGGTACAGAGGAGGGCAACCAAAATGATGAGGAGGTTGCACGAGAAGCCATATGAGGAAAAGCTGCAGGAACTAAACATGTACTCCCTGGAAGAAAGGAGAATGGGAGGGAGGACATGATTGAAACCTACAAGTACCTCACAGGTGTGAACAAGATGCAACTGGTGGGTCTATTTCAGAGAAAGGAAGGCACTAGAATAAGGTGGCATGCAAAGAAGCTAAGAGAGGGAAGTTTAAGAGAGATGTGCAGACGTACTTCTTCACTGAAAGAGTGGTGGATGAGTTGAACAGCCTGTTAGAGGCAGTAGTGGGGGAAAGATTGTGGGGAGCTTCAAGTATGCGTGTGATAGGCATGGGGCATATTAGGTAGAGGAACAGGAGGGAGTGACACCTATGACCAACTAGGGTCAGTGTTGACAGAATAGGCAGGGACAAGGGACAGACTGAATGGGCCCAAAGGTCCTTTTCTGCCAAATCTCTGCTTCTTTGTTTCTGAGTGGTTGGTTAGGAATTGAGAGGCACAGTAAGTGGCCTCCACCCAAGTAAGTTTTGTGTTCCACACTGGTTGGTTAGGAGTTGAGAGGTGCAGTGTGCCACTCCTCAAGTTTAATGGGCTGTGCCCACACTGGTTAGTTAGGAAGCACAGTGAGCAGGGAGACTCAATTCTCTCTCAAGCTCAGGGCTGGCTTATATTAGCCAAGCAGTATACCCTATTCTAATCTACACATAGTTATAAAAGGATGGCTTCAAAAAGTAATAGGAAAGATAAAAAACAGAAGAATTTGAATAAAATTAATGCTATCATTCTCTGGGAGCAAGAAAAATGACCTTGGTATTCCAGGTCCATTGGGACAAATGATTTTGATAACAAAGGCTTCCTGTTTGCAGCACATCAGCAGTGACTGAAAAATAAACAAAATGTATTGTATATAATAATACCCATGGGCATTACACAGTCCATTATTCTGTCCATTATCCTATCGCACACCCTGTCACACAAAACATTTTCATGGTGATATTCAATCTAGAGTACAATATCCTGTCTAGTTTCTTATCCAAGGTCTTGTCACATAAAGCTTTACACTGTTATATGCATCTATGAAACAATTTCCTGTGTATACTCCTTTTACATTAAACATTTATATGGCCATCTCAAACAGATGACAGTCCCATTTCTTGTTTCTAGTGGCAGTCAGCACATCATGATGTTTAAACCATCTGATTTGCAGGCAGCAACTTTGCAAATGGAAATGGTTTATGGCTGCATAATCTGACTGTAACTTCAGCAGACAGTTGTAGCTGTAAAACAGGGCATTTGGTACCAATAAATGTTTGTACTGTAGATGCTTTTGGGTGAAGTGCCAATATCTCCACCAACATGATGTCAAAATCATAAATTACAATAAAAAAAAAAAAACTTTTTAAAACCTAAAACAAAGTCTGGGGACCCATATTAGTTTATGTGTCTATTTTTGCGTGTGTGTGTGTGGGGGGGGGGGGGTACAATTTAAATTTGATTCCTTAAAGGGACACTGTCAGTCCTTTTTGCATCATATTATTTCTAGCTGAAACCCCACATTTTATGATTGCTTACCTTCTCTAAAATTCATTGATGTTGCTGGTTGTTTTATCTGCCTCCTTTCTCAGCTGAACAGAAATGCATGCTAATAATGTAAATATATCCAGCCTTGTTTTGTTTCATGTCCCTGACCTATTCCTATTGCATACTTCCTGAACATTAGGAACACCCCAAAAAGAGCACCCTCTCGTGATGCAATAGTCTCCTCTCTTACCATTGCATCTTGTGTGGCTAGATGGAGTTCAGTGTTTCCCAAGTCCAGGAAAGATGCAGTGTGAGCTGATCAAATACTGTGTACAAGCACATTTTTGTGTGGTAACACCAGTATGGTAGGCAGACAGTTTTTTACTTTTAAAAAGAAAAATAGGAATCAGAATCAAACTACTAGTTACAGAACATCAGCGATTCCACAGAATGTGAGAAATCACAAAATGTACTTTTTAAATGTAGTGTCTGACCGTACAAGGGCCTTTGGGGTTCACCTCTCTATCCCTCCCATGGAGGCCGGCTTAGGTTACTTGAGAATGTGCTACACCGGTCTAACATGGCATGGTGCCTGCTCCTGGGGTGGTGATATGGGATAACTGGATGCTAAAACACTAGCCTATCACCCCCAAGGAAACAATGCATAAACTGCCCACAAAGCCCCCCCCAAAAAAAAAGAAGTGGTGTAGTAAGCAGTGACAATCCCCAAACCATAATATGCAATTCAACAAATAATTTATTTAAAAATGGAGGGTATGACAAGAACAATGGGACAGCAAGGTAAAATGGGATAAATGGGGTGGCAGAAACTCTGTACTCTAAGAAAAATATTATCACTATATGCAGGCAGTAAAACAATCAACACTTTGCTCCACAGACTCTGCCCACCCCTTGGTAGTCCTCAGATCCCCAGTGCAGGTTCAGCTGGTGTTATTCCCCCCAAAGGACTTGGATGCTAGCTCTCTTTTTAAGTTGCAGTGGGTACCACACTGGGGATGCTGATGCGGCTCTCAGGGTGGAGCTTGGTGGCACACTTTAAAAGGTGGCAGGTAAAACACTTTTTAAACACAACTGTTGCTGAACACAAATGGAAAACTGTTAAACTGTGTTGAACCAAGTTTCAAAAGGAGCCCCTATTTGTAATCTACTGGGATGTGTGGCTATATGGCATCCACTGACCTTCTGCCTGGGCCTCTCACATTGGCGTAGTCCTGCCCAGGACTTCTCCCTCAATTCCTGGCACAATAAATGTTTTCCCTAGTTGCAGGGTTAAACCCTGGAACTAACTTACAGTTTTGATGCTTCAAGTGATACCCCTGGTTCAGGTTTCTAGGACAGGCTGACTGGATCTGGTTGCTCTTGGTTGGGATGCAGGCTTCTCCAGGTTTGCTGGTGGCTCTTCTCCATTTCATGCTCTCTCTCTGGCTGTCTCTCTGAGGCTCAGGATGTGGATCAAGGCAGGTGCCTTCTTGGACTGGAGTCATTGTAGGAGATGATTCCCCAGAGGGGAATGTCTGTGGTGGGTCTGGAAAACCCCAGTTCCAACTTGCCTTTAAAACTGTAGTTTCATTGAACACTTCTTTTCTCCACACAAACACTTTACTTGGGATCCCAAACACTTCCAGTCTGCCAAGCCTGCAGTGCGTGGACAATAGGGATGTGCACACAACAGATATTATTTCCCGAATACCATGAATAATGTATAACCCCCCCCATTTTGGGGACTTGCCTAAACTGTTGACTTAGCCTTTGTACTTCACCTTCCTTCATGTGTTGTCTCCCTCAGGTGTTGAGTTCCAGTATGGACAGATTTATGGATCAATGGGGCATGGCCTAGACCTAGCAGAAGAAATGAAGGGGGCAGGATCAAGGGTCAGTTCCCTCAGAATCCTTGAAGACAGCAGATGGAAGTTTGCTCTCTCTCTCTCTCAGAGACAGAATTAATTAGCTCTGTGTTTATGCAAATGAACAGGGCTGCCAGTGGTTTTGCAGCCCAAGGATGGATAAACAGAGTGAGAGGTCTTATCAGCCTGCTCCTGAACTAATTTATGACTGAGTGGGTGCATGCCATCAGACTGTAAATCCAGTGAATTGCAAGGGAGTATCCCCTGCCTAAATCCAAGGTGGAAGCGGAAAGCTGAACCTAACCAGAAGTAAAGTCAGAGACTGTGTTCTAAACATTCCTGAAAGAGCTAATAAGCCAGAGGACAGTCCAGGTCCCTGCGGCTGCTCTCCAGAAGCTTGCCAGCCACTGCCAACTCGCAGGCAATAGCCAAGACTGCCTGCCATGTGTCTAGTGCTGCAGCATAAAGCCACTGTCTGACAGCTCCACAGAGCTATTGACTACAGAACCGTGAGCAACCTCAGGGTAACCCTGTATCTTGTGGAGTGTAGATAGTTGCCCCCAAAGTTCACCATTTAGCCATCTGGCTAGGATTACAACTGCTTTAAGAGAAATAGCCATTTCCGCAATTGTATGGCCTGTGGGGTTAATCTGAAATATCTGTTCCAGAGTGCACCAACACCGGCCAACCAGCTGCAACATCCTCGGGCCTCCACAGTTTCACCAGCAGGGTACCCAGTGAAGATAGTGGGGAGCTCCCATTCAATTGACTGGGGTAAACAGGTACTAGTTGGGTGGGGCTCTGGTCTAGTGCAGGTAGGAGTTGAAAAGTGGACACTTGTGCTAGTGTGAATGCTGGTGGGAGGTTGGCACTGTACTGAGTGTTATTGCATAACAAACCATTCAACTTGCATTTATTCTTCATCTCATTTATCCCCTATACCTACTCTTTTAGTAAATACTTTATTGTTCTTGTATCACATTGCCATTTATCTTTGCATCCCCATTTCCCTTTCCCTGATTAATAAATCTTTCATTGTTGTTGGTTAAAACTGTCCATGAGCTTATTATTAGCTATAGTCATTAACTGCATGCAAAATAAAGTATTGCCACTGTTTATGGTATTTCACATTTGGGGTGTCTGGAAAGGGAGGTGGATAGGTACAGCATTCCAGGGGGCTGTACTATGCACACACCTGGCTCACTCTATCTTACTCTGGGTGGAGACACTGCGCTATTTATTTTATCTTTGGGAAAGAACCCCCTAGTCACCATCAGACCAGAACCCAGGCCCCTCAACATGTAACCTGTATTATGATCATTAGGCAGGCAAGGGTAGTAGCCCATGGGTACACCACACCCAGGTTATGAATGCACTATTCATTATTCGGATCCCAAATAATGAATGGTAGCACTATTCTTCCCTATTTGGGAAACACTGTCTAAAAAAAAAATAAGTAACAGCCCCCACCCTCCTCCCTAACCCAGATCATTTCAATGTAGAAGTTCCCCATCCCCTACCCTCAGGTAGCACCCAAATCCACCCTCCTCCCCAGCAACTGTCACATTCTGTTAAAATGTAAGACAAGTCAATGGGTGGCAGCACATCCCATCCACCCCACGGCTGGCCTCCGACTTTCATTACTGCTTCACTATTTGTACTAGAAGAAGGCATGGTGCCAAGCACAGAACCCTCATCATCATGTGATCTGCTGGTTTTACTATGCAACCAAGCATGGTAGTATCTTCACTCACAAGAAGGCCGTGGACTGAAGAGAGCAGGCTGTGTCAGTTGCCTTCTTCCATTCTTCCATGTGGCTGGCTGCAGGTGCGGCAGTGGAGGTGTGTGGCTATGAGGGTCCTGTGTTTGGCACCTTGCCTTCTTCTAGTACAAATGATGAAGCAGTAATGAATGTCGGTAGCCAGCCATGGGGGTGGGCAGGTTATGATAGATGCCTGTTGACTTGTCTTACACTTTAACAGAATGTGGGTGCTGCTGGAGGAGAAGGGATGATTTGGGTGCTAACTGAGGGTGGGGGATGGGGCTTCTATATTAAATGATCTGGGCTATGGCGGGTGGGGGGCTGTTTCTTGCCTTTTTATCTCAAGATGAATAGCGAATATTCAGCGGAATAACGAATGTCTGATGCCCAAATACTGACTATTCGGACGAATATTCGGAAAAAGGTATTCGCACAGCCCTGCTGGACAGACAGTGGAACACCAACCCACACCTTGACACACAGTCACTCACTTGGTTGTCTGACTGAACTGGCCAAGATCTTTGCAAACATCCTCTTTTATCAGGGATGAAACTCGACACCTGATTGGTCAGGCTTGTTTGCAGGCAAACAGTCTCTGGCACAAGCTGGCTCCTGATTGACTGAGATTCGCAGGCAGTGTTGGTCCAGACCTCTGACCCCTTCCCAAGATACTTTGCCATCTCTGGAGTAATTTTAGTTATTTATTTATTGAATTTTGTTAACTGGGTTGGCTCCCTGAGATAGACGTCCCTTTTTCAGGTGTGACCCAGAGTTATTTACATAGAAACATAGAATCTGTTGGCAGAAAAGGACCTCCTGGCCCTTCTAGTCTGCTCTAAGGTCCCTACCTACTGTGTTAACATATACCCTAATTGATCTCTGGCCTTCCCCCTCAGCCCTGTTACTAAGGTCTCCCTGCATGTATTCCGTGCATGTTTGAAACCTGTTACCATATCAGTACCTACTACCTCTGCTGGTTGTTTGTTCCAGACGTCCACCACCCTTTCCGCAAAGAGGTATTTCCTCACATCCCCTCTAAGTCTCCCCATTCCAGCTTCATAACATGCCCCCTTGTCCTTGAGCATCTCTTTCTGTGCAAAATGCCACCCTCCTGTACCTTATTGATATCTTTGAGGTATTTAAATGTTTCTATCATGTCTCCCCATTCCCTCCTTTCCTCTTGAGAGTACATATTTAACGCCCTGAGTATTTCCTTGTAGAGCTTTTGATGCAGGCCATGCACCATTTTGGTTGCCCTTCTCTGTACTGCCTCCACCTGATCTATGTCTTTGCTGAGATGGGGTCTCCAGAACTGGACATAGTACTCCAAGTGGGGCCTCACCACTGATCTATACAGGGGTAGCACTGTCTCCCTCTTTTTGCTGGTGATACTCCTCCCTATGCACCCCAGCATTCAATAGCCTTTCCCACTGCCTTATCACACTGCTTTGCTGCCTTCAGGTCATCAGATATGATGACCCCCAGATCCCTTTCCTGTTTTGTGGTTGTTAACACCCCCTCAATGGTAATTTTCCCTTGGGTTTCTGTGCCCCATGTGCATAATTTTGCACTTTTTGGCACTGAAGCCCAGTTGTCAAACCCTTGACTAGTCTTTCAACTTTTTCAGATTTTCCCTCATTTTTCCACTCCCCTGGTGTGTCCACTCTGTTGCAGATTTTTGTGTCATCCACAAAACAGGCATACCTTTCCTTCCAGCCCCTCTGTGATGTCACTAATAAAGACATTGAAGAGGACTGGTGCCAGCACTGACCCCTGAGGCACCCCGCTGGTTACCTTACCTTTTTCCAAGTGAACTCCATTCACCACCACCCTCTGAGTTCTGTTACTTAGCCAACTTCATACCCATTTTACTATCTTTGGACCCACTTCCAGGCTGCCCTGCTTGTTTACCAGTCTTCTGTGTGGAACAGTGTTGAAGGCCTTACTGAAATCCAGGTAGGCCACATCCACCACACTTCCCTGATCCACCTCCCTGGTAACCCAGTCAAAGAACTCTATCAGGTTTGTTTAGCAAGATCTCCCCCATGAACCCATGTTGCCTTGGATCCTGCAATCCACTGGTTTTAAGGTATTCCCCAATCCTTTCTTTAAATAATGTTTCCATTACCTTGCCCACAACCAAAGTGAGGCTTACAGGGCTGTAGTTTCCTGCCTCCTCCCTATTCCCACTTTTGTGTAGTGGGACCACATCCACCCTCTTTCAGTCCCTTGGAACGCCCCCCTGTATCCAGGGATAGATTGATCAGGGCCATCAGAGGTGCAGACAGTTCCTCCTTTAGCTCCTTCAGTATCCGGGGGTGAACCCCATCTGGCCCTGTTGCCTTGTCTACTGTTAGTTTAGCTAGTTTCCCTGAGGACTCTCTCCTCCATTAAAGGGCTAGCATCCACCTCCCTTCCCCTAATGCCCTTTTGCCCTTCTCCATGAGTGAATCAGTAATGCCTCTATTTTTGCTGTATCAAGACAGTTCCCAGATATGTCATTAGTCCAGCACTAAAACATTAGAGATTATTTCCTCGATTCTGTGTGTGTGAAAAAGGAATGGAGACATAAGCACAAAACAAATGTGCACATTCTCAGTAACCTTATGGGGATAATTTCCCACAGCCACAGCCAATCTTTTTTTTTATTTCAAACTCTGAACTGGTCACCAGTCATATCGGGGAAACCACAGCAAATACAAAGAAACTATATACAATTCTATCAGTAATATTCTCAAATCTGATGATAATACAGGCACTGGTAAGATTTTTAAAGGATTTCTCCTGAAAAAACACTTTTCTACCATTCTTTCCCTTACATATTTGACTGTCTGGAAAAACCTGGCTAATCTATAAATAACCACTTTGTACTCTGTAAGAATGAGTATTGAAGTTAACTCAAATCTATCCATAGCATTTCCCTCATTATAATAAGACTCCAACCGGAGAGCCCTAGCTCTTTTATACCAGAGACATATGCATGATGTCTTTGAATATTCCAACAGAGCATAAGCATTTTGGACTATTCATAGTGGTTTTTATTATATTGCGCTGTTAACACGTTACTATCAAATGTCTCAAATTTGTAGCTGATGAATGTTCTTCTTAATTTTGAATCGATAAGAAAGTCCAAATAGGATTTAAAACCAAAATCCGTATTAGCAGATGCAAACCATTTTGAAAATTGTGAATTTGAAATAAAAATAAGATCCTGTTTAGCCCAAATATTGTATATTTATTTTAATATATGACTTGTATTTAAGACTTAAAGAGACGTTATTCTCAAGATATCTATTTAATACTAATAGATCATATTTCTTTAGATTACTCATCAAATTCTTATACCACTCAAAATCTTTACAACCAAATTGATGCCAAGTCTTTTTTTCAATAAGACAATTATATGGCAGTCTATCATTATTCATCCTATTACGTTTTAGCCAATAATTTAATTTGCATGTATCTACTGTCACGGGAAAAATCCTCTAATATTACTGTATAATATTTGTATTATAAATAAATGGTCTGTGTATGTAATTGTCTCACAAAAGTTAGCAGTTAGGCTTTTAACCTTCAAGGTGTCAGTGAGGATGTCATTAAACTGACCAGGGAAAAACCTAATTAATGCCTTCCTTCCAGAGGGATAGTTTATGGACCTCATAACCTTTGCTGCCTTTGAAGTGTTCCACATATATGAATTTTATGAAGTAGCAGGAAGAAGAAGTCTTGGCTGACTCTTATTGGTTTTCTCAAACCTTAGTGACAGATTGTGGGGTTGTAAACCTTAAAGGAAATGTTGATCAAAGACTGTCATATTTGGGAAATGTTTTTTGCTGATGTTCACATTATTAAAAATACATCCTTGTAGATAATTTTAAGAATTAACACTAAGGGAGGGTCTAACTGACCTCACAAAAGGGGAGGGGAGATGCCTCCTGAAATGATCCAGCATCTGGTGAATATGTCATATATGATTCTAGCCTGTGAGAGAGAGAGAGAGAGAGAGAGAGAGAGAGAGGGGTTCTCTGACTTGGAAAGCACTTAGAAAGGTAACAGTTAGAGAAGGATTAAGTGTTTGTGGTAGGAGTATGTATTCTGTAACTTTCCTTTTTTTATTTGTAGATGACTGTGAGATTTGTCATATAATTGTTCTGTATTCTATTTCACCTGTTTTGCCATTTTCTAGTAAACAACATTTTCTTTAAAATACCACCTGTGCTCTTCTGTTATTTTACATGTGATTGCTGAACCTGTATTTAAGGCTGACACCTGATAAGGGCTTGATTGTGTTACTGAGCTTGCTTAAAAGGTAAGAAATACCTAGGTCTAATATAGAATTCTAAGGGTACATTTTGGAAAACCTGGCTGGGTGCCCCTGGGTGAAGGATTGTACCACATCCCCCAAAGAGGGTATGTATCCGTGTCTGTTAATTAAGTATGTTAACATAAGGTTCACAGTTTGAATCCTTCCAGAACTCGAGGTTAACAAGTGATTCGGACCCAAAGCAGACAGGAGGGTTACCCTGTCTGTTATCTGTTCACACTATTGCACTCTCAGATTGGCACTGTGGGAGCAGAGAGCCTAACCTGTGGAGTGCATTTGTGAAACCTATTGCCACATTAATATTATCCAGGCACAGCTCTGATTTTATGCATGCCACTGGGCATAAATGGCCCATACCTAGAAGTGCCCTTAGGAATTTAAAGATAGGTTCTGTTAGACTATTTCCATTTTTAATATCCCAAACCTCAGCTCCAATGCCAATTGAGCTATATTTTTTTTCAAAATAAATATATTTTATTTTATTTTTCCCTTTTTTCTCTTTTTTGTTTGTAGGAGGAGTTAACAGATCTTGTGTAGTAGACAGTGAACAGAGAAAAGTACATGCTAGCAATACATATAAGCACATTGTATGATAAAGTCTTATTACATTATTTGCTCTGGAACACATTACTGGATAATAACCAATATTCTGTAAAGATCTGGTCTTAGTCTTATTCACATAACATGTTCACCTCGGTTGACCAAGACCTTTCCATGTTCCTCCTCCTACCACCCCACCCCCAAAATACCCCACCCCTATCAGGTATGTGGTAGCAATTGCCTATGTTTGCTTTTAGCCTAGGTATAGTAATCGTAGAGGATCCAAATTAGTGTATCCGTAGCACTAGTACCGTTCCTCCCCTCTACCTCATTAGAATGTTGCTCGATATACCGTGGATCATTAAATGGTCAGTAAAGTGTGTAAAAGCACCCATACTTTCTGATAGTATTGTGGCCTCTTTGTCATGTGAGCAATCGTGTTTTCAGTCTGTAAAGCAAAAAGTATCTCTTTTAGCCATTCTGCATATGTTGGGATATTTTGGTCTAACCAGTGGTGCATGACCACTTTTTTAGCACATATGGATATTAATGTCATGTAAGTCCGTTGAGTGCCTCTTAATACTTCTCCATAATCTCCTATTATACAAATTTCCAGGCTAAAGGCCACGGATAGCCCTAGTAGTGGGTCCAAATTGGACCTAATACTGTCCCAAAAGGGTGTAACTTTATTACATTCCCATAGTATATGCAACAACGTGCCAGGCTTCTGCTTACATCGACAGCATAAGTTTGAGGGAAGTTTCCCCATTTGGTGAAGCCTGGCCAGAGTATAATATAAATTGTTTATTACGTGGAACTGTAAAATGCGGTATCTAACCCATTTCACATCTTGATATAAGTGCGACCAAATTTTAGCCCATGGTCTTGGGGTTGAGGTGTTTGGAGGTAGTACTTGGTCCCAGGCATAGTGCGGCATTCCTCATATTTCTTCAATTGCATCCCTAAGGAGACGATAGAAGTAGGAATGATATGAGAGGAAGGTATATTAGCGATAGCTGGTAAGAAGGGGCTAGTTAAATACTGCGTCCAGTACCCCGTTCCAAAATGTCATAACAACATGTGTTGTACTTGAAGGCATTTGAAACAAAAAGAATTAGGGAGATTAAATAATAAATTAGCTGTGCGAAACGGTATCAGTTTATGTTCCTGAAGTAGGTCCACTACTCTCAGTTGAGTATTTCCGGGCCAAAAATTGTGTGATAGGGGTACTCCCCCAATTCTAAAGTTAAGGTTCACACTTATAGGCTGGGAAACATCCTTCACCAGAGATATCTGGAAAAAGTTACACATCTGGGTATGCACATGAAGTGTTGTTCCAATGGGAAGGGTCCTAAGACCTTTAGGTAGTTTTTTAAGAGGGGAAAAAATGAGAGTATTAAGGGATATATTATGCGGAGAGAGAGAAGATTCTGCTCAATTTGATGCCACAAGGGGATGTATTGAGCTTGTTCCTGATATGGGGCATCCTTCATCCAGTATGCAATAACTGAACAAGTAATGGAGAACTGATAAAGAAGTAAATCTGGGAGTTGCAAGCCCCCATTATTCCTATTTCTCTGCAGTTTAAAAAGGGCTTGCCGGGGTGTCTTGCCACACCATAGGAAGTTAGACATGAGTTGATTAATCTGAGTAAACCAAGTTTTAGGTAAGAAAAAATGTGTCATCTGCAAGGGGTACAGGATTCGTGGAAGAACATTCATTTTCAAAACATTTACCCGTCCCCAAAGAGTAAGTGGTAGCATAGCTCAGCAAGAAAGATCCATTTTAATCTGAGTAAGAATTTTGTCCAGGTTGTATTGTTTCATTTTGGGTTCCGAACTGGAAAGGTATATACCCAGATATTTTAGTTTGTCCTTAGTCCAGTGAAACCCGAAATGAGCAACTTCAGTGTGAAATGTGTGGACATTTAAAGGCATCATTTCTGTTTTTGTAATATTAAGCTTGTAACTGGAGAATTTACCAAACGCTTTAATGATTTCAAGTGCAGCAGGGATCGATTTTAGAGGATATGTTACATGGAGTAAGATATCATCAGCGTAAACCAAAATGTTATATTGGTTAGATCCAATAGATATCCCTGAAATATTTGAGGAGCAATTAATACGTCTAACCAGCAGCTCCAAATATAAGTCGAACAAAAGGGGAGAAAGTGGGCATCCCTGCCTAGTTCCCTGTTGCAACTGAAAAGATTGAGATAGGTATCCATTACATAATATACGTGCAGATGGACAAGTATATAATAACCTGACCCATTTTATATACTGTGTTGGGATGTTATATTGATGCAACAAGTGAAATAAGTATTCCCATGAAACCCTATCGAACGCTTTCTCTGCATCCAGGGAGACCAAGGCGGATGGAATTCAGGACTCCCTGGATACAGAGATCAAATAGGCCAACTTACGCATATGATCAGATGAGATCCTGCCAGCAACAAAGCCGACTTGCTCGCAGCTGATGAGACATTGCCAGACACTGGATATCCGAGTGGCCACAATTTTTGCTAGTATTTTTATGTCAACATTGATTAGGGAAATTGGGCGATAGTTGACTTCTTGAAGGGGGTCTCTATCAGGTTTTGGGATAACCATGACCATAGCCTCAAATAAAGTAGGGTCTGAGGTACCTTGCTTGAACATATAGTTATAAGTGTCTAAAAGGACTGGCACTATTTGTTCTTTGAAAATTTTGTAAAATTCTACAGTAAACCCATCTGGGCCTGGGGATTTGTCTGTAGGGATGGAGTCAATGGCCTGCTTAATTTCTTCCTGGGAAATTGGAGCTTTGAGCAAGTTCGCTTGACATGTGCTAAGTTGTGGGAGCTGCAAAGGCTGCAGGAACTGTTCTAGCATTTCTGGGCAAAAAGGGTGAGAGACGTGAGAATATAAGTTTTTATAGTATTCTTGGAAACAGTTAACAATTTCTCTCAGAGAAGTGACTATTTGTCCTCCAGGTTGCTGGATGCTTGGAACGATTCTGTCGGAGGCTTGTGCTTTGAGTCATAGGGCCAAGAGCTTTCCAGCCTTGTCCCCCTGATTGAAGTACTTGATCTTAGAACGTTCAAGAAGATATTCTACATGTTTGGTCAAGATTGAATTATATCGATCCCTTAGAACTTCTAGGGCCTTAAGTTGATCCGATGTTGAGTCGGGAGAAAGTGACAATTCCATGGCTCTAATGTCTCATAGTAAGGCTGAAGTAACCTTGGAGGTCGTTTTTTTTTTAACTGTAGCCATGCGAATGATTTCTCCTCTAACTGAAGTTTTTAGAGCTTCCCAAAATATATCTGCCTTAGGCAGTGAGGGGATATTTGTCTTAATAAAGTTAGTAATAAAAGCAGACAATTGGTTTTTCAGGTAATCTGATCGAAAAAGCTGACAGTTGAATTTCCATACCTTATCTCTGGACAGGGGTGGACCGGGGCTCCAGTATAATAAGATGGGATGGTGATCGGAAATCACCTTTGGGAGATAGTTACAGGATGTTATAGTCGAGAAGTGTCCCATATCAACAAGAAAATAATCTAATCAAGAAAATGAGTTATGTGGAATGGAATGAAATGAGTATTCCTGCTGGTGTGGATAAAGGGCCCTCCAGGGGTCAATTAGCCCAATGGAGTCCATCATTTCTCTGATGACAGCCTGTGCTGGAGAGGGAGACAAAGGACAACTTGGAGAGTGGTCCATAATATTACAATAAATGAGATTCCAGTCTCCACCTAACATTATAGGGAGTCGGGACCATGGGGCTAAGTCATTCATGAGGGAGACAAAAATGGACGGGTCATCTGTATTAGGGCCATATATGGAACCAAGCACTACCTCCGATTGACCCAACAAGGCCTTGATCAAAATGTATCTGTGTTGGGAGTCTACAATAGTATCAGCGAGATGGAACGGGGTATTCTTTGTGATAAGAATTGCTACCTCCCCTTTACGAGTGTCCGGTCCAGTCCCGAGGGCCTGGCCTACCCAAGACCATCTTAGTTGCAAAATCTGAAAGGGGGTAGGTGAGTTTCCTGCAGAAATGCTATATCAATGCCAAGTCTATGGAGATGGAGCAGTATTTTAGCCCGTTTGATTGGGGATTGGGACCCTTTGACATTCCATGAACATACTTTGTATGAGGTCACTTTACTGATAGTGTTTCTTACCTTTAAGCCCTAGACCAGGAATGAGCTTGTTTTCCAGGTTGTTAGAAAAACATCCCTTATTGAGGCACTGTCGTACCGCATACCTGATCCCTTCCTCCCTCCACTTCCCCTTAACTACCCAATTGTCCATCCCTCCCCCCTTGCCATGTGTCAAAGCTTTCCTGCATGCAGTTGTTTGGCAGAGGATCCCCCAGAACTGTCCCCAGGTTAGATCATTCTGTAAGATCCCAGTCAGGACAGACATAAGGCCAGAGGACAGTCTAGTGAATGCTCCACCAAGGAGCCACGCATACCTCCCTCTCTTCCTCCTGATTCGTAACACCCTTTGAAGTTGCAGTTTCCAGATTACCCCACCCAACTCCAAATATTGAGATTGTAGCATATGAAACAATATTTCTCATGCACCAAGGCAACAGACCTGCATTCGTCCTATACAACTGGTGAGTTGTAAAAAATGTTTATCTCAGAACTTTATAGAGCTGGCAGAGTCCTCTATAATCCATCATGCAGGTTAACAATCCAGTTCCTCGAGAGGTTTGCACACCATTATTGCTCAGCCAGAGAAGATGGGTCGAGCGTCCAGTACAAAAGAGAGGAAAAAAAAGGGGGGGAGAGATATGACCCCAGGTTTGATTACACGACACGGAACTGTATCGATTAAAGCAGAAAGAAGTGGGGAAGGCAGTCAGAAAAGCAAAGGCCCAAACCGAGGAAAGGATAGCCAACTCAGTTAAGAAGGGGATAAAACCTTTTATAGGTACATTAGGAACATAGAAAGGTTAAGGGAGGATAGGGAAGATTAATAAAGGAGAGGGAGGTGGGCAGAGGGAGACAGTGAAAAGGCAGAGATAATGAATGAATACTTTGCTCAGTATTCACAAAAGAAGAAGAGGAGGAGTTACCTAAACCAAACAGTAGAAGCACTCTGATAGTGGGGTTGATACCAGTCCATTTAAAGAAGAAGAGTACTGAAAGAACTTCAAAACTCAAGGTGGACAAAGCAATGGGGCCTGACAGGATTCACCTAGAATCCTAAAAGAGCTAAGGGAGGACCTAGTGACACCACTAACCACACTTTTTAACAAATCATGGGAAGATGGGGTGGTACCTGAGGACTGGAGGAGGGCAGATGTGATTCCCCTTCACAAAAGTGGGAGCAAGACAGAAGCAGGAAACTACAGACCTGTTAGTTTGACCTCAGTGGTAGGGAAAATGATGGAATCACTTCTGAAAGAAAGAATTGTTGAGTACCTAGAGGCCAGCGGGGCACTGGACCCAAAGCAGCATGGATTCACAGCAGGAAGGTCATGTCAGACAAATCTAATCGATTTCTTTGACTGGGTGCCCAAAGTAATAGACCAGGGAGGGCCTGTGGATATGGTCTACCTAGACTTTAGCAAGGCATTTGACACAGTCTCGCACAAAGATTAGTAATCAAGTTAGCCAGCCTGGGAGTGGGTCCCAGGGTGGTAGCCTGAGTAGAAAACTGGCTGCACCAGGACACAGAAGGTAATAGTGAATGGAACACATTCTGAAGAAAGGGGGGTTACTAGTGGAGTACCTCAGGGCTCAGTACTGGGTCCAGTCCTCTTTAACGTCTTTATAGGTGACATTGCAGAGGGTCTGGAAGGAAAGGTATGCCTCTTTGCGGATGACACAAAGATCTGTAACAGAGTTGATACTCAAGGGGTAGAAAGGATGAGAAGGGACTTGGCAAGGTTGGAGGAATGGTCAGACATATGGCAACTTAAATTCAAGCAAAGAAGTGCAAAGTAATGCACCTGGGAAATAAAATCCAGGAGAAAGTACACAATAGCAGGAGGTACTAACAACAACAATAAGGAAAGGGATCTGGGTGTAGTCATATCAGATGACCTAAAAGTTGGGTATGCAATGTGAGAAGTCAGTAGGGAAAGCCAGGGGATACTGGGATGCATAGGGAGGGGCATCACAAGTAGAAAAGGGAAGTGGTTATCCTCTATACAGACAGTTGGTGAGATCCCATCTGGAGTACTGCGTGCAGTTTTGGAGACCTCATCTACGCAAGGACATAGACAGGATGGAAGCAGTCCAGAGGAGGGCAACTAAATGGTGCAGGGTCTACATCAGAAACCATATGAAGAGAGACTGAGAGGCTTAATATGTATACCCTTGATGAAAGGAGGGACAGGGGGACATGATAGAAACTTTTAAGTACCTCAAGGAATTAACAAAGTCCAGGAGGGTAGCATCTTTCAGAAAAAGAGATGTGTAAGAACAAGGGGGCACAATTTAAAGTTAGAGGGGGGATGGCTCAGGGGTAATGTGAGGAAATTCTTTTTCATGGTTAGAGTGGTGGACACATGGAACTGCCTTCCTGGAGAGGTTGTGGGGTCTAAAACAGTGGAGGAATTCAAACATGCATGAGACAGACATAAGGCAATTATAGTGGGGGGTTGCAGGAAATAGGCTGTTGGTTAACTAGAATCTGCAGCTTATCCAGTAGGTAGGGAAATGGGCAGACTGGGTGGGCCAAGTGGTCCTTATCTGCCATCAAAGTCTATGTTTCTATGTTTCTATGTTACACAGGTATTCCTCTTACCTACTTGTATCAGATTGTACTTATCTTTAAAAGAGATCAATGACCTCTTTTTACTTTTGTTTCGTAATTATGTTTGTCATCATATTCCATACTGAGGGATTACAAAAACAATTACCCTCGTACTAAGGGTCTGCACAATAAGTTCTTAACAGTACTCCCTCTCAAGATACCTTTTCTCCTAGTAAGCCTTGTTACCTCCACAACCTACACTACAGAGTTATGTAGCCATCTATAGTTACCTTCAAATGGGGGAGGAGCAAAAAGGATATATATAAGTAAATGTTCCCCTAAGCAATCCATCCCCTCTATCCTCTTTCTACCCCTTCGATCCCTCTCATCCACCTGCTTTGAGTTTTAATGTACCACCTAATATTAGTGTAGCAATAGTCAGATAAACACACATTCACCATCTTGACTTAACTGTAATGTGATGGTAATCATTTGGACCCATTATTTATTCTCTCCCTCTTAACTTAAGGAGAGAAAAAAGAAAGGAGAGCGGGAGAGTGAATTAAAAATTGTAAAATAAAGATAGAGACAAATAAGAAAGAAAAGAAAGGGTGGGAAGGGTGACCAAAGTTTACGAGTCTAGTGAACTCTCTACTGATTTGGATTCCCATCAAAAAGAAAAAAATGCTTTTGAGATAGTTACACCGTTATAAAGTCATCATGGTGTTTAACATTTCTAGAACTTGCACTGTTCTGCTGTTAATCCACCAAAGGAGGTTTTTCCATTCGTGAAACGGAGCAGATGCGCCTCACGTTATATGGTCACACAAATATTCCTCTTCAAAATAAAAAGAAAGACACTTTCCCCACTCAAGCTCAGGAGGGAGTTGATCAGGATTGTAGATCGGGACTTTCCATATTGCTGTGTGCAAAATATTGGAAAGTTGATGTTCTTCAGGTAAATGCTGGAACTAAAAGGGAGATCAAACACTAGTAATTCGGGTCACCATTCAGTACGCAGGACTAGGGCACCCTCTTGTGGTAGTAGTCTCGAATATCACCTGGGTTGACTGGTGCGATGTACTGAGAAAATGTTAAAGCGAAGAAAATTTAATGATCCACGGGTAGGGTATCCAACTTAATTATGCAGTCATTTGTTTCTTAATTTCTTCCTCTTCTGAGGGAGGTGGAGGGAGCCAAAAGAAGGAGAAGGAAGGATCGGGGAGTACTTCAGGTTTAAATCACACCCGACTAGGTATTCCTGTATTATCTCTAATTGCTGTTAATTTCTACTCCTCAGTTGTACTTCGAAAGTCCCCAAATAGAGGGTGAGAATGGAGCGAGGAAATGCATGGCCTAAAGTCCCAAAAACAAAGATTGCTAAGTTGATGTTATAAATAAAATATGTGTTCTCCCATTGCTTGTACACTTTCCATGACAGGTGACATCATTTCTAGGGCTCAGTGTGGCTTGAACAGGTCAGGCATCAACACCCTCAACTCAGATTGAGCTTGCTCGGGTGTATCAAAAGTTTTCCAGGTATTTTGGTGATATATTGGTAATTTAGACAGATACTGGACCTTGAACTTTATGCTGGCGGCAATTAGTTTAGTAGCAATGGGATGATATGCAGCCCTTCGCTGTCGTATAGTAGTGGGGAAATCCTGCGCAAAACGCAGTTGCTGACCTTCCCATAAGATTTCCTGAAGGCTCTTGACTTGCCCTAATACATGGGTTTTATCCAGGTAATTGAGAAATTTTAGTATTAGGGGCCTTGGTGGTTGACCTGTCGCCGGTTTGGGCCTAAGTGAACGATGGGCCCTCTCAATTACATATGTGGTGTTGTTGGGAGAGGGGCCAGCCACTTTATTTATTTATTTTATTTTATTTATTTAGTTTTTGTTGACCGGGTAAGTGCACTAGACAAATCCTGCCTATTTTCAGGCATGACCCGGGGGAGGGGGGGCTACAGATGAATGCCAACTGATCTTGAACTAGATTAAGCTGTTGGTTGTATTTTTAGTGAATGAGGGAAATTTGGCCAGGACATCAGGGAAGTTCCCCTACTCTTTTCGATAAGTGCCAAGGGATCTTTAACATCCACCTGAACTACCACCAATCCAGGCAGACGGGACCTCGGTTTAACGTCTCATCCGAAAGACGGCACCTCAGAAGTGCAGCACCCCTCTCATGCTGCACTACAGTGTCAGTACTGGGATATTAACCCAAGTGCCAGATGTGGGAACTGAACCCACAGCCCTCTGATCTCCTGGCTTCAGAGGCGAGTGTGCTACCTGCTGAGCCACTGACACTGCTAACAAGTTAGTTAACAATTGCTGCAGAAAGGTTATTGGGGTTGCTCCCTCCAAGCCCTCCAGAAGGCCAAAGATAAGGATGTTATTGCGGAGACTTCGGCCTTCCAGGTCCTCGAGTTTAGCTTCCATGCGACTAATTTTTTGGTGCAGTATAGGGAGTTCGGAGTCGATTGATGTCTTCCATCCTTCCAGCGAGGTCGTCCTAGCCGCCACATCTTTAATTGCACGGTTGGTATCGGTAAGTTCTGTATGCATGGCCTTCAATTCTGAGGTAAGTTCCTGGAGTGTTGCTCGGAATGGATTTAATTCGTCCAGAAATTTCTGTTCTGTTAAGGGGACAGACGGTGGTACTAATGTTGAGATTATGCCCGCTTTAGAAGTGGATCCTGGTTGCCCCCTGGAACGCTTCGAATTCTTCTCTGGCGTCTGCAGCGGTGTGTGTGGGGGAGGTACCTGGCACATCTCTGCCTCCATGCTCGACTAGGCCACAATCTACTTTCAGTCTGAACTTCCAATGTATTGTCACTAAATCTTCCGCTTGAATTGCCACAAATTTGAGGGACTGCTGAGAGGGTTTGCGGTAGGTACACTCTCGAGATTAGTGTACTGGAAGTTAGTGAAAAGTACTGTAAATCTTGGAGTTGAGGCGGTGATGGGCTCTCCAAGCTGCTACTCCTTCTGTGGCATCACGTGATGAGCTATATTTTTTTGCTCTTCTTACTCTAACAGGAGGTTAAAAAAAAATAATCAGTATTAAATTTTCTTAATCCCCAAATTGTTTTTTTTTTTCAGATTGACTATAGAGTTTGTGACATGCTTTGTCCACCAGCCATTTGATGAAAAAGTCAATCCTAAATAAACATAACTTGATGTAACTGTGAGGTTTTGTTTACCTAGGTACCATTGGCCAGTTTCTTTTTGGGGGCCAAACGTCATAATTTGTGTCTTTCTAAAATGAATAAAATGTCTGAGCTCTTTGGCTTTGGTTTCCATTAAAGTCTAGCTTTTTTTGTAAACTCTTTTTAGTTAGGGCCAACAGGATCAGATCATCCAAATATGCTAATGCTCGGCATATATGGTTATTTATTTGTGGTGAATCAGACTCCAATGTTTCAAATTCTTTTCATAATTAGTCTATATATAAACAGAATAAAGTAGGTGCCAACACACACCCTTGTTTCATCCCATTGTTTGTGGGAAAGACTTTTGAAAATTGACCAACTAGTACAGCATCTTTTAGGAGCCCAATTATTTGTATGTAAGTTAAAAATTATTTGGACCAAGACTGGATCTATGCCTCTTTTAATAAGAAGTTCTCAGAGGATATTCCTGGAGATTGAGTCAAATGCTGCTGAAAAGTCTATAAACACCATACATAATCTTCGTTTTCTAAACTGAATGTATTTCCCTAACAAGTGGGCTAGGACAAAATAATGATTTGTTGTGGAATATCCATTTCTGAAGCCTGCCTGCAGTTCACTAAGCCCCCCAGTTTTAATTATTTGTACTTTTAGTCTTTCTAGGATGATTTTTGAAAATATTTTCAAGTTAATATCAAGTAAACTAATTGGTTGGTACATTGCTGGGTTTGAAAGACTGCCAATGAATCAGAGTATTATCAGACCCCCTCCATTAATGTTGGACAAATTTCTCCTTCATGCATTTATTACAGAAAATCTTCAAAGGGTTACATCATAAAGAGGTATTGGAATTATAAACCTTTCCTGGAATTCTATCTGGACCTGGTGCCTTTTTTATTTTTAAAGATGTTATTGCCATGTATACCTCCTTCCTCGAGATCTGTTGAAAAACATTCTTTGGCCCTATTCTACATGTCAGTCCATGTGAATCTGAGAGTTCTGGGTCAAAGAGCATTTTTGAGTAGTACTGTACCCACTTACTTTCAGAGATACAAGTATCCAAAGAGTTTTCATAATTATTAGTTCCTCTAGCTACAAGTTTCCAAAATTCTTTAGAGTCTTTATCATTAACTGTTTTAATCATTTTCCCCCATAAAGTTGAGTAATAATATACATTTTTTCAATTATATTTTTTCTTTCTTGATTTATTTGTTTGAATGCCTCCCTATTGTTAGTAATTTTTGCATTTTTGATCATGCATCTTAAATAATTTTGTATATTCTGCAATCTTTGCCAAGCCATCCTTTGTACTGATTATTTCCTTGCCTGGGTGTATACACTGTGTATAATTGTTCTACTATATTACTAAAAATGGCCAGGAATTCAGACCAGATTGATGCTGCATTCAGGCTAGAAAAATCCTGCCAGTCCTTTGCTCTATGTGTATTCAAGGTTATATCTCTTATCTGTGTTTCTAGATTATGATCCTGTATTATCCTTTTGTTTAATCTCAGTTCAGTAAATAGCTATTTGGGAGGTGCTACTACCACTTGGACTGAAGTAAGTGTTTTAAGACTATAGGAAAATGGTCACTCCCAGATCTATTGATGACTTGAAGACTGTGCCATCCCTGATAAATTCCCAAACTAGATAATTAGATCTGGTAGAGATATAACCATAGTTCTAATGTAGGTACAATTGCCTTCGCAATCACCCCACAATTGCCCATTTAGAGGATACAGACTATAATCTTTCAGGATTTCAATAAGTGATAACCCAACTTTATTTATTTTGTTATCTTTGGAGTATCTTATTGGCATTATTTGAGGATATTAATGTACCCAAAGATTGAATTATCCAGTTATTCATCAAAGGTTCCAAACCTAGCATTAAGACCTCACAAAATTTCCCAGTCTGTAAAATTTACTGTTAGATCCTCTAGATTTGCTTTAAATGTATCCCATAGGTTTGGGCTAAAGCATTTAGAATGTGCCAGAGGGCTATAACAATTAATCAGTGCTATTTTAATTCCCTGCTTTTCAACAAGAATGACAAGAAAATCTGCAGATTTGTGATATATTTCATTGTTTTTAAAGGATCCAGTTTTAATATATGTAGCCAAACCACCCGATAATCTGCTGAATTAATTACCCTTGACCCTGTCTGATGAAATAGCTCATAGCCATTGAGGACAATATTACTATTCTCGTAATGCCATGTTTCTTGAAAACTTAAAATATTTGCAACTAAAACAAACTGAATCCAATCTGTATCAGAAAATTTATGTTTAGAGCCAGCTATATTCCAAGTAAGAAATACAGTCCATTTATTTATTCCCCATGTGCCCTCAACAGCCATAAAATCTAGTCCAGAGTCAAATGAACTAACCAATCTACTATTGCTAGAAGCAGTAAGTCAATCATCATAACCTGCTAGAGCCATGAATCTGTTTGATAAAGTGACTGGTTGCATGTCTCTAAGTTGAATTTCTGAGATTTTATTTAAAATAAAACTCTCATGGCTTCACCAGCATACAATGCTTTTCTCTGTAGGAACTATCATGACTCAAATATTCAAAGAACAAAATCTAGGCATCTTGGTTTTTTTACTAACCCATCAATTACAGCTTCAGGATCAATTTAAGTGTCTTGATTGGTGGTGAGGTGTGAAAGGCCATTTAGTCTGTCTTCAACCATTGTGGAATGAAGATACAATATGTTTTCGGTCTCCAGAGAGTGCTGAATGACTTTTCCTGCAGTTGCAACATGCACAGGCAATGCTCCAAGAATTTGAAGTAATGTTTTTTATGTTTGGATACATACCCATCATGCAAGACTCTGTAACATTAGTTGACCTCTGGGCATCTGGGATGGAAGACCACTTGCTGACCCAATTGTTCCATTCAGCAAGAAAAAGAGATTGTGGCTGCTGGATATCATTGGCATAAAATTCTAGAATTCCTTGTATGTCATCAAAAGTAGCTTTTACTGCAAAGTGAGAGATGAAATATTGAAGTTTAAAGCAATCAAAGGCATCATGTTCAACTCTTCCATTTATTTCTTGAATAATGTGGTCTAAGTATTTGACATTTATTGATGATTTGTTGTAACTTTCTGGGTTTTTGCAAGATTGTTTTCTCTGTAAATCTGTCTCCCTCTTGATACAGATCTAAGCATTGTCACAGAAGTTCCAGTGTATTCAGTTAGTGTTGTTACTTTTTTCAAATATCTTGCTGAATTCAAGATCTGAATTGTTCTGCTCTCTTTTGAGTGTATGATGGCATTCTCTAACTAAATGAGATGCGTGTACAAGATCCATAGTGGAAGACTGCAAAAGTTTGGATAAAGGCAGAAGCAAAGTAGCCACAGGTTCCATGACACACAATGCCACAATAAACAAAGTGGAACAAATGGCAGAATATAGAGTTTCTGCCTTTGAACTTGTCACATGATCTTGGTCTAGTGTAAGATACTCAACAGCGGTGACCGCTGACCGAAAAAGTTCAATGAAAGTTAGAACTGCAGCATGACTTTCTATCCACCATGTCATATAAAGTGATTTGAGTCACATTTTACTGCAGTCAGGAATCACCTCCTCAATTTTAGATTTGAGCACATCCAGATGTTTAGCAGATAAAAGGAAGTTGTTTATTTCCTTTATAATACCAATTGCCTTTCTTATTTCAGGTACTTCACAGCTGTGGTTTACAACTAGATTGAGCTGATGACTGTAATAATGTGTGTACACAGCAATAGGACTTGTTTTTTGAACTTCAGCTTGTACTGTATGCCTCAAAATCTTCCACTTATTGTACTGCATCCTTCATACCCCTGTCCACAAAGATTGTTAAGATCCAGGTCAACATCCTTAAGACTGTTAAGAAGAGTCTAAGCAAGCCCATTGCCTGATAAATCATGAACAACTGTGAAGAAAAGAAAGCGCTCAACTATGCTATCATCCTTTAGAAAATGGGTAAAGAAAATCCTCTCTCCTGATTGGCTGAGACACGTTTTTAGGTGGGCATTTATCAGACAATAGATGCCCAGCTAAAAATGAGAGCCAGGCCACAGTGCCCCTTCACCCACTGAACTATCCTAGCACTCACTCTGCTTCCCAATTGGCTAATACATAAATAAAATATTTTAAACTCGCTGCCATTTTTTAATTCCACTTAGCGAGAGAGTTAACCAAATTCAGTATACCCATGGTAGCTGTCATTAAATTAAAATCTTTCTAACTCAGTAAATACATCATCGCCCTATTCGTATGACAATAGAAAACGCCAACATGAATTTGGTAGTCTATATTATAAATCTACTGGCGTTTGATGCCTTCTGCTTCAACAACCATACTGCTGCAAATGGGATTTCCATGCTGCCGTTCCTAAGGCACAAATGTTGGCATTTCATTTTCCGACTCATGGCAGGAAGACCAGTCACTACTTTTCCCCTCAGACTGTACCCTTCTTCAGTTCTGACCATATTTCTTGGTAGACTGGGGATTTATTTTGGTTTGGTTTTATCTCGCATAATGAGCAAATGCCGCCTATGCATGTCAATAGTCTCTGATCTCATTTCGCTCTTTGCAGTCAGCTGCTGCAGGCAACCAAACCTGCCCAACGCATTTCAGGCTTATCTCTGCTGAGTAGCAGATTCACAAGCGATTCTGACACAAAGATAAAATCAACAGACAAACCGATAATCAAAGAAAATTAATCTGTTCGGCACAGCAGACCGCATGGTTAGAATTAACAGCAGTGTACGACCGAGAGATCTCCTGAGATGCTGTGCCTGTAAATGTTATGTATCAGCTGAGGTTCCTGTCTCAGTCAGATCAGCACAACAAAGGATGGACAACGACTCCTGAATGTAAGTTAAGTAAGCACTACTGGTGAGGTGTCCCTGGCTGTCGCTGCTCTGCCTGCACATTAAAGGGCCAACAAATTAGACAAAAATAATGCTGCGGTCTTACCTGGTTCTCTATGTTGCCACATATTAGTGTCACAGCCCTCCAGCCTGTCGCAGTTCACCAGCTCCACTGCCACCTCCCCCTCCTCGTACCCCGACTCTTCCCGGTCACAAAAAAAAAGTTGGATGTTTTCCAAGCATAAAACTGATAGTGTATCGGAACTTCCCTTTGTAAAATCCAGCAGCAGTAGTATTGATGTTTTCGGGATCCCGCTCCCATGTCCCACTAGCCTCTAATTTGCGTCACAGCCCTCCTGCCTGTTGTAGCTCACCAGGTCCTCCACTGCCACGCACCCTGCTCTTACCCCGGCTCCAATAGCAGATGGAGCCCATCCCCTATGCTCTTCCCATTCACACTGGACTCCTAACGGAGTTAGGTTTGAGGAGGCAGTATAGTGCAGTGGTCTAAGGCTCTGAGCTGCAAATTTGGTGACATCCAGCAGACCAGACCTGGGTTTGAATCCCACAGCTTCCACTTGTATACTGTGTGACCCTGAGCAAGTCACTTAACCTCCTTGTGCTTCCAGGTCGCTCCTGTAAAAAAGCTTTCAGCTTAGTGTGCTATACCTGGTTAAACAACTAAATAAAAAAAAAAAAAAATAACGCTCTCCCAAGCTGCCGCATGAATAGATTTTCAACAGTCATTGAGAGGTTGACCAGTGACACTGTAGCCATGCC
Organism: Neoceratodus forsteri; assembly: GCA_016271365.2. Lineage (NCBI taxonomy): Eukaryota > Metazoa > Chordata > Ceratodontiformes > Ceratodontidae > Neoceratodus > Neoceratodus forsteri. The sequence goes on from CM028133.1 coordinate 441,497,133, forward strand.
GTCGCATCCTCTGGCCCCCTCTTCACTGTGTTGTAGGGGGTGTTGCACGACAGAGAAACCTACTGTAATGTATAAAGTGCCACAAATTAACTTCATATGTTAAAACTGGTAAAACAAAACAAGAGATGTCAGAACTGTCCACAAATCACCGGTGTTTTCCTGAGTTACCCTACAGATGGGAGTCCATCTGTGGTAGAAGGCTCAAAAAATATACCGCAGTCTCATAACAGTAGCTTCCTTCACATCGCGTATACTGTCACTGTTAGCAACCAACAGGAACCAATCAAAGCCTTCACTGTTAGAGAGAAACATACATTCTAAAATAGAAGCACACATTTTTAAACAGAAACGGGCACCACAAGGCAGTAAAAACTAAAGAATAAAAAATGTCCGACTATTTAGCAGTTCAGTTTAATATGACAGCAATGTCAACAATAGATGCAATGTTCTCCTGCAGCACAGAGGAACCACCTACAAAACGCAAGCAGCAAGAAAGAAATGTAAGGGAGCGTTTTGTCTCCATAAGTGACGCCCAGCTAGACAAAATTGAAAGTGATAGGTTAGAAATAAATACAAAAAAGAACACCAAGTGGTCAGTAGCAGTATTTGAAGAATGGGCAGTACAGAGTAGAATAAACATAGACTGGCATAATGATACATTTGAACAGCTTAATAGCCATCTACGCAAGTTTTATGCAGAAGCCAGGACTAGCCAGGGGCAGCAATACTCTGTCGCTGGGTATTGTGCATTAAGAGCTGGCATAAATCGTCACCTTAATAGCGTTGAAGTAGCAAGAAACATTAACATGATAAGTGACCCCCCAGTTTAAGTCTTCAAACAATGTGCTGCAATCTGTGTTAAAAAAACTGAGGAAGGCACAGAAAGACACATCCAGTCACTACCCTGCCATCTCATCATCAGACCTTCAGAAACTAAGAGCACATGCTGTGCTATCACCTGTCACTGCACCTGGGCTTGTAAGAAGGGTATGGTTCGATGTCCAATTCCATATGGCAAGACGCAGCCGAGAGGGACTACGGGACTTAAAGTTGTATTCCTTTGAGTTAAAAACAGATGACAGTGGTACTAAGTACATAACTTTAACTCACAATGCAGACACAAAAAAACACAAAAACCCGACTGAAATAAATAAAGAGAACACTAGGGCCTGGATATTCAAACTGCGCCAGGCTGTGGCGCAAGCCTGGGTGCAGCTCAACTTTGTTGCGCACGGGTGTGGCCTAGGCGATATTCAACGGAGCTGCACTGTGGCACAGCAGCTTTGAATATCGCACCCTGGCCACCCCCACTGTGCATGGCCCAGTGGCACTGCACCAGCGCAAGTGGCCAGAGTGGAGCATGGAGATGCACTAGCGCAAGTGCCATTGCGCCATGCACAGCACCTGCGATATTCAAAAGGGGACATGCAAATGGCGCCATAATTTATGCAAGGCGCACATGGGGCCATTTGCATTTCATTAGGGCCCCATTTGCATGCCATTAGTATGCAGGTGTGCCGATCCCCGATGACTTGGTCCTGGCATTCTGCCAGGCAGCAGCCATCGGGGACCTGACGCCCCCTGCAGCCCGATCGTGGGCATTCGTCTAAAAGAACCCCCTCCCCGTCCAATATCCCTGGTGGTCCAGTGGACCGCTATGTGCCCAATCGCGGGCATTTGTCTCCAAGAATAAGCCCTCATCCTATATCCCTGGTGGTCCAGTGGACCACACTCTGCCTGATCGCAGGCATGGTGTATAGTAACCCCCCGTCCAATATCCCTGGTGGTCCAGGTGGACCGATCGCTGCCTGATCGTGGGCATCTGTAAATCATAAAATACTCCTATTACCCTGGTGGTCTAGTGTACCCCCTCCCCACCCGCCCACTGAGCCCCTCCACCCCGCCCCTCCGTCAGCCAGCAGGCAGCACCCCACCCGCCTGCCGCCCGCCCGATGACAGCTCGGTGAGGCTGCATGCCCATTGGTTCTGCGTTAGCCAATGGGCATGCAGCCCATACCGTACAACACAGTCCAGATATGTGAATGAATTTCTACAAATCGTTAAGTTCAGCCAAAATAAAAGACACCTGTAACTGTCATTAAGTCTCTTCCTTCCCATGTGTGCCATATTTATCCACTGGTAAGGTATAATTGCTTTGCCATATTAACTGCTTTCCTTCCCCTTCTACTCCTGGCTTTATCTATGCTTACGCTCCACTGCTACTCTATCAAATCACTCCCCCATATCAGTTGTAGTCTGTTGTTTGTTCTAGCTGCCAAAATATATGTATTGCACACACCAGTCATCATGTTTCATTTATCAGTATGCAACCTGTAAGTCGCTTCCCTGTGTCATATTAATGTTTACCACCTGCGGTCACCCTATGTGGTACCATTGTATGTATATCCAGCCTGTATCATGTAATGTGCATTTCATGTATACACTGTTATTACCTATCTATGTTTGTACTTTAAGTGTTTATGTCACAGGACCTCCTTGTGAATGAGCTTGCTCAATGAAGTTTTCCTGCAATAAACTTGAAAAAACTTGAAACTTGAAACTTGATTGGGCACATAGCGGTCCACTGGACCACCAGGGATATTGGACGTGGGGGTTATAATACCAATGCCCGCGATCGGGCAGAGTGCGATCCACTGGACCACCAGGATATAGGAGGGATTTGGCTACACGGATGCCTGTGATGGGGCATGGGGCGCCGCCAGGTGCAGCCAGGAACTGAGTGTACCTGAGGTGGCAGCTGCTGTGTTGCGCCCTGCAATGTGGCAGCTCACCTGTGGGTGGCCATCACTTGTTCCTTTTTTTTTTTTGGCTTAACTTTGTGCAGGCACAGGTAGGGGTTGCGCATGCATGACTCTGCACATCCCGGGCTGAATATCGGGCTGTGCAGGTTAGGCATGGGCACGCCCCACCTGTGCCTGCATACATTACTGATGTGCTCCAGAGCATCGGGATTTGTGCAGCACACTTTTCCCTTTTGAATATCACGCTGGGGTGCATCAGTGGGTTGTGCATGGTGCAACACTGTTGCACCATGCTCAACCATTTTGAATATCTGGGCCTAGAGGTTTTATTTTTGAAGACCCAGAGAACGAATGTTGTCCAGTGAAATGTTTCCTAAAATAGTTATTTAAAGTTCCATCGAATGCTAAAGCATTCTATGTACACCCCGGTAGGTGTACCCAGGACATCTTAGACTGGTATACAACTGAGCCCATGGGCAAAAACTACCTTGGTTCCCTGATGAGCAAAATTAGCAATGAAGCCCAGTTGTCTCAGAAATATACAAACCATAGCATCAGAGCTACAGCAGTCCAGCTTCTCTCTGATGCTGGTCTGTCAAATCGAGAAATCACATCAGTGACTGGCCACAGATGTGAGACAAGTCTGTCTACTTATTGGAGACTCTCTGCAACTGATCGTAAACAGTGGAGCTCCATACTAGGAAGTAGTAACACCATGGCATCAGGTAAGGTACTATATCTTAACATTTAACTCCCTTAGTAAATAGCATTGTAAATATTTAAATATGTTCTTTCTTTTAATGTTTAGCGATCCAAGAAACTACCAGCACATCTTCTCAGCACCAAAACAAGAAAGAAAACCAGCAAGAAAAGAAGACAGAAAACCAAGAAAACACAGCTGTACAGAAGGAAAACCAGACTGAAGATAATAGACACCTTGCAAGTAACAGCCTGTCAGGTCAGAGTGCCTTAGGAACACATAATTTCTTTAGTCCTACATCCTGCACTTTCAATTGTCCTATCAACTTTATTACCTATAACAAATAATGCAGTGAATAAACACAAAAGTAAACTGTATTATTTGATTGATCCCATAAAGGGACTATTTTTTATCTTTTTGTAATATTTTATCTAATAAAATTGTTTTAAATGTTTAAAATTAAACACATGGCTCAGTGAATGTATCTATGAAGGTTTAGCCATTTTCTAAGCACAATAATACCCTCCAGGGTGGGTGGTATTGGGCAATGCGGCAGCCCGGAGCTGTAAGGCCCTCCGCTACGCCCTGGGCGGTCCGTATTGCCTAATACTATCCACCCTGTCGGGTATTATTGCTTGCTCACGTACCATACAGAAACAAGGAACTGTTCTTGAGTGGAAATATCTAGTCTTATCTGCTAGAACACTAAAATATTTAGCTTGGTTAACTTCTTTGACTATTTATTTCTGTGACTGTTTTGTAACATTCTTCAAGAATTGCATTTCACGACCGCCAGCTTTGCATGCTGCATGTGTTCTACTGATCGCTAAAGGATTTGCTAAAATTTCATCTCCTGCTTCCAGTCTTAGCCTAAGAACTGACCAGAAGACACCCTCATTGTTATCTGACTTTTCAGTAAGATCAAGTGGTCCATAATCATGATGACCTCTAAGGGGCAATTCCTGCCCACCACAAAGAAGCTCTGTCTGAATGATAGGAATAAGATGTTTATGGTTTTCGTTGACTGTTCTCAAACAGACATTATCAATCGTATTTCTTATATTGTCTCTTTTGCTTGTGAGATATTGTGCAAAGCAATCTGCTTCCTTCTCAGCTGAGCTGCCATGTGATACTCAGCACTTTGATGTTTATTAAAAATGTCAATTTACAAAGTGGTTCAGTAACTTAGGTTTGATCAGCCAGTGAGTTGCCTTTCCCTGCAGGTCTTGGTGTAAACAGCACACAAATTGTACAGAAGTCACCATTACATACAGTGCTGTATGAAAAACATGGAAATCTGGAAAACCACTGCATCTAGAATGAACGCTTTTTACCTTGCAAGACTTGGAGAAAAGTAAAAGTTGTGTCAGGTCTCAAACTGATTTTAGGAGGAAATATTTTTGATCATCACTGATGCTTATTTTCCTGTCAGTAAAATGTTCTATATCTAAACTATGAGGAAGTGTTATAGATGTGTCAGCAATGGGACTATCCACTGTAATGTCCATGCACTCTGATGTTTCAGAAGCAGATTCAATATTCAATACAGAAGGTGATGGGTTTGTTGTTGATGCAGTTGCTGAGAAAGATACATGGGGGTGTATTTTCAAAGCCCCGAAAACTGCCACGAGCCTCTGGTGTGCTGGCTATATGGTTCATAGGAAAAGTTTAGATCCATAAGCTGTAAAGCCATATAAGGACCTGTTTCTAGATATTAGTTGGCATAACACCATTTTTTATCCCCCTTATGCCTGTCTAACTGGTACTTACATGCTTCCAAACTACCAACTCCCACCACTTCTGCCGGGAGACCATTCCAGACATTCACAAGCCTCTGACTGAACCATCTTCCTCTTCTATTAGTTCTGTATTTCTCACCTTTTAACTGTTTATCATTGACCCGTGCACATCACCAGGGACCCTTTTTCCAAATACATCCTGCTGCTTCCCCTAATGTTCCATCAGTCAGTGACCTGAAAACATAACACAAGTCCCCCCTAATTCTTCTGTATGCCATAGAATATAATCAAAGGCACACCAACCTGGTACCATATTCCTGCTTACTTACTGATTGACCCCACTTTCTTAGTAAACCGTCTTTGGACACGCTCCACTCTTCTACTCCCACCAGCGTTTTGCACTGAGCAGAAGGGAGCTTCATACTCCAGAGTGGGCCTCACCAGGGATCTGTACAGGGGAACAAGAACCTCTTTCTTCCCACTCCTGATATTATGTAGCAAGTTGCCAACAATCCTATTTGCTCTGTTAACACAGGTCGTACTATGCTTGTCAAAGCTTAGTCTGTCTGAGATGACCACACCCACGTCATTTTCACTCTCTGTGGCCACAATTATTAGGAAGTTCAGCGTATAGTGAGCTCTTACATTATTTCATCCAAAATGCATGATGTTGCATTTGGAGATGTTAAACTCCAACCTATGTTGCACAGGGATTGTGGCAGTCTCCTGGCCAGCATTCAGGATTTTCACTCCTGTGTGCCAAATGTCACAAGTTACACCAGATCCCTCCGGTCTAACTTGTGGCATTCAGTAGGCCATTTTTACAGGACTTACACCAAATATTTGCTGCAAGCTGCTGTAAAGTGAGGAAAGTGTAGCAACTGTGCCTGAGAATGAAACATTGGGTGCAGCTGTGGCAAAGGTGTTTAGCATAGCTGTGCCAAAAAATGGGTTTAGTGCAGGGCTGGATGCAAGCCATGTGTCACCCTTTGAAAATCCAGCCCAGGCAGTTTTTCTGGGGGATTTGAAACAGTCTGTTTCATGCAATCTCTGCTGTTTTTACTTGGACCACATAAATTAGATGATTGCTTACTTTTCTTCATTGTATTCGCAGTAAATCTGATACATACTGTATATACTAACTAGGGCAGAATTTAATTTTTTTTTAAATACAGAAGTATTAATACAGTGTTGTGGTTTTTTTTGTCTGTTTGTTTTTTAGATTTTTTTTCGCTCTGGTCGCAGCCTGTGGAGCCTCTCTCAGGCAATCCTACCTGATCCTGCCCCATCTGAGATCCTCTCGGCCCTAAGCCTCTTCTCCCCCCCCTCCTCCCACAGCCAGTACCCCCAGCTTAACCCCTCTGGGGTGGGGCTGCCCCTCCTCCTTGGGCACTCTTCAAAGTTAGACTCCGGCTGTGGATGAGGGCCCGGGTGGAGAACATGAGAGGCATGGCGAGACAGATCCGGCAGTGGGCATGGGAGTCAGGCGCCGTCGCCTACTCCAGAGAGCCTGTTTTTTCCATTTTATTGGTCCCCTGACGTCCCTACATCCCCCCCCCCTGCATAGGTACCCCTGATGCCATGTGCATGGCAACCCTGCCGGCGTCAGCCATGCTACTTGTGCTGTCTGCATACTGCAGCACCCCTGATCTCCACCGGGAGCCACTGGTATGCTGGAAAATCCCCAACCCTCCCCCAGGACTGGGGAGCTGTCCACTGGATGCTCAATCCTTTCCCTCCCTTGATGACCCATGGTTGCCCGTGCTTGCTCCCAAACACGGGTCATCGGCGTGGCACAAGGTGTTGCATCCAGCGCCTCAACCCTCAGTGCCACTGGGCCAGCCAGTGTTGTGTTGTTGAGAACTTATTTTATTTGAACCACTTGTATAAGACTTGTCTTCAGGGAAGACTAAGAGATGGATGAATGTTTAGCAACATAAGCAAGTGTCTTTACTGGCAGAAATTGTTCCATGCACTGTGACACCCTCTCTTCAAAATTTCTTTGTAAACACTTATGATCTAGACAACAGTCTGAGATTGTCAGGAGGACCTATGCAGCACGCAGGCCACAACGGTACATGCGGGCCACATTCTATAAGGGAAATCAACTTTTAACTGACAGCGAGGTATTAATCACTTTGGGAAAGAGTCTTGAAGGAAGAGATGTGAGGGTTTTCACTTACTAATAAGTTACGAAAATGCCTGTACTGACAAACAGTGCCACACACTCTAATACCCCTCTAATTTTTTTTTAACACTTATGAGCTAGATAACAATGAACAGTCTTATATTGCCAGGACTTAAGCAGCTAGCAGGCCACAGCAGAATATACTGGACACACTGTATAAAGGAACTCCACTTTTAACTGTCAGCAAGGTATTAATTACTCTGGGAAAGAGTCTTGAGGAAAGGATTGCGAGTGGCTTCACTTACTAGTGAGTTATGAAGACTCCTGTACTGTCAAATGGAGTGCCACACACTGTGATACACCTCTTAGTTGTTTTAAACACTTATGAGCTAGACAGTAGTCAGATATTATCAAGACTTATGCAGCTAGCAAGCCACCACTGTCTGGCAAATATACTGGTCATACTATATATGGGAAATCAGATTTTTAGTGACAGAAAGGTATGGGAATGAGGCTTGAGGGAGGAGATGTGAGATTTTTAAGTGAGTTAAGAATTAGAAACAGCCTTTACTGGCAAACAGAGTGACACAAACTGTGTCTGTGAGTGTGACACCTTCCAGTTCTCTATTAAACAATTAAGAGCAATACATCTATCTTTTTTTTTATTTATTGAGTACTAGGATTACAAATGCCTTTGAACCATAGGTTAGTTTACAAAGGTTCCGCATCAGCAGGAAAGTAAAAACAAACAGTGGGGTGTAGAATACAAAAGTGAATTTACAAAATAGTACAATAACAGGGAATCATATAGGTAGTACAGGCAATAAGAAACAGGTATGCAAGAAGCAGGTACAAAGAACTAAACCTAAGTGAGTGTGGGGAGATGAGCATGTGAGGGTGAAGAGATGGCAGTCAAGGAGCTGACTTTGTCACAGGTGCATAAGGTCGGAAAAGTGCTAGGTGGACTGGAAGGAGGGAGAAGGAAAGGGCCAAGAGGAATGGAGATGGGGGAAGGTTGAAGAGGGAGAGAGTGGAGGAAGGAAGGTGGGAGGGAGCAAAGGGGAGGGCAGGTAGGAGGGGCATGATAGGGACAAGGGAGGAGGGAGAGAGCAGAGGAAGAGGGGGGTGGGGTGGCAGTTATATGAATAAGTAGTAGGAGAGGGAAGGGGGAGGAGGGAGATGGCATAACACAGGCCTAGGTGGAGGTCACAACTGCTGAGATCAGTGAGGTGCTGATGAAGTTTACATTTGAATGGGCCAAACTTGTTCTTAGCAGTGATTTCTGGAGGAAGGCTATTCAAAAGCGATGGGCCCCTGGTGTAGAAGGCACATTGAACTTGAGAGGTATGACAGAACTGGACGATATATGGTGATCTGAGGGCATTGCGCATGAAGCATGAATTGGCAGCAGGTAACATTAAATCATGTGTAGACTGTGGTGTAAGGTTAAGGCAGATTTTTTTTGCCATGAGGCATGACTGATAAGCCAACCTACCATGTAGATTGAGCCAATTGGAGCATTTGTTGAGAGTACAGGTACGTGTATGCTTCCCTGCACCAGTGATAAGTCTACAGCACTTGTTGAGACCTGTCCTGATTCATTTAAGGGTGGTATCTGTGGTGGTGCCATAGAAAATTAGCCCATAGTCAATGATGGACAAGATAGAGCTGGTTATAGCTGCACACATGGCTTCATTTGTCAGGCAGTGACGATGGCGGTAGAGGACCCCTATTCTAGAGTTTATCAATTTTGAGACATGGTGGACATGTGGGTTGAAGGACATCATGCTCTCAATGGTAATACCTAAGTATTTAAATTCATGTACTTGATCAATCGGTTGTTGGATCTCATTAAGGTTAGCGGGGTTAGTAACTCTAAATTTGCTGTGCGAGCTGCAAAACAGCATAGACTTTGTTTTGTTGTAGTTCATCAACAGTTTGTGCTGTACAAACCAGGACTCAGCTAGGCTGAAGTTCACTGCAGGTCTTGGGAGAGAGGGACAGGGCCAGCATGGCAGGAAAAAGAGGACAGCATAGTTTGTGTCGAGTATCATATTATTATTGCATGCTGCAGGAAGATTATTGATGAAGAGGCTAAAAAGTAGTGGGCCAAGGATGGAGCCTTGGAGGACACTGGAGCGAACAGGAAGGCTATGCGAGAGAGAGTCCGTGATTTTGACCCTTTGGTTTCTATCCAAAAGGTAGCTTTCAAACCATTTGTAGTATCATTTGAAAGGCCAAAGGTGTAGAGGGAGTGCAAAAGGAACCAATGATTCATGGTGTCAAATGCCTTGGTCAGATCAATGTACACCGCACCGAGTAGACTGCCTGCATCTAGGGCCTTATGTATATGGGTAGTGAATTCATGCAGGGCAGTGGCAGTACTGTAGGCTTTTCTAAAGCTGTGCTGCTGTGGAGATTGCAGGTTATATTTGTGGAGGTGTTCTGACAACTGGTTTGTAACAATACATTCAAGTATCTTGGTGAATGGAGGGAGGATAGAGATGGGATGATAATTTGCCTGATGGGATCTATTGCCACTTTTATGCACGGCAGTGATGATGACTGACTTCCAGAGCTGGGGGAACTGTCCAAGGGAGAGTGAAAGATTCATGAGTTTAGTTAGGGGGAGTAAGATGACATCAAAGGAGAGGGAGGGAAGTTTAAGATGCAGGGAGTCGCTATTGAAACTAGGTTTGCTTAGGACTTTTTGAAGGTAGTTCCTAGCTTCAGCACTGGATATCCTCTTAAAGTAGAAGGAAGGGGTATTCCTGGGCAGGTGAGATCTATCATTGGGGCAGGGCAGAGCGGCGTCATCAAAGAAATTTGGGGAAAGGACATTGCTGAGGTCAGTGAAAGCAATATTGAACGTGTCTGCTATTTCTTGGGGGCCTTGGATAGTGGTGCCGTTAACCTCAAGCATAGTTGGGGAGGATCTGGTAGGTTTCCCTGTAAGGTTCTTGATGTTCTCCCAGAAGGATTTGTTGTTACCCCATGAGTTTGTAAGCTCCTGTCTGTAATAGGCTTGTTTGGTACTGCGCATTGCCTGAGTGCACTGGTTCCTGGCAGTTTTATAGCGCTGCCAGTCAGGCTGATGCCCTGAGGCCATTCCTCGGTGCCAGAGATTATCTCAGTTTCACATCATGGTGATTAGCTCAGAGGTAATCCAGGGGTTAATGGAAGATCTCAATTTCCTTTTTTAAGGGGGGCAAAGTTGCTGCAAACTTCATTGAACTGGGGCATGAAATAATTTAGGGAATGGTCAATGCTGTTCATGGAGTTAAGGGGAGCCCAGCCAATCATTGACAGGGCTGCAAGGATCTGAGGAAGCTTACCTTTTTTTTAGAGATCGCTTGTATGAGAAAGTGGGTTTTGATCTAGGTACTTTGTAGGACCAAGGGCAGATGACAGGAGAGTGATCACTTAGTGCATCCGGTAATACTTCCATGTGAGTGATTCTGTTAGGATGGGTGGTGAGGATCAGATCAAGCAGGGTGCTACTGCCAGTCTTATAGTTGATCCTAGTGGGGGTAGTGACCACTTGGGTTATATCTAATGCTGCAGTGGCATCCTTATACTGGTCAGCATCTGGCACCAGCCAGTTAATGTTGAGATCGCCCATAACAATAGTCTCACCCCGATGGGGGTTGTTCTCAAGGAACTCAGTGACCAGTTTGAAACCTGTGACTTGTTCACACGGTGGAATGTACACAGATACCACTGTGAGGGATTTGCCCTGACAGTCAAGGATTATTTTTAATGCAAGGAGTTGGGAGCTGTTGGCAGAGGGAGACTGCAGGAGGACTTGACCTTGAAGTGTGTCTCTCAGGTAAATTACACAGCCCCCCCCCCCGTGGTTACCAATTCAGTCAAGTCAGAATAGGAGATAGCCGGGAAGGGATACAGCAGTATCAGGGACCTTCAGTGATAACCAGGTTTCAGTTAGAGCTAAAACGTCAGGTCTGTGCTGAGACACCCAGACTTGGAGGGCTTCAAGCTTGGGTAGCAAGCTACAAATGTTAATGGTGGCCAGCTTAAGGGAGCCTTGTTTGTTGAGCCAGGGGTAGGATGTTGCAGGAGGACTGGGGTTTGGGTGGACGTTCCCAGTGAGTAGAAGGAGGAGAAGCGCAATCCTGACCAGATAGTGGGCAAGGAGCTTAGCAGCCCTTCGCTGCCTCCTCCTGTTTTTTTTTAGGGCTGTGTTACTGCAGGGCTTGAGAAGCTACAGTAGAAGGGGTATTCATTGGGGGGAGGTTAACCCAGTTATTAATCCAAGTGTCTTGCATGGGTGTGCAGGGGTGTGCTGGGATGTAAGCTAGTGTAGTCCCTGGGATATAGCCCGACGTAGGGTCTTCGAAATATAATGGCAGCAGTTATGCATTTTTTTAATACTTGAATCCCAGCCCTTCTGCTTAGTATTTCCTCCTTGCCACTGCTGACACTGACTCCCACTCCCTCTTGAGTCCATCCTGACCCTCCTCTATTGACCTTCACTGGCTGTGACAGACACTGCAGCAGGCTTCAGGAAAACTGTTAGCCTTTTGATAGGGCTGCTTTTAGGCACAGATTTATTTTTTTAAACTTGAATCTTCAGAGCAGTATAAACAGTTTTTATATTCTGTAGCAGACTCAAAAACATGCTTGGATGAATTTGGACATATCCTGAGTCACATGATGTGCTCGGTGTAAATGGCTGCACTTCTTGTAGCTCCGTGAACAATTTTTAAAGAACGCAGCTAAAATCTATTAAGTTTCGCTTCTTTGGTGTTTTCTCACGTTTATTCATTGGTATAAATCATCCTCAAATGAATTTTTACACGGTGAATAGCTATGGTACCGGTGGAACCACAACAAATGGATTTTAGTATCGAACCTCCAATACTACCACATGGCCAGGCTCCCAAGCACCGTAAACAGAATTCTCTGCTAGACTCACTGCTGGATGGCAATCTGCAGAAATCCCTAGCAGACAAAATGATACATTTTTGAGTGAACTAGTTACTGATAAACTCACCCTATTTGAGCTGGTCAATGACTTCAAATCCATCAAGCCAGCCCTCAAAGCTCTGACTACCCAGGTCAGAGATGTAGAAGTATGTATTAGCTCAATAGAGGATCACCAGGAATGGGACAAGAAGGAATGAATGGAGCTCAGGAAAAAGGTACCCAAACTTAAAGATAGAATTGAGGACCAAGAAGGGAGGAGCAGACAAAACAACTTGATCCTCATAGAGATCAATGAACATGCAAAAGGTACTAATATGCTCACTTTTGTCCAAAAATTACTGATAGAAGTGGCTGCCTTCCCCCCGGAGACTGGGACTGTTTACATGATCAAGGGGGCACATCATTCTCTCTTACTGCAACCACCACAGGAGGACAAATCTTGGGCAATAATCTTACGCCGTCTCAATTTCCAAGATAAGGTTTGTATACAGGCACAAGCTCACAAGAAGGGACAGCTCTTCTGGGTCAGCCACTGTGTTTTTTCTCTTTAGTGATGTTTTACCCCAGCCATCAGGAATAAACAGAGAGCTTACAAGGATATCAAAAAATCTCTACAAATGGCCCACTTACCCTTCAGGATGCTGTACCCTGCCCACCTGGTGATAACCATCTTTTCTGGCACTCATGAATTCCCCAATGCTGAAACAGCTTGAAGGGAACTTCTGAAGTATCTACCCAATATCTTTCCACCATTGCCCTTCCAGTTGAGTGGTTCCACTACCAGAAGATAACATCTTACTCCAATTTTATGAGGACATTGCCTGAGCCTGCCACTGCCACTGCCACTTTGCGTCTCTATACATCGATACACCAAACCCATGGTGTCTTAACCTCCCTTTAAAGAAACACCTCACTACATGACAAAATGGACTGTGTTGTTCTGGGATGGATTTTATGGACTTTTTACTTTGTTTCTTTATGTTGGTAATAACTTTCATGGATGAAGCCAATCAAACATGGAGGATACCTGATTATTTTTCCTTCTTCTTCATTAACACACACCAATTTCCTGCGTTGAAGAACTCTGTTCTGCACAACTGCCTCACCTTTGTTGACAGGAGCTGTCAATGCTGTCAGTCACCTCAACTGCATTCAATCTCCAGCTGTGAGAGGCCAGCTATGTTTCTAATACCTCTGAGCAACAACATAGCAATCAGTTCCTCTACTATCTGTCATCATCATGCCAAAGACATTCACCACTGTAATCCCTGGAACTATGTTGCATGTTTGCACCACTGTGCAGAGCCCCTCACAAATTTCACTGGCGACCACCACCGTTTCACCGATGGACACAGAAGCAAGTCACCAACCTGACTCAGGCTGCACCTTGGACTTCATCTCTCCTATCTTCAAGTGACTTTACAGAAGGTATGTCCTCTGGCTACACATTATTTAACTCACTGGATCACTCTACAATGAGCGGTCTAGCATGCAGCACTCATTTCAATGTTATTAGCACCCAGGACTTGGTCATTGTTTATCATTAATATGTTGGTCATTCTTACATTAATGGTCCTTTTTACAGCTGCAGGGCGGAGCTCTGCAGATGTTTTACTATCATATAGAAAAATGGACCTTAGCAGATTGCTAACAGACCTCGCTAAATTGGAGTTTTATAGCAATCCCTCTGCTCAGCAGTCTGTTTGCCACACTATTTTCTCTGTTAGTCAGTGATTCCAGTGAGGAATGAGGTTGACAATAACAGTACATGTATTTCAATCTTAATTTGCATAACATGACTTTTGTGATAACATGGTTACTAGTTTCAACTTGTTTTTATGGCTGAAAAGAAGAAGCATGCAAGTATACTGGAGTTTCCCTTATTGAAGCTCTGAAGCTCTTAGTGTCTCATTCAGCAGACTACAGTGTCAAATTACAGACAGGCCAGCTACAGCTCTGCATGCCCTCCTGCTTTTATAGCTCTTTGAGAGGTTTTTTTTTAACTCAGAACTCAGTCCCTGTAATTCAGAACCAAGACTCTCAAGTACTGTGGAAGAATGCTGTGTATTTTTTTATATTGTAATAAAAAAAGAATGCATTTGCAAACTGGAAAATCATTGCAGTGTAAAAGAAATGTGTGCAAATTGGCACTGAAGGATGTGTTATACGTGTGTGTGTGTGTGTGTGTGTGTGTGTGTTTGTAGAACTCTGTCAAAAGCTCCTGACAACTTTTCTGCTATAAAAGGCTCACACTCCCTTCCCTGCAGACAGAACTAAGCTTTAACCCTTGATTGTCCTGGTAGTTTACATTCAGCCTTTTTGTAACTTAATGGTATTCTTTTATTTTAACTGCCAGTTCTTTTCTTCATAGTACAAAGTGGGCAGATACAGTGCAAGCTTCCTGCAATAAAATGGATTTAGTGTTGACGAAAGGTGAGGGACTGACATCACTGGAAACTGAGACCCTCAGTTTATCCATAGAGATAGGTGCAGTGTGGGTAAAGACACCATGTGGTGAATGTAATGATGTTGATCAGTGAGGGACTGACAGCTATCTGATACAGGTATAGTGCAGAGTTTCTCCACACTGTGATGAAATATAGTGGTGGTGAAAGGTGAAGGGTTGACTGCTCTAGAGACCTCTGTTTATCCACAGATGCAGGTACAGTGTAGCATTTCTCCACACTGTGATGAAATGTAGTAGTGGTGAAACGTGGGGACTGACTGCTTTGGCACCCCATTTATCCAAGGGCAGGTACAGTAAGGATTTCTCCACTGATGAATCTAGCAGTGGTGAAAGGTGAGTGTCTGACAGCTCTGGACCCTCAGTTTATCCAAAGGACAGGTACAGTGCAGGCTCTCCAAAGTGCAATAAATGTAACAGTGATGAAAGTTGAGGGACTGACAGCTCTGGAGCCCCCAGTTCATACACAGGGGTAGGTACAGTACATATGTTCTCTACCCTGTAATGAAAGTAATAATGTTGACAAATGACTGACAGCTCTGGAGACCCCTGTTTATCCACTGATACATGTAGAGCGTCAGATTCCTCCATACTATGAAGTATTTAGTGCTGGTGAAAGGTGAGGGTCTGACAACTCTGGAGCCTGTAGCCCTGTGATTATCTGAACAGGTACAAAGTGGGAAGATACAGTGAATGCTTCCCTACAATATAATGGATTTAGTGCTGGTGAAAGGTGAGGGACTGACATCACTGAAAACTGAAACCCTCAGTTTATCCACAGAGATAGGTACAGTGTGGGTTGAGACAGTGCAAGCGTTTCCTAACTGTGATGTGTTTTTTAGTGATGGTGAGATGTGATGGACTGACAGCTCTGGAGACTGCAGACTCCTGTTCATCCACAGGGACAGGTACAGGCTGGGTGTTCTCCATACTGTGATTAATTTAATTTTGGTGAAAGGTAAGGGTCAGACAGCACTAGAGAATGAAGCCATCTGTTTATCTAGTGAGCCAGGCATGACACAGGCAGGTTCAGTATGTATTTATTACTGGTGAAAGGTAAGGGTCTTACAGCTCTAGAGAATAAAGCCCTCTGTATATCCACAGGAGCAGGTGCAGTATAAGCAGGTATAGTATGCATGTGTGTGTGTGTATGTTATGAATGATTATACAAGTGGCAGTGGTGAGACTCAAACAAGAACTTCAGAGCACATACAACTGTGTTTCTGCTATTGGATCTGCATTGTTTTAATAGTTTTTTATGCATCCTGTTAGTATAAAAGTCTGTGCACATTTGGATATCATTCAATCTATATAACCCCATACAAACACACACACACATACAAACACATGTTTGTGTCAGCCAAGACTGTAGCACACAATCTTTCGAAGTCGTAGTTGGTGGGATAGTCTCATCCCAAGGAGGGTCGTGGTGGGGTCCCACAGGATCAGTCTTTGGGCCCCTTCTGTTCAATGCCTATGTATCTGACATAAGGACAGGAATCAGGAGTGAGATGAGTCTCTTTGCAGATGACTCGAAACTGGGGGCGGTGGTGGATGGGGAGGAGGGAAGGGTGGCCCTACAGGGGGATCTGGATGCTCTGGAAAGATGGTCTAGAAAGTGGAAGCTGAGATTCAATGCAGGGAAATGCAAGGTACTCCACCTGGGGGCCAGAAACCCAGGCCAAGTGTACACCCTGGGGGAATGCTACAAGTCTCGATGGCTGAGAGGGACCTGGGGTGGTGGTGGATGTCAAGATGAACAACTCTGAGACTTGTAGGAGGCAGCAGCCAAGGCCAACAGGATGCTGGGATGCATCACTAGGGGATCACCTCCAGAAGGAGGAAGTGATACTCCCTCTGTATAACTGCTTGGTGAGTACGCACCTTGAGTACTGCGTGCAGTTTTGGAGGCCACACTTAAAGTGGGACATTAACCTCCTGGAGAGGGTCCAGAGGAGGGCAACCAAAATGATTTGGGCTTGGGGGACAGGACCTATGAGGAGAGGCTCGAAGAGCTAAATATGTACACATTGGAAGAGAGAAGGGACCGGGGGGACATGATAGAGGTCTTGAGGTACATGAAGAGGGTAAATAGGGGTGGAACAGTCAGGGTGCTTCGAAGGAAGGAGGAAGGGGCCACTAGAAGGCATGGGTGGAAGCTGGAGGGGGGAAGATTCAAGGGAGAAAGTAGGAGGTGCTACTTAACTGAGAGTGTGGTGGAGCCATGGAATGCACTGCCTAGGGAGCTGGTGGAGGCAGAGACAGTGGAGGGGTTCAAGAGGGGGTGGGACAGGTACAGGGGAAGGGTTCTGGAAGCAAAATCCAATGCAGCAAGAATATCCGGAACTGGGAAGGGAGAAGCCAGAGAAGGCGAGGGGGACAGCAAGGTCAGCACCCAGGTTGGGGACTGACCAAACGAGCAGACACGAAAGACCGTTAGGCCTATTCTGCTGGCATTTTAGTATGTTAGTATGTTAGTACATGTGCTAGATGGCTCCTTTTCGCTATTATCAATAATATCATTTTGCAGCCATATTGGTTCTGGTTAGATTTTGTTAACTATTAGGCGCAAAGACTGATCTGCTGTTCATAGCCTGAACATTTTCAACCTGAGGGGCTGTCTTCTAATTTATACAAAGCATTAGCCCAGCATCTCACAGAGCCTTTGGCTACATTGTTCAACTCATCACAGAAAATACACCAACTAGATCCTGAATTACAAGGTGCCACTATCACCTTACTACCCAAACCCAGTAAAGACCATGAGTACATGTCTAACAACCGACTAACCTCCATCCTCAAGACTGACATCAAACTACTGGCAAATATATTGGCAGTGAGTGAATGCAGTATGGGACTCTTTAATTAGCCCTAAACAGCTAGGGTTCATGCAAGGCCGCCTGTCCTCTGACCATCTCGTAAATTTGCCACCTTCTCTCTGCATCCAGGGACTCTAAACACCCTGCAATTCTGATGTCTGTGGACACAGATAAAGCTTTTGACAGAGTCTCTTGGCCTTTTTATACCTCACTCTGTAATATTGGCTTTCCATCCTCCTTTATTGATTGGGTTAAATTACTCTTACCCTTCAGCTTCTATCTGGTGCAACAGGGTCACTTCGACCCCTTTTTGTTCACATAAGGGGACACAACAAGGATGTCCCCTTTCCCCTTACTTATTTAATCTTAATTTAGAACCCCTGACTAGAAAGATTCTTCTACATGACAAGATTAAGGGAATTCAAGCTGGCTACCATAGATAAAACATTTCAATACATATGGACAATATCTTTTTACATCTAGTAGACCCTTTAAACTCAATCCTGGCTGCAGTTACTCTCCTCTAAGAATTCAGCCAGTTCTCTGGTTACAAACTTAACCTACAGTAGATAAAACATGGGGCAATGCCCCTTAACCACCAGACTATCAAATCTCAAGTACCAAAATGGGGAGGCATGTGGACCCCAACCACCCTTAAGTACCTTAGCATCCAGGTGGCCACTAACAAAAAAGTTATATTTTTCTAATACCTGGATACACTTCTAACCACAATCAAATGTGACCTAAATAGATGGTTAGCACTTTTTCTTACTCAGTGGGTCTGCATCAGTATTATTAAGATGAATATATTACAAAGGCTACTTTACCCCTTAGGATGACCAGCTTACTAATAGCTGATCAGTGGTTTCACAAACTGAAAAGTACTTTAACTTCCTTCATATGGTGTCAGGAGTCCTTGTAGAGCTTACCACAAACTTACTCCAACTCAAATCTCAAGGAGGCCTCTAGCTCTCAGATTTTAGGCACTATTATTTAACTCTGCATGTAGGAGAAATTCCTATGTTGGAAAAATGCAGACCCTACTACCCCAAGCAATATCTATGCCCCACAATGGCAACAAATTGAACTAGATTTGTGCCACCAAACCAAAACTAACATTAGAGCTCTTATTTACATCCTCTATGGCCAGCTACCCTTGACTTTAAAATAAACTCTCACTGGCACCTCAGTGTTAGTGAGTAAACATCTCCAAAGGTTCCTCAAAACTAAACCTCTATTCACCCTTGACCAGTCCATCACAGGTAATTCCAGCTTTAAAATCCAGAACAGACCAATTCTGGATACTTTCCTAGGAGCCATACCACTCACACACCTGGGTCAATTCACAGAGAATTAAAGAGCTAGTGCACTGCTTGGAATTAATAGTAATTTTCAGATGCAGTCAGCTATCACTTCCAGTATTGGAAGTATTTTTTTTTATTTTCTGTTTGATAATTAGAACAGTTTTCACCTGGCAGTACTGGGGTGATGTGTGGAACAGCACTCTGTCTGGAGGGAAAAAAAAGTCAGTTCTATTCCTCCCACTACATTGTCAGAAATTAGACCAAACACCTTAAGAGATCACAATCCTTGCAGCCTGAGCAGTGACTTTCACAAGCTACCAATCAAAATGCAGGGAATTGTGACATCACTTGTAACCAAGGAGAGCCAGTCTCTGCTGCTTCATGTGAAAGTGAAACCTGGCAGAAATGGTTGTCATTGGTTACTGGTGATGTCATAGTCAGTGTGGTTTCAGTGTTGATGTAGTGGGAGGAACAGAACTGACTTTTTTTTCTCCAGAGTGCTGCTCCACACATCATCCCAGTACTGCCAGGTGGAAAATCTTCTAATTAGCAAACAGAAAAGAATAAATGCTTGAGATATAAGACGTGATAGCCGACTACATCTGAAAGTTACAATTAATTGCAGGCAGTTTCAGGCAGTACACTAGCTCTTTAATTCCTTATTTCCTAAATAGTCTTAAACTAGCTTACCCCAACACAGAGTTATCTCCTTCTCCTTCCTATAACTTCAACATAAGCTGGCCCAACTTTTGGACCAAGACCCTGGTCACTTTAGCCTTTCCATTTGGGACGAACTCTTGAACCTTGAACCCAGACCCTGGTTTTCTTCTAGCCTTTCCATTTGGAACAAACTCTTGAACCTTACCAATCAATGCCTCTCCACATCTCTCTTATACAAGAAGTTTCCTGCAGTATCCATGAGACATCTATCCCTTTTGGCAATATGAATTCCCAGAATTAAATGATTCCAATGCTAGATGTGTCACATGGAACAACATATACAAATGTATTAAATTTGATGGATAAAGGCGCATGCAATATAAAATAGCTCATAATGTATACTATATGCCCACTGAATTACAAGAAATGGGCCACCTACAGTTTGCAGTTTGCTCCAGATGCAAACAAGAACTTAGTAGTCTGAAGCATTTTCTCTGGGATTGTCCAAAAGCAAGGCAGTTTTGGGATTCCATTGAAAATCACTTAGACCCTCTTCTGGGATTAGATATTGCTTTTACACCACAAATCTGTCTACTGGACCTCAACCTAGACCAGGTCTTTGGAATCTCGAAGTTTCACATTTCTCTTATTTCTACTATTGCTAGAAATCTTGATTTAGTAGTTGCCGTATTGGTCCTTGCAAGAATAGATCCAGAAGCAAATGATTTGATACCTTTTAATGGACCAACATAGATGTAACAACAAGAACAAAGTGCTCTAGCTTTCGGACCAACCAGTCCTTCTTCAGAAGCTCATGGCAGTTGTTTAGAAAATACAATACTTATAACAGCTAGATAATGCAGAGAAAAAACAGAAAAAAATCCCCATTGGTTTAAAATACTCATTTAAAAAAAAAAAAAAAAAAACAGAAGATGATGTCAGAGAAGTTAAACAGTACAATACTGCCCTCAGTCCGAATGAACCTTGGGTTAAGATGTGCTTGGTGCAACAAACATAAATTTAATTGACATAAGATAACACTGCTGAAGCAGATAACTCCCAAATCAAGCCATGAGTGTCACAGTCAGTATAAGGATGTGATTACTGAAAGGCAACCCCCACCCAGCTTAAAGACAAACTAAGATAGTTATAGGGCTCATGAAATTACAATGTACAAGAATACCAGTAAAGTTGTCTAAAAAACATCAGTGCACACTGTGTGATGTGTAAAACCTAGCTAGACATGCCACCCAGCTGTATTCTCAAGCTAAATAAAAGGCCCAAGAAATTACAAAAACCTCAGGACTATATAATATTAGTGTTAAACAAAAACTCTAGTAGAGGAACCTCAAGGAATTCAGACCATGCATCCTGATATGTACTGATGTCAATATATACTGAGAATGTAGCAACTTCATGTACCACAAGTGTCTAGGAATCTGAAAAGAGATAAAAAGTAATTTATCTCTCCTGCTCATCCGAACAGTATTCAGTTTACCCAACCTGCTAGTGTACATGCAGGAGTGTTATCTTATATTGTTATATATAATTTTGTAACTCTGTACATATTGGGATGTGTGATCTCATTTGCTTGGGGTCCTGCACATATCTTTACATTAGGCTAATATTGTAGTAATTTACTCAGAATTTCATTACAAGTTGTATTCCTTTGGGAACAATTACAGTGACTGAAGTTAATATAGGTTCACTAGGAGAGAGATTGAGAGAGTGTGTGTGTGTGTGTGTGTGTGTGTGTGTCTGTGGGGGACAGAGAGAGAGAGAGAAAAGGAGGGGGGAGAGAGAGAGAGAAAGAGGCGACATCTCGTTTAAGCTATGTATCTCCCCCACCCACATTATTGTGATGTGGGGTGGTTTAGGTTGTACTGTTTGTATGAGCAGGAGGAGATAAATACTTTTTATCTCTTTTTCAGATTCCTAGACACTTGTGGTACATGAAGTTGCTACATTCTCAGTATATATTGACATCAGTACATATCAGGATGCATGGTCTGAATTCCTTGAGGTTCCTCTACTAGAGTTTTTTGTTTAACACTAATATTATATAGTCCTGAGGTTTTTGTAATTTCTTGGGCCTTTTATTTAGCTTGATTATACAGCTAGGTGGCATGTCTAGCTAGGTTTTACACATCACACAGTGTGCACTGATGTTTTTTAGACAACTTTACTGGTATTCTTGTACATTGTAATTTCATGAGCCCTATAACTATCTTAGTTTGTCTTTAAGCTGGGTGGGGGTTGCCTTTCAGTAATCACATCCTTATACTGACTGTGACACTCATGGCTTGATTTGGGAGTTATCTGCTTCAGCAGTGTTATCTTATGTCAATTAAATTTATGTTTGTTGCACCAAGCATATCTTAACCCAAGGTTCATTCGGACTGAGGCAGTATTGTACTGTTTAACTCTCTGACATCATCTTCTGTTTTTTTTGTTTTTTTTAAATGAGTATTTTAAACCAATGGGATTTTTTTCCGTTTTCTCTGCATTATCTAGCTGTTATAAGTATTGTATTTTCTAAACAACTGCCATGAGCTTCTGAAGAAGGACTGGTTGGTCCGAAAGCTAGAGCACTTTGTTCTTGTTGTTACATCTATGTTGGTCCATTAAAAGGTATCAAATCATTTGTTCTGGATCTACTATTGCTAGAAAAATTATATTAAAGCACAGGCTTGATGAAGTTACCGCCCTAAAATCAGGAATGGCACAACGCCATGTTAGAGGCACTCTGAACAGAAAAAGTATTAGTTCTATAAACAATTGCCTTAGGAAGTAACAAAGATGGGGTCCCTGAAGCCCTCCTGCTCATCAACTAAATATTTTACTTTACTCTTTTAATGTTTTTGCTTGATAAATGAATTTATAAACTTTTCTTGCTTTGCTTTGTGAATACTGTACTATCAAATCCACACCTGACCTCCTGAATGTTGATGGGAGGATCGAGGTACATTATTCTGTATGAACATAGAAGTTGTTAGCTGATAAGGACCTCTTGGCCCACCTAGTCTGCCCAGTTTTCCCTGCCTACTGTGCCACCACAGATCCTCCTTGAGCTCTGGTCATCTCCTCCCCTTACCTTACTACCAAGGACCCCTTGTATCTGTCCCATGCATGCTTGAATCCCGTCACCATTTTGGCACCCACCACCTCCACTGGAAGGCTGTTCCAGGTGTCTACCACCCTCTCCGTGAAGAAGTGTTTCCTCACATTTCCTCTGAGCCTCCCTCTTCCAACTTTCATGTATGTTTAATATTGTTAGTTTTTGTTTTGCAGAATGTTCGATAAAGTTTACTATTTAAAAAAAGTATTTAGACATATTCTGAGATTGTCTTTTTTGATAGCTTTGTACTGTAAGAAAGATCAAATCTGTGTTCAAAGGGCTTACTGGTGCACACTGTTTCTAATTGACAATGCTGGATCACATATTAGCAGTGACTATTGACAGAGGATGGCACCATACACTGTTTTTATCTGCAAACACCTCAGCTAAAATTTAACCAGTGTACCAGGGTATCCTACAAGAACCCTTTCAGTTAATATTCCCTGCTGTCAGCTGCTATCTGATGATTCCCAGTCCTTCCTGAGTCTGTTTTGACCCCTCCTCCCATACCTTGACTGGCTTGGAACCTTGGATAAACACTGTACTGATTGCAACAGGCTTCAGGGCAACTTAGAAACATAGAAACGTTGACATTGATGGCAGATAAGGACTGCTTGGCCAACCCAGTCTGCCCATTTCCCAGCCTATTGGATAAGCTGCGGATCCTAGTTAACCAACAGCCTACTTCTTCCTAACCCCCACCAGAATTGTCCTATGTCTGTCCCATGCATTCTTGAATTCCCCCACTGTTTTTGACCCCATGACCACCTCAGGAAGGTCGTTTCATGCGTCCATCACCCTGTCCATGAAAAAATACTTCCTCACATTGTACTGAGCCATCCCCCTTCTATCTTCAAATTGTGCCCCCTTGTTCTGCACATCTCTTTTTCTGAAAGATGCAACCCTCTCGGACTTTGTTGATTTCTTTGAGGTACTTGAAAGTTTCTATCATGTCCCCCCCTCTCCTTCCTTTCCTTGAGGGTATACAGTACATATTAAGCTCCTTTAGTCTCTCTTCATATGGCGTCTGGTGCAGACCCCGCATCATTTTAGTGCCCTGCTCTGGACTGCCTCCAGCCTGTCTATATCCTTGAGGAGATGGGGTCTCCAGAACTGCACACAGTACTCCAGATGGTGTCTCACCAACTGTACAGAGGGATAACTGTCCTGTACTGGGAGTATTGTTCTTTTTTTGTTCTTTTTCTTCCTCCAGACCGGTCTTGTTTGATTTCCCTTCCCTAATCTTTGCCTTCCTCTAGGCTAGTCCTGTCTGATTCCTCTCTTTAATCACCGACTAGTTGGCTACTACAAACACTGAAGTCTGATTCTGAAGCATATAGTCAGGCAGTCACTCAATCTACAATATAATTAGAATTTAATTATTAGAAAACTAGATCTAAACACTGCCTTAGAAAGAAGCTGTTGGATGCTTGACAGAGGACACCAGTAGGGAGGAGTGATGAGTGGCTGGACTTCTCTACTGGGACTAAAAGTAGAATTCTTTTACTGGGACCTTTAATTTAAGGTAAAACAAACAAACAAACAAACAAAATTAGGTGTTTTCTCAGTTAGCTAAAGTGGTTATCTGATCAATTATCTATGTGTAAATCTCAGGTGGCTGAAGGGCTTGATTGCTGTGCAGTTTAAATTACTTGTAGAAATCTATAGTAAGTAGAGGTGGCTGAGCTTAAAGGAAACAAGATCTAAACTCTGCCTTAGAAGATTAGCTAACAGGCTAAGCACAGGACACCAGAAGGAAGAGTGCTATGTGACTGTACTTCTATACTGGGACTAAGGAAGTACAGCTCTTCTTCTAGGACCTTTAATTTAGATAAAAAAAACAAAAGAAACAAAAAAATTATTGTGCTTGTCTCAGTACGCAAAGTGGTTATTTGAACAGTTATCTATGTGTAAATCTCAGGTGGCTGAAGGGTCTTGATTGCTAGTGCTTTAAATTACTTGTAGAAAGATCTAGTAAGTAGGGGAGAGCTGAGCAGAGAACTAGATTTAAGCACTGCATTAGAAAGATTCTGTTAGAGGTTTGGCAGAGGACACCAGAAGGAAGAGTGCTGTGTGACTGGACTTCTCTACTGGGACTGAAGAAGTAGAGCTCTTCTACTGGGACCTTTAGATTAGGGTAAAAAATAGACAAAAAAAATTGGTGTGTTTGTTTCATTTAGCAAAAGTGGTTATCTGAATAGTTATCTAGGTGTAAATCTCAGGAGGCTGAAAAGGCCTGATTACTGTGCAGGTCAAATTGCTTTAGAAAGATCTAGTAATTGGGGGTGTCTTAGCTAGAAGGAATCTAGATCTAAACACTGCTAGAAAGATTCTGTCGGAGGCCTGGCAGAGGACACCAGTAGGGAGGAGTGCTGTTGACTTGACTTCTCTATGGGAACAAACAAGTAGAACTCTTCTTCTGGGACCTTTAATTTAGGTAAAAAACAAACACAAAAAAAATTAGTGTGTTTGTCTCAGTAAGCAAAGTAGTTATCTGAACAGTTATCTTGGTGTAAATCTCAGGTGGCTGAAGGGCTTGATTGCTGTGCAGTTTAAATTACTTGTAGAAAGATCAAGTAAGTAGGAGTGCTTATCAAAAGGAAACAAGATTTAAACACTGGCTTAGGAAGCTTCTGTCAGAGACTTGCAGAGGACACCAGAGTAGAAGTGCTGGGTGACTGAACCTCTACTGGTACTAAAGAATTCAACTCTTCTACTGGGGCCTTTATTTTAGGGTAAATAACAAACACAAACAACTTAGTGTGTTTGTCTCAGTTAGCTAAAGTAGTTATCTGAACAGTTATCTAGGTGTAAATCTCAGGTGGCTGAAGGGGCTTGACTGCTGTGCAGTTTAAATTACTTGTAGAAAGATTTAGAAAGTAGGGGGAGTGCTTAGCTAGAAATAAACTTGATATAAACACTGCCTTAGAAAGATTATGTCAGAGGCCTTGCAGAGCACACCAGTAAGAAAGAGTGCTGTGTGACTGGACTTCTCTAATAGGACCTTTAATTTTGGGTGAAAAAACAAACAAAAAAAATTAGTGTGTTACTCTTAGTTAGCTAAAGTGGTTATCTGAACAGTTGCCTAGGTGTGTAGCTTGGGTATCTCGATGATCTTGATTGCTCAGCAGTTTTAATTGTTTCATGAAAAATCTAGTAAGTAAGAAGAGTGGTTTAGCAAGGAGGGAAACTAGATCTAAACACTGCCTTGAAAAGAAGCTGTCAGAGGGGCAGAGGACACCAGTGGGAGGAGTGATGAGTGACTGGTCTTCTCTTCTGGGACTAAAGTAGAATTCTTTTACTGGGCCTTCAATTTAGGGTAAAAAAAAGAAACACGAAATAATTAGTGTGTTTGTCTCAGTTAGCTAAAGTAGTTAAGTGAACAGTTATCTAGGTGTAAATCTCAGCTGGCTTTAAGGGCCTGATTGCTGTGCAGTTTAAATTTCTTGTAGAAAGATCAAGTATTAGGGGGAGTGGCTTAGCTAGAAGGAAACTGGATCTAAACTCTGCCTTAGGAAGATTCTGTCACAGGCTTGGCATAGGACACCAGAAGAAAGAGTGCTGTGTAACTGTACTTCTCTACTGGGACTAAAGAAGAAGAGCTCTTCTACTGAGACCTTTAGATAAGGGTAAAATAACAAACAAACAAAAAATTAGTGTGTTTCTCTCAGTTAGCTAAAGTGGTTATCTGAACATTTACCTAGGTGTATGGTTGGGTATCTGAAGGGTCTGGATTGCTGTGCAGTTTTAATTGTTTCATCAGAAACCTAGTAAGAATGATGAAGTGGCCTAGCAAAGAAGAAAACTAGATCTAAACACTGCCTTAGAAAGAAGCTGTTGGATGCTTGACAGAGGACACCAGTAGGGAGGAGTGATGAGTGGCTGGACTTCTCTACTGGGACTAAAGAAGTAGAATTATTTTACTGGGACCTTAAATTTAGGGTAAAACAAACAAACAAACAAAAATTAGTGTGTTTTTCTCAGTTAGCTAAAGTGGTTATCTGATCAGTTATCTATGTGTAAATCTCAGGTGGCTGAAGGGGCTTGATTGCTGTGCAGTTTAAATTACTTGTAGAAATCTATAGTAAGTAGGGGGAGTGGCTGAGCTAGAAGGAAGCAAGTTCTAAACTCTGCCTTAGAAAGATTCTGTAACAGGCTACGCATAGGACACCAGAAGGAAGAGTGCTATGTGACTGTACTTCTCTACTGGGACTAAGGAAGTACAGCTCTTCTTCTGGGACCTTTAATTTAGAGTAAAAAAAACAAAGAAACAAACAAAAATTATTGTGTTTGTCTCAGTAGGCCAAAGTGGTCATTTGAACAGTTATCCATGTGTAAATCTCAGGTGGCTGAAGGGTCTTGATTGCTGTGCAGTTTAAATTACTTGTAGAAAGATCTAGTAAGTCGGGGGAGGGGCTGAGCTAGAAGGAAACTAGATTTATGCACTGCATTAGAAAGATTCTGTTGGTGGTTTGGCAGAGGACACCAGAAGGAAGAGTGCTGTGTGACTGGACTTCTCTACTGGGACTGAAGAAGTAGAGCTCTTCTACTGGGACCTTTAGATTAGGATAAAAGAATAGACAAAAAAAATTGGTGTGTTTGTTTCATTTAGCAAAAGTGGTTATCTGAATAGTTATCTAGGTGTAAATCTCAGGAGGCTGAAAAGGCTTGATTACTGTGCAGGTCAAATTACTTGTAGAAAGATCTAGTAATTGGGGGAGTGTCTTAGCTAGAAGGAATCTAGATCTAAACCCTGACTTAGAAAGATTCTGTCGGAAGCCTGTCAAGGACACCAGTAGGGAGGAGTGCTGTATGACTCGACTTCTCTATGGGAACAAACAAGTAGAACTTTTCTTCTGGGACCTTTAATTTAGGGTAAAAAAACAAACACAAAAAATATTAGTGTGTTTGTCTCAGTTAGCTAAAGTAGTTATCTGAACAGTTATCTTGGTGTAAATCTCAGGTGGCTGAATGGGCTTGATTGCTGTGCAGTTTAAATTACTTGTAGAAAGATCAAGTAAGTAGGGGGAGTGGCATATCTAAAAGAAACTAGATTTAAACACTGACTAGGAAGCTTCTTCAGAGACTGTGGAGGACACCAGAAGAAGAAGTGCTGGGTGACTAACTTCTACTGGTACTAAAAATTACAACTCTTCTACTGGGGCCTTTATTTTAGGGTAAATAAACACAAACAACTTAGTGTGTTTGTCTCAGTTAACTAAAGTAGTTATCTGAACTGTATCTAGGTATAAATCTCAGATAGCTGAAGGGCTTGACTGCTGTTCAGTTTAAATTACTTTTGAAAGATTTAGAAAGTGGGGGTGCTAGCTAGAAATAAACTTGATGTAAACACTGCCTTAGAAAGATTATGTCAGAGGCTCTGCAGAGGACGCAGTAGAAAAGAGTGCTGTGTGACTGGACTTCCTAGGGCCTTTAATATTGGGTGACAAAACAAAGAAAAAAAATTAGTGCTTTCTCAGTAAGCTAAAGTGGTTATCTGAACATTTACCTAGGTGTATAGCTTAGGTATTTGAAGGGTCTGGATTGCTGTGCAGTTTTAATTATTTTGTCAAAAACCTAATAATAAGAAGAATAAGTGGCTTAACAGAAGAAAACTAGATCTAAACACTGCCTTGAAAGAAGCATTGGATGCTTGACAGACGACACCAGTGGGAGGAGTGATGAGTGGCTGGACTTCTCTACTGGAACTAAAGAAGTATAATTCTTTTACTGGGACCTTTAATTTAGGGTAAAACAAACAAACAAACAAAAATTAGTGTTTTTCTCAGTTAGCTAAAGTGGTTATCTGATCAATTATCTATGTTTAAATCTCAGGTGGCTGAAGGGGCTTGATTGCTGTGCAGTTTAAATTACTTGTAGAAATCTATAGTAAGTAGGGGGAGTGGCTGAGCTTGAAGGAAACAAGATCTAAACTCTGCCTAGAAAGATGCAGTAACAGGCTAAGCACGGGACACCAGAAGGAGAGTGCTGTGTGATGTACTTCTCTACTGGGACTAAAGAAGTAGAGCTCTTCTACTGAGACCTTTAGATAAGGTTAAAAAAACAAATAAACAAAAATTAGTGTGTTTGTCTCAGTTAGGTAAAGTGGTTATTTGAACAGTTATCTAGGTGTAAATCTCAGGAGGCTGAAAGGCCTTGATTACAATGCAGTTTAAATTACTTGTAGAAAGATCTGGTAAGTTGGGGGAGTGGCTTAGCAAGAAGGAAATTACATTTAAACACTGCCTTAGAAAGATTCTCTCTCAGGCTTTGCAGAGGACACCAGTAGGACGAAGTGCTGTGTGACTGGCCTTCTCTACTGGGACTAAAAAAGTAGAACTCCCACTGGGTCCTGTAATTAGGGTAAAAAAACTTAAGAAAATTAGTCTGTTTCTTTTGATAGCTAAAGAGGTTATCTGAACAGCTATCTAGGAGTAAATCTCAAGTGGCTGAAGGGCTTGATTGATCTGCAGCTTAAAATACTTGTAGAAAAGGTCTAGTAAGCAGGGGAAGTGGCTTAGCTAGAAGCAAACTAGATCTAAACATTGTCTTAGAAAGATTCTGTTGGAGGCTTGGCAGCGGACACCAGTAGGGAGGAGTGCTGTATGACTCGACTTCTCCATGGGGACAAACAAGTACAACTCTTCTACTGGGACCTTTAATTTAGGGTAAAAAAACAAACACAAAAAAATTAGTGGGTCTGTCTCAGTTAGTTAAAGTAGTTATCTTAACAGTAATCTAGGTGTAAATCTCAGGTGGCTGAAGGGGCGTGATTGCTGTGCAGTTTAAATTATTTGTAGAAAGATCAAGTAAGAAGGAAACTAGATTTAAACTTTGCTTTATAAAGATTCTGTCACAGGCTTGGCATAGAACACCAGTAGGAAGGAGAGCTGTGTGAATGGACTTCTGTAATGGGACTAAAGAAATGAGAACTCTTCTACTGGGACCTTTAATTTAGGGTAAAAACAAACAAACAAAAATGAGTGTATTTTTCTCAGTTAGCTAAAGATGTTATCGGAACAGTTATCTGGTGTAAATCTCAGGTGCATGAAGGGGCCTGATTACTATGCAGTTTAAATCGCATGAGAACGATCTTAGTAAGTAGGGGAGTGAAACATCAAGAAGAAATTACATTTAAAACACTGCTTTAGGAAATGATTCTGTCCTTAGGGTTTTGCAGAGGACACTCAGTAGGAAGAAGTGCTGTGTGACTGGCCTTCTCTACTGGGACTAAAGAAGTAGACCTCTTCTACTGGGTCCTTTAATTTAGGGTAAAAACACTTAAAAAAATAGTGTGTTTCTTTTCGTTAGCTAAAGAGGTTATCTGAACAGTTATCTAGGAGTAAATCTCAAGTGGCTGAAGGGGCTTGATTGATCTGCAGTTTAAAATTCTTGTAGAAAGGTCTAGTAAGCAGGGGAAGTGGCTTAGTTAGAAGGAACCTAGATCTAAACACTGCCTTAGAAAGGTTCTGTGGGATTCTTGGCAGAGGACACCAGTAGGGAGGAATGCTGTATGACTCGACTTCTCTATGGGGACAAACAAATAGAACTCTTTTTCTGGGACCTTTAATTTAAGGAAAAAAAAAACAAACACAAAAAAAATTAATGTGTTTGTCTCAGTTAGCTATAGTAGTTATCTGAACAGTTATCTAGTTGTAAATCTCAGGTGGCTGAAGGGGCTTGATTGCTGTGCAGTTTAAATTATTGGTAGAAAGATCAATGAAGTAGGGGGAGTGGCTTAGCTAGAAGGAAACTAGATCTAAACATTGCCTTAGAACGATTCTGTCACAGGCTTGGCATAGAATACCAGTAGGAAGGAGAGCTGTGTGAATGGACTTCTCTACTGGGAAAAAGAAGAAGAACTATTCTAAAGGACCTTAATTTAGGGTAAAAAAAACAAACAAAAAAAAACAAGAATTAGTGTGTTTCTCTCAGTTAGCTAAAGAGAGGTTATCTGAGTAGTTATCATGTGTAAATCTCAGGTGGCATGAAGGGCTTGATTGCTGTGCAGCTTACATTGTAGAAAGTTCTAGTAAGTAGGAGGAGTGTCTGAGCTAGATGGAAACTAGATTTAAACACTGCATTAGAAAGATTCTGTTAGAGGCTTGGCAGAGGACTCGTGAAGGAAGAGTGCTGTGTGACAGGACTTCTCTACTGGGACTAAGAAGTAGAGCTCTTCTACTGGGACCTATAGTTTAGGGTAAAAAATAAACAAAAAAAATTGGTGTGTTTGTCTCATATAGCAAAAGTGGTTATCTGAACAGTTATCTAGGTGTATAACTCTCAGGTGGCTGAAAAAGCGATTACAGCATGTTTCAATGTTTCTATGTAGACCTAGTAAGTGGAGGCATCTGGCTAGAAGGAACCTGAATCCTAAACACTGTCTTAGAAAGATTCTGTCGGAGGCTTGGCAGAGGACACCAGTAGGAGGAGTGC
Source organism: Neoceratodus forsteri (assembly GCA_016271365.2). Lineage (NCBI taxonomy): Eukaryota > Metazoa > Chordata > Ceratodontiformes > Ceratodontidae > Neoceratodus > Neoceratodus forsteri. The sequence goes on from CM028133.1 coordinate 441,528,210, forward strand.
TGTATGACTGGACTCTCTACGGGGACAAATAAGTAGAACTCTTCTACTGGGACCTATAATTTAGGAGTATAAAAATGAACACCAAAAATTAGTGTGTTTTGTCTCAGTTAGCTAAAATAGTTATCTGAACAGTTATCTAGGTGTAAATCTTAGGTGGCTGAAGGGGCGATTGCTGTGCAGTTTAAATTACTCGTAGAAAGATCAAGTATTAGAGAGTGAGCTTATCTAGGAAACGGGATCTAAACACTGCCTTAGAAAGATTCTGCCACAAGGCGTAGAGCATAGAACACCAGTAGGAAAGAGTGCTGTGTGAACGGACTTCCTACTGATGACTAAAGTAGGGAACTCTTCTACTGGGACCTTTAATTAAGGGTAAAAACAATCATACAAAAAGATTAGTGTGTTTTTCTCAGTTAGCTAAAGGGTTATCTGAACAGTTATCTAGGTATAAATCTCAAAGGCTGAAGGGCTTGATTGATCTGCAGTTTAAAATACTTGTAGAAAGGTCTAGTAAGTAGAGGTGAGTGAAGCAGCCACAAGAGATAGAACTAAACACTGCCTTAGAAAGATCTCTGTTGGAGGATTGGCAGAGGACCACAGTAAGGAGGAGTGCTGTCTGACTGGACTTACTACTAGGACAAGCAAGTAGAACTCCTTTACAGGGACATATAATTTAGGTTAAAAAAACAAACTCAAAAAATTATTGTGTTTGTCTAAGTTACCTAAAGTAGTTATCTGAACAGTTATCTAAGTGTAAATCTCAGGTGGCAGAAGGGGATTGATTGCTGTGCAGTTTAAAGTACTTGTAGAAAGATTTAGTAAGAAGGGGGTATGGCATGGCTAGAAGGAAACTAGATCTAAACAGTGCCTTAGAAAGGTTCTGTCAGAGGCTTTGCTGAGGACACCAGCAGGAAGGAGTGCTGTGTGACTGGACTTCTCTACTGGGACTAAAGAAGTAGGACTCTTCTACTGGGAGTTTTAATTTAGAGTAAAAAAATGATTAAAGAAATAAAAATTGGTGTGTTTGTCACAGTTAGAAAAATAAGTTATCTGAATTTTTATCTAGGTGTAAATCAAAGGTGGCTGAAGAGGCGTGATTGCTGTGCAGGACTAATTACTTGTAGAAAGATCTAGAAAGAAGGGGTAGGCTTATCTACAAGTAAATTAGATTTAAACACTGGCTTAGAAAGATTCTGTCAGAGGCTTGGCAGAGGACACCAAAGGAAGAAGAGATGTCCGCTGAACGTCCCTACTGGGACTAAAGAAGAGAACTGTTCTACTGGGACCTTTAATTTTCAGTAAAAAAATAAAAAAAATTAGTGTGTTTGTCTCAGTTGGCTAAAGAGGTTATATGAACAGTTATCTAGTGTTAAATGTCAAGTGGCTGAAGGGGCTTGATTGATCTGCAGTTTAAAATACTTGAAGGAAGGTCTAGTAAATAGGGGAAGTGGCTTAGCTAGAAGGAAACTAGATCTAAACAACTGCTTAGAAAGACTCTGTAAGAGGCTTGGCAGAGGACACCATTAGGAAGGAGTGCAGTGTGACTGGACTTCTCTACTGGGACAAACAAGTAGAACTCTTCTACTGGGACCTTTAATTTAGGGTAAAAATAGACAAACACAAAAAATTAGTGTGTATGTCTCAGTTAGCTAAAGTGGTTATCTGAACAGTTATCTAAGTGTAAATCTCAGGTGGCTGAAGGGGCTTGATTGCTGGCAGTTTAAATTACTTGTAGAAAGATTTAGTAAGTAGGGGTAGTGGCTTAGCTAGAAGGAAACTAGATCTAAGCACTGCTTTAGAAAGATTCTGTCAGAGGATTTGCAGAGGACACCTGTAGGAATGAGTGTTGTGTGACTGGACTTCTCTTGGACCTTTAATTTTGGATAAAAGACAAAAAAATTATGTGTTTCTCTCAGTTAGCTAAAGAGGTTATCTTAACAGTTATCTAGGTGTATATCTCAGGTGGATGAAAGGTCTTGATTGCTGTGCAGTTTAAATTACTTGTTGAAAGATCTAGTAACTGGGGGTAAGCTAGCTAGAAGAAACTAGATCTAAACTCTGCATAGAAAGATTCTGTCACCAGGCTTGGCATGGACACCAGTTGGAAGGGTGCTGTGTGACTGGACTACTCTACTGGCACTATAGAGTAGAACTCTTCTTCTGAAACCTTTAATTTAGGGTAAAAACGGAAGCTAACAAAAAAAATCAGTGTGTTAGTCACAGTTAGCTAAAGTGGATATAGGAACAGTTATCAAGGTATAAATCTCAGGTGGCTGAAGTGGCTTGTGTGCTGAGCAATTTAAATTAATTGTAGAAAGATCTAGTAAGTGGGGGGGGTCTTAGCTAGAAGGAACTAGATCTTTACTCTGCCTTAGAAAGATTCTGTCAGACGCTTTGCAGAGGACACCAGTAGAAAGGAGTGCTGTGTGACTGGACTCTCTACTGGGACTGAAGAAGTAGAACTCTTCTACTGGGTCCTTAATTTAGGGTGAAAAACTTAAAAAATTAGTGTGTCTGTTTTAGTTAGCTAAAGAGGTTATCTGAACAGTTATCAAGTGTAAATCTCAGGTGGCTGAAGAGGCTTGATGCTGTGCAGTTAAAATTACTTGTAGAAGATCTAGAAAGTAGGGAGGCTTAGCTAGATGGAAACTAAACACTGGCTAGAAAGATTCTGTCACAGGCTTGGCAGAGGACACCTGAAGGAAGGAGTGCTGTGCGACTGAGCTTCTCTACTGGGACTAAGGAAGTAGAACTCCCCTACTGGGACCTTTAATTTAGGGTAAAAAACAATCAAACAAAAAGAATAGTGTGTTTGTCTCAGTTAGCAAAAGAGGTTATCTGAACAGTTATCTATGTATAAATCTCAAGTGGCTGAAGGGGCTTTATTGATCTGCAGTTTAAAATACTTGTAGAAAGGTCTAGTAAGTAGGGGTAGTGAAGCAGCTACAAGGAAGCTAGAACTAAACACTGCCTTAGAAAGATTCTGTTGGAGGATTGGCAGAGGACCCCAGTAAGGAGGAGTGCTGTCTGACTGGACTTCTCTGGGACAAACAAGTGAACTCTTTTACAGGGACATTTAATTTAGGGTCAAAAAACAAACATAAAAATTATTGTGTTTGTCTAAGTTACCTAAAGTAGTTATCTGAACAGTTATCTAAGTGTAAATCTCAGGTGGCAGAAGGGATTGATTGCTGTGCAGTTTAAATTACTTGTAGAAAGATTTAGTAAAAGGAGAGCAGCTTAGCTAGAAGAAACTAGATCTAAACAGTGCCTTGAAAGATTCTGTCAGAGGCTTTGCTGAGGACACCAGTAGGAAGGAGTGCTGTGTGACTGGACTTCTCTACTGGGACTAAAGAAGTAGAACTCTTCTACTGGGAGCTTTAATTTAGGGTAAAAATGATTAAACAAATAAAATTGGTGTGTTTGTCACAGTTAGAAAATAAGTTATCTGAACTTTTATCTAGGTGTGTAAATCAATGGTGGCTGAAGAGCGTGATTACTGTGCAGGACTAATTACTTATAGAAAGATCTAGAAAGAGGAAAGTGGCTTATCTACAAGTAAATTAGATTTAAACACTGGCTTAGAAAGATTCTGTCAGAGCTTGGCAGACGACACCAGAAGGTAGAAGTGATGTCTGGCTGAATGTCACTACTGGGACTAAAAAGTAGAACTGTTCTACTGGGACCTTTAATTTTCAGTAAAAAATAAAAAAATTAGTGTGTTTGTCTCAGTTGGCTAAAGAGGTATATGAACAGTTATCTAGGTGTAAATGTCAGAGTGGCTGAAGGGGCTTGATTGATCTGCAGTTTAACATACTTGAAGGAAAGTCTAGTAAATGGGGGAAGTGGCTTAGCTAGAAGGAAACTAGATCTAAACAACTGCTTAGAAAGATTCTGTCGGAGGCTTGTCAGAGGACACCATTAGGAAGGAGTGTTGTGTGTCTGGACTTCTCTACTGGGACAAACAAGTAGAACTCTTCTACTGGGACATTTAATTTAGGGTAAAAATAGACAAACACAAAAAATTACTGAGTTTGTCTCAGTTTGCTAAAGTGGTTATCTGAACAGTTATCTAAGTGTAAATCTCAGGTGGCTGAAGGAGCTTGATTGCTGGCTGTTTAAATTCGTTGTAGAAAGATTTAGTAAATAGGGGGAGTGGCTTAGCTAGAAGGTACAAAGACCTAAACAGTGCTTTAAAAAGATTCTGTCAGAGTATTTGCAGAGAACACCTGTATGAAGGTGTGTTGTGTGACTGGACTTCTCTAATTGGACCTGTAATTTTGAATAAAAAGACAAAAGAAATTTGTGTGATTCTCTCAGTTAGCTAACGAGGTTATGTATAGCTATCTAGGTGCATATCTCAAGTGGATGAAAGGTCTTGATTAGCTGTGCAGTTTAAATTACTTGTGAAAGATCTAGTAACTGGGGAAGTGGCTTAGCTAGAAGGAAACAAGATCTAAACTCTGCCTTAGAAAGATTCTGTCACAGGCTTGGCATAGGACACCAGTTGGAAGGAGTGCTCTGTGACTGGACTACTCTACTGGCACTATAGAAGAACAACTCTTCTTCTGGGACCTTTAATTTAGGGTAAAAAAACAAGCTAACAGAAAAAATCAGTGGGTTAGTCACAGATAGATAAAGTGATTATAGGAACAGATATCTAGGTATAAATCTCAGATGGCTGAAGTGGCTTGATTGCTGTGCAGTTTAAATTACTTGTAGAAAGATCTAGTAAGTGGGGTGGGTTTAGCTAGAAGGAACTTGATCTTTACTCTGCCTTAGAAAGATTCTGTCAGAGGCTTTGTAGAGGACACCAGTAGGAAGGAGTGCTGTGTGCTGGACTTCTCTACTTGGACTGAAGAAGTGAACTCTTCTACTGGTCCCTTAATTTAGGGAAAAAAAACTTTAAAAATTAGTGTGTCCTTTAGATTAGCTAAGAGGTTTTCTGAACAGTTATCAAGGTATAAATCTCAGGGTGGCTGAAAGAGCTTGATTGCTGTGTAGTTTAAATTACTTGTAGAAAGATTTAGTAAGAAGGAGATCGGCTTAGCTAGAAGGAAACTAGATCTAAACACTGGCTTTAGAAAGATTCTGTCAGAGGCTTTGCTGAGGACACGAAGTAGGAAGGATGCTATGTGACTGAACTCTGCTACTGGGACTAAAGGAAGAACTCTCTCTACTGGGACCTTTAATTAAGGGTAAAAAAACAATCAAACAAAAAGAATAGTGTGTTTGTCTCAGTTAGCTAAAGAGGTTATCTGAACAGTTATCTAGGTGTAAATCTCAAGTGGCTGAAGGGGCTTGATTGATCTGCAGTTTAAAATACTTGTAGAAAGGGATAGTAAGTAGGGGTAGTGGCATAGCAACAAGGAAACTAGAACTAAACACTGCCTTAGAAAGATTCTGTTGGAGGATTGGCAGAGGACACCAGTAATGAGGAGTGCTGTCTGACTGAACTTCTCTACTGGGACAAACAAGTAGAACTCTTTTACATGGGACATTTAATTTAGGTAAAAACAAACACTAAAAATTAGTGTGTATCTTTTAGTTAGCTAAGAGGTTATCTGAACAGTTATCAAAGGTATAAATCTCTGGTGGCTAAAGAGGCTTGATTGCTGTGCAGTTAAAATTACTTGTAGAAAGATTTAGAAAGAAGGGATTCTTAGCTAGAAGGAAACTAAACACTGGCTTAGACAGATTCTGTCACAGGCTTTGCTGAGGACACAGTAAGGAAGGAGTGCTGTGTGACTGAACTTCTCTACTGGGACTAAAGAAGTAGAACTCTCCTACTGGGACCTTTAATTTAGGGTAAAAAAACAATCAAACAAAAAGAATAGTGTGTTTGTCTCAGTTAGCTAAAGAGGTTATCTGAACAGTTATCTAGGTGTAAATCTCAAGTGGCTGAAGGGGCTTGATTGATCTGCAGTTTAAAATACTTGTAGAAAGGTCTAGTAAGTAGGGGTAGTGGCTTAGCAACAAGGAAACTAGAACTAAACACTGCCTTAGAAAGATTCTGTTGGAGGATTGGCAGAGGACACCAGTAAGGAGGAGTGCTGTCTGACTGAACTTCTCTACTGGGACAAACAAGTAGAACTCTTTTACAGGGACATTTAATTTAGGGTCAAAAACAAACACAAAAATTATTGTGTTTGTCTAAGTTACTAATGTAGTTATCTGAACAGTTATCTAAGTGTAAATCTCAGGTGGCAGAAGGATTGATTGCTGTGCAGTTTAAATTACTTGTAGAATGATTTAGTAAGAAGGGAGGCGGCTTAGCAAGAAGGAGATTAGATCTAAGCGTGCCTTAGAAAGGTTCTGTCAGAGGCTTTGCTGAGGACACCAGCAGGAAGGAGTGCTGTGTGACTGGACTACTCTACTGGGACTAAAGAAGTAGAACTCTTCTACTGGGAGCTTTAATTTAGAGTAAAAATGATTAAAGAACTAAAATTGGTGTGTTTGTCACAGTTAGAAAAATAAGTTATCTGAATTTTATCTAGGTGTAAATCAAGGTGGCTGAAGAGGCGTGATTACTGTGCAGGACTAATTACTTGTAGAAAGATCTAGAAAGAAGGGGTGAGGCTTATCTACAAGTAAATTAGATTTAAACACTGGCTTAGAAAGATTCTGTCTGAGGCTTGGCAGATGACAGCAGAAGGAAGAAGTGATGTCTGGCTGAATGTCCCTACTGGGACTAAAGAAGTAGAACTGTTCTACTGGGACCTTTAATTTTCAGTAAAAAAAAATAAATAAAATTAGTGTGTTTTTCTCAGCTGGCTAAAGAGGTTATATGAACAGTTATCTAGGTGTAAATGTCAAGTGGCTGAAGGGGCTTGATTGATCTGAAGTTTAACATACTTGAAGGAAGGTCTAGTAAGTAGGGGCAGTGGCTTAGCTAGAAGGAAACTAGATCTAAACAACTGCTTAGAAAGATTCTGTCGGAGGCTTGGCAGAGGACACCATTAGGAAGGAGTGCTGAGTGACTGGACTTCTCTACTGGGACAAACAAGTAGAACTCTTCTACTGGGACCTTTAATTTTGGGGAAAAATAGACAGACACAAAAAATTAGTGTGTTTGTCTCAGTTAGCTAAAGAGGTTATATGAACAGTTATCTAGGTGTAAATGTTGAGTGGCTGAAGAGGCTTGATTGATCTGCAGTTTAACATACTTGAAGGAAGGTCTAGTAAATAGGGAGTAAGTGGCTAGCTGAAGGAAACTGGATCTAAACAACTGCTTAGAAAGATTATGTCAGAGGCTTGGCAGAGGACACCATTAAGTAAGGAGTGCTGTGTGACTGGACTTCTCTACTGGGACAAACAAGTAGAACTCTTCTACTGGGACCTTTAATTTAGGTTAAAAAATAGACAAACACAAAAAATTAGTGAGTATGTCTCAGTTAGCTAAAGTGGTTATAGGAACAGTTATCTAGGTATAAATCTCAGGTGGCTGAAGGGGCTTGATTACTGTGCAGTTTAAATTACTTGTAGAAAGATCTACTAAGAGGGGTGGATTTAGCAAGAAGGAACTAGATCTTTACTCTGCCTTAGAAAGATTCTGTCAGAGGCTTTGTAGAGGACACCAGTAGGAAGGAGTGATGTCTGGCTGAATGACCTTACTGGGACAAAAGAAGTAGAACTGTTCTACTGGGACCCTTAATTTTCAATAAAAAAAAATAAAAAAAATTAGTGTGTTTGTCTCAGTTGGCTAAAGAGGTTATATGAACAGTTATCTAGGTGTAAATGTCAAGTGGCTGAAGTGGCTTGATTGATCTGCAGTTTAACATACTTGAAGGAAGATCTAGTAAATAGGGGAAGTGGCTTAGCTAGAAGGAAACTAGATCTAAACAACTGCTTTGAAAGACTCTGTCGGAGGCTTGGCAGAGGACACCATTAGTAAGGAGTGCCATGTGACTGGACTTCTCTACTGGGACAAACAAGTAGAACTCTTCTACTGGGACCTTAAATTTAGGGTAAAAATAGACAAACACAAAAATTATTGAGTATGTCTCAGTTAGCTAAAGTGGTTATCTGAACAGTTATCTAAGTGTAAATCTCAGGTGGCTGAAGGGCTTGATTGCTGGCAGTTTAAATTACTTGTAGAAAGATTTAATAAGTAGGGGAGTGAGCAGCTAGAAGGAAACTAGATCTAAACACTGCTATAGAAAGACTCTGTCAGAGGATTTGCAGAGGACACCTGTAGGAACGAGTGCTATGTGACTGGACTTCTCTAATTGGACCTTTAATTTTGAATAAAAAGACAAAAAAAATGAGTGTGTTTCTCTCAGTTAGCTAACGAGGTTATCTTAACAGTTATCTAGGTGTATATCTCAGGTGGATGAAAGGTTGTGAATGATGTGCAGTTTAAATTACTTGTTAAAATATCTAGTAACTGGGGGAGTGGCTTAGCTAGAAGGAAACTAGATCTAAACTCTGTATTAGAAAGATTCTGTCACAGGCTTGGCATAGGACACCAGTTGGAAGGAGTGCTGTGTGACTGGACTACTCTACTGGCACTATAGAAGTAGAACTCTTCTTCTAGGACCTTTAATTTAGGGTAAAAAAAAACAAGCTAGATCAAAAAATCAGTGTGTTAGTTACAGTTAGCTAAAGTGGTTATAGGAACAGTTATCTAGGTATAAATCTCAGGTGGCTAAAGTGGCTTGATTGCTGTGCAGTTTAAATTACTTGTAGAAAGATCTAGTAAGTGGTGTGGTTTTAGCTAGAAGGAACTAGATCTTTACTCTGCCTTAGAAAGATTCTGTCAGACGATTTGTAGAGGACACCAGTAGGAAGGAGTGCTGTGTGACTGGACTTCTCTACTGGGACTGAAGAAGTAGAACTCTTCTACTGGGTCCCTTAATTTAGGGTGAAAAAAAACTTAAAAAAAAATGAGTGTGTCTATTATAGTTAGTTAAAGAGGGTATCTGAACAGCTATCAATGTATAAATCTCTGGTGGCTAAAGAGGCATGATTGCTGTGCAGTTAAAATTACTTGTAGAAAGACCTAGAAAGTAGGGGTAGGCTTAGCTAGAAGGAAACTAAACACTGGCTTAGAAAGATTCTGTCACAGGCTTGGCAGAGGACACCTGAAGGAAGGAGTGCTGTGTGACTGAACTTCTCTACTGGGACTAAGGAAGTAGAACTCTCCTACTGGGACCTTCAATTCAGGGTAAAAAACAATCAAACAAAAAGAATAGTGTGTTTGTCTCAGTTAGCAAAAGAGGTTATCTGAACAGTTATCTAGGTATAAATCTCAAGTGGCTGAAGGGGCTTTATTGATCTGCAGTTTAAAATACTTGTAGAAAGGTCTAGTAAGTAGGGGTAGTGGCTTAGCCACAAGGAAGCTAGAACTAAACAATGCCTTAGAAAGATTCTGTTGGAGGATTGGCAGAGAACCCCAGTAAGGAGGAGTGCTGTCTGACTGGACTTCTGTACTGGGACAAGCAAGTAGAACTCTTTTACAGGGACATTTAATTTAGAGGAAAAAAACAAACACAAAAAATTAGTGTGTCTATTTTAGTTAGCTAAAGAGGTTATCTGAACAGTTATCAAGGTATAAATCTCTGGTGGCTAAAGAGGCTTGATTGCTGTGCAGTTAAAATTACTTGTAGAAAGACCTAGAAAGTAGGGGTAGGCTTAGCTAGACGGAAACTAAACACTGGCTTAGACAGATTCTGTCACAGGCTTGGCAGAAGACACCTGAAGGAAGGAGTGCTGTGCGACTGAGCTTCTCTACTGGGACTAAGGAAGTAGAACTCCTACTGGGACCTATAATTTAGGGTAAAAAACAATCAAACAAAAAGAATAGTGTGTTTGTCTCAGTTAGCAAAAGAGGTTATCTGAACAGTTATCTATGTATAAATCTCAAGTGGCTGAAGGGCTTTATTGATCTGCAGTTTAAAATACTTGTAGAAAGGTCTAGTAAGTAGGGGTAGTGAAGCAGCCACAAGGAAGCTAGAACTAAACACTGCCTTTGAAAGATTCTGTTGGAGGATTGGCAGAGGACCCCAGTAAGGAGGAGTGCTGTCTGACTGGACTTCTCTACTGGGACAAGCAAGTAGAACTCTTTTACAGGGACATTTAATTTAGGGTCAAAAAACAAACATAAAAAATTATTGTGTTTGTCTAAGTTACCTAAAGTAGTTCTCTGAACAGTTATCTAAATGAAAATCTCAGGTGGCAGAAGGGGATTGATTGCTATGCAGTTTAAATTACTTGTAGAAAGATTTAGTAAAAAGGGAGAGCAGCTTAGCTAGAAGGAAACTAGATCTAAACAGTGCCTTAGAAAGATTCTGTCAGAGGCTTTGCTGAGGACACCGGTAGGAAGGAGTGCTGTGTGACTGGACTTCTCTACTGGGACTAAAGAAGTAGAACTCTTCTACTGGGAGCTTTAATTTAGGGTAAAAAAATGATTAAACAAATAAAAATTGGTGTGTTTGTCACAGTTAGAAAAATAAGTTATCTGAACTTTTATCTAGGTGTAAATCAAAGGTGGCTGTAGAGCGTGATTACTGTGCAGGACTAATTACTTGTAGAAAGATCTAGAAACAAAAGGGGTAGCTTATCTACAAGCAAATTAGATTAAACACTGGCTTAGAAAGATTCTGTCAGAGGCTTGGCAGACAACACCAGAAGGAAGAAGAGATGTCTGGCTGAATGTCCCTACTGGGACTAAAGAAGTAGAACTGTTCTACTGGGACCTTTAATTTTCAGTAAAAAAAAAAAAATTAGTGTGTTTGTCTCAGTTGGCTAAAGAGGTTATATGAACAGTTATCTAGGTGTAAATGTCAAGTGGCTGAAGGGGCTTGGTTGATCTGCAGTTTAACATACTTGAAGGAAAGTCTAGTAAATAGGGGAAGTGGCTAGCTAGAAGGAAACTAGATCTAAACAACTGCTTAGAAAGATTCTGTCGGAGGCTTGTCAGAGGACACCATTAGGAAGGAGTGCTGTGTGACTGGACTTCTCTACTGGGACAAACAAGTAGAACTCTTCTACTGGGACATTTAATTTAGGGTAAAAATAGACAAACACAAAAAATTACTGAGTTTGTCTCAGTTAGCTAAAGTGGTTATCTGAACAGTTATCTAAGTGTAAATCTCAGGTGGCTGAAGGAGCTTGATTGCTGGCAGTTTAAATTCATTGTAGAAAGATTTAGTAAATAGGGGGAGTGGCTTAGCTAGAAGGAACGAAGACCTAAACAGTGCTTTAAAAAGATTCTGTCAGAGGATATGCAGAGAAAACCTGTAGGAAGGTGTGTTGTGTGACTGGACTTCTCTAATTGGACCTGTAATTTTGAATAAAAAGACAAAAGAAATTTGTGTGATTCTCTCAGTTAGCTAACGAGGTTATGTTAATAGCTATCTAGGTGCATATCTCAGGTGGATGAAAGGTCTTGATTGCTGTGCAGTTTAAATTACTTGTGAAAGATCTAGTAACTGGGGAAGTGGCTTAGCTAGAAGGAAACTAGATCTAAACTCTGCCTTAGAAAGATTCTGTCAGAGGCTTGGCATAGGACACCAGTTGGAAGGAGTGCTCTGTGACTGGACTACTCTTCTGGCACTATAGAAGAACAACTCTTCTTCTGGGACCTTTAATTTAGGGTAAAAAAAAAGCTAACAGAAAAAATCAGTGGGTTAGTCACAGTTAGATAAAGTGATTATAGGAACAGTTATCTAGGTATAAATCTCAGATGGCTGAAGTGGCTTGATTGCTGTGCAGTTTAAATTACTTGTAGAAAGATCTAATAAGTGGGGTGGGTTTAGCTAGAAGGAACTTGATCTTTACTCTGCCTTAGAAAGATTCTGTCAGAGGCTTTGTAGAGGACACCAGTAGGAAGGAGTGCTGTGTGTCTGGACTTCTCTACTTGGACTGAAGAAGTAGAACTCTTCTACTGGGTCCCTTAATTTAGGGAGAAAAAAAACTTTAAAAAAATTAGTGTGTCCCTTTTAGTTAGCTAAAGAGGTTTTCTGAACAGTTATAAGGTATAAATCTCAGGTGGCTGAAGAGGCTTGATTGCTGTGTAGTTTAAATTACTTGTAGAAAGATTTAGTAAGAAGGGAGATCGGCTTAGCTAGAAGGAAACTAGATCTAAACACTGCCTTAGAAAGATTCTGTCAGAGGCTTTGCTGAGGACACGAGTAGGAAGGAGTGCTGTGTGACTGAACTTCTCTACTGGGACTAAAGAAGTAGAACTCTCCTACTGGGACCTTTAATTTAGGGTAAAAACAATCAAACAAAAGAATAGTGTGTTGTCTCAGTTAGCTAAAGAGGTTATCTGAACAGTTATCTAGGTGTAAATCTCAAGTGGCTGAAGGGGCTTGATTGATCTGCAGTTTAAAATACTTGTAGAAAGAGATAGTAAGAAGGGTAGGGGTAGTGGCTAGCAACAAGGAAACTAGAACTAAACACTGCCTTAGAAAGATTCTGTTGGAGGATTGGCAGAGGACACCAGTAAGGAGGTGCTGTCTGACTGAACTTCTCTACTGGGACAAACAAGTAGAACTCTTTAACAGGGACATTTAATTTAGAGTAAAAAACAAACACAAAAAATTAGTGTGTTTGTCTAAGTTACCTAAAGTAGTTATCTGAACAGTTATCTAAGTGTAAATCTCAGGTGGCAGAAGGATTGATTGCTGTGCAGTTTAAATTACTTGTAGAATGATTTAGTAAGAAGGGAGAGCGGCTTAGCAAGAAGGAGATTAGATCTAAGCTGTGCCTTAGAAAGGTTCTGTCAGAGGCTTTGCTGAGGACACCAGCAGGAAGGAGTGCTGTGTGACTGGACTACTCTACTGGGACTAAAGAAGTAGAACTCTTCTACTGGGAGCTTTAATTTAGAGTAAAAAAATGATTAAAGAACTAAAAATTGGTGTGTTTGTCACAGTTAGAAAAATAAGTTATCTGAATTTTTATCTAGGTGTAAATCAAAGGTGGCTGAAGAGGCGTGATTACTGTGCAGGACTAATTACTTGTAGAAAGATCTAGAAAGAAGGGGGAGTGGCTTATCTACAAGTAAATTAGATTTAAACACTGGCTTAGAAAGATTCTGTCTGAGGCTTGGCAGATGACAGCAGAAGGAAGAAGTGATGTCTGGCTGAATGTCCCTACTGGGACTAAAGAAGTAGAACTGTTCTACTGGGACCTTTAATTTTCAGTAAAAAAAAATAAATAAAATTAGTGTGTTTGTCTCAGCTGGCTAAAGAGGTTATATGAACAGTTATCTGGGTGTAAATGTCAAGTGGCTGAAGGGCTTGATTGATCTGAAGTTTAACATACTTGAAGGAAGGTCTAGTAAGTAGGGCAGTGGTTAGCTAGAAGGAAACTAGATCTAAACAACTGCTTAGAAAGATTCTGTCGGAGGCTTGGCAGAGGACACCATTAGGAAGGAGTGCTGAGTGACTGGACTTCTACTGGGACAAACAAGTAGAACTCTTCTACTGGGACCTTTAATTTTGGGGAAAATAGACAGACACAAAAATTAGTGTGTTTGTCTCAGTTAGCTAAAGAGGTTATGAACAGTTATCTAGGTGTAAATGTGAGTGGCTGAAGAGGCTTGATTGATCTGCAGTTTAACATACTTGAAGGAAGGTCTAGTAAATAGGGGAAGTGGCTTAGCTAGAAGGAAACTGGATCTAAAACAACTGCTTAGAAAGATTATGTCAGAGGCTTGGCAGAGGATACCCATTAGTAAGTGAGTGCTGTGTGACTGGACTTCTCTACTGGGACAAACAAGTAGAACTCTTCTACTGGGACCTTTAATTTAGGGTAAAATAGACAAACACAAAAATTAGTGAGTATGTCTCAGTTAGCTAAAGTGGTTATAGGAACAGTTATCTAGGTATAAATCTCAGGTGGCTGAAGGGGCTTGATTACTGTGCAGTTTAAATTACTTGTAGAAAGATCTACTAAGAGGGTTGGATTTAGCAAGAAGGAACTAGATCTTTACTCTGCCTTAGAAAGATTCTGTCAGAGGCTTTGTAGAGGACACCAGTAGGAAGGAGTGATGTCTGGCTGAATGAACACTGGGACAAAAGAAGTAGAACTGTTCTACTGGGACCCTTAATTTTCAATAAAAAAAAATAAAAAAATTAGTGTGTTTGTCTCAGTTGGCTAAAGAGGTTATAGAACAGTTATCTAGGTGTAAATGTCAAGTGGCTGAAGTGGCTTGATTGATCTGCAGTTTAACATACTTGAAGGAAGATCTAGTAAATAGGGGAAGTGGCTTAGCTAGAAGGAAACTAGATCTAAACAACTGCTTTGAAAGACTCTGTCGGAGGCTTGGCAGAGGACACCATTAGTAAGGAGTGCCATGTGACTGGACTTCTCTACTGGGACAAACAAGTAGAACTCTTCTACTGGGACCTTAAATTTAGGGTAAAAATAGACAAACACAAAAAATTATTGAGTATGTCTCAGTTAGCTAAAGTGGTTATCTGAACAGTTATCTAAGTGTAAATCTCAGGTGGCTGAAGGGGCTTGATTGCTGGCAGTTTAAATTACTTGTAGAAAGATTTAATAAGTAGGGGGAGTGGCTTAGCTAGAAGGAAACTAGATCTAAACACTGCTATAGAAAGACTCTGTCAGAGGATTTGCAGAGGACACCTGTAGGAACGAGTGTTATGTGACTGGACTTCTCTAATTGGACCTTTAATTTTGAATAAAAAGACAAAAAAAATGAGTGTGTTTCTCTCAGTTAGCTAACGAGGTTATCTTAACAGTTATCTAGGTGTATATCTCAGGTGGATGAAAGGTTGTGAATGATGTGCAGTTTAAATTACTTGTTAAAATATCTAGTAACTGGGGGAGTGGCTTAGCTAGAAGGAAACTAGATCTAAACTCTGTATTAGAAAGATTCTGTCACAGGCTTGGCATAGGACACCAGTTGGAAGGAGTGCTGTGTGACTGGACTACTCTACTGGCACTATAGAAGTAGAACTCTTCTTCTAGGACCTTTAATTAGGGTAAAAAACAAGCTAGATCAAAAATCAGTGTGTTAGTTGTTGAAGAAGGAAGTGGTTATAGAACAGTTATCTAGGTATAAATCTCAGGTGGCTAAAGTGGCTTGATTGCTGTGCAGTTTAAATTACTTGTAGAAAGATCTAGTAAGTGGTGTGGTTTTAGCTAGAAGGAACTAGATCTTTACTCTGCCTTAGAAAGATTCTGTCAGACGATTTGTAGAGACACCAGTAGGAAGGAGTGCTGTGTGACTGGACTTCTACTGGGACTGAAGAGTAGAACTCTTCTACTGGGTCCCTTAATTTAGGGTGAAAAAACTAAAAAAATGAGGTGTCTATTATAGTTAGTTAAAGAGGGTATCTGAACAGCTATCAATGTATAAATCTCTGGTGGCTAAAGAGGCATGATTGCTGTGCAGTTAAAATTACTTGTAGAAAGACCTAGAAAGTAGGGTGACTTAGCTAGAAGGAAACTAAACACTGGCTTAGAAAGATTCTGTCACAGGCTTGGCAGAGGACACCTGAAGGAAGGAGTGCTGTGTGACTGAACTTCTCTACTGGGACTAAGGAAGTAGAACTCTCCTACTGGGACCTTCAATTCAGGGTAAAAAACAATCAAACAAAAAGAACAGTGTGTTTGTCTCAGTTAGCAAAAGAGGTTATCTGAACAGTTATCTAGGTATAAATCTCAAGTGGCTGAAGGGGCTTTATTGATCTGCAGTTTAAAATACTTGTAGAAAGGTCTAGTAAGTAGGGGTAGTGGCTTAGCCACAAGGAAGCTAGAACTAAACAATGCCTTAGAAAGATTCTGTTGGAGGATTGGCAGAGAACCCTAGTAAGGAGGAGTGCTGTCTGACTGGACTTCTGTACTGGGACAAGCAAGTAGAACTCTTTACAGGGACATTTAATTTAGAGAAAAAACAAACACAAAAATTAGTGTGTCTATTTAGTTAGCTAAAGAGGTTATCTGAACAGTTATCAAGGTATAAATCTCTGGTGGCTAAAGAGGCTTGATTGCTGTGCAGTTAAAATTACTTGTAGAAAGACCTAGAAAGTAGGGGTAGGGCTTAGCTAGACGGAAACTAAACACTGGCTTAGAAAGATTCTGTCACAGGCTTGGCAGAGGACACCTGAAGGAAGGAGTGCTGTGCGACTGAGCTCTCTACTACTAGGGACTAAGAAGTAGAACTCCCTACTGGGACCTATAATTTAGGGTAAAAACAATCAAACAAAAGAATAGTGTGTTTGTCTCAGTTAGCAAAAGAGGTTATCTGAACAGTTATCTATGTATAAATCTCAAGTGGCTAGAAGGGCTTTATTGATCTGCAGTTTAAAATACTTGTAGAAAGGTCTAGTAAGTGGGTAGTGACAGCCACAAGGAAGCTAGAACTAAACATTGCCTTAGAAAGATTCTGTTGGAGGATTGGCAGAGGACCCCAGTAAGGAGGAGTGCTGTCTGACTGGACTTCTCTACTGGGACAAGCAAGTAGAACTCTTTTACAGGGACATTTAATTTAGGGTCAAAAAACAAACATAAAAAATTATTGTGTTTGTCTAAGTTACCTAAAGTAGTTCTCTGAACAGTTATCTAAATGAAAATCTCAGGTGGCAGAAGGGGATTGATTGCTATGCAGTTTAAATTACTTGTAGAAAGATTTAGTAAAAAGGGAGAGCAGCTTAGCTAGAAGGAAACTAGATCTAAACAGTGCCTTGAAAGATTCTGTCAGAGGCTTTGCTGAGGACACAGTGAGGAAGGAGTGCTGTGTGACTGGACTTCTCTACTGGGACTAAAGAAGTAGAACTCTTCTACTGGGAGCTTTAATTTAGGGTAAAAATGATTAAACAAATAAAATTGGTGTGTTTGTCACAGTTAGAAAAATAAGTTATCTGAACTTTTATCTGGAAATGTAAATCAAGGTGGCTGAAGAGGCGTGATTACTGTGCAGGACTAATTACTTGTAGAAAGATCTAGAAAGAAGGGAGTAAGCTATCTACAAGTAAATTAGATTTAAACACTGGCTTAGAAAGATTCTGTCAGAGGCTGGCAGACGACACCAGAAGGAAGAAGAGATGTCTGGCTGAATGTCCCTACTGGGACTAAAGAAGTAGAACTGTTCTACTGGGACCTTTAATTTTCAGTAAAAAAATAAAAAAAATTAGTGTGTTTGTCTCAGTTGGCTAAAGAGGTTATATGAACAGTTATCTAGGTGTAAATGTCAAGTGGCTGAAGGGGCTTGGTTGATCTGCAGTTTAACATACTTGAAGGAAGAGTCTAGTAAATAGGGAAGTGAAGCAGCTAGAAGAAACTAGATCTAAACAACTGCTTAGAAAGATTCTGTCGGAGGCTTGTCAGAGGACACCATGAGGAAGGAGTGCTGTGTGACTGGACTTCTCTACTGGGACAAACAAGTAGAACTCTTCTACTGGGACATTTAATTTAGGGTAAAAATAGACAAACACAAAAAATTACTGAGTTTGTCTCAGTTAGCTAAAGTGGTTATCTGAACAGTTATCTAAGTGTAAATCTCAGGTGGCTGAAGGAGCTTGATTGCTGGCAGTTTAAATTCATTGTAGAAAGATTTAGTAAATGGGGGTGGCTGAGCTAGAAGGAACGAAGACCTAAACACTGCTTAAAAAGATTCTGTCAGAGGATATGCAGAGAAAACCTGTAGGAAGGTGTGTTGTGTGACTGGACTTCTAATTGGACCTGTAATTTTGAATAAAAGACAAAAGAAATTTGTGTGATTCTCTCAGTTAGCTAAGAGGTTATGTTAATAGCTATCTAGGTGCATATCTCAGGTGGATGAAAGGTCTTGATTGCTGTGCAGTTTAAATTACTTGTGAAAGATCTAGTAACTGGGGAAGTGGCTTGAGCTAGAAGGAAACTAGATCTAAACTCTGCCTTAGAAAGATTCTGTCACAGGCTTGGCATGAGACACCAGTTGGAAGGTGCTCTGTGACTGGACTACTCTACTGGCACTATAGAAGAACAACTCTTCTTCTGGGACCTTTAATTTAGGGTAAAAAACAAGCTAACAGAAAAATCAGTGGTTAGTCACAGTTAGATAAAGTGATTATAGGAACAGATATCTAGGTATAAATCTCAGATGGCTGAAGTGGCTTGATTGCTGTGCAGTTTAAATTACTTGTAGAAAGATCTAGTAAGTGGGGTGGGTTTAGCTAGAAGGAACTTGATCTTTACTCTGCCTTAGAAAGATTCTGTCAGAGGCTTTGTAGAGGACACCAGTAGGAAGGAGTGCTGTGTGACTGGACTTCTCTACTTGGACTGAAGAAGTAGAACTCTTCTACTGGGTCCCTTAATTTAGGGAGAAAAAAAACTTTAAAAAAATTAGTGTGTCCCTTTTAGTTAGCTAAAGAGGTTTTCTGAACAGTTATCAAGGTATAAATCTCAGGTGGCTGAAGAGGCTTGATTGCTGTGTAGTTAAAATTACTTGTAGAAAGATCTAGAAGTAGGGAGGCTTAGCTAGAAGGAAACTAAAAACACTGCCTTAGAAAGATTCTGTCAGAGGCTTTGCTGAGGACACGAGTAGGAAGGAGTGCTGTGTGACTGAACTTCTCTACTGGGACTAAAGAAGTAGAACTCTCCTACTGAGACCTTTAATTTAGGGTAAAGTTAGCTAAAGAGGTTATCTGAACAGTTATTTAGGTGTAAATCTCAAGTGGCTGAAGGGGCTTGATTGATCTGCAGTTTAAAATACTTGTAGAAAGGGATAGTAAGTAGGGGTTGTGGCTTAGCAACAAGGAAACTAGAACTAAACACTGCCTTAGAAAGATTCTGTTGGAGGATTGGCAGAGGACACAAGTAATGAGGAGTGCTGTCTGACTGAACTTATCTACTGGGACAAACAAGTAGAACTCTTTTACAGGGACATTTAATTTAGAGTAAAAAAACAAACACAAAAAATTAGTGTGTCTATTTTAGTTAGCTAAAGAGGTTATCTGAACAGTTATCAAGGTATAAATCTCTGGTGGCTAAAGAGGCTTGATTGCTGTGCAGTTAAAATTACTTGAGAAAGATCTAAGAAAGTAGGGGAGGCTTAGCTAGATGGAAACTAAACACTGTGTAGAAAGATTCTGTCACAGGCTTGGCAGAGGACACCAGAAGGAAGGAGTGTGACTGAGCTTCTCTACTGGGACTAAGAGTAGAACTCTCCTACTGGGACCTATAATTTAGGGTAAAAAACAATCAAACAAAAAGAATAGTGTGTTTGTCTCAGTTAGCAAAGAAGGTTATCTGAACAGTTATCTATGATATAAATCTCAAGTGGCTGAAGGGCTTTATTGATCTGCAGTTTAAAATACTTGTAGAAAGGTCTAGTAAGTAGGGGTAGTAAGCTTAGCCACAAGGAAGCTAGAACTAAACATTGCCTTAGAAAGATTCTGTTGGAGGATTGGCAGAGGACCCCAGTAAGGAGGAGTGCTGTCTGACTGGACTTCTCTACTGGGACAAGCAAGTAGAACTCTTTTACAGGGACATTTAATTTAGGGTCAAAAAACAAACATAAAAAATTATTGTGTTTGTCTAAGTTACCTAAAGTAGTTATCTGAACAGTTATCTAAATGTAAATCTCAGGTGGCAGAAGGGGATTGATTGCTGTGCAGTTTAAATTACTTGTAGAAAGATTTAGTAAAAAGGGAGAGCAGCTTAGCTAGAAGGAAACTAGATCTAAACAGTGCCTTAGAAAGATTCTGTCAGAGGCTTTGCTGAGGACACCAGTAGGAAGGAGTGCTGTGTGACTGGACTTCTCTACTGGGACTAAAGAAGTAGAACTCTTCTACTGGGAGCTTTAATTTAGGGTAAAAATGATTAAACAAATAAAATTGGTGTGTTTGTCACAGTTAGAAAATAAGTTATCTGAACTTTTATCTAGGGTGTAAATCAAAGGTGGCTGTAGAGGCGTGATTACTGTGCAGGACTAATTACTTGTAGAAAGATCTAGAAAAAAGGGGTAAGACATCTACAAGCAAATTAGATTTAAACACTGGCTTAGAAAGATTCTGTCAGAAGCTGGACAACAAAGAAGGAAGAAGTGATGTCTGACTGAATGTCCCTACTGGGACTAAAGAAGTAGAACTGTTCTCTGGGACCTTAATTTTCAGTAAAAAAATAAAAAATTAGTGTGTTTGTCTCAGTTAGCTAAAGAGGTTATATGAACAGTTATCTAGGTGTAAATGTCAAGGTCTGAAGGGCTTGATTGATCTGCAGTTTAACATACTTGAAGGAAGGTCTAGTGAATGGAAGTGGCTTAGCTAGAAGGAAACTAGATCTAAACAACTGCTTAGAAAGATTCTGTCGGAGGCTTGGCAGAGGACACCATTGGAAGGAGTGCTGTGTGACTGGACTTCTACTGGGACAAACAAGTAGAACTCTTCTACTGGGAACTTTAATTTAGGTAAAATAGACAAAACAAAAATTAGTATGTTTGTCTCAGTTAGCTAAAGTGGTTATCTGAACACTTATCTAAGTGTAAATCTAAGGTGGCTGAAGGCTTGATTACTGGCAGTTTAAATTACTTGTAGAAAGATTTAGTAAGTAGGGGGAATGGCTTAGCTAGAAGGAAACTAGATCTAAACACTGCTTTAGAAAGATTCTGTCAGAGGATTTGCAGAGGACACCTGTAGGAATGAGTGTTGTGTGACTGGACTTCTGTACTTGGACCTTTAATTTTTGATAAAAATACAAAAAAAAATTAATGTGTTTCTCTCAGTTAACTAAAGATTTTATCTTAACAGTTATCTATGTGTATATCTCAGGTGGATGAAAGGTCTTGATTGCTGTGCAGTTTAAATTACTTGTTGAAAGATCTAGTAACTGGGGGAGTGGCTTAGCTAGAAGGAAACTAGATCTAAACTCTGCCTTAGAAATATTCTGTCACAGGCTTGGCATAGGACACCAGTTGGAAGGAGTGCTGTGTGACAGGACCACTCTACTGGCACTATAGAAGTAGAACTCTTCTTCTGGGACCTTTTATATAGGGTAAAAAAACAAGCTAACAAAAAAAATCAGTGTGTTAGTCACAGTTAGCTAAAGTACTTATAGGAACAGTTATCTAGGTATAAATCTCAGGTGGCTGAAGTGGCTTGATTGCTGAGCAATTTAAATTACTTGTAGAAATATCTATTAAGTGGGGTGGGTTTAGCTAGAAGGAACCAGATCTTTACTCTGCCTTAGAAAGATTCTGTCAGATGCTTTGCAGAGGACACCAGTGGGAAGGAGTGCTGTGTGACTTGACTTCTCTACTGGGACTGAAGAGGTAGAACTCTTCTACTGGGTCCCTTAATTTAGGGTGAAAAAAACTCAAAATAATTAGCGTGTCTCTTTTAGTTAGCTAAAGAGGTTATCTGAACAGTTATCAAGGTGTAAATCTAAGGTGGCTGAAGAGGATTGATAGCTGTGTGGTTAAAATTAGTTGTAGAAAGATCTAGAAAGTAGGGGGAGGCTTAGCTAGATGGAAACTAAACACTGGCTTAGAAAGATTCTGTCACAGGCTTGGAAGAGGACACCAGAAGGAAGGAGAGTTGTATGACTGAACTTCTCTACTGGGACTAAGGAAGTAGAACTCTCCTACTGGGATCTTTAATTTGGGGTAAAAAAACAATCAAACTAAAAGAATAGTGTGTTTGTCTCAGTTTGCTAAAGAGGTTATCTGAACAATTATCTAGGGGTAAATCTCAAGTGGCTGAAGGGGCTTGATTGATCTGCAGTTGAATATATTTGTAGAAAGGTCTAGTAAGTAGGGGTAGTGGCTTAGCTACAAGGAAACTAGAACTAAACACTGCCTTAGAAAGATTCTGTTGGAGGATTGGCAGAGGACACCAGTAAGGAGGGGTGCTGTCTGACTGGACTTCTCTCCTGGGACAAACAAGTAGAACTCTTATACAGGGACATTTAATTTAGGGTAAAAAAAACACAACAAATTAGTGTGTTTGTCTAAGTTAGCTATAGTAGTTATCTCAACAGTTATCTAAGTGTAAATTTCAGGTGGCAGAAGAGGATTGATTTCTGTTTAGCTTAAATTACTTGTGAAAGATTTAGTAAGAAGAGGGAGCGGCTTAGCTAGAAGGAAACATGATCTAAATACTGCCTTAGAAAGATTCTGTCAGAGGCTTTGCTGAGGACACCAGTGGGAAGGAGTGCTGTGTGACTGGACTTCTCTACTGAGACTAAAGAAGTAGAACTCTTCTACTGGGACCTTTAATTTAGGGTAAAAAAATGAATAAACAAATAAAAATTGGTGTGTTTGTCACAGTTAACTAAATAAGTTATCTGAACTTTTATCTAGGTGTAAATCTAAGGTGGCTGAAGAGGCGTGATTGTTTTACAGGACTACTTACTTGTAGAAAGTTCTAGAAAGAAGGGGGAGTGGCTTATCTACAAGTAAATTAGATTTAAACGCTGGCTTAGAAAGATTCTCTCAGAGGCTTGGCAGAGGACACCAGAAGGAAGAAGTCATGTCTGGCTGAATGTCCCTACTGGGACTAAAGAAGTCCAACTGTTCTACTGGGACCTTTAATTTTGGGAAAAAACAATAAAAGAAAATTAATGTGTTTCTCTCAGTTAGTTAAAGAGGTTATATGAACAGTTATCTAGGTATAAATGTCAAGTGGCTGAAGGGGCATGATTGATCTGCAGTTTAACATACTTGAAGGAAGGTCTAGTAAATAGGGGAAGTGGCTTAGCTAGAAGGAAACTAGATCTAAACAACTGCTTAGAAAGATTCTGTCGGAGGCTTGGCAGAGGACACCATTAGGAAGGAGTGCTGTGTGACAGGACTTCTCTACTGGAACAAACAAGTAGAACTCTTCTACTGGGACCTTTAATTTAGGGTAAAAATAGACAAACAAAAAATTAGTGTGTTTGTCTCAGTTAGCTAAAGTGGTTATCTGAACACTTATCTAAGTGTAAATCTCCGGTGGCTGAAGGGACTTGATTACTGGCAGTTTAAATTACTTGTAGAAAGATTTAGTAAGTAGGGGGAGTGGCTTAGCTAGAAGGAAACTAGATCTAAACACTGCTTTAGAAAGATTCTGTCAGAGGATTTGCAGAGGACACCTGTAGGAATGAGTGTTGTGTGACTGGACTTCTCTTCTTGGACCTTTAATTTTGGATAAAAAGACAAAAAAAATTAGTGTGTTTCTCTCAGTTAGCTAAAGAGGTTATCTTAACAGTTATCTATGTGTATATCTCAGGTGGATGAAAGGTCTTGATTGCTGTCCAGTTTAAATTATTTGTTCAAAGATCTAGTAACTGGGGGAATGGCTTAGCTAGAAGGAAACTAGATCTAAACACTGCCTTAGAAAGATTCTGTCACAGGCTTGGCATAGGACACCAGTTGGAAGGAATGCTGTGTGACTGGACTACTCTACTGGCACTATAGAAGTAGAACTCTTCCTCTGGGACCTTTAATTTAGTGTAAAAAAACAAGCTAACAAAAAAAAATCAGTGTGTTAGTCACAGTTAGCTAAAGTGGTTATAGGAACAGATATCGAGGTATAAATCTCAGGTGGCTGAAGTGGCTTATTTGCTGAGCAATTTAAATTAATTGAAGAAAGATCTAGTAAGTGAGGTGGGCTTAGCTAGAAGGAACTAGATCTTTACTCTGCCTTAGAAAGATTCTGTCAGAGGCTTTGCAGAGGACACCAGTAGGAAGGAGTGCTGTGTGACTGGACTTCTACTGGACCGAAGAAGTAGAACTCTCCTACTGGGTCCCTTAATTTAGGGTGAAAAAACTTAAAAATTAGTGTGTCTCTTTTAGTTAGCTAAATAGGTTATCTGAACAGTTATCAATGTATAAATCTCAGGTGGCTGAAGAGGCTTGAATGTTGTGCAGTTAAAATTACTTGAAGAAAGATCTAGAAAGTAGGAGGAGGCTTAGCTAGAAGGAAACTAAACACTGGTGTAGAAAGATTCTGTCACCGGCTTGGCAGAGGACACCAGAAGGAAGGAGTGCTGTGCGACTGAACATCTCTACTGGGACTAAAGAAGTAGAACTCTCCTACTGAGACCTTTAATTTAGGGTAAAAAAACAATCAAACACAAAGAATAGTGTGTTTGTCTCAGTTAGCTAAAAAGGTTATCTGAACAGTTGTCTAGATATAAATCTCACAGTGGCTGAAGGGCTTGATTGATCTGCAGTTTAAAATACTTGAGAAGGTCTAGTAAATAGGAGTGAAGCAGCTACAAGGAAACTAGAACTAAACACTGCCTTTGAAAGATTCTATTGGAGGATTGGCAGAGGACCACAGTAAGGAGGAGTGCTGTCTGACTGGACTTCTCTAGCAGGACAAACAAGTAGAACTCTTTACAGGGACATTTAATTAAGGTAATAAAACAAACACAAAAATTAGTGTGTTTGTCTAAGTTAGCTAAAGTAGTTATCTGAATAGTTATCTAAGTGTAAATCTCTGGTGGCAGAGAGGAGTTGATTGCTGTGCAGTTTAAATTACTTGTAGAAAGATTTAGTAAGAAGGGTGGGGGCTAGCTGAAGGAAACTAGATCTAAACACTGCCTTTAGAAAGATTCTGTCAGAGGATTTGTTGATGACATCAGTAGGAAGGAATGTTTGTGACTGACTTCTACTGGGACTAAAGAAGTAGAACTCTTCTACTGGGACCTTTAATTTAGGGTAAAAAAAAGATTAAACCAACAAAAATTGGTGTGTTTGTCACAGTTAGATAAATAAGTTATCTGAACTTTTATCTAGGTGTAAATCTAAGGTGGCTGAAGAGGCTTGATTGCGGTGCACCACTAATTACTTGTAGAAAGATCTAGAAAGAAGGGGGAGTGGCTTATCTACAAGTAAATTAGATTTAAACACTGGCTTAGAAAGATTCTGTCAGAGGCTTGGCAGAGGAAACCAGAAGGAAGAAGAGATGTCTGAATGAACGTCCCTACTGGGACTAAAGAAGTAGAACTGTTCTACTGGGACCTTTTATTTTGGGTAAAAAAACAATCAGAAAAAATGAGTGTGTTTGTCTCAGTTAGCTAAAGAAGTTATATGAACAGTTATCTAGGTGTAAATGTCAAGTGGCTGAAGGGGCTTGATTGATCTGCAGTTTAACATATTTGAAGGAAGGTCTAGTAAATAGGGAAGTGAAGCAGCTAGAAGGAAACTAGATCTAAACAACTGCTTAGAAAGATTCTGTAAGAGGCTTGGCAGAGGACACCATTTGGAAGAGTGCAGTGTGACTGGACTACTACTCTGGGACAAACAAGTACAGCTCTTCTACTGGGACCTTCAATTTAGAGTAAAGAGACAAACACAAAAATTAGTGTGTTTGTCTCAGTTAAGCTAAAGTGGTTATTTGAACAGTTATCTATGTAAATCTCAGGTGGCTGAAGGGCTTGATTGCTGGCAGTTTAAATTACTTGCACAAAGATTTAGTAAGTAGGGGTGGCTTAGCTAGAAGGAAACTAGATCTAAACACTGCTTTAGAAGATTCTGTCAGAGGATTTGAGAGGACACCTGCAGGAATGAGTGTTGTGTGACTTGAATTCTCTACTTGGACCTTTAATTTTGGATAAAAAGACAAAGAAAATTAGTGTGTTTCTCAGTTAGCTAAAGAGGTTATCTTAACAGTTATCTATGTGTATATCTCAGGTGGATGAAAGGTCTTGATTGCTGTGCAGTTTAAATTACTTGTTGAAAGATCTAGTAACTGGGGGAGTGGCTTAGCTAGAAGGAAACTAGATCTAAACTCTGCCTTAGAAAGATTCTGTCCCAGGATTGGCATAGGACACCAGCTGGAAGGAGTGCAATGTGACTGGACTACTCTACTGGCACTATAGAAGTAGAACACTTCTTCTGGGACCTTTAATTAAGGTTAAAAAAACAAGCTAACAGAAAAAATCAGTGTGTTAGTCACAGTTAGTTAAAGTGGTTATAGAACAGTTATCTAGGTATAAATCTCAGGTGGCTGAAGTGGCTTATTTGCTGAGCAATTTAAATTAATTGAAGAAAGATCTAGTAAGTGAGGTGGGTTTAGCTAGAAGGAACCTAGATCTTTACTCTGAAAAGATTCTTCTGAGGCTTTGCAGAGGACACCAGTAGGA
Source organism: Neoceratodus forsteri (assembly GCA_016271365.2). Lineage (NCBI taxonomy): Eukaryota > Metazoa > Chordata > Ceratodontiformes > Ceratodontidae > Neoceratodus > Neoceratodus forsteri. The sequence continues at coordinate 441,554,232 of CM028133.1, forward strand.
AGGAGTGCTGTGTGACTGGACTTCTCTACTGGAGCTGAAGAAGTAGAACTCTCCTACTGGGTCCCTTAATTAAGGGTGAAAAAAACTTAAAAAAAATTAATGTGTCTCTTTTAGTTAGCTAAAGAGGTTATATGAACATTTATCAAGGTATAAATCTCAGGTGACTGAAGAGTCTTGAATGCTGTGCAGTTAAAATTACTTGAAGAAAGATCTAGAAAGTGGGGGAGGCTTAGCTAGATGGAAACTAAACACTGGCTTAGAAAGATTCTGTCACAGGCTTGGCAGAGATACCAGGAAGGAGTGCTGTGCAACTAAACTTCTCTACTGGGACTAAAAGTAGAACCTCCTACTGGGACCTTTAATTTAGGGTAAAAAACAATCAAGCAAAAAGAATATGTGTTTCTCTCAGTTAGCTAAAAGGTTATCTGAACAGTTGTCTAGGTGTAAATCTCAAGTGGCTGAAGGGCTTGATTGATCTGCAGTTTAAAATACTGCGGAAGGTCTAGTAAGTAGGGTAGTGGCTTAGCTACAAGGAAACTAGAACTAAACACTGCCTTTGAAAGATTCTGTTGGAGGATTGGCAGAAGACCCCAGTAAGGAGGAGTGCAGTCTGACTGGACTTCTCTAGCAGCACAAACAAGTAGAACTCTTTTACAGGGACATTTAATTAAGGGTAATAAAACAAACACAAACAATTAGTGTTTTTGTCTAAGTTAGCTAAACTAGTTACCTGAATAGTTATCTAAGTGTAAATCTCAGGTGGCAGAAGGGGATTGATTGATGTGCAGTTTAAATTACTTGTAGAAAGATTTAGAAAGAAGAGGTAGTGGCCTAGCTAGAAGGAAACTAGATCTAAACACTGCCTTAGAAAGATTCTGTCAGAGGATTTGCTGATGACATCAGTAGGAAGGAATGCTTTGTGACTGGACTTCTCTACTGGGACTAAAGAAGTAGAACTCTTCTCCTGGGACCTTTAATTTAGGGTAAGAAAATGATTAAACCAACAATAATTGGTGTGTTTGTCACAGTTAGCTAAATAAGTTATCTGAACTTTTATCTAGGTGTAAATCTAAGGTGGCTGAAGAGGCTTGATTGCTGTGCACCACTAATTACTTGTAGAAAGATCTAGAAAGAAGGGGGAGTGGCTTATCTACAAGTAAATTAGATTTAAACACTGGCTTAGAAAGATTCTGTCAGAGGCTTGGCAGAGGACACCAGAAGGAAGAAGAGATGTCTGACTGAACGTCCCTACTGGGACTAAAGAAGTAGAACTGTTCTACTGGGACCATTAATTTTGGGTAAAAAATCAGAAAAAATGAGTGTGTTTGTCTCAGTTAGCTAAAGTGGTTATATGAACAGTTATCTAGGTGTAAATGTCAAGTGGCTGAAGGGGCTTGATTGATCTGCAGTTTAACATACTTGAAGGAAGGTCTAGTAAATAGGGGAAGTGGCTTAGCTAGAAGGAAACTAGATCTAAACAACTGCTTAGAAAGATTCCGTAAGAGGCTTGGCAGAGGACACCATTAGGAGGGAGTGCAGAGTGACTGGACTTCTCTACTGGGACAAACAAGTAGAACTCTTTTACAGGGACATTTAATTTAGGGTAAAAAAACAAACACAAAAAATAAGTGTGTATGTCTCAGTTAGCTAAAGTGGTTATCTGAACACTTATCTAAGTGTAAATCTCAGGCTGCTGAAGGGGCTTGATTTCTGGCAGTTTAAATTACTTGTAGAAAGATTTATTAAGTAAGGTGTGAACAGCTAGAAGGAAACTAGATCTAAACACTGCTTTGAAAAATTCTGTCAGAGGATTTGCAGGGGACACCTGTAGGAATGAGTGTTGTGTGACTGGACTTCTCTACTTGGACCTTTCATTTTGGATAAAAGACAAAAAATTAATGTGCTTCTCTCAGTTAGCTAAAGAGGTTATCTTAACAGTTATCTAGGTGTATATCTCCGGTGGATGAAAGGTCTTGATTGCTGTGCAGTTTAAATGACTTGTTGAAAGATCTAGTAACTCGGGAGTGGCTTAGCTAGAAGGAAACTAGATCTGAACTCTGCCTTAGAAGATTCTGTCACAGGCTTGGCATGGACACCAGTTGGAAGGTGCTGTGTGACTGGACTACTCTACTGTCACTATGAAGTAGAACACTTCTTCTGGGACTTTAAACAAGGGTAAAAACAAGCTAACAGAAAAATCAGTGTGTTAGTCACAGTTAGCTAAAGTGGTTATAGAAACAGTTATCAAGGTATAAATCTCAGGTGGCTGAAGTGGCTTGATAGCTGAGCAATTTAAATTACTTGTAGAAAGATCTAGTAAGTGGGGTGGGTTTAGCTAGAAGGAACTAGATCTTTACCCTGCCTTAGAAAGATTCTGTCAGAGGCTTTGCAGAGGACACCAGTAGGAAGGAGTGCTGTGTGACTGGACTTCTCTACTGGGACTGAAGAAGTAGAACTCTTCTACTGGGTCCCTTAATTTAGGGTGAAAAAAAACTTAAAAAAATTAGCGTGTCTGTTTTAGTTAGCTAAAGAGGTTATCTGAACAGTTATCAATGTGTAAATCTCAGGTGGCTGAAGAGCTGTTGCTGTGCAGTTAAAATTACGTAGAAAGATCTAAAAAGTAGGGAGGCTGAGCTAGAAGGAAACTAAACACTGGCAGAAAGATTCTGTCACAGGCTTGGCAGAGGACCCAGAAGGAAGGACTGCTGTGTGACTGAACTTCTCTACTAGGACTAAAGAAGTATAACTCTCCTACTGGGACCTTTAATTTGGGGTAAAAAAACAATCAGACAAAAAGAATAGTGTGTTTGTCTCAATTAGCTAAAGAGGTTATCTGAATAGTTATCTAGGTGTAAGTCTTAAGTGGCTGAAGGGGCTTGATTGATCTGCAGTTTAAAATATTTGTAGAAAGGTCTAGTAAGTAGGGGTAGTGGCTTAGCTACAAGGAAACTAGAACTAAACACTGCCTTAGAAACATTCTGTTGGAGTGCTGTCTGACTGGACTTCTCTACTGGGACAAACAAGTAAAACTCTTTTACTGGGACATTTAATTAAGGGTAAAAAAACAAACACAAAAAATTGGTGTGTTTGTCTAAGTCAAAAGATAACTAAAGTAATTATCTGAACAGTTATCTAAGTGTAAATCTCAGGTGGCAGAAGAGGATTGATTGCTGTGCAGTTTAAATTACTTGTAGAAAGATTTAGTAAGAAGAGGGGCGAGCTAGCTAGAAGGAAACTGGATCTAAACACTGCCTTAGAAAGATTCTGTCAGAGGCTTTGCTGAGGACACCAGTAGAAAGCAGTGCTGTGTGACTGGACTTCTCTACTGGGACTAAAGAAGTAGAACTCTTCTACTGGGATCTTTAATTTAGGGTAAAAAAACAATTAAACAAATAAAAATTGGTGTGTTTGTCACAGTTAGCTAAATAAGTAATCTGAACTTTTATCTAGGTGTAAATCTAAGGTTGCTGAAGAGGCGTGATTGCTGTGCAGGACTGATTACTTGTAGAAATTTCTAGAAAGATGGGGGAGAGGCTTATCTACAAGTAAATTAGATTTAAACACTGGCTTAGAAAGATTCTGTCAGAGGCTTGGCAGAGGACACCAGAAGGAAGTGATGTCTGGCTGAACATCCCTACTGGGACTAAAGTAGAGACTGTTCTAATGGGATCTTTAATTTTTGGTAAAAAAACAATAAAAAAAAATTAGTGTGTTTGTCTCAGTTAGCTAAAGAGGTTATATGAACAGTTATCTAGGTGTAAATGTCAAGTGGCTGAAGGGGCTTGATTGCTGGCAGTTTAAATTACTTGTAGAAAGATTTAGTAAGTAGGGGGAGTGGCTTAGCTAGAAGTAAACTAGATCTAAACACTGCTTTAGAAAGATTCTGTCAGAGGATATGCAGAGGACACCTGTAGGAACGAGCGTTTTGACACTGGACTTCTCTACTTGGACCTTTAATTTTGGATAAAAAGTAAAAAAAAAAAAAAAAAGTGTGTTTCTCGCAGTTAGCAAAATAGGTTATCTTAAAAGTTATCTCAGTGTATATCTCAGGTGGATGAAAGGTCTTGATTGCTGTGCAGTTTAAATTTCTTGGTGAAAGATCTAGTAACTGGGGGAGTGGCTTAGCTAGAAGGAAACTAGATCTGAACTCTGCCTTAGAAAGATTCTGTCACAGGCTTGGCATAGGAAACCATTTGGAAGGAGTGCTGTGTGACAGGACCACTCTATTGGCACTATAGAAGTAGAACTCTTCTTCTGGGACCTTTAATATAGCATAAAAAAACAAGCTAACAAAAAAAATTACTGTGTTAGTCACATTTAGCTAAAGTGCTTATAGGAACAGTTATCGAGGTATAAATCTCAGGTGGCTGAAGTGGCTTGCTTGCTGAGCAATTTAAAATAATTGAAGAAAGATCTATTAAGTGGGTTGGGCTTAGCTAGAAGGAAATAGATCTCTACACTGAATTAGAAAGATTCTGTAAGAGGCTTTGCTGAGGACACCAGTAGGAAGGAGTGCTGTGTGACTGGACTTCTCTACTTGGACAAAAGAAGTAGAACTCTTCTACTGGGACCTTTAATTTAGGGTAAAAAAATGATTAAACAAAGAAATTTGGTGTGTTTGTCACAATTAGCTAAATAAGTTATCTGAACTTTTATCTAGGTGTAAATCTAAGGTTGCTGAAGAGGCGTGATTGCTGTGCAGGACTAATTACTTGTAGAAAGTTCTATAAAGAAGGGGGAGTGGCTTATCTACAAGTAAATTAGATTTAAACACTGGCTTAGAAAGATTCTGTCAGAGGCTTGGCAGAGGACACCAGAAGGAAGAAGTGATGTCTGGCTGAGCGTCCCTACTGGGACTAAAAAGTAGAACTGTTCTACTGACCTTTAATTCTGGGTAAAAACAATCAAAAAAAATTAGTGTGTTTGTCTCAGTTAGCTAAAGAGGTTATCTGAACAGTTATCTAGGTGTAAATCTCAAGTGGATGAAGGGGCTTGATTGAGCTGCAGTTTAAAATATTTGTAGAAAGGTCTAGTAAGTAGAGGTAGTGGCAGCTACAAGGAAACTAGAACTAAACACTGCCTTAGAAAGATTCTGTTGGAGGATTGGCAGAGGACACCAGTAAGGAGGAGTGCTGTCTGATGGGACTTCTCTACTGGGACAAACAAGTAAAACTCTTTTACAGGGACATTTAATTTAGGGTAAAAAACAAGCACAAAAAATTAAGGAAACTAGATCTAAACACTGCCTTAGAAAGATTCTGTCAGAGGCTTTGCTGAGGACACCAGTAGGAAGGAGTCCTGTGTGACTGGACTTCTCTACTGGGACTAAAGAAGTAGAACTCTTCTACTGGGACCTTTAATTTAGGGTAAAAAAACTAAACAAATAAAAATTGGTGTGTTTGTCACAGTTAGCTAAATAAGTTATCTGAACTTTTATCTAGGTGAAAATCGAAAGTTGCTGAAGAGGTGTGATTGCTGTGCAGGACTAATTACTTGTAGAAAGTTCTAGAAAGAAAGGGGTAAACATCTACAAGTAAATTAGATTTAAACACTGGCTTAGAAAGATTCTGTCAGAGGCTAGGCAGAGGACACCAAAAGGAAGAAGTGATGTCCGGCTGAACGTCCCTACTGGGACTAAAGAAGAAGAACTTTTCTACTGGGACCATTAATTTTGGGTGAAAAAACAATCAAAAAAAATTTGTATGTTTGTCTCAGTTAGCTAAAGAGGTTATATGAACAGTTATCTAGGTGTAAATGTCAAGTGGCTGAAGGGGCTTGATTGATCTGCAGTTTAGCATACTTGAAGGAAGGTCTAGTGAATAGGGGAAGTGGCTTAGCTAGAAGGAAACTAGATCTAAACAACTGCTTAGAAAGACTCAGTCGGAGGCTTGGCAGAGGACACCATTAGGAAGGAGTGCTGTGTGACTGGACTTCACTACTGGGACAAACAAGTAGAACTCTTCTACTGGGAACTTTAATTTAGGGTAAAAGTAGACAAACACAAAAAATTAGTGTGTTTGTCTCAGTTAGCTAAAGTGGTTATCTGAACACTTATCTAAGTGTAAATCTAAGGTGGCTGAAGGGGCTTGATTACTGGCAGTTTAAATTACTTGTAGAAAGATTTAGTAAGTAGGGAGAGTGGCTTAGCTAGAAGGAAACTAGATCTAAACACTGCTTTAGAAAGATTCTGTCAGAGGATTTGCAGAGGACACCTGTAGGAATGAGTGTTGTGTGACTGGACTTCTGTACTTGGACCTTTAATTTTTGATAAAAATACAAAAAAAAATTAATGTGTTTCTCTCAGTTAACTAAAGATTTTATCTTAACAGTTATCTATGTGTATATCTCAGGTGGATGAAAGGTCTTGATTGCTGTGCAGTTTAAATTACTTGTTGAAAGATCTAGTAACTCTGGGAGTGACAGCTAGAAGGAAACTAGATCTAAACTCTGCTTAGAAAGATTCTGTCACAGGCTTGGCATAGGACACCAGTTGGAAGGAGTGCTGTGTGACTGGACTACTCTACTGGCACTTAGAAGTAGAACTCTTCTTCTGGGACCTTTAATTTAGGGTAAAAACAAGCTAACAAAAAATCAGTGTGTTAGTCACAGTTAGCTAAAGTGTTATAGAACAGTTATCTAGGTATAAATCTCAGGTGGCTGAAGTGGATTGCTGAGCAATTTAAATTACTTGTAGAAAGATCTATTAAGTGGGGTGGGTTTAGCTAGAAGGAACCAGATCTTTACTCTGCCTTAGAAAGATTCTGTCAGAGGCTTTGCAGAGGACACCATTGGGAAGGAGGGCTGTGACTTGACTTCTCTACTGGGACTGAAGAGTAGAACTCTTCTACTGGGTCCCTTAATTTAGGGTTGAAAAAACTCAAAAAATTAGCGTGTCTCTTTTAGTTAGCTAAAGGGTTATCTGAACAGTTATCAAGGTGTAAATCTAAGGTGGCTGAAGAGAATTGATTGCTGTGCAGTTAAAATTAGTTGTAGAAAGATCTAGAAAGTAGGGGAGGCTTAGCTAGATGGAAACTAAACACTGGCTTAGATTCTGTCACAGGCTTGGAGAGGACACCAGAAGGAAGGAGATTGTATGACTGAACTTCTCTACTGGGACTAAAGTAGAACTCTCCTACTGGGATCTTTAATTTGGGTAAAAACAATCAAAAAAAGAATAGTGTGTTTGTCTCAGTTAGCTAAAGAGGTTATCTGAACAATTATCTAGGTGTAAATCTCAAGTGGCTGAAGGGCTTGATTGATCTGCAGTTGAATATATTTGTAGAAAGGTCTAGTAAGTAGGGGTAGTGGCTAGCTACAAGGAACTAGAACTAAACACTGCCTTAGAAAGATTCTGTTGGAGGATTGGCAGAGGACACCAGTAAGGAGGAGTGCTGTCTGACTGGACTTCTCTACTGGGACAAACAAGTAGAACTCTTATACAGGGACATTTAATTTAGTAAAAAACAACACAAAAATTAGTGTGTTTGTCTAAGTTAGCTATAGTAGTTATCTCAACAGTTATCTAAATGTAAATTTCAGGTGGCAGAAGAGGATTGATTTCTGTTTAGCTTAAATTACTTGTGAAAGATTTAGTAAGAAGGGGCGACTTAGCTGGAAGGAACAGATCTAAATACTGCCTTAGAAAGATTCTGTCAGAGGGCTTTGCTGAGGACACCAGTAGGAAGGAGTGCTGTGTGACTGGACTCTCTACTGGGACTAAAGAAGTAGAACTCTTCTACTGGGACCTTTAATTTAGGGTAAAAATGAATAAACAAATAAAAATTGGTGTGTTTGTCACAGTTAACTAAAATAAGTTATCTGAACTTTTATCTAGGTGTAAATCTAAAGGTAGCTGAAGAGGCGTGATTGCTTTACAGGACTACTTACTTGTAGAAAGTTCTAGAAAGAAGGGTGAGTGCTTATCTACAAGTAAATTAGATTTAAACACTGGCTTAGAAAGATTCTCTCAGAGGCTTGGCAGAGGACACAGAAGGAAGAAGTCATGTCTGGCTGAATGTCCTACTGGGACTAAAGAAGTCCAACTGTTCTACTGGGACCTTTAATTTTGGGAAAAACAATAAAAGAAAATTAATGTGTTTCTCTCAGTTAGTTAAAGAGGTTATATGAACAGTTATCTAGTATAAATGTCAAGTGGCTGAAGGGCATGATTGATCTGCAGTTTAACATACTTGAAGGAAGGTCTAGTAAATAGGGAGAGAAGCAGCTAGAAGGAAACTAGATCTAAACAACTGCTTAGAAAGATTCTGTTGGAGGCTTGAGAGGACACCATGGGAAGGAGTGCTGTGTGACTGGACTTCTCTACTGGAACAAACAAGTAGAACTCTTCTACTGGGAACTTTAATTTAGGGTAAAAATAGACAAACAAAAAATTAGTGTGTTTGTCTCAGTTAGCTAAAGTGGTTATCTGAACACTTATCTAAGTGTAAATCTCCGGTGGCTGAAGGACTTGATTACTGGCAGTTTAAGTTACTTGTGAAAGATTTAGTGAAGTGGAGGTAAACAGCTAGAAGGAAACTAGATCTAAACACTGCTTTAGAAGATTCTGTCAGAGAGAGTTTGCAGAGGACACCTGTAGGAATGAGTGTTGTGTGACTGGACTTCTCTTCTTGGACCTTTAATTTTGGATAAAAGACAAAAAAATTAGTGTGTTTCTCTCAGTTAGCTAAGAGGTTATCTTAACAGTTATCTATGTGTTATATCTCAGGTGGATGAAAGGTCTTGATTGCTGTCAGTTTAAATTATTTGTTCAAAGATCTAGTAACTGGGGGTAGGCTAGCTAGAAGAAACTAGATCTAAACACTGCCTTAGAAAGATTCTGTCACAGGCTTGGCATAGGACACCAGTTGGAAGGATGCTGTGTGACTGGACTACTCTACTGGCACTATGAAGTAGAACTCTTCCTCTGGGACTTTAATTTAGTGTAAAAAACAAGCTAACAAAAAAAATCAGTGTGTTAGTCACAGTTAGCTAAAGTGGTTATAGGAACAGTTATCGGGTATAAATCTCAGGTGGCTGAAGTAGCTTGTTGCTGAGCAATTTAAATTAATTGAAGAAAGGTCTAGTAAGTGAGGTGGGCTTAGCTAGAAGACTAGATCTTTACTCTATAGAAAGATTCCTGTAGAGGCTTTGCAGAGGACACCAGAAGGAAGAGTGTGTGTGACTAGACTTCTACTGGGACTGAAGAAGTAGAACTCTTCTACTCGGTCCCTTAATTTGGGTGAAAAAACTTAAAAAAAATTAGTGTGTCTCTTTTAGTTAGCTAAATAGGTTATCTGAACAGTTATCAATGTATAAATCTCAGGTGGCTGAAGAGGCTTGAATGTTGTGCAGTTAAAAGTACTTGAAGAAAGATCTAGAAAGTAGGAGGAGGCTTAGCTAGAAGGAAACTAAACACTGGTGTAGAAAGATTCTGTCACCGGCTTGGCAGAGGACACCAGAAGGAAGGAGTGCTGTGCGACTGAACATCTCTACTGGACTGAAGAAGTAGAACTCCCTACTGGGACCTTTAATTTAGGGGTAAAAACAATCAAACACAAAGAATAGTGTGTTTGTCTCAGTTAGCTAAAAGGTTATCTGAACAGTTGTCTAGATATAAATCTCACAGTGGCTGAAGGGCTTGATAGATCTGCAGTTTAAAATCTTAGAGAAGGTCTAGTAAGTAAAGAAGTGAAGCAGCTACAAGGAGACTAGAACTAAACACTGCCTTTGAAAGATTCTATTGGAGGATTGGCAGAGGACCACAGTAAGGAGGAGTGCTGTCTGACTGGACTTCTCTCTGGGACAAACAAGTAGAACTCTTTTACAGGGACATTTAATTAAGGGTAATAAAACAAACACAAAAAATTAGTGTGTTTGTCTAAGTTAGCTAAAGTAGTTATCTGAATAGTTATCTAAGTGTAAATCTCTGGTGGCAGAATGGGATTGATTGCTGTGCAGTTTAAATTACTTGTAGAAAGATTTAGTAAGAAGGTGGAGTGGCTTAGCTAGAAGGAAACTAGATCTAAACGCTGCCTTAGAAATATTCTGTCAGAGGATTTGCTGAGGACACCAGTAGGAAGGAGTGCTGTGTGACTGGACTTCTCTACTGGGACTAAAGAAGTAGAACTCTTCTACTGGGACCTTTAATTTAGGGTAAAAAGATTAAACCAACAAAATTGGTGTGTTTGTCACAGTTAGATAAATAAGTTATCTGAACTTTTATCTGGGTGTAAATCTAAGGTGGCTGAAGAGCGTTGCGGTGCACCACTAATTACTTGTAGAAAGATCTAGAAGAAGGTGGGTAAGCTATCTACAAGTAAATTAGATTTAAACACTGGCTTAGAAAGATTCTGTCAGAGGCTTGGCAGAGGAAACCAGAAGGAAGAAGAGATGTCTGAATGAGCGTCCCTACTGGACTAAAGAAGTGAACTGTTCTACTGGGACCTTTAATTTTGGGTAAAAACAATCAAGAAAAATGAATGTGTTTGTCTCAGTTAGCTAAAGAGTTATATGAACAGTTATCTAGGTGTAAATGTCAAGTGGCTGAAGGGGCTTGATTGATCTGCAGTTTAACATATTTGAAGGAAGGTCTAGTAAATAGGGGAAGTGGCTTAGCTAGAAGGAAACTAGATCTAAACAACTGCTTAGAAAGATTCTGTAAGAGGCTTGGCAGAGGACACCATTTGGAAAGAGTGCAGTGTGACTGGACTTCTCTACTGGGACAAACAAGTACAGCTCTTCTACTGGGACCTTCAATTTAGGGTAAAAAGAGACAAACACAAAAAATTAGTGTGTTTGTCTCAGTTAGCTAAAGTGGTTATTTGAACAGTTATCTAAGTGTAAATCTCAGGTGGCTGAAGGGGCTTGATTGCTGGCAGTTTAAATTACTTGTAGAAAGATTTAGTAAGTGGGGAGTGGCTTAGCTAGAAGGAAACTAGATCTAAACACTGCTTTAGAAAGATTCTGTCAGAGGATTTGCAGAGGACACCTGTAGAAGAGTGTTGTGTGACTTGAATTCTCTACTTGGACCTTTAATTTGGATAAAAGACAAAAGAAAATTAGTGTGTTTCTCAGTTAGCTAAAGGTTATCTTAACAGTTATCTATGTGTATATCTCAGGTGGATGAAGGTCTTGTTGCTGTGCAGTTTAAATTGCTTGTTGAAAGATCTAGTAACTGGGAGTGAAGCTAGCTAGAAGGAAACTAGATCTAAACTCTGCCTTAGAAGATTCTGTCCAGGTTGGCATAGGACACCAGTTGGAAGGAGTGCTGGTGACTGGACTACTCTACTGGCACTATAGAAGTAGAACACTTCTTCTGGGACCTTTAATTAAGGGTAAAAAAACAAGCTAACAGAAAAAATCAGTGTGTTAGTCACAGTTAGTTAAAGTGGTTATAGGAACAGTTATCTAGGTATAAATCTCAGGTGGCTGAAGTGGCTTATTTGCTGAGCAATTTAAATTAATTGAAGAAAGATCTAGTAAGTGGGAGGGCTTAGCTAGAAGGAACTAGATCTTTACACTGCCTTAGAAAGATTCTGTCTGAGGCTTTGCAGAGGACACCAGTAGGAAGGAGTGCTGTGTGACTGGACTTCTCTACTGGAGCTGAAGAAGTAGAACTCTCCTACTGGGTCCCTTAATTAAGGGTGAAAAAAACTTAAAAAAAATTAATGTGTCTCTTTTAGTTAGCTAAAGAGGTTATATGAACATTTATCAAGGTATAAATCTTAGGTGACTGAAGAGTCTTGAATGCTGTGCAGTTAAAATTACTTGAAGAAAGATCTAGAAAGTAGGGGGAGGCTTAGCTAGATGGAAACTAAACACTGGTGTAGAAAGATTCTGTCACCGGCTTGGCAGAGGATACCAGAAGGAAGGAGTGCTTTGCAACTAAACTTCTCTACTGGGACTAAAGAAGTAGAACTCTCCTACTGGGACCTTTAATTTAGGGTAAAAAAACAATCAAGCAAAAAGAATAGTGTGTTTGTCTCAGTTAGCTAAAAAGGTTATCTGAACAGTTGTCTAGGTGTAAATCTCAAGTGGCTGAAGGGGCTTGATTGATCTGCAGTTTAAAATACTTGCGGAAAGGTCTAGTAAGTAGGGGTAGTGGCTTAGCTACAAGGAAACTAGAACTAAACACTGCCTTGAAAGATTCTGTTGGAGGATTGGCAGAAGACCCCAGTAAGGAGGAGTGCAGTCTGACTGGACTTCTAGCAGGACAAACAAGTAGAACTCTTTACAGGGACATTTAATTAAGTAATAAAACAAACACAAAATTAGTGTGTTTGTCTAGTTAGCTAAAGTAGTTATCTGAATAGTTATCTAAGTGTAAACTCAGGCAGAAGGGATTGATTGCTGTGCAGTTTAAATTACTTGTAGAAAGATTTAGTAAGAAGGGGAGTGGCTTAGCTAGAAGGAAACTAGATCTAAACAGCTGCCTTAGAAAGATTCTGTCAGAGGATTTGTTGAGGACACCAGTAGGAAGGAGTGCTGTGTGACTGGACTTCTACTGGGACTAAAGAAGTAGAACTTCTACTGGGACCTTTAATTTAGGAAAAAGATTAAACCAACAAAAATTGGTGTGTTTGTCACAGTTAGATAAATAAGTTATCTGAACTTTTATCTAGGTGTGTAAATCTAAGGTGGCTGAAGAGGTTTGATTGTGTGTACCACAATTACTTGTAGAAAGATCTAGAAAGAAGGGGAGTGGCTTATCTACAAGTAAATTAGATTTAAACACTGGCTTAGAAAGATTCTGTCAGAGGCTTGGCAGAGGAAACCAGAAGGAAGAAGAGATGTCTGAATGAACGTCCCTACTGGGACTAAAGAAGTAGAACTGTTCTACTGGGACCTTTTATTTTGGGTAAAAAAACAATCAGAAAAAATGAGTGTGTTTGTCTCAGTTAGCTAAAGAAGTTATATGAACAGTTATCTAGGTGTAAATGTCAAGTGGCTGAAGGGGCTTGATTGATCTGCAGTTTAACATATTTGAAGGAAGGTCTAGTAAATAGGGGAAGTGGCTTAGCTAGAAGGAAACTAGATCTAAACAACTGCTTAGAAAGATTCTGTAAGAGGCTTGGCAGAGGACACCATTTGGAAAGAGTGCAGTGTGACTGGACTTCTCTACTGGGACAAACAAGTACAGCTCTTCTACTGGGACCTTCAATTTAGGTTAAAAAGAGACAAACACAAAAAATTAGTGTGTTTGTCTCAGTTAGCTAAAGTGGTTATTTGAACAGTTATCTAAGTGTAAATCTCAGGTGGCTGAAGGGGCTTGATTGCTGGCAGTTTAAATTACTTGCACAAAGATTTAGTAAGTAGGGGGTGTGGCTTAGCTAGAAGGAAACTAGATCTAAACACTGCTTTAGAAAGATTCTGTCAGAGGATTTGCAGAGGACACCTGTAGGAACGAGTGTTGTGTGACTTGAATTCTCTACTTGGACCTTTAATTTTGGATAAAAAGACAAAAGGAAAATTAGTGTGTTTCTCTCAGTTAGCTAAAGAGGTTATCTTAACAGTTATCTATGTGTATATCTCAGGTGGATGAAAGGTCTTGATTGCTGTGCAGTTTAAATTACTTGTTGAAAGATCTAGTAACTGGGGGAGTGGCTTAGCTAGAAGGAAACTAGATCTAAACTCTGCCTTAGAAAGATTCTGTCCCAGGATTGGCATAGGACACCAGCTGGAAGGAGTGCAATGTGACTGGACTACTCTACTGGCACTATAGAAGTAGAACACTTCTTCTGGGACCTTTAATTAAGGGTAAAAAAACAAGCTAACAGAAAAAATCAGTGTGTTAGTCACAGTTAGTTAAAGTGGTTATAGGAACAGTTATCTAGGTATAAATCTCAGGTGGCTGAAGTGGCTTATTTGCTGAGCAATTTAAATTAATTGAAGAAAGATCTAGTAAGTGGGGAGGGCTTAGCTAGAAGGAACTAGATCTTTACACTGCCTTAGAAAGATTCTCTGTCTGAGGCTTTGCAGAGGACACCAGTAGGAAGGAGGTGTGTGACTGGACTTCTACTGGAGCTGAAGAAGTAGAACTCTCCTACTGGGTCCCTTAATTAAGGGTGAAAAAAACTTAAAAAAAATTAATGTGTCTCTTTTAGTTAGCTAAAGAGGTTATATGAACATTTATCAAGGTATAAATCTCAGGTGACTGAAGAGTCTTGAATGCTGTGCAGTTAAAATTACTTGAAGAAAGATCTAGAAAGTAGGGGGAGGCTTAGCTAGATGGAAACTAAACACTGGTGTAGAAAGATTCTGTCACCGGCTTGGCAGAGGATACCAGAAGGAAGGAGTGCTTGCAACTAAACTTTCTACTGGGACTAAGAAGTAGAACCTCCCTACTGGGACCTTTAATTTAGGTAAAAAACAATCAAGCAAAAAGAATAGTGTGTTTGTCTCAGTTAGCTAAAAAGGTTATCTGAACAGTTGTCTAGGTGTAAATCTCAAGTGGCTGAAGGGGCTTGATTGATCTGCAGTTTAAAATACTTGCGGAAAGGTCTAGTAAGTAGGGGTAGTGGCTTAGCTACAAGGAAACTAGAACTAAACACTGCCTTTGAAAGATTCTGTTGGAGGATTGGCAGAAGACCCCAGTAAGGAGGAGTGCAGTCTGACTGGACTTCTCTAGCAGGACAAATAAGTAGAACTCTTTTACAGGGACATTTAATTAGGGGTAATAAAAAACACAAACAATTAGTGTTTTGTCTAAGTTAGCTAAAACTAGTTACCTGAATAGTTATCTAAGTGTAAATCTCAGGTGGCAGAAGGATGATTGATGTGCAGTTTAAATTACTTGTAGAAAGATTTAGAAAGAAGAGGTAGTGGCCTAGCTAGAAGGAAACTAGATCTAAACACTGCCTTTAGAAAGATTCTGTCAGAGGATTTGTTGATGACATCAGTAGGAAGGAATGTTTGTGACTGGACTTCTACTGGGACTAAAGAAGTAGAACTCTTCTCCTGGGACCTTTAATTTAGGGTAAGAAATGATTAAACCAACAATAATTGTGTGTTTGTCACAGTTAGCTAAATAAGTTATCTGAACTTTATCTAGGTGTAAATCTAAGGTGGCTGAAGAGGTTTGATTGCTGTGCAGCACTAATTACTTGTAGAAAGATCTAGAAAGAAGGGGAGTGGGCTTATCTACAAGTAAATTAGATTTAAACACTGGCTTAGAAAGATTCTGTCAGAGGCTTGGCAGAGGACACCAGAAGGAAGAAGAGATGTCTGACTGAACGTCCCTACTGGGACTAAAGAAGTAGAACTGTTCTACTGGGACCATTAATTTTGGGTAAAAAAATCAGAAAAAATGAGTGTGTTTGTCTCAGTTAGCTAAAGTGGTTATATGAACAGTTATCTAGGTGTAAATGTCAAGTGGCTGAAGGGGCTTGATTGATCTGCAGTTTAACATACTTGAAGGAAGGTCTAGTAAATAGGGGAAGTGGCTTAGCTAGAAGGAAACTAGATCTAAACAACTGCTTAGAAAGATTCCGTGTAAGAGGCTTGGCAGAGGACACCATTAGGAGGGAGTGCAGAGTGACTGGACTTCTCTACTGGGACAAACAAGTAGAACTCTTTTACAGGGACATTTAATTTAGGGTAAAAAAACAAACACAAAAAATAAGTGTGTATGTCTCAGTTAGCTAAAGTGGTTATCTGAACACTTATCTAAGTGTAAATCTCAGGCTGCTGAAGGGGGCTTGATTTCTGGCAGTTTAAATTACTTGTAGAAAGATTTATTAAGTAAGGGGTGTGGCTTAGCTAGAAGGAAACTAGATCTAAACACTGCTTTAGAAAAATTCTGTCAGAGGATTTGCAGAGGACACCTGTAGGAATGAGTGTTGTGTGACTGGACTTCTCTACTTGGACCTTTCATTTTGGATAAAAAGACAAAAAAAATTAATGTGCTTCTCTCAGTTAGCTAAAGAGGTTATCTTAACAGTTATCTAGGTGTATATCTCCGGTGGATGAAAGGTCTTGATTGCTGTGCAGTTTAAATGACTTGTTGAAAGATCTAGTAACTCGGGGAGTGGCTTAGCTAGAAGGAAACTAGATCTGAACTCTGCCTTAGAAAGATTCTGTCACAGGCTTGGCATCGGACACCAGTTGGAAGGAGTGCTGTGTGACTGGACTACTCTACTGTCACTATAGAAGTAGAACACTTCTTCTGGGACTTTTAATCAAGGGTAAAAAACAAGCTAACAGAAAAAATCAGTGTGTTAGTCACAGTTAGCTAAAGTGGTTATAGAAACAGTTATCAAGGTATAAATCTCAGGTGGCTGAAGTGGCTTGATAGCTGAGCAATTTAAATTACTTGTAGAAAGATCTAGTAAGTGGGGTGGGTTTAGCTAGAAGGAACTAGATCTTTACCCTGCCTTAGAAAGATTCTGTCAGAGGCTTTGCAGAGGACACCAGTAGGAAGGAGTGCTGTGTGACTGGACTTCTCTACTGGGACTGAAGAAGTAGAACTCTTCTACTGGGTCCCTTAATTTAGGGTGAAAAAAAACTTAAAAAAATTAGCGTGTCTGTTTTAGTTAGCTAAAGAGGTTATCTGAACAGTTATCAATGTGTAAATCTCAGGTGGCTGAAGAGGCTTGATTGCTGTGCAGTTAAAATTACTTGTAGAAAGATCTAAAAAGTAGGGAGAGGCTGAGCTAGAAGGAAACTAAACACTGGCTTAGAAAGATTCTGTCACAGGCTTGGCAGAGGACCCAAGAAGGAAGGACTGCTGTGTGACTGAACTTCTCTACTAGGACTAAAGAAGTATAACTCTCCTACTGGGACCTTTAATTTGGGGTAAAAAAACAATCAGACAAAAAGAATAGTGTGTTTGTCTCAATTAGCTAAAGAGGTTATCTGAATAGTTATCTAGGTGTAAGTCTTAAGTGGCTGAAGGGGCTTGATTGATCTGCAGTTTAAAATATTTGTAGAAAGGTCTAGTAAGTAGGGTAGTGGCTTAGCTACAAGGAAACTAGAACTAAACACTGCCTTAGAAACATTCTGTTGGAGTGCTGTCTGACTGGACTTCTCTACTGGGACAAACAAGTAAAACTCTTTTACTGGACATTTAATTAAGGGTAAAAACAAACACAAAAATTGGTGTGTTTGTCTAAGTCAAAGATAACTAAAGTAATTATCTGAACAGTTATCTAAGTGTAAATCTCAGGTGGCAGAAGAGATTGATTGCTGTGCAGTTTAAATTACTTGTAGAAAGATTTAGTAAGAAGGGGAGCAGCTTAGAAGGAAACTGGATCTAAACACTGCCTTAGAAAGATTCTGTCAGAGGCTTTGTTGAGGACACCAGTAGAAAGCAGTGCTGTGTGACTGGACTTCTCTACTGGGACTAAAGAAGTAGAACTCTTCTACTGGGATCTTTAATTTGAGGGTAAAAACAATTAAACAAATAAAAATTGGTGTGTTTGTCACAGTTAGCTAAATAAGTAATCTGAACTTTTATCTAGGTGTAAATCTAAGGTTGCTGAAGAGGCGTGATTGCTGTGCAGGACTGATTACTTGTAGAAATTTCTAGAAAGATGGGGGAGAGGCTTATCTACAAGTAAATTAGATTTAAACACTGGCTTAGAAAGATTCTGTCAGAGGCTTGGCAGAGGACACCAGAAGGAAGAAGTGATGTCTGGCTGAACATCCCTACTGGGAACTAAAGAAGTAGAACTGTTCTAATGGGATCTTAATTTTGGTAAAAAACAATAAAAAAAATTAGTGTGTTTGTCTCAGTTAGCTAAGAGGTTATATGAACAGTTATCTAGGTGTAAATGTCAAGTGGCTGAAGGGGCTTGATTGCTGGCAGTTTAAATTACTTGTAGAAAGATTTAGTAAGTAGGAGATGTAACCTGAAGTAAACTAGATCTAAACACTGCTTTAGAAAGATTTGTCAGAGGATATGCAGAGGACACCTGTAGAACGAGCGTTTGGACACTGGACTTCTACTTGGACCTTTAATTTTGGATAAAAGTAAAAAAAAAAAAAGTGTTTCTGCAGTTAGCAAAATAGGTTATCTTAAAAGTTATCTCAGTGTATATCTCAGGTGGATGAAAGGTCTTGATTGCTGTGCAGTTTAAATTTCTTGGTGAAAGATCTAGTAACTGGGGGAGTGGCTTAGCTAGAAGGAAACTAGATCTGAACTCTGCCTTAGAAAGATTCTGTCACAGGCTTGGCATAGGAAACCATTTGGAAGGAGTGCTGTGTGACAGGACCACTCTATTGGCACTATAGAAGTAGAACTCTTCTTCTGGGACCTTTAATATAGCGTAAAAAAACAAGCTAACAAAAAAATTACTGTGTTAGTCACATTTAGCTAAAGTGCTTATAGGAACAGTTATCGAGGTATAAATCTCAGGTGGCTGAAGTGGCTTGCTTGCTGAGCAATTTAAAATAATTGAAGAAAGATCTATTAAGTGGGTTGGGCTTAGCTAGAAGGAAATAGATCTCTACACTGAATTAGAAAGATTCTGTAAGAGGCTTTGCTGAGGACACCAGTAGGAAGGAGTGCTGTGTGACTGGACTTCTCTACTTGGACAAAAGAAGTAGAACTCTTCTACTGGGACCTTTAATTTAGGGTAAAAAAAATGATTAAACAAAGAAAATTTGGTGTGTTTGTCACAATTAGCTAAATAAGTTATCTGAACTTTTATCTAGGTGTAAATCTAAGGTTGCTGAAGAGGCATGATTGCTGTGCAGGACTAATTACTTGTAGAAAGTTCTATAAAGAAGGGGGAGTGGCTTATCTACAAGTAAATTAGATTTAAACACTGGCTTAGAAAGATTCTGTCAGAGGCTTGGCAGAGGACACCAGAAGGAAGAAGTGATGTCTGGCTGAACGTCCCTACTGGGACTAAAGAAGTAGAACTGTTCTACTGCGACCTTTAATTCTGTGTAAAAAAACAATCAAAAAAAATTAGTGTGTTTGTCTCAGTTAGCTAAAGAGGTTATCTGAACAGTTATCTAGGTGTAAATCTCAAGTGGATGAAGGGGCTTGATTGAGCTGCAGTTTAAAATATTTGTAGAAAGGTCTAGTAAGTAGGGGTAGTGGCTTAGCTACAAGGAAACTAGAACTAAACACTGCCTTAGAAAGATTCTGTTGGAGGATTGGCAGAGGACACCAGTAAGGAGGAGTGCTGTCTGATGGGACTTCTCTACTGGGACAAACAAGTAAAACTCTTTTACAGGGACATTTAATTTAGGGTAAAAAACAAGCACAAAAAATTAAGGAAACTAGATCTAAACACTGCCTTAGAAAGATTCTGTCAGAGGCTTTGCTGAGGACACCATAGGGAAGGAGTCCTGTGTGACTGGACTTCTACTGGGACTAAAGAAGTAGAACTCTTCTACTGGGACCTTTAATTTAGGGTAAAAAAACTAAACAAATAAAAATTGGTGTGTTTGTCACAGTTAGCTAAATAAGTTATCTGAACTTTTATCTAGGTGAAAATCGAAAGTTGCTGAAGAGGTGTGATTGCTGTGCAGGACTAATTACTTGTAGAAAGTTCTAGAAAGAAAGGGGAGTGGCTTATCTACAAGTAAATTAGATTTAAACACTGGCTTAGAAAGATTCTGTCAGAGGCTAGGCAGAGGACACCAAAAGGAAGAAGTGATGTCCGCTGAACGTCCCTACTGGGACTAAAGAAGAAGAACTTTCTACTGGGACCATTAATTTGGGTGAAAAACAATCAAAAAAATTTGTATGTTTGTCTCAGTTAAGCTAAAGAGGTTATATGAACAGTTATCTAGGTGTAAATGTCAAGTGGCTGAAGGCTTGATTGATCTGCAGTTTAGCATACTTGAAGGAAGGTCTAGTGAATAGGGGAAGTGGCTTAGCTAGAAGGAAACTAGATCTAAACAACTGCTTAGAAAGACTCAGTCGGAGGCTTGGCAGAGGACACCATTAGGAAGGAGTGCTGTGTGACTGGACTTCACTACTGGGACAAACAAGTAGAACTCTTCTACTGGGAACTTTAATTTAGGGTAAAAGTAGACAAACACAAAAAATTAGTGTGTTTGTCTCAGTTAGCTAAAGTGGTTATCTGAACACTTATCTAAGTGTAAATCTAAGGTGGCTGAAGGGGCTTGATTACTGGCAGTTTAAATTACTTGTAGAAAGATTTAGTAAGTAGGGAGAGTGGCTTAGCTAGAAGGAAACTAGATCTAAACACTGCTTTAGAAAGATTCTGTTAGAGGATTTGCAGAGGACACCTGTAGGAATGAGTGTTGTGTGACTGGACTTCCTACTTGGACCTTTAATTTTGATAAAAGACAAAAAATTTGTGTGTTTCTCTCAGTTAGCTAAAGAGGTTATCTTAACCGTTATCTATGTGTATATCTCAGGTGGATGAAAGGTCTTGATTGCTGTGCAGTTTAAATTACTTGTTGAAAGATCTAGTAACTCTGGGAGTGGCTTAGCTAGAAGGAAACTAGATCTAAACTCTGCCTTAGAAAGATTCTGTCACAGGCTTGGCATAGGACACCAGTTGGAAGGAGTGCTGTGTGACTGGACTACTCTACTGGCACTGTAGAAGTAGAACTCTTCTTCTGGGACCTTTAATTTAGTGTAAAAAAACAAGCTAACAAAAAAAAATCAGTGTGTTAGTCACAGTTAGCTAAAGTGGTTATAGAAACAGTTATCTAGGTATAAATCTCAGGTGGCTGAAGTGGTTTGATTTCTGAGCAATTTAAATTACTTGTAGAAAGATCTATTAAGTGGGTGGTTTAGCTAGAAGGAACCAGATCTTTACTGCCTTAGAAAGATTCTGTCAGAGGCTTTGCAGAGGACACCATTGGGAAGGAGGCTGTGGACTGGACTTTCTACTGGGACTGAAGAGGTAGAACTCTTCTACTGGGTCCCTTAATTTAGGTTGAAAAAACTCAAAAAATTAGCGTGTCTCTTTAGTTAGCTAAAGAGGTTATCTGAACAGTTATCAAGGTGTAAATCTAAGGTGGCTGAAGAGAATTCATTGCTGTGCAGTTAAAATTAGTTGTAGAAAGATCTAGAAAGAAGGGGGAGGCTTAGCTAGATGGAAACTAAACACTGGCTTAGAAAGATTCTGTCACAGGCTTGGCAGAGGACACCAGAAGGAAGAAGAGATGTCTGACTGAACGTCCCTACTGGGACTAAAGAAGTAGAACTGTTCTACTGGGACCATTAATTTTGGTTAAAAAAAAATCAGAAAAAATGAGTGTTTGTCTCAGTTAGCTAAAGTGGTTATATGAACAGTTATCTAGGTGTAAATGTCAAGTGGCTGAAGGGGCTTGATTGATCTGCAGTTTAACATACTTGAAGGAAGGTCTAGTAAATAGGGGAAGTGGCTAGCTAGAAGGAAAACTAGATCTAAACAACTGCTTAGAAAGATTCCAAGAGGCTTGGCAGAGGACACCAATAGAGGGTGCAGAGTGACTGACTCTCTACTGGGACAAACAAGTAGAACTCTTTACAGGGACATTTAATTTAGGGTAAAAAACAAACACAAAAATAAGTGTGTATGTCTCAAGTTAGCTAAAGTGGTTATCTGAACACTTATCTAAGTGTAAATCTCAGGCTGCTGAAGGGCTTGATTTCTGGCAGTTTAAATTACTTGTAGAAAGATTTATTAAGTAAGGGTGTGGCTTAGCTAGAAGGAAACTAGATCTAAACACTGCTTTAGAAAAATTCTGTCAGAGGATTTGCAGAGGACACCTGTAGGAATGAGTGTTGTGTGACTGGACTTCTCTACTTGGACCTTTCATTTTGGATAAAAGACAAAAAATTAATGTGCTTCTCTCAGTTAGCTAAAGAGGTTATCTTAACAGTTATCTAGGTGTATATCTCCGGTGGATGAAAGGTCTTGATTGCTGTGCAGTTTAAATGACTTGTTGAAAGATCTAGTAACTCGGGGAGTGGCTTAGCTAGAAGGAAACTAGATCTGAACTCTGCCTTAGAAAGATTCTGTCACAGGCTTGGCATCGGACACCAGTTGGAAGGAGTGCTGTGTGACTGGACTACTCTACTGTCACTATAGAAGTAGAACACTTCTTCTGGGACTTTTAATCAAGGGTAAAAAACAAGCTAACAGAAAAAATCAGTGTGTTAGTCACAGTTAGCTAAAGTGGTTATAGAAACAGTTATCAAGGTATAAATCTCAGGTGGCTGAAGTGGCTTGATAGCTGAGCAATTTAAATTACTTGTAGAAGATCTAGTAATGGGGTGGGTTTAGCTAGAAGGAACTAGATCTTTACCCTGCCTTAGAAAGATTCTGTCAGAGGCTTTGCAAGAGGACACCAGTAGGAAGGAGTGCTGTGTGACTGGACTTCTCTACTGGGACTGAAGAAGTAGAACTCTTCTACTGGGTCCCTTAATTAGGGTGAAAAACTTAAAAATTAGCGTGTCTGTTTTAGTTAGCTAAAGAGGTTATCTGAACAGTTATCAATGTGTAAATCTCAGGTGGCTGAAGAGGCTTGATTGCTGTGCAGTTAAAATTACTTGTAGAAAGATCTAAAAAGTAGGGGGAGGCTGAGCTAGAAGGAAACTAAACACTGGCTTAGAAAGATTCTGTCACAGGCTTGGCAGAGGACCCAAGAAGGAAGGACTGCTGTGTGACTGAACTTCTCTACTAGGACTAAAGAAGTATAACTCTCCTACTAGGACCTTTAATTTGGGGTAAAAAAACAATCAGACAAAAAGAATAGTGTGTTTGTCTCAATTAGCTAAAGAGGTTATCTGAATAGTTATCTAGGTGTAAGTCTTAAGTGGCTGAAGGGCTTGATTGATCTGCAGTTTAAAATATTTGTAGAAAGGTCTAAGTAAGTAGGGGTAGTGGCTTAGCTACAAGGAAACTAGAACTAAACACTGCCTTAGAAACATTCTGTTGGAGTGCTGTCTGACTGGACTTCTCTACTGGGACAAACAAGTAAAACTCTTTTACTGGGACATTTAATTAAGGGTAAAAAAACAAACACAAAAAATTGGTGTGTTTGTCTAAGTCAAAAGATAACTAAAGTAATTATCTGAACAGTTATCTAAGTGTAAATCTCAGGTGGCAGAAGAGGATTGATTGCTGTGCAGTTTAAATTACTTGTAGAAAGATTTAGTAAGAAGGGGGAGCGGCTTAGCTAGAAGGAAACTGGATCTAAACACTGCCTTAGAAAGATTCTGTCAGAGGCTTTGCTGAGGACACCAGTAGAAAGCAGTGCTGTGTGACTGGACTTCTCTACTGGGACTAAAGAAGTAGAACTCTTCTACTGGGATCTTTAATTTAGGGTAAAAACAATTAAACAAATAAAAATTGGTGTGTTTGTCACAGTTAGCTAAATAAGTAATCTGAACTTTATCTAGGTGTAAATCTAAGGTTGCTGAAGAGGGTGATTGCTGTGCAGGACTGATTACTTGTAGAAATTTCTAGAAAGATGGGGGAGAGGCTTATCTACAAGTAAATTAGATTTAAACACTGGCTTAGAAAGATTCTGTCAGAGGCTTGGCAGAGGACACCAGAAGGAAGAAGTGATGTCTGGCTGAACGTCCCTACTGGGACTAAAGAAGTAGAACTGTTCTAATGGGATCTTTAATTTTTGGTAAAAAAACAATAAAAAAAAATTAGTGTGTTTGTCTCAGTTAGCTAAAGAGGTTATATGAACAGTTATCTAGGTGTAAATGTCAAGTGGCTGAAGGGGCTTGATTGCTGGCAGTTTAAATTACTTGTAGAAAGATTTAGTAAGTAGGGGGAGTGGCTTAGCCAGAAGTAAACTAGATCTAAACACTGATTTAGAAAGATTCTGTCAGAGGATATGCAGAGGACACCTGTAGGAACGAGCGTTTGACACTGGACTTCTACTTGGACCTTTAATTTTGGATAAAAGTAAAAAAAAAAGTGTGTTTCTCGAGTTAGCAAAATAGGTTATCTTAAAAGTTATCTCAGTGTATATCTCAGGTGGATGAAAGGTCTTGATTGCTGTGCAGTTTAAATTTCTTGGTGAAAGATCTAGTAACTGGGGAGTGGCTTAGCTAGAAGGAAACTAGATCTGAACTCTGCCTTCGAAAGATTCTGTCTGGGCTTGCATAGGAAACCATTTGAAGGAGTGCTGTGACAGGACCACTCTATTGGCACTATAGAAGTAGAACTCTTCTTCTGGGACCTTTACTATAGCGTAAAAACAAGCTAACAAAAATTACTGTGTTAGTCACATTTAGCTAAAGTGCTTATAGGAACAGTTATCGAGGTATAAACTTGGGTGGCTGAAGTGGCTTGCTTGTTGAGCAATTTAAAATAATTGAAGAAAGATCTATTAAGTGGGTTGGGCTTAGCTAGAAGGAAATAGATCTCTACACTGAATTAGAAAGATTCTGTAAGAGGCTTTGCTGAGGACACCAGTAGGAAGGAGTGCTGTGTGACTGGACTTCTACTTGGACAAAAGAAGTAGAACTCTTCTACTGGGACCTTTAATTTAGAGGTAAAAAATGATTAAACAAAGAACATTTGGTGTGTTTGTCACAATTAGCTAAATAAGTTATCTGAACTTTTATCTAGGTGTAAATCTAAGGTTGCTGAAGAGGCATGATTGCTGTGCAGGACTAATTACTTGTAGAAAGTTCTATAAAGAAGGGGGAGTGGCTTATCTACAAGTAAATTAGATTTAAACACTGGCTTAGAAAGATTCTGTCAGAGGCTTGGCAGAGGACACCAGAAGGAAGAAGTGATGTCTGGCTGAACGTCCCTACTGGGACTAAAGAAGTAGAACTGTTCTACTGCGACCTTTAATTCTGGGTAAAAAAACAATCAAAAAAAATTAGTGTGTTTGTCTCAGTTAGCTAAAGAGGTTATCTGAACAGTTATCTAGGTGTAAATCTCGAGTGGATGAAGGGGCTTGATTGAGCTGCAGTTTAAAATATTTGTAGAAAGGTCTAGTAAGTAGGGGTAGTGGCTTAGCTACAAGGAAACTAGAACTAAACACTGCCTTAGAAAGATTCTGTTGGAGGATTGGCAGAGGACACCAGTAAGGAGGAGTGCTGTCTGATGGGACTTCTACTGGGACAAACAAGTAAAACTCTTTACAGGACATTTAATTTAGGGTAAAAAACAAGCACAAAAAATTAAGGAAACTAGATCTAAACACTGCCTTAGAAAGATTCTGTCAGAGGCTTTGCTGAGGACACCAGTAGGAAGGAGTCCTGTGTGACTGGACTTCTCTACTGGGACTAAAGAAGTAGAACTCTTCTACTGGGACCTTTAATTTAGGGTAAAAAAACTAAACAAATAAAAATTGGTGTGTTTGTCACAGTTAGCTAAATAAGTTATCTGAACTTTTATCTAGGTGAAAATCGAAAGTTGCTGAAGAGGTGTGATTGCTGTGCAGGACTAATTACTTGTAGAAAGTTCTAGAAAGAAAGGGGAGTGGCTTATCTACAAGTAAATTAGATTTAAACACTGGCTTAGAAAGATTCTGTCAGAGGCTAGGCAGAGGACACCAAAAGGAAGAAGTGATGTCCGGCTGAACGTCCCTACTGGGACTAAAGAAGAAGAACTTTTCTACTGGGACCATTAATTTTGGGTGAAAAAACAATCAAAAAAAATTTGTATGTTTGTCTCAGTTAGCTAAAGAGGTTATATGAACAGTTATCTAGGTGTAAATGTCAAGTGGCTGAAGGCTTGATTGATCTGCAGTTTAGCATACTTGAAGGAAGGTCTAGTGAATAGGGAAGTGGCTTAGCTAGAAGGAAACTAGATCTAAACAACTGCTTAGAAAGACTCAGTCGGAGGCTTGGCAGAGGACACCATTAGGAAGGAGTGCTGTGTGACTGGACTTCACTACTGGGACAAACAAGTAGAACTCTTCTACTGGGAACTTTAATTTAGGGTAAAAGTAGACAAACACAAAAAATTAGTGTGTTTGTCTCAGTTAGCTAAAGTGGTTATCTGAACACTTATCTAAGTGTAAATCTAAGGTGGCTGAAGGGGCTTGATTACTGGCAGTTTAAATTACTTGTAGAAAGATTTAGTAAGTAGGGAGAGTGGCTTAGCTAGAAGGAAACTAGATCTAAACACTGCTTTAGAAAGATTCTGTTAGAGGATTTGCAGAGGACACCTGTAGGAATGAGTGTTGTGTGACTGGACTTCCCTACTTGGACCTTTAATTTTGGATAAAAAGACAAAAAAAAAATTTGTGTGTTTCTCTCAGTTAGCTAAAGAGGTTATCTTAACCGTTATCTATGTGTATATCTCAGGTGGATGAAAGGTCTTGATTGCTGTGCAGTTTAAATTACTTGTTGAAAGATCTAGTAACTCTGGGAGTGGCTTAGCTAGAAGGAAACTAGATCTAAACTCTGCCTTAGAAAGATTCTGTCACAGGCTTGGCATAGGACACCAGTTGGAAGGAGTGCTGTGTGACTGGACTACTCTACTGGCACTGTAGAAGTAGAACTCTTCTTCTGGGACCTTTAATTTAGGGTAAAAAAACAAGCTAACAAAAAAATCAGTGTGTTAGTCACAGTTAGCTAAAGTGGTTATAGAAACAGTTATCTAGGTATAAATCTCAGGTGGCTGAAGTGGCTTGATTTCTGAGCAATTTAAATTACTTGTAGAAAGATCTATTAAGTGGGGTGGGTTTAGCTAGAAGGAACCAGATCTTTACTCTGCCTTAGAAAGATTCTGTCAGAGGCTTTGCAGAGGACACCATTGGGAAGGAGGGCTGTGTGACTGGACTTCTCTACTGGGACTGAAGAGGTAGAACTCTTCTACTGGGTCCCTTAATTTAGGTTGAAAAAAACTCAAAAAAATTAGCGTGTCTCTTTTAGTTAGCTAAAGAGGTTATCTGAACAGTTATCAAGGTGTAAATCTAAGGTGGCTGAAGAGAATTCATTGCTGTGCAGTTAAAATTAGTTGTAGAAAGATCTAGAAAGTAGGGGGAGGCTTAGCTAGATGGAAACTAAACACTGGCTTAGAAAGATTCTGTCACAGGCTTGGCAGAGGACACCAGAAGGAAGAAGTGATGTCTGGCTGAACGTCCCTACTGGGACTAAAGAAGTATAACTGTTCTACTGGAACCTTTAATTTTGGGTAAAAAAAAATCAAAAAAAATTAGTGTGTTTGTCTCAGTTAGCTAAAGAGGCTATATGAACAGTTATCTAGGTGTAAATGTCAAGTGGCTGAAGGGGCTTGATTGATCTGCAGTTTAACATACTGGAAGGAAGGTCTAGTAAATAGGGGAAGTGTCTTAGCTAGAAGGAAACTAGATCTAAACAACTGCTTGGAAAGATTCTGTCGGAGGATTGGCAGAGGACACCATTAGGAAGGTGTGCTGAGTGACTGGACTTCTCTACTGGAGCAAACAAGTAGAACTCTTCTACAGGGACCTTTAATTTTGAGTAAAAATAGACAAACACAAAAAATTAGTGAGTTTGTCTCAGTTAGCTAAAGTGGTTATTTGAACAGTTATCTAAGTGTAAATCTCAGGTGGCTGAAGGGGCTTGATTGCTGGCAGTTTAAATTATATGTAGAAAGATTTAGTAAGTAGGGGGAGTGGCTTAGCTAGAAGGAAACTAGATCTAAACACTGCTTTAGAAAGATTCTGTCAGAGGATTTGCAGAGGACACCTGTAGAATGAGGTTGTGTGACTGGACTTCTCTACTTGGACCTTTCATTTTGGATAAAAAGACAAAAAAATTAGTGTGTTTGTCTCAGTTAGCTAAAGTGGTTATCTGAACAGTTATCTAGGTGTAAATCCCAAGTGGCTGAAGCGGCTTGATTGATCTGCAGTTTAAAACACTTGTAGAAAGGTCTAGTAAATAGGGGTAGTGTCTTAGCTACAAGGAAACAAGAACTAAACACTGCCATAGAAAGATTCTGGTGGGAGGATTGGCAGAGGATATCAGTAAGGAAGAGTGCTGTCTGACTGGACCTCTCTACAGGGACAAACAAGTAGAACTCTTTTACAGGGACATTTAATTTAGGGTAAAAAAAAAAGAAACACAAAAAATTGGTGTTTGTCTAAGTTAGCTAAAGTAGTTATCTGAATAGTTATCTAAGTGTAAATCTCAGGTGGCAGCAGAGGATTGATTGCTGTGCAGTTTAAATTACTTGTAGAAAGATTTAGTAGGAAGGGGGAGCGGCTTAGCTAGAAGGAAACTAGATCTAAGCACGTCCATAGAAAGATTCTGTCAGAGGCTTTGCTGAGGACACCAGTAGGAAGGAGTGCTGTGTGACTGGACTTCTCTACTGGGACTAAAGTAGTAGAACTCTTCTACTGGGACCTTTAATTAAGGGTAAAAAAATGATTAAACCAACAAAAATTGGTGTGTTTGTCACAGTTAGCTAAAGAGGTTATCTGAACAGTTATCTAGGTGTAAATGTCAAGTGGCTGAATGGGCTTGATTGATCTACAATTTAACATACTGGAAATAAGGTCTAGTAAATAGGGGAAGTGGCTTAGCTAGAAGGAAACTAGATCTAAACAACAGCGTAGAAAATTCTGTCGGAGGCTTGGCAGAGGACACCATTAGGAAGGAGTGCTGTGTGACTGGACTTCTCTACTGGAGCAAACAAGTAGAACTCTTCTACAGGGACCTTTAATTTTGGTTAAAAATAGACAAACACATAAAGTTAGTGAGTTTGTCTCAGTTAGCTAAAGTGGTTATCTGAACAGTTATCTAAGTGTAAATCTCAGGTGGCTGAAAGGGCTTGATTGCTGGCAGTTTAAAGTACTTGTAGAAAGATTTAGTAAGTAGGGGGAGAAGCTTAGCTAGAAGGAAACTAGATCTAAACACTGCTTTAGAAAGATTCTGTCAAAGGATTAGCAGTGGACACCTGTAGGAACGAGTGTTGTGTGACTGGACTTCTCTACTTGGACCTTTCATTTTGGATAAAAAGACAAAAAAAAAATAGTCTGTTTCTCTCAGTTAGCTAAAGAGGTTATCTTAACAGTTATCTAGATGTATATCTCAGGTGGATGAAAGGTCTTGATTGCTGTGCAGTTTAAATTACTTTTTGAAAGATCTAGTAACTGGTGGAGTGGCTTAGCTAGAAGGAAAATAGATCTAAACTCTGCCTTAGAAAGATTCTGTCACAGGCTTAGCATAGGACACCAGTTGGAAGGAGTGCTGTGTGACTGGACTACTCTACTTGCACTATAGAAGTAGAACTCTTCTTCTGGAACCTTTAATTTAGGGAAAAAAAAACAAGCTAACAAAAAAAATCAGTGTGTTAGTCACAGTTAGCTAAAGTGGTTATAGGAACAGTTATCGAGGTATAAATCTCACGTGGCTGAAGTGGCTTGTTTGCTGAGCAATTTAAATTAATTGAAGAAAGATCTAGTAAGTGGGGTAGGCTTAGCTAGAAGGAACTAGATCTTTACACTGCCTTAGAAAGATTCTGTGTCAGAGGTTTAGCAGAGGACCAGTAGCAGGAAGGAGCTGTGTGACTGGACTTCTCCACTGGTACTGAAGAAGTAGAACTCTTCTACTGGGTCCCTTAATTTAGGGTGAAAAAAAACTTAAAAAAAATGAGTGTGTCTCTTTCAGTTTGCTAAAAAGGTTATCTGAACAGTTATCAAGGTATAAATCTCAGGTGGCTGAAGAGGCTTGAATACTGTGCAGTTAAAATTACTTGTAGAAAGATCAAGAAAGTACGGGGTGGCTTAGCTAGAAGGAAACTAAACACTGGCTAAGAAAGATTCTGTGACAGGCATGGCAGAGGACACCAGAAGGAAGGAGTGCTGTGCGACTGAACTTCTCTACTGGGACTAAAGAAGTAGAACTCTCCTACTGGGACCTTTAATTTAGGGTAAAAAAAGAATCAAACAAAAAGAATAGTGTGTTTGTCTCAGTAAGCTAAAGTGGTTATCTGAACAGTTATCTAGGTGTAAATCTCAAGTGGCTGAAGCGGCTTGATTGATCTGCAGTTTAAAATACTTGTAGAAAGGTCTAGCAAATAGGGGTAGTGGCTTAGCAACAAGGAAACTAGAACTAAACACTGCCTTAGAAAGATTCTGTCACAGGCTTGGCAGAGGACACCAGAAGGAAGGAGTGCTGTGTGACTGAACTTCTCTACTGGGACTAAAGAAGTAGAACTCTACTACTGGGACCTTAATTTAGGGTAAAAAAATGATTAAACCGACAAACATAGGAGTGTTTGTCACAGTTAGCTAAATAAGTTATCTGAACTTTTAACTAGGTGTAAATCTAAGGTGGATGAAGAGGCTTGATTGCAGTGCACCACTAATTACTTGTAGAAAGATCTAGAAAGAAGGGGGAGTGGCTTATCTACAAGTAAATTAGATTTAAACACTGGCTTAGAAAGATTCTGTCAGAGGCTTGGCAGAGGACACCAGAAGGAAGAAAAGATGTCTGACTGAACGTCCCTACTGGGACTAAAGAAGTAGAACTGTTCGACTGGGACCTTTGATTTTGGGTAAAAAAAAACAATAAAAAAAAATTAGTGTGTTTGTCTCAGTTAGCTAAAGAGGTTATATGAACAGTTATCTAGGTGTACATGTCAAGTGGCTGAAGGGGCTTGATTGATCTGCAGTTTAACATACTTGAAGAAAGGTCTAGTAAAAAGGGGAAGTGGCTTAGCTTGATGGAATTAGATCTAAAGAACTGCTTAGAAAGATTCTGTAAGAGGCTTGGCAGAGGACACCATTAGGAAGGAGTGCTGTGTGACTGGACTTCTCTACTGGGACAAACAAGTAGAGCACTTCTACTGGGAACTTTAATTTAGGTTAAAAATAGACAAACACAAAAAATTAGTGAGTTTGTCATAGTTAGCTAAAGAGGTTATTTGAACAGTTATCTAAGTGTAAATCTCAGGTGGCTGAAGGGGCTTGATTGCTGGCAGTTTAAATTACTTGTAGGAAGATTTAGTAAGTAGGGGGAGTGGCTTAGCTAGAAGGAAACTAGATCTAAACACTGCTTTAGAAAGATTCTGTCAGAGGACTTGCAGAGGGCACCTGTAGGAACGAGTGTTGTGTGACTGGACTTCTCTCCTTGGACCTTTCATTTTGGATAAAAAGACAAAAAAAATTAGTGTGTTTCTCCCAGTTAGCTGAAGAGGTTATCTTAACTGTTATCTAGGTGTATATCTCAGGTGGATGAAAGGTCTTGATTGCTGTGCAGTTTAAATTACTTGTTGAAAGATCTAGTAACTGGAGGAGTGGCTTAGCTAGAAGGAAACTAGATCTGAACTCTGCCTTAGAAAGTTTCTGTCACAGGCTTGGCATAGGATACCAGTTGGAAGGAGTGCTGTGTGACTGGACTACTCTACTGGCACTATAGAAGTAGAACTCTTCTTCTGAAACCTTTAATTTAGGGTAAAAAAGGAAGCTAAGAAAAAAAATCAGTGTGTTAGTCACAGTTAGCTAAAGTGGATATAGGAACAGTTATCAAGGTATAAATCTCAGGTGGCTGAAGTGGCTTGTGTGCTGAGCAATTTAAATTAATTGAAGAAAGATCTAGTAAGTGGGGGGGGGCTTAGCTAGAAGGAACTAGATCTTTACACTGCCTTAGAAAGATTCTGTCAGAGACTTTGCAGAGGACACCAGTAGGAAGGAGTGCTGTGTGACTGGACTTCTGTACTGGGACTGAAGAAGTAGAACTTTTCTACTGGGTCCCTTAATTTAGGGTGAAAAGAACTTAAAAATAATTAGTGTGTCTCTTTTAGATAGCTAAAGCGGTTATCTGAACAGTTATCAAGGTATAAATCTCAGGTGGCTGAAGAGGCTTGAATGCTGTGCAGTTTACATTACTTGTAGAAAGCTCTAGAAAGTAGGGGGAGGCTTGGCTAGAAGGAAACTAAACGCTGGCTTAGAAAGATTCTGTCACAGGCTTGGCAGAGGACACCAGAAGGAAGGAGTGCTGTGCGACTGAACTTCTCTACTGGGACTAAAGAAGTAGAACTCTCCTACTGGGACCTTTAATTTGGAGTAAAAAAAAATCAAACAAAAAGAATAGTGTATTTGTCTCAGTTAGCTAAAGAGGTTATCTGAACAGTTATCTAGGCATAAGTCTCAAGTGGCTGAAGGGACTTGATTGATCTGCAGCTTAAAATATTTGTAGAAAGGTCTAGTAAGTAGGGGTAGTGGCTTAGCTACAAGGAAACTAGAACTAAAAACTGCCGTAGAAAGATTCTGTTAGAGGATTGGCAGAGGACACCAGTAAGGAGGAGTGCTGTCTGACTGGACCTCTCTACTGGGACAAACAAGTAGAACTCTTTTACAGGGACAGTTAATTTAGGGTAAAAAATTCAAACACAAAAAATTAGTGTGTTTGTCTAAGTTAGCTAAAGTAGTAATATGAACAGTTATCTAAGTGTAAATCTCAGGTGGCAGAAGAGGATTGATTGCTGTGCAGTTTAAATTACTTGTAGAAAGATTTAGTAAGAAAGGGGAGTGGCTTAGCTAGAAGGAAACTAGATCTAAACACTGCCTTAGAAAGATTTTGTCAGAGGCTTTGCTGAGGACACCAGAAGGAAGGAGTGCTGTGTGACTGGACTTCTATACTGGGACTAAAGAAGTAGAACTCTTCTACAGGGACCTTTAATTTTGGGTAAAAAAATGATTAAACTAATAAAAATTGGAGTGTTTGTCACAGTTAGCTAAATAAGTTAACTGAACTTTTATCTAGGTGTAAATCTAAGGTTGCTGAAGAGGCGTGATTGCTGTGCAGGACTAATTACTTGTAGAAAGTTCAAGAAAGAAGGGGGAGTGGCTTATCTACAAGTAAATTAGATTAAAACACTGGCTTAGAAAGATTCTGTCAGAGGCTTCGCAGAGGACACCAGAAGGAGGAAGTGATGTCTGGCTGAACGTCCCTACAGGGACTAAAGAAGTAGAACTGTTCTATTGGGACCTTTAATTTTGGGTAAAAAACAATCATAAAAAATTAGAGTGTTTGTCTCAGTTAGCTAAAGAGGTTATATGAACAGTTAGCTCGGTGAAAATGTCAAGTGGCTGAAGGGGCTTGATTGATCAGCAGTTTATAATACTTGAAGGAAGGTCTAGTAAACAGGGGAAGTGGCTTAGCTAGAAGGAAACTAGAACTAAACACTGCCTTAGAAAGATTCTGTTGGAGGATTGGCAGAGGACCCCAGTAAGGAGGAGTGCTGTCTGACTGGACTTCTCTACTGGGACAAACAAGTAGAACTCTTTTACAGAGACATTTAATTAAGGGTAAAAAAACAAACACAAAAAATTAGTGTGTTTGTCTAAGTTAGTTAAAGTAGTTATCTGAATAGTTATCTAAGTGTAAATCTCAGGTAGCAGAAGTGGATTCATTGCTGTGCAGTTTAAATTACTTGCAGAATGATTTAGTAAGAAGGGGGAGCAGCTCAGCTAGAAGGAAATTAGATCTAAACACTGCCATAGAAAGATTCTGTCAGAGGCTTTGCTGAGGACACCAGTAGGAAGGAGTGCTGTGTGACTGGACTTCTCTACTGGGACTAAAGTAGTAGAACTCTTCTACTGGGATCATTAATTTAGTGTAAAAAAATTATTAAACCAACAATAATTGGTGTGTTTGTCACAGTTAGCTAAATAAGTTATCTGATCTTTTATCTAGGTATAAATCTAAGGTGGCTGAAGAGGCTTGATTGCTGAAAGATCTAGAAAGAAGGGGGAGTAGCTTATCTACATGTAAATTAGATTTAAACACTGGCTTAGAAAGATTCTGTCACAGGCTTGGCAGAGGACACCAGAAGGAAGAAGAGATGTCTGACTGAATGTCCCTACTGGGAATAAAGAAGTAGAACTGTTCTACTGGGACCTTTAATTTTGGGTAAAAAAACAATCAAAAAAAAATTAGTGTGTTTGTCTCAGTTAGCCAAAGAGGTTATATGAACAGTTATCTAGGTGTAAATGTCAAGTGGCTGAAGGGGCTTGATTGATCTGCAGTTTAAAATACTTGTAGAAAGGTCTAGTAAGTAGGGATAGTGGCTTAGCTGGAAGGAAACTAGATCTAAACAACTGCTTAGAAAGATTCTGTAAGAGGACTTGGCAGAGGACACCATTAGAAGGAGTGCTGTCGACTGGACTTATCTACTGGGACAAACAAGTAGAACTCTTCTGCTGGGACCTTCAATTTGGGGCAAAAATAGACAAACACAAAAAATCAGTGTGTTTGTCTCAGTTAACTAAGTGGTTATCTGACACCTCATTCATGTAAACTTAGTGGTTGAAGGGCTTGATTGCTGGCAGTTTAAATTACTTGTAGAAAGATTTAGTAAGTAGGGGTGTGGCTTAGCCAGAAGGAGCCAGATCTAAACACTGCTTCAGAAAGATTCTGTCAGAGAATTTGCAGAGGACACCTGTAGGAACAGTGTTGTGACTGGACTTCTCTACTTGGACCTTTAATTTTGGATAAAAGACAAAAAATTAGTGTGTTTCTCTCAGTTAGCTAAAAGAGTTTATCTTAACAGTTATCTATGTGTATATCTCAGGAGGATGAAAGGTCTTGATTATTGTGCAGTTTAAATTACTTGTTGAAAGATCTAGTAACTTCTAAGCGGGAGCGGCTTAGCTAAGGAAACTAGATCTAAACTCTGCCTTAGAAAGATTCTGTCACAGGCCTGGCATAGGACACCAGTTGGAAGGGGTGCTGTGTGACTGGACAACTCTACTGGCACTATAGAAGTAGAACTCTTCTTCTGGGACCTTCAATTAAGGGTAAAAAAAACAAGCTAACACAAAAAATCAGTGTGTTAGTCACAGTTAGATAAAGTGGTTATAGGAACAGTTATCTAGTTATAAATCTCAGGTGGCTGAAGTGGCTTGATTGCTGTACAATTTAAATTACTTGTAGAAAGATCTAGTAAGTGGGGTGGGTTTAGCTGAAGGAACTAGATCTTTACCTGCCTTAGAAAGATTCCTGTCAGACGGTTGGTAGAGGACAACAGTAGCAGAAGGGAGTGCTGTGTGACTGGACTTCTACTGGGACTGAAGAAGTAGAACTCTTCTACTGGGTCCCTTAATTTAAGGTGAATAAAACTTAAAAAATTAGTGTCTTTTAGTTAGTTAACTAGGCTATTTGAACAGTTATCAAGGTGTAAATCTCAGGTGGCTGAAGAAGCTTGATTGCTATGCAGTTAAAATTACTTGTAGAAGGATCTAGAAAGTAGAGGGAGGCTTAGCTAGAAGGAAGATAAACACTGGCTTAGAAAGATTCTGTCACAGGCTTGGCAGAGGACACCAGAATGAAGGAGTGCTGTGTGACTGAACTTCTCAACTGGGACTGAAGTAGTAGAACTCTCCTACTGGGACCTTTAATTTAGGGTAAAAAAAACAATCAAACAAAAAGAATAGTGTGTTTGTCTTAGTTAGCTAAAGAGGTTATCTGAACAGTTATCTAGGTCTAAATCTCAAGTGGCTGAAGGGGCTTGATTGATCTACAGTTTAAAATACTTGTAGAAAGGTGTAGAAAGTAGGGGTAGTGGCTTAGCTACAAGGAAACAAGAACTAAACACTGCCTTAGAAAGATTCTGTTGGAGGATTGGCAGATGACACCAGTAAGGAGGAGAGCTGTCTGACTGGACTTCTCAACTGGGTCAAACCAAGAAGAACTCTTTTACAGGGACATTTAATTTAGGGTAAAAAACAAACACAAAGAATTAGAGTGTTTGTCTAAGTTAGCTAAAGTGTTATCTGAACAGTTATCTAAGTGTAAATCTCAGGTGGCAAAAGAGGATTGATTGCTGTGCAGTTTAAATTACTTGTAGAAAGATTTAGTAAGAAGGGGGAGCGGCTTAGCTAGAAGGAAACTAGATCTAAACACTGCCTTAGATAGATTCTGTCACAGGCTTGGCATAGGACACCAGTTGGAAGCAGTGCTGTGTGACTGGACTACTCTACTGGCACTATAGAAGTAGAACTCTTCTTCTGGGACCTTTAGTTTAGGGAAAAAAAACAAGCTAACAAAAATAATCAGGGTGTTAGTCACAGTTTGCAAAAGTGGTTATAGGAACAGTTATATTGATATAAATCTCAGGTGGCTGAAGGGGCTTGATTGCTGTGCAGTTTAAATTACTTGTAGAAAGATCTAGTAAGTGGGGTGGGTTTAGCTAGAAGGAACTAGATCTTTACTCTGCCTTAGAAAGATTCTGTCAGAGGCTTTGCAGAGGACACCAGTAGGAAGGAGTGCTGTGTGACTGGACCGCTCTACTGGGACTGAAGAAGTAGAACTCTTCTACTGGGTCCTTTAATTTAGGGTGAAAAAACTTAAATAAATTAGTGTGTCTCTTTTAGTTAGCTAAAGAGGTTATCTGAACAGTTATCAAGGTGTAAATCTCAGGTGGCTAAAGAGGCTTGATTGCTGTGCAGTTAAAATTACTTGTAGAAAGATCTAGAAAGTAGGGGGAGTATTAGATAGAAGGAAACTCGATTTAAACAATGGCTTAGAAAGATTCTGTCACAGGCTTGGCAGTGGACACCAGAAGGAAGGAGTGCTGTGTGACTGAACTTCTCTACTGGGACTAAAGAAGTAGAACTCTCCTACTGGGACCTTTAATTTAGGGTAAAAAAACAATCAAACAAAAAGAATAGTGTGTTTGTCTCAGTTAGCTAAAGAGGTTATCTGAACAGTTATCTAGGTGTAAATCTCAAATGGCTGAAGGGCTTCATTGATCTGCAGTTTAAAATACTTGTAGAAAGGTCTAGTAAGTAGGGGTAGTGGCTTAGCTACAAGGAAACTAGAACTAAACACTGCCTTAGAAAGATTCTGTTGGAGGATTGGCAGAGGACACCAGTAAGGAGGAGTGCTGTCTGACTGGACTTCTCTACTGGGACAAACAAGTAGAACTCTTTTACAGGGACATTTAAATTAGGGTAAAAAAACAAACACAAAAAATTAGTGTGTTTGTCTAAGTTAGCTAAAGTAGTTACCTGAACAGTTATCTAAGTGTAAATCTCAGGTGGCAGAAGAGGATTGATTGCTGTGCAGTTTAAATTACTTGTAGAAAGATTTAGTAAGATGGGGGAGCGGCTTTGCTAGAAGGAAAGTAGATCTAAACACTGCCTTAGAAAGATTCTGTCAGAGGCTTTGCTGAGGACACCAGAAGGAAGGAGTGCTGTGTGACTGTACTTTTCTACTGGGACTAAAGAAGTAGAACTCTTCTACTGGGACCTTTAATTTAGGTTAAATAAATGATTAAACAAACAAAAATTGGTGTGTTTGTCACAGTTAGCTAAATAAGTTATCTGAACTTTTATCTAGGTGTAAATCTAAGATGGCTGAAGAGGTATGATTGCTGTACAGGACTAATTACTTGTAGAAAGATCTAGAAAGAAGGGGGAGTAGCTTATCTACAAATAAATTAGATTTAGACACTGACTTAGAAAGATTCTGTCAGAGGCTTGGCAGAGGACACCAGAAGGAAGAAGTGGTGTCTGACTGAATGTCTCAACTGGGAATAAAGAAGTAGAATTGTTCTACTGAGACCTTTAATTTTGGGTAAAAAAACAATAAAAAAAATTAGTGTGTTTGTCTCAGTTAGCTAAAGAGATTATATGAACAGTTATCTAGGTGTAAATGTCAAGTGGCTGAAGGGGCTTGATTGATCTGCAGTTTAATATACTTGAAGGAAGGTCTAGTAAATAGGGGAAGTAGCTTAGCTAGAAGGAAACTAGATCTTAACAACTGCTTAGAAATATTCTGTCAGAGGCTTGGCAGAGGACACCATTAGGAAAGAGCGCTGTGTGACTGCACTTCTCTACTGGGACAAACAAGTAGAACTCATCTACTGGGACCTTTAATTTAGGGCAAAAATAGACAAACACAAAAAAATTAGTGAGTTTAGCTCAGTTAGCTAAAGTGGTTATCTGAACAGTTATCTAAGTGTACATCTCAGGTGGTTGAAGGGGCTTGATTGCTGGCAGTTTAAATTACTTGTAGAAAGATTTAGTAAGTAGGGGTAGTGGCTTAGCTAGAAGGAAACTAGATCTAAGCACTGCTTTAGAAAGATTCTGTCAGAGGATTTGCAGAGGACACCTATAGGAACGAGTGTTGTGACTGGACTTCTCAACTTGGACCTTTAATTTTGGATAAAAAGACAAAAAAAAATTAGTGTGTTTCTCTCAGTTAGTTAAATAGGTTATCTTAAAAGTTATCTAGGTGTATATCTCAGGTGGATGAAAGGTCTTGATTGCTGTGCAGTTTAAATTACTAGTTGAAAGATCTAGTAACTCGGGGAGTGGCTTAGCTGGAAGGATACTAGATCTAAACTCTGCCTTAGAAAGATTATGTCACAGGCTTGGCATAGGACACCAGTTGGAAGGAGTGCTGTGTGACTGGACTACTCTACTGGCACTATAGAAGTAGAACTCTTCTTCTGGGACCTTTAATTTAGGGTAAAAAAACAAGCTAACAAAAAAAATCAGTGTGTTAGTCACAGTTAGCTAAAGTGGCTATAGGAACAGTTATCTAGTTATAAATCTCAGGTGGCTGAAGTGGCTTGATTGCTGTGCAGTTTAAAATACTTGTAGAAAGATCTAGTAAGTGGGATGGGTTTAGCTAGAAGGAACTAGATCTTTACTCTGCCTTAGAAAGATTCTATCAGAGGCTTTGCAGAGGACACCAGTAGGAAGGAGTGCTCTGTGACTGGACTCCTCTACTAGGACTGAAGAAGTAGAACTCTTCTACTGGGTCCTTTAATTTACGGTGAAAAAAAACTTAAAAAAAATTAGAGTGTTTCTTTTAGTTAGCTAAAGAGGTTATCTGAACAGTTATCATTGTGTAAATCTCAGGTGGCTGTAGAGTCTTGATTGCTGTGCAGTTAAAATTACTTGTAGAAAGATCTAGAAAGCAGGGGGAGGCTTAGCTAGAAGGAAACTAGATTTAAACACTGGCTTAGAAAGATTCTGTCACCGGCTTGGCATAGGACACTAGAAGGAAGGAGTGCTGTGTGACTGAACTTCTCTACTGGGACTAAAGAAGTAGAACTCTTCTATTGGGACCTTTAATTTATGGTCAAAAAACAAACTAACAAACAAAAATTGGTGTGTTAGTCTCAGTTAGCTATAGAGAATATCTGAACAGTTATCTAGGTGTAAATCTTAGGAGGCAAAAGGGGCTTAATTGCTGTGCAGTTTAAATTACTTATAGAAAGATCTAGTAAGTAAGGGTAGTGGCTAAGTTAAAAGGAAAGTTGATTTAAACACTGTATTAGTAGGATTCCGTTAGTGGTTTCGCAAAGGACACCAGAAGAAAGGAGTGCTGTGCAACTGGACTTCTCTACTGGGACTGAAGAAGTAGAACTCTTCCACTTGGACCTTTAAATTAGGGTAAAAAACAAATAAGCACAATAAAATTAGTGTGTTTGGCTCAGTTACCTGAAGTGGTTATCTGAACAGTTTTCTAGATGTAGATGTCATGTGGCTGAAGGGGCTTGATCGCTGTGCAGTTTAAATTACTTGTTGAAAGATCTAGTAAGTAGCGGGAGAGGCTTAGCTAGAAGGAAAATAGATCTAAATATTGCCTTAGAAAGATTCTGTCAGAGGCTTGGCAGATGACACCAGTAGGAAGGAGTGCTGTGTGACTGGACTTCTCTACTGGGACTTAAGAAGTAGAGTTTTTTTTCTGAGACCTTTAGTTTAGGGTAAAAAAAATAAACAAACAAACAAACATTATTGTGTGTGTCTCAGTTTCCAATAGTGGTTATCTGAACAGTTATCTAGTTGTAAATCTCAGGTGGCTGAAAGGGCTTGATTGCTGTGCAGTTTAAATTACTTGTAGAAAGATCTAGTAATTACAGAAGAAGCTTAGTTGGAAGGAATTTCGATCTAAACACTGTCTTAGAAAGATTCTGTTACAGGCCTGGCAGAGGACACCAGTAGGAAGGAGTTTTGGGTGACTGGATTTCTCTACTGGGACTAAAGAAGTAGAACTCTCTACTGGAACCTTTAATTTAGGGTAACAAAAATATAAAAAAATGAGTGTGTTTCTTTCAGTCAGCCAAAGTGGTTATCTGAACAGTTATCTTGGTGTAAATCTCATGTGGCTGAAGAGGTTTGAATGCTGTGCAGTTAAAATTACCTGAAGAAAGATCAAGTAATAGGGGTAGTGGCTTAGCTAGTAGGAAACTAGATTTAACCTCTGCCTCAGAAAGATTCTGTCACAGGCTTGGCATGGGACACCTGTTGGAAGGAGTGCAGTGTGACTGGACTTCTCTAGTGTGACTAAAGACGAATAACTCTTCTACTGGGACCTTTAATTTAGAATAAAAAACAAACAAACAAAAATTAGTGGGTTTGTCTCAGTTAGCAAAAGTGGTTATCTGAACAGTTATCTAGGTGTAAGTCTTTGGAGGCTAAAAGGGCTTGATTGCTGTGCAGTTTTAATTACTTATAGAAAGATCTAGTAAGTAGGGGTGTGGCTGAGCTAGAAGGAAACTAGATCTAAACACTGCCTTAGAAAGATTCTGTAACTGGCTTGGCAAAGGACACCAGCAGGAAGGACTGCTGTATGACCAGACTGCTCTACTGCGACTAAAGAAGGAGAACTCTTCTACTGGGACCTTTAAATTAGGATAAAAAAACAAACAAACAAAATAAAATTAGTGTGTTTGTCTCAGTTAGCTAAAGTGGTTTTCTGAACAGTTATCTAGGTGTAAATCTCAGGTGGCTGAAAGGGCTTGATTGCTGTGCAGTATAAATTACTTGTAGAAAGATCTAGTAATTAGGGGGTGTGGCTTAGCTAGAAGGAATCTAGATCTAAACATAGCCATAGGAAGATTCTGTCACAGGCTTGGCCGAGGACACCAATAGGAAGGAGTGTTGTGTGACTGGATTTCTCTACTGGGACTAAAGAAGTAGAACTCTCTAATGGAACCTTTTATTTAGGTTAAAAAACATAAAAATAAATTAGTGTGCTTCTTTCAGTCAGGTAAAGTGGTTATCTGAACAGTTATCTTGGTGTAAATCTCAGGTGGCTGAAAGGGCTTGACTGTTGTGCAGTTTAAATTACTTGTACAAAGATCTAGTAATAGGGGTACTGGTTTAGATAGAAGGAAACTAGATTTAAACACTGGCTTAGAAAGATTCTGTCAGAGGCTTGGCCGAGGACACGAGAAGGAAGGAGTGCTGTGTGGCTGAGCTTCTCTACTGGGACTAAAGAAGTAGAACTCTTCTACTGGGACCTATAATTTAGGGTAAAAAAAATCAAAGAAAAAATTGGTGTGTTAGTCTCAGTTAGCTAAAGAGGCTATCTGAACAGTTATCTAGTTGTAAGTCTCAAGTGGCTGAAGGGGCTTGATTGCTCTGCACTTTAAAATACTTGAAGAAAGATTTAGTAAGTAGGTGAAATGGCTTAGCTAGAAGGAAACTAGATCTAAACACTGCCTTAGAAAGATTCTGTCAGAGGCTTGACAGAGGACACCAGTAGGAAGGAGTGCTGTGTGACTGGACTTCTCTACTGGAACTAAAGAAGTACAACTCTTCCACTGGGTCCTTTAATTTAGGGTAAAAAAAAAACTTAAAAAAATTAGTGTGTTTCTTTGGTTAGCCGAAGTGGTTATCTGAACAGTTATCAAGGTGTAAATCTCATGTGGCTGAAGAGGCTTGATTGTTCTGCAGTTAAAATTACTTGTAGAAAGATATAGAGGGTAGGAGGAGTGGTTTAGCTAGAAGGAAACTCGATTTAAACATGGCTTAGAAAGATTCTGTCAGAGGCTTGGCAGAGGACACCAGAAGGAAGGAGTGCTGGGTGACTGAACTTCACTACCGGGACTAAAGTTGTATAACTCTTCTACTGGGACCTTTAATTTAGGGTAAAAAAAAATCAACAAAAAAAAATTAGTGTGTTTGTCTCAGTTTGCTAAAGAGGTTATCTGAACAGTTATCTGGGTGTAAATCTCAAGTGGCTGAAGGGGCTTGATAGATTTGTAGTTTAAAATACTTGTAGAAAGGTCTAGTAAGTAGGGGAAGGGGCTTAGCTAGAAGGAAACTTGATCTAAACACTGCCTTAGAAAGATTCTATCAGATGCTTATCAGAGGACAACAGTATTGAGGAGTGCTGTGTGACTGGACTTCTCTACTGGGACAAATAAGTAGAACTCTTCTACTGGGACCTTAAAATTAGGGTAAAAAAACAAACAAACAAAATAAAATTAGTGTGTTTGTCACAGTTAGCTAAAGTGGTTTCTGAACAGTTTTATAGTTGTAAATGTCACTTGGCTGAATGGGCTTGACTGCTAAGCAGTGTAAATTTTGTGTAGAAAGATCTAGTAAGTAGGGGGATTGGCTTAGCTAGAAGGAAACTAGATCTAAACATGGCATTAGAAAGATTCTATAAGAGTCTTCGCAGACTACACCAGTAGGAAGGAGTGCTGTGTGACTGGACTTCTCTACTGGGACTAAAGAAGTAGAGCTCTTCTACTGGGACCTTTAGTGTAAGGTAAAAAAGTAAACAAAAAAAAGTTGTGTCTTTGTCTCAATTAGCTAAAGTGGTTATCTGCAAAGTTATCTACGTGTAAATCGCAGGTGCCTGAAAGAGCTTGATTGCTGTGCAGTTTAAATTACTTGTAGAAAGATCTAGTAATTAGGGGAAGTGGCTTAGCTAGAAGGAATATAGAACAAAACACTGCCTTAGAAAAATTCTGTCTGAGGCTTGGCAGAGGACACCAGTATGAAGGAGTGCTTTGTGACTGAACTTCACTACTGGGACTATAAAAGTAGAACTCTTCTGCTGGGACCTTTAATTTAGGGCAAAAAAAAAACAAACTAAAAAATCAGTTTGTTAGTCTCTGTTAGCTAAAGTGGTTATAGGAACAGCTATCTAGGTGAAAATCTCAGGTGGCTGAAGTGGCTTGATTGCTGTGCAATTTAAATTACTTGTTGAAAGATCTAGTAAGAAGGGAAAGTGGCTTAGTTAGAAGGAACTAGATCTAAACACTGCCTTAGAAAAATTCTGTCATAGGCTTTCCAGAGGACACCAGTAGGAAGGAGAGGTGTGTGACTGGACTTCACTACTGGGACTAAAGAAGTAGAACTCTTCTTCTCTGATCTTTAATTTAGGGTAAAAAAAACTAACAAAAAAATAGTGTGTTTGTCTCAGTTAGCTAAAGTGGTTATCTAAGCAGTTATCTAGGTGTCAATGTCAGATGGCTGAAGGGGCTTGATTGTTGTGCATTTTAAATTGTTTATAGAAAGATCTAGTAAGTAGGGGGAGTGGCTTAGTTAGAAGGAAACTAGATCAATACACTGCCTTGGAAAGATTCAATCAGAGTCTTGCCAGAGGTCACCGGTAGGAAGGAGTGCTGTGTGACTGGACTTCTCTGCTGGGACTGAAGAAGTAGAACTCTTCTACTGGGTCTTTTAATTTAGGGTGAAAAAAAACTTAAAAAAAATTAGTGTGTCTCTTTTAGTTAGATAAAGAGGTTATCTGAACAGTTATCAAGGTGTAAATCTCAGGTGGCTGAAGAGGCTTGATTGCTGTGCAATTAAAATTACTTGTAGAAAGATTTAGAAAGTAGGGGGAGGCTTAGCTAGAAGGAAACTAGATTCAAACACTAGCTTAAAAAGATTCTGTCAGTCACAGGCTTGGCAGAGGACACCAGAAGGAAGGAGTTCTGTGTGACTGAACTTCTCTAATGGGACTAAAGTAGTAGAACTCTCCTACCGGGACCTTTAATTTAGGGTAAAAAAACAAACAAACAAAAAGAATAATGTGTTTGTCTCACTTAGCCTAACAGGTTATCTGAACAGTTATCTAGGTGTAAATCTCAGATGGCTGCAGGGGCTTGATTGCTGGCAGTTTAAATTACTTGTAGAAAGATTTAGTAAGTAGGGGGAGTGGCTTAGCTAGAAGGAACTAGATCTAAACACTGCTTTAGAAAGATTCTGTCAGAGGATTTGCAGAGGACACCTGTAGGAATGAGTGTTGTGCGACTGGACCTCTCTTCTAGGACCTTTAATTTTGGATAAAAAGACAAAAAAAAAATTCGTGTTTTTCTCTCAGTTAGCTTAACAGTTATTTAGGTGTATATCTCAGGTGGATGAAAGGTCTTGATTGCTGTGCAGTTTAAATTACTTGTTGAAAGATCTAGTAACTTGGGGAGTGGCTTAGCTAGAGGGAAACTACATCTAAACTCTGCCTTAGAAAGATTCTGTCACAGGCTTGGCATAGGACACCAGTTGGAAGGAGTGCTGTGTGACTGGACTACTCTACTGGCACTATAGAAGTAGAACTCTTCTTCTGGGACCTTCAAATTAGGGTAAAAAAACAAGCTAACAAAAAAAATCAGTGTGTTAGTCACAGTTAGCTAAAGTGGTTATAGTAACAGTTATCTAGGTATAAATCTCAGGTGGCTGAAGTGGCTTGATTGCTGTACAGTTTAAATTACTTGTAGAAAGATCTAGTAAGTGGGGTGGGTTTAGCTAGAAGGAACTAGATCTTTACTCTGCCTTAGAAAGATTCTGTCAGAGGCTTTGCAGAGGACACCAGTAGGAAGGAGTGCTGTGTGACTGGACTTCTCTACTGAGACTGAAGAAGTAGAACTCTTCTACTGGGTCCTTTTATTTACGGTGACAAAAAACTAAAAAATTAGGTGTGTCTCTTTAGTTAGCTAAAGAGGTTATCTGAACAGTTATCAAGGTGTAAATCTCAGGTGGCTGAAGAGCTTGATTGCTGTGCAGTTAAAATTACTTAAGAAAGATCTAGAAAGCAGGGAGGCTTAGCTAGAAGAAAACTAAATTTAAACACTGGCTTAGAAAGATTCTGTCACAGGCTTGGCTGAGAACACCAGAAGGAAGGAGTGCTGTGTGA
Organism: Neoceratodus forsteri; assembly: GCA_016271365.2. Taxonomy (NCBI): domain Eukaryota; kingdom Metazoa; phylum Chordata; order Ceratodontiformes; family Ceratodontidae; genus Neoceratodus; species Neoceratodus forsteri. The sequence goes on from CM028133.1 coordinate 441,598,945, forward strand.
CTGAACTTCTCTACTGGGACAAAAGAAGCAGAACTCTTCTACTGGGACCTTTAATTTACGGTAAAAAACCAAACTAACAAACAAAAATTAGTGTGTTAGTCTCAGTTAGCTAAAGAGGTTATCTGAACAGTTATCTAGGTGTAAATCTTAGGAGGCTAAAGGGGCTTAATTACTGTGCAGTTTAAATTTCTTATAAAAAGATCTAGTAAGTATGGGGAGTGGCTGAGCTAGAAGGAAACTAGATTTAAACACTGCATTAGAAGGATTCCGTTAGCGGTTTGGCAAAGGACACCAGAAGAAAGGAGTGCTGTGCAACTGGACTTCTCTTCTGGGACTAAAGAAGTAGAACTCTTCTACTGGGGCCTTTAAATTAGGGTATAAAGCAAATAAACAAACTAAAATTATTGTGTTTGGCTCAGTTACCTGAAGTGATTATATGAACAGTTTTCTAGGTGTAGATGTCACGAGGCTGAAGGGCTTGATTGCTGTGCAGTTTAAATTACTTATGGAAAGATGTAGTAAGTAGTGGGAGTGCTTGAGCTAGAAGAAACTAGATCTAAACATTGCCTTAGAAAGATTCTGTCCCTGGCTTGGCAGATGACACCAGTAGGAGGGAGTACTGTGTGACTGGACTTCTCTACTGGGACTTAAGAAGTAGAGCTCTTCTACTGAGACCTTTAGTTTAGGGTAAAAAAAATAAACAAACAAACAAAAATTATTGTGTTTGTCTCAGTTAGCTAAAGTGGTTTTCTGAACAGTTATCTAGCTGTAAATCTCAGGTGGCTGAAAGGGCTTGATTGCTGTGTAGTATAAATGTCACAGGCTTGGCAGAGGACACCAGTAGGGAGGAGTGTTGTGTGACTGGATTTCTCTACTGGGACTAAAGAAGTAGAACTCTCTACTGGAACCTTTAATTTAGGGTAAAAAAACACAAAAATAAATTAGTGTGTTTCTTTCAGTCAGGTAAAGTGATTATCTGAACAGTTATCTTGGTGTAAATCTCAGGTGGCTGAAACGGCTTGATTGTTGTGCAGTTTAAATTACTTGTAGAAAGATCTAGTAATAGGGGTACTGGTTTAGCTAGAAGGAAACTAGATTTAAACACTGGCTTAGAAAGATTCTGTCAGAGGCCTGGCTGAGAACACGAGAAGGAAGGAGTGCTGTGTGACTGAGCTTCTCTACTGGGACTAAAGAAGTAGAACTCTTCTGGGACCTATAATTCAGTGTAAAAACATCAAACAAAAAAATTGGTGTGTTAGTCTCAGTTAGCTAAAGAGGTTATCTGAACAATTATCTAGTTGAAGTCTCAAGTGGCTGAAGGGCTTGGTTGCTCTGCACTTTAAAATACTTGTAGAAATATTTAGTAAGTAGGTGAAATGAAAGCGCTAGAAGGAAACTAGATCTAAACACTGCCTTAGAAAGATTCTGTAAGAGGCTTGGCAGAGGACACCAGTAGGAAGGAGTGCTGTGTGACTGGACTTCTCTACTGGAACTAAAGAAGAACAACTCTTCTACTGGGTCCTTTAATTTAGGGTCTAAAAAACTTAAATAAAAATAAGTGTGTTTCTTTTAGTTAGCTGAAGTGGTTATCTGAACAGTTATCAAGGTGTAAATCTTGGGTGGCTGAAGAGGCTTAATTGCTGTGCAGTTAAAATTACTTGTAGAAAGATATAGAGGGTAGGAGGAGATGTTTAACTAGAAGCAAACTTGATTTAAACACTGGCTTAGAAAGATTCTGTCAGAGGGTTGGTATAGGACACCTGTATGAAGGAGTGCTGTGTGACTGAACTTCTCTACTGGGACTAAACAAGTATAACTCTTCTACTGGGACCTTTAATTTAGGGTAAAAAAATAAACAAACAAACAAAAATTAGTGTGTTTGTCTCAGTTAGCTAAAGTGGTTATCTGAACAATTATATGGGTGTAAATCTCAAGTGGCTGAAGGGGCTTGATAGATTTGCAGTTTAAAATACTTGTAGAAAGGTCTAGTAAGTAGGGGAAGGGGCTTAGCTAGAAGGAAACTTGATTTAAACACTGCCTTAGAACGATTCTGTCAGATGCTTATCAGAGGACACAAGTACTGAGGAGTGCTGTGTGACTGGACTTCTCTACTGGGACAAATAAGTAGAACTCTTCTACTGGGACCTTTAATTTAGGGGAAAAAAACAAAGAAAATTGTGTGTTTGTCTCAGTTAGCTAAAGAAGTTATCTCAACATTTATCTAGGTATAAATCTCAGTTGGCTGAAGGCCTAGATTGCAGTGCAGTTTAAATTACTCATAGAAAGATTTAGTAAGCAGGGGGAGTGGCTTAGCTTAAAGGAAACTAGATCTAAACACTGCCTTAGAAAGATTCTGTCAGAGGCTTTGCACTGGACACCAGTAGGAAGGAGTGCTGTGTGACTGGACTTCTCTACTGGGACCTTTAGTTTTGGGTAAAAAACCAAAAACAAAAAATAAGTGCATTTCTATCAGTTAGCTAAAGTGGTTATCGGACCAGTTATGTAGCCGTATACCTCTGGTGGCTGAAGGGTCTTAATTGCTGTGCAGTTTAAATTACATGTGGAAAGATCTAGTAAGCAGGGGGGAGTGGCTCACCTAGAAGGAAACTAGATCTAAACACTGCCTTAGAAAGATTCTGCCACTGGCTTGGCATAAGACACTAGTACTAAGGAGTGCTGTGTGACTGGACTTCTCTACTTGGACTAAAGGAGTAGAACTCTTCTTCTGTGACCTTTAAATTAGGGTAAAAAACAAACAAAATAAAATTAGTGTGTTTGTCTCAGTTAGCTAAAGGGGTTTTCTGAACAGTTTTATAGTTGTAAATGTCACATGGCTGAATGGGCTTGATTATTGTGCAGTTTAAATTACTTGCCGAAAGATCTAGTAAGTATGGGGAGTGACTTAGCCAAAGGAAACTAGATTTAAACACTGCCTTAGAAAGATTATGTCAGAGTCTTGGCAGATGACACCACTAGGAAGGAGTGCTGTGAGACCGGACTTTTCTACTGGGACTAAAGGAGTAGAGCTCTTCTACTGGGACCTTTAGTTTCGGGTAAAATAATAAACAAATAAAATTAGTGTGTTTGTCTCAGTTAGCAAAAGTGGTTATCTGAACAGTTATATAGGTGTAAATCTCAGGTGGTTGAATGGGCTTCATTGCTGTGCAGTTTAAATTACTTGTAGAAAGATCTAGAAATTAGAGGGAGTGGATTTGCTAGAAGGAATCTAGATCTAAACACTGCCATAGAAAGATTCTGTCACAGGCTTGGCCGAGGACACCAGAAGGAAGGAGTGTTGTGTGACTGGATTTCTCTACTGGGACTAAAGAAGTAGAACTCTTCTTCTGGGACCTCTAATTTAGAGTAAAAAAAATTAAACAAAAAAATGGTTTGTTAGTCTCAGTTACATAAAGAGGTTATCTGAAAAGTTATCTAGTTGTAAGTCTCAAGTGGCTGAAGGGGCTTGATTGCTCTGCAGTTTAAAATACTTGTAGAAAGATTCAGTAAGTAGGGGAAATGGCTTAGCTAAAAGGAAACTAGATCTAAACACTGCCTTAAAAGATTCTGTCAGATGCTTCACAGAGTACACCAGTAGGAAGGAGTGCTGTATGACTGGACTTCTCTACTGGAACTAAAGAAGTATTACTCTTCTACTGGGTCCTTTAATTTAGGGTAAAAGAAAACAAACTAAAAAAAATAGTTAGCTAAAGCTGTTATCTGAACAGTTATCAAGCTGTAAATCTCTGGTGGCTGAAGTGGCTTGATTACTGTGCAGTTAAAATTACTTGTAGAAAGAACTAGAAGGTAGGGGGAGTGGTTTAGCTAGAAGGAAACTAGATTTAAACACTGGCATAGAAAGAGTCTGTCAGAGGCTTGGCAGAGGACACCAGAAGAAAGGAGCGCTGTGTGACAGAACATCACTACCGGGACTGAAGAAGTAGAACTCTTCTACTGGGACCTTTAATTTAGGGTAAAAAAACTAACAAAATAATAGTGTGCTTGTCGCAGTTAGCTAAAGTGGTTATCAGAACAGTTATCTAGGTGCAACTGTCAGGTGGCTGACGGGGCTTGATTGCTGTACATTTTAAATTGCTTATAGAAAGAACTAGTAACTAGGGGGAGTGGCTTAGCTAGAAGGAAACTAGATCTAAACACTGCCTAAGAAAGATTCTGTCAGAGGCTTTGCAGAGGACACCAATAGGATGGAGTGCTGTGTGACTAGACTTCTCTACTGGGAATAAAGAAGTATAACTCTCCTACTGGGACCTCTAATTTAGGGTAAAAAAAACTAACAAAAAATAAGTGTGTTTGTCTCAGTTAGCTAAAGTGGTTATCTGAACAGTTATCTAGGTGTAAATGTCAGGTGGATGAAGGGGCTTGATAGCTGTGCAGTTTAAATTACTTGTAGAAAGACTTAGTAAGTAGGTGGAGTAGCTTAGCTTGAAGAAAACTCAATATAAACAGTGTCTTAGAAAGATTCTGTCAGAGGCTTTGCTGAGGACACCAGTAGGAAGCAGTGCTGTGTGACTGGACTTCTCTACTGAGACTATAGAAGTAGAACACTTCTACTGGGGCCTTTAATTTAGGGTAGCAAAAAATTAGTGTGTTTCCCTCAGTTAGCTAAAGTGGTTATCTGAACACTTATCTAGGTGTAGATCTCAGGTGGCTGAAGGGGCTTGATTGCTGTGCTGTTTAAATTGCTTGTATAAATATATAGTAAGTAGGGGGAGTGGCATAGCTTGAAGAAAACTAGATCTAAACACTGCCTTTGAAAGATTCTGTCAGAGGCTTTGCAGAGGACACCAGTAGGAAGGAGTGCTGTGTGATTGGACTTCTGTTCTGGAAATATAAAAGTAGAACTCTCCTACAGGGACCTCTAATTTAGGGTAAAAAAACAAACAAAAACAATTAGTGTGTTAGTCTCAGTTAGCTAAAGTGGTTATCTGAACAGTTATCAAGGTGTAAATCTTAAGTGGCTGAAGGGGTTTGATTGCTGTGCAGTTTAAACTGCTTGTAGAAAGATCTAGTTAGTAGAGAGAGTGGCCTAGCTAAAAGGAAACTAGATCTAAACTCTGCCTTAAAAAGATTCTGTCACAGGCTTGGCATGGGACACCAGTAGGAAGGAGTGCTGTGTGACTGGACTTCTCTACTGGGACTAAAGAAGTAGAACTCTTCTACTGGGACCTTAATTTAGGGTAAAAAAACAAGAACAAATTAGTGTGTTTCTCTTAGTTAGCTAAAGTGGCTATGTGAACAGTTGTCTAGGTGTAAATCTCAGGTGGCTGAAGGGCTTAATTGCTGTGTAGTTTAAATTACTTCTAGAAAGATCTAGTAAGTAGGGGGAGTGGCTCAGCTAGAAGGAAACTAGATTTAAACACTGCATTAGAAAGATTATGTTAGAGGATTGGCAGAGGACACCAGTAGGAAGGAGTGCTGTGTGACTGGACTTCTCTACTGGGACTAAAGAAGTAGAACTCTTCTACTGGGACTTATAATTTAGGGTAATAAAATCACACAAAAAAATTGGTGTGTTAGTCTCAGCTAAACAGGATATCTGAACAGTTATCTAGTTGTAAGTCTCAAGTGGCTGAAGGAGCTTCATTGCTCTGCAGTTTAAAATACTTGTAGAAAGATTTAGTAAGTAGGGGGAGTGGCTTAGCTAGAAGGAACTAGATCTAAACACTGCTTTAGAAAGATTCTGTCAGAGGATTTGCAGAGGACACCTGTAGGAACGAGTGTTGTGTGACTGGATCTCTCTTCTAGGACCTTTAATTTTGGATAAAAAGACAAAAAAAAAATTAGTGTTTTTCTCTCAGTTAGCTTAACAGTTATTTAGGTGAATATTTCAGGTGGATGAAAGGTCTTGATTGCTGTGCAGTTTAAATTACTTGTTGAAAGATCTAGTAACTTGGGGAGTGGCTTAGCTAGAGGAAACTACATCTAAACTCTGCCTGAAAAGATTCTGTCACAGGCTTGGCATAGGACACCAGTAGGAAGGAGTGCTGTGTGACTGGACTACTCTTGGCACTATAGAAGTAGAACTCTTCTTCTGGGACCTTAAATTTAGGGTAAAAAAACAAGCTAACTAAAAAAATCAGTGTGTTAGTCACAGTTAGCTAAAGTGGTTATAGTAACAGTTATCTATGTATAAATCTCAGGTGGCTGAAGTGGCTTGATTGCTGTACAGTTTAAATTACTTGTAGAAAGATCTAGTAAGTGGGGTGGGTTTAGCTAGAAGGAACTAGATCTTTACTCTGCCTTAGAAAGATTCTGTCAGAGGCTTTGCAGAGGACACCAGTAGGAAGGAGTGCTGTGTGACTGGACTTCTCTACTGAGACTGAAGAAGTAGAACTCTTCTACTGGGTCCTTTTATTTTCGGTGACAAAAACTTAAAAAAAATTAGTGTGTCTCTTTTAGTTAGCTAAAGAGGTTATCTGAACAGTTATCAAGGTGTAAATCTCAGGTGGCTGAAGAGGCTTGATTGCTGTGCAGTTAAAATTACTTGTAGAAAGATCTAGAAAGCAGGGGGAGGCTTAGCTAGAAGTAAACTAAATTTAAACACTGGCTTAGAAAGATTCTGTCACAGGCTTGGCTGAGGACACCAGAAGGAAGGAGTGCTGTGTGACTGAACTTCTCTACTGGGACAAAAAGAAGCAGAACTCTTCTACTGGGACCTTTAATTTACGGTAAAAAACCAAACTAACAAACAAAAATTAGTGTGTTAGTCTCAGTTAGCTAAAGAGGTTATCTGAACAGTTATCTAGGTGTAAATCTTAGGAGGCTAAAGGGGCTTAATTGCTGTGCAGTTTAAATTACTTATAAAAAGATCTAGTAAGTACGGGGAGTGGCTGAGCAAGAAGGAAACTAGATTTAAACACTGCATTTGAAGGATTCCGTTAGCGGTTTGGCAAAGGACACCAGAAGAAAGGAGAGTGCTGTGCAACTGGACTTCTCTTCTGGGACTAAAGAAGTAGAACTCTTCTACTGGGGCCTTTAAATTAGGGTATAAAGCAAATAAACACAATAAAATTAGAGTGTTTGGCTCAGTTACCTGAAGTGATTATATGAACAGTTTTCTAGGTGTAGCAGTTACGTGCCTGAAGCGGCTTGATTGCTGTGCAGTTTAAATTATTTGTTGAAAGATGTAGTAAGTAGCGGGAGAGGCTTAGCTAGAAGAAAAATAGATCTAAATATTGCCTTAGAAAGATTCTGTCAAAGGCTTGGCAGATGACACCAGTAGGAGGGAGTACTGTGTGACTGGACTTCTCTACTGGGACTTAAGAAGTAGAGCTCTTCTACTGAGACCTTTAGTTTAGGGTAAAAAAAATAAACAAACAAACCAAAATTATTGTGTTTGTCTCAGTTTCCAATAGTGGTTATCTGAACAGTTATCTAGGTGTAAATCTCAGGTGGCTGAAAGGGCTTGATTGCTGTGCAGTTTAAATTACTTGTAGAAAGATCTAGTAATTAGAGGAGAGGCTTAGCTGGAAGGAATTTCAATCTAAACACTGCCTTAGAAAGATTCTGTCACAGGCCTGGCAGAGGACACCAGTAGCAAGGAGTGTTGGGTGACTGGATTTCTCTACTGGGACAAAAGAAGTAGAACTCTCTACTGGAACCTTTAATTTAGGGTAAGAAAAATATAAAAAAAAATAAGTGTGTCACTTTCAGTCAGTCAAAGTGGTTATCTGAACAGTTATCATGGTGTAAATCTCATATGGCTGAAAATGTTTGAATGCTGTGCAGTTAAAATTACCTGATGAAAGATCTAGTAATAGGGGTACTGGCTTAGCTAGTAGGAAACTAGATTTAAACTCTGCCTTAGAAAGATTCTGTCACAGGCTTGGCATAGGACACCAGTTGGAAGGAGTGCAGTGTGACTGGACTTCTCTACTGGGACGAAAGAAGAACTCATCTACTGGGACTAATTTAGAGTAAAAAAACCAACAAACAAAAATTAGTGTGTTTGTCTCAGTTAGCAAAAGTGGTTATCTGAACAGTTATATAGGTGTAAATCTCAGGTGGCTGAAGGGGCTTGATTGCTGAGCAGTTCACATTACTTGTAAAAAGATCTAGTAAGTAGGGGGAGTGACTTAACTAGAAGGAAACTACATCTAAACTCTGTCTTAGAAAGATTCTGTAACAGGATTGGTGTAGGACACCTGTATGAAGGAGTGCTGTGTGACTGAACTTCTCTACTGGGACTAAAGAAGTAGAACTCTTCCACTGGGACCTTTAATTCAGGGTAAAAAAAAACAAACAAACAAAAATTAGTGTGTTAGTCTCAGTTAGCTAACGAGGTTATCTAAACAGTTATCTAGGTGTAAGTTTTACGAGGCTAAAAGGGCTTGATTGCTGTGCAGTTTTAATTACTTATGGAAAGATCTAGTAAGTAGGGGGAGTGCTTGAGCTAGAAGGAAACTAGATCTAAACACTGCCTTAGGAAGATTCTGTCCCTGGCTTGGCTGAGAACACCAGAAGGAAGGAGTGCTGTGTGACTGGAGTTCTCTACTGGGACTAAAGAAGGAGAACTCTTCTACTGGGACCTTTAAATTAGGGTAAAAAAAAACAAGCAAACAAAATAAAATTAGTGTGTTTGTCTCAGTTAGCTAAAGTGGTTTTCTGAACAGTTATCTAGCTGTAAAGCTCAGGTGGCTGAAAGGGCTTGATTGCTGTGTAGTATAAATGTCACAGGCTTGGCAGAGGACACCAGTAGGGAGGAGTGTTGTGTGACTGGATTTCTCTACTGGGACTAAAGAAGTAGAACTCTCTACTGGAACCTTTAAGTTAGGGTAAAAAAACACAAAAATAAATTAGTGTGTTTCTTTCAGTCAGGTAAAGTGATTATCTGAACAGTTATCTTGGTGTAAATCTCAGGTGGCTGAAACGGCTTGATTGTTGTGCAGTTTAAATTACTTGTAGAAAGATCTAGTAATAGGGGTACTGGTTTAGCTAGAAGGAAACTAGATTTAAACACTGGCTTAGAAAGATTCTGTCAGAGGCCTGGCTGAGAACACGAGAAGGAAGGAGTGCTGTGTGACTGAGCTTCTCTACTGGGACTAAAGAAGTAGAACTCTTCTACTGGGACCTATAATTCAGTGTAAAAACATCAAACAAAGAAAATTGGTGTGTTAGTCTCAGTTAGCTAAAGAGGTTATCTGAACAATTATCTAGTTGTAAGTCTCAAGTGGCTGAAGGGGCTTGATTGCTCTGCACTTTAAAATACTTGTAGAAATATTTAGTAAGTAGGTGAAATGGCTTAGCTAGAAGGAAACTAGATCTAAACACTGCCTTGGAAAGATTCTGTAAGAGGCTTGGCAGAGGACACCAGTAGGAAGGAGTGCTGTGTGACTGGACTTCTCTACTGGAACTAAAGAAGAACAACTCTTCTACTGGGTCCTTTAATTTAGGGTAAAAAACTTAAAAAAATAAGTGTGTTTCTTTTAGTTAGCTGAAGTGGTTATCTGAACAGTTATCAAGGTGTAAATCTTGGGTGGCTGAAGAGGCTTAATTGCTGTGCAGTTAAAATTACTTGTAGAAAGATATAGAGGGTAGGAGGAGATGTTTAACTAGAAGCAAACTTGATTTAAACACTGGCTTAGAAAGATTCTGTCAGAGGTTGGTATAGGACACCTGTATGAAGAGTGCTGTGTGACTGAACTTCTCTACTGGGACTAAACAAGTATAACTCTTCTACTGGGACCTTTAATTTAGGGTAAAAAAATAAACAAACAAACAAAAATTAGTGTGTTTGTCTCAGTTAGCTAAAGTGGTTATCTGAACAGTTATATGGGTGTAAATCTCAAGTGGCTGAAGGGGCTTGATAGATTTGCAGTTTAAAATACTTGTAGAAAGGTCTAGTAAGTAGGGGAAGGGGCTTAGCTAGAAGGAAACTTGATTTAAACACTGCCTTAGAACGATTCTGTCAGATGCTTATCAGAGGACACCAGTATTGAGGAGTGCTGTGTGACTGAACTTCTCTACTGGGACAAATAAGTAGAACTCTTCTACTGGGACGTTTAATTTAGGGGAAAAAAACAAAGAAAATTGTGTGTTTGTCTCAGTTAGCTAAACAAGTTATCTCAACATTTATGTAGGTGTAAATCTCAGTTGGCTGAAGGCCTAGATTGCAGTGCAGTTTAAATTACTCATAGAAAGATTTAGTAAGCAGGGGGAGTGGCTTAGCTTAAAGGAAACTAGATCTAAACACTGCCTTAGAAAGATTCTGTCAGTGGCTTTGCACTGGACACCAGTAGGAAGGAGTGCTGTGTGACTGGACTTCTCTACTGGGACCTTTAGTTTTTGGGTAAAAAAACAAAAACAAAAAATAAGTGTGTTTCTATCAGTTAGCTAAAGTGGTTATTGGACCAGTTATGTAGGCGTATACCTCTGGTGGCTGAAGGGTCTTAATTGCTGTGCAGTTTAAAATACATGTGGAAAGATCTAGTAAGTAGGGGGAGTGGCTCACCTAGAAGGAAACTAGATCTAAACACTGCCTTAGAAAGATTCTGCCACTGGCTTGGCATAAGACACTAGTACTAAGGAGTGCTGTGTGACTGGACTTCTCTACTTGGACTAAAGGAGTAGAACTCTTCTTCTGTGACCTTTAAATTAGGGTAAAACACAAACAAAATAAAATTAGTGTGTTTGTCTCAGTTAGCTAAAGGGTTTTCTGAACAGTTTATAGTTGTAAATGTCACATGGCTGAATGGGCTTGATTATTGTGCAGTTTAAATTACTTGCCGAATGATCTAGTAAGTATGGGGAGTGGCATAGCCGAAGAAAACTAGATTTAAACACTGCCTTAGAAAGATTATGTCAGAGTCTTGGCAGATGACACCACTAGGAAGGAGTGCTGTGAGAGTGGACTTCTCTACTGGGACTAAAGGAGTAGAGCTCTTCTACTGGGACCTTTAGTTTAGGCTAAAAAAATAAACAAATACAATTAGTGTGTTTGTCTCAGTTAGCAAAAGTGGTTATCTGAACAGTTATATAGGTGTAAATCTCAGGTGGTTGAATGGGCTTCATTGCTGTGCAGTTTAAATTACTTGTAGAAAGATCTAGAAATTAGAGGGAGTGGATTTGCTAGAAGGAATCTAGATCTAAACACTGCCATAGAAAGATTCTGTCACAGGCTTGACCAAGGACACCAGAAGGAAGGAGTGTTGTGTGACTGGATTTCTCTACTGGGACTAAAGAAGTAGAACTTTTCTTCTGGGACCTATAATTTAGGGTAAAAAAAATTAAACAAAAAAATGGTTTGTTAGTCTCAGTTACATAAAGAGATTATCTGAACAGTTATCTAGTTGTAAGTCTCAAGTGGCTGAAGGGGCTTGATTGCTCTGCAGTTTAAAATACTTGTAGAAAGATTCAGTAAGTAGGGGAAATGGCTTAGCTAAAAGGAAACTAGATCTAAACACTGCCTTAAAAGATTCTGTCAGATGCTTCACAGAGTACACCAGTAGGAAGGAGTGCTGTATGACTGGACTTCTCTACTGGAACTAAAGAAGTATTACTCTTCTACTGGGTCCTTTAATTTAGGGTAAAAGAAAACAAACTAAAAAAAATAGTTCACTAAAGCGGTTATCTGAACAGTTATCAAGGTGTAAATCTCTGGTGGCTGAAGTGGCTTGATTACTGTGCAGTTAAAATTACTTGTAGAAAGAACTAGAAGGTAGAGGGAGTGGTTTAGCTAGAAGGAAACTAGATTTAAACACTGGCATAGAAAGATTCTGTCAGAGGCTTGGCAGAGGACACCAGAAGAAAGGAGCACTGTGTGACAGAACATCACTACCGGGACTAAAGAAGTAGAACTCTTCTACTGGGACCTTTAATTTAGGGTAAAAAAACTAACAAAATAATAGTGTGTTTGTCGCAGTTAGCTAAAGTTGTTATCAGAACAGTTATCTAGGTGTAACTGTCAGGTGGCTGACGGGGCTTGATTGCTGTACATTTTAAATTGCTTATAGAAAGAACTAGTAAGTAGGGGGAGTGGCTTAGCTAGAAGGAAACTAGATCTAAACACTGCCTAAGAAAGATTCTGTCAGAGGCTTTGCAGAGGACACCAATAGGATGGAGTGCTGTGTGACTAGACTTCTCTACTGGGAATAAAGAAGTATAACTCTCCTACTGGGACCTCTAATTTAGGGTAAAAAAAACTAACAAAAAATAAGTGTGTTTGTCTCAGTTAGCTAAAGTGGTTATCTGAACAGTTATCTAGGTGTAAATGTCAGGTGGATGAAGGGGCTTGATAGCTGTGCAGTTTAAATTACTTGTAGAAAGACTTAGTAAGTAGGTGGAGTGGCTTAGCTTGAAGAAAACTCAATATAAACAGTGTCTTAGAAAGATTCTGTCAGAGGCTTTGCTGAGGACACCAGTAGGAAGCAGTGCTGTGTGACTGGACTTCTCTACTGAGACTATAGAAGTAGAACACTTCTACTAGGGCCTTTAATTTAGGGTAGCAAAAAATTAGTGTGTTTCCTCAGTTAGCTAAAGTGGTTATCTGAACACTTATCTAGGTGTAGATCTCAGGTGGCTGAAGGGCTGATTGCTGTGCTGTTTAAATTGCTTGTATAAATATATAGTAAGTAGGGGGAGTGGCTTAGCTTGAAGAAAACTAGATCTAAACACTGCCTTTGAAAGATTCTGTCAGAGGCTTTGCAGAGGACACCAGTAGGAAGGAGTGCTGTGTGATTGGACTTCTGTTCTGGAAATATAAAAGTAGAACTCTCCTACAGGGACCTCTAATTTAGGGTAAAAAAACAAACAAAAACAATTAGTGTGTTAGTCTCAGTTAGCTAAAGTGGTTATCTGAACAGTTATCTAGGTGTAAATCTTAAGTGGCTGAAGGGGTTTGATTGCTGTGCAGTTTAAATTACTTGTAGAAAGATCTAGTAAGTAGGGGGAGTGGCTTGGCTTGAAGGAAACTAGATCTAAACACTGCCTTAGAAAGATTCTGTCACAGGTTTGGCATAGGATACCAGTAGGAATGAGTGCTGTGTGACTGGATTTCTCTACTGGGATTATAGAAGTAGAACTCTTCTACTGGGACCTTTAATTTAGGGTAAGAAAACAATTAGTGTGTTTCTCTCAGTTAGCTAAAGTGGTTATCTGAACAGTTATCTAGGTGTATATCACAAGTGTCTGAAGGGTCTTGATTGCTGTACAGTTTAAACTGCTTGTAGAAAGATCTAGTTAGTAGAGAGAGTGCCTTAGCTAAAAGGAAACTAGATCTAAACTCTGACTTAAAAAGATTCTGTCACTGGCTTGGCATGGGACACCAGTAGGAAGGAGTGCTGTGTGACTGGACTTCTCTACTGGGACTAAAGAAGTAGAACTCTTCTACTGGGACCTTTAATTTAGGGTTAAAAAAACAAGAACAAATTAGTGTGTTTCTCTTAGTTAGCTAAAGTGGCTATGTGAACAGTTGTCTAGGTGTAAATCTCAGGTGGCTGAAGGGGCTTAATTGCTGTGTAGTTTAAATTACTTCTAGAAAGATCTAGTAAGTAGGGGGAGTGGCTCAGCTAGAAGGAAACTAGATTTAAACACTGCATTAGAAAGATTATGTTAGAGGCTTGGCAGAGGACACCAGTAGGAAGGAGTGCTGTATGACTGGACTTCTCTACTGGGACTAAAGAAGTAGAACTCTTCTACTGGGACCTATAATTTAGGGTAAAAAAATCACACAAATAAATTGGTGTGTTAGTCTCAGCTAAACAGGTTATCTGAACAGTTATCTAGTTGTAAGTCTCAAGTGGCTGAAGGAGCTTGATTGCTCTGCAGTTTAAAATACTTGTAGAAAGATTTAGTAAGTAGGGGAAATGGCTTAGCTAGAAGGAAACTAGATCTAAACACTGCCTTAGAAAGATTCTGTCAGAGGCTTGGCATACGACACCAGTAGGAAGGAGTGCTGTGTGACTGCACTTCTCTACTGGAACTAAAGAAGTACAACCCTTCTACTGGGTCCTTTAATTTAGGGTAAAAAAAAAAACTTAAAAAAAATTAGTGTGTTTCTTTCAGTTAGCTAAAGTGGTTATCTGAACAGTTATCAAGGTGTAAATCTCAGGTGGCTGAAGGGGCTTGATTGCTGTGCAGTTAAAATTACTTGTAGAACGATCTAGAAGGTAGGGGGAGTGGTTTAGCTAGAAGGAAACTAGATTTAGTCACTGGCTTAGAAAGATTCTGTCAGAGGCTTGGCAGAGGACACCAGAAGGAAGGAGTGCTGTGTGACTGAACTTCACTACTGGGACTAAAGAAGTAGAACTCTTCTACTGGGATCTTTAGGATAAAAAAAATTATTGTGTTTGTCTCAGTTAGCTAAATTTGTTATCTGAACAGTTATCTATGTGTAAATCTCAGGTGGCTGAAGGCGCTTGATTGCTGTGCAGTTTAAATTACTTGTAGAAAGATCTAGTAAGTAGGTGGAGTGGCTTAGCTAGAAGGAAACTAGATCTAAACACTGCCTTAGAAAGATTCTGTCTGAGGCTTTGCAGAGGACACCAGTAGGAAGGAGTGCTGTATGAGTGAACTTTCTCTACTAGGACTAAAGAAATTGAAGTCTTCTACTGTGACCTTTAATTTAGGGTAAAAAAACAAACCCAAAAAATTAGTGTTTTCTCAGTAAGCTAAACTTGTTATCTGAACAGTTATCTAGATGTCAATCTCAGGTGGCTGAAGGGGCTTGATTGCTGTGCAGCTTAAATTACTTGTAGAAAGATCTAGTAAATAGGGAGAGTGGCTTAGCTAGAAGGAAACTAAATCTAAGCACTGCCTTAGAAAGATTCTGTCAGAGGCTTAGCAGAGGACACCAGTAGGAAGGAATGCTGTGTGACTGGACTTCTTTACTGGGACTAAAGAAGTAGAACTCTTCTACTGGGACCCTTAATTTAGGGTAAAAACAACCAAAAAAAATGTGCATGTTTGTCTCAGTTAGCTAAAGTGGTTATCTGAACAGTTATCTATGTGTAAATCTCAGGAGGCTGATGGTTCTTGACTGCTGTGTAGTTTAAATTACATGTAGAAAGATCTAGTAAGTAGTTTGAGTGGCCTAGTTAAAAGGAAACTAGATCTAAACACTGCCTTAGAAAGATTATGTCTGAGGACACCAGTAGGAAGGAGTGCTGTGGTACTGGACTTCTCTAGTGGGACTAAAGAAGTGGAACTCTTCTACTGGGACCTTTAATTTAGGTTAAAAAAAACAAACAAAAAAAATTAGTCTGTTTGTCTCAGTTAGGTAAAGTGGTTATCTGAACAGTTATCTAGGTGTAAATGTCAGATGGCTGAAGTATCTTGATTGCTGTGCAGTTTAAATTGTTCATAAAAATATCTAGTAAGTAGGGGGAGTGGCTTAGCTAGAAGGAAACTAGATCTAAACACTGCCTTAGAAAGATTCTGTCAGAGGCTTTGCAGTGGATTCCAGTAGAAAGGAGTGTTGTGTGACTGGACTTCTCTACTGGGACTAAAGAGGTAGAACTCTTCCACTGGGACCTTTAATTTAGGGTAAAGAAACAAACCAAAAAAATTAGTGTGTTTGTCTCAGTTAGCTAAAGAAGTTATCTGAACAGTTATCTAGGTGTAAATCTCAGGTGATTGAAGGGGTTTGATTTCTGTGCAGTTTAAATTACTTGTAGAAAGATCTAGTAAGTAGAGGGGTGGCTTAGTTTGAAGGAAACTAGATTTAAACACTGCCTTAGAAAGATTCTGTCACAGACTTGGCAGAGGACGCCAGTAGGAAGGAGAGCTGTGTGACTGAACTTCTCTACTGGGACTAAAGAAGAAGAACTTTTCTACTGGGACCTTTAATTTAGGGTAAAAAAAAAACATAAAAAAATTAGTGTGTTTCTTTCAGATAGCTAAAGTGGTTATCTGAACAGTTATGTAGGTGTAAATCTCAGTTGGCTGAAGGGGCTTGATTGCTCTGAAGTTTAAAATACTTGTAGAAAGATTTAATATGTAGGGGATGTGGCTTAGCTAGAAGGAAACTAGATCTAATGACTGCCTTAGAAAGATTCTGTCTGAGGCTTGGCAGAGGATAAAAGTAGGAAGGAGTGCTGTGTGACTGGACTTCTCTAGTGGGACTAAAGAAGTAGAAGGAAACTAGGTCTAAAAACTACTGTGTGACTGGACCTCACTACTCTGACAAACAAGTAGAACTCTTCTACTGGGACCTTTAATTTAGGGTAAAAAAACAAACACAAAAAAATTAGTATGTTTGTCTCAGTTAGCTAATGTGGTTATCTGAACAGTTATCTAGGTGTAAATCTAAGGTGGCTGAAGGTGCATGATTGCTGTGCAGTTCAAACTACCAGTAGACAGATCTAGTAGGTGGAGGGAGTGGATCAGCTAGAAGGAAACTAGATCTAAACACTGCCTTAGAAAGATTCTGTGTGAGGCTTGGCAGAGGATAAAAGTAGGAAGGAGTGCTGTGTAACTGGACTTCTCTAGTGGGACTAAAGAAGTAGAACTCTTCTACTGGGACCTTTAATTTAGGGTACCAAAAAATGATTGTGCTTGTCTCAGTTAGCTAAAGTGGTTATCTGAACAGTTATCTAGGTGTAAATCTCAGGTGGCTGAAGTGGCTTGATTGCTGTGCAGTTTAAATTACTTGTAGAAAGATCTAGTAAGTAGGGGGAGTGGCTTAGCTAGAAGGAAACTAGCTCTAAAAACTGCCTTAGAAAGATTCTGTCCGAGGCTTTGCAGCGCACACCAGTAGGAAGGAGTGCTGTGTGACTGGACTTCTTTACTGGGAATAGATAGAACTCTTCTACTGGGACCTTTAATTTAGGGTAAAGAAACAAACAAAAAAAAATTAGTGTGTTTGTCTCAGTTAGCTTAAGTGGTTATCTGAACAGTTATCTAAGTGTAAATCTCAGGTGGTTGAAGGGGCTTGATTGCAGTGCAGTTTAAATTACTTGTAGAAAGATCTAGTAAGTAGGGAGAGTGGCTTAGCTAGAAGGAAACTTGATCTAAACTCTGCCTTAGGAAGATTCTGTCATTGACTTGGCTGAGAACACCGGTAGGAAGGAGTGCTGTGTGACTGCACTTCTCTACTGGGACTAAAGAAGTAGAACTCTTCTACTGGGACCTTTAATTTAGGGTAAAAAAAAACAAACAAAAAAATTAGTGTGTTTCTCTCAGTTAGCTAAAGTGGTTATCTGAACAGTTATCTAGATGTAAATCTCAGGTGGCTGAAGGGGCTTAATTGCTGTGCAGCTTAAATTGCTTGTAGAAAGATCTAGTAAGCAGGGGGAGTGGCTTAGCTAGAAGGAAACTAAATCTAAGCACTGCCTTAGAAAGATTCTGTCAGAGGCTTGGCAGAGGACACCAGTGGGAAGGAATGCTGTGTGACTGGACTTCTCTAGTGGGACTAAAGAAGTAGAAGGAAACTAGGTCTAAAAACTGCTGTGTGACTGGACCTCACTACTCTGACAAACAAGTAGAACTCTTCTACCGGGACCTTTAATTTAGGGTAAAAAAAACAAACACAAAAAAATTAGTATGTTTGTCTCAGTTAGCTAATGTGGTTATCTAAACAGTTATCTAGGTGTAAATCTAAGGTGGCTGAAGGTGCATGATTGCTGTGCAGTTCAAACTACCAGTAGACAGATCTAGTAGGTGGGGGGAGTGGCTCAGCTAGAAGGAAACTAGATCTAAACACTGGCTTAGAAAGATGCTGTCTGAGGCTTGGCAGAGGATAAAAGGAGGAAGGAGTGTTGTGTAACTGGACTTCTCTAGTGGGACTAAAGAAGTAGAACTCTTCTACTGGGACCTTTAATTTAGGGTACCAAAAAATGAGTGTGCTTGTCTCAGTTAGCTAAAGTGGTTATCTGAACAGTTATCTAGGCGTAAATCTCAGGTGGCTGAAGTGGCTTGATTGCTGTGCAGTTTAAATTACTTGTAGAAAGATCTAGTAAGTAGGGGGAGTGGCTTAGCTAGAAGGAAACTAGGTCTAAAAACTGCCTTAGAAAGATTCTGTCCGAGGCTTTGCAGCGCACACCAGTAGGAAGGAGTGCTGTGTGACTGGACTTCTTTACTGGGAATAAAGAGATAGAACTCTTCTACTGGGACCTTGATTTAGGGTAAAGAAACAAACAAAAAAAATTAGTGTGTTTGTCTCAGTTAGCTTAAGTGGTTATCTGAACAGTTATCTAAGTATAAATCTCAGGTGGTTGAAGGGGCTTGATTGCAGTGCAGTTTAAATTACTTGTAGAAAGATCTAGTAAGTAGGGAGAGTGGCTTAGCTAGAAGGAAACTTGATCTAAACTCTGCCTTAGGAAGATTCTGTCATTGACTTGGCTGAGGACACCGGTAGGAAGGAGTGTTGTGTGACTGCACTTCTCTACTGGGACTAAAGAAGTAGAACTCTTCTACTGAGACCTTTAATTTAGGGTAAAAAAAAACAAACAAAAAAATTAGTGTGTTTGTCTCAGTTAGCTAAAGTGGTTATCTGAACAGTTATCTAGGTGTAAATCTCAGGTGGCTGAAGGGGCTTAATTGCTGTGCAGCTTAAATTGCTTGTAGAAAGATCTAGTAAGTAGGGGGAGTGGCTTAGCTAGAAGGAAACTAAATCTAAGCACTGCCTTAGAAAGATTCTGTCAGAGGCTTGGCAGAGGACACCAGTGGGAAGGAATGCTGTGTGACTATACTTTTCTTCTGGGACTAAAGAAGTAGAACTCTTCTACTGGGACCTTTAATTTAGGGTAAAAAAACAACCAGAAAAATTAGTGTGTTTGTCTCAGTTAGCTAAAGTGGTTATCTGAAGAGTTATCGATGTGTAAATCTCAGGTGGCTGATGGGGCTTGATCGTTGTGCATTTTAAATGACTTGTAGAAAGATCTAGTAAGTAGCTGGAGTGGCTTAGCTAAAAGGAAACTAGATCTAAACACTGCCTTAGAAAGATTCTGTCAGAGGACACCAGTAGGAAGGAGTGCTGTGTGACTGGACTTCTCCACTGGGACTAAAGAAGTAGAACTCTTCTACTCTCTACTCTCTTCTAAAAACCACCTTCCTTCCCCTCCACTCTCTCACCCAAAGCTAGTTCTACTTTTATAGGTACAGGATTTGACTGACAACAGGAACTTCCTGTTTGGGAGCAGGAAGTGAGTGATCACAGAGCCACCAAAAATGCACCATCCTAGAAGGGCAAGAGTAGCTCTCCGGCCCCCTCCAGCTGCTGAAGGTCTGCCTCTAAGCAAGTAAAGGGTCTACTGAGAAAAATAGGATCTTCTTGTCTCAGAACAGGACAATCAGGAGCTTAAAGGGCACAGAGGCAGTAAGTAAGTAGAGAGAGAAGGAAGAAACAAACAAAACAAAAAAACAGAGGAAAGAGTAAGGATTCCAAACAATAGTGAAGGGGCCAGAAAAAAGATATAATGGGAGTGGTGCAGTGCAGTGGCTGTGGAGCAGCAGTCTTCCAGGAGACATTCTGGAAAATGTGGTGTTGTCCCATCTGCTGGCACCTCTCTGGGCTGACGGGGGAGGTTGCTCATCTCCAGGCTGTGTTGGCCAGGATTTGTGGGACCTTCTCTTCCATCCAGGGACCACCAGGTCCACTGCCGTTGTCTCAGAGTTTGCCAAGAAAGTGGAGCAGTTGGACCACAGTGGGCTCAGGAAGGGTGCAGCTGGTGGAACAGAGGCACATCCCTCCAATTGTATCTCTCCACAATTCCTATGCCATTCTGGCAAAGTATTGTTCCTCTATGGAGTCACCCACAGTGGAGATCAAGGAGGATGCTGGGAACCTCAACAAAGGAGACCACATTAGGGTAGCATGGGACCCCACGGGGGAAGGAAACAACTCTTGGTGGGGGACTCCATTGTTAGGAAGGTAGAACTGGGGGAGGAAGGGGATAGGGAGGTAAGGTGTCTGCCTGGTGGCATGGCTTGGAGGGACAGGGAGCAAATCCTCAGGATAGCTGGAGCAGCTGCACAGGGAAGGGAGTTGGATGTCATTGTCCACCTAGGGACAAATGATCTGGCTATGAAAGGGATCAGAGCAGCACAGGAAGAGTTTGTGGAATTGGGAAGGGGTCTTAGACAAGTAGCACACACGGCAACCTTCTCGGAGGTGCTGCCTGTCTATGGTGTACGAGAGGCTAGGGTGCTCCACACCATGGAATTCAATCATTGATGAAAAACTGGTGCAGAGCTTAGGGATTTGGCTTCACTGGGGACTGATGTCCGCTCAGCTGAAAACATCCTTCATTACCAGATTAATACAATGTGCCATGCATGAAATTCTATAGAAACCATCATGCTTTATCACTTAAACCAATTGTCATCCATTATTACCAAGGCCCCATGCTGACCATCATTCCATGCCCACAAAGTCACCCACAGAAGTCTAAGTCCCCCACAGAAGTTTGCATTAGCTGTGGGAGTTTGAGCCAGCCACAGATGTCTGTTTGGAGCTGATTCTCATCCATTTGGGGTCTGGTTCACATTTAACCCACCTCCACCCATCTGAGCCTCCCCACCCTCCTCAGCCTGTCAGTGAAAACCACCCTACTAGCTCTGCAGTATTCTATTGGGTCCAACACTGCATACAGAGCCTCATTCTTACCATCTGTGTCAGTGGCACACAGTTTAATACGCTCACCTCTAGGGCTAGAAGATGAGAAGGCTGTGGGTTCAGCCTCACACAAGGTACCTGCGTTATTATACATAGCTGACACTGCAGTGTAGTATGAAACTGTCCTGCATGATTGAGATACCATCCTTCAGATGAGGTGTTAAACAATGGTCCCGTCTTCTCATCTCTGGTCACAGTCCGGGCAACAATTAAAGATTCCAAAGCATTTATCACTGAAGAGTAGTGTCACGACCAACATTCTCCATCAATAAAAGAGGTCCATGTAATCCCTCCCCCGGACACACTTTGAAACAAGCTATTACAGCTGAGTGTGCTTTTCCTGATCAGCAATTACAAATAAAGAAAAATAAATCCTGCTCATAACATTGCCAGACTGTATGTTGGTAATTTCTCTCAGAAATGCATTGTGCAGGTCTATGCAAAGCACTACTGGGAGAGAGCAGCAGAGGGGCATGGCACTGACATGAGGAGAAGAAGCATTATCACAAAGTGCTTGATCTAATTAAATATAATCTTCTATTCTGGGGGGAGGGGACAAGAGGGTGCTCAGGGGTGTGGGGGCTTCTTCACGTACATGGTGAGAAGGGGTAGAGACTGAGATGAGTGGGATGAGTTAAACATGAACCACATCACATGTACTGTAGATAGGCAGCAGCTGCAAAGTGACTTCTGTGGCATGACCTACAGTAAATATAAACTTCATGTGCTGCACTGGGAAGCTGCAAGGGGCCTTCACAGACTGGGGAAGGGAGTGGGAAAGCTGAAATATACAGTCCAGAAAAAACTGCTTGTGAATGCTGGTGAATTTCATCAGTCTGTTACACAGTTAGTCTAGCGTGTAGTAGGAGCGTAGCTTAAAAAGATCAATAAGAAAGTCCAGAAAAAGCCACTCACCACTGCTGTGGTGCCTGCGATAAATTAAACTCAGTACAAAGCCACAAACTGTGGCTCTCAGCACATGCCAATAAAATAAAGATAACTGCTCGGCACAAATAGATGTTGTGTCTGCATACTTTTAAGTAATAATGACCAAAGAGCCGGTCAATTCCTGGAGATTAATGACCAACTGGGGGGGAGGAAGGGTGATCCAAGGCAAAGCTGAGGGCCAACCCCACCCAGCCAGTTGTTAATCAACAGGAAATGAATGATTCTGAGGTCATTATTGCGATTATAAGTCTAATCACAGTAATGAACTTTTGGAAGCTTTCTTTTCCTGAGGTATTTTTTCTTTATTCTTTTTGTTTCTCTGCAGCATTCTCTGCAGCACCACATGTGATACTGTGTTGTGGGTTGAAGGCTCCCACATGGTCTCTTTTCACCGTGTTCTGTGTTCAGGGAGGCATCATGTTTTTATATGTTTTAGGTTTCTTAATACAAGTTTTCTTGTTCAAACATTGTTTATACATAACGCTGTTATTTTTTAAAGTTTTTGGTCACAAATTCCTACAGTGTATACTTCAGCACCAACAAAGATGGCTGCGGCTGTCATGTCAGAAGTTTCCTTATGAGGGTCCACTGCCCTTTGTCTTGCCCTGAGGATTATGCCCTGTCTATAACCCCTTGCAGAAAATCTATTGCTCATTTGCTCAGCACTATTTTCAAATGCATTGTCAGAACTGCAGTTGTGTCTGACTGTGATGAATTGGCCCATAGGGATACCCCTAATAATATGGCGTGGATGGCAGGAGCTTGCCAACAAAACTGTATTTCAGTCTGTTGGCTTATGGTATAAATCTGTCTCGATACACATGTTGTTGCCCTTAAGAATAAGTATTTCGAGAAATGATTCTATACTATCACCCTCGAAGTAGAATTACCATCAACAGTCAGTGCAGATGCATTTATTAACCCCCATAATGCTGAGTGTTATATGAATAACAAATGCATCAGTTGTGATTCCACATACAGTATGTAATTTATTTGGGTACCTGTTCATGTGGAGCTTACTATGTTGGCCTCACTAAGCAGAAATTTAACAAGAGAGAGCAGGAGAACACATGCAGGCAACATTAAATAAAAATGCTGAGTATGCTACAGCAGCCCAAGTGATAAATTCAGGGGATACTTCACAACATGTGTGTAAATTTGTGGGCACAGAAAAAGTAAGAGTTGAATCTCTTGGGAGGTGATGTGGATTTGATTCTAGTCAGGTGAGAATCATTCTGGATCTTTAAGCTTCATGCTATAAATCCAACTGGCTTAAATGACAAAACTGAAATGTTGCCATTTCTCTAATGAACTTTGATATATCTATTACAAGGTTATTGATTTGGACCATGCAATTGCGATTAATGTATGTATGTGCATTAGCTTTATTATGTGTTTCTCTATTGTATTATTGATTTTAAGTGGGATCTCTGACAAATTCATCACATGTGGTGGATGCTATGTGACTGTCTCTTTAAGATTTTTTGTATATGAGGAATTCCAATAAGGGGCCACAGTAATTTCATGAAAAAGTGCATAGGCATAAAACATTGAGGTGTGTTCCTGGGCTCTATTCTTTTCATCATGCTGGTTTTATGTTGAATAAAGTACTCAGACACAACATCTATTTGTGCTGAGTAGTTACCTTTATTTTATCAGCATGTGGTGAAAGCTGAAATAGGTTGGGGTGGTTTATTTGTAATGCACTTCAGGTCTGTGTTGGGGAAGGAACCTGTCCTTGTTGGCTGGAGAGAATGGGTCCCAGCTTGCAAACCAATTATCTTTTTCCCTATCGGTGGGGGGGGGGGGAGCTGTTCTTTTCTATGTATGAGAGGGAGTAGCTGCTCTGGATGGCAGGCAATGTGAAGACTAAGCCCTTTTAAACTTTGTGACCAGTAAGGCCCATTGTAGACGTAGGGCCAAATGTCACCAGTTTTTTTATTTAATTAATTTACTTATGCCCCCTCATCTGTCCCTAGATGCCATCTTCATCCAGTCTTCCTTGGACAGACTGCCTCCGACTACAGTGAGCTGTCTACTAGCTGATTGAGCACCTTTATGGTGTATTTTACTGCTGCAATATTTTATTGTTTTACCTATTCTGCTAAAGAGCAATAGATGTTTGCTCTACTGTGAACACTGATGGGCTTTCACCTAGTAGCCAACAGTGCACACTGGGACTTGTAGTCCTAACCTGAACAAGGGGACTACTAAACAGCTGAGCCATGTGCTGGGAGATTTTTTTACACTTTGTGGGGACAGTTGCACCTTAGGGATATAATTTCCTAACTTAAAAACTCCAAGGAGGGCTTTATTTAAAACATTAAGCATTAGTTGCTCCTCCTTTAAAGTCCGGGTGCTCCTTCTTGCATCCTTGGGATGCCTTAGACCTCAACCTACAGAGTCCAAGTCTCTCTCCTCCCACACCCACTGCTGAAATCATTATTGAATGCTATTAAAATTATCTTACTGATCTTTCTACTTTGCTCGGGAGACATCAAATTTAACCCTGGTCCCACCTCCCCAATTTCTACCCCCTCGGTTATGACAAATCTAAAGGAGTTGAGACTTTTCCATGTTAATGTCTGTAGTCCCACAATAAAATTGAACTTGATCCAAACCTGGCTAAACCTCTCCTCTCCTCTCCAGATGTACTTGCTATCACTGAGTCCTGGCTTCAACCTTCCATTCAGAATACTGAAATAAACTTCTCTTCCTACAAGGTCTTCAGAATGGATAGACAGGCCAGAGGGGGCGGAGTTACTATCTACCTTCAGGATAGATACACTGCTTATATTATTAACTCCACCTCTGAGCCAAAGGAATTTGAGAGCCTTTCCATCCAGAAACAACTCTCCCCTACCCAAGCACTTGATGTAATAGCGTGCTACAGGACTCCATCAGCGGGCCTCAAGATACAAAATCATCTGAGCACCCTACTTGACACTTCAACTCCTGAGGTCATAGTCATGGGTGACCTAAGCCTAGATTGGTTCTCCATCTGCTCAAAACCACTCAAGGACTTGTGTGATGCCTTTGGGCTCCACCAACTCATTACAGAACCCATCCATCCAAACACAAAAAATCCTGCCAACAGTACACTGCTTGATATCATACTAGTAAACAAACTGCAACTGTTCTCACATGTGGGTGTCTTCTTTAGTGATCTCAGCAATCGCTGCATTACTGCATGTGTAAGGTCCCTACCAAAACCTATCTCAACCTCCAGATACATTTTCAAAAGGTGCAGCCAGAACCTTGATATCTCTGCCTTTCTTTCTGACCTGCAGTATGCAAACTGCCAAGACTTCTATCTTGCCTCCTCTATCAACGAAGTCTATGATGTATTCCATAAGATTCTCATGGACATAATCCAACAGCATGCCCCACTTGTGAAAATTCAAACAAAGAAAACCTTCTGTCCATGGTTTTCAGTCAGTCTTAAGTCGGTGCTTCTACATAGGATGCTCTGTGGAAAACAGCATGGAAGACTAAGTTTCCTGCTGACTGGACTGCCTTCAGAGTGGCTAGAAACCATTGTACTATGCTTACAAGGGCTGGAAAGTTCAGTTACTATAATAACAAACCAGATTCATCCACTCACTGCTCCTCCACATTTTGGAAGACCCTTGAGGAGGTCAAGGGTTGTAGGGCCTCCAACTCCCTCCCTTCCAAAATTACAACTGGCAATGATACTTACACAGTCAAATATGACATCCTGAATTTATTAAACAATCATTTTGCCACAGCAGGCCTGGCCTTCGACTTCTCCCTTACCAACAATCTGCTAAACCAGCTATCTGGACAGAGCAAGACCCACTCTGTCCCTTCCGTGGCTGTACCTCCCTTCTCTTTTAGCCTGATCTCACTTAGGCAAGTAGAAGATGTGCTCATTAAATTAGATATCAGAAAAAGTGCCGACGCTGATCTCATAGATCCGCACTTTCTAAAAATTAGCTCCCATATCCTTGCCATCCCCATTACTCACATCTTCAATCTGTCCTTCAGGTGGAGTACCCTTCCCATGATCTAGAAAACTGCTCATGTTATCCCCCTGTTCAAATCGGGGGATCCTACTGACCTTAATAACTATAAGCCTATCTCTTTGCTTCCCACCCTGTCCAAAATGCTAGAAAAGTTAATCAACAGATTAGAAACTATTTAGACTCCCATAACCTGCTCACCCCTTTACAGTCAGGCTTCAGACCTCAACATAGTATGGTCACTGCACTTGCAAAAGTCACTAATAACTGTTTTAATGCCTTGGACAACAAACTCTATGTGGGTGCCTTGTTTTTGGATCTAAGCAAAGCATTCAACACAGTGGATCATACTCTTCTCCTGGACATCCTCCACAACATCAGATTTGACTATGCCTCTCTTAAATGGTTTGACTGTTTCCTTATTGGCTGTTCACAGCAGGTTAAAGCTGAAGGAGACCTCTCCCCACTGAAAACCTTACCAAGAGGTGTACCTCAAGGCTCTATTCTGGGCACCCTCCTCTTGGAAATTTATATCAACATCCACCTGGTATCCAATTAGCCAATATCCATCTATTCACCAATGATACCGGCTTATATACTTCCAGACCTTCCACTGACAAAGCATGTTTTGACCTTCAGCTTGAGTTCAGTCACCTTCAGAATAAACTATTGCATCTAAAACTACTGCTTAATGCTAAAAAGATGAAGATAATGCTCTTCTCACCTTTCCCCAAGACCTCCACCACTACCTTGTTGGGTGTGCAAACACCGTTTACCACTCTTCTCCATGAACCCCTCGAATCTGTACCCAAATTCAAATACCTGGGGATGTGGACTGACCACACATTGACCTTTTCTGACCACATAGAAGAACTAGCCAAAAAGCTCAAACAGAGACTTGGCATATTCTTCCGCATTAAGCACTTGCTAACATTGGACGCAAGAACTAGAATCGTACAGTAAGCCTTCCTCCTCCTACTTGACTATGGGGATATTATTTACAGACAATGGACTAACACAGCCTTAACAAAGCTTAACATACTATATCACTGTGCCCTAAAATTCATTATGGGAGCACCCTGCTCTACTCATCACTGTTTCTTATATGCCCTAGTTGGCTGAACCTCCCTTAGCCTTAGATGCTACCGAAATGCAGCAAATTGGACATAATGTGCTCTTATTAAGAAACTGCCCCTACATATCTCTGACCGCCTTCCTATTTGTTCTTCTGACACCTATGCACTAAGAAGCTCCTCCTACATTTCCCTAGTAATTCTCAAAGTTAGAACTCGGTTTGGCAAATCATCCATAAACTATTCCCTTCCCTCCTTGTTGAACAAGTTACAAAAAACTCTCCAAATATCCATTCCACTTAAATTGACTACCTTCAAAACATTGGCTGCTAGGGCTACCATGGAAATTTGCAACTGTGTAACCTAAAATGATATTGCCAACCTCGTTTCTTTCCCGCATCTACTTCTATTCCATTTACCCTTACACCTGTCTCCCCTCCCTTGATTCTTTCTGTTATCTCTTCCTATGTTTGAGCACCTTCTGTTTAAACCTTGCCCTAGGTGTATAATATTACCATCTGATATTTATCTGTTACAGTATGCCCAACCTTGCTATCCTGGCAGATGCCTTGTCATACCATGTTGCCTGATATAATGCTTTGTTCTTGAATGTAACTACCGCTGTATGAACCAACCTGTATACCTTTCCAAATGTTTTACTGTTTTATGCTGTATTAACTGAGCTGTATACCTTGCCAAATGTGATGCTATTTTACACTTGAAAACTTTGTATTTTATTACATTGTATACTTTATTCTTATCTATGTTCTACTGCTAACATTGTAACTACGACCAGGTCCATCTAGAAAATGAGTTATTCTCAATGATGTTTCACCTGGCTAAATAAAGACTGATTGATTGATTGATTCAGTAGCTGGAGCTCTGAGAGCGAACAGGTTTTCATGTGGCCTGCTCAATTCTGGTCCTACAACACAATAAATACTCAACACAGAATGAGCGGGACAAGTTTGGACAGACTGTCTCTGACTACAGTGAGCTGTCTACTGGCTGATTAAGCACCTTTATGGTGTATTTTACTGCTGCAATATTTTATTAAGGTGTATGGTGGAACATTGTTGTTGGCTAAATTCAGTAGAAAGACACAGCTGTTGTACCATCTTGGAGACATCATGCTGGTGTTGTACCTGCCTGAGGACGTCACAACAATGGTACAACTGATTAGAATGACATCACATGCAGCCAGGCATCAGAATGCTGCAGCGAACAGTCTATCTCTTCAAACATCACTTAAAAATAACCAGTCAGTTGTATGAGAGCATAAACGATAGTTCGCAATGTCGGGTCTGCTATCTAAATTTGAGTCAGTAACAGATCGGAAAATGTTTGTGCTGAGTCTGTTTCCCTCCACCCATTTACCTTTCAGCTAGCATCATCCAGCACTGACGCTGTTCACTGAACTTGTAAAAGAAGGTGAAGTGGTTGAAAACTCTGACCTTTGACGTCGAGCAACGTCGCACACCATGATTGTCCAATGCCTCGTACTCACATATAAAAATGTATTTGTCAGTATTTATCACACTCCTATATCTGATGTGTTTGAAAATAAATGCAAGCTACTTTCAACACCCAAGTGTTTTTTTTTCATGGCCAAGGTACTGTGTGTGTGTGTGTGTGTGTGTGTGTGTGTGTGTGTGTGTGTGTGTGTGTGTGTGACTGTGCATGTGTTGGTGAGGCGGTGTGTCTGGGGATGAAAAAAGCCTCATTTCTGTGACAAAACCTGCCTAAGTTGCACCATACGCTATAGAAGGTAAAGTATGGGTAGACAGCTGACAACAGCTGTGAATACTTCTCGACATTGCCACAGCAACGTCGTGAAGCATACATAGCGCTGTTGTTAACTGCTGCCCATACTTTATCCTCTATATAGTATATGGTTAGCCTGTATTGTGAATGGATTTCAGCAACTGCTGAAATCTTGTTGTAGTACAGTTCAAAGGTCAAAATAGTGGTTGTACTATCGCTCTGACATCACATCGATAGTACAACTTTTTACCTGAACTGTTTCCCGATTGGCTGAAACATCGCACTTTCAAAAAAATATGAGTCAACATGGCGGCGCCACTTAGCGAGCAGCTGGGAGAGCGGGTAAAAGATTCTTTGGACACGGACTCTGCCATAATTGGCTCCGTGTTTCCAAACATTCAGTTTGTCCTTTTTAGTGTTTGTACAAACACTACCTCGGTTCATGTTTGTGGTCGGCAGCACAGCGGGACAATGGTGAGAATGGAGATACTCAGGTCGGTAGCAGAGCGGTGCGGCAGCACGGACCGGGTAGATGCTCAGTGTGACTGAAGGTATACACAAGGTATGAAATTATACCTCAACTTTGTGAATTAAACTGACCCACATTTTTGAGGACCATATACTATATAAAATAATAGATAGGAACTGTGCCAACACTTCGTGTTTCCATCTCGGTGGTTGATGACATCATAGGGACCTCTCGAGCTTCGCTCTCGAGGTCTATGATGTCATCAACCCCTCGATGGAAACACAGCCTTGTTGTGCACAGTTCCCTATCCATTATTCTATATGTTTTACCTATTCTGCTGAAGAACAATAGATGTTTGCTATACTGTGAACACTGACGGGCTGTTGCCTAGCAACCAACAATGCACATTGGGACTTGTAGTCCTGACCTGATCAGGGGGATAATTAAACAGCTGAGCCATGGGAGATTTTTCTACACTTTGTGGGGACAGTTGCACCGTAGGGGTGTAATTTCCTAACTCAAAAGCTCCAAGGAGGGCTTTATTTAAAATATTAAGTGTTAGTTGCTGTAGCTCTGAGAGCGAGCACATGATCATGTGACCCACTCACTCCTGGTCCTTACAACACTATAAATACTCACCACAGAGTGAGTGGGATGAGCTCTTGTGAACGAGCATGCACAGAGAGGTGCACTGAGACACACACGTTGGCACATGTCAGGTATTTCTGGTGGGTAACGAGGGTAGGAGGCTGGTCAGACTACACAAATGAAATGCTGCATATTCTGTAAGTCTTGTTTCTGAAGTTGTCAACAGCTTAGTCACTCTTTATATCAGGGGACTGTTCTCTAAAATGGAGACTACATAGCAAAGGATAACATAAAGCTATCCTCTGTGAAGGGTGTTCTGAGGGAAACATACAGTACTACTTAACCAAATTAAAAGTGTGCATGTGCTGATTTGAGTGTTCTCCTATTCTCCATAAAATTCCTTAAACCTGGGAAGTAAACAACACTTTTAGACTTGAAAATGACTGACACCATTATCACTGTAGATGGGGAAACAGGTATAAAATGCTCTAGCTGCTTCAAGTATAAAATCACAGATAATGTTAAATCATGCAGCAATTCTATTTGTGACAAATGTCAAAATAATATTGAGTTACTCCTGAAAGTCAGCACATGATATGGCTAAAAGATTAAATCCAACTACAAGTGAACAGCCTCAATCTGGGATGGACAATCTTAACACTGAGCTACCTGATCATAGCCTTGGGGAAATCATAACTGTAGCTTACCCATATACATCACAGGATATGACTACTAGGCTAAATCCTGATGTTGTTGTAAGAAAAAGGGAAAAGGAGGAGGATGAGGACTGTACTTTCACAGATTTAGATTGGACACAGATGGAAGGCAAGCGAAGTTTTAAACAGGGGTGTACAGCTCAGAAATTTACAGAACCAATATTTAATAGGTTTGAACCTCTAGAAGCAGTTATCCCTGAAAAAGTTATCAATGCGGTCAACCTAATACAGAATGAGGGCACTAAGTCTGGTCCCTCCCTACCAATCTATCAGGAACCACCAAAAATTGACAGTATGGTGCTCATGGACTCAGCAAATAATTTTGATTCTAACAGTACTCATGAACAAAATGCATCTACAAATAATAACCTCACTCCTGGCATTACTATGAGTCTAGATGTTACGGAGAATAAATCTGGTGTTTCCTCCAAAACATGGGATGATAAACAAGAGGTACCATCAAGCTAGGTCATCCAGCACCAACTATTAATTCTCATGAGGTTATTACAAATCCTACACTTGTTCAGTTAGATCCTGAATCTGTAAATATTGAACATGTTAATAGTCAGCCATGTCATGTCTTCATTTTGGGGGACTCTATATTTAAGCATATTGACAGACTGATTTGCAACTGAAGTAAAGAGAACCAAGCACATTCTAGTTTCAATGGGGCTAAGATCTCAGACATAACGTCCATGATAAACAACATCTTAGCCAATGCAGGTGAAAAGCAATTGGTAATTATCCATGCAGGCACTAATAATATAAATTCTTCTAATGCTGAAGAAATTAAAAATGAATTTATTGTTTTGAGCAAACTGCTTAAGGAAAAAGGCTGTGACACATGCTTCTCAGAAATTTTACCTGTGCCTAGGGCCACAGTTAACATAACATCCAAAATCAAGGCAGCCAATGAATGGCTCAGAAAGTGGTGCCTCAGAAATGGATTTACTTGCATTACAAACTGGGAATTATTTGATAACAGACATCACTTATTTAGTTGGGATGGCCTTCACCTCAGTAGGAGGGGAAGTAATCTGTTGGGAGGAACTTTTGATGAAACAATATCAAAATGTTTAAACTGGGAAATGGGGGGAGAGGATTCAAATAATCATTCTATTAACCATGGGAATTTATTAAAAACAGGTGAAAGTTCATGCAAAATCCTAATGATAAATGCCAGAAGCCTAAATATCACAAAAATGGCCAAACTTCAAGCAGTACTCTCTGGTGATAAAATTGAGATCATAGCCATCAGTGAAGCATGGTGGGATAATTCTGCCTTATGGATGAATAACCTGCTGAATTATAAATTGTACCTAAACAATAGACAAGGCGGAGTGGGAAGAGGTGCCTGCATTTATATCAGAAAGGATATTCCCTCTGAGCAAAACCTTATATTTATTTCACAGGAGGCAGCAGTTAAGAGTTATGAGCCACCTTATAGTTTAATGGTAGAGCTAAAATTACATTGGGAAGCTGCTACAGATCACAGATGTCTGATGAAATGTATAACAGATGCCTTCTAAATGAGATAGTTAATGCCTCAAATATAGAAGAGGTATTCATTCTAGGGGATTTTAACATCCTGGAATAAACTGGGACTCATTTACTGGATCAAACATTACTGAGAAGCAATTTGTGAACACTCTGTTGAGTCATGGTCTGCATCAAATGGTCCAGGAGCCCACCCATGGTAATAATGTATTGGAATCTAATAATAACCAGTTTAGATTGAGACATTTCTGATACCTTCATTTTAAATCCATTAAATAGCAATGATCATAATATGGTCTCCTTTACATTAAAGACTTCTAGGCCCCAAATCATCATCATCATCATCATTCTTTATAAAAAGTTGCC
The DNA here is from genome assembly GCA_016271365.2 of Neoceratodus forsteri. Classification (NCBI taxonomy): domain Eukaryota; kingdom Metazoa; phylum Chordata; order Ceratodontiformes; family Ceratodontidae; genus Neoceratodus; species Neoceratodus forsteri. The sequence goes on from CM028133.1 coordinate 441,630,918, forward strand.
TTTCTAAAACCAAGGCACCTGTATAAAACAATTAAAACACATCAATAAATAAATACAAAACATTTAAAATTATAAATATGGCATTAAAAATCAGAAAATGCTAGGCTAAAAAGATATCTTTTCAAGGCAACTTTAAAACTTTGGATAGTCAGGCAATCTCGCACCCGATGAGGTAGAGAATTCCACAGGGTTGGGACCATAAAACTAAATGACCTTGCCCCAGAAGTCTGTAAATGAACCCTGGGAATATCTAGCAATCCCTCATTGGTGGATTGGAGAGGGTGGAGGGGACAGTAGGGGTGAAGGAGATCTTGCAGGTAACTAGGTCCCTGATCATGTAGGGCCTTATAGGTCAGCAAACTGACCTTGAAGGTGATCCACCACTGTACTGGCAGTCAGTGCAGTCTGGGGAGCACAAGCATTATATGACTAGTCCTAGGGATACCAGTCAAAAGCCTGGCTGCTGCATTCTGCACTAGCTGTAAGAGGTGAATATCAACCCCCAGTAGCCCAAGGTAAAGGGCACTGCAGTAGTCAAGGCGGGAGGTAATGAAGGCATGGACCAAAGTTGGAAGATCATCAGGGGAACCAGGTGCTTTACCCAGGCAACATTTCTCATATGGTAAAAACAGGTTTTGATAGCTGCCGACACCTGTAATTTAAAGGTCAAGCAGTCTTCAAACATAATGCCCAGGTTCCGTACCCAGTCTGAGGTAGTTAGTTGAACGCCTCCAGGCCAAAGACTCAAAGGGGATCCCGCCAACAAACCCACCCCCCAACCACCTGGGTACACAACCAAAGGCATAGTACAACAATGATAAGGGACTACAATAAGGCAAATATTGATAAAATTAAGGAGCATCTATCTATCTTTGACTGAGATTCAGTTCTGAGCAATAAACCAATTAATGAAGCATGGGACTTTTTTAAAGTTACCCTACAAAAACTTGAACATGATTTGTACCAATAAAGAAAAAATATAACAACAAACGAAAAGTTCCAGAATGGTTAACGGATGATATACAAAAGCAAATTAGAACTAAAGAAATGTTATACCAAAAAGTCAGAAAGGAATCATCTGATGTTAACACTACAATATATAAAAAGAACTGAAGAGGCTTAAAACAATGATCAGACTGGCTAAGTATAGAACTAAACTTAAAATTGCACATGGAAAATATCATAAAGCACTGTTCTTGTACATTAATAATAATAAAAATTCATCTAGGGTAATGGGGCCTCTAGTAAAAAATGTATCAACCATCTCTAATGATGTAGAAACAGCGGATTTCTGTAATTTATATTTTTGCTCAGTTTTTACAAGTGGGGGTACAACCAACATAAACTCAGGTACTGGGAAATCTTTAAATAACTTCCATTTCTCAAAAGACAAATTCATGAAAGCTATATCTGAAAATAAGAAATAATTCTAGCCCAGGGTCAGACAATACTCACCACAGGTTTTTGAGAGAATTAGCACAACAGCTTGCACATCCATTAACTACTTTATTAAATATATATATTCCTTAATCAAGGCACTGTGACGAAGGATTGGTACATTCCCACTGTGATTCTAATTTTCAAAACAGGTAGTCACAATCAGGTTCAAACTTACAGACCAATTAGCTTCACTTCTATTTGTTGTAAACTAATGGAGAAGCTTATCAAATCCAATTTGGAAGTTCAGGTATTAAACCTGGACTTGGAGGACAACTTTCAGCATGGTGTCAAGAAAGGTCTATCAACAACTACTAACTTGCTGGCTTTTTATAACTACATCAGCTGTAGCCTGGATAGGGGAATACCATTTGATGTTATTTTGCTAGACTTCCAAAAGGCCTTCGACAAGGTTCCTCACAACAGCCTAATCGATAACTAATGCAGATAAGGTTCAATTCGATTCTGACTAGATGAATACACAGCTTGCTGTCACACCAAAAGCAGCATGTAAGAATAAATGGGAGTGTGTCAGAAGAGGGTAGTGTCATTAGTGGGGTTCCATAGGTCTCCGTCCTGGGACCCACTCTATTTGGTATATTTGTCAGTGATATAAATACCAAAATAACAAATCCATTAGTTAAATTCATAGATGATATCAAATTGGGAGGGGAAATTGATTCTTTTAGTAATCGTTTAGCTTTGGTTAATGATTTATTAAATATTGAAAAATGGGCCATCACCAATGGAATGTCCTTCAATGTAGAAAAATGCGTAGTTATCCACTGTGGTAAAAAAAAAAATACTCTTACTTTCTGAACAATCAACCCATACATACACTTGAAACTAAACAAGAACTCTGTATTTTGGTAAACAATAAACTAACCTCCACTGACCATTGTAAATTCATGACTAGAAAAGCTGTGGGTATGATAAAATGTATCAAATGTAGATTTATTAGTAGATCTGAACAATGTCTGTTATCTGTTTATGGGAATTTTGTTCGATCACATTTGGATTATGTTTCACCCTTTTGGAGCCCATATCAAAAATGTGATATTGAAATGATCGAGAGGGTCCAGAAAAGGATTACCAAAATGATACCGCATTTGAAAAATAAACCATACCAAGATAGACTACATGACACTGGTTTATTTTCATTGCAAGACAGAAGGCTGAAAGGTGATCTATTACATATGTATAAGACCTTGAATTCCCCCCTGTGATGACTGCCCAATGTGAGCTTAAATTACATCCCGGAGACAACCAGTTACACTCTCACAATAAACAAGTTATAGTCCCTTGGACAAACACCTCAAAGAGGGATCACTTTTTATTGTTCATGCAGTTAAATCCTGGAATAAATTGCCTCAGGAGCTGACTGACAGTAACACTACATTAGGATTCAAAAGGGAACTTGATAAATGGTTGCTATCAGGCAGAACCTTAGAATAAAATGGCCCACTTGTGTGGGTGGACAATTGCAATGGGCTAGCTACAGCCTTCTTTTGTCTTTCCAACCCAGTAAACCAGTATAACTTCTCCCCTACACATGGGACTCACTCAGGGCTGTTGTCTTGTGCAACCAGTGAGGCAGATTTGTCACAGGAACTGTGGCTTGGAGACAAGCATGTTGACACAGAGGGTCAGGTTGGTAGGGGGGCACACATAAAGACATAGAGACATAGAGGAAATAAACTATTGAGGCAGTCTAGAAGGGGCAATTCATAGCCAACAAAATGACCTGCATTGTGGAAGACAAAAGTTATAATAAGAGCCTGGTGTCCCTTAATGGGTTCATGTTGGAGAACATGAGGTTGAATGGGGACATAATATCAGTTTCCTGAATTCCAAAGAGTATCAGCAAAATAAAACAGACAAGGATGTTAGATATGGAGTGCTCCAGCAGCAAATTAGGATATGCACTGAAGCTCATAGACTGCAAATTCAGAGGTAACATTGGGAAGTACATTATATCTCATAAGGTGGTGAACCTATAGGACAGCCTGCCAGTGGAGAGAGTTGATATGAAGATAGTACAGACCTTCAGTGTAAGCACTGACAAATTTCTGCTTAACAAGAAACTCATCAGGCACCCTGGATCATAGTGTGGATCAGGAACACTTTTAACTTCATACATGTTGCACAGTATTCTTATTAATTTCTGCTTATTAAGCATGGAGTGGGCATGATGGGCTTAGAGTCCCTTCTGACCTTAAATTACTATACCACTATGTGACTATATATCTGGTTTCCCTGATAGGAACATAGAACATAGAAACTTAAAAATTGTCAGCAGCTAAGGACGGACAGGCCCATCCAGTCTGCCCGAAATCCCTTCACTAGTTTATTGCCTCTGACCCTAACTGGTCAATGGCTTTTCACCCCATCTTCCCACCTCTAAGATACTCTTATGCCTGTCCCATGCATGTTTAAAACCTTCCACTGTGCTCGCCCCACCGCCTCCTGTGGCAGTCTATTCCATGTGTCCACCACCCTCTCCATGAAGAAAAACTTCCTCACATTTCCCCTCAGTCTGCTGCCTTCCAATTTCATATTATGCCCCCTTGTTCTTGTACATCTCTTATATTGGAAGATGACTCCCACCTGCACCTTGTTTATGCCCTTAAGGTACTTGAATGTTTCTATCATGTCCCCCCAATCCCTCCTCTCTTCCAGCGAGTACATACTGAGGTCCTTTAGTCTCTGCCCTCATATGTTTTCTGGTGCAAGCCCTGTACCATCTTAGTCGCCCTTCTCTGGACCACCTCCACCCTGTCAATGTCCTTATGATGGTGCAACCTCCAGAATTGCACAGAGTTCTCTAGGTGAGGCCTGACTGGTGTTTTGTACAATGGCATCACCACTTCCCACCTTCTGCTAGTGATACCTCTGCCTATGCACCCCAGCATGCCACTGGCCCTTCCTGCAGCCTTTGTACTCTGCTTAGACACCTTTAGGTCAACAGAAATGATAACCACCAGGTCCCTTTCTTCCTTGGTGGTCGTCAGCAACTCCCGTCCCCCCATCCTATAGCTCTCACCAGGGTTCCCTCTTCTCAGGTGCATTATTTTGCACTTCTTGGAATTGCCACACCTCAGACCATTTTTTAAGCTTCCCCAGTTCCCTCCTCATTCTCTCCACCTCATCCAGAGTATCCACCCTGTTGCAGATCTTATTGTCATCTGCAAACAGGCAGACCTTTCCTCAAGTCCAACCACAATATCACTAATGAAGACATTAAACAGGACTGGCCCAAGGACTGATCCCTGTGATACCCCACTGGTCAAACCCCTCTCCCCTGATTAGATGGATCCCATTTACCTCCACCCTCTGCTTCCTGTCCATTAGCCAGTTCCTAACCCATTTTACCACCTTGCGCCCCATGCCCAAATTATTCATGTTGTTGAGCAGCCTTTTATGTGGGATGATGTCAAAGGATTTGCTGAAATCGAGGTAGGCAATGTTTAACCCCCCCCCCGATTTACCTCCCTTGTCACCCAGTCAAAAAAATGTATCCAATTCATCTGACATGATCTTCATGCTGTGAATCCATGTTGCCTCAGATCCTGGCACCGCTGGATTCCAAATGTGCCTCTATTCTTTCTTTAAGCAGTGCTTAAATAGCCTTAATACTAGCATTGTGGAGTTGTTTAACTGGCAAAATAGGTTCTGATACACATATGCCAATTTTACAGAAATGCACAGATTGGATAGAACATGTTCGGGCAGAGGGATTTGCATTTTGGACCAATAACATGTGGAATTCATGAGCCTCTTCACTCAATCTCTACTGCCATCACAAACATGACTGCCAACATTACTCACTACAAATCTTCAATGAGGTGGTGGAGCCAGCTACCAGAGCTTTTTTTTAATCTAAATTTTTGAAAAAGTTTCACCAGGAAAGCACACTGAGTAGCGATTGTTCATTTCCAGGTGCATCCTGGGGGAGAGGGGAAGGGGAACAACAGTAAATATACAGTTCAACCAATGGCCAGTATGACATATAATGGATAGGAAGAGACTACAGTAGTTCACATGTTCACATTCCAGTTATAGTATTCCAGTCAGTATGACAAATAACAGATAGGTAAAGATTACAGTAGTTCACAAGTTCACATTCCAGCTTCAGTATTCCATAGTAATAAGTGCAATTGTTGGTAATTAGTAGATAGATTATTAAGAGAAAGAACTAGCATAGGAACAGCCCAAACTGGAGTGAAAAAGTGGTCTTGGCACAAGTGGCAGAAGACAACTGCACCAGATACTGACAACTGAGTAAGGAAGAGTCAGGGTGGCATTTATAAGGGGCCAGGAAGAGACAGTGGGGTGCCACAGGTAGGCAGGGAGTCAAGTAGGTAGGAGTTAGAGAGTGAGGGAAGTGGAGGAGAATAAAACAGAATGGGGTGGTAATTAGGAGCAGGTGCAAGCAGAGGAAAAGAAGTTATGTAGGAGGGAGGAGAGTGCAAATGGGGAGATGGCATGGTGGATGGAAGAGGAAGAGAATTCCATAGTTTGAGGAAGCAGTGGGAAAAGCAGCCTGGTTGACAGAGGAGGACCTGGGGGGAGCAGCCATTATCAAAGTGTCATAGTACCTAAGGGATTGGGAGGGTGAGGGTGGGAGAGATAGGAAGGAGGAGAGGTAGGAGTTGGGGAGAGAGCTGAACCAGAATTTAGAAAAGAAATTGGCACAGTGGGAACAATGCCTGTCATCTAGAGAGGGGAAAGAGAGAGTTTGGTAGAGAGCACAATAGTGAGTGCAAGGGCAGTTGAGGGCAAAGCAGCAGAAGGAATGGAAGAGAGTGTCCAATCTGGCTAGGGAAGACTTAGGAGTGGCACTGCAGTGACATCCCCATAGTCAAAAACTGAGAGGATCATTTTCTGGACTGGTGCGCACCTGGCAGGCAGTGAAATACAACCCCAGTTCCTGTACATGGAACCTAGCTTGGGGTGCAGTTCTTTTGAGGATGGCATCCACATGTCTAGAAAAGTCAAGCTACTGGTCAATCCAAACCCCGAGGTATCTAAACGAGGTGGTATCCTCCACAGTAGTCCTGCCTAGGTGTAGATAGAGAGAAGGGAATGATGCCAAGAGAGTCTCTGCCTTGTGCCAAAGGACATGGAGATAGTCTGTATGTGCTTCTTGTGAACTCTGACAAGAGTGAACATCTTTTATTTTTTAAACAGTGTACTAGTAACAGTGGTGAAGTTTGGGATTTCTATGACCATGGGGAAACTGAAAAATGCAATAGGTGCATCCCAAGACTTTTTCAAACTGAAAACTACTGGAAAGGATACAACAAAAATGACAGGAGCCCTAAGCACCAGCAACTCAGAGGTAACTCTTGCCTCCTTGAAGAAGTCTATGTAACAGATGTTAAAATTCACTAGAACTGCTCAATAACAAGTTAGACACTTTCTCCCACTGTGTTCAAGCAGTTGAAACAAGGGTGGAGAAGAAAAGTGCAGAGACCATGGGGGCAATGAGCATGGGTAGTCAGGCAATCTCAGTCCCAGCAGGCCTGTTCTCAGTCCCAACAAACCTGGTTAAGGAGATCTTCATACTTAAAAGAGTCACCCATGCCTCAAGAAGAACTCTGAAAGCATAATATCTGGACATAAAGCAGCTTATATTTCTCATTAGCTTTGGTTTTCTTAAGCCCATTATATATTACTGAGGATATATGCATGAAAATAGGATAGTTGTTCCTTTAGGGTTCATTAGCTGCTACTGTTTTTTTCCCCAATCTGATGTTATAATACTCTGTGACATCACAGTTATTGCTATGGCAACAGACTATGATGTCACAACAGAGCCCTATAATTTCAAGAAAGGAATAAGCTATAGAGACAGATGAACTCTTAAGGGACAAATATACTGTTTCTGTGGAAATTTCTTAAGTAATAACAAATGGAGTGGAGAAATTTATAGAAGACATATGAAATACAAGCTGAATTGTATCTAAATATGTTTTCCAAAATGTTTCCAAAGGTGTTGGCTGCTATTTAAATGCAGGTTAGAAAATACAGAGAATCAGTTATGTGAGGTTAATGTCTGCATCAATAGACCAACCAAAGGATTCTAGAGAACAGTGGTAACAGCACCAGAGACTGTACTGACCTGGCTGTGTAAGGCACTACGAATTGACACCCAAACCCAGCTCAGCATAAGGTGTTTGTACAGAGTGACCCTGCATAAAGTCTGAGAAGAGGTCTCCAGAACACTACTAATGTAAATGAGCTCACTGCTCCACAGGGACATGCTTCTAAAAGCAAAGTGGATGGTTCACAATGTGGAGGTTGATGGTAATAAAATACAGTTCTATGCTTAACTAAGATATGCAACCCACACCCAGCAAAAACATTTTGATGGGTGGAATAGCAAAATAAGATAGCTTAGCATTCCATTTACCAGCATGTATCCAGTCAAACTGAGACTTCAATGGGACAATAAATCTTTTACTCATACCAACCCTAAAAACATGGACAAAATGATTGTGGAAGTCCAGATGACCGCACGCTGATGCCAAAAGGAAGACAGCAGTCCTGACGCTGGAGCCAACTATAGGAAAGACAATAAGATACTGGATTTGGTGTGTTTTCTGGACATTTTTTTAAAACTTGTAACTAGTAGTGACTACTGCAGACAATCTGAAATATGATTCTGTGCACTGTACTATTATGTATATATTTATGCAATGGTCATGGAAATAAATGGAGTGTGATAAATCCATTTATCTGAGTAACTGTTTATAAATGTAGAACCTTACATATATCTACACAGTTACTATGTCACCACCCATTTATGTACATAGTTATGTTTTTAAATTCTTTTAAGTTGTTATTAACTGCAGCTCATAATGTGTTTTCCAGAGCACAAGGGCAGGATCATCTACTCCCCTTCCCTGCTTTAAGCACTGAATCCTTTCTGGGATGTCCCTCTACCTGTAGAGGTTTATAGCCAATGCAGGGGATTAGGGATCTCCAGAAGGCATAGCAGGAAGGCTAAAGTATGGGATGAGAGGAGGGCTGTATGGGGGGCGCTCGGCATAGTGCAGACTAAGAGATACCCTGGGGTTAAACTGTGATTGCAGAGGAGTGGCAGGTATTCAATCTCCATTCCCTGGGGATCCATTGGACCGAGAGGACAGGCAGCTGATGGGCCAGTCACCAATACTTGTCTTCTTCAGGCATTGCTCTGCAATGTCAGGTCAATGAGGAATAAGTCCACTATAATTGTGAATTTTTTTCTTGTTCCTCGGTTGACTTGACATGCTTTACGTAGACCGGGTCAGGTGATGACACTGGTCTAGTTCTGTAGGCAGTGGTGCCAGCCAGTTTCTCTGTAGTGCACCGCCTGAAGAAGGATCATAGTGAGGAAGGGTTAGCCATCTTTTTTTTATAAACCTGAGCTCAGAATGGTGGTGCATCCTGCGGGGCATCCCTGGTCCTGTGAGTGTGTGTCTGTGCATGGAGACCAGGTGCTGGGTGCAGGGTCTTCCTCATATACTGTCCATTGGGGCATGAGGGGGACTTTCTGTGAGAGAATACACATAAGGAGCCAGAAGAACTGTGGGTCACCCTGGAAACACAAAATGGGACAGAAATATGAACTGGGGTTGTCTACAGGCCTCCAGACCATGAAGATGACATAGACACATTATTGTTAGAAGATATACAAAACATGACAGCTAAAGGGGAGGTTCTGATAATGGGAGACTTCAACATGCCAGACACAGATTGGTCAATAACAGCAGGAACATCTGCCAGAACTGGACACATAGTGGATTCCCTGCAGGGGGAGGGCCTCAAACAACTGGTACAATAACTCACAAGAGACAGTGATATCCTAGATCTGGTACTGACTAATGGGGAAAGGATCACAGATCTCCAGGTAGAAGGTCACCTGGGGGTCAGTGACCATCACATGGTATGGTTCAATTTGGCCACTAGAACTAAATCATCCCATTCCAAGGTAAAAATATGGGACTTCAGAGGAGCTGACTTTGATAAGATGGCCAACAGAGTTAAGCTAGCCCTGGCAAGAAGAAATACAGGTGAGTGGGCACAGGCAAAGTGGGCAAGCATTAAGGATGCAATACTTAAAGCAACATCCCATTGTGTTAGGGAGAAAAGCAAGTGCAAAAGAAGGAGGAAGCCACTTTAGTTCTCAAAAACAGTAGCAGAAAAGATCAGAGCCAAAAGGCTGGCCTTCAAGAAATATAAGGGAACGCAGCAGGATGAAAATAGGGAGGCATACCAAACTTCCCTAAGGGAAGCAGGGAAGGCAGTAAGGCAGGCAAAGGCCCAAACTGAGGAAACACTAGCACGAACAGTAAAAGAAGGGGACAAGACTTTCTATAGATACATTAGTAAAAGGAGAAAGTCCAGACGAGGTACTGCTAAGATCAAAGGGGATAAGGGGAATGTGTGAGGAGGACCAACAAAAGCATCTGTCCTAAATAGATACTTCTGCTCAGTATTTACTGAGAAGAAGGTAGGGCAGGGCCCACAGCTCAGCACTATGGACACGGGGGGGGGGAGAGAGGCATGCACAAGTCCCTTCACAAAAGAAAGGGTCCTACAAAAGCTTGCTAAACTCAGGGTCAAAAAGGCAATAGACCCTGATGGCATACATCCTATGGTACTAACAGAGCTAAAGGTTGAACTAGCAGAGCCATTATCAGAACTGTTTAGTGAGTGTCTGAGCACAGGAGAGGTCCCAGAAGACTGGAGAAGGCTCATGTGATCCCGATCCATAAGAGTGGTAGCAGGGAGGAGGCAGGGAATTACAGACCAGTCAGTCTTATCTCAGTAGTGGGCAAGATTATGGGGCACTCCTTAATGAAAGAATAGTGCAACACCTGGAATCTATAGGAGCACAGGATCCAAAACAGCATGGGTTTACAACAGGAAGGTCCTGTCAAACTAATCTCATAGATTTCTTTGTCTGGGTAACCAGATTGGTGGACCAAGGGGGTGCAGTTGATGTCGCCTACCTTGACATCAACAAAGCTTTCTATACTGTTCCACATAGAAGATTGATTAATAAGCTGGGTAGGCTCGGGGTGGGTCAGAAGTTGGTCAACTGGGTGGTAAACAGGTTGGTAGGCAGAAAACAGAAAGTGGTGGTAAATGGTATACAGTCAGAAGAGATGCAAGTCACAAGTGGAGTACCTCAGGGATCAGTCTTGGGGCCATTCCTCTTCAATATCTTCATCAGTGACATTGCAGATGGACTGGATGGTAAGGTTTCCCTGTTTGTAGATGACACCAAAATCTGCAACAGAGTAGATGATCCAGATGGGATGGGCAGAATGAGGAGAGATCTGGATAAACTGGCAACATGGTCAGAAGAGTGGCAACTGGGGTTTAATGAAAAGAAGTGCAAGATCATGCACATAGAGAAGAGAAACCCTGAAGTCACCTATAGGTTGGGAGGAGAGTTGCTGGCATTTACAAGGGGAGAAAGGGAATTGAGCATCATTATAACAGATGACCTGAAATCATACAAACAGACCACTAAAGCAGTAGGTAAGGCTAGAGGGATGTTGGGATGTATTCACAGGGGTATCACAAGCCATAAGAGGGAGGTAATAATCCCTCTTTACAAGACATTGGCTAGGTCTCATCTGGAGTACTGTGTGCAGTACTGGAGGTCACACCTGCACAAGGACATTAACAAAATGGAGGCAGTCCAGAGAAGGGCAACCGACATGCAGCAGGGACTGCATCAGAAAACATGTGAGGACAGATTAGTGGAGCTCAATATGTATACCCTAGAGCAAAGGAGGGATAGAGGTGATATGATCAAAACATTCAAACATCTTAAGGGCATTTCAAATTGCTATTCCGTCAGTACAGCTAAACTGGTAAATAAGGGGGAAAATATATATTTTGACCCTATTTCTTCAATAAAGACTATACAATCAAATCCAAGTCAAGAACTAAAATTTCAACTTATTAATGCACATAGTTTGTGTAATGAAGTTTGATGACTTACTAATTAGAATAATGGATAATGATTTAGATATTATAGGTGTTACAGAAACTGGGTGGCCAGCTGAAATGACTTGTGAAAAATCCATCCCTGGTTATAATATTTTTTATCAAAGTAGACTTCATAAGAAGGGAGGTAGAATTGCATTATTTATAAGATCAGATATTAACACTTGTAACATATCAGATAGAAGCAAAACAGACGACTCTAATGAATCCCTATGGGTTAATATTATCAACCCTAATGGAAGGAAATTCTCCGTAGGTCTATGTTATAGGGCACCTAATTCAGACAAATTACTTCTCAATAAAATCAATAATGAGATATCAATAGCCTCTGACCTAGGAAATATCATATTTATGGGGGATTTAAATTTAGGAAACATCGATTGGATAAATAAATCAGCAATCTTAAATTCATCAAAAAAACTTCTTTATGCCTGCGAAGAATTAAATCTTACACAATATGTAACTATTCCAACACGTGAAAGTAATATTTTGGATGTTGTTCTTGCAAGTAAATATTTGGAAATTCTAAACTGTTCCATCACTACTCCCTTAGGTAGTAGTGATCATTACTCAGTTGTCTTTAAATTAAAATGTGATACATATATACCTAACAAAGTTACTGAGATATTTGTGATTCATAAAGTCAATATTGAAGCTATTAAAACACATCTAAATGGAATTGATTGGAATGTTATACTAAAATTAAAAAACATTGAATTTATGTGGCAAATGTTTAAAAATATACTTCTAGATACAGCTAATAAATATATTCCCAAAGTGCAAAAAAAAATCCAAAATGGTTTTCCAAATACTTGAAACATATAGTTAAGAAAAAGAATAAGTTGTTTAAAAAATATTCTAATAACAAAAATGAAAGAAACAGGATGGCCTTTAAGAACTATCAGAAACTATGTAAGAAAGAGATTAGAAACGATAAATTGAAAACTGAAGCATTAGAAAAGCTAAATTGAAAACTGAAGCATATATTGCTTCACAGGCTAATAAAGGAAATAATAAGATTTTGTTCAACTATATTAATTCCATTAAAAAATAAAAGTGATATATAGGCCCATTACTCATTGAAAATGAATCTATATCTGATCCTAGTAAAATGGCAGAGTTATTTAATCAATAATTTTGTAAAGTATTTAATAATTCATCCAGTGATACTGAAATTGATTATCAAGTTCAAAATGGTATTGATATTCCCATTGAAACTATTGAAGAGAAATTGAGCAATATAAAAAGAGGTTCCTCCCCATGTCCTGATAATATTACAAGATATATTATTTTTGTCATGAAACAATATATTGGTTTACCTCTAAAATTAATATTTGAAAAAAGTTTAAACACAGGAATGGTGCCATCTGACTGGAAAAAAGTTAATGGTACCCCTCTATATATATATATATATATAAAGGAAATAAAAACTCAATGGAAAATTATCGTCCAATAAGTCTGACACCCATTATTTGTAAAATATTAGAAATAATTATTAAAGAAAATTTAACAGAATACATAACTGCATTAGATTCATGTCAACATGGTTTTGTATAACAGTGTTCCTGCATTACTAATCTTGTGAGTTTTTATGACCATATCAGTATGAACTTGGATAAAAAATGCCTTGCGAAGTCATTTTTTGGGACTTTCGTAAGGCATTTGATTCTGCCCCCCACTGGGCATTATTACAAAAACTACAGATATGTAACATCAATCCTTTGTATTCTCGATGGATAGCAAATTGGTAGGACAATAGAAGCCAAAGGGTGATTATTGATGGTCACAAATCTTCATGGATCAAAGTTTTAAGTAGAGTTCCTCAAGGATCAGTGCTGGCTACTGTTATTTTTCAAATATTTATTTCAGATTTGTCAAAAAATATTCAAAGTAAAATAATAAAATATGCAGATGACCGTAAGATTGCAAATATTTGCAGGACGGAAGAGGAATCAGAAATTATTCAAAAGGATCAAAACTTGATAGAAAACTGGTCCATTAAATGGAATTTGAAATTTAATACATCAAAATGTAGTGTCCTCCACTTCAGGAAACAAAATAATAAAAGACAATACTTTCTTTATAAACATATTATTTTAGATAAAAATAACGAAAAAGATCTTGCCATTAATGTGGATATGGGTCTTAATTTTGACACACATATTACCCAAGTTATTGCTAAAGCAAACTCTATATGGCGGGCAATTAGACATATTTTACCACTAGAGATCCATCTATACTTTTTTCTTTATATAGAGCCTATGTTAGGTCTCATCTTGATTTTGTGTCTCAACTGTGGAGTCCCTATAAGTGTTTTGATATAAGAAGACTGGAAAAAGTTCAGCGTAGGATAACAAAATCTTTTCATAACTATAAATCCCTAACATATAGTGAAAGACTTGATGTTTTAAATCTTATGTCTCTGGAACAGAGGCATCTTACGGGGAACCTACTGTTTGCAAGAGACATTATTATGGATGCATCATTAATGAATGAATGTGGAATAGAATTTAAACAAATAATAGTAAACCTCCGAGGACACCCACTTCAGCTTATGAGAAAAAAATGTAACACAAAGAAAAGAGCTCATTTATTTTCTCATAGAATAATTGGAATATGAAATAAATCACCTTTATCAGTAGTTGTAGCTGAAAGTAAGATCAGTTTTAAAATTAGACTGGATATTTTTCTTCAGGGTGAAAAAGGAAATGTTGATTATAATTTTTCCAGCTATATGTAAGTCTAGGAGTTATATGGGCCTTGAGCTTTTTTACTCCTTTTTCATCCTTAGTATGATCCTTACTATGATTAACAAGGTGAAAGAGTCTAACATGTTTCAATATAAGAAAAATAGCAGGGCAAGAGGACATAGCATGAGATTAGAGGGAGGCTGATTAAGGAGTAATGTGAGGAAGTTCTTTTTCACAGAAAGGGTGGTGGATGCATGGAACGGCCTACTTCAGGAAGTGGTGGGTATGAATACAGTGCAGGGTGTCAAACAGGCATGGGATAGGCATAAGGGAGTAATACAGATGAGTATGAATAAAAAATGGGCAGACTGGATGAGCCTTGTGGGTCCTTATCTGCCATCAACTTCTATGTTTCTGTTGTGGAGTTTGTCAATGACTGGCTGTTTGAGTCACCAAGGTGGATTATCCTCAGAGATTTCAATAACTGGGTTGACAACAAGCTCTCACATTTTGGGCAGGAGTTCCTTCAGAGCATCTTAGCTCCAGGCCTGACACAAGCAGTTGCTGTGGGAACTCACCAACACAGGCACGTGTTGGACCTGGTGTTCTACACAGGACTTGAGGTGGGGAACCTCAGGATTGATCTGATCAGTTGGTCAGATCATTGCACTATCAGTTTTGAGTTCAGGGCACCCCTCTGTAGCCCACTCACTGTGGAGGTAGTCAGCTACCACCCTTTAAGAGGGTTGAACCCTGAAGGTCTTCTGGTGGCACTTGATGCCTTGGGTATGTGGGCAGCCTGTGCTTAGGGTACAGGGGGGCTGTGATGGCCTATAATAGGGCCATCATGGCTGCCTTTGATCTGACAGCTCCAGTTTATGTCCATCCATTGCTTTCATGCCTTGGCTCACCATGGTTTGATGGGGAGTTAAAGCCAATGAAGACTTTAGAGTGAATGCAAGATAGGCATTGGAGGAGGTCCAGGGGTCAGGAGGACAAACTGGCTTTGAATACTCACAGTGGTGAGTATCAAAGGGCAATCTTTTATAAGAAGGCAGAATTTCTGCCCAGAGAGATTGTGGCCACAAAGAACAGACCAGCTCAGCTTTCCAGGCTGTAGACAGGCTCTTACACCCGACCTGTCTACAGCCCATGAAAGTTGTGTCATCTGAAAAATGTGAGGAGTTTGCTTGTTTTTTTCTTAGAGAGGATGTCCTCTGTTAGAGCAGGGATCTCCTCTTCTGGACAGTTTATGTCCAACAGTGGGGGGACTAGATGTCGCAATGGCTGTTAGTGGTCATGGAGTGAATTTCAGCCAGTGACACCAGAGGAGGTTGTCATGGTGATATCAGGGCTGCACCCAACTTACTGTGAGCTAAACCTGGACCCCACATGGCTCTTAGTGGGCTATGTGGAGCAGTTGGGTCTAGTATTCACTGGGATTATCCAATGCTCATTGTTGGAGGGGGTCTCCCAGCCAAACTAAAAAGCATGCTGGTGAGGTCCCTTTTGAAAAAACTACTTTGGATCCAGATATCCTTGTGAATTATAGTCCTGCCTCGAATCTGCCATTTTTAGGTAAGGTTGCTGAGCATGTGGTGGTGTTGCAGCTAGAGACTCACCTGGATATCTTCAATATATATGAACCTCTGCAGTCAGGATTTCAGTCAAGGTTTTAGCACTAAGATTGGTCTTGTCAGGATACTTAATGATCTGCTCAAGGTGAGGAATAGAGGAGAAAGGTCAATTCTTGTTCTCCTAGATCTCTCTCTCCTCTGCATGTGTCACCATTGACCATAGGTTGCAATTGGACCATCTCAGGGAATATGTGAGACTCACTGGCACATTTATTAGCTGGCTTGAGTCCTTCCTTCAGGGCAGGTCTCAAAGGGTTGTGATGGGTAACTTCTCTTCATGCCCAAGGGACCTGTATTGTGGGGTTCCCCAAGGATTGGTCCTCTTGCCCATGTTGTTATGGAGTTGGGTTTCACTGTTATGCAGATGATACCCAACTATATTTGTCCTTTGCACCCCAGGACCAGGGAGCAGTAGATGTTCTGAATAACTGTTTGGCTGAGATTCATGACTGGATTTCCTTGAGCTGGCTGACACTCAGTCTGGATAAAACTGAAGCACTGGTGCTTAAGCTGGGTAGGAGAGAGGACCAGGCTGTGTCTGAGAGTGTATTGACTCTTTGTTTTAGCACTTCTAATCTTGATGCTGCCCAAAAGGTACATAATCTAGGCATCATTCTGATTGAAGGGCTGACATTTGAGGTTTAGCTATCGGCAGTTGTCAGGAGTGGTTTCTAGCATCCCAGAAATATAGGCTAGATTTGTTCCCTTGTTCCCTACTGACAATCTGCCTTCATTAGTACATGCTTTTGTGATGTCTCCTCTTGACTACTAGAATGCCCTCTACCTCAGGGTCAGTGGAGGTGCACTACAACACCTGCAACTGGTGCAGAATGCAGCTGCGAGACTGTTGACAGGACTTCCCAGGTCTGGCCACATTACTCTTGCACTGCATGAAGTACACTGGCTGCCGGTTAAGTGGCACATCTCCTATCAGATCAGTTTATTAACCTATAAAGCCCTGCATGGGCTCGGTGAGGGCTACCTGTGTGATCTCCTACATCCGTACTGTCCCCCTCACTCCCTCAGTTCCTCCGATGATGGTCTCCTTGTGGCCCCCAAGACTAGACTCAAAACATCCAGGGACAGAACCTTCAGGGTGGCAGATCCAGTAATGTGGAACTCATTATAAACGGCTCTGAGGGGGGGCCCCATCAGTTGAGGTATTCAAGAAAGGGTCTTAAAACCTATCTATTTGCTCAGGCAAACTGTGGACAGTTGTGATTTTAGTTGATTTTATTATATGTATGATTTTTAGAGTTTTTATTGTTACATCCTGTGGACTTTCTGTACTAGTATTGGCTAACTATGTTGTTGTATTATATTGTAATGGTACCCTGGGCCTTTGCGAAATGGTGCCAAAAATAAATAAAACTACTACTTCTAGTTACTATGTCATCCCCCCCCCCCTTCGGCCAGAAAAACTTCAAAGCTTTCACTTTCATTTAAAAGGCAGACAAGAAAGTTCACACAGACACACACACACACTCACATACACCTCACTGTTTCACTACATAAAGAATTTAGCTACGTGCTGTTTCATTTTAAATGCATTAACATTACAGGATTAACATTTTAAAATAGAATCACACTCCGGTTCTTTTCTTTTCCACTAACTTTTCCCCTTTCCTTCCATTCTAATACGCCACCCCCCCAACAGCACAATCTCAAACTCCCAGCTCCAATTTCCATAAAACGTGGCCTAGCACACTGCACTGTAACTTCCCAGACCACAACAGAACAAAAATAAAATAAAAGAATACCTTTATACTGAAACAACTCTCTTGTGTTAGGTTACCAACCCTACCCCCAACCCCCACCCTCCACACACCAACAGGCATCAGGATGTGCCTTGGGGTTGTCGGCCCTAACTCTCACCCCATTCCATGTGAGGGAAGCTGACATGATACAGTATAGAAGAATACAGTGAGAGTTAGGCTAATAACCCAAGAAAGGCACCCCTAAGCTATTGGTGTGTATGGAGGGGGTGTGGGGAATGGTAGGGTTGGTTACCCTAACACTGAATTTCCAAACTTTTGTCACTGTAATATCAACCCTAACTGATGGATTAATGGATTTTTTTTCACTGAATTTCCCTTCTTTTTGAGAAAGTGTAATGTTACTCGTATGTGGTTGTGGGAGTGCAGTGCCCTCTGGGCCCTGCGCTCCCATCATGCATGCAGTTTGTAATTGTCTCTGATTTTCATATGGGAGCACAGGGCCCTCTGGGCCTTGCACTGCCATCTATACATAAGTGTAGAGATATTCTAATGATCTTGCATGTCCCTGTGGGAGCGCTGTGCCCTCTTTATTTATTTTATTTATGACTTTGGTAACCAGGTAAGTCCACTGATTCCAGGGACTGTTTTCAGGCACAACCTGGGCCATGTCACATGGCACAGGGTGGCAGTGAATACAAGGTGAACAACTATACACATGTAAGAGATTAGATTCAGATACATCAATTTAAGCACAATACATTGGTATGGTACAAGTCCAGTGAGTGACAGCAAATACTATTTACAATATGATGCATGGCACATGAACAGCAGTTGTAGCCCAAGCAGAGGTAGATACATAAGTCAAGTGAGCATGTTGTACGTAGAATATACAGGGGGTAATATACAGTATATATACATTGTGTGATACATAGAAAAATATGTATACAGTATATACAAGGCTGTGCAGTCTCACATCAGTAACATATACAATAAAACAAGCAGGAGGTCACAGTTGTAGTCTAGGGAGTTAGTTGACTAGTGTGGCTAGGTGGGTAACCCCTGGGAGTTAGTTGACTAGTGTGGCTAGGTGGGTAACCCCTGGGAGCAGCAACAGGAGGAGTTAGCCAGGAGCCATGTTTTGAGGCAGGACTTGAAGCTGGAGTGAGTGTTGATGGCATGGATTTCTGCCAGCAGGTTGTTCCACTGCAAGGGGGTGGCTGCAGACCAGGCCCTCCTGCCCATGTTGGTAGATACCCTGGGAACAGCTAGAGGGTGGGTACCAGTTGAGCTGAAGCTGTGGTGTACAGTACGGGTTTTCAGGAGGCAGGTAAGGGGATATTCGGAACCCGTGTGGATGGCATTGTCCACCATGCCACAGAGGGTAAGGTCAAAGTGTTCTTGCAGTGGTAGCCATCCCAGGGTATTGCAGAGTGTGCAGTAGTGGGTAGAGAATGAGGCCAGTAAAGCAAAGCAACAGGCGCAATTGTAGGCAGTGGAGAGTTTGGCCAAGGTGGCAGTGGAGGTCCTGGAGTATATAGGAGAGCCGTAGTCAAGAATAGGGAGGAGATTTCCCTGAACAATGGCTAGTCTGGCTTCAGGGGTTAGATATTGCTTGAATTGATATGTGCCACCCAATTTCTGATGGAACCTTCTGATAATGGAGTATACATGCTCGGTGAAGGTGAGAGCAGGGTCAAGCAATACTCCTAAGTATTAGCCCTGCTCTCCCATCTACCCATAAGTATAGAGACATAGTGCAGAGCTAGAGACATTCCAGGTACCCCTTTTGCTGCAAATGTGGCAATATCTCAGTAACCATAGGAAGTTTGGAAAAAATTTCACTGCAGTTGTAATCATGACCTGACAACCTGCACACATGCTAAATTGGCACTTAGCAAAAAATCCGTATCTCAAACCATTTTCGAGATATAGTTGCCAAAAGGTGGCACTGCCACCACAATGTTATACTATGGGACATTTCAAAACTTTGGAATGTTTTAACTATGAAACCATTGTATGTTTTTTCACCTAACCAGCAAAAGGCACATCTGTGGTAAAAGCCCTTGCTGCCCTGTAGCTTTCAGCCCAAAAGTCCCAACCGTTTTTGTGCTATGAAATGACAAAGAAACAGCATTTTTTTGAAAGTACTTTTGCAAATCTGAGAAAGTTTTGCAAATATGCTGTCATGAAACTTGTCTACTTTCTTAACATTTAAGAACGTTTTGCAAATTTTCCGAAAGTATGCTTGCGAAGCTTTCACAAATTTGCGAAAGTTTCGCAAACGTACTTTTTCAAATTTGTAAAACTTCCGACAGCAAAATTGGAAAAAAACATATTTCAGGGCATTATTTTAAAAAAACTAATGCCAGAATCATGTTCATCAGGCCTCAATTAGGTAAACACAACTGTTGGTGTTTACCATGGGGCAGTGTTTTTTGGTCTACAACATTTTTTAGCCATTGCTACCTGAAAACAAGATTGTGGATTTGAGACAGTACAAACCCTGTTTGTGAAAATAAAACTGACTTTCATGAAAGTAAAAAGTGCTTTTGAGCCATACATGTGTATTTTTTCCTATAGGCTATAATGAGAAACCTCAAACTTTAATAACTTTTGAAGGGACTGATATTTTTTCACCAAATCTTCAAAAGGCACATCAGTGACCCAGACTCCACACACCCTGAAAATTTCAGACCATACCCCCAAACCATTTGGGCCATAGCCCTGAGCAAAGAATTTGCCAAAAAGTGGTATTTTTCACATTTATTGGCACTCTGCAGCTCTGCAACCACACATCCGACCGGAATGCAACTTGACAGATCTAGAGATCAATGATACCAGATGGCACAAGCAAAATTTTAGGCAAATCAGATGAACTGTTGTAAAGTTATTAAAGTGCATAATTTAGGGTTTAACATAGAAGTGGCTGCGCAACCCTAACTATAGTGGTACTACCGTGCCACTATAATAATATAAATAAATACACACATACATTTTTTTCTCAATATTACTGTGATGAAATTCCCACACCAGGAACCTCTAGTTCACTGCCACCACCAGGTTTTCACCAGGATGAAAACTGGGAAACCTGCTGTTTACTTCCTCCTCCTTGCATAGGGTCAGGAAGGTCAACACAGTAATTGTTGGTAGAATGCCCTTCAAAAACAGACTGCAAACAGAGCCCAGCAGAAATAACCAAATTACCTTTTTAAAATAAACAGGCAGTCACTTGTTCTATCAAAAATACATTCTTTGTTTGGCATGCTGGTGACCCGGGTTCACACATTGGGTACCAGGAGCGGAGATTGGTAGGGAGGAAGTTCAGAGCATCCTTCAGATGCTTCCCTCCCAGGAGGGGGGGCGGGCCGTTGGCAGCTGGCAATGGCTTGGGTGGCATACTAGGCGTCATGATACCTTGACATGCTCCCGTACGTCCCCACCTCAACACGCCATCATAACCAGGCACATTATGGGAGGAAGGAAGTGGAAAGGGGTAGAAAAGTGGAAGACTGCCCACCGGTTGACTGGATGATGGCCACTGGTCCCCATCACCATGAAGCCCGGAAGTGTCCAAGCTGACCCAGCCATGCCCAGGATACATATCTGCGCCTATGAGGCACTTCTCCGTCAGAAGGGGGGACCCACCCGATGAAGGGTTACATTGGGTTACCTAGGGCTGTGGCACCAACGGTCAGAGGATGGTGACAGGACAGAATGATGGAAATGGAACTAGGCACCCTGAAGGAGTGGACGACTGGGGGAGCCTGGGAAGGAGCAAAAAAAAATGTATTCTTTATTAGAGGACTACAAGTATTTACAACATGATATGTATACAGTCAGAAAAAAGGATTACCAGTTTACTAGAAATGAAAATTTGCTCCTGGAGAGTTACTCTTGTAAGTGCCCCCGTGCTAAGTTTCGTATAGCAGTTGTGAGGTTCAGCTCCTCTCCTTAAGGGCATCCCTTATATCGCCTTTTCTCCATCCACCCCTCAAGCCTCCCAGCTCTATGTTTACTGTCTCATCTTTACACCCCCCCACTGTCTACCTCCCTCATCCTCACCGATATTTATGACTGTCTTAATTTTTATTTAAATTTGTTGTAAATATGGTTATTTCTGCACTTGTATTTTTCTTTTGCTGTATATGTTGTGATACTCTGTAACTTGGATGACTGTGAAAATGGGCATGTTTGTTCACACTCTTTCCAGTATAAAATAAACTTGATTGACTGACTGATTGATTGATTGATTGATTGATTGATTGAAATGAGACAGTTGATAGGCAGGAAAAACTGAGCTTCCTTCACGTAATTCTTAACCTGCCCACTAGCTACACAGACACTTTCCCTAGACTAATCTCTATTCACCATTCAGCTAGCTTCTTATGGCAGGGCTCTGCTCTTTAGCTGTTGCAGGTCCAAGAGAGGGAGCTGAACCTCTGCTCGCTTGTTTCTACCCTTTGACTGTGGGGAGGGGTCTCTCCCCTTTGAGTTACAGTTCCCACTGTCCACATGATGAATGACATCATCCGAGCCAACTGGCTATGAGAAGTGGTCTCACCCCTTTGAGTAACAATTCCCCACTGTCCCCATGGTGTATGACATCATTTGAGCCAACTAACTACTTCACACCCCAACAGCCTTTGTCCAGGTTTGCGATCCTGTTTTGTAGGATGTCTGAGGTGTCCAACCCCACACCCCTGCCTATCAGGATGTCTGAGGTGTTCAACATTGCACCCTCCCATCTGCCTTTCAGGATCTGTAGCTTAGTTCCCATGAGAAAATTATACTGAGCAGTTGAGCTGGCCAATATTTCCCATGAAACCTGCCTGGACATTTTATTTTTTGTATGTATTTATTTATTGAAATGTTTCACCAGGAAGGCATGCTGAGCAACAGGTTGCTCATCTCCCGGTGCGACCTGGGCGGAAGGGAAACTGGAGAGGTACATACATACTTACAATTAAGCATACATCATTACATAATACAGTAAAAATGTCATAATAGTACACAGTTTACAGCCACTGCAGGAAATTAAATGTATTGCTGAGAAGTCAGAATAAAATTGTGTAAAACATTTACAAATATACAAACATCATAGCATAATTCAGTACAATTCTCCTTGGGATGGCAAAAATTTATGAAAACAGTGCACGTAAATACAGGAGTTTAAAGCAAATAACTGGGAAGGCAGAGAAAATGAAAATTAAACATAATGAAGGCAGGTTTGAATGCAAGTGCTAAAGTCCCAGTGAGGGGTGAGGTACAAGGGCCAGAGGGTGGCAGGTTAAGAAAGAAACTAACAAGAACAGTTAGAGGAGAGGAAATTATGGAGGGCAGAGGAGAGAGAATGGGGAGAGGAGGAGTGTCATATTTGAGGGGAGAGGGCATTCCAGATTCTAGGGAAGTGGTGGATGAAAACAGACTGTCCAGCAAGTGTAGAACAGTGGGGGATCAGAAAGGAGCGAGAGTCAGAGGATCTTAAATCGTGGGCAGGGTGGAGAAAGAGAAGGATAGGTATTGAGGAAATGAACCTAGCCAGTATTTTGAGATGAGTTTGTCGCAGTGGGAGAGGCACCTGTTAGCAACAGAAGGGAAAGACAAGGCATGATAGAGATTGCAGTGATGAGTGCATGCAGGAGAGTCTGAGGCAAAGTGGCAGAAAGAACTAAAAAGGGTGTCCAATCTGGATAAGGTGGATTTGGAAGCAACGCTGTAGACTACATCACAGTAGTCAAAAATAGGAAGAATCATCTTCTGGACAACAATGTGCCTGGCCGTAATAGGGATGCAATTACAGTTCCTGTATAATGAGCCAAGCTTGGAGCGCAGCTTTTTCAGGATGGTGTCGATGTGACCAGAGGAGGTGAGGAGCTGGTCAAGCCAAACTCCAATGTATGTAAAAGAGGAGGTGTCCTCAAACGGTGTCCCATCCAGGGAGTGAAATGTGGGCAAAACAGGGAGCCTAGTAAGTCTCTGCCTTGTGCCAAAGGTCATGGAGACTGTTTCTTGGCATTTAGGAAGAGTTGATGTGATGCAAGCCAATGCTGGAGCTTATTAAAGTTGAGTTGAAGTCTGGTTTCCACATCAGAGGGAGACTGGCCAGAAGTGAACAAGACGGTATAGTCAGCATACATTACATGTGTATGGATGAGGAGGAGAAGGCTGATGGGAGGTAGTTTAAAAAGATAGAGAAGAGTAGAGGGCCTAGCACTGAGCCCTGAGATACTACAGTGTGAATTTGGTGGGAAAGGGAGATGGACTCCGCAATCCTAACTGACTGAGTGCAACAAGTGAGGAAGGCCCTGAACCAGTTTGTGGCAGAAGGAGAGTGCCTGGCTGAGGAGAGTGCTTGAAGGAGCAGTGTGTGGGAAACCGTGTCAAAAGCCTTGGCAAGGTCGACAAAGATGGTGGAGGTAATCAGGCCATTGTCCATTCTGGTGAGGAGTGAATCAGTAAGCCTGACTAAGGAGGTAGTTGTAGAATGATTTTTCCAAAATCCAGATTGGAAAGGGGCAAAGAAATCAGAGTCAGAGAAAATGGAGGAGAGTTGGAAGAGAACTAGTTGCTCCTGGAGTTTAGCAAGGGTGAGGAGCAAGGAGATTGGGTGATAAATATTAGGGGAAGTAGAGTCACCACCTTTGGGGAGGGGTAGGACAATAGCATGCTTCCAGGGTGTGGGAACCGTGGCTGTCTGAAGGAGAGGTTCAAGATTAAAGAAAGTGGATAGGCAATAGCTGGGGCAGAGAGATAGAGCAGCTTGAGGTCAAGCTCATCGGGAGACCGTGGAAGCCATGTTTGTGTCCCCTTGCAAACAGCAGAACTTGTAACAAAAGCATAACTACACTAACAAAAGAAAAAAAGTAGTTAATGGATCAGTCTGGTCACATACCCATCACAATTACAAGTATCAATATATAGATATATTTATATTTTTTTCTCAGTATTACCAATATCAGTGAGTGCATTCAGATATCATGGAGTGTGGGGAGAAGAGGAACCCTGCATGGCATAGCAGAAATGGTGACAATACTATTTACCAAGGTTTGGGCAGTAGATACTTCTAGACACCAGTGCCTGTACTAATTCTTTTTAAAATGTGTGGGCTAGTTGTAATCTGATCCAATCGATTAATTTAAAATATGAATGGTAGACCACTCTTTCAACTCGGGTAGAAGGAAAAATTACTTATAGATTAGCATAAAGGTTTACAGTTGCCTCCCCCCCATCAGGACTAAGAGCTACCATATTTTTGTACTGAGGTACACAATGACTTCAGCTGTGGTTTCTTTTCATTTTACTCTGACTGCAGGTCCCTTAAAAATGTATAAATATGTAATTCTAAGTTACATTGTATATTTGTTTTTTAATGTTTAAATATAAACATAGAAACACAGAATTTGCCGGCAGATAAGGACTGCTTGGCCCACCCAGTCGGCTCAGCTTGTCCCTGACTATACTGTTACCGCAAACTACCTGATCTCCAGCAACTTGTCAGCTGCCCCTGCTTTCCTGCTAATATTCCTTTGTGCCAATCCCATACATGCTTGAAGCCCACCACTGTTTTAGCTTCAACCACCTCCTCTGGTAGACAGTTCCAGGTGTCCACCACTCTTTCAGTGAAGAAGTACTTCACCACATTCCTCCTAAACTCCCCCCTCTCAGTTTCATTGCATGCCCTCTTGTACTGGTATACCTTTTCTTTTGAAAAATAAAGCCCTCTTGTGCCTTGTTCAACCCCATGAAGTTCTTGTAGGTCTCTGTCATGTGCCCCGCTCCTTCCTCCCTCCCTTCCAGGGTGTACATATTAAGATCCCTCAATCTCTCCTCTTATGGCTTATGAGGCAACCCCTACACCATTTTAGTTGCCCTCCTCTGGACAGCCTCTACCCTTTCTGTGCCCTTCCTGAGATGTGGCCTCCAGAACTGGACACAGTACTCCTGGTGAGGTCTCACCAATAATCGATACAGTAGTAATGGCACCTCTCTCCTTCTGCTGGTGATTCACCTCCCTATGCAACCCATCACCCTGCTGGCCCTATCCACTGCCTTGTCACACTTCTCCACCACCTTGAGACCATCACATATGATAACCCCAAGGTCGCTTTCCTAGTTTGTGACTGTCAATACCTCTCCCCCCATTTTATACACCTCCTCTGGGTTTCTGTACCCTAGGTGTATGATTTTGCAATTTTTTGCATTGAAACCCAGCTGCCATATCCTTAACAACTCTGAGTTTTCTCACGTCTTTACTCATTACCTCCACCCCCTCCAGAGTGCAGTATCTAACCTTTAGTACTGAAGATTTTGGTGTCATCTACAAAGAGGTATGCCTTCCCTTCCAGCTCTTCTGCAATGTCGCTTATGGAGACATTGAAAAGGACTGGTCCCAGCACTAAGCCCTGAGGTACTCTGCTGGTCACTCTCCCCTCATTAGAGTGAGTGCCATTTACCACCACCCTCTGTCACTTATCCATCAACCAGTTCTGTACCCAGTTTACCACCTTGGGTCTTATTCCCAAACTTCCCAGATTCCTTATAAGCTTCCCATATGGTATGGTGTCTAAGATCTTGCTGAAGACTAAGTAGGCCACATACATTGCCCCACCTTGACCTATTTCCCTGGTAACCCAGTCAAAGAAGTCAATCGGGTTCATTTGACATGACTTCTGTCCTGTGAGTCCATGCTCCTTTGGGTCTTGTAACCTGCTGGATTCAAGATAGTCCACCAGCCTTTCTTTTAATAGTGTTTCCATTAACTTCTCTACTACTGACATTAGACTGACTGGCCTATAGTTGCCAGTCTCATCCCTGCTGCCACTTTTATGAGGCGGAACTAAATCTGCCATTCTCCATTCCTCTGAAACCTCACCTGTTTCAAGTGAATTGTTAAATAGGGCTGTCAGAGGTGCACCAGTACCTTCCTGAGCTTCCTCAGTATCCTTGGATGTACCTTATCCGGTCCAATAGCCTTATCACTTTTCAGATTTGCAAGTCCTCTCAGGACTCTTCTCTGTGAATGGACTTATGTCCACCTACCCCCCCCCAGTTCTTGATGCTTCTATGTGGTCCATCCCCTCTCCCTCCACTGTGAAGAGTGAGCAGAAGGATTTATGTGATAATGGCAACTACTAATGGGCGCCGACCACAAAGATCGATACAAAAAAAACACCCGACATAAAAAGGGTGATGGACATTATAGTGACAAAATAGCGATGATCGCTTACTCCATCACTATAAAAAATCACCATATGTATTTTTATGCAGTGGCCAAGCCCCTGCACCACCCTCTGTGGGGGCAAAGCCCCCAGTGCCCCTCCAAATAAATATAATCTACTCCACGGAGGTGCGGACTTAGGGGAAAACACACAAAAAAAAAGAACAAAATTTCTTTTATCTGGTGTTAGAGCCAAACTTGGGTCACTGGCTTCAGAGACGGTAGCATATACTGCTACGCTAAATGGCCAGCGCTCAGCAGGGCTAGGCCAGACATCATCCTATATCCTGCTGTAGCAGGGAGCTACACTCACCCTACAGGATATAGTGACCTTTTTCACCAATCGCTCTACTTATAAGCGTTATTATTGAGTCGATGGAGCAACCTGAGTGGATGTATCTGTTGAGGATTTCTGCTTTTTCCTGATCCTTCTCTGTACAATCTCTCCCTACTCTTCTTTTCCTGACAATCCCACTTTTCATCTTGGTCTTTTTGTTTATATATTTGAAGAAGGTCTTATCCCCTTTAGCTATCCTTTCATATGTTTGCTCCTTTGCACCCCTCACCACCTTTCCTGCTTCCCTCTATCTTTCCTGGTACATCTCCCTGTTGTCTTCCCTTTGTGTCTCTTTGTACCTCCTGAATGCCACCCCTTTAACTTCTCTTTCACAGCCACTTCCCTCAGGAACCATACTGGTCTCTTTTTCCTCCTGATTTTGCTCACTTCCTTCATGCAGAAGTTTTCTGCCTTCACTATGCCATTCCTTAATTTAACCCATTGTTCCACCACCCTACCTTGGCATTCCCCCCTGCTAGTTCACTAGTTCTTCTTTGAGGTATTCACCCATTTATTTTCTCAGTCTGCTCTCTTGAAGCCCAGAGCCCTTTGTCCCTGTGTAATTGGTCTCAGTCGCCATCTTTTTATTAAACCACACTGTAGAGTGATCTATAGTACCCAAGTGATATCTGTGGGCAATATGGGGGGGTCATATATTTTCAGGTCAAATATGAACTTGAATTATGGGCCTGGTTCACTATTTATGATAAAAGCCAGCCTGTCATTCCAGTGGATTGAAATGGCTATGTAGTTTTTTTCCAAGTCTAATGAAAGGATACAATGTTAACTCAAAACTTGTTTAAGAACAGACCAGATAAGTGGTGCTGAATATGTGTAACATGCTTATAAAATGTTTCTAGTTGAAGGGTAAGCAAAATTCAGTTTAGTTGTCTCAATGGCTGATGATAGGAGACAAAACATGTTTGCTCTGTAAAATGCATAAAAATACAACAATTTCTCAAGAGAGATTATGATATTGCTGAATACCCAACAATGCCGTCAACTATAGTATTTCAGCATCTAACACCATCAAGAGATGTGGTATTTCTCAGCATTTGATACCAGCATCATGTCATCTGTAAGTGACAAACTGTTTCGGCAGCAACTCAAATACATGGGACCTCAGCAGAAGGCCAAAAACACGCAGAATCCTGAGTCATCTACCATGCCTCAAAGTCATGATGCAACAAGTTGTTCAGAAACAAGGCTCCAGGCATCTGCCATGGGGTCAGACCATAGAGGGAAAGAATGCCAGCAAGCATCACGCCCCTCCCAATGAAACAGGTAAAAATGTGTTTGTCAATGACTGTAAGCCATTGCCAAGTAAACTCCCTAGCTAACATCTCATCTTTAGCAAAAGACTAAAAGGGCTGGGAGTGAGATTTTGCCTAGCGGCTGCGGGTTCATCGAGTGGCTAATGTGCATACAGGTTTTGCTAAGAACTGTATAAACTGCTATTATCTTGAATGGTTATATATCAATCTGAAGAAAATGCATTCTGCACTACTCCTTCACTCAATGGGAGGACAAAGCAAAAGACTAACACCGAAGTATTTGTCATCTATAAAGAGCACAGTATTTACCAACATATTTGCAGGAGACTTTTGCTTTGTTGCCAATTGTATGTTAATTCATCTTGTGCTTTACAAATGTAAACTGAATGTATTTTCTGTCTCACACAACATGCTGCCCAATGTGGGCATAGGATCCTATAGTACGTCACTCAATGGGGGCATTGTATCTTTCACGTAAATGGCATCCTAAAGCAGGCCAAGTTAGATACAAAATCTTAAGATATGATCTGAAACATGCAATACCACAGAATGTTGGGTGAATTTGAACTGAGCCATTTTTCTCTTTCTTTCTCTCTCTCTCTCCACCTCTCCCTCCCTCCCTCTCTCTCCCTCTCCCTCTCTCTCTCGCCTTCTCTCTCTCTCTCCAAGTTACAAGGCTGCCAGGTATGACTTTCAAACACTGTGAATGTTTTGAAAACAGTTATCTCAACTAGTGAGAGATGGAAATGTTTTTTAACCAACAAATGATTAGATGTTAATTATTAAAGTGGCAATGGCTTTATTCAGAAACTGCAATTAGGGAAAAGCTTTGCATTACAGTTTATATCAATTCCATAGGCGCAAGTTTCAAAGGGTGGCGCAGGGCTTGCATTAAGCCCTGTGTCGTCCCCTTTGTTTGGCACAGCTGCGCCAAACTGCTTTTATGCAACTGCATCAGATTTTAGTACCGCAGGTGAAATTACGACATTTTCCACATTTTATAGCAGCTTGCACCAAAGATCTGGTGAATGCCCCATAAAAAGGGTCCCCCAAATGGTGCAAGTTAGACCAGGAAAAAGCTAGTTTAACTTGTAGCATTTGGCACTTGGGATTGAAAATCCCAATTGCCCTTCAGGAGAATGCTGTAAGTTCCATGTGCCTAACCATCGGCACACCAGAGGCTTGCAGAATTCTTGGGGCTCTACAAATCGAGTCCCTTGTATATATGTTATGCTAACAATATGTCTGTAATGGTATCTATAATTTTGATGTAGCCCTGATGTTCAATATCAGACCCTGTGATAAGTAGTTAAGCACCTGCAGCCCTATTCTGGTTTGAACCTGGACACAATTTGTCCCCTAAATCAGACTAGACCCAGAAAAGAACTGTTCCTCCCCCTCACACAGATACCCACATATCTGTCTTTAACTGGCAGGCCTCTGTCTGGGGTTCAGACGCAACAGGAGGGGTGGGATACAATCTATTTCACCAGTAGGCTTTTGCAGCCTAAAAGAAAAAATGGATTTCTCTCACAGATACTTTGCAATTACCTGTTTAAAGGAAAGAAAAAAATGCAGTTTCTGGGAAATACACTCGGGAGGGTCCAGGGACTGAATGCTTTGCCAGGCAACCCCCTCCCCTGACACACACACATATACAAATGAACCAGAAGGTTCAGCAATTAACAGCCACATTTAAGGAGGCTCTGCCACCCCATTTCTTGATCACTACACAGAATTAAGAGTCTCTGAGAAAACAAACAGGATTTAAAAGTCTTGTAAGGGTACAGGACACCACATTTCTAAAAGCCTGTTTTTAAGTTAACAAGACTCTACTGTAACTAACTGGTGAATAGGAACTGGAATGTTAACACCCTGAGGTAATATAGTCATGACTTGACATGGTATTTTTTCTTGAGGTTGTGCCTGAAGTATGCACGTAGGAGAAATGAATAGTAGCTGTTAAGGCTTTGGAGTTTTACGAACAGCAATGTAATGGCATGGGTGAGGCTAGGGTGCTCCACACTATGGGATTCAATCAATGGTTGAAAAACTGGTGCAGAGCTCAGGGTTTTGGCTTCACTGGGGACTGGGGGTCCACCTGGAGGGATGCAGGCCTATACTGGTGCAATGGTCTGCATCTGTCAAGGAGGGGAACCAGGATTCTAGGTGAAAGGTTTAAATGCTTCATTGGCAAGCATTTAAACTAGCCAAAGGGGAAGGCACTGAAAAGGAGCAGGGAAATCCTAGCCCCCACAAAATCAGGGTAGTTAGTGAGGTAAATACCAAGACAGAGAAGTTGATAGGGAGAAGGGTAGGAGTAAATGGAGAAAAAGGCAAAGGCAATAAGGACAGAGATAGGGCAAAACAGGGTAAGGTCGTCAAAAAATGGAGGGTAATGAGTACCAATGCCCATAGTCTAGGAAACAAGCTCCCTGAAATGGTGGCCTTGATGGAAGAGGGATGCCTGGATATTGTGGCAGTCACAGAAACATGGTACACAGAGAACCATGACTGGGATGTCAACATACCAGGGCACACAATCTACAGGAGGGACAAGGAGAGTAGAAGAGGAGAAGAAGTAGCTCTCTACATAAGGGAAGGGATCAAAGCAACATAACTAAAGGGTAAACTGGGAGAAGAGGAGGCATTATGAGTCACCCTGGAGACTGGAAATGGCACCACAATCTGCACAGTGGTTGGATATAGACCCCCGTCTCAGGGGGAGGAAATGGACAAGGAAATGATAGAAGGCATCCTTAGGATGGCAGGAAAAAGGGGAAATATTGTTGATGGGGGATCTCAATATGCCAGATGTTAACTGGAGCACCTTTGCTGCAGCTGCATCTAAGAGCAGGGTCATTCTTGATGCCCTATGGGGGCATGACTCAGCTAGTGTTGGAACCCACTCAGAAGGGAGCAGTTTTAGACCTGGTCCTCTCAAACTGAGATGGAGAGAGGATCTCAGATCTAGAAGTGGGTAGCCATCTGGGGACAAGTGACCACCAAACAGTGTGGTTCATGATAAACACAGCCGCAGAGTCAAGCCATACAAACATGATGGTGCTGGACTTTAGGAGGGCTGACTTTGTCAAAATGGGAGAGTGCCTCAGAAAAGCACTAGCAAACAGGAAAGAAGGAGGGATGGAGGAACAATGGGGAAACATCAAAACTGCCATCACAGAGGCAACAAGCCTATGTGTGAAGCAAATAAATCAAAACAAAAGAAAAAACACTGTGGTTCTCAAAAAAGGTGACGAGAAAGGTTAGGGAGAAAAAGACAGCATTCAGGAAGTATAAGGAAACACAGAAGGAACAGGACAGAGAACTGTACCAGTTAAAGCAGAAGGAAACAGGAAGGCAGTCAGAAAAGCAAAGGCCCAAACCAAGGAAAAGATAGCCAACTCAGTTAGGAAAGGGGATAAAACCTTTTATAGGTACATTAGGGAGTGAAGAAAGAGCAAGGGAGGGATAGTGAGGCTTAATAAAGGGAAGGGGGTGAGCAGAGGGTGACTGTGAAAAGGCAGAAATACTAAACAAATATTTTTGCTCAGTATTCTCAAAGGAAGAGGAGGGGGAGGTACCTAATCCGATCAATAGAAGCATTCTGGATAGGGAGGTTGATACCAGTCCTTTCACAGAAGAAAGGGTTCTGAAAGAACTCCTAAAACTGAAGGTGGACAAAGCAATGGGGCCTGACAGATTCACCCCAGAATTTTAAAAGAACAAAGGGGAGAACTAGTGACACCACTGACTCCCCTTTTTAACAAATCATGGGAGGATGGTATAATACCTAAGGACTGGAGGAGGGTGGATATGATACCCCTTCACAAAAGTGGGAACAAAGCAGAAGCGGGAAATTGTAGACCTGTTAGCTTGACCTCAGTGGTAGGGAACATGATGGAATCACTTCTGAAACTAAGAATTGTTGAGTACCTAGAGGCCAGTGGGGCACAGAACCCAAGGCAGCATGGATTCATGGCAGGAAGGTCATGTCAGATGAATCTAATCGATTTCTTTGACTGCGTAACCAATGTAGTAGACCAGGAAGGGGCTGTGGACATGGCCTACCTAGACTTTAGCAAGGCATTTGACACAGGCCTACACAAAAGATTAATAAACAAATTAACCAGCCTGGGAGTGGGTCTTAGGATGGTAGTCTGGGTAAAAAATTGTCCGGACAGCAGGACACAGAGGGTAATAGTAAACAGAGCCCACTCTGAATAAATGGGGGTTACTAGCGGGGTACTGCAGGGTTCAGTACTGGGTCTGGTCCATTTTGGTGTCTTTATAAGTGACATTGCAGAGGGACTGGAAGATAAAGTATGTCTCTTTGCAGACAACACAAAGATCTGCAACAGGATTGATACGCAAGGGGGGTGCAAAGTATGAGAAGGGACTTGGCAAGGTTGGAGAAATGGTCAAAAGTATGGCAGCTTAGATTTAATGCAAAGAAGTGCAAAGTAATGTACCCGGGAAATAAAAACCCAGGGGAAGAGTACACAATGGGGAAGGGGGGTATTAACAAGAACAAAAATGGATAGGGACTATGGGGTAGTCTTATCAGATGACCTAAATATAAGCAAGCAATGTGAGAAGGCAGTAAGGATGGCTGGGGGATATTGGGATGTATAGGGAGATGCATCACCAGTAGAAAACAGGAAGTTGTTATCCCTCTGTACAGACAGTTGGTGAGACCCCATCTGGAGTACTGCATGCAATTCTGGAGACCCCATCTCTGCAAGGACATGGACAGGATGGAGGCAGTCCAGAGGAGGGCAATTAATATGGTGTAGGGTCTGCAACAGAAGCCATATGAAGAGAAACTAAAGAAGCTTAATATGTATACCCTAGAGGAAATAAGGGAGAGGGGAGACATGATAGAAACTTTCATGTACCTCAGGGGAATCAACAAAGTAGAAGAGGGTAGCATCATTCAGAAAAAGAGATGTGCAAGAACAAGGGGACACAATTTGAAGACAGAGGGGGGGACAGCTCAGGGGCAATGTGAGAAAGTATTTTTTTCACAAAGAGGGTTGTGGCCACATGGACCAGCCTTCCTGAGGAGGTTGTGGGATCAAAAACAGTGGGGGAATTCAAGAATGCATGCGACAGACATAAGGCAATTCTGGTGGGGGATAAGAAGAAGCAGGCTGTTGGTTAACTAGGATCTACAAAAAAGAGAAGAAGGCAGCACCAGGATGAAGTGGTGGTGCTAGCTAATACAATTTACATATATAAAAGGCAGAAAATGAGCACCCACCACAGGCATAAACTTTAGGAAAGAAGTTTTACTTATAAAAACATTTTTATTGTTAGAAAATGTACAAAATATTACTCATAGCTCTCAGTAGTGGTAAAACCACTTACAACACCATAAGGACAAAGCTACTAACATTTCACAGTGTTGCCCCCTTGCTTCATCAGAGTGAGACAACACTTACAAATCCACACCTTATATAGTGTGCTCAATTAGCCATTTAAACAATTCATTAGATTAATTACTTGAACCTGGGTTCAACATGAAGTGCATATCACAGATTTATTCAACCATCTCATTTCAGTCTTGACAATACATTAATACAATCATGGCTCAAACAGGAATAACATGGGATCTTAATCACCAGGCACATGGACTTAGGTATTTAGAACACCAGAGATGAGGCAAATATCAAGATACAAATTGTTGCACCAGCCTAGGCATATCTAGTCACTTGTTGAAATTATTGGCTCATGCTGAACCACTGTGAGATTGTCTGCAATTACAATTTATTTAAAAATGCAGATAAATCAATAGCTTCATTTAACCCTTTGTCACTTCCAGCTTTCAGAATATATATCCAAAAGCTTTTCCTTTGGCCAATTCTCTTTTCAATATTCCTTCCCCTTGGTCCCATGGCAAACTTTGCAATGCCCAAAAACATTATGCTATGTTCTACATGTTTGTTTTTATTAGCATGCTTCACAATTGCATAACTCTCATTGTTGTTCTGTAAGGCTCGAACATGTTCACTGATTCTAACTCTGAACTGTCTTGTTGTTCTGCCCACATAATAGTTGCCACAACTACAATATAGTACATACAACATACCTTCTGTTACAAGTTATGAAGTCTGCAACTGTGAAATCTTGTGCTGTGTTTGGATTCCTAAATACTTTGCTCTGCACCACATATTTACAGAAGGTGCATTTATCACATTTGAAGCACCCATGGAGGGGGCAGCCACATTTGCTTGGCTCTGTGTTTAACCATTGGTAACATACTAGGGGAAACCAACTCGTTAATGTTTTTTGGTCTCCTAAAAACTACTGATGGTCCTGCCTCTACTGTACTTTTCAAGTGAGGTTCTAGCTTCAGCAAATCCCAGTTATTCTGTATAATCTCCCTCACTTTTCTAGATCTAATTGAGAAAGTGGTTATGAAAGGACAGCATTTATTATTGGACATGTTTCTATTCCGGGGTACCAATGTTTGTGCTCTGTCCATGTTTGATACTGGTACTGCAGCATTGGCTATAGGCTCACTACTATAGCCCCGTTGCTTAAATCTATGTATCTGTTCTGCCTGTTTATTACAGAACTCATGTTCCTCTGTACAATTTTTTTCTGTTCTTATGATCTGACATTTAGGTATATTGTACAATATATGTCTAGGATGGCAACTATTGAACAATAACAAACTGTTCCGGTCTGTCTCCTTCTGAAAAAGGGTAGTACACAGCTCTCTCTCCCTATTTCTGCATATTCTTAGATCCAAAAATGTAATCTCCTCCTGCTGGATGGTGGACTTAAATCTCAGGCAGCTGCTTGTGCTTTCAAGCCATAACATGAATTCATTAAACTGTGCAGGTGTGCCCTTTCATATTATAAGCACATTATCTATATAGCACTGCCATAAGTCCAAAAGATGGAAAAATAGATTTGTGGCAGTGCTATACAGTACCTGCTCCCATCTGGCCACAAATAATCCAGCATAACTGGGAGCCACAGTGGCCCCCATTGCAGTTCCCCTGTTTTGTCTATAAAATTTCTGTTGAAACAAAAACATTTTACTTAGTACCATCCTTGCCAGTTCCAACAGGTACCAAGTGGGCATTTGTACCATTTCCTCCTCAGTTCGTTGATTTAAAAAATGCTCCAAGGCTGCTAGACCCTCCAAATGGGGGATAACTGTGTATAAGGAATCTATGTCCAGCGTAACTAGAAACCATCCCTCCTGGTAATCTAAGTCTTCAATTCAATTAATTACTTCCATGGAGTCTTTAATATATGAATGAGCAGTTTTACAAATGGCTGTAGAAAGCTGTCTAGAAACCTGGAAAGAGGCTCCGTTACCCAGCCTTTGGGTGATATAATAGATCTGCCTTGGGGGGGATGTTGAATTTTTGTGCACTTTTGATAATATATAAATTACCGGTACCACTGGTTTGTCAGCTGTTAGTGCTTTATAAGTATAGTCTGGCAAGTACCCCCTCAGGAAGAATATATTCAAAATTTCATCAATTTAATTTTTATATTGTTCAGTATGATTACCTTTCAGTTTCTCATCGAATGATGTGTCACCCAGCTGCCTTAGAATCTCATTCCATGATAGTCTCTATTCATCACTACCGCAGCGCCCCCTTTATCTGTCACTTTTATTACTATTTGAGGATTCTCAGATAGATTTTTAATGCCTGTTTTTCTTCAGGCATGCAGTCAGGATACACATCAACATTTTTTGTTATAAGTTCTTTCAGATCCAGCTCACATTTCCTAATGAACATGGCTACCACTGAGTTATATACTGGTCAATACTCTGAGTGTGCTATAAATAGGGTGCCACCCCCCCAATTCATGTCCACATGTGTCTCATTTATAACATCATTTTCTGGGTATAAACACTTAAAAGTGAGATTCCGTGCATATTTATAGAAGTCAATGATGGTATTAAAGTAATTTAAATTGGCAGTAGGCACAAATGAGAAACCTTTACTTAACACAGAGATGTCATGTTCAGTGAATACATGGCTAGACAAGTTAATTACAGGTGGCAGCTCCAAATTTTGGCTTTGGGGGGACTGTGTTTGGGTACATACAGATTTCTCTATCAGTACCTTTGACTGTTGTTTTTCCATGCCAGCCTCCCTCCTCGTCCTCTTCTGCCCCTGTAGTGCTGCAGTACACGGGTGAAAGAGGATGAGGGGCTGGCTAGTCTGTCATTTACTTCCACAAATATGCAAGAAATCTCACTTTTCAATGTTTATACCCAGAAATAGGGACATGTGGACATCAATGTGTGTGTGTGGGGGGGAGGTGGCATGAATGTGGGTGACACATCATTCTATGAGAAACTGAGTGGTAATCATACTGAACAATATAAAAATGAAATTTATGAAATTTTGAATATATTCTTCCTGAGGGGGTACTTGCCAGACTCTACTTATAAAGCACTAACAGTTGGCAAACCAGTGGTACTGGTAATTTATAAATTACCAACCGTGCACAAAAATGCAACATCCCCCAAGGCAGACCTATTATATCAAGCAAAGCCTGGGTAATGGAGCCCCTTTCCATGTTTCTAGACAGCTTTCTACAGCCTACAGTAAAAACTGTTTGTTCATATATTAAAGACTCCATGGAAGTAGTTAATTGAATTGAAGACTTAGATTACCAGGAGGGGTGGTTTCTAGTTACACTGGACATAGATTCCTTATACATAGTTATCCCCCATTTGGAGGGTCTAGCAGCCTTGGAGCATTTTTTGTATCAATGAACTGAGGAGGAAATGGTACAAATACCCACTTTGTACCTGTTGGAACTGGCAAGGATGGTACTAAGTAAAATGTATTTGTTTCAAGCAGAGATTTTATAGACATATCAGGGGAACTGCAATGGGGGCAACTGTGACTCGCAGTAATGTTGGATTATTTGTGGCCAGATGGGAGCAGGTACTGTATAGCACCACTGCAAATCCATTTTTTCCATATTTTGGACTTATGGCAGTGCTATATAGATGATATACTTATAATATGGAAGGGCACACCTGCACAGTTTAATGAAAATATGTTATGACTTGAAAGCATGAGCAGTTGCCTGAGATTTAAGTCCACCATCCACCAGGAGGAGATTACATTTTTAGATCTAAGACTATACAGAAATAGGGAGAGGGAGCTGTGTACTACCCTTTTTCAGAAGGGGACAGACTGAAACAGTTTGTTATTATTCAATAGTTGCCATCCTAGACATATATTGTACAATATACCTAAAGGTCAGATCATAAGAACAAAAAGAAATTGTACAGAAGAACATGAGTTCTGTAATAAACAGCCAGAACAGATACACAGATTTAAGCAACGGGGCTATAGTAGTGAGCCTATAGCCAATGCTGTAGTATCAGTATCAAACATGGATTAGAGCACAAACATTGGTACCTAAGAATAGAAACATGACTAATAATAAACGCTGTCCTTTCATAACCACTTTCTCAATTAGATCTAGGGAAGTGGGGGAGAGTATAGAGAATAACTGGGATTTGCTGAAGCTAGAACCTCACTTGAAAAGTATAGTAGAGGCAGGATCATCAATAGTTTTTAGGAGACCAAAGAATATTAATGATTTGGTTTCCCCTAGTATGTTACCAATGGTTAAACACACAGCCAAACAAACTTGGCTGCCCCCTTCCACCGTGGGTGCTTCAAATGTGGTAAATGCACCTTCTGTAAATATGTGGTGCAGAGAAAAGCATTTAGGAATCCAAACACAGCACAAGATTTCACAGTTGCAGATTTCATAACTTGTAACACAGAAGGTACTGTGGTGTATATACTGTATTGTAGTTGTGGCCACTATTATGTGGGCTGGACGACAAGACAGTTCAGAATTAGAATCAGTGAACATGTTTGAGCCTTACAGAACAACAATGAGAGTTATGCAATTGTGAAGCATGCTAATAAAAACAAACATGTAGAACATAGCATAATGTTTGGGGGCATTGAAAAGTTTGCCATGGGACCAAGGCGAGGGAATATTGAAAACAGAACTGGCCAAAGGAAAAGCTTCTGGATATATATTCTGAAAGCTAGAAGTGACAAAGGGTTAAATGAAGCTATTGATTGATCTGCATTTTTAAATACATTGTGATTGCTGACAATCTCACAGTGGTTCAGCATGAGCCAATAATTTCAACAAGTGAGTAGATATGCCTAGGCTGGTGCAACAATTTGTATCTTGATATTTGCCTTGTCTCTGGTGTTCTAAATACCCAAGTCCACGTGCCTGGTGATTAAGATCCTATGTTATTCCTGTTTGAACCATGATTGTATTAATGTATAGTCAAGACTGAAATTAGATGGTTTAATGAATCTGTGATATGCACTTCATGTTGAACCTAGGTTCATGTAATTCATCTAACGAATTTTTTAAATGGCTAATTGGGCACACTATATAAGGCATGGATTTGTAGGTGTTGTTTCACTCTGATGAAGCAAGGGGGCAACCTTGCAAAATGTTAGTAGCTTTGTCCTTAAGTTGTTGTAAGTGGTTTTACTACTACTGAGAGCTATGAGTAATATTTTGCACATTTTCTAATAAAAATGTTTTTAACTAGGATCTGCAGCTTATCCAAAAGATAGGTAAATGGGAACACTAGGTGGGCCAAGCGGTCCTTTTCTGCTGTCAAAGTATGTTATGTTTCTAATCATGAAGCATGCTATATGTGATGGAGAGGACTGGTGAACCTCTCCATCTTAAAATGGCATCCTGGGAAAGAAATGTCTTTGTACTTGGGAGGTTTATACAAACCTGAAATGTGACCCCTTGCACTGTCTTGTACTAGGTATTAATGAAGGCAAAGCCTACTATACCCATAACATGCCATGTGACAAGTGATCATGATGCTCTAGCAACCAATTAAGTAAAGCTGGGAATTTTCCTTTTAGGAAACAGGTAATAAGAGGGACAGTGTTCTCTTTTATTCCACCATGTACTTATTTTGTTTTAGTCTGGACTACTCCCTAGTCCTAGACATAAGGTCATTCACAGGTGTTACAGGGAGCAACGTCCTTTATCCTGGTGGATAACCCGGGCACAAGGCAAATAGTACTAAGGACCAGACTAAACTTGCATGTGGCTGCAGATATCACCTTCCCTAAGTTTTATCACTCTCCCCCTACTATTCTAGTGGTGGGTCTTCTATCTGAAACACACCCAAAAGCAAAAGGGCAATAGAGGAATCACTAACATGCTTTCCTACAAGATTCTGATCACTTCAATGTCCTACTGGGTCAATTACTGCAGTGTATTCTCAGTGAAAAATAAGTGAAAAGGACTCACTGAAAGTAACCACAGACCAATACCTCTCCCCAGTAAAAAAGGAGAATGTCACATAGCCAGAGGAGAGCATATGTGGATCTCCTAAACTGTGGAAAACAAGAATTAATGGGAAATAGGTTAACACCTTCCTTTCTAAGAGAATCTATGTGCAGCAACCTCATATTTTCCTAACTACTCACAAGTGGTATAAGAAAGTCTTTGCTTTTCTGGGAAGGGCAATTAAACACTCAGGTAAATGGAGGTTGATCATAGTCTATAAACAGGTTTCACCAACCCAATGGTGCATGGCCTGCACTCAGCAGAGCCGGACCAAGCTAGTAGAAGCTAAGGTACTTCATAGCCATGAATGTCTAACATGTTATCTGGGGCCAGATTAACAAAACTATGCCCCAGTGCAAACCCAGTTTCCGTGGCACAAACTGGGGTTTGTGCAGAGTTGGTATTCACCAAAGCCCAGTTTGCAACAGCAAATTGGGTTTCCACTGGATCAAGGCTTTGAGGGGGGCCACAGTGCAATGAGAGGGAGGCGACCTGCATATCCACACACTCCCATTCACAGAAATATTTCTCCACAGAAGGGCCTTTTGTGGGGTTCTCTTGCATGATGAAAATACCACTAACCAAGACCTGGCAGTATTCCATGCAACCCTTGTGGCTGCTGGTGATACTGCCAATGGCCGACCCTGTAACAGTGATAACTAATTTTTCCGTGCTGGTCTAGTGGCCCTTTGCCCTCCCCCAATCTGCCATCACCATCCCATACATAAAAATAGATTATTCTTTATCCCAGGTAGTCTAGTGTCCCTCCTCCTTTCCCCGATCTCTGATAGCCATCCTGTATCTAAAAATATATTATACCTCATATTCATGTGTCCCTTCCCCCTCCCCATGCTCCAATCACCATCCTGTATACAGTACGTGCTCATTGAGAGCTCAGTCAGTGGTCAGCCGTGGTGGTGAGAGGAAGGCTGTGCTGGTCACCAGCTGGGGGTCAGGATGGAGGGGGAGTGGGATGGTGGGTCACTACCACAGAGGGTGCGGGGGTCCACTAGACTATCAGGACATATTGCACAGACTTATACATGGGCTGGGATGGGGGGGTATGGTCAGTTTTATTGGATGTATTGGGCTGGTGATCAGGAGTGGGGGGGTCCACTACACTTCCAGGAACACTCATATTTAATACGGGACAGCAATTGGAGATTGGGGGAGGGACTACTGGACTACCAGGGATAGTCTTTTTATTATGCAAGATGGTGACCAGAGATCGTGTGTGTGTGGGGGGGGGACACTAGACTAACAGGGATATGCTATTTTTATGTACGGGATGATGATCAGAGCACGGGGGAGAGGGGAGGGAACCACTAGACTACCAGGGAAGTTTTATATTGCAGGACGGAGATAGGAGCACAGGGAGAGGGGAGGAACACTAGACTACTATTGATAATCTATTT
Source organism: Neoceratodus forsteri (assembly GCA_016271365.2). Taxonomy (NCBI): domain Eukaryota; kingdom Metazoa; phylum Chordata; order Ceratodontiformes; family Ceratodontidae; genus Neoceratodus; species Neoceratodus forsteri. The sequence continues at coordinate 441,672,006 of CM028133.1, forward strand.
TTATATACAGGGTGGTGATCAGAGTACAGGGAGGGGGGAGGGAACCACAAGACTACCAGGGATTACATTTTTATATTATGGGATGGTGACTGGAGATTGGGGGAGGGACACAAGACTACCAAGGATATTCTATTGTATTATAGGGGATATCGATTGGAGATGGGGAGGGTCCACTGGAGCTACTGTATCTGCGTTGAGCAGGGACTGGGGGGGCCCACATTGAACAACTCACAGCCCATGTAACTGAGCCCATAATGGGCATGCAAATGGCCACCTAGTGCCTTGCATGCCCAATGGGCTCATTTGCATGGCTGGCTTTGTGAATAGCAAATAGCGCAGCAGCGCTATACATTGGAGTGGGATATTCTTGGCTCCAGGTCGGGGCAGCATTACAGGGATTAGTGCTGGCTCCACCCAACCCCTATTCACAGCTGGACTGCCCAGTGTGCTATCTGACTGTGAATAGCAACTTTTGAACCATACGTAATCACAAGGCTCAGCACAAACTTTTGCGGTGCAGTTTGTGCTTCTTTGTGAATCTGGCCCCTGGACTGTTGAGGTAGTCCATGCTGCCAGGAGGCAGGAACTATTCACATCTTTAGATCAGTCCAGTGGCCCTCTGCCATCAAGGGGGTACTGGTTCAGGCCTTTCTGAATCCCAGAACTTCTACAAGATGGTTGCATAACCTCAGATTTCTGCAATTATCACTGTTAGTTTACAATTTACTGACAAGTGCACAGATGTCACAACAGTTGACTGTGCTAAACAAAGGTCAGTCCAGGAACTACATTTCAGTGCTGGTGAGTTGGTCACTGCTGTAAAGGCTACACTCAAGGTATGCTCAGGCACCGTGACTACTTACCGCCATGTGGGTAAGTGATTACACCGTGCGTGGGATAGGTCACACTGACCACATTGTTAGTTTAGTTCCATGTTAATGGTGTAACCAAGGTACTAATTAAGGTATAAGTTATCAAAGCTTTTGAGTAAGGTAGATAACATGTACACAGAGTAACCCCCCAAAATTATATTTATTTTTCTTTTTAATTTTTTTTCCTGCCATTGGGCCTTGCCACACTATGCTAACGTTAAATATTTAAAGGATTCCTTTGTGCTTTACCCTAGATAAAACTGCTAGTGATAGGCCTAGTAAGGTATCACTGTCACTAATACAACCAGTCTGAATCTTGCAAATCTCCTGTCTTCTTGGGTCAGTCGGGGAATGCTAGAGATAATATTCTAGTTGGTCAAAGTGCCATTGATGTTACATGCTGCACATTACATACTGCAATTCTGACATTGTCTGATGACTGTTCTCACTGATACGTGTTGTTAATATCAACTTTGTACTGATTGTAGTTGCTTGTAATCGTGAAGAGGATTTTAACATCTTAATTCCTGAAGGCATATGTGGGCAATGTACGGCTACATATTTTCAGGTCAAGTTTGAACCTGAATGATGTGCCTGGTTTGCTATTTCTGCTAAAAGCCAGTCTGTCATTTCTGTAGGTTGACATGGATGTGTAGTTTTTTTCTAAGTCTAGTGAAATTATACAATGTCATCTTGAGCCCTGTTTGGGAACAGATCAGATAAGTTGCACTGAATATGCATAACATGCGTATCAAATGTTTCTAGCTAAAGTCTAAGCAAAATTCAGGTGGCTATCTTAATTTGGGAGTACAAATTAGTAGTGACCTTGCTTTTTCTAGACACTGCACAGAGGTAACAAGGAAGGGATATGGAATACTGGCATCTATCAGGAGAAATATTAAGAGTAGGGCCAGCCAGGTGGTGTTGCCACTGTATATGTCCTTGGTGCATCCTCATGTGGAGTATTGTGCCCAGGTTTGGGCACCACACTTGAATGGTGATGTGAGAAGAGTGGAGAGAGTACAGAGATGGGCAAAACAAGGATGGTGGAGGGGGATGCAGGATATGACCTATCAGAAAAGACTTGTATCACTAGGGTTGTATTCTTTATAGTATAGAAGGTATAGAGGGGGCATGTGTCTCAAATACAAGGCAGTGAGCAATTAGGAGCTTTGAGAATGTGTGGGACTAAGTAGTAGACTGGATGTGACAAAGAACAGGGGGCCATTAATATCAGGAGGGGAGTTGCTAGCAGTCACAAAGGAAGAAAGAGACTTGAGCATCATCATTACTGATGACCTGAAATCATCCAAGCAGACCTCTAAAGCAGTAGGTAAGGCTAGGGGGGTGTTAGGGTGTATTAGTAGGGGTATCACAAGTCATAAGAGGGAGGTAATAATCCCTCTTTACAAGACACTGGTTAGGCCCCATCTGGAGTACTGCGTGCAGTATTGGAGGCCACACCTTCACAAGGACATTAACTCAAATTGAGGCAGTCCAGAGAAAGGCAACAAATGGTGCAGGGACTGCATCAGAAGACATATGAGGACAGATTAACAGAGCTCAATATGTATACCCTTGAGCAAAGAAGGGAGAGGGTGATATGATCGAGGCATTCAAACACCTTAAGGGCATTAACAAGGTGAAAGAGTCTAACATGTTTAAATATAAGAAAAATAGCAGGACAAGAGGACACAGCATGAGATTAGAGGGGGCTGATTAAGGGGGAATGTGAGGAAATTCTTTTTCACAGAAAGGGTGGTGGATGCATGGAATGGCTTACCTCAAGAAGTGGTGGCTATGAATACAGTGCAGGGCTTCAAACAGGCATGGGATAGGCATAAGGGAGCAATACAAATGACTATGAATAGATAGGCCACTGACAGAGCAAAGGCCGATGGCACATTTATAAGGTAGAAAAAGAAATGGGCAGACTGGATGGGCCTTGCGGTCCTTATCTGCTGTCAACTTCTATCAATTAAAGGGAGAACATTTTAATAAAAATAAGAGACAGAATTGGTTTTCACAGTGAGTGGTCATGGAGTGGAATGCACTACCAATTTCTGTAGTATCTAGCAACAGTGCTAACCAGTTTAAGCATGTACCGGATGAATACTGTAAGGCACACTGTTTGAATTTAATATACAAAAGATGCAGGTCAAAAATGGCTAATGCTTATGACCTGTTTACATTCTATGAATCCTATGAATGTCTGGTGACGCGAGACAAAAAGTGTTTGCCTGTTACAGGTACTGTATAAAAATGTGACCATTTTGACATAGATTATGGTATTGCTTAACATCCAACATTGTTATCAATTATGGAATTCGGAACATCTCATGCCATCAAGAGATGTGGTATCTCTCAACATTTGATATCACTATCTTGTCGTCTGTAAGCAGCAAACTGTTTCGGCAGTAACTCAGAGTTATGGGACCTCAGGTGAAAGACAGCAACATGTAGAATCCTATGCCACCTACCATGCCTCAAAATCACAATTAGACAAGTTGTTTAGGAACAAGATTCTCACCAGCTCCAAACATCTGCCACAGGACTGGACCATCAAGGGAGAGAAGCCCCCCCCCCCCAGCAGATGAACCAGGTAAAAACTAGTGTTCGTCAATGATTGTAAGTCATTGCCAAATAAAGTCCCTAGCTAATGTCTCATCTTTGACAAGAGACTAAAATGCCTGGGAGTGATATTTTACATGGATGGCTGCTGTGGGTTCATTGAGTGGCTAATGTGTGTACAGATTTTGCTAAGAACTGTATAAAATGCCATCAGCTGGAGTGGTTATATGTCAAGCTGAAACTGGAACTCTAGTACTAATGGTACCATCTAAAGGAACTGTTGAAAGAACATACCTTTCCAGAAACCCCTCCTTCCAGTGGCGTAGGTGTGTGTGTGTGGGGGGGGGGGGGTTCAGGGTATTCAAACACCCACCAAAATTACCCCTGAAATCTTTGTTCAAGCTGCAGCAAAAAGTGTTTTGTCATTTTTTTTTGTTCTGACTCCTTCTGCACTCATGATATGGTTGCGCGAACACACCCTCAGTGACACATGCTGCAGGTGGGCAGGTAGTTGTGCCCCCCCCCAACTCCAAGTCCCTATTGGTGGGCTGGTTGTGGCATTTTTCTTTCTGAAATTGCTGCTGTTTTGGCACGCAGTGTGAACCACTCCTGGGAGTGATCCCAAGTCAGGATGATTTTTAAAAGTGAGGCGGCCGACAAGGCATTCAATATACAGTAGGAGTGAGAGAGACCACACAGGTGTGAGGAGGCAGCACCAGCAAAAAGAAGCAGTTCAAGCAGAGAAGGTGAACAAGGACATAGATCTAGATTCCAGACCATCCCCCATCTGGCACCAGGCATGAGAGAATGACCTCCAGAGTGTGAGTCCCATGAGACGGCCAATGAGAGCTGGGGTTCGGGAAGCAAGTGTGTATGGTGTGTGGGAGACAGACCCAGTGGTAGGGAGTCAGTGGTAAAGACGTGAGCAGCCAGGCAGGTCATGTTGGTGCCTGGTCAGTTGGGCAGTCACTCATCAGCTGCCAGCTCAGAGGACACAACACAGGAGCAGAGGCGGAGGCTAGAGGAGCCAGAGGGAGAGAGAGAGAGAGGACCTCAGGACCTCCAGTCCAGCAGAGGAGTAGTCTACCTGGAGTGAGCAGCAAAGCACCATGGGTGGTGGTACGGTAAGGTATACTCCCAGACAAAACCATCAAGAGCCTACTAGAGCCGGCCAGCAGTAGCACCAGGTAAGGTGGGGATGCAAGGTAGCTGAGCCCTGGTGGCGGGAGCAGGAAGAGGAGAGAGCTGACTATTCCAGAACTTCTAGGCCAGCAGTGTGAGGCAGTCCCAGAGCCAGAGGGGATCATCATTCACATCACACCCAACAAAGGTTAGGGTTCTGACATGCTGCACAGCCTTATCTTCTGTTCAGTTCAGGAAGAAAACATGCTTGCATGCAGCTGTGATGATCCAATTTTGGAGGAGGAGAGAGAGACATGACAGGGGCTACAAAATGGGAAAAACAGGAAAGAGAAATTTGCCCTTTTTGTACAGAACAATGCTTCACAGCTCAACTAAGCTCCCTGCATTTCAATTCCTCAGTGCAACTTGGAGGAAAAGTTATGGATATGATTATGAAAGCATTGACTTTCCCCACATCTACAGGAAGCATCTCTATATTTCACCACAGAGCTTGTAACCCCCCCCCCCAGAGCTTTAGCTGCCCCCAGGCCCCCAGCCTTTATGTAGAAATCTTTCAGAGTATATTACAAAAATGTGTATGGGGTGGGTGGTTGATGGCACTGTTGGTCAGCCAGTTGTCCACAGCAACTACAGCTGCAGACTCTAATGCCAGCCAGAGTCTCCCACACCCCTGATTCCATAAGAAAAAAATGTCCCCTGAAATCAAAGGTAGGGAACATGTAACAAAAGTGTGTTTTTTGTTCAAGAAAAGTCCCAAAACTCACCACAGAGCATGTAAACCCCTCAGAGTTTCTGGGGGCTGCTAGGCCCCCAGACCCCTGGTTTTTATGTGTTCCACTTCACAAATATCATATTCAAACTCTCCCCCCTCAAAAAAAATACAGCTTATGCCACTGCCCCCTTCCTATGGAATGCCAAAGACTGTCAGCAATGCTATATTTTTCTAACAAGAGGACATTGGTGCAAATGTATTTGAAAGAGACTGTTCCTTAATTACTTGCTAATTGTTTATATGTCACTTTTTTCTTTTCAAGTCTGTTCCTCAAAATAAAACCTATTGAATGGTATAGTACAGGTGTCTTATCTGCTTGTCCTGTGAAACTCACAACACTGTGGGATTTATATGAGGTCTAATAACTGGGATTAAGGTTTGCTCTTGAGCTAGTATAAAATAAAATCAGGTTGCCTCCCACACATTTGGCTATCAAGTTTGGGTTGCAGAAACTAAAACCGAGTCCCAAGACTCATACATCCCTCCTTGACATCTGCAATACTGTCCCTGTTTATAAGTACCAGGTCCAATATTTCCCCATCTTGAGAGGGTTCTTTGACTAATTGCCTGAGAAACGTCCCCTGCAGGAAGTCTAGAGTGGCCTGCTTCTAGCCAAGGTGTAACTGTGGGGCTCCAATCTACATCTGGCAGACTGAAGTTCCCAACCATCAGCAGCTTCCCCTCTTTTGTGCCATCATGCTAAAGGCATCTCCTAGTGCCTTATCCAATTCTTCCCCTGTGTTGAAGCTCTGTATATCACACCAGTGTGAGTAGTGGCTCCAATGCCTGTCCCCAGGTGACCAACAGCACCTCCAACCTATCCTTTATCCCCAGGTTCCCTTGCACTTCTGTCAATGTGATACCTTCCCTCAAATACAGCACAACCCCTCCACCCTCCCACCCCTCCTTGTCCCTTCTGAAATGACTGTAGCCTGGTATGACCATGTTTCAGTTATGGCTCTCTGTATACCACAACCTAGTTATGTTCACCCAGATCCAGATCTGCCTCAACCATGATGACCTCAAGTCTAAAATTGTATTTCAAAGACTCCTTGCATTGGCACACATGCTCTCCATACCTTGTTCCCACCCTACCTAACAGCCTCTTCCCCCTTTCTGCCTTTACTGCCACTTGACACTTCCCTCACTCCCCCTCATCCTTGATACCCTCTCCATGCCTTGACTCCTTAACTAGTCTCTTTCCACATCTTCTGTTCTCATCCTCCTCCTTGTCCCCTTCTATGCCTATACTTTCTTTAATGTGTTCCTTGGGGGAGTTTCCTCCACTCAGGCCCTTTCTTCTAGTTGCTTCAATTTGTGGGAAGGGCATTTTATGCCTCCCTTTGTATTACCACCTCCCTTTCATGGCTAGTTTATATGTTCATCAAAGTAACATTTAAACCTTCCACTGAGGACTGCTGTCCCTTTCCCAGGAGGATGCAAGCTATCACCTCTGTATAGACCCATATCCTTGGCCCCCAGTCCCCAATGAAGCTGAGCCCCTCCTCCCTACACTGTTATTTCAACCAATGGTTGAAGCTCCTGGTGCGGAGTACCCTATTCTCCCCTCAGCCGTAGACAGGTAGCACCTTGGCATCAGGTTCATAAATTATTACAACATATCTCTGATACTAGTCCAGGGTCTAGTATATTAGAGCCAATGTTTCTAAAATTAGTTGCTGATTATATCACTTGTCCTCTTACTTTGATATATAACTTGCCTTTTGTTACAGGATGTTTCCCTAACCAATGGAAGCAAACTGTAATAAAACTGATTTATAAAACTGGTGGTATAGAGGATAAGAACAACTATTGCCCAGTCTCCCTGCTTCCACCATTAGGTAAAATTCTTGAAAAACTGGTAAATGAACAAATCACTAATTATCTCCAGTCCACTGGCCTCAGGACTCCCGAGCAGCATGGCTTCTGTAGGTTTCACGGTATGGGCACAGCCTTGGCCAGGTTCACGAACCACAACAGTGTGGCTATGGATGATGGTTTGCTCACTGATGCTGTGTTAGTGAACCTGTCCAAGGCCTTTGATTTAGTGAACCATCGCCTGTTGCTCGGAAGCCTGCAGAACATTGGTCTGGCAGATTCACCGCTTGAGTGGTTCCAAAGCTACTTAACTGATTGCCCCTTGAAGGTTGGATTAAATGAAAGTGTTTCTATCTATAGGATGATGGAACAAGGAGTGCCCCAGGGTTCCATCCTTGGGCAACTTCTGTTCACTCTATTCATTGATATCATACCATCTAAAATGAAACATACTTACTGTTTGATTTATGCAGGTGATATCATTTTGTATTGTAGTTCAGGCTTGGTGGTAGCAATAAATAAAAGATTAAGAGAGCATTTTTGTGTGTTGGATAATTGGTTAATGGGAAATCACTTATCTTTAAATTGTAAGAAGACCAAATGTATGCTTTTTGGTTCTAGACAGAGACTAGACAAAGCTTCTGATCTAATAATAATGGAGTCCCTTGGAAATAAATTGGAGCAGGTTACCCAATTTAAATATCTTGGAGTCCTGCTGAACCCAAGTTTAACTTTTTCCAATCACATTAAATATGTAAGTCATCAGGTAAATCAAAGGTTGGGAGTCCTGTTCAAATTTCAATCATTGCTTACTTTATAGGCAAGGATGATAATAGCCAAGGGGGTATTTCTCCCAATTCTAAACTATAATTCTTTTCTTTTTATGGACTTGGCCAGATAACAATCATCTCTCTTGACTTCAGTATTTCACAGTATGTGCAGATTTGCATTCAAGTTGCCTTATTCCACACACCATTACAAACTTTACAGACACTCAGGTTGGCTTCCACTGAGGCTAAACAGTTTGTATAGTCTTTGTTGTTTAACAGACAATGTTCTTCATCAGAGAGAGAACTCTCCCCTCTAGTCTTTATTACAAATCAAAAATAATAATAGGGAAGTTCATTCTAGTGAATTGGTTAGACTAATTGTCCCTAAAATCAAGACTAAAATGGGGATCACACTTTTTCTTATAGTGCAGCTAAAAATTGGAATGAGCTTCCTGTTTCACTTTATGGTAATTTTAGCTACCAAACTTTTAAAGTCAAGCTAAGGAAATATGTTCTTAGTAAAGTATGTTGTCATTGCTTCTGAATGTGTGATTTGTAATGTATTTGTTTATTGTTGCGTGCTACACTATTTGTACCATCTTGACTGTATATTTATGGTTTCAGGTCATGCATGAAAATGGGCCTTGGTGCATTGCATTTATCTGGTAAACAAAAGTTAAATAAATAAATTGGCAAATGCTACCATTCATTCTACATGTTTTAGGCTCCTCCCCGGTTCCATGAACTCTCCCTGTACTGCCCCAGCCCCTTCTCTTGCCAAGTCATTAGTCTTCAGGTGGACAATGACATCCAGCTCCCCTCCACCCTGCTGATTCATGGGATCTGCTGTCCATCTGTCTGAACTGAGACACCAGGCAAGAACCTAACCTCACTTTCTCCACCTCTTCCTGCTCCCAAATCTATCTCCCTCACTATTGAGTCCCCTGTCAGAAGCTGCTTTCTCCTTTGATGGGGTCCTCTAGCACCCACCATGGGGCCTCCCTTTTGGAGGTACCCCACATCCTCCCTTGCCACCACTTCAGGTGCCTCCTCTGGGCAGTCCTGCCTTGCCAGAATGGTGAAGGAATTCTGTTATGGCACAGGCTGAGGAATGTGTCCCTAGCCTTCCACTCCCACCCTCCTGGAAGTTCATCAAGTTTAGAATAAATAGGGATGGAGCTTTAGAATAAATAGGGATGGAGCTGGTAATCTTTCTTCATTCCTTAATGATTCCTAAGTTCACAAGTTTATTACTAAAGGATACCTAAACAGTGCTTTTACTGGTTGCACTGTTCCTGAAATCCTCCTGCAGAAGTGTAGTACAAAGGGAGATGTGCTGCAATACACATAAGTACCTTAAAATCTGAACTTCAATACAGTTTTGATTTTTTTAATTTTGCTGCAATCAGGAAGCATTTGAGCAGCATTGCACTGATCAGAGCCTAAGACTGCTGGGAACATGCAACACAATGATGTCATCTTAGCGAGGCATCTCATCCATATTAATGGATCCCTATGGAGCCTTATACATTGTGTCTAAGATTAACGCTATTCAATAAAGATGATAAAGCACACATATAGCCCAACCAAGACATCCAAAAACATGGTGATATTGTGCAGCATGCAGCACACAATGAAGACATGGCACACCCTCCTCTGTGCAAGCAACATCATGCCACTCATCTTGTCCAGGCATCTAAGTCATATCTTTAGTTGCCTGAAGTTTTGCTCCACCGCATTCTGTGCCCTCCTGTGGACATTATTTTACCTCTGCTCTGCCCTTCCCCAAGAAAGGCGTCATCAGGAAAGGCGTACCTGCTGTCACCTGTAAGGGCTACAAGAAAGAAATATGTCACTACAGTGAGGTGCACAGCATGGCATGTCCCATGCCTACATGGCCCATGTGACACCAACTTAGCAGCAACCCTGACTTGCCCCATCCATGGCCAGTACTGTCTTCAGCCATGACTGCTGGAAAATGAAAGCATCATGTGTTGAGCCAGGTTATTTGGCATTGATGACATTCATAACAAAACCCTTCATGTCCACAACCACCTCTATATTCATCCAGTTTAATCCTTTTCTGTTCCTGTAGTTCTCTTCATTGACACTGGATGCAAGGATCGAGACGTGTGCAAATTGTGGTGCCATGAACCTTCAGGAACCCATACTACTTATAGAAGCCCTCTGTCACCACCCGTATGCCAAGTCAGTCCATGGGGAACTGGATGTACTCATCTACATGTGCCAGCAGCACAGCAGTCACCTGCCATAGGGCATGGGACACTGAGGATTGGCTCACTCCTGACATGTCACCCACCACCTACTGGAAGGACTTTATGTCATAGTATGCCAGTGCACATATCACCTTCTTTTCCACTGATATGGTCTTGGATCTGTGAGTGGAGGGGCATATGGTGTCTCCGATCAAGTTACACAGCATGGTAATGGTGCTATGGTACAGTCTGAATCATTTCAGGGAGTGGATATTGTGCATGTCCCTCAGTGACACATGGGTCCTGAATACTGTATGTGTAACTTGGGGCTTGCACAGTCCTCTTCCTCCAAGGTGGTATCCACATCCAACAGCTAGGGTGTGCTTCCATAGCGAGGGGCATATCTTTAGTGTCTATGGCTGTGGATGGTCACCCTTTTATGATGTTCCTTCCTCCCACAGTACAACATCCATCCCATTCACTGTTGAATAGCCCATTAGGCACTGAGCATCCCATACTTGCAGTGGGCATGGTGGTGTGTCACCCAGAGGCTGCAGGTGCACACCATCCCCAGTAGTCCATTGGTGTGTGTTGCACAGTAGACTTAGTAGAATGGCTTGGCAGCAGCTCCCCTATGTCCTGGGATGTTATGGCCTCCACTACTGTAATAGCAAGGACTGCACTGTGTGGGCAGTCAGTTACCCATATAAGCTAAGTAGGTGTGGGTGTTACCATTGTCTGGTCTGTCGAATGCTGTGGTGGGGTGGTGCCCTGTGTCTGTTACTAATGCCTGTCCTGTTTGTAACTTCAGTCGTTTCAGAGGTGACTGTCAAGCATACTTATGCAGCTTGGGGACTGCTGCCAGGCATATCATGGACCTGAAGAATGGTGGCTCTGGTGAGGGGAATGCTACTATCAATGAGACTGGAGTGCATCGACTCCTATTACATAGACAAATATGGGGAGCCCTGGTATGTTGTGGAGCTGGACATGGTGAGAAACACCCTGTGCCTGTGGCAGAGCATGCTGTGGGCTGCATGGGAGTGTGGCATGGTGGGGCATGTTCTGGGCTTCATATAAACATACGAACATGTGAAGACACCAGAAAAAACAGCTCATAATGGTATATCAGTCTGCTCGAGTGTGTAGCTCACAGTTTAATTAACTGCAGCTGCCCCCTACCCATTTCCAGTACCCCTGACTTATCAACCTACATCTCCATCTCCCTCTCCCCCCTCTTCAGCCTCCCCTCAGCTTTTATCTTTCCTTTAACCCTGTCCTACCCCCTCTTAAAACTGCTCACAGTCTTCAATGCGATCCCCTCCTCTGGCAGTTCATTTAACTTTATCACCCTTTCCATGAAATAGTGTCTCCTTATTTCCCTCTTGAATCTCCCCCCTCCAATTTCAGACCGTGCCCCCTCATGATCCCCCCTTTAACTCATTGCCTCCTAGAACACACCTGTAGGTGGCAGCAAATGTACTGCACTGTGTCCCAGAACGACAACAGAATTCATCTACAGACTTTCTGTGTGCCCTAGTAACGTCTGGAGACGTCACTCACATGTTTTAATATTACTTGCCAGCCAGAACTGATTAGAATTGACAGCATAGCACCATTAGAAAGGTAATGTTGTGCTGAACAACTTTACCATTTACACTTTGTGTGTATAATGTTCACTTTAGGAGTTATTCGAATTTGTTTATGACATGTTGTGTATGGCAGACATTTTGTCCATCAAGAACCACCTAAGCACTTTGAAGGAAACACACATTCTGAGTATCTCAGCCAGTATAAAACAAAAACTGAACTGAGCACAGTTGATTGCATAGCACCGTTGGAAAGGCAATTTTGTGTGGAACAACTTTGCTGCAGATACATTGTGTGTATCATGTATACTTTAGGAGTTCTATGCATTTGTTTATGGTATGGTGTGTATGATTCAGATTCCTGCCTCAAACCTCACTAATGCACATTGACTAAAATGGGGGGAAAATTATGTTTAATACTACAGAAATAGCTGTTTTTTTACAAACAAATTATTAAAACTATATCTAATGCCTGGATGCTTAATTTGGCGTTGATATGTTACATATTTCACAACGAAAAAAGGTTTACGGTGCATTTTTTAGTGGAAAAAATATTTTTCTTTGTCGTTTTGACCAGCATAAAAAAACTAAATTACCTATTATTACTTGCATACCACCGTTGGAAAGGTAATTTTATGCTGAACAAGTTTGCCACTCGTACTTTGTGTCTAGCACTTACAGTTTTTGTGCTAATAGCATTTGTTTGCGGCACGCCGATTATGGCTTGATTTTGCTTAGAAAGGATATGCAAGAGACAAGTGCTGCAACTTCAGAGAGTTCCTGTGGAAGCAATGAGTTAAGCTGAACATGTCCTCTGTACTAATTTTATTCATACCTTTTATGTATTTGAAGGTTTCAATCATATCCCCCCCCCACACTTCTGTCCCTCATGGAATACATGTTGAGCTCCCTCAGTCTTTCCTCATATGGTTTATCATTCAGTCCTAAGATCATCACTGCACCACCCCCAATAGTTTGACATCCTTTTTTAAATACGGGTACCAGAACTACACACAGTACTCTAAGCGTGATCTCACCAGTGACTTGTACAATGGCAGGATAACTTCCTCCCTCCTTGAGAGGAATCCTCTGGCAATGCACCCCAGCATTTTGTCTGCTTTGTCAGCTGCCTTATGGCACTGTGTGGAGTATCTCATGTCCCTTGTGACAAGCACCCCCAGATCCTTTTCCTCCTCTGAAATGGATACCTGTACTCCCCCCAGCCAGTAGCTAGTCCTAGGGTTTCTGGTTCCCAGGTGCTTGACCTTACACTTCTTCGCGATGAACCCCCAATTGCCATATGCCTGACCAGTGCTTAAGCTTTACCAGGTCTTCTCTGAGTTCCTGCCTCCCTTCCTCACTGTCCATTCTTACACAGATCTTCATGTCATCTGTGAATAGGCTAATTTTACTCTTGGTCCCCTCTGCTATGTCCCCAATAAAGATGTTAAATAATACAAGTTTGGGTACCGAACTCTGCAGGACCCCGATGGTTACAGGTCTGGATTTCGATTGCCCCCCCAAACACAGTTACCCTCTGTTGTCTGTCCTGTAAACAGCTCCTGACCCACCCCACCAGTTTCTCACCTGCTCTAAGGTTCCTCAATTTACTGAGCATCCTTCCATGTTGCACTGAACTGAAGGCCCAGCTGAAGTTCAGATGTAGCACATTCACTGTATAGCCCCTGTCCAGTGACTTGTGACACAACTGAAGAAGTCAATTAGGTTGATATGGCAGAATCTCTCCTAGACAAAACCATGCTGCCTTTCATCCTGGAGACCATTCACTTCCAGAAAGATCACTATTCTCTCCTTTAAAATGGTCTTCATTAACTTCCCTATAATAGAGATAAGGTTAACTGGTCTGTAGTTATCTGTCTCATCCCTAGGTCCACTCTTGTGGAGAGGCACCACATGTACCATTCTACAGTCCTGGGGCACACACACCCCCATCTCCAATGAGGTGTTGAATAGGTCCACCAAAGGGCCCGCAAGGACCGCTGCCAACTCCCTCAGGATTCTTGGATGCACTCCGTCCAGTCCTGGGGCCTTATCCACCTGCAGGGCCCTATGTCCTTCTAGGATCCTATCCTCCAGGATTACCTCATAAGTTATCTCTCCTCCCCCTTTCCCAACCCTATTTTCCCCTGTGTCATAGGCCCATCCCATTCCCTGGCAAACACCAAACAGAAGTACTCAGTAAGTGCCTCTGCCTGGTCCACCCCACTTTCTGCCCATCCCCCTTCTGTCTTAATCCTGATGATCTCATCCTTACAACTTCTTTTCTCTCTTATGTACTTCAAGAAATCCTTTTCCCCTTCTCTGATCCCCTGGGCCAGCCTTAGCTCCCTTGAAGCCTTAGCTGCCCTGACCGCTTCTCTCACCTCCCTGCATTTCCTCAAGTACTCCTCCCTGTCTGCCTCCTGCATAGTTCTCTTATACCTGATGAAGCCTGCTCTTTTCTCCCTCACTCTAACTGGTACCTCCTTGCTGAGCCAACTCAGTCTTTCAATCCTGGACTTCTTACTCTGGGTCTTTGTACACATGTTAGCAGCCTCCACCAGACCCAGCTTGATAATGGACCATTTCTGGTCTGCATCCATCTTTGGGCAGATCTTGGCAAGATGCCCCACTAGGATGTCACCCATCCTATCAAAGTCTGCTCTTCTGAAGTCCACCACCCTTGTCTTGGTCCTGGCTTCTTCCTTGCCCAAACTGAGGAAGAACCACACCACATGGTGGTTGCTGCCTGCTAGGGGTCCTTTACCACTATGTCTTGGACGTGTTCCCCATCTGACAGCACAAGGTCCAGTATGGTACCCTCCCTGGTTGGCTCAGTTACCCTCTGCACCAGGAAATCATCCTGGAAGGCCTCTAGGAGGACATGTTCCCTGGAACGAGAGGTAGCCAAGATGCACCAGTCAACCTCAGACAAATTGAAATCCCCCAATATGATAGTGTTGCCCCTACTACTTAGCCTTCTAATTTATACACCCCTACTCCCTGTCAATTTCCTTATCCTGTGAGGATGGCCTGCATACCACCCCCAGTCTAACTTTCCTCCCTTTAGAGTTTTGAAGCTGTACCCATAAGGCTTCAGTCCTGCCCTCCTCTCCTTCCTCCCTGGTGCACAATATCCTCTCCCTTATGTATATAGCCACCCCTCCCCCTTTCCCCTTCTTTCTGTCTTTCTGGTACAACCTGTACCCAGGGATCATGATGTCCTAGTCATGGTATTTGGTGGCTCAAGTCTCCATGATTACCATTATGTCTACCTCTCCCTGCCTGAAGCTCTACAACCTTATTAACCAAACTTCTTGCATTTAAGGATACCACCTTCCAACTGGAACCCTGTCCCCCCCTTTCCCTATCCCAATCTTCCATGTCCCCTTTTTGAATTCCCCTCTCCTTCCTCCTGACTTACTAAAGGGGGAAGCTTTTCGGGCTCCTTCACCTGGTGGCACTGATTGATGCACACTTTACTATCCCCTTCCTTAGCTTAAATTAATTTTAGTCAATATGTATTCCTCCAGCTTATGTTTGAGGACTTCTGTGCCCTCCTTCATGGGGGTGTGGCATGGCAGGGCAAGCTGTGGGCCACATAGGGGTGTGGCATGGTGGTGCATGCTGTGGCCTGCATGGGCATGTGGAATGGCTGGCTATGTGGGAAGGCATGCAGCTTATCCCTGCCTTCTCTCCTCCTCTAGAACATGCCTGGACCACTTTATAGAAACATAGAAACATAGAATTTGATGGCAGATAAGGACCGCTTGGCCCACACAGTCTGCCCATTTTCCTACCTAATGGATAAGCTGCAGATCCTAGTTAACCAGCAGCCTACTTCTTCCTACCCCAACCCCCTAGAATTGCCTTATGGCTGTCCTATGCATGCTTGAATTCCACAACTGTTTTTGACTCAACAACCTCCTCCGAAGGCCGCTCCATGCATCCACAACCCTCTCTGTGAAAAAATACTTCTTAAATTACCTCTTGAGCTGCCCCCTTCTATCTTCAAACTGTGCCCCTTGTTCTTGCACACCTCTTTTTTTGAAAGATGCTACCCTCTTGGACTTTGTTGATTCCCTTGAGGTACTTGAAAGTTTCTATCATGTCCCCCCTCTCCCTCCTTTCCTTGAGGCTATACATATTAAGCTCCTTAAGTCTTTCTTCATATGTCTTCCGGTGCAGACCCTGCACCATTTTAGTTGCCCTCCTCTGGACAGCTTCCATCCTGTCTATGTCTTTGCGAGATTGGGTCTCCAGAACTACATGCAGTACTCCAGATGGGGTCTCACCAGCTGTCTGTACAGAGGGATAATAACTTCCTGTTTTCTACTGGTGATGCCTCTCCCTATGCATCCCAGTATCCCCCAGCCCTCCTTGCTGCCCTCTCACATTGCTTGCCCACCTTTAGGTCATCTGATATGACTACCCCCAGGTCCCTTTCCAATTTTGTTGTTAGTATCTCACCCCCCATTGTGTACTCTTCCCCTGGGTTTTTGTTTCCCAGGTGCATTACCTTGCACTTCTTAGCATTGAATCTAAGCTGCCATACATTTGACCATTCCTCTAACCTTGCCAAGTCCCTTCTCATCCTTTCCACCCCACCTTGTGCATCAACTCTGTTGCAGATCTTTGTGTCATCTGCAAAAGACATACTTTTCCTTCAGTCCCTCTGCAATGTAAGCTATAAAGACATTGAGAGGACCGTCTAATACTGAACCCTGCGGTACCCCACAAGTAACCCCCCTTTCTTCAGAGTGGACTCCATTTACTATTACTCTCTGTGTCCTATTCTCCAGCCAATTCTTTACTCAGGCTGTCATCTTGGGACCCACTCCCAGGTTGGCTAATTTGTATATTAATCTTTTGTGTGGGACTGTGTCAAATGCCTTGCTAAAGTCTAGGTAGGCCATGTCCACAGCCCCTCCCTGATCTACTACTTTGGTCACCCAGTCAAAGAAATCTATCAGATTCTTCTGGCATGACCTTCCTGCTGTGAATCCATGCTGCCTTGGGTCCTGTGCCCCTCTGGCCTCTAGATACTCGACAATTCTTTCCTTCAGAAGTGATTCCATCATTTTCCCTGTCACTGAGGTTAAACTAACAGGTCTGTAGTTTCCTGCTTCTGCCTTGCTCCCACTTTTGTGAAGGGGGAATCACATCTGCCCTCCTCCAGTCCTCGGGTACCACCCCATCCTCCCATGATTTGTTAAAGAGGGTAGTCAGTGGTGTCACTAGTTCTACCCTTAGTTCTTTTAGAATTCTGGGATGAATCCCATCAGGCCCCATTGCTTTGTCCACCTTCAGTTTTAAGAGTTCTTTCAGAACCCTTTCTTCTGTAAATGGACTGGTATCAACTTCTGTATCCAGAGTGTTTCTACTGTTTGTTTTAGGTACCTCCCCCTCTTCATTTGTAAGTACTGAGCAAAAATATTTGTTTAGTATCTCTGCCTTTTCACAATCACCCTCTACCCACCCTTCCTCCCCTTTATTAAGCCTCACTATCCCTCCCTTGGTCTTCCTTCGCTCCCTGATGTACCTATAAAAGGTTTTATCCTCCTTCTTAACTGAGTTGGCTGTCTTTTCCTCGGTTTGGGCCTTTGCTGTTCTGACTGCTTTCCCAGCTTCCTTTTTGCTTTAACTGATACAGTTCTCTGTCCTGCTCCTTCTGTGATTCCTTGTACTTCCTGAATGCTTTCTTTTTCTCTTGAACCTATAGCTTCTCCAGGAGGGCCTAGAGGAGACCGGTACAGAGCCAGTGCCCTGAATAGATCCCTGACTGCTGCAGAAAAGTTGTCCTTGTTCATTTACTACAGGTTCAACATGAACAGTGTCACTGTTGAGGCATAGCAGAGGGTACTAGACCAAATGCAGCAGTATCCAGTCTCTATGGGAAGGCTGGCCCAGCCATTGGCAGCACCCCTCAGAGGCACAGGTAATGCCAGGGTACAGGCCCAGTAATGCAGTGGGCACATGGGACATGTGGCCCAGGACTTATGCTGGGGCATTTTGTTTTCATTTTGGGCCATTGTATTGTTGTTTTTCCATGCTGTTGTGGATACCTGTGTGATACATATTTGAATGCACCTGGTCTTTGTCTTGTCATTTTTTTATAGGAAGGGTGATGTGTGCATCTGACTTTATGAATGCTCTTCAGGCCGCATAGTGCTTGGTGTGTCCTGCATCATGCTATGTGCCTGGCTACAGCCTTACGTACCATTTTGCATTTGCACTGTGTCCTGCATACATGGCCATGTTCCCCTTCTGCAGTGCAACCGGACCCCTGTGCAGTTGCACACGGGTGCTGTTCCTGCAGTGCAGAGGCAGATTGTGCTTGCAATGTACCACCCACTGCCCCACACAGCCTGTGTAAATCCCTCCACACCTACCCTATTCAGTGCATAGTGCCCACATAGCCATATTGGATACAGCCCAATGTTAATATAACAATATTGATAAGAAAAGGTCAGCCCACCTCAGATGAAAATTTTGCAGATGAATGATTTGCTTTATTTCATAAATTCAGGACTTTTTTTTGAGAGGAGTGATGATACACAATGTTTGGAAGGTGGTGATTTTTGTAATAACAGCAAGTCCTTTGTATTTGCTGATATTCAAAAATATGAGGTTCTAGAAACTCTGCTTGATCTGAAGATCAACAAGAGCTGTGGACCAGATGAGCTGTTGCCACGCCTTTTAAAGTATTCTACTTGTCATGTAACAGAACCTCTGGTTTATTTGTTTAATTGGCCTCTGTCTTCTGGTTTTGGGCCAAAGAAATGGAAACTGGTCAGGGTTGTCTCTATATTATGCCCTGGCCAGATAATCAATTTTCATCCCATTTCTCTTCTCCCTGTTGTATCAAAAAGTTTTGAGCACTTAGTTGCTAAGGATCAGCTGCAGGAGTATTTGGGGAGAGGGGGTTATTGGGATGCTTTTCAGTCACGGTTTCATGAGGGACTTAGTACTGTGTCCTCCATGTTGAAGTTCTTGGATGATTTTTAACAACACAATGGACTTCTGTAAGATTGCCAGAGTCATCTTTGTTGACCTCTCCAAGGTCTTTGACATTTTCAATTCAATTCAATTCAATTTTATTTATAAAGCGCCTTTCAAAATCAAGGCGCTGTACAGATTTTAAAATAATAAAATCACAACATTTAAAAGACAGCCACAACTAGCAGAGATACGCTAATCCAAAAAGATATGTTTTTAAAGCAACTTTAAAATGTTCAACGGTTGGACATTCTCTCAACCAACGAGGTAGAGAATTCCACAGGGTCGGTGCTGAAAAAGCAAAAGCACGAGATCCTGATGACTTCAATCGAACCTGGGAATCTCCAGCAATCCCTCGTTGGCGGAGCGGAGAGGGCAGAGGGACAATGAGGAATCAGAAGATCTTTCAGGTAGCGGGTCCCTGGTCATGTAGGGCTTTAAGGTTAGTAAACCAGCAGCAAGGTGATCCACCACCAAACCGGCAGCCAGTGCAGTTTGCGAACTGGGCGTAATATGACTGGTTCTAGAAGTCCCAGTCAAAAGCCTGGCTGCCGCTCTGCACCAGCTGGAGGTGGCGGATATCAACCCTTGGTAGCCCTAGGTAGAGGGAGTTGCAGTAGTCAAGACGGGTAGTGACAAAGGAGTGGACCAATGTTGGAAGGTCATCCGGAGGAATCAGATGTTTCACCCGGGCGATATTCCTCAGATGGTAGAAAGAGGATTTGATGACAGCTGACACCTGAGATTTCAGGTTTAAACCATCATCAAAAATAACGTCCAGGTTTCGCACCTTTTTAGAGGTAGTGACATAGACATAGACAGGGTTTAGACATAGTGGATCACATGATTTTGCTGAATAAGTTAGGAGGTGGTGGGCATGGGTAGAAGTGCAATGAATTGGTTTGCATCTTATTTTGACAACTATAAACAATGTACAGTGGATAATGAAAGAATATCTCAGGAGCTAACTATTACATAGAAACATAGAATTTGACAGCAGATAAGGACCGCTTGGCCTACCCAGTCTGCCCATTTCCCTACCTAATGGATAAGATGCAGATCCTAGTTAACCAAGTTAACCAACAGCCTACTTCCTCCTACCCCCACCCACTAGAATTGTCTTATGTCTGTCCCATGTGTTCTTGAATTCCTCCACTGTTTTTGACTCCACAACCACCTCAGGAAGGCTGTTCCATGCATCCACAACCCTCTCCATGAAAAAATACTTCCTCACATTACCCCTGAGCCGTCCCCCTTCTATCTTCAAATTGTATCCCCTTGTTCTTGCACACCTCTGTTTCTGAAAGATTCTACCCTCTTGGACTTTGTTGATTCCCTTGAGGTACTTGAAAGTTTCTATCATGTCCCCCCCTGTCCCTTCTTTCCTTGAGGGTATACATATTAAGCTCCTTAAGTCTCTTCATATGTCTTCTGGTGCAGACCCTGCACCATTTTAGTTGCCCTCCTCTGGACAGCTTCCATCCTATCTATGTCCTTGCGGAGACTGGGTCTCTAGAACTGCATGCAGTACTGCAGATGGGGTCTCACCAGCTGTCTGTACAGAGGGATAACATCTTCCTGTTTTCTACTGGTGATGCCTCTCCCTATACATCCCAGTATCCCCCCAGCCATCCTTACTGCCCTCTCACACTGCTTGCTCACCTTTAGGTCACCTGATATGACTACCCCCAGGTCCCTCATCTGACATGACCTTCCTGCTGTGAATTCATGCTGCCTTAGGTCCTGTGCCCTTCTGGCCTCTAGGTACTCAACAATTCTTTCCTTCAGAAGTGATTCCATTACTTTTCCTATCACTGAGGTCAAACTAATAGGTCTGTAGTTTCCTGCCTCTGCCCTGCTTCCACTTTTGTGAAGTGAAATAGCATCTGCCCTCCTCCAGTCCTCAGGTACAGTATTAGCCACAGACATTGCCGGCTATTTCCAGAAATTTATGTGATATTTCTAGAGAAATCTACTGCTTTCTGCATTACCACAGTAGGGGCAGCAGAGAGAAACTCTTTAGAAATGTTGTGAAATATATGGAGATAGCTGGCAATGAGTGGCAACTACCACCCCATCCTCCCATGATTTGTTAAAGAGGGTAGTCAGTGGTGTCACTAGTTCTACCCTTAGTTCTTTTAGAATTCTGGGATGAATCCCATCAGGCCCCATTGCTTTGTCCACCTTCAGTTTTAAGAGTTCTCTTAGAACCCTTTTTTCTGTGAATGAGCTGGTATCAACCCCACCTATCCAGAGTGTTTCTGTTGTTTGGTTTAGGAACCTCCCCTTCTTCATTTGTGAATACTGATCAAAAAAAATGTGTTCAGTATCTCTGCCTTTCACAGTCACCCTCTGCCCACCCCCCTCCCCTTTATTAAGCCTCACTATCCCTCCCTTGGTCTTCCTTGCTCCATAATGTACCTATAAAATGTTTCATTCCCCTTCTTAACGGAGTCGGCTATCTTTTCCTCGGTTTGGGCCTTTGCTGTTCTGGCTGCCTTCCCTGTTTCCTTCTGCTTTAACTGATACAATTCTTTGTCCTGCTCCTTCTGTGATTCCTTGTACTTCCTGAATGCTACCTTTTTCTCCCTAGCTTTCCCTGCCACCTCCTTTGAGAACCATAGTGTTTTTTTTTACATTGC
This sequence comes from Neoceratodus forsteri, assembly GCA_016271365.2. Classification (NCBI taxonomy): domain Eukaryota; kingdom Metazoa; phylum Chordata; order Ceratodontiformes; family Ceratodontidae; genus Neoceratodus; species Neoceratodus forsteri. The sequence goes on from CM028133.1 coordinate 441,693,398, forward strand.
TTTGTTTTATTTGCTTCACACAAAGGCTTGTTGCCTTAGAGATGTCAGTTTTGATTACTCCCCATTGTTCTTCCACCCCTCCTTCCTGCCCATTTACTAGTGCATTCCTTAGGCACTCACCCATTTTGGCAAAGTCAGCCCTCCTAAAGTCCAGGACCTTTGCCTTTGTATGGCTTGACTCTACTGCTGTGTTTATCATGAACCATACTGTTCAATGGTCGCTAGTTCCCAGATGGCTACCCACTTCTAAATCTGTGGTCCTCTCTCCATCTCCATTTGAGAGTACCAGGTTTAAAATTGCTCCCTCCTGAGTGGGTTACAATACTACTTGCTAAGGCATGCCCCCTGCAGGGCATCTAGAATGACCCCGCTCTTGGACGTGGCTACATGAGGAGTACTACAGAGATTAGTCTTTGGGCAGCTCCTGTTAACAGTTTATCTACAGGGCTTAGGGGAATGTCTCGGTGGTACAGATTACCATCTCTATGCAGATGGCATGGTGATCTGTTTCTCTGATACCTTGCTCTCTGTGGTCCAAAAGAAATTTGCTGAATGGCTAAAATGGGCTTCAAGATTTCATTGCACTTGCCATATTGAAACTAAATGAAGGGAAAACAAAATGTGTGATTTTTGGCCCTTCCTCCTAAGTTAAATGTATTCTTACTTCAACTCTAACAATTATTTAACTGAAGGCACTCCATTAGAACAGGTCAATATATATAAATGCTGCACTATGGCTTCTGTTTAGAGCCTTGTGGCATTAGACACGCCCATGTTGACAAATTGCTAAAACAAATAGGAGTTCGGGTGGGCAGACTTTATAAATATAGAGACTGTCTTGACCCTGAACTATGACTAAAGTTAATAATGGCTAAAATGTTCACGCTGTTTCATTATGCAAACATGTTGTATGATCACTCCTCAAAAGACAGGCTGCATCAATTGAATGTATTTTATATAGAATAATGCTTGGGTGGTGTGTATAATGAGAATTTTACACACCCCCAAGTTGTTGGATGCTACATGAACCCTAGGAGTGAAGCTAGAGTGGTTTATACAAGCATCCAACACTGAGGGTGTGTGTAAAATTTGAGTTTTACAGACTACTCCATGTTTTGTTTTATTTAATTGCTGGAGACCATTTCTTTGCCACAGCAATTATATAAATGGACATACATCTATGTGCAGCCATGATTGGCTTGAAGCATGGTCCATGGTCAGGTTGAAACACCTATTTAACTTTTCCTTTTTAGTAATTTCCCCCAAAAGTAAAAAAAAAAAAAAAAAAGTAGAGTGAAAAGAATGTATTGTAAGACTTACCTCAGAATTCAAGTGTGAGAGTTGATGAAGTGTCCTAGGTGATGAAGGCAAGACCACAGCAACGCATGCATGGAGCAAGGCAAACCTGGCATGTATTCACCATTATAACCAGCTGGTTATAATGGTGAATTATAACCAGGTTTCCCTATGGGAAAAAACACTCCTCAGTTATTATATAATCTTCTAGCACAGCTAGTGTTGGTGTCAAAAACATATTCACCATTATTAATTATATAGAAAGTTGAGCTGGACATTTCTCTCTAACTGAAAGAAATTTTATAAAATTATTTGGTCAGATAAACATGCATATAGTCTTGTGCCTGATTTATTTATTTATGTATGTATGTATGTATGTATGTGTTTCAAAAGCTTCACCAGAAAAGACATACTAAGCTGAAAAACAGCTCATTTCTAGATGCGTCCTGATTACTTCAGGAGTTGCATTACATTTAGCCCACTACAGTTCTCCTTACAGAATGCTGCCTCTTTAGAGATGGCAGTACCCAGGAGTAAGATTACCAAGTGTTTGCCCTTCTGTAGCTACTTTGTACCCCAATTTTGTAATTACTTGAACCCAAAATAAGGCAATTTCAAGAAGAAAAAAATGCTTACAGAATATAAAGGTGTGGTTCCAAAAATCAATCCCAGAATTTCACATTTGTTGTGCAGGATAAGTAGAAGCAAATTAACAATAGGATTTTACGCATGTGCAATATTTTATTATTACTTTTCTACTAATTATATGGGTAGTGCTTATCTTTGTGTAACCTATGCAATGTTTGTCATACATGAGATGTGTAATGCATTTATTGTAACTGATTGTGTGTGTATGCTGGGACACCATTGCAAATGAGCACTGGTCAGTGGTTTGCGTCCCACATTAATATTAAAGTTAAAGCTGAGGATTGCCCTCTTTTGCACTCTGTGACTTTGCCCTTAGTGCTACATCTATTACCCATCACTGCTGCCTCTATGCTACTCTTTCTCTTCCCTCACCTGAAGCCCAGTGTCTCTTCCCACTGTTCCTCCATTATGCCGAAATATTGGCAGGCAAGTGTTCACATGTACCTCTCCTCTCTCCTTTCCTTAACCCTACCATATCATCTTTATACTCCTTCAGCTCAGCTGACATTCATACCCTTTCCTACCCCCTGCTGCAAAATTGTGGCAGGCCAGTCTGCCTTCTTTATCTGCATTCCATCATCATAAAGACTCCATGGCAATTCTTGAGAAGAGTAGCAAACTTCCCATGTTTCCTGGCCAAACTTCTCCAGTTCAGTAAAATATCACCAGAAGCTTAATCTGATTACATTTCATTTGGTTTGCATCTGAGTCTGTAAGCAGACAGTACTGTCCAGCCCTCCTTTCCCAGTCAACAAACACTAACTACATCAATCAATCAATAAATATTGCCAGTCCCCTATCAATCTAACACCCCACACTATTGAATAGGGTCATTGATAGCACAGCTCTGCTTGTCAGTGATTTTTGAGACATTTAGCTAGTATTTACTAAAACTGTCTTGTGTATGTGTGTAGCAGACTCCTAAAACTACAAAAAAAAAACTACACACAAACTGTGTGTCCTAGCTAGCCATTGTTTGAGTGTCATATAGGGAAACAGAAGGATTGTGGGATAGAGGTGGACAAGGCAGTAGTCACTCTTGTCCAACAATGTTTTCAGGCTCCAACTGCAGATATTCAGGGTTATAAACTCAAATTAACACCAACAGACATGACCACTTAGTGGGGGAAAAATACTTTTTAGGGTATCTCCTTACTATTACCAAACCAGAAGTGCCACAGCATGGCACTTCCAGTCCTCCAAAATTTAAAGCCGGCAGCTAGCGAGGGTCAAAGCTCAGCTTGCCAGTGATTTCAAAGACTTTTAGCTATAATTTATAGCACTGTCTAGTGTATGTATGTAGCAGACTCCCAGTGTAAAAAAACTCTCTCTTAAAACTGCAGATAAGTACAAAACTGTCTGTGATCTAGCTAGTCATCTTTTGAGTGTCAGTAGGAGAATAGAAGGATTGCAGGATAGAGGTGGATAAGGCAGCAGTGACTCCTGCTCAACAATGTTTTCAGGCTCTAACAGCAGCTATACAAGGTTATAAACCCAAATTAGCACCAACAGATACTAGCATATAGTGGCGGAAGCACAAAACCCCACTTTTTAAAGTATCTCTGTGCTATCACTGAACTGAAAGTACTGGAGTGCGGCACTTCCCTTCTGGTCCACCTGTTTTAAAGCTGGTGCCAAGCAAGCAACAGTGAGCATGTGGTGGAGGTGATCCTGGCAGAGGCAAGCATGTCTGCCAGTGTCAGCCAGTCTAGCCAGGGGGACAGGTACTATACAACTCCTGAGGTAGGCACCTTATACAAATTTTTGAGCACTAGAGCTCTGTTTTTCTTACCACTGTGTTTATCACTTAAATCAAGATGGCACTTAATAAAGGTTTCATTATCTTACAGGATGGGCGTATAGCAATTCGATGCATAAACTGTGGTAAATATTGCACTGATGACTGACATTCAACATTATGTATGCAAAGAATGTAACAAAATTAAGGATTTGAAATATTGCATTCAACAGCTGGAACAAGAACTTAACTTTAAAAGAATAAGGAAGACTCTAAACCAACTAAAGGCTATCTTTAGCAATAAAGAATTAATTGGTAACCAGGCTGGCTGGGCTAATGAAAACAAGAACAATGCAGATAACAGTAAGTAGTAGGAAAAAACTTAGGAAGATAAGCCAGAGAATGAACCAGAATGCTACACAGTGGTAGCAGGAAGTAAGCCCCAAAAAGGGAGAACGGCTGTAGGAAATGAAATCAGTCTTTCAAATTGATATTCACAACTTGCAGATCTATCAAGGGATGATCAAATACACCCAGACCCAAAGCTAGCTTAAAATAATAGCGGTGGTAATGCATGTCAAGAAGAGTCCCTTCCTATGAGACTAACCTTTGTCCGAGGTGACTTGATCATAGAATTCACAGATTATATATAGGATAGTGCATGGGGAACAGTTGACAACAGGGCTATTCTTTCACCGAGTTGGCACTATGATGACGGATTACCTCGAGAGTGCAGCTCAAGAGGTAATCCGTCATCACAGTGCCAACGAGGAGAAAGATGCCCTTTTGTCAACTGTTCTCCATGCACTTTTCTTTATAGTGTATGGTGGAACATCGTTTTTGGGGGAAAAAATCAGTACAGCATGTTTCTGCTTCAAAACATGTCGGGTTGCTAGAAGGAACAAAAGAACTTCATATTTTGAATGTTTTTACGCTTGACATTTTAACTGTTTAAGAACTTTACATTTTGAATGTTCTAACGCTAAACATTAGTATTGCCGCTAACATTGCAGCTTTCGCTATGTGTTCTGTCTATGGAGTGAGCCCTAACTGTCAAATTCTGCTGGAGGACACAGTGTGACGTTCGTAGTGCAGTAGAAAAAATAATTCTGCTGCACTGCGAACGTCACTAGTGTGTGACTACAAGGTTTCGACAACGATGGATTTCGGTGGAGAACAACATTCTATCATACACTATTATACAGTATATGCTATATATCACTACATATGCAACCCAGACAAAGAAAATTCAATTGTCAGTAGTTTCTCTGGGGCCAAAACTGACAATATGAACAAAATGGTGGATAATATATGAAAGAATAACTGCATTTTTGTTTTACTTTTTATCTTCTTTCCCCATATATTTTATTACTTAGTTTTTTGTTTTGTTTTGTATATCAATTTCTAGAAATCAATCATACATTTTTATTTTAACAATTGTTAGCCTTTTAGAGAAGGAATTTGAAGACCTCTTTTACACCATTAGTGCCCTGAAGGCTAAGTAGAGATATGCACTCCTGAAGGGTCACGACCTAAGATCTGATGGGGGGGACCTTCCAAAGTCTGATCTGTGACCTTCTGTATGAAAGAAATAAGTCTTAAGGTATTGGTCTGCTTCTCTAGAGGTATTGAAGTTATGTTCTTTCCCATTTAGGAATACTCTGAGTCAAGCTGGACATAGTAAGATGTGAGGGATTCCTTTATCTCAAAGTAGCAATCTAGTGTTGTCAAATGCTTTCCTTCTCGTATAAACAGTAGGTGGTAAATCAAGGAACAGCTGGAGATGTAGACCTCTAACATGGAGCCCCTTTTCAGCTCTGGCTTTTCTGAACAATCTCTCTTTTATTTGATAGTGACGGGGTCTGACAAAAACTAATCTGGGAACATTTCTTCATGAGGAAAAACCCCTATGGGCTTGATCCAGCTACACTTTTTCTTCTGATTATTTTCCCCCCTAAGGCTTCCTTTAAAAATTCCTCAAAATATTGTATTGGATTTGTGCCCTCACTTCCTTTAGGTACATTTCCTATTTTAATGTTACTTCTTCGGGATCTTGATTCTAGGTCTTTTGTTTTTTTGTTGTAGTTCCTGAAATTCCTTTTGGTATTGCGTGACTATGTTTCACAAAGGAGCTATCTGGTCTTCATCCCCTCCCATTCTTGTTTCTGACTCAGCCACCCTTTTTGTTAGGGAATCCATTTTAGAATCAGGTGAGGCAATAGACCCCTTAATGGAATCAAAGGAGAGGTTTATTTTTCAAAAACCTTGGTGCAGTTCCATAAGCATTGCTTCTTGTGCCAGATGGAATTTTATTAAATTACGTGTATTTCCATCTTCTGTAATCAGTGAAGATACTGTCTGATGCTGGTTCTGAACAGGAGGTAATTTTGCTATAACCTCCTTCAGTCCATGGGGTTTTGTCCATCTGGATAAGTTATTTCCTTATTTACCAGAGCGTCCTCTAAAGCAATGATTGAGTTAGTTGTGGCCAGTGGGGCCGAGTCCTGAACCATTACATATGTGCTCTTTTGCTGTTCTTGTAGGAACAAAACATTTTTTTCTGGTGCTAACCAGATTGTTAGAAATGGCTATGCTTATTTATTTATTTATTTATTTATTTATTTATTTACGTATTTAAACTTTTGTTTACCAGGTAAGCAATATGAGCCAAAGGCCCTTTTTCAAATGCGGCCCAGGACCATAAATTATATATTGTACAGTCAAGATGTTAATACAAAGTTTACAAAATTATACACAAATAGACAATAAATACATTAGAAACAATAGGGTTTACAAATATACACAGACAATGAATACATTATAAGCAATCACATTTCAGTTTGTTTAAAAAGTACTGCCTCACTGATACCTTAAAAGCATCTTTGCCAACAATATGCTGCAAAGAAGATGGAATTTTATTCCAATATACCAGAGCATAATTGGAAAATGCATGCAAACCCAGTTTCAATTTTGTTTTAGGAATAGACAGTCTGATGGAGGCATTGGAACATAACTCTCTATTAGATGTTTTGATGTTTGTTAATGAGAACAAGGGAGAAACTGTACCCAATGCCAGAGTATTATGGATTAAACAATTTAAACTGTATTCTGAGTATAGGCATGGAGGGAGCCAAGCTGTTGCAGAATATAGGTTACAGTGATGAGTTCAGAATGAAACTTTTAAAGTAAACCTACAGATGGCTTGAAAAGTAGTTGTGAGCAACAAGTTTTCTGACTTGGTCAAATTTAAAAATAAAAATGAATTATAATTCAAGATGGACAACAGTATGTTTTTACCTGTTGCAAATCTAGCTTCTTTGGTTAACAAATCTTACAATTTAAATAATGCCCCTAATCTTTGGTTGACATTTCTACAAATGATTTTTACATGAAGTGATAGGATAAACAGGGATCTAAGACAAGCCCTAGGTATCTGAATTGGAAAACTTGTTCCAAAGCAAGACTGTCACGACTTACAATTTAAAGTGGATTAAATCTATTCAGCCTATGTTTAGAGCTGAAAAGCATATTTTTTTTGGGGGTTATGTTTAAAAGAAGATGATATTTATGTAACCATAAATTAAGTGCCTGGAAATCAGCAGTCAGATTTTATTTTATTTTATCCTCTAAGGGTGAGCTAGTAAAAAGGATGATGTCATATGTATACATCAAAACATCTGATTGAGTCAAATAAGTTGGTAGCTTATCAATAAACAAGTAAAATAGTAGGGGTCCCAGGATAGAACCCTGGGGTACCCCTACCTCCAACATTTTACTCGCTGACATAACTCCCTGTTAGCTAACCCACAGAGGATGATCAGTTAGATAACTACTGAGCCACCTCAAAGGAGGACTCCCAACTCCAAGGGTTCTCCAGTTCCCCAAAGAAGCAGGTGATGAGCCACTAGACCGAAGGCCTTGAACAGGTCCATGAATACAGCACTAGTAAGCTTACTACCATCCATTGCTCTACCTATGTGATTCGTGAAACTAGCCAAGGCCATGCCAGTACCATGATGTTTATGAAAGCCATGCTGCTCTGGGGATCGGAGACCTGCGGAGTCAAGGAACTTGATCATCTGTTGGTTTACAATTTTTTCAAGCATTTTACCCAAAACAGGAAGAAGTGAGATGGGATGATAGCTATCCAACTCATTTACTAGGCCACCTTTGAATATGGGCTTTATAATTGTGTTTGTCCACTGAGAATGAAATTCTCCTGTAATAAGAGATACATTGAAGATTTTAGTTAACAGAATATATATATATATATATATATATATATATATATAGCCACCTGTTTTAAATACCTTGCATCAAGTTCTCCTGGACCAGAACTTTTATTTGAGAACAATTGATTTAACAATCTCAGAACTTTCCTAGGCTTAACCATCTGAAAATAAAAAGAAAAGGATTTCTTCTCCAGACATGGAGTATCCTGAATGTCTATGGAGGAGAAGTCCTTGAGATAAGGAGTTAGATTAGTGAATTTAGTCAAGAAAGCCTCAGTAATTTTAGATAAATCAGATGTAGGACTCCCATCCACATTCATCTGATTAGAGACATTTCCATCCTTAGGGGAAATTAGGTCCTTAATTACTGATCAAAATGTCCTAGGATTATGTCAATTGTTCTGTTGTTGGGACAAGTAAAATTCAGATTTGCATAATCTAATTTTGGCCTTACATAAATTATGCAGTCGGTGATAGTTATAGAAGTTGGACTGTGTCTTAGTCCTTTTATAAAGACTCCAAGCAGAGCTTCTTTCTTTCATAAAATGAAATAGGGCAGGAGTAATCCATTTGTTTACTGTGCCTCTGACCCTACATGTTTTTTAAAGGAAAAAAATGATTCTGTAGGTCGACTAAGATTTTGTTAAAATAATCTACTGCACAATCAACTTCAGGGATTGCATCCAAGTGTGTCCAGTCTATATTGTTTAAATCCTCATCAAGATCATCTGGAATAGTTCATGGAAATTTCCTAAATGATATGAACCTGGAAGGGGGCTTTGGAGTATTACACCTCCAGGTACAAAATACTGCACGGTGATCACTCAACACTTCAGGAAGAGTACCTTTGGTTACAACCTTGGAGGAATTATTAGTGAGAATCCAGTCTATAATAGTGTGTTTCTTACTTACTGAATTCATTCTGGTATAAGTGGAAATTATTTGAACAAGCCCAGCATTAGCTATGAGTGATTCCAATTCTGGATTGTCATCAGGAAACCAATTTATATTAAAATCACCAAGGACCAATGAGTCCCCAGTTCTACTTTCAGTACTTAAGAACTCTAGCAAATCATTCAAACCCTTACTGGCTGTTTTAGGAGGATTCTAAACTGTGCAAATCTTTAGTTTATAACAGTCACCGAGTACTACATAAAACTGAGTAAGTCCATATTCAGTATGAGAACACCAATCAAAAGTGTTTTCAATAACATCTAAACTTTCTTTAAAATATATAAGGGATATGCAGCGGTTCAGTGTGTGATAATGCATTTATCTTATACAGTTTCCAGTGACCTCAAGTAACCTCACGAGTGCCGAAGGCACGAGTGAGAGTTACGAGAGGTTACTGAAAACTGTACAAAATAAATGCATTATCACACACTGAACCACTGCATATTCCATTTATGCAACAGGTTTAGATGTTGTGTGAACATTTTGATTTTGGTAGGTAAATAATTTGTCAAAAAGGGAAAAGAAAATTAAATTTTATGCTGTTTTTGCTAATTATAAAAACAAAATGGTATCTATAAATGAAACACCACTCATTTTGTAGATATTTTGAGCTGAACATTTTCATGCTCACAGTACCATGCTATCATTTTTTGTTTTAAAGTTATTTATATTTGTTTGTCAAAAAAGTGAACAAAAAAATTACATTTTCTTCTGTTTTCTTGCTAACCATATACAATATACAGGGTTTATATAAATGAAACATTATTCATTTTGTAGATAATTTTGTGCTGAACAATTTTCGTGCTCACAGTACCATGTTATCTTTTTTCGTTTTTAAGTTATTGACATTTAAATATGGTTAGTACTGCTTCTGAGGCCAAACATTCTAAATGATTCTGAAGAGAACTGTGTAGATAAATGTGCTACTGATGTAGTTACTGTGTGAATAAATGGGTGATGATGTAGTTACTATGTGGATAAGTAAGCAATAAGACACGACAGGGTGTGTGTTAGACACTTTAACACACGGCTAGGAGGCGTAGTGAGGCACGAGGCCAATGGCCGAGTGCGTCCAGCCTCCTAGCTGTGTGTTAATGTGTCTAACACACACCCTGGAGTGGCTTATTGCGCTTATGAAATGGTCAGTAAATTTTTAAAACATAAATAATGAGTCTACAACTTTTATATTTAAAGAAATTTAAATTTATTTGAGGAAAAATCACTGCGCTGGAAAAAATAGTCCCATTTGTAGTTAAGTAAATGTAACATTTCATTTATTTGTAAATGATTGTGAACTTTATTTAGAACAGTACTTGTAAAAGTAAACATGACCATTGTGCAGCCTATTAGTGTTGGTGTACTTTGATATTTATGGTGGCGGCTTTTTTATTTATATTTATGCTTTTGGCAACAGGCAGTGTAAGGGAGGTGACACCAGTACTGTTTCCATGATATGAGAACAGCCTTCATGGAGAAGAGCCAGTGAGCCAAGTTAAATAAACAACCGAGCTGCTGGCAGGGGAATCGCAAAGGTTAAGTGACAATGTGGGCCGCACATTTGAAAAAAAAGAGATAATTAGTATAGCTGAACAGCTAAGGCAGAGAAAGTAGTGATCGGACATTGAGAAGGAGAGCCAGTAAGTGAGCCTTTGAGGACGAGAGCGAGCGAGCCGTTGAAGAGAGTCAGCGAGGGAGTAGGCAAGAAGGTGGGTGGGGGGGAGAAAGAGAGAGATTATGGCTGGCTGGTTGGCATTTTTAAAAGGTGTGCTTCATTTAGTTAAAAATAAAAGGATAAATACAGGAACTAGCGGCGGATGGCAGACCAGCCGTTGAGAGCGGCGGACAAAATAGGAGAAGATTTGAATATGCAGCAGTTTTGTTAGCGTTTGTCTGTCGTGTGCAGCAGGAATTGAAACGATAGGTTTCTGTGTGAAAACGGAGGTTGCTTCTGTAACGTTTTCATTTACTACTACCTACTGTGGCTAGCACAAAAAAAAGATGGCAGCTTTTATTTTTTAAACATTCTAATTTGGAACACTGGAATGGGAAGATCAGTGCCCGCCTGGCATAGCGCAGCCTGATCTCTTTCCCATGGTGTTAGACATATTAGCACACTCGTAGCAGCCAATCAGAATGCTGCTTTGCTACAAGCCATTTCATAAATACATTTATTACCATAGTAGCGAAGATAAATGGTTTTATTCTACAGTTTTTATCCTGACCCCTGTTGCATAAATTAGGATTCCACCTCCTTTCTTCTTAGAAGTCCTATTCTTCCATATAAGTTTATACCCCTCTATCTGATAGAGTTCACTATCAACTGAAGGTTTCAGCCATGACTCAGTTATACACAAAATGTCAGGATGATGTTGCACCATAAAGGCCTCAATTTTGTGTTTTTTTGATTTAACGCTACATGCATTTAAGTGTATTATTTGCAAACACTTTGATTTTTCAGGGCTGTGTGAAGGCATATGGAAGTTAGCCAATGGGCCTGGGTTAAGTTCTACATCACCAGACAAATTCAAAAGTCTGAAGGACAGGAAAGGAGGAATCAGGAGAAGTGATTGGATAAAATATCCAATGTCATACAAATCTTTTTTTTTAAAACACCAAAATTCTTAATGTTAGATGAAATGGTTGTACTAGAATTCAGTAAGCTGTTGGAAAAACAGAAATCAGTATCAGAACATTTTTTACACTTATGTCCCAGGGTACCATCATCTTTTCTATCAACATTTAAATGAACTGGGCTCCATTCTAACAATATAAGCCCTAAGATAATGCCATATAAAATACCCTTTATTTTCTAAAATCAACTCCCACTCTGTGTTCCCAACTGAACAATAAAGAGGCAACTTAATACACAAAACAAATTAAAACAATGTTTAAAAAATTAACAAATACCAGTAATTAAAATAATAAAGTAATGTAATATCTTTAACTGACGGTGGCAAAGTGCTTAAATAACACAGATGGCCTAGGGTTAGAGACAGGTATTAATATAAAATTTCTCTATGGAGTGGCGCTCATGCCACAGCACCCACAGTGTATGCAGCGTGTCTTTTTAAACCCAGGCACCCCTCCTCACTTGTGACATCACTCCCTTAATGCTCCTCCCCACAGTCCCATACTTCAATGTATTCACCAGGACCAGGGGCTCTCGGCTAGCGAGTGGAGCGGGAGAACAGTTCCTGCAGCAGCGAAATGTCTTGGCTGGGTAGCAAAGGAAAGTGAGACACAGTTCTTGCAGTCACCAATTCCTGCAGCAGCAAGATGTGTAGCTGAGCAGCAGAGGGAAGCAAGAGACAGATCTTACAGTCCCCAGGCCTCCACTTGTTTCCAGCTTCTTTCATAGTGCTCCCATAGAAAACCTCAGAACAAAATAGATTCATGAATCAGAGATTCAGCTCAACTTTTTCTGTTGCAATTTCTTGTTTTTTGAAAGTTAGGCACCATCTTGGGAGGGAGCTATTTGTCTTCTTTCCCAGTCAATGAGTGTCCGTGGATTTAAAGGAGAAGTCTGTCTTGTGTATAGCAGATAATTTCCCTACTTCGTTAATGTGTCAACAATCTCTGCTGCCTCCAGTTGTCCCCAGCACTGTTTCCATCAAAATAGATCATTTTCAGTAGAAGGATTTAATGTTTCTGAGCCCTAATTACCTTCTACATTACCACTCCCTGATTCCTGGAGTGCCATGACTGTGCACCCCTCTTCCACCCTCAGTGAGCATGGCTGCAGGGTTTTATCGCTCAGTGGAGTTGGGTCTGACCCTTTTTCCACCTGTAAAGTTGGTGTTTGGGTCATGACTGAATTAAGCAGGTCAGTCATCTTTTTCCCCACAGTCATGGTGTTAGGGGTGGTTGGAGGCAAAACTGGATCCATAGGGCTACAATAAGAGTTTTTTATTTGCAACTTAACAATCAATGCAGTTACGCCTGTCTTCCCACTTGTATACTTTTTATTAATTTCCATGGTATGAGAGAGCTCTTCTAAAGAGGTAGGTTTTAACAAAAAAGAGTTACCGCTTACCTGCTCCAGAAAGACGCATTTAGCAGTTGATGCAACAGCTCTGTGGCAGGTAAAACTTAAGGAGCTTACAGGCTTTTTAACTGCTTCTTTGAACCTCCTAATTTTTTTCAACATCCTACAGAAAAGCATCATTCTTCGAGGAGGTCATGAGCCAGAAGACTTTAAATTTGTCTGGGTGCATACAAGAAAAAGCAGAAAAGCAAAGGGGGAATCCAGATCAAGTTTGCTTAGCCATAGTCTCTCCAGTTCTGCAGTCAGTCACCCACAGGGTGTGAGGTTGCTCACCACCACATGTTTATCCCACCATATTGGACCCAGGAACCACACCTGCCTGGTCTTTTCCGAGACATTTCCCCATCTTTGCAGTGTCGGCCATTCTGAAATCCAGGATCCTCGCTTTTGTGTGGTTTGACTCCACCACTGTTCTTACATTGAACAGTGGCAAAGGAGGAAGACCAAGCATAAAAAAGACAGAGACCTCTTGTCTCAGCAGATCCCACCACTGAAGCAGATCCAGAGAAGCAGAAGTAGGGGCTCACGGCCCTCAGCAGGGAGCATCACAGACAATTCTCCTCCAGATAGAAGCACACTGCCACGCTGACAGAATGCTACAAGCCAACCACGCCCATCCACTTGGGGACATTAAATCCTTCTTCCCAAAAACAGCGATCCTAGACTAAGGCTATGCATCTCTTTCTAAAGAATATGTTGAGGATGCCCAGCACTACACCCAGGAACAGAAGCTCCGCTTTCTATTAGCAAAAAGGCTGGGAGTTGTTAAAATGATCTACATAGATGAGTTCTTTAATGTACTGATGTTCGCTGAACTGTACTATTTTGTACTTGTACTGTCTGTGCCATCAGCTTTGGGGGGGGGGTGCAGCTCTGTAAGTGCACCATCAAAGCCAGTCAGTATTTGGGTATGAAATTACCTCCCCCACTTGTTTCCCTTTCCCTACTCCCCGGGCAAAGCAGGAAAGTGGCTTAGTGTGCCTTTCCTGGTTAAACAATTTCCCCTTTCCCTTTCCCTATAGTACGGTAGGTCTTTTTCCCCCTCCCCTGCCTCAGCTCTCACTCCTGCTTGTGATTGGGGCCTTGGACAATTCTACACCTTAACTGACTACTGTAGTCCACTGATAACATAATAGGAGCTCCTGGCATCCCAGGTCAGCAGTGTCCCTTCCCTGCTCTGGTTGTAACATCATTCAATAATACCTCTATTATGTCACAATTTAGCTGGATGACCCAGGTTGCACTCTCTCATATACAGGCTTTACCTTTTCTTGCCACTAGCTCACATATAAGTGGATCAGTCTACTTGCATCCTCAGGCTCTGCAACAGCGGGGTCACCTCACACTAGAGCTTCTGTTTTTATCTTGTTTTATTTATTTCCCTTGCGCTGCCTATGCATAACTTCCACAATATAACTACTCTGCAGGGGCCATCCCAAAGTACCAATTTTACTTTAGCAGATGGGCACAGCCCAGCTCCATATGTTCACCATCGAACCCTGGCTGCATTTGGGTGTGAAATTACCTCCTCCACCTGTTTGCCCTTCCCCACTCCCTGGGCAAGGCAGGACAGCAGTCGTGAATTGTATTAATGGCTGCATCAGCTTGCAACTGCCACAACAAAAGCTTGGGAATAACCACACTTTCCGAATGCTCTGCAAAGTGTAACTACCACAATCAAACAGTCTCTTACCTGGCTGACCTTCTGCACTCCCAAACTCAGATTCCTCTCTTCCCCTTTTCTTTTCTGACTCGAAAATCTGCCTCCTGTCCTTAAAACCTGGGCTCATCACAGGCACAAGCTGTGGGGAGACTGCACACACATGGCAATAGCATGATCAGTTGCCAAGGAATTGGAGGGGGATATTTTGATGGTTGCACATCCCTGTGCCTAGGGCAACCTGTGGAAATGACTGGCACATATTAATAGTTCCCAACTTACACTCCTAGCCCTCATGCGGTCCCCATCTGGAGAAATTGCAGGTCACCATAGTGTTACATATTAACTAGCTGGGAAATATTCTATATTCTATGCTCCTAGGCTCAAGGGCTTGAAATGCAGGATGTGTGTGATCATTGAACCACAACTGCCCTCACCCTCAGGGAGCTCCAAGGAACTATACTGAACCATGCAGCACACATGTGTGACACACTCCATCTCTCATAACTCCCCCCAACTCATGCTGGTAGTGACAGGCACAGTTCAATTTAACTAGTCAACTATGTAACTTTGTGTTGCAAAACACAATCGGTCATGTCTCAAAAGGAGCCCTTTGGGTTTGCCCTGGTACTGTCTATGCCTGCAGGCTCACCTCTTGTCCTCCTTTTCTCCTTATCCCTTCCTATCCTCCCCATTTCTGCAGCCAGGTAACTCATGCGTTAGTTAACCACTGCACTGCACCCTTCCCCAGTGATACCATAATGTTGCAAGTGTACCAGCAATCTATATTATCCAACGGGACCTGAAATATGACTTTTCTCCCTCTCTCTGCAACCCTGGGACATGCTGTTTCGGGGGTACAAGACCATGTGAGGACAGTGATGCTGTAAGCTGTAGGACCTGTTCTGCCGCTCTCCTCTCTGGGAGGTCTCCATTTGTGGGAGACTCTATACAGAATTCACAATACGTAATTAGATTTAGTAGCCTCCCCTCAAAAAAAAGCAAATCTTAATCACAACTAACCCCGTCACAACCAGCCAGATATCATACATTATCTTGGATTCATTTCCCTCATATCAGACCCGAGGGAGAAGTAATAGGCTACTCCCACTGAGAAATTTAGGAACTGACAGGCTAAAGCTTGGAGTTATGTATCTTCCTATGGCTTGTGTGCTCTTTCAGTATCCACCAAGGATTTTTCAACTCACCTTCCCCCTTCAGGTACCTACCCCTTAAACCCTGTTTTCAGAGCAGAGGCATACAGATGTCTCTCTCTGTTCTTTGGTTTTACCAGTTTTTAAGCATACGTATGTATGTTACCATGTGCCTTCACAGTTCCATGCTACATGCATAACTCATGATTCCTCTTCTTTACTTACATCACTGCCACCGCCACTGCCTTGCTGTACTGCTCTCTGGACAATTTTTTTCTGCTGAATTTACTGCTCGTGAAATATATATATATATATATATATATATATATATATTTCTCTCCTCTTAGAATGTTCTGCTGTTTAGCCTGCTGTATTAGCTAGGCCTGACTTCTATTTAGCTTATGTCTTGCACTACTGAATATTTCTACTGCTTAAACATTTTACCTTTAAACTATTGCACTGTATATGTAGGAACTGCCTAGCAGAGTATAGCAGAGTTGTAGCTAACTTTAACTGACTGCCTGACATTTATATAGCTTACTGCTTGCACTACTGAATTTTTTCTGTTAATTGCCCAATATTGTAGAATAGCTAAAACTGACTACGGCCTGCTGTTTGTTCTGCCACACTGCTTTCCCATCACAGTTCCTCTCATTCATCCTCAGACTGCCTTCTCTGCCTCCCTCTTTCTCTTGCTTTTTTCCCTTTTGTATTTCTTTCTTTCTCTCTATTCCCCACAATGTTTTTCTGCCATCTACTGGACCCCTTATTCCCTCTCCTGACAACCCCCTTAACCAGCACATTCTGTAAATATTGCCTGGCATTTTGGGCCATCTTCTCTACCCATTCCAGACTACCCTGAGTCCTCTCCACCACATGCCTCCTTCCCAGCTATCTCTGGTCTCATTCAAGGCCCCCAAACCTCCTGAATCAGCCTTTTGTTTTGCTAAATTCCCACCTGGCACCTTTGACCAGACCTCTCTGCAGGAACCTTTTCTCTCCTACTATTTGCACCTACTTCTGCCCTGAGCACTACAATGCCCAGGGCCCTCCTACCAATTTACTTGACCTTTGTCTTTGACTTTTTAGCTAACGGCCCACCTATTTTTCTGATCTATTTTAGCCACAAACCCAAACCAGGCTCTCCATTTCAGTCAAGTGGCCCTGGCACTGCTACCTGCTGGTGGTCAGAACTCTGCATCCAGTGTGCCACCCCCCTGACCAAGGAAAGCAGGTAAGTTTGGTCAGCTCCCAGCTTGGAGCTGTGAGGCCTCAATATCCATAATTGGACTGGCTCCTGGGGACTGTGAATGTTTCCCGATTGGATCCTGCAGATCCCTATTGAGGAAGAAAGCATACAAGACACCTTTTTCAAAACACAGCTCAGCCACTGCCTTGCTGTACTGCTCTCTGGACAATTTTTTCGCCCACCCTCCCCTTTCTCCTTCTTTTATTAAGTACACTTCCCAGTGATCCCCACCTCCTGAGGCCTCACACTAGTCTATTACAGCAACTCCTTAAAGCGGCTCTCCTTTCTGTAACTTCTCAAAGGGGTGATCCTCTCCTGTGCTCAAGTAACTTATCGTCCTCAATGCATCTGGGATCAAGTGCACTGACACTGATTATGGTCCTCCTCCTACTTCCTACACCAGCACCACCTTATTTAGGACTATCACCCTCTGTGCATAGTACCCCCCTCTTATCTGCAACACTTCTACCAGACCCCCTGATGCTCAATCACCTCCCCCTCGGTACCCCCCAACACTTCCACCCCTGCTACCTCTTACTTCCCACTCATACCTTGGTCTCTTATCCTCAATGCCTTTCCCACCCTTTGTACTCTACCCACCTCTTGCACCCCAGCACATGGCCCCATGTCCAGTCACAAGGGGAGATGCCACAATCACTACCATGCTTTGGTGCACCTAATCACCCTCCTGTTGCTTCTATCAGGTTACATTCATCCAAACCCTGGCCCCATGCCCAACCTTATGAACAAGCCTGCCTAGGCTCAAGGACTCTGCATAGCTTCTATGAATATTTGCAGCCTCCTTAAGAAGGCTACTGCATTCCAATGCTGGGTTACTCAGCACCAACCAGACATTATCGCACTTGTCGAAACCTGGTCATCCAAATCCACCCCTGACTCCTTCGTCTCCCTTCCTGGTTACATCCTTTTCAGGGAAGATCAGGTGGGTAAGCGTGGAGGTGGTTGTGCTGTCTATATGTGTGACTCCCTCCTTGGACATGCACTTCTACCACCCAAGCTTGATAACGGGGTGCAAGCCCTCACACTAAAAATCTCCCCAACCCTGGTAAGGGCCCACTCTTTCTCACCGCTGCCAATATCCCCCCACCAGAAAGCAAGACCTCGCCATTCAGGCACTTGCTGACTACCTCTCTGGCCTACTGCCCAAAATGGCCCAAATAATTGTTGGTGACCTGAATAT
The DNA here is from genome assembly GCA_016271365.2 of Neoceratodus forsteri. NCBI lineage: Eukaryota > Metazoa > Chordata > Ceratodontiformes > Ceratodontidae > Neoceratodus > Neoceratodus forsteri. Next base: position 441,711,575 of record CM028133.1, read on the forward strand.
CAACTGGCTCTCTGCCATGGCCTCCCAAACCAGAGATATCTTTGCTGCCCCTAACATGTCCCAGCTTGTCACCACCCCAACTAGATTCTACCCCTCTACTGGCTCCAGCACCCTCCTGGATATCACCATTACCAACCACCCCCAGAGGGTGCTCGATATCAGTGTACTTCCCAGCTCACTTAGTGGCCACTCCCCGGTCATATTCTCTTGGTCCGTTGCCAACAGCAAACCTGCACCACAAACCACCCAGTGATGTTGCCTACTCCCAGGTGGCCTGCATCACCTTAAACTGTACCTCTCACAACTGGATTGGTCCCCAATCAGGCTTGCACTGTCCTTAGATGAGGCATTGCATTTTTTCACTCACACTTTTAACACTGCCTGTGACCTCCATGCCCCATTCATTAGAATTCACACCAAAAAGCGAAACATGCCCTGGGTTACCCCTTCCCTCCTTCACAAACTTAAAATGAGAGACAACCTATGGCACATTGCCATGGAATCTGGCAAGCAAGCTGATAGGCAAGCGTACAATGCTGAGCACAATAAGTGTGCTTGGGCCATTCGACAGGCCAAAGCCCAGTACTACCAATCCACTCTTGTCTCCTCCTGGCGGTCGGCTAGAAACTTTTGGGATAATGTAAAGGAGCTGAATGGGAAATCCCATTCCCCACCCCCTCTCAACTCTCCTTTAATGGAACTGTCTGCTCTGATCTCCTTGGCATTGCAGACTGCCTAAACCACACTTTCTCAGACCTGAGTTCAGTCCTGCCCAGTAACTTCTTTGATCCCATCCCAGTAGCATCCCTGCCCACTCTCCAGAGACCTCCTTTTGACTTGTGTACCATCTCCCCATTGGAGGCTAGACCCCTTCTGCAAAAAGCCGTTAGTAGTAACAACCCCAGCACTGACCTACTGGACACTAGGCTACTTCGTCTGATGTTGGATGCTATCCTGGCCCCACTTACCGAGATGCTCAACCACTCTCTGTGCCTGGGGCAGTTTCCCAGCACAAGGAAAACCGCCATCATCACTCCCATCCTAAAGAGCGGTGATCAAGCGACCCTGCGTAACTATCAACCTATCTCCATCCTCCCCCCACTCTCTAAGGCCCTTAAAACAGTAGTTGCCATCCAGCTTGCCGAATACCTGGCCATGCACAACATCCTGTGCCCTGAACAGCATGGCTTTCATGCAGGTCACAGCACCACAACTGCGCTACTTGAATTCTCCAACTTCCTGCACTCTGCTCTTGATGCCGGAAGTCCTGCCGGTGCCATGTTCATTGACCACTCCAAGGCCTTTGACACAGTTTGCCATCCTCTCCTGCTTGACTCCCTCAGATGCCTTGGTTTCTCCCCCGGCCCCCTTGCATGGTTCATCAGCTACCTCTCTGCCAGAACTCAGTGTGTAAAAATCAATAGCACCCTATCTGACACAGGACCTGTCCACTCTGGGGTTCACTAGGGCTCTATTTTGGGCCCTCTCCTTTTCAGTCTTTACCTCAACTCCTTCCCCTTGCCCTGCCCAAGTAAGATCCTTCTCTATGCGGATGATGCTGTGCTCTTCGCCACTGAACCCAACCCCAACACACTCCAGGCCACCCTCCAACAAGCTTTTGATAGAGCTGAGCATTGGTTCACATCACGAAGGCTAGTCCTGAACCTAAAAAAGACCAAAGCTATGCTCTTCTCGCATCACCAAAGCAAAGCCAGTGGTGCCCTCTCATGCTACTGCCTAGCACACTAAACCCCACTGAGCAGGTTTCCTCCTACAAGTATCTGGGCATTACCTTTGATTTGGCACTTTCCTTCCATTCCCATATCAATGCCCTTTCTGCTGCCACCAATGTCAGGACTGGACTGTTATACCGCCATAGGGACTGCCTACCACAAGACGCCCTTAGATTGGCAATCACCTCCTCTGTCCTGTCGCTAATCGACTATGGGCTGCCCATCTATGCTACAGCCGACAACACTGCGCTTGCAAGAATCCAGCTCTCTATAAACAAGGCCTGCAGGCTAATGCTGGGAGCCCCTAGCCGCACCCATACGTGCCTGCTGTACTCCACCACCAACTTGCTCAACCTTGAAGAAAGACAAGAAAGACTCCACTTCCAAACCTGCCTTCTTGTAAAAAAGACCCTGCTAGGGCTCTCTCCTCTGGGGTCACCACCTTCCTGCAGCATGCCCCCCCCTCAGTCTCCACCCGTAGCACTGTCAAAACCTCCCTTATTGTCCCCAGGGTAAGGAACTCTATGGCCCAGAGATCCTTTTGCTATCAGGCTCCCTCCTGGTTCAATTCCCTCCCAGCCAATATAGCTGACTCCACTAAGCTTAGTCCTTTCAAGGTCTCCCTCAGAAGCCATCTGACGAGCACTCGCTGCTGCAACTGCACATAATCCCCCACCTGCCCCTAACCTTTACCCCTAAGCTGGGTCTGCCCTGTCTACTTTTGCTGTATATACCTGAGGTTTCATGCAACATCTGCTGACTAATATAATCAAATATCTCTGGTTGCTACCTGACGTGGTACTCGTGTACCTATATTATGACTACTGTGATCTACCTATTACCAAGCGTGTACCACCAGTGAATGCCTGTAACACTGGTTGCTTTTTTAATCTAAGCATTACGTACTGTACTGTTTGTTTGCTGTGATGTATTGCTGTCTTGACGAGGTGCATTTGTAAATGAGTCTATGACTCAAAGGTTTGTAAACCGAAGATCTAATAAATAAAATGAATAACTAGCTTGCAATTCAATTTGCCTTTAATTAGTGACAGACAGCTACTACCTTTCCTCAAATGGTTCCTATGGAATAGGTCTGTCTCCTTCTGACAAGATGGGTACATTGCAAGTAGATCTTACTGGAGATCAATTTGGCACCTGCAGCACCCTCAACTAAAGCACTATATTGTGCTAAGGTTTCTCAATGGTGGCTAATGCATGAGAGGATAAGCTGTTTTTCTGGAATGTACAAGGTCTCAACTCACCCATAAAGAGGAAGCAGGTGCTCTATCATTCCAAAAAGACACTGGGTGATAATGCCTATCAACAGGAGACCTACCTACTCCCTCTTGAGATGTTAAAATTAAAAAGAGAGTGGGAAGACCTGTGCTGGAAAGCTCGGGCACAACTAAATCTAGGGGTGTAGCAATTTTAATCCACAAGAAATGCCCAGTTCAGATTCTAGATACTAAAACCAATTCTGATGGTAAATGGGTGTTGGTTAGGATAGTCTCCAGTAATGAAGTTCTCCTCCTGAGCAACATTTATGGCCCAAATGAGGACTCCACCTCTTTTTTCCAGAGGTACCTCAAGCTATAGCTGACATGCAACAACCAGGAGATTAACTTATCCTAGGGGGGACTTAAATGAAGTATGGGACCCTATCTTGGACAGACTTTGTCATACATCTCTAGCTACCACCTGATCTAGGCAAGCTATAATCCAGTTAGCTTCTGAATTTTCTTTAGTGGATCCCTGGAGATCCCTAAACCCCACAAGTAGGGAGTTTACCTTTTGCTCTGCCAGGCATGACAGAAGTAGCCATCTTGATTACTTTTGGTGGGGTTGCACATGCTCGGTGCAGTCCATGATGTGGCTATAGATTCCATTATGATCTCTGACTATGCCCCCATTTCTTTGTCAGTGGCCATACACCCAGCACACCCTGCAACACCCCACTGGCATCTTAATACATTCCTTCTATAGGAGCCCAAATTCATACCTTGGCTCCAGTAGGAGTTTCAGTAGTACTTGGACCTAAACGATTTAACAGAAATTTCCAAAGCAGTGCTTTGGGATGCCCTGAAAGCCTGACTGTTGGGGAGAATCGTTAGCGGGGCCACTGGAAAATTGCAGAAAAGGTTACCCAAAATTGCAGAGCATTTTGCAAAAATTGCAGGAAATTGCGAGGGTTCTACTATAGACTCTGAGTGCTTCACAATAAATCTTTTAATGTTTTCTGCAGCATATTTTAGTCAGTATAAATTGCTAAATGAATACACTGACACCTGAATATGTTTAAAACATAAAGAAATGTTTATGTTCCCAAAAAGAATTCTAAACTGATAAGCTATCGTAAGCATTGCCTAGATTCAAAAATTTAAAAGCATCTGCCTCATACAGTGCTAAATAGATTCTATAAAGTGAGCCACAGCAAATCAATACTAAATAAAGGCACAAGAAATATTTTTTTTTGTTTCTGGCTGTAGAATAATGCAGCCTAATCAACAGCTGTTTACAGTGCTCTGCCAGCTATTTACCCACTTTGGTATGAGAAAAAATAAGCAGATAGAGTGGTGAATAATTGAGTTTTAGTAAAATGTTGTTAAAGTGTTTAATGGTCAGAATTTGTACTGTAGGTACTGTACACTATTTTTGAAATCACATATTTAAACATTAAATCTGGGGGTTATAAACTGTGAATGAACTGACAACATCTAGTAGACCTGGGTTTGACTCCCACGGTCTCCACTTGTATACTGTGCGAGTCTAAACAAGTCACTTAACCTAATCACTGCTCCTGGGTTGTACCTGAAAACAAGCACTTGTGCCTAGTGGGCCTTACACGGTTACCAAAAAATGTAAAAAAAAATACCAATATATTTGTACTGCATCATACAGTAGTCAGGGTACCCTGTAATGTACCTTTGTTTCACTCTGGCTACAATGATATTGTTTAGTTAAAGATAAATGTTCAGATACATTTTGTGTTTTATAAGCTTGTTTTTAGACTTTAGTCACATTTTTATTGTAGTCTTTGCATGTGAGCATCTAGGGGCTAGTTGCTAAGAGTGAGATCACTGTTAGCGACTAGCTTATTCAAGTTTAAAATCATCGGGGCCATTCAAAAATCCTCAGCTGTTTGAATCAAAACTAGTATGAATGAAAGTATGCTCACAAGGAAATACTTGCCCTGTCAATTACAAAAAGCTTCATAGTTAACACCCCATTTAAATGAATGGGATAATTTGCACCTTTTATCCCATCTTTTGTTTCAGTCTGTGTGGCAACAAAAAGTTTTCTGATAGACTGTTTCAACACAGAACAAATGTTAAGTGTTAAAGTGTACTTATGCTTGGCCAGTGGATTTTGAAACCAGCAAGACAAAGATTCAAAAGAAATCAGTGTCACATAAACCCCTTGCCTTACCTTGCACTTCATTGTTTGGGCCAAACCCAAGTCTGCATGCAAAATTGTCAATATAGTTGAGAGTATTTTATTTAAAATGTTAATACTATTTATACAGTTCAATATAAAAATTAAAAAATTGCAAGAAATTGCAGAACATGTCAGTTTTTGCGGAGAATGGTGAAAATTGCAGATTCCGCAAAAAAATTGCGGGCACAATTTTCCAGTGGCCCTGATCATTAGCTATTCCTCCCATACTAAAAAGAAAGGCAGACCCATCTTAGCCAACTAGAGAAAGACCTTAAAGAGAAAGAAACTAGCTACAATGACTCCAATACTCCTCTCCCACACTTTTGCTGGGAGACACTACAGCTAAAATATCAAAATAACTTTTTCACCTGTTCCATAGCACAATGGCAGTACAGCACACTGCATAAAAATACTGGGAATCCTGGGAAAAATGTGGCAAGTTGATGGCCTACAAGCTTAAGTCAGGCAAACTGCTAAGTATATCCCCCGCATCCAATCACAATGACAACAGACTGCACAGCCATCAATACTGAGTTTAAAGAATTTTGTGCAAAGTTATACTGTATGTAGTTCAATCCTTCCCAGGCCACATTGGAATCATTTTTGGACCCTGCACTCCTCTCCACCCTCACTGAGGCCCAAGTGAAATCTTTAGATCAGTCAATTACCAGGCAAGAGATCAGGGCCATGAAACCCAAACAAAAAACTCCAGGCCTGGATGGTTTCCCCTGCAGAGTTCTATCAGCAGTGTTAGGAAGAATTGAGTGGTACTCCACTTATTGTTTTTGAGGAAGCTATGGATAAGGGTTCTCTACCACCCTCCAAGTCTGAAGCTCTGATAACATTACTGCCCACACTGAGCAAAGACAGTCAACAGCTCTGTAACTACTGCCCAATATCCTTGCTCAATGTCAATGCAAAGATTCTGGCAAAAATTATTTCACTCAGGCTGCAGATCTTCATCCAGCACCTGGTGGGTCACCATCAAACTGGGTTTGTAAAGGGTTGCATTGCTACAGACAACCTTATGGCTCTTTTCACTGCTGTGGTGGTAGGTAGTCACCCAATGAACCCTGCCTTCCTGATGAGTATTGATAGTGAGAAAACCTTGAACTCCATCAAGTGGGCCTATTTCTATTAAGTTATGGCTGTAACGGACATAGGACCCACGTATATTAACTGGGTGAAGCTGCTATATAACAACCCATCGGCCCACATCCTAACAAATGGCTTGATCTCACAGCCCTTTTCATTAGCAAGGGGGACAAGGCAAGGATGCCCTCTTCTCCTTCTCCTCTTTCTCATTGCAGTGAAACCTTTACTCTGGCGGAATAGACAATCAGAGGAAATAGAAGTTATAATGATAGGGGATACGATGTTGAAGACTTTGGCCTATGCGGACCATCTTCTCCTGACACTCTCTAATCCAGAAACCTCTTTGCCCCACATGATGCACCTTCTAAATTCCTTCACAACTATTTCTGGCCTACGAGTAAATTGGGGAAAGACAGAAGAACTGCCTTTGAATGATTCCTGCCATGAGGACATGTTCGGTAAATGGCATCTTAGATGGTCCCCCAGGCATATTAGTTATTTGGGCAGAACTATCTCACCTGACCATCGACAGCTTGTAGATCTCAATCTTAATCCATGACTAAAAGAGTTGTAGGCACATTTTCACAGATGGGCAAAGCTGAACCTCACCTTTGGAGGGAAAATTGTGGCATACAAAATTATGGCCTTTCCAAAGCTCCTCTTTCATCTAATTAATCTCCTGGTTATCATCCTCCACAGTAAATTCCACAGGATGGAGAAGCTTTTCCTCTCCAGGAACTAGACCACTCCTATCTCTTAAAAGACTTACATCACCTGCTTTCAAAGGCAAATGGAATGAGCCATGCCTATGGACCTATCATTGGGCAACAGACGTTAAGCAGGTGCTTCCTTGGCTGCTACCCCAATCTCCTCTATCACCAGTCTGGCTGTGGTTAGAGAAGGCTAGCAAGTCTCCTCCCCCATGGACTTAGGCCTCTAGTAAGTATGTTTAGTGGTAACAGGAAACCTTACCTATGGTTAGATCTGCGTCTGTCACCTGGATAATCCACACTGGGGATTCAACTCCCTAGGCATGTGGGAACCCCTCTGGGATAACCCATGCATCACCACTTACAAGTCCCTTTACAATGGAACATCTGGTTCAGCCAAGGGATTACCTTAGTGGACCATTTATTCTCTGCCACCTCTTAAACCCTTGATACTTTCCAAGGTCTCCTAACCAGATATCATCTACAAAAATCAAATTTTTTGAGATACCTACAGCTCCACCCAGCTCTGGCTCAGAGACTACAGCCAGCGGACCCCAACAGTGAGAGGTCTCCCAAAAGCAATTTCCCAATGGACCAGAATGCTGCAAAGGCTAGCTGATGCCATCTATAGTTACCTCTTTGTGCCCCAGGAACAACCCCTCTTGAAACTGAAACAGGACTGGGAGAAGGAGCTGCATATAACCATCATAGGTTACTGCTGGTCTTGCTTGGTGTGCAATGCACGTAAAGACTTTTGGGACATTAGGTATTAGCTAATCCAAAAACAAATCTTGCATAGATCATACAGAACACCAGTGTGCTTAAAAGAATGGGCCTTATTCCTACAGAACTCTGTTGGCAATGCCAAGAAGCTCAGAGCACCTTATCCCATATTCTCTGATCCTGTGACAAAATCCAGGAATAATAGGCCCAGGTGATCTTGGTATGTGCAGAGTCTTTGGTAACATATGTTCCTGCAGATCCCAGTTTATGGCTCCTGGGTAACTTCTAGTTTGCCTCTTGTCTCCCATGCTGGGAAATAATAAATCCTCCCAGGAGCCCTGGAGGAAAAACACCAGATTTTATTGAAGTGGAGAATGCAACACTCCCCCACTCTGCCAGAATGACTAATGGCCTTATTTAAGTTGGCAGGGTATGAGAAAATGTAACATAACTCTCAGAACAATACACAAAGATTTGACAGACTCTGGAACCCCTTCTCGAATCCTCGACCTAATATGCAGGCCTCGGTGCAAGGAGCTAATGCTCCCTCCTTACAAAAGCACAGTGCTATACCCCCCTTCATTTGTGCATCACGATTAGAGGGATATGCCAATCTTTAGTTAGTTAACAAACACCCTTGTGGGAAGAATAAAAATCATAGGATCCTGTGCGCATTCATGGAATGATCGGGTGCCTCTTTTAACAACGAGCACCAAAAGCACAGAATACAGAGCACTCAAACAGTAGCCAAAAATAACACATGCTGAGATTCACGGCAGTGAAGCAATAAAGAACCGCAGCATACTACCCCAGCGCTTCATGTCCTCTCTGGGACACTTCGTCAGGAGGCAGGGATTTTAGTGTTTTGCGTCTTCCTTTTATTCAAGAAAAACCATAAAAGTGACAGTACACCATTCGTAATTCTTAAAACTATTTTTCAAACAACCAAAAAATCCCACATATAGCAGACACCATGAATGTGAATACTGACAGCAAATAACTAATAACAAAACTTTACCTAGATAAGAAAATGGTTAAACACCAGAGCTTAGATGGGAAGTCAAATTATTGCAACAAAGCTCAAGCTAGCAGCAAAATAGTAATATTACTACAGTAATAGATGATTCAAAAATCCCCATCATATAAATAGAAATAATATATAGAAAATTAGTAATAATATATCTAGCTATACCCTAAAGTGCTTGTTTTATATTTCATAATGATAAAGATTATTTCTTAGTTTAAACAAAAACAGCATTGACAATGTTAAAGATTTAAGTTGAAAGAGGGAGAAACAAGCTAGAAAAAGAGTAAAGTAGCTGCTTCAATTTCTAAACTCATATTCTAATCCCACCGGAGCCACTTGATAATGGCTCAAGATCTAATTTCTTTATTTGGGATAACAAGTTAAAATAGATTAGATGTTTCTATAGTGGTTTTTGAATCATCTATTAATGTGGTAATATTACTATTTTGCTGCTAGCTTGACCTAAAGTTTTGTTATTAGTTAATTGCTATCAATATTCACATTCATTGTGTCTGCTATATGTGGAATTTTTTGGTTGTTTGAAAAATAGTTTTAAGAATTACGAATGGTGTACTGTCACTTTAATGTTTTTTCTTGAATAAAAGGAAGACCCAAAACGCTAAAATCCCCACCTCCTGACGAAGTGTCCTAGAAAGGACACAAAGCGCTGGGGTAGTGTGCTGCAGTTCTTTATTGCTTCACTGCCGTGAATCTCTGCATGTGTTATTTTTGGCTACTGTTTGAGTGCTCTGTATTCTGTGCTTTTGGTAACCCTTGTGGGTAGGACTCACAAGCTAACTGAGTACAATATTACTTACTCTTCTTCAATTATTTTTGGGTCTACAGCCCATCCCTACTTATTAGTATGTTTTTAGCAACTCCTTTTTAGGATTAAGATTATACTGTATATGAAAGTGCTGTTTTGTGTTTCCTTGTAAGACTTAGGTGTGTTTTTACTCTATATTTTAAGGATGGTTTTCCTACATGTATTTATTCTTTTTGTTATTCTCAGCACTGTTCATGTTGTACTTCTGCAGTCTGCTGTATTCATGCTTGGTTGTTTGTATGTTGAAAATTCAATAACTTTGTTTTTAAAAAAGTGTTCAGGTTCTTACTATTAAAGCTATGCTTTTTTTTGTACTTTATTTTTATCTTATATCATAATCCATAACAACAGATCATGTTACATATAACACACAGTCCACCTAAGATTTACACCACTGAGACAGATATTCTCTGAGATACAGGATTACCATGCATGTGTCATGTAGAGGTACAATATTCAGGGGAAACAGCTTATTTTTGCTAAATTATATCCTAGTATGTGCTGTAAAAGGGAGTCCATGAGCCACATGGCAATAAACTAGATGGTAAAGGATTGCCCAGCAAATCCATTCCTAATAACCCATAACCCCCTTTTCATGAGGGATAAGTGGTACCATATCAATTGCTAGATGTAAAAAGCCCAACTATTAAGTTCAGCAACATTAGCATATAACAGTAACTTTAAACAAATTACTCTCCTCCAGAACCCCTACTCCATTTCTAATTTTCGAATATTATATATGCTATAATGTTATGTGACGTGAAAATGAGAGGGACTAACAACAGAGTGCTTGTTTAGCTCAAGTATTACAATAAATGAATAAACTTTACCCCACTTTAACATAGGATAACGCCCATCAAAAAACAAAGGGGAAAGTTAAATTCTTTCAGTAGAAAGTACCCACTGTAAAACAGTAATTCTAGTCCCTTTAGTTTCTCACAGTTCATGTAGGAAAGAAAGATTCTTCTTCTTCTTCTTCTACTCCCATGTCATCTACATGAGAATGAAGATCCACAGCCTTATGATCAGTCCATTTAACCACTTCAACCAGATCAGAAAAGATGAAAACCTTACTCTGGTAAACAAGTCGGAGTCTGGCTGGAAATATCATGGTATGAGGGATCTCCATTCCTCTAAGTTGTCGTCAGCCACCATCAAAACATTTATGACTTTGGCGTGTAGTGTAGCTTATATCAGGAAAGAAGTGGATCTGTGCATTATCCTCATATAAAGGAGCTGCTTTCCTTGCAAGTTTCAGAATTTTATCTAATTCCCCCATGCCCGTGGTGACAAGCATAAGCGTGTGGGGTTCTTCATAATTTGCAGCCCGGCTATGAGGGTTAACTCGGTAGACCTTCTGAATGTCTTACTTTTCCTCAGCCCCCTCAAGTAGTAATTTTTCTGACAGCCATGCTCTTATGTACATAGAAGGGTTATCACCCTCTGAGACTTCGGGTAAACCAATAATTCATATGTTTATTGCCCTCATTTGATTCTCGAGCATCTTGAGCCTAGCTTGAATATGTTGATTTTCTTTTATCACCAACATGGTAGATCCCGTAGAAACATCCACTTGTTTTTTAATGTCCATTACTTCTCCTTTTAAACCATCAACAGCATTTTCCATGACCACGACTCTCCCGTTGAATTCATCCTGTTGAAGCTATGCTTACTGACTGTTTGACCTATGCTCACTTCTATAATAACATAATTATCTTAGCACTTTTCAGTTTAAGTTATTTTACCTGCATGGTCTGTTCAGTCCAGGCGACCTCTCCTCTGTTGTTAAGGGGTTATTTATTTATTTGTTTGTTTGTTTGTTTACCGGGTAAGTGCATTGATCCAATGGACCATTTTCAGGCATGACCTGGGCCATGAAGATGGCACATGTACAATGGGGATAGGTACAAATAGGAGTTTCAAGTGCAGTACAAAACACTGGGACACATTTAAGGACTACTGTACAGTTATGTAAAAGGATATGCATAAAGTAATTACAGTACAAGTACAAATAAGAGTTTCAAGTACAATACATGGGACACATTCAAGGACTGGTATACAGTTATGTACAAGAATAAGTATAAAGTGATTACAGTACAAGTAAGAAAAGTGCACATTGAATACAATTTGACACAAACATCAAGTTCAAGTTTATTGCAGGAAAACTCCATTGAGCAAGCTCATTCACAAGGAGGTCCTGTGACATAAACACTTAAAGTACAAACACAGATAAGGTAATAACAGTATATACATGAAATACATGTTACATGATGCAGGCTGGATATACATACAAGGGTACCACATAGGGTGACCGCAGGTGGTAAACATTGATATGAGACAGGGAAGTGACTTATAGGTCGCATACTGATAAATGAAACATGATGACTGGTGTGATTTGATTTAATCAAATCAAATCAAATCAAATATACAGTATTTTGGCAGCTAGGACAAACAACAGTCTACAACTGATATGGGAGGGAGGAGAGATTTGATAGAGTAGCAGTGGAGCGTAAGCAAAGATAAAGCCAGGAGTAGAAGGGGAAGGGAAAGCAGTTAATATGACAAATCAATTATACCTTACCAGTGGATAAATATGGCACACATGGGGAAGGAAGAGACTTAATGACAGTTACAGGTGTCTTTTATTTTGGCTGAACTTAGTGATTTGTAGAAGTTTATTGAAACTGTGCTAGTTAGTTTCAATGCGGTTTGTAATTGGTTCCAAATGGAGGAAGGGCATATGCAACAGAACGCCTACTAAAGGAAGTCCATAGTCCTTAGTATGTCAAGCATAATAAAGTCAGATTTTCTTAACGAGTATGTACTATATGAGATACTAATAAGGGAAGAGAGATAGCTTGGCAATTTCTGCAGGAGCAGTTTAAGAGTCCATAGCCCAGCATGGAGCAGCGTCTAGTAGTAAGGGATGTCCAACCAACAGCTGCCTATAAGTCACAGTGGTGCGAACGGTAAGGGGAGTTGGTAATGAACCGTAACGCACGGTGATAAAGGATGTCCAGTTTACTTAGATTTGCAAGCGTGGTGGAGGAATAGATTACATCGCCGTAGTCGAGTAGGGGGAGAAAAGTGTCCTGTACAAGCTTGTTTCGAGTTTCAAGGGGGAAAAGGGGCCTATTTCTGTAGAAGAAACCTAACCTTGCTTTTAACCTTCTAGAGACATCTTCGATGTGGTCACTGAAAGATAATTTATTGTCGATCCAGATACCTAGATATTTAAATTTGGTTACAACTTCCAGAGGCTCGTTTAGCGTGGTGACAATGAAGTCTTGGGCAAGAGTATTGGGGGGGCCTGAGACAGCACTGCGGAGAATATCATCACTTTAGTCTTCTTGGCATTGAGCAGAAGCTTTTTTATTAAATTATGCTCAAGTTGTGAGAAGTCCCTTGAAGCACTCCCTTGACTTCAGATAACGATGAGCCAGAAGTATACAACACAGTATCATCTGCAAAAAAGTGCAGATTGGACATAGATATGTTAGCATCTAAGTCATTGATGTACAGAGAAAACAAGATAGGGCCTAAGATGGATCCTTGGGGGACTCCTCTTGCAACTGGCAAGGCAGCAGAAAAAAAGCCTTCCGCCTTTACTTTTTGGAATCTTCCAGTTAGGTAGCTAGAAAACCACTAGGTGGTATGGTATGTGGCACCCAACTTTGCAAGGCAATTGACTAATAGTTTGTGATCAACAGTATCAAAAGCTTTGCTGAGGTCCAAAAAGACTGCACCAGTTACCTTCTTAGCATGTTATCTTAGCTTATCATGTAGGTACATTAACCCTTAGGAAACTGTGGACATATATATACGTTGAGAATCTCTATACGTTTAAAAATATTCATCATTCAAAGACAATAAAGGACAAGACATGAGGACAGTACGGGTACCCATTGGCATGATGTTCATCCAGGGAAATGGGAACAGTTGAAGAAAAACAACAAATCACCCACACTGCAGAGCCAGGAGAGCTACTAACCATCCAGCAAAGGCAACAATTTGTACCGAAATCTTTGCTGCTGCAAAATATGGATTTTATTCCAAAAAAGAGAGCAAGTAGAAGCACATACAATCTGCATGCAAGGGCCCCATGGGCATGACATTCATCCAGGGGAACAGGAACAGTTTACTGTTGCCATTAGATGTAGCTTTTAGTGGGACTTGAATAGGGGGTGTGAGTCTAGGGTCCATAATGGAGCAGATAGGCTGTTCCACAGATTTGGGGCAACTGAGGAGAAGACTTTTTGGCCCATGCTGGTGGTGATCTGTGGGCACTCTAACAAGAGGCGAGAGGAGTTCTGAAGGTCACGGTGGTATGTCTTAGGCCTGAGCAGAGGGGAGAGGGGGGAATCCTCTTTTCCTTAGTGGCCTTATCAACAATGTAGCCTAGGAGGTAGTCACGGCGGGCCTGTGGGAGAAGCCATCCTGGTAAAGGGTACAATGATGGGTGGAGTAAGGTTCCAGAAAGGAAAACCTGCAAATATTATTATTATAGGTTGCATTTAGGTTATAAAGTCCTGAGGAAGAAGTCTGAGCATAGATGGGAGAGCAATAGTCCATTAGGAAGAGTGGGTTACCCTGGGCAATAGTGAATCTGACTTCAGGGGTAAGGTAGTTTATTAGCCTGTATCCAACTCCTAGTTTCTGGTTTATGTGTTGGACAGTGAGCCTGATGTGGTCAGCAAAGGTCAGTGCAGGGTCAAGGGTGATACAGAGGTATTTAAAGGAGGTTACTGTCCCCAAGAGCAAGTCGCCAGGAGATAGGATACCGAGAGGGGCAGTGGCATTGGCTAGCCTGGTTTGCCTGGGTTTATACCTGAAAAGCATGACCTTGAACTTTTTGGTATTGACCAGTAACCTGTTGATTAGGAACCAGTTGTGGGTGGCACCATAGTAAGTACTAAGAATGGAGGAGAGGTTTGCTGGGGTCACTTCCCTGTAGAACAGGATGAGGTAATCTGCATACAGTAAGGAGCTGCATGAGAGGCTATCCTTGGGAAGGGAGTTCACAAAAAGGGAGAATAGGATGGGTCCAAAGATAGATCCTTTAGGAACTCCAGTAGCAACCACCTTGGTGGTGGAGGATGTTCCCCCAGTGCAGGTCTTTTGGGTGCGACTGGAGAGGTACTCATGGAACCAGGTGGTGGATGTAGAGGAACAACCAATGCCACTCAGTTTACTTATAAGGATGTTATGGTCCACCAGGTCAAAGGCCATGGTGTGGTCCACAAAGACGGCACCCGTGAGCTTTCCTTCATCCTTATTATGGAACATGTGGTTTGTCAAACAAGCCAGGGCTGTGGTGGTGCTGTGGCCCTTCCTGAAGCCATGCTGTTGGGGGCAGAGGAGGTTGTATTCTGTCATGTGGTTAGAGATCTAGCGGTGCATGACTTTTTTGAGGAGTTTACTTAGATGGGAAAGGATAGATACGGGGGTAGTTATCCATTAATATGGGGTTGCCATATTTAAAGAAGGGGGTAGTTTTATCCCGGTAAGGGAAGAGTTACAGTACCACTTCTGGTCCATGGCCCATCATGTGGATCAAGCATCTATTCCATTCATTATGATGGAGGGGTGACCTGTTTTGAGACTGAGCTATTACTTTCCCCATCCTCTACATGGATAAAAGAGTATCTTCCCATTATGAACAGGTTGGGATAGATTAGTAATTGTTTTCTGTGCAGCTGATAAGAGTATTCCCAATATGTAAAGAAAGTGTTTCTGTTTAATGTTGGGGGAATATTCTAGCAAGAGGGCATCCTCTGGGGTTAATGCCTCATACCCTGCGACAATATTGGTTATAGCACTTTCTACTTGTTTCCAGAAGTGCGCCAGATGGAACAGGACCACAGAATATGCATGTGGATCACCACTTCCTGTCTACAACCCCTCCAACATGAGGCATTTGCTGTGGAATGAAATTTGGCTGTTGTCTGTAGAGTGCAAAAAAATCGTATTACTATTTTCCAGCCATATTCCCTCCACTGATAACAGCCCATGACTTTGTATTGTCACAACCAAATGACCGCTCAATCTGCATCTGTGATTTCAACTGTGAGTTCTGCTTCTCAGGTATTCTTAGTATAATCTATATTAATATTCATTCCACCCAGGAGAGTCTGATAACATTTAGATATGAAGTGCGCAGGCCAGTTACTCCTTACAATTTCTATGAGAAACTGTATCAGTGGCGGGAACCCAGCTATGTCTACTGTGAGTCCTAATTTGGTATTCAGAAAATGTTTAATCTGTGGATAGTGGTAATAATCTTTTTATAAAAAAAAGTTAAAGTTTATTCCTTAAGGACATTTCAAGGAAAATGATAGCCCATCTGAGCACAAGTTCATTTTCAGTTTCAATTGTTATTCTTGTTTTATGGTTTCAAATGTTTTGAATGTGCCATTCTCATGGAAAGACAATGCATGAAAAACATCTTTGATGGTGCCATACTTTGAATTTATAATCTAACTGAGCTGGATGGAAGGAGAGGTCCAGAGTGGGGATTCTTAACCATTGGGCTGCTTTTGCATATGTGTTTGGTTGAAGTAGTTGTCACCAAGTTTTAATTAGGCCTTACCTGAATGGGGATGATTTTCGTTAATGTGAATGATGTTCTACGGTACATTACTGAACAGTATGGTATCCAGAGCAGTTAGTGATATAGCCAGCTCTGTGTCTGCCCAGCGAGGTCTGGATGGTGGGAGGATCCATATCAAAATGTGTTGTAATTGTGCTGCCATTGCATATAGGGTCAGGTCTGGAAGGGCTAGTCCTACCTTAATTTAGGAAGCTACAGCTTCTTGTAGGCTACCCTTGGTCTACCCCCTCTCCATAAACAATCTGGATATCCACTTGTTCATTTCTGTAGGTCAGACTTTAGGGGCATTAATGGGATTGTGTGAAAAAAATACCATAAATGTGGAAGAATGTTCATTCGGATTGAGTGTACTCTATTAAAGGATGCCTACACCGGGTTTTTATTGCTTTCACCTTTCCCAAAATCCTCCCATGTATCTATAGCCAAAAGGAAGTACTTCTGAACTGAGATAAATTACCTTAAAATATATTGCTTGATATGTTTTTAGCAATTTTATTCATTCTCCCACAATCAGGAAGAATTTTCGGAGCCCTGTGCCAATTGAATCATGTGACCATGCTGTACAACCAATGAAATGATGTAAATATAGCAAGACATCCCACCCATGGTAAAGAAATCCTATGAAGCATCACGCTTAATGTCTAAGATTAGCGCTATCTGTTAACCTGATCAGCTAGTGTATAGTCATCCTTGAGCCAAGCAATGACACGGCAATTCACACAGGAGTGATAAACAGGCCTCCAACACAGAAGGAGGAGATAGAGCAATGGAGGAGGAAATACACGAATGGCAGCAAAGGGGAAGGTCCTGCTGCTGGGAGATTTTAACATGCCAGACGTGAACTGGACAGTCCCGACAGCTGCCTCAGCCAGGAGCCAGGAGGCAGTTGGTGCAGGAGGCCACCAGGGACAAGTCAATTCTGGACCGCATACTGACCAACGGGGATAGGATCAAGGCAGTCAGGGTGGATGGGCACCTAGGACCCAGTGACTACCATACAGTGTGGCTTGATATTGGTACAGTGTCACAGGCAAGCCTCACAAAGATCAGGGTCCTGGATTTCAGGAGGGAGGACTTTGCTAGGATGGGGAAAGGAGTCAAAAAAGCACTGGCAAGCAAGGAGCCGGGGGGGGGGGTTGAGGAGCAGTGTGCACACCTAAAGGAAGCCATAGGGAAGGTAGTAAATCATGTCAGGTTGAGTAATAAGGGCAGAAGAAGGAACAAACCACTATGGTTTACAAGGGAGGTGGCAGAGAAGGTGAAAGACAAAAGGGGGCCTTCAGAAAATACAAGGAAACACAGAAGGACGAGGATAGAGTGGTATAACTGGAGAAAGAGGGAAGCATGGAAAGCAATCAGGAATATGAAGGCACAGACAGAGGAAATATTAGCAAGGACAATAAAGAAAGGGGACATGATATTCTACTGATACATTAGTGACAGAAGGAAGGCTAGGGGAGGGATTTTAGGCTCAGAGAGAAGGAAGGGAGGTGTGAGGAGGGGGACCTAGAGGAAGCATCAATACTGAATGAATATTTCTGCTTGGTATTCACAGAAGCGGGGAAGGGTCAGGGGCCACAACTAGCCATCAGGAAGAATGGGTAGGAGAAAATACTAGTCCATTTACAGAGGAGAGAGTGCTGGAGGAACGCACACAACTAATGGTGCACAAAGAGATGGGGCCAGATGATATTCACCCCAGGATATTAAAGGAATTACGGACAGTGCTAGCAGCACCACTGGCAAACCTGTTTAGTGAGTCACTCAGTACAGGTGTAGTTCCAGAGGACTGGAAGGGGGCACATGTAGTTCCTCTTCACAAGAGTGGAAGCAGGGAGGAGGCGGGAAACTTTAGGCCAGTCAGCTTCACCTCAGTAGTAGGCAAGATTATGGAGGCATTGCTAAAGGAAAGGATTGCAGAACACTTGGAAACCATGAGAGCACAGGATCTGAGGCAGCATGGATTCACGGCAGGAAGGTCATGTCAAACAAATCTGACAGACTTTGTTGACAGTGACGAAGGAGGTGAATGAGGGAGGTGCAGTGGATATCGCTTACCTTGATTTCAACAAGGCCGTCGACATCATTTCACACAGAAGACTGGTTAACAAGTTATGTAGTCTGGGGGTGGGCCACAAAGTGTAAAACTGGGTTAGAAACTGGTTGAGGAACAGAAAGTACAGGGTGGTGGTAAATGTTATCAAATCTGAGGAGAGGAGGGTGACCAGTGGAGTGCCTCAGGAATCAGTACTGAGACCAGTGCTTTTTAATGTCATTATCAGTGACATTGCTAAGGGGCTGGAGGGGAAGGTTTGCCTGTTTGTAGATGACACCAAAATCTGCAACAGAGTGGACACCCCAGAGGGTGTCAAAATAATGTGGTGGTGTCTAGGAAAGTTGGAAAAATGGTCCAAAGTGTGACAACTGAAATGTAATGCTAAGAAGTGCAAAATCATGCACCTGGGGTGAAGAAACTGTGCAGAGTGTTACACAATGGGGGGGGAGGGGAGTGCTAACAATTACCAGGAAAGAAAGGGACCTAGGGATAATCATCTTTGATTACCTAAAGGTGGCCAAACAATGTAACAAGACTGTGGGAAGGGCCAGTGTGATGTTGGGGTGCATAGGAAGGGGTAGCACTAGCAGAAGAAGGAAGGTGGTGATGCCACTGTACAAAATGCTGGTGAGGCCCCATCTGGAATACAGTGTACAGTTCTGGAGACCGCATTTTCATATGGACATAGACAAGGTAGAGGCAGTCCAGAGAAGGGCAACAAAGATGAGGTAGGGCTTGCATCAGAAAACATATGAGGAGAGGTTAAAAGACCTCAGTATGTACACACTGGAAGAAAGGAGGAAGTGGGAAGATATATTCAGACCTTCAAGTACCTCAAGGGCCTGAACAAAGTTCAAGTGGGTGACGTCTTTTAGTACAGGAGTTGTACAAGGACAAGAGGCATGATATGAGATTGGGGGGGGGCAGGATAAAAGGGAATGTGAGGAAGTTTTTCTTCACAGAAAGGGTGGCAGATGCTTGGAATAGCCTGCCCCAGGTATTGGTGGGAGCTAACACAGTGGAGGATTCAAGCATGCACGGGAAAGACATAAGAGAACCCTAGAGGAGGGGAAAAGAGGAGAAATCCAATGACCAAGTAGGGTAAGCAGACACTGAGGCAGACAGGGAATACAAGCGGACTAGGTAGACCTAGCAGTCCTTATCTGCCATCAGCTACTATGTTACTATGTTACTATATTGATACTTAACTTGTGCATAATTTTCTTATGAGCACATTTTATGCTCTTTTACAAAATCCTTCCCATAAGACACACTGGACCCTTACCTCTCCTAGAGGCCAATAATGCAGGAAAATAACTTTTTTTATTATGGAGTTTTAGAGAGGGAAGAGATCGTATTTAGGCTCCATGGAATTGAGAGCCCGATCCCTTCCACTCCCCTATAGCTGACCCTGATTTGTTTGAATTGGTTCTCTAAAGCACAAAAATTGTAGTTAAAACAAGATCCTATAGAAACCAATGGAGCACACTCCTGCACTCTCCAGACTCTTACATTACAAAACGTGCAAGTGGGGGAGGGGGGGATGTGGCTCGGTATAAAGAAGAGGAAGGAGTCAGACTCTCGGTTCTACAGAGCCTAAATACAATCTCTTCCCTCCCTAAAACATGACACTAAAACTGTATTTATTTATTTATTTAGTCAATCATAGGAATTACAACCCTTTGAGTCATTGACTCATTTACAAAGGCTCTGTGTCAGCATAGTCATACATTCAGAGATACTACATTTGTGAGACATCACATTTCAAGTAATTACAGATAATGGCCAAGGTGGCCAAAAGTCTATATGTGTACTAGCTAGGGTATTGATATTATTACAGTGGAACGATTATAATACAAGTGCAGCCTCTGGGGCATTGTCATATAGTAGTAACAGTGATCTATACAATTGAGACAACACAGTTTTGAGGAAGTATTTACATATAGTAGCCTGGGTGGCTGTTGACCTATACATTTAGTAGCTAGGGTAGTGGTATTAGTGCAGGAGGTATAGTTACAGTGTAGGTGCAGCCTCTAGGGCATTGTCTATGCATCCTTTACTCTGGGGCAGGTAAGGGCCCATGGAAAATTTTGTATTTTAAAGAGTACCTTTCATTATGGTCCAAAAAGTTACAGCTTGTAGTCATTATATGCAGTACTAGACCTGAAAGAGTATGTGCATTTGTTATTTCTGGCCAAGGTTTACTCTGCCTTCCATATTTTGCATTTGTTTTTGAGCCCTGCTTTAGCTCTGCTGCACTTGCCTTTGCTGTTCAGCTGCTAGGCTGCTGGCTTCTGCTGACATCACTACTGTATATGGAAAAGGGGTGACTCACACTGTGCAGTATAGTGTAGTTGCAGCAGTTGTGCAAGGGAAAACTACCAGTACTGAATGTACAACCTGTTTCCCCTTCCCCAAGACACCTTGTCAGCACTGCATTATGCCAAAATCCAAATGCCTTGTCAGCATGTTTGTCTGTAAAACTGACTGACTTCTTCCTCTGTAACAAAGCATGGGGATTGAGAGAATATAGAGTTGCTGTCAGCATCTTTCCCAGTCATTTTGACTTTCATGCATAAATTACCCCTTCTTGCATTGAATCTGGCATTGTACTTCATTACTGTCCTCTGCAGTTAGCGTTTGCATTCTCAGCTGCTAAAAACTGCAGGGTGTACCAGAGCTTCTGCAGCAAGTGTGGTGTTGCTGTGGACCCAGGGCTGTACTACTGATATCACTACATGGCAGAGGAGTGACTCACACTACAGTACAGTGAAGTTGCAGCAATTTTGCAAGGGAAAGTACATTACTAGGTGTACATTCTGTGGTCCCTCTTCACCAAGACACCCGGTTAGCAATGCAATATGCCAAAATCCAAATGCCTTGTCAGTATGTCTTTTTTTTTTTTTTGTTTTTGTAAAACTAACTTACCTCTGCCTCTGTAATAAAGCATGGGGAGTGAGAGAAGATTGAGTTACTGCCAGCCGGGACAGCTGTCAGTTTATGCATCGGTGTGATTAATGTCTATACCTTGATCATTTGAAAGCAGTAATGCCTCCTTACCCATGCCATACTGATGCCTTCCATGTCTTTCTGTAGTGAAGTGCCTGGCAGTCACTCCGAGCGAAAATCCCTTACTGCTGCTCTGTCCTGCGCCTCCTCAACATCGGCATGGTACTGCGGAATGCATAATTCATTGCTAACAGGGTGTCTTGGTGAAGAGAGACCACAGTATGTATACCTAGTAATCTAAATTTCCCATGCAAAACTGCCGCAACTTCACTGTGCTGTTGTGTGAGTCACTCATCTGCCATATAGTGATGTCAGCAGTACAGCCCTGGCTCCACAGAAACACCAGGCTTGCTACAGAAGCTCTGGTACACGCTGCAGTTGTTAGCAACTCAGAATGCAAAAACTAACTGCAGAGGACAGTAATGAAATACAATTCCAGAATCAATGCAAGAAGGGGTAATTTATGCATGAGTCAGATTTCACTTAAGAATTTTCTTCTTTCTAACTTTGACTGTAAATCTTTTAATTGATTTTTATTAATGTTGTTTTGTATATGTAATATTCTGTATATTGTTATACTTTCTGTAACTGGACGCCAGTGAAAATGGGCATTTTTTGCTCACTGGCCACTCAGTATAAAAAATAAACAAACAATCAGCACAGAGTTCGGAAAACTCTTCCGGATTGTGGGTGAATGAATAAAGTTGCTAAAAACATATAAAGTCACATATTTTAAAGTAATTTATCTCAGTATTCATAAGTTCTCCCTTTTGGCTAAAGATAACCAGGAGTGTTTGGGGAAAGGTGAATGCAATAAAAACCCTGTTTAGGTATCTTTTAAGTAATGAGAGTGGGAGTGGTTGCCATCTTTGTAAATCCTCTAGGATTTCACGTTCCAGTCCCTTGTACGTAGTCCTATATAGACCTGTGGGGTCCACACAAAGCCAGACTCCTAAATATTTGATATTCGGCCTCTTCCAATTATAAGGTAGGTGTTCTTATTTATTTGACTCATCAGAACACCTTTGAACTAGGAGCTCTTTTGCACATCAATTGACAATATGACAGATGCAATGTTTACAATTCACAAAGACAGAAATACATGCTTCATATATATAGGAATACAAATAGTCTAAACAAAAGCTAAATAACTGAATTACAAGCAGTAGCAAAATGTAAAAATAGTTGCCTTGGGACCAGGCATTGTCACTCATTACAGGTCCTTAATACTATAACATAGTTTCAAACAGAGAGAGGTGGGAGCGAGGAGGGAGCAAAGGATCAGCAGGCTCAAACCCTAAGAATGGGTGGGGAAATAGGGACTTCTGCAGTAGGTGACATGAGTAGTAGAGTGGATGTGAGTGTAAGGTGGGTGTAGGATTAGAGTTGTGAGACAGGATTAAGAGAGTGAGGAGGAAGGAATGATAGTGTCAGGGTAAAAGAATACAGGTGTGGAAAAAATAGGGATATTTGAGCAAGGGTCATGCAGAAGGAGGGTAGGAGGACAGGAGGGAACACAGGATAGAAATAGGATATAGACTACAGGGCATTACTATTGTCACAGGTGTTGAAGGAGGTCAGAAATCCAAAGAGAAGAACTTTGGGGTATGGAGAGTGCCTTAGTGGGGTGAAAGTGCCTTAGGCATGCCTGCAATCATAGGATCTTGTGTTAGTTAGGGATTTGTTTCTGGTCATGTTCAAATGTAGGGAGGTTCTCAGAGTTTTTCAGTTCTCCTGGGAGATCATTTAGCCAGAGGGGAGCCCTATAAGTGAATGAATGCTGGCCTAGAGATGTTCTCATGAAGGGAACGCATAGAGAACCACTAACTGTGCCCCTCGTGCTGTGTTGTGGGTGTACAGGTAAGATGATCTGTTGGATGCAGGAGGATATAAGGCCTAATTGGGCTTTTTACCTAGTAGGCAAATATGAAATTTGATTCTGTTTCTCAAGTTAAGCCAGCTAGTGAGTTCGTACAGGGTGCACATGTGGGTGAGTTTAATAGGGTGGGATGGAAACCCACTTGGAGGACCTCAGAATTGTTTTTGTTAACACAATAAACTGCTAATTGTTTGATGATCTGTAGTCAATTCATGTTGGAATGCCAGTAGTTCCTGAAGAAGCGCATCTAATTTTTTATCTTTATTTTTGTTAGGTCACAAGGTGTCCATGATAGATGGGGGGGGGGGTGATGCGCCAGATGCAGCCATGAAGGCCAAGTCAGAAAGATATGTGCCTGCACAGCCATTGTCATCTTACAGTATGACTTCAAATTTATTTTTACAAGTCATAATTTCTGCCTAAAGAGATCCCCTCCTCATAAGAATTGAAATGGTTCCAGTGGAAAAAATGCCAGTTTTGTGTGTGTTTATGTTTGGGGGGGGGGTTGGCTAGTTGTGAGCTCATGGCCTATGCTGCCATCAGCCCAGTGACATCACCAGAGGTCCTGCATTCACTGTGTGATGTCCATTGCCAAAGCATTCATCTCCTATATAAGAAGATGAATACATTGGTAGAGTTACAGGCTATCAAGCAGTAGAAGGTAGGGGGCCTGGATTTGATCCCACGAGGAGGACATTTCTTTTCCTTTTTCACTGCAAGAGAGACATTTTTAAATGCTATTGCTGATGAGACTGATAGACTTTTAACAAGGTTTGAAGTTCTGTATTGCAGATAACTTGAAAAGTTCCAGCTCAGACTTTAAGGCTTAAATGCAACATGGAAAACATCTCTTGAAATAGACAGACTGTTAATTATAAACATCCACCACAGCTGTGTAGAGGTGTCTGTACTCACTACTGGATGCCCTTTACTACAACATAATTTTCCTGTATAGGAAGCTTACTACAAAGGTAGAGCTGCAGGCTATCAAACAGTAGAGAGTCGGTGGCCTGGGTTTGCTCTTCAAAGTGGATTTTTTGTTTTCTTTTTCTCACTACAATTTATGCAGTATGAGAAAAATTGTTAGATGTTATTGTTGATATTAAGGATAAACTTCTAGCTAGGTATGGTATTCTATATTGCTGATAATTTTAAAAGTCCCAGCTCAGCCTTTGAGGTTAAATACAACTTAGGAAACATTACTTCACCTAGATTATTCATTACAAAAATTCACTGTAGCTGCTTGGGGGGGGGGGGGTCTGCACTCAGTGCAGGATGTCCTTTGCCATAGTATACATCTTCTCTATTGGAAGTTTAGTACAGTGATAGTGCTACAGGCTACCAAGCAGCAGAGGGTAGAAGGCCTGGGTTTTTTTCTGATTTTAATGACAGACTGTCAGCAAAGTCTGACATTCTATATGGCTAATAACTTGAAAAGTTCCAGCTCAGACGATGAGATTTAAATACAACTTGAGAAACATTTCTTCAACTAGACAGACTGTTCATTAAGAAAATTCACTGAAACTGTGTGTGAGTGGGGGTACATTTCCCCTCTAGGAAGCTTAGTACAGTGGTAGAGCTACAGGTTCCCAAGAAGTAAAGGGTAGGGGTGCTGAGTTCAGACCCCAGACTGGAACATTCTTTTTCTTTTGAACTACAAGTGATTGATGCTGTGTCTCAGAGCCCCCCCCACCCCCATCATTTCCCTTTCACTGCCAGGGGAAGCCTGTCAGCCTTCTTTTTGGGCATGTAATTATTTCATACATACCTTCTTTGGAGTCTTTGGGACAATTGGTACTTTGATTACTTGTGTTAGTATTGTTATGCTTGCCTTTCAAAAAACTCTTTACTTTATTACACTGATGGTCAACATACTGTTTGGTCATTCCATGATAAAAGTTTCACTAGTATACACTGCTTTGTGAATGGCATTGAATGGTAAAAAATATTTCATGGAATCTCTTGGAAACCAGAAAATGGACAGCAGTGAACAATAAAGGAGGAGCATACAATGCAAACTTGGAGATAGTAGCTATAGTAGGTAAGATAACTAATTTATTTTTTTTTCACTTCTGATTGTCCCAGTTTTTCCTCCTGTGGGCTGTATCCAGGGACTTTTATCTTGATATAACCTCCCCAACCCCCGACCAGCAGACGTTGGTGAAACAAGCTACACAATGTTGACATGGGGATGCAGTATAACACCCTCTCCTGCACAAGGCTGGGCAAGCTGTTCCTCATCAATTAACCAACCTCCTCAGGGCTGGGAGTGTGGCAGGGAGTCCAGAGTGGCACTGACTGGCATGGGATGGATGACTGACATTGTGCTCCTGGCGCTATCCCCTCTCTTTACTTCCCAAGTCCCCCAGCCCATCCCTGTGAGGATCAGGACATATCCCTGAAGGCTACTATTGATGCCACCTATGTTGGTATTTGCACAGCACCATGCATACTACCTTTGCTGCATGTGCGATGGAACACCAAAAAGAGAACTGTGAGTGATGCAATGCTGCTCCCTAATTTTTTGAGAACAGCATCCTCTGGGGATACTCTCCCTGTACTGCTGGCCCATCATGAAGATCTAGGATTATGGTGTAAACTTGGATCACCAGCATGGCAAGCAGCTCACCAGTACTGTGCTAACTGGTCATTGGAAATAATTTATTTATCAAAAATACCCAAAGTACATCAGAAGAGTAAATACAATTAAAGGTAGGAAATGAAGATGTAAAAAGGTGCACACTTTAAAAAATGTTTTTTTGTCCTCTTTATGCACATTAGTGGGAGCATATTTTGCTTATAGGGGGCCTTATTCACAAACGCAGCCACATACGCCAGAATGGAGCATAATGGCAGATGTGTTGTTGCACAACAATTGATATGAGCAAAACACATGGCATTCAGCAACAGACCCATGCACAGATGGAAAGGTGCACAGGGCACTATGGTAGTGGGGATCAGGGGATGGGATGGACCACCAGAAGCAGACACACCCCGGCTTCACCCCACCATAAAATGTGATCTGCGCCATAGAAGACACACAGATAACCAATGTGCATGTATGGAAGAACATGTAGAGTAGGAGAGATGGACAAATATGTGTGCACCACAATGAGTTGCAGCCAGGGAAGTCAGCTTAACGATGGTAACCCTGCCCCTCAGCAGGATGACATGGCTGCACCATCCACCAAGACCCAAGGTTAAGGCTCCACATGCAGCAGAAGATGCAGGAAGGAAGGCATGAGGGGGGCCATCCCATGTCTGATATGCAATTTCAGTTCCCAGCAGGTGGCCATGCTGGCAACCAAGATCAGAAGCCACTCAGAACCCTGTATGGTTGTGGTTCATTCAATATGCCCACAGAGGAGAAGATGTGGACCTGGTTGGAAGTACATGCTGCTGTCAATGCCTGTGGGCAGGACCACAGAACCTGTCTGCCATCAAGCACAAATGATGGAATCTATGTGCCACAGCCAAATAGAAAGTGGTTGTGGCATGCCAGTACTGCCAGCAAACCAGCGGCAGGTCAACACCATTGGGTCCCACAACTGACTTCACACCAAATGAGGTCATCATGGCCAAAATCCTGATGGAGGAGGTACTAAAAGGGAGGAGGATGGCATGGACACCCTCCCAGGTGATATCCCCCAGATCAGCACCCTCATACAGATGTTGGACATGCAGACCCAAAGTGTCCAGAGGATGTTCCCTTGCCACTGTCACAAGTCATGGACAGCACACAGTGGTAAGCCACAGGAGGCAAGTGCCACCGGTGCAGAATGGGGCACAGAAAGGATTGATCTACCAAGCAGCCATGCAAGACAGGTAACCACTCTCCCCTCTACACAGGCTCACCAGAACATGCGGGAATACAGGAGCTGGAGCACAGTATGTTGATGAGGAGAGCCAGAAACACCCTGTCACAGAAACAGGACACAGCACAGGACAACATGTGGACACCATGCCTGGATACAGACTAGTTGGAACAGCAGGTGGTGCCAGTGGAAACAGGCACGGCATGCAGTACACCACAGCATCACACACAGGGAAGGGGCCAGCACAGTACGGCCCCACCTGTACCACAACCAACATTCCCTGTAGCCGAGGGCATGGATACAGACACAGTCATGCAATGTCCAACAACACAAGACCCTGCAAGATGTCCATGGTGGACCAGAATATTCCATTGGCACTACCCTGAGCTATGGCAGCTGGCACTAAATTGTCTACGTGCCACAAGGAAGAATACAGAGCAGGTGTCCCTGTGCATAGTGGAGATGCATGGTGTCCAAAGTGAGCAGTGCAGGTTAAGGAACACTCTTGTATGGCTGGCCATGCAGCATTTCCCTCAGCATGTCTGCCCACTGCAGTGGCGAGCACACATGCACACACAGACTTCAGCCCTGAGGGGTGTGGTGGAACCAGTAGGACAGGTCACATGTGCCTAATTCCACAAAACACAGCTTGCACAGTTCACCATACGGGGAGGCAGGGCCAAGCACCTTGGCACATGCACCGTGAACTGTAGCAGCAAGGCAAAGTATTCCCCCCCCAATGAAGCAGTCAAAGTATTCCCCCACCCCCACCATGAGCAATGTGGAGCAAATGTGGGACATTATGTAGGGATTATGGCAATTTGTCTGCCCCAGGGAGTGATGAATTCATGCTGCTTCATACCCCCATTCCTTGGACTGTTGTCCTGTGGGGCACTTTAGATGGAGGTTTTACAGGGGATTCTGATCAGGGCATGCCCCGACAGGGTGGGCCATTTGAGTATTCCGGGGCCAATTATATTTGACTCCTCCACTATTCCCTTGAGGTGGGGAGTAAATTGGGGTCTACATTTACTGCTGCATTAACACATTATATGCATCTTCATGTCACCCCGTCACTATACCATGCACACACACCCCCCCCTGAAAGCAGACCACTCAGTACCCTGGTACACATCACTCTGGCAGTCACCCATGTTATTTCAGCACCCATGCCAGGGTCCACACACCCCCATTGCACATCTTCCCCAGTGGCCACGCTAACCACTGAAAGCATCCCACACCAGTAGATGCTCTGTGTGCTTGTCACAGTCCACCATCACGCTGCTGTGCCCTTGCTGTAGACACATATCTGGGCTCAACACCATTACTGCCCAGCTGATCCTCATCTGGTAAGCCTTCAGGCAGAGATATGCAGTGCCATACAGCCAGACTGTGCAGCACTGCATATGTAATGAAAATCACAGTGCCACCCATTCTGTCCAGGCAGTAGAAACATATCTTCTGGAGGCTGAATGTATTCTCCACACTGAATGGGTCCAATGATGATGCCTGTCACTGACACTGTACCTCTCTTTAGCCTCAATGGTCAGTGATAGGTAAGATGTCAGTAGACATGGCCTCAGTGGGTAGCCATTGTTACTTGTGGAGGGAAACAGAACTTGGTCAGGTGCTGTACAGACACGCAAGAACATTCATCTGTTAATCATCACACATGTACTCACTGAGCAGCCATCCTGCAGGGCCCCTATGGTTCTCAAACAGGGCCCTTAGCCTTGACTGGTTGAATATGTATGCATCATAGTAGGACACAGGTAACTTTGCAAGAACATTGGTGATGACACTGTTGACATTGCACATCACCTGTATGTTAATGCTGTGGAGCCCTTTCCTGTTGCAGTATGCCTCCTCATTCCATGTTGAGGATAGCAGGGCCACATGATACAGTCAATAGTCCCGAGCACGTTCATAAAAACATACAAGGTATGGAATCCCACCTTGGTGGCCCACATGGCCTGCTCAGTAACCAAGAATGATGTGTAGCTGGATACATGGCAGACAAGGGTGCCGGTCACCTGGTGCAGTGCATTGGACACTATGATCTGATTGATGCTTATCACATCCCCAGCCATTCTCTGGAATGATCCCAATGCATAGATTGTCAGGGCACACAGTACCTTCTTCTCCATGGTCAGTGCACAGGACCATCCTGTGGTGGGTGCAATGTTGGAACCTATCAGATCACATATTTCCAGAATGGGATAGTAGTCCAGGCAAAAAAAATGGATGTACTGCATACATGCAAGAGTGGTCACCTGCAGGTGTGGACTGTACAGCCAGAAACTATGGTGCACATCTTGTACAGTCCAGAGGTGCTGCACAAGTAGTCTGCAGCAGATTATTCTGGTCATGTGCCTGGTACTCATGCCATGCTGGCACGGAGCACAGGCTTCCTCCTTGCCATGCCCATGTCTGGGTGTGTGTCCCCCAGAGAGGTATAGTACACACATCTCTAAAGCATTGGCATCTGTGTGGACCATAGTAGGCAGGGTGCTGTGAAGATGGAAGGAGCAAACAGAGGCGCTGCCAGTGGGACACTGGGTGGTGGTCCAGTGAAGCAGTGTCCATCTTTGTCCTGGGTGTCTGACCTGCCATGTAGTTTATGCCAGGCTAGCAGGATATCTGACCAGGACAATTTGGGATGGCAGTAGCTCATTACATGGCCACCGCAGGTAAGCATCATTAAGGGGGAAGTCATCTACGTGCAGTACAGGGATGCCAATGTATACCCTTTTCCTACACTATAAAGGGCCATCCTGGCAGGCTGACGAGGCTGACACTGCAGCTGGAGGAGAGGCATGGTGCAGGGGTTATTGTCTTGGTGGCCAGAATGTGAGAGCCTGTGGAGAGAGGGGCATGCCTACAGAGATAACTTCATGATCCTGTGGTGGACTGCTGAGCCATCCCCGATAAGTATATATATGCATGCTTAAGGGAGGTACTGCCACAGACAGGGCTGTCATGCCACGGGGGCTACCAGTGGGCAGGCATGGTCCACCATGAGTAGCCCATATAAACACTGAGAGGATGATGCATGGACATTTACATATGGGCCCTCTTCACAGATTCCTGTGACTATGGGCATGGCAGCCCTGGCTCTGCTGCCACTGTTCCCCTGTTATTACTGAGCAGTGCTCCATGGTGGGCATGGCATGCTAGGGTGTGGTTCTGATGGTGTCTCCTAGTCTGTGTTATTTCAGGTTTTCTGAGGACCCTACATAGGCTTTAGATCAGTTCATTGGACCCATTTGGACTGGGTGCTATAACCCCATCATCCTTCAGCCCATCCAGCCACAATGAGAAGTCTGATGACACTATGCAAAAGGAGGTGGATGTGGCATAAAACACCATTCCAAGACTGGACTGGCCATTGTGATAGTTCTGTTATGCCATAGGATCCAGTTGCCTATTGAGGGAGCATTGTGGACACTTTGTACATGTCCCACCGAGGGTCTGTGGGGCTACCGGTGGCAGCAAACTGCATGCTGCTGGTTACTGGACTGGGTAGTGGTCACTATCCAGATACAGTGTCTGATGTAAGGGGTCTGTTCATGAAGATATTGGTGCCCCGTCACTGTAGCAGGTCCCGTGTACTATTTCATGCATGTGATCATGCCAGTGTAAACAGCATATTCACTTGAGGGTGATGCACAGATAAATTGCATACAGTAAACTTTGCTGTACATGTGGCCTGTGGCAGGTCATTACACAGGGTGCATCTGTGCTGCGTGACAGATGGATGTTGGCAACATGGCCTGAGAGGGGGCTGTGTCCTTGCTACAGCTGTTAGTCAGGTCCAGTGTTTGCTGTTAGGGCATATGCAGCGGTTACATTGGAAATGTGTAGGTTGGTGAACTCTTCTAGCTAGAAATCTAGGTGGCAGAACTGTTGCATGGGTTTGCATGCTGTGCTGGAACTGGGTTCCTGTGGGCGTCTAACTGATGTAACCCTTGTGTGTATCAAACAGACACCGCCTCTGCTGTTGGGCATTGTTTGTTGCTACATGTCCTGCATTCTGTTGGTGAACGTGTAGGGCCCACTGAGAACAGAGTCTGTGTTCGTGAGTTACCTGGGAACATTGGGTGGGGAATGTGGCATGCTCAGGGGTACACATATATCAGTAGTGGTGGGACTTGAACACAAGTATGGGGAATGCACTGAGGTCAACAACACCCACACTCTAGCAGTTCATAGATGCACCACAGACAATAGGGTTACATGGTGCAGTGCAGTGGCTGTGGAGCAGCAGTCTTCCGGGAGACGTTATGGAGGATATGGTGTTGTCCCATCTGCAGGCACCTCTCTGGGCTGAGGGGAGGAGGTTGCTCATCTCCAGGCTGAGTTGGCCAGGATTTGTGGGACCTCCTCTTCCATCCAGGGACCACCAGTGCCACTGCCATTGCCTCAGAGGTTGCCAAGAAAGAGGAGCGATTGGACCACAGTGGGCTCAGGGAGGGTGAGGGTGGTGGAACAGAGGCGCATCCCTCCAGTTGTACCTCTCCACAATTCCTATGCCATTCTGGCAAAGTGTGGTTCCTCTATGGAGGCACCCGCAGTGGAGACCATAGAGGATGCTGGGAACCTCCACAAAGGAGACCCACAGGAGGGAGGCAGGGGACCCTGCAGGGGAAGGAAACAACTCCGGGGTGGGGGACTCCATTGTTAGGAAGGTAGAAGTGGGGGATGAAGGGGAGAGGGAGGTAAGGTGCCTGCCTGGCGCCATGGCTTAGAGGGACAGGAAGCGAATCCTCAGGATTGCCAGAGCAGCTGCACAGGGGAGGAAGCTGGATGTCATTGTCCACATAGGGACAAATGACCTGGCTAAGAAAGGGATTAGAGAAGTGCAGGAAGAGTTTGTGGAATTGGGAAGGGGCCTTAGTCAAGTAGCACGCACGGTAACCTTCTCGGAGGTGCTGCCCATCTATGGCATAGGAGAGGCTAGGGTGTTCCGCACCATGGGATTCAATCAGTGGTTGAAAAACTGGTGTGGAGCTCAGGGATTTAGCTTCTTTGGGTACTGGGGATCCACCTGGAGTGATGCAAGCTTATACTGGCATGATGGGCTGCATCTGTCTGGGAGGGGAACCAGGATCCTATGTGATAGGTTTAAATGCTTCATTGGCAAGCTTTTAAACTAGCCAAGGGGGGAGGCACTGGAAAGGAGCAGGGAAATCCTAGCCCCCAAATAATCATGGTAGTAAGTGCAGCAAACACCAACATAGAGGTGTCGATAGGGAGAAGCGCGGGGGTAAATGGAGAAAGTGACAAAGGCAAGAAGGACAGGGATGGGGCAAAAGGGAGTAAGGCCATCAGGAAATGGAGGGTAATGAGTACCAATGCCCGCAGTCTGGGCAACAAGCTCCCTGAGCTGGTGACCTTGATGGAAGAGGGATGCCTGGATATCTTAGCAGTCACAGAAACATGGTACACAGAGAACCATGACTGTGATGTTAACATACCAGGGTACATAACTTACAGGAGAGACAGGCAGGGGAGAAGTAGCTCTCTATGTAAAGGAAGGGATAAAAGCAACTGAACAAAAGAGTAAACAGGGAGGAGAGGAGGCACTGTGGGTCACCTTGGAGACTGGAAAGGGCACCACAATCCGCACAGGTGTTGTGTACAGACCCCCATGTCAGGGGAAGGGTATGGACAAAGATATGATAGAAGGCATTCTTAGAATGGCAGAGAAAGGGGAGATACTGTTGATGGGAGACCTGAATATGCCAGATGTTAACTGGAGCACATTTGCTGCAGCCACATCCAAGAGCAGGGCCATTCTTGATGCCCTACAGTTGGCAGGCCTTAGACAGCTAGTTTCGGAACCCACTCACGAGGGAGCAATCTTAGACCTCATACTCTCAAATGGGGGCAGTGAGAGGATCTCAGATCTAGAAGTGGGTTGCCATATGGGGACAAGTGACCATCAAACAGTGTGGTTCACGTTAAACTCAGCTACAGAGTCAAGCCATACAAAAGTGAGGGTACTGGACTTTAGGAGGGCTGACTTTGGCAAGATAGGAGAGTGCCTCAGAAAAGCACTAGCAAACAGGCTAGAAGGAGCCGTGGAGCAACAATGGGGAATCATCAAAACTGCCATCACAGAGGCAACATGCCTTGTGTGAAGCAAATAAACAAATCAAATGAAGAAAAAGCCACTATGGTTCTCAAAAGAGGTGGCTGTGAAAGTCAGGAAGAAAAGATAGCATTCGAAGTATAGAAAACACAGAAGGAGCAGGACAGAGAGCTGTACCAGTTAAGGCAGAAGAAAGCAGGGAGGGAAGTCAGAATAGCAAAGGCCCAAGCTGAGGAAAAGATAGCCAACTCAGTTAAGAAGGGGGATAAAACCTTTTATAGGTACATCAGCGAGCATAGAAAGACAAAGGGAGGAATAGTGAGGCTGAATAGAATGAACGTTGGGTGAGCAGAGGGGGACAGTGAAAAAGCAGGGATACTGAACGAATATTTCTGCTCAGTATTCACAAAAGAGGAGGGGGAAGTGCTTAATCCAATTAACAGAAGCCCTTTGATAGGGGGGTCAATCCCAGTCCTTTCACAGAAGAAAGGATTCTGCAAGAACTCCTAAAACTGAAGGTGGACAAAGCAATGGGTCCTGATGGAATTCACCCCAGAATTCTAAAAGAATTAAGGGAGGAACTAGTGAAACCACTGGCTACTCTTTTTAATAAATCATGGGAGGATGGTGTGGTACCCGAGGACTGGAGGAAGGCGGATGTGATTCCCCTTCACAAAAGTGGGACCAAGACAGAGGCAGGAAACTACAGACCTGTCAGTCTGACCTCTGTGGTAGGGAAAGTGATGGAGTCACTTCTGAAGGAAAGAATAGCTGAGTACCTAGAGGCCAGTGGAGCACAGGACCCAAGGCAGCATGGGTTCACAGCGGAAGGTCATGTCAGGCAGATCTAATAGATTTCTTTGACTGGGTGACCAAAGTAGTAGACCAGGAGGGGCTGTGGACATGGCCTACCTAGACTTCAGCAAGGCATTTGACACAGTCCCACACAAAGATTAATAGCAAATTAACCAGCCTGGGAGTGGGTCCCAGGCTGGTAAGCCTAGGTAAAACATTGGCTGCACAACAGGACACAGAAGGTAATTGTAAATGGAGTCCACTCTGAAGAAAAAGGGGTTACTAGTGGGGTACACTTGAGGGTTCAGTGTGGGTCCAGTCCTTTTAATGTCTTCATCAGTGACATTGCAGAGGGACTGGAAGGAAAAGTATGCCTTTTGCAGATGACACAAAGATCTGCAACAGGGTTGATACACAGGAGGCATGTAAAGGATGAAAAGGGACTTGGCAAGGTTGGAGGAATGGTCAGAAGTATGGCAGCTAGAGTTCAGTAAAGAAGTGCAAAATAATGCACCTGGGAAACAAGAACCTAGGGAAAATACAATGGTGGAGTAGTAACAACAACAAAAAGGAAAGGGATCTGGGGGTAATCATATCAGATGATCTTAAGGTTAGCAAGCAATGTGAGAAGGCAGTAGGGAGGGCTGGGGTATACTGGGATGTATAGGGAGAGGCATCAGCAGCAGAAAACAGGAAGTTGTTATCCCTCTGTACAGACAGTTGGTGAGACCCCATCTGGAGTACTGTCTCCAGTTCTGGAGACCCCATCTCCGCAAGGACATAGACAGGATAGAGGTAGTCAGAGGAGGGCAACTAAAATGGTGCAGGGTCTGCAAGAGAAGCCTGAAGGAGAGACTAAAGAGCTTAATATGTATACCCTTGAGGAAAGAAGGAGAGGGGAACATGATAGAAACTTTTAAGTACCTCAGTGGAATCAACAAAGTCCAAGAGAGTAGCATCTTTCAGAAAAGAGACTTGCAAGAACAAGGGACACAATTTAAAGATAGAAGGAGGGTGGTTCAGGGGCAATGTGAGGAAGTATTATTTCACAGAGAGGGTAGTGGATGCATGGAACAGCCTTCCTGAGGAAGTTGTGGGGTCTAAAACTGTGGGAGAATTCAAGAATGCATGGGATAGACATAAGGCAATTCTTGTGGGGGGTAGGAAGAAATAGGCTGTTGGTTAACTAGGATCTGCGGCCTATCCTGTAGGTAGGAAAATGGGCAGACTAGATGGGCCAAGCAGTCCTTATCTGCAGTCAAAGTCTATGTTTCTATGTTTCTATGGCTTACGTCAAGGACACATCGTACTATGGGTTAGTCTATGTTTCAGTCATTGTTACATCATCAGTTTATCCAGGCACTCCCATGGTGTATGTCATCGGTGGTACTATCCCCAGGACTTTTGTCCAGCACAAGTGTAATCTACACATCCCTACACCCCTGGATCATGTATGCCATGTATGTGGGTGGCAGGGGCCGGATGCATTGCATGATCAGGAACATCCCTGTGGGATGGGGGCTGTTGGTGAGTTCCATCGTTTACAGCAGGGGTCTGCCTAGCATAACTATACCACTGCCTGTGCACATTCCTTTTCAGCATAACCAGTATTGTACATGTGCATTACACTGCACATGCGGTGTGTGTCTGTTTTACATACCCCCACATGCATCTACACAGCCCTTCCCTATGGTGTGCACACACCAAACCTACGCATGCTGCATAACCTGGTTGTGCATGCCACTTAAGCGGGTCATGCACTATCATTACACATAGTGGTGTGCGCAGGGAGGATTTGTGGTGTGTAGCATGCTACACAGGTTGCTGAATAGGGCCCATTGTCATTATTTGAATGCTCTGATGTCTCTAATTGCACATTTTATACTCAAATGGTATGTTTAGAGAATAAAATCAGAACACAGTAAAGCTTTTAGGGACTTGTATGTTTAGCTTAAATGTATTTATTCACTGATTTTCACCAAGTAAGGGGGACTAGGAAGCATGTCCTGTTTTCAGCTATGACCAGGGGCAGAATCGTGGCAGCAGCAGTCTATATATATATATATATATATATATATATATATTTAAAAGTTAATATCAAAAACATCAAACGGTATATTAATAAATCATTCACACCAATAAACACAGTATACCAAGGTCAGTGATTACAAGAACATTACAATTTAAATTATAAGCCTATAGTTTCACTATCATTATGAAAATGGTCTGAGAAAAAGAGCTTTCTGATTGGCTCATAAGTCTTCTATCAGCCTTATGTTAATCTTTTATTAACATACATGTAAATCCTAATCAGATGCTGAACAAAGTTTAACACCGTTTAAAAACGACTTCTTATTTATAATATCAATAAGGCACACCCAGGCATTATGTTAATGATCAGTTAATCACCCTCTAGGGGCATGTGGCACTCAGCTATACCTCATGCAACATTATACCCTTTAGAGGGTGATTAAGATCCCATTAACATAACCCCTGGTCATGTCTTATAGCTTAATAAATATTGTACACAGAGAAAACCTAACCTAATAACATCCCATCTGACATGTTTACATATTGACGTCTGTCGCTACTCTCCAAGGTCCCGTTTTATCTGCACTAATAAAATAAGTGGCCCAGTCAAAGTAGATAAGATTATAACACTTTCCAATCTTCATTTTCATTATTTATCTGTTACTGCTAAAGAGAAAACTGTTCGAAAAAAAGGAATCTGACCAAGACTTGATTAATTTGAGATGTTATATTTATCACTAAACCTGTCAACCAGAAATTATGTTAGCCAAAATATACAACTAGTAGCCAGTAAATAGTATAGGACATTTGGAAAAGTAATTGCTATCCAAGGGAGCTCTTTGCCAACTCTTCAGCTAGTAATTAGTTCTTAGCAGCCAGTAGACCATTTGTCGGCTCCAACTAATTGGTGAGCAAGTAGGCCGCTCCCTGCCTGATAATCCCCATTAATCTAAAAAAAATGAGGAAAAGGGAAGTTTAGTTCTTGTGAAAAGGTCCTCATTCTTGTGTACTGTAGAGAGAGAAGAAAGGCTTACTGATCACATCACTTGGGGGAAATTAAAAAAAAGTTCTAATAGCCACATACAAAGCCAAGCTCCACAAGAGCACCAGGTGTAATTTTAGTTTGGCACGGCATATTTCATATAAACTCTGGTGTATAATGGCAGATCTCCCTTTAAAATGTTGAATGGTATCAGCATGAAAACCTGCACCCCTTCATCAGTCTCCTCATGCTTGGTGTGATTTCGGTTCACAGCCTCTCTATTGACACCGTGGCAGGTGTTCACTAAACATCTTTATTGTCTCTGTACCAGAACAGTGGCAACAGAGAGCCCTAATCCCTCCCTGCACGCTTCTGCTACACTTTTTAGAAACTCCAGCACAAAAAAGGAAGAAGAAAGCATTGATATCCTTAGCAAATAAGTTTAGGTCCTTTGGGGCGTGAGCAATGGGTTTAAGAAACCACAATATCTCCTATTTTTTTCTGTGAAAGCAGTTTGGATATGCAGTGCCTGTCAAAACTCAGCCGAACATTAGAAGTCTTAGAAACTGAAATACTGCACATTTAAGATGCCTACAAAACATTATTTTTAAAACTTCATTTTATTTAGAAAGATAAATAATACATAATTACTTTGATCTCCAAAGCAAACTACTCAAAAAGAAAAATACATTTCCAGAAAATTGCACTTATTTTTAAATTTCTGAGCCATTAAAAAGAATAATCAGGTTTAAGAAGATGTAATCTGGAGAGCCCAATGTTAAATTTGCATAAAATTAACATTATTGTTTTTTTTTTTCTGATTCTTTAAAAATGTAAATTTAATAGCATTATAAGAATAGTTATTTCTCAATGAGCCACAGTACAATGACCTATGTATTAATTTCTTGGCCGCATTTCTGACATTAAAAAGCATCTGCAGTCTCTGGAAAAAAATTTAAAGCATAATATTTAGACATAGCTAGCTTTTTATTTTCTGCTCCCTCATTCTTTATTATAGAGACTAAGGCAGGATCTTTGTATTCAGACTTCATGTGCTTCTCCTGCTTTTCCCTCTGCTGAAGTCGTAATCCTCTGTCTGTGAGATCATAAGCATTTCCATAGCAACTGATTGGGGGCCCTTTTCAAAATCTGAAGGGACTGTCACAAAAGTGGCTACAGGCTGGCAAGGACTTTACAAGCTTATTGCGGCTTCCCCAAGCACACTCCAGACACACACTGTGACCATACAGGAAAGCAGGCAAGAGTTGTCATGCAGATGGCCTGCAAGACCATGCAAAAAATGTGGTGAACACAGCAAACAACCCCTACTCTTAAATTTAGAATGAGCAGGCAGAAGGGTGTCACATGTGATTAGCACATCTGAGAGGAGCTGGCAGGGGATGGAGATCATTGTAGAATCTTGTACTGTGGGAGACAGAGTGCAGAAGAACTGGGTAACAGAGGAAGTAGGGTTCCACTGGATGGCAGGATATTATCTTGTATTAGGGAGTGGTTGGGAGGGCAACTGAGCCCCAGGAGAATGAAGCTGTGCGATGAGATCATTTTGGCCATCAGCAGTCCAAAGGCTGGCCTAAAAGTACAGGGTCAGTGGTGAAGGGGGGGGGGCGCTTATGACAGCAGTGCCTACAAGCCCCAGGCATGGCATAGCACCGTGTGCCCCAGGCTAACTTTAAGTTTAGACAAAACGGAAACATTTTACATGAACACCTCACAAATATTGGATGACTGTGGCAAAAAGTGTCATTACAACAGATTACATTGGTTGATTCCTTTCTTACAGGCTCTATCAAGCTTCTGACTGAGGATCACAACTCGGGGGGGGGGGGTGGAATCCTAGAGATGCATTTTGCTTATCAGGGGAATATTTTAATTTACACATACACATTTTTCATTTACATACATTTTTTAAATGATGATACTTAGTTCAATCAGATGTATGGTTAGAAATGTTGCATGTTTTGTAGCATTGGCCTCTTTGTTTTATTTACAAAAACAGAACTGAAATAATTCAGTTGTTTTTCTGACCCTGAACCTGCTTGAAATTTAATGGAAAAATATATTCTGAAACTCAGTCACAGTGCTGACAAAGAAATCAACAGCGGCATCAACATCAGGGATTATATTAATGAAAGACCAATGAACAGGATTTACTTAATTCACTAATTTGTTCATATTAACATTTTTAAAGTTCCTGAAAGAAATTATTTTACATTGAGCCCTTTGGGTTTTGCTGCTTCATGTGCAAAAATAGGCAGGTGATTTATTTCAAAAATGTTATTGGCCTGCTTAGCTTGTATGGAGTATCTGGGGGGCCACTATAACTTGGGTGACCAGGCCCATACGCTGGTCATAAAATGGGGGGATTCTTTTCTAGCCAAGGTGGAACAGCAGGCAGACTAGATATGCGTGGCTGGGGTGTTGTATACCACACTTGCACGGCTGTATTCCTAGCAGCACTACCAAAGTCCAACACTGTAACACAGTGCAGATTTGTGCATCGATTGTAACATGCACAGTTACTTACACCTTATGTATTTATGGCAGTCAGAAAGAGCACTAGAGGCACCGAATGATGGTCTACTTATTTTCTAGGATGATTTCCACACCTCAAAAATAGCCTAAAAGCTCCTAGCACCCATGATCAGCAAGCAACCTACAGTCAAGTGACAAACTGTACCAGGGCAAGCCAGAATCTTTTTGATTACAGTAAAAAATGGAAATAGGTGTCACACTTACAGTGAGAAACCACTTTAACATTTGTTTGAAATGACTGATTGTGGAAATAGTATACAATCTTTGGGTACACAGTTGCGCACCAGGGCAAGCCAGAATCTTTGTTTATCAAATGAAAACAGATGTCACACTTACACTTGGAAACTACTTGAACCTGTCTGAAATGCCTGAGAATCAACCCTTTTCTGGCACCCCTTGAAAGGGTCAAGCATCTCTTGGGATCCCTGAGTACCATACTGTAACTACCTTTGCAAAGAGAGAGAGAGCTCTACTGTATTGCAGAGCCACCATAGTTCTCTTAACTGTTTTTACTTGGCAGAATGATCCCCCAAATTTCTTCTGACCAAGTCAAGTAATCTATTTACTGTAGATGGTTATAAAGGCACAGATACTTTTTGGAAACAGTAGTAGTAGGATTTCCGAGGGAATAAAAACCTTAACTCCCTTAGTATCCTCCTACCAGACTGCCTGAGTATCACTGGCCACCTGCACAGAGAGTCTGGCCTTCCAGATCCTCCTCCATTTGTTCAAAATTCTGCTGGAGCAACAAAGTGAGATTTAAATGCCAGACCCCCTGCCTATGGGGGAAGTAGCTGAGTGAGAAAAAACTCCCATTAGAGCCAAATGGTCTGACGTTTCTATCACTCTGGAACTTGCCTCAGACACATACGTAGAGGTGCAGAAGTAACCACAGGCGGTGGATTGGTCTGTGAGGATATTGGTTTAGCTGGGTCCTCAGAAAAACCTGCAGTCTGAGGTTCAAGACCCACTAACACCTCAGCTGGCTCAACAGTGGGTTCTACAAGACTTGCAGGCAGACAGGGCCATGGGGAAATACAATCTTTAGGTACACAGAAGAAGGTGAAATTAACTATACCATGGCACAATAATAAGTGCTGGTGGTCAGTACTAGGACTGGCATGCATTTAACCATCCTTATGGCTTTTTTACCTACCTTGAGGAGTCCCATCAAAACATAAATTGGCATGGTAAGGTAGGGTCTCCTATCACTTGCGTCTGAAGTAAATATCCTTTATAAAGACTGTGTAAGCACATCATGATCAAAGGTGGGCAGACTTTAATTTCGATTCTCCACCAGTGTGTAATCAGAGTAGCAGCAAGCGTGAAGCCCTAGTGCATCTTGATGCCAGTGCACAGCCGATACTCCCACCCATAAGTCCATCCCTGTATCTGCCCCTGAGTGTGCCCCACCACCTTCCAGTTTTCATTAACCTAAGAAAACAAAACAAAAACAAAAACTCTGGTCAAGCACGGAACTTGATCTGTTTTGGGGGTGGTCTTCCGCACTGCCCAACCCCCCCAATGTACGGGCCTGGATGTCTGTAGTCAAAACATTACATGCTGATTACATTAAAGT
Source organism: Neoceratodus forsteri (assembly GCA_016271365.2). Lineage (NCBI taxonomy): Eukaryota > Metazoa > Chordata > Ceratodontiformes > Ceratodontidae > Neoceratodus > Neoceratodus forsteri. The sequence goes on from CM028133.1 coordinate 441,752,527, forward strand.
CCTCCCTGACCCCCTCAGTGACCACTCCCCAGTGTCCTGTACCTGGTCTAATAAATTTCTCAAGCCACCCCCCAAAGTTATAACAAGCAGAGTATTGCCTTATGGGAATCTTATCAAGTTGAAAACCCATCTCCTACAACAGGACTGGACACCAATCCTTGAATCAACTGATATTAATACCGCACTAGAATACTTCATTAAATCTTTCAACTCTGCATGCGACTTATACGCCCCAGTAAAAAAATGTAAAATCAAAGCGCTATCAAATCCATGGATTACTGCCAAACTACTTGCCAAGCTCAAGGTTTGGGACCACCTCTGGGCAGTTGCCAGAGACACAGGCTCACCTCATGATACCCTAAAATACAAGCAGGCACAAAATAGATGTACCTCACAAATTAGGCAAATGAAGAGCGCCTATTTCAAAAATGCCCTTGAATCCAGCTGGGGTGATGGAAGAGCTTTTTGGGACAACATCCGAAACATAATGGGTAAACAATCAAAATCGTCACCTACCATTATGAAAGTTGATGGATCCACCACTCTTGACCCAAAGTCTATTGCAGATGTGCTTAATAAGACATTCACAGACCTTAGTGGGTCCTCCCCAGATTTCTTCTCGGACTTACCTGTGCCTAGCCTAGTATCACAAAACACCTCGTGACAAACCACAATTTTACTTCAAGAAAATCAAAATGTACACAAACACACAGAGTACATAAGAAAGGCCTGCTCAAACCCAGAACAAGTAGTGACAGCTAGATCTAAAAATCTTGTCTCTCACCCTGGATGAAGTAATTCACCCCTTGCAAAATTCTTAATCTGTCACTTTGCAAAGTCAATTTCCCAACAAATGGAAATCTGCCATGGTACGCCAGTGCACAAAGGGACAAAACCTCAACAGGAAACTATCGACCAATATCAATACTCCCTCCTCTCCAAAGCACTTGAACGAATAGTGGCAGACCAACTCTGATTACCTGGACAAATACAATCTACTCTGTAATCAACAGCGGCTTTAGGAAAGGACATAGTACAACAACAGCCTTACTTGATTTCTCTGGAGAAGTCCACTCAGCCCTGGACAAAGGGTGCCAAACAGGTGCAGTCTTTATCGATCTTACAAAAGCTTTCGACACAGTCCATCGCCTACTTACCTCCCTACTTCTAGCCTAGGCCTGGCGAAGGTCCTTGTGCTTGGGTAAAAGTTACCTGTCAATCGGTCACAGGCTGTAAAATCTCTAATGAACTCTCCGACTTCAAACCAGTTTCTCGGGTGTACCACAGGGATCAATTCTTGGACCGCTCCTCTTTAGCCTGTTCCTTAACTCCCTCCCAGATATCTGCCAGGAGAAAATAATCCTCTACGCTGATGATGCTGTAATTCTCTCTTCCACAAGGATCCAAACTCCGACTAAAAAGCCTGCAACTTGCTTTCTCTAGTGTTGAAAGGTGGTTCCTGGATAGTAAACTTGTGCTAAACCACAATAAAACAAAAACCATGCTCTTCTCCAATCACCAAAGCAAAAATAGGCATACTCCACTCACCATACAAACCTCTGCGGAATTACACTGGACCAAGTAAATACTTTCAAATACCTTGGCATCACTTTTGACCAAGGGCTCACCTTTGCAACCCACATTGACAACACTAAAAACAGTGAACCAACGCCTTGGAATACTATTCCGTAATCACAATTTCTAAATCAAGCGGCATTGAGAATAGGTATACAGAGTTCCATAATCTCAATCATTGACTATGGCCTTATTATTTATGGCTCAGCTACCTCCACTGCTCTAAGGCGTATCTCAATCACTCTAAATAAGGCCTGCCGGCTCTCACGGGGCTCAAAGACTGACTCACACGTGTGATCTGTACTATGAATCAGGCTGGTTGAACCTATCAAATCGCCTTATTTATCTCACCTGCACAATGGCAAAAAATCTATCTTGGGATGACTCCATTATGTATTCAAAACCTACTCCGACTGAATCCTGGCTCACGACCCTCCACCAGATCTGAGCGCCAACCTTTCCTGGTTCCGAGATGCCGGACTGCACAGGGTCAAAGATCTTTCGTGACAGGGCCCCGACATGGTTCAATGCGCTTAGTCCACCTACTCTATCCTCAGCCTCGCTTGAAGCTTTCAAATCCATGCTCTATGCCCACCTCACCACCACTAGCAACTGTGATTGCACTAGATAAAGACTACTACTCCCTCATGTCCATCCTCACATCTGAGGCCTCTTCCTCCTGACTAATGAACCTCTGGTACCTCTACTACTTCCTGTCTCACCCCAAACTCCCACCCCCCTTTTTCCTGTCCCTCTCACTTACTGTCCCGCTCACCACCTTTCCCTCCTCTCTAGCCTCCTTTTGAGCCTAATGATCACCCTCTCCTGGAAGTTTCCTTAACCTCGAAATTGTCTACGCTTGAACCTGTTATATTGTTTTTCTATGAAACTTAAAAACTACTGCCTTAAACTGTTAATAGCAAATTTATGATGTAACTTTCCTGTCTGGTTTTACCTGTAATGTTTATCGTGCTTTGTTAAATGTTCTTTGTGACGTCGAACCTTTGTAAAAGAGCCCTGGCTCAAAGGTATTAATTCCTAGACTAATAAACTAAACTAAACTAAACTGATGTAGTCAACAGAATGATGGACAGAATGTGTGAGGTGGCATTATCCCCTTAATGTCATAGCTGACAATGTGGCACAGTTGGTAGCATAATGGTCTCTGGGTCAGAAGGTCGTTGGTTCTTGTTCCACACCAGGAATGGGTTAGTACCATATACGCTGTCACCTGAGTGCAGTAGTAAAGGGATACTCCTATAGGGATGTGCCACCCTTCAGAGGAGATGTTAAACCAATGTCTTGTCCACCTCTTCTGATTGTTCAACTGGGAGTTAAATATCCCTTGGCAATTCTTGAAAAGGGTAGGGGAACGTCTGATGGGTCCTGGCCATATTTCCTCATTCACTGAAATAACCAACAACAGCTAATCTATATAATTTCAGTTGGTTTGTATCTGTATCCCACCCAGATGAACTTGAAAATAGGCAATAGTGCCTAGCCCTCCTTTCCCAGTCAACACAAACTGAACAAATAAATGTAGGCATCCACCCATTTCCTCATGTGAGATATCCACAACACCACCTACTAATTGCTAAGCCCTAGTGACTCCAGCACAGGTGTTACAATCAAACACCATGGCATTTGAAGTCAGACCCTACCTTGGTCAATGAGGGGGTCAATAACGTGACTCGGCCTATATCTGAAATGGTAACTGGCTCCATAGCCTAAATCAGTTCTTCTACTGAGCCAGCTCAACATAGAGACTGATGGCAAGGTTTCAGCACCAAAACCTGCCAGCTCTGGCCTCAGGTACAATATAGAGTGGGTCCGGGACATACGGCACCACTTGCCTCTCAAAGCTGATTTTAACTTCTAACAAGACCAGGAGTAGCATTCCTGGTGGTCGTGAGGGCTGAGACGGATGGTAGCCCTCCCACGAGTGAGCTCCGATCAAACCCCCCCCAAGCAAAGCATTCCTGGAGGTCATGAGGGCCAAGACAGAAGGTAGCTCTCCCTTGAGTGAGCTCCAGACCGTGCCCCCCCTCATAAGCAAAGCATTCCTAGTGGTCATGAGGGCCAAGACAGATGGTAGCCTCCCCGAGTGAGCTCCAGACCATTACCCCCCCACAATCAAAGCATTCCTGGTGGTTGTGAAGGCAGAGAGCGGATGGTAGCCCTCCCAGGTAAGCTCAGACTCGACCCCTCACAAGAAAAGTATTCCTGGTCATCGTGAGGGCTGAAATGGACAGTAGCCCTCCCCAGTGCGCTCCAGACCATGACACCCTTCCACACAAGCAAAGCATTTCTGGTGGTCGTGAGGGCCAAGACAGATGGTAGCTCTCCCCCAGTTGAGCTCCAGACCGCAACCCCCCCCCCCACAAGCAAAGCATTCCTGGTGGTGGTGAAGGCTGAGACAGATGGTAGCCCTCACCCGAGTGAGCTCCAGACTGTGATTCCCCCCCAAAAGCAAAGCATTCCTGGTGGTCATGAGGGCCGAGATGGACAGTAGCCCTCCCTCGAGTGAGCTCCAACAAGCAAAACATTCCTGGTGGTCGTGAGGGCCAAGATGGAAAGTAGCCCTCTCCCAAGTGAGCTCCAGACCATGACCCCCCCAAGCAAAGCATTCCTGGTGGTCGTCAGGGCTCAGACTGTGACACCCCTCCCCCAACACAAGCAAAGCATTCCTGGGTAGCTGTGAGGGCTGAGATGGACAGCTGCCCTCCCCTGAGTGAGTTCCAGACTGCAACCCCCCCCCTTCACAAGCAAAGGTATGGACTACACGCTACAGCTGAAACGCCACGGCTCAGAGCCATTGTTTGCTTGGTGCGGCTGGACTTTTTTGGCGCCAACATTTAAACTCACTGCCTAAGGACCTTCTAATAATTTCTTACCGGCAGAACACTGCTGATAGTTTTCTTTAACTTAATAATGTTTGCCAGCCCTAACTGATTTTAAGCTAACTTTAATGAACACCTTAATATTAATTTATCTAGCTGATTGTTTTAAGGAATTTTCTGAGGGTACCTTAACATGCTACTGGGCTATTCTCACTCATTTTTTGCCGTGACTGAATAAATTGTTTAGCAATACAAATGCAGACTGTTGTTTAACATACTGCCTTAAAAGCTTATGTACAGTCATACTGTGGAGTTCCATGGCTAAAACACAGTCTATTTTGTTAAAAAAGAAGTGGTGCTTGAAATGCTTATGTACAGTCATACTGTGGCATTTCAGGGCTAAAACGCAGTCTGTTTTGTTAAAAAACAATTGCTTTAAAAGCTTATTTACAGTCATACTGTGGAGTTTCAGGCCTAAAATGCAGGCCATTTTGTTAAAAACCAAAAAAAAGAGTTGCTTTTTTTAGTCATACTGTAGAGTTTCAAGGCTTCCCTGCCATATCGAGATAGTCTGATTTCTCTCTCGCTCCAACCCCTCAGCTCCTCCTCCACCCTTACCTGTATAATTAATCCTGTCTCCTCTCTCTCAGTAGCATTTCTGGTGGTTGTGAGGGCTGAGAAGGATGGTAGCCCTCCCCGAATGAGCTCCAGACCGTGACCTCCCCACAAGCAAAGGTACGGACTACGCTACAGCAAAATGCCATGGCTCGGAGCAATTGTTTGCTTGGTGCAGCTGGAGGGCCCCTCTGACGCTTTGCGTCAGCTACCCCACCTCCTCCACCACCACCACTGGTGAACTTGAGAATTTATAGCCTGAGCCACGTGTCATGTAAAAACCTATCAGCCCGCTTTGCCCTTTGCAGCCTATTTTTTACCAGCACTAGAGGCCGCTTTCTATCTAAACCACTTTCTCTTACAAAAGAAAGCTAGATTTTAGCCCTCACTAGAAGTCTACCCCACCCTTCTCAAAACCTTTCCTCCGTTGTTGAAACATATATCCTCTTATCATACTCCTCCATGCAATCGTCTACCTCCCTGTCCCCTCCACTCACTACCACCCATGCTATAGCCTACTGCACCCTATGTTGTTTATGAGCTCCTGTACTAGCTCTACCTCCTGTGTCCTCCCTAACTATAACTCCACTACCTATCCAGACCTACTATTGGTGGCACTTCCCTCCCTCCCCTGGGCTGCTGACACACTCACATTTATCCATTCCACCCCAGTTAACTTACATAGCTGCCCACCTCTAAGCAGCCACATGCCCGCCAAAAGGAAGCTACCCAAATTAACCATCTACAGACTTGTTTACCTACTACTGCTCCTTTCAGGCAACATCCATCCCAGCCCAGGTCCTGCTCCACCCCTAATGCCCGTGGTCCGAGGTTAGCATCCATCAATAACTGTAGCTTACAAAAAAAACACACACCATTACAAGTGGGGGTAGTTCAACACAGTCCAGATGTCCTGGCTGTGGTAGAAACCTGGCTGTCCCCCGACATCCCTGACTTTTCAGTCAACATGGACAGCTACACCCGTTACCAGGTTGATAGAGCTAGTAAAAGGGGTGGTGGGTGTGCTTTTCACCTTTGAAACCACCTACTGGGTCATGTAGCAAGCACCCCTGAGCCCTACCTTGGGGCTCGATCACTAACGGTCAAATTAACAATAGGGAAACCAGGTAAAACCCTGCTCCTACTGGCTGTCTACATACCCCTAGGCAACAAAAACCAGCTTTCTCCTCCATCCTGGATATCATCTGTTAACTTCCACCAAACTCCGAAGTCATTGTGCTATGGGATTTTAACACTGACTGGAATGCCCCAAAAGCAGCACAGTACAGAGACGCCATTGTGTCCCTGATCCTCACGCAATGGTCCCAATACCCACATACTAACATACTAAAATGCCAGCAGAATAGGCCTAACAGTCTTTTGCGTCTGCTTGTTTGGTCAGCCCCCACCATGGGAGCTGACCTTGCTGCCCCCCTCGCCTTCTCTGGCTTCTCCCTTCCCAGTTCCGGATATTCTCACTGCATTGGATTTTGCTTCCAGAACCCTTCCCCTGTACCTGTACCTGTCCCACCCCCCTCTTGAACCCCTCCACTGTCTCTGCCTCCACCAGCCCCTTAGGACATGCATTCCATGGCTCCACCACCCTCTCAGTGAAGTAGCACCTCCTCCTTTCTCCCCTGAATCTTCCCCCCTCCAGCTTCCACCCATGCCCTCTAGTGGCCCCCTCCTCCATCCTTCGAAGGCTAAACCCCTCTAATGGAAATTGGACATTCATTGACCTCATCCTGGAAAGCTACCCCAATCACCTCTCTGATGTCCAGGTACTCCCAGACTCACTTAGCAACCATTCCCCTATCATCTGCTGCTGGTCAAACCATCTGAAACCATTCCCCTCTAGAGTCTACTACCAACGTCGCTTAAAAGAAGGATCCCTGAAACACTTCAAAAATTACTTATCAAATCTAGATTGGTTCCTCCTTGACTATGCTACCTCAGTGGACAATACCTTAGCCTTCTTCATTTCCTCCTTCAATGCTGCCTGTGATATCTTTGCCCCCCCCCGTCAAAAAGCTTGTCAAGAACCATGTCTCTCCATGGATCACTCAGTCCCTCTTAAATCGCATGTGGTACTGTGACAACCTTTGGCATAAAGCTCTTGACTTGGGTCTAGTAACAGATAGGCAAAACTACCATGCAGACAGAAATGCCTGCACCAGGGAAATACGGCAGGCCAAAGCTGCCTACTATCAGGCTAGTCTCTCCTCCTCATGGGGACATGGACGTAACTTCTGGGAGACCATTAACAGATTGAAGGTAAATCCCTCTCTCCCCCTCTGACCCTCCTACATGTCCATGATACTACTACACAGGATCCTGAGCTTATAGCTATCGCCTTAAATACCGCCTTCATGGACCTCGATAATGTCCTCCCACCCGATTACTTCTCCACATCTGCTACCCCTTCTCCAGGCTTCCCCCCTCCACCTGCTAGGGTGCCCCCTTTTTGCTTCAAATCTATTTCCCAGAGTACAGTCAGAAAATACCTATCCAAGGTTCCTAGAAAATACAGTCATAGTGCTGACTCCCTACATCTCAGTCTCCTCAAACTATCCCAGGAATCTGTCTTTTGCCTGGGACAATTTCCATCCCAATGGAAATAAGCCACGGTGATCCCACTTTTTATGAGTGGAGGTAGAAACTTACCAAGTAACTATAGGCCCATCTCCATAATGCCACCCATCTAAAGCACTTGAGAAGATCAGTGCTGACCAACTATCACAGTTCCTTGACACACACAACCTATTATGTCCCCAGTAGCACGGTTTCAGGAAGGCCCATGGCACCACAACTGCCCTACTGTAATATACCTCCTTCATCCATAATGCAGTAGATCAGGGGATCTTAGTTGGGTCTGTCTATGTTGACCTGACTAAGGCCATTGATACTGTTCATCACCCCCTGCTGATTGACTCCCTACTTTCCCTTGGCCTATCCCTGGAAGCCACTTCCTGGTTCTCCAACTACCTCTCTGGCTGCTCTCAACAGGTAAAACTCAACCTCACACTGTTCTCCCCCCTCCCAGTCAGATCTGGGGTACCCCAGAGTTCTATCCTTGGGCCTCTACTGTTTAGCCTGTTTCTTAACTTTCTCCACCAGGTCTGCTCTGGACAACTCCTCCTGTATTCAGACGATGCTGTCATCTGTTGCCAGCCCCAGAACCCATCCACCCTGCAACAAAACCTACAGAAGCATTTCATTGAAATCGAGTCTTGTTTCACCAGTCATAAACTGGTTCTCAATTATAAGAAAACCAAGGTGATGCTCTTTGCGCACCATCAGAACAAAAACAGGTCCTACCCCCTTCGCATTCTCAATTCCAACTCTGCCCCCCATGAAACTGTCCTCAGCTTTAAATATTTGGGGATCACCCTTGATTCAGCTCTCATCTTTCATGAGCACATCCCTATCACCTGCAGAACTGTCAACATCAGAATTGGCCTCCTTTATTGGCTTCACTCCTGTCTCCCAGAGGCTTCTCCAAGGCGATGATATCCAGCTCGGTTCTCCCTCTGGTTGACTATGGCCTAGTCATTAATGGGTCAGCCCCAGTACCGCACTAATTAAAATCAGAACTGCCCTAAACAAACCCTGTCACCTAGCAACTGGATGTGACAGATATACACATACTTGCAATCTCTACCAGAGAACCTCCTGGTTAAACCTGGAGGGATGTATCCACTACCACACCTACCTCCTTGCAAAAAAAATATCCCTTGGACTTGTCCCTCCCGGAATGTCTACAATACTTACACCGGCCCATAGACTGACAATCACTAGATACTCCAACAAATCTGCCTTCTCTACCTCTCTATTTAGAACCACTGCTGGGCAAAAATCCTTTAGTTGTAGAGCCCCACTATGGATGAATACCCTTCCTACCACTTTACTGGCTACTCAGAGACTGGGACCCTTCAAATCTGAGCTACGACAGCTGTTACTTGCCTCCTCTAATTGTGACTGCCTTCATGCCCCCATAACCCTAATGAACTCAGTAGACTCGGTATCCAAACCTCCCTCCTACTGGCCTAGCAAATCCCTTATCCCACCTTGTATCTGACAATATCCCTTGGATTGCTCCCCTCTTGCTCCACAGTTTTCGACCAGTTACCCAACTGGGTAACGGAAATGAGTATGCTTGTCTTTTGTGTAACTTTATTGTTATAACTTGTACTGGTTCACGGAATAACTGGTAGCACGGCAGCAACAAATCAAAGCTGATGGGGCGCTCTCCCCACTCAAACCTCTGTTCAGGTAAGTGCCACAAGGATCCATTCTTGGTCTGCTGCTCTTTGCAATCTATATAAACAATACTGATGTGGGCATTAACAAGACAAAAATACACCTATTTGCTAACGACACCGTGGTTTACATAAGTCGTCCGACTGCCGAAGCTGCCTGTGCAGACCTACAGGAAGAATTTGACCTGCTTCAGACTCAGCTCCTCCGTAAAAAGGTTCTTTTAAATGCAAAAAAGACAAAGGCAATGCTATTTACACACTGTAGTCGAATGACAAATCCTGCCAGTTCCAGGCACTGCCTCTGATCTCCACAATTCTGAGAGAGAAATTGGATTTTATCCCCAAGTTTAAATACTTAGGAGTGTGGCTAGACCAGAACCTTACATTCTCTGAGCATGTTGAAGACCTAGCAATGAAGCTAAAGCAGAGGTTGGGTCTATTCTATAGAATTAGCCAGTTCCTCACTCGTGATGCCAAACTGCGACTAGTTCAATCTACTTTTCTCTCTCTCCCTAATCAACTATGAAGATTTTCTATATAGCCACTGTCCCAAATCCTCGCTTAACAACTTGGACATGCTTTATCATAGGGCCATCAGGTACATTACCGGTATTCCCCTCTCTACCCATCACTGCCTAGTGTACAAAGCTGTAGGATGGTCCTCGCTTACATTCAGGAGTGAGAGAAATGTAGTCCTTTGGACCTACAGAGCTATCTTAAAAAGGCTCCCACATTATATTTCTGAATGTCTTTCCATAAGTGAGCTGGGACCATACGGCCTAAGGAGTGCATCATATATCTCTCTATGCATCCTTAAAGCTACCACCCGCTTTGGCAGAATGGCCTTTAGCTTCATGTTGATGACCTTGTGGAACAAAATACAAAAGCTACTGAAACTAAGTTACCTCCAAAGTATTAATGCTTTTAAGTCTTTACATGCCCAAGGTGTGTGTGAACATTGCAACTGTTACCCCGGCTCTTACTCATTAACTGCTATTAGCTTGCTCCCCAGAGACTGGCCTTAGACATGACTGGCCATACACCAGGTTAATTTGTGCATGTTTTATTAATCTGCATGAACTTATTACTTCCAGTCCCTGTACCCCTGTCATGTGATATAGGTAAGTCTTACGGAGACATCTGAACCCAAAGCGCAAAATCTCTACCTCCTGGGTGGTTGCACCTTCACAAACCGCCATCTGAGACCATTCACCCGGACTCTTCTCCAACAAAGCACCGCTAAAGCCGCCAACCAATTGGATTGTGAGCGCCTTCCAGCCTCTGCTCCCAATTGGCTCCTGCAGTTCTCTTCGACAATAGTTCCAATGCCGGCAAAAATCGAATGGTCTACCATACTCTGCTAAAATAGCTGTAACCGCTTCATTCCCTGACTGATGCAGTCCTTCCATGTGGCTAAAGTGTTATTATCATGAGTATGAGTGATTAAGCTCCCTTTTGAATCGTTGACCAAGACTGGCCCCAGGTGCCCTAGCATATTCATACTGTCCCTGCCTTGTGACCTTACCATGGCCCGGCGGTCCGTTGTACCTGGACAGCTAGTGCTAACACCTAGTCTTTGATAATATATGTGGTAGGTGCTGTTCCACCCGTGCCTCAGTACCTCACTCACATCTTTCTCCAGTACGTCACGGTACAGCCCCAATGTAAGCACTCCCTGGAGATGCTGTGTTAGTGCCTGGCAGCCTGCCTGCTTCTTTCAGACATAGCTATACCTGTTTTACTCATTTGTGAACCGGTCAAGAAAAAAGCTGTTATCACTTATTTCTGTCTGTCTGCCATGGTAGCGATACCTGGGTCTTGCCTGTCCCTTTTTTTCTTATGAAAATTACTGTAACAATATTCATCTCTGTATCTCTGTGGAATTGCCTGCTCCTGCTGCTCATGGTCTTGTTGATGCTCTAGAATCAACTATTACGCTATGTATGTTTGTGTATCCTGATTTGCACTTCTACTATGTTTTATTCCCACTGTAAATATTGCTGCTTGTTTGTAATATAATCTGGACTTAACCAGGTCCATCTTGTAAATGAGCTTGCTCAACGATGCTTGCCTGGATAAATAAAGATTTGATTGATTGATTGATAACCATGTCAGAATTTGGTGTAATTATTGTACCCTAAGTCTTGTATGTCTTGCTTGTAATTTACTGCCCACTGTCTGTAACTGTTTTTTTGGACACGGAGCCTTTGCAAAAGAGTCTCTGACTCAAAGGGTTGTAATTCCTACATTTTAATAAATAAATAAATAGCTATAGTCAGATTTCTGCACTTCTTAAAGTGCTTTTTTTTTTTTAAAGTCATGAGACCTTGGTTAGATACTTTCAAAAACTCCTTCGATATTTATTTATTTATTTAGCTTTTGTTTACTGGGTGAGCACACTAGGCAAAAAAATGTCAGGTACCACCTGGGAGGTTACAAAGATAAATATACAGAACAACATAAATACTGAACAACATGGCGGTGCAGAGATATACAGGCAGCATACGTAGAACCATGAATACAATTAGAAAATGCAATAACACAATGTAGGGCAAGTGCATCACATAACGGAATAAGAACTAGGACAAGCCACGCTACACTTCAATAGAGTAGTGAGCATTTACAAGAAGTCATGATACAGAGGTGTATATATATATATATATATATATATATATATATATACTACATTAATGCAACAGATAGGGTTTTATTAAAGTCTCAAAAGCTGGGAAATTCAAAGTTAGGATTTTCAACCCTAACACCCCTCCCCCACCCTGCAGAGATGAAGAGGGATTGGGGGTGGCATTGGGGTCATCAGCCCTTACGGTCACCCCATTCCATTAGAAAATAAGCTGGGTGGGCACAGCATAGGAGAATGGGGTGAGTGTTGGGGCTGACAACCCAAATGCCCCAGATCCCTCTTCATCTGCTGAGGTGGGGGGTGGGATGTTAAGGTTGGAAACACTAATGTCGAATTTCCCAGCTTTTTGATGCTTTAAAAAAAACTAACTGATGCATTAACATAGTTTTTTTGAAATTTATTTTCTTACATTTTGAGATAGTATAATAGTATCTTTATTCTTCTATGGGAGCAAAGGGCCCTGTGCTTCCATCCCTCCACAGATGTGCATATGTTTCTGGCTGTGGAAGAGTCATTGGGGTGGGACTGCAGGGTCTTTCAGACTCTGTGCTCACATCCTTGCACAGATGTGCACATGTATCAAGCTGTTGAAATGCAGGGACCTCCAGCCCCTTGCTGCCACACATAACGTTATGAGCAGGTGTAGCGAAATTGCAAAGAAGTAGTCTTAACTGCCATCTTAAATAATTTTCACCCCAAATGTTCAACATAACCTTCTTATCACCTCACTGCATGTACCCAATACAGCAAATGTTCAAATCCCAGCCAAAACATAATTCTGCGCAAACACAATTCCATTGTACGCCACAGGTGTGAAACCACATTTTGGCCAGGATTTGAAAAATGACAGCTGTGGCATTCATAATGTGGGGTACTAAGAAGACTATATTGAAAATATGTGGTGAAAATATTGTACTTTACAAAGTTATGAGTGTGAATCACAAGATTGCAATGAATGCCCGCAACACAGCCATTTTTGGGAATTTTGTCACCAAATTTTCAACATGGCCTTTTTGGGACCCCACCTCATGAACACTGGTACTGTCATTTTGTTACTTGGTTTTGAACCACAGTAGCAAGAACACATTTCAGGCAGGATGTCTGAAATGACAGCTGTACTGTTCATAAAGTGATGTGAAAATATTCAAAATTGCCAAAGTTACACATGTACATAGCAAAATTTAAATGACCTCATATAACTCGGATGATTTTTGGTATTTCTGCACCAAATTTTAAACATGGGCTTTTGGGGACACCACCTCATGAACATCATTTGTTAATTGGTCCTGAAAGGTGATTCTATGCAGTGACCATGAAATTATCTTTTGGGACAGAATAATAAAATGACAGTGCCTGTGTTCATGGGATGGGGTCCCAAAACGTCCATTTTGAAAATCTGGTGCAAATATACCCAGAAATGCCAGCGATATCAACATAAGTTCACAATGCCATTGACAGCCATTATATGATGCTTACCTTGATTCTTCAGTTTGCGGTTCAGCTTTGAAGAGTGCAGACATGTCCCAGTCTACAGATGATCCCAACTGATGGTCTCCACTGGTAAGTATAGGGAAAGGGGTGTGTGGTGTGGTGGGTTGCTCAGTGGGAGGGTCGAGATGGGGAGGTTGGGGAAATGACATGGGCGGTTTTTTCAGACTTATTAAAAAAGGCGGTGGACTGTTTTCTTTTTAACAAAAACATATTAGAACAATATTTTGGGACAGTGGGGACAGGATCCCCAGTGTCCCATGATACTGAGGGAGGCCAAAACTGGGACACTGGGAGTGAGCTACCCAGTGTCCCACACTGCCAGGAGGGGAAGGGTTGTAGTGACTGCCAATGCAGGGACTGGGCACCCTGATGTCGGCAAAAGGATTGAAAAAAATATATATGAAACAGTATTTTGGAGAGCCAGCCCAATGGCACTGAGGGTGGAGGCACTGGACGCCACACCTCATGCCATGCTGGTGACCTGGGTTCAGGTACGAGTCAGGGTCATCGGAGGCCAGTGAGGGAGGAGGGAGAGGATGTGAGATGCTGCTGGCTGGCAGCGCTCCACCTCGGGAGGAGAAACCCAGCTGTCTCAGAGCTTGGCCGATACCTGGTAGAGGCTGGAGGGACAGTGACACTCACAAGGAGCTCCAATGTTAGGTCAATGGGGAGGGTGGAAGAGACCCAGTCCAGAGCTGCAGTGGTGCATGTGCACCTCCACACACATGTGCCACCACTTCCGGGGGTCCCAGGTAGTATGGGGAGAAAATGGAGGAAATCATGGGGACTGAAATGGATGATGCCCCTGAACTGACTCTGGGGATCTGCAGCGGCACACATGGCACTAGAATCCCCCAAAGGACCCCGAGTTCGGTAGGCTCAGCGGATGCAGAAGTTGACCAGTCACAGGAGGATAAAAATAGTCGACAAAAATACAAACAGTATTTTGGGACACTGGGGAAGGACTGCCCAGATTCCCACAGTGAAGGGGGGTTAGGAAATAACTGAGGACACTTTGAGTAGGCTATCCAGTGTCCCACACTGTCAGGGGAAGGCAGACTACTGCCAACATGGGGACTGGGCACCCTGCTGTCAGAAAACTGTAGGGGAAGAGGGCACACTGCTGGGGGGGACATACTGGGGACACTGGGAGATAGTTCCCCAGTGTCCCATACTGGCGGGTGGGGAGTGGTATTAGCCACCAACATGGGGATTGGGCACCCCGATGTCAGCAGATGTTTCAGTATTTAATATTAATATTCCTCGGTCCCCTTCCCCTTAGAAGGAGTAAAAGGGGAAAAACAGCCATTTATTAGGTAAACATTTAGTATTTACCTAATCAGGAGCTGAGGAATCCATTTCTGGGGTCTGTTTGCCCCCAAAATGAGCAGTGGCTATTTACTGCAAATCTCACACACACACACACACACACACACACACACTGTCACACGCAAGGTTGTATCAGACTCTGTCGCAATTTACGATAGGCAGTACAACCTGAAAAGAAAAAAGACATATTTCTGGACTCCATACAGACAAACTAATGCCAGAATTGTGTTCCTTGGGCCCTGATTAGGTAAACAGAACTGTTAGGCTCAGATATTCAAACTGCACCAAGCTGTGGCGCAAGCCTGGGTGCAGCGCAACATGGTTGAGTAGGGGCGTTGACTGGGTGATATTCAATGGAGCTGCGCCATGGCACAGCATCGTTGAATATCGCACCTGACACCCGCAGTGTGCATGGTGCAGTGGCGCTGTGCCAGCGCAGAAATGGCCAAAAAGTGGAGCAGGGGATGCGCTAAGCGCAAGTTCCGTTAACGCTGTCTTTTAACAACACGATATTCAAAATGCACTGCAAATGGGGCCAAAATGTGTCGCTAGCGGCAAATGGGGCCATTTGCATGTCATTATGGCTCCATTTGCATGCAGGTGTGCCAATCCCTGGTGACTTGCGACTGGTGCCCTGCCAGGCAGCAGCCGTGGGGGACCGACGCCCCCTGCCCAGCAAGGCAATGTGTTCCACAGCCCGATCGCAGACTTCA
Source organism: Neoceratodus forsteri (assembly GCA_016271365.2). Taxonomy (NCBI): domain Eukaryota; kingdom Metazoa; phylum Chordata; order Ceratodontiformes; family Ceratodontidae; genus Neoceratodus; species Neoceratodus forsteri. The sequence goes on from CM028133.1 coordinate 441,767,990, forward strand.
GTATAAATAAAATGATTTCCTATATCCCTGGTGGTCCAGTGGACCGCTGTCAGCCCGATCGTGGGCTTAAGTATAAATAATATGATTTCCTATATCCCTGGTGGTCCAGTGGACTGCTATCAGCCCGATCACGGTCTTAAATATAAATAATAGGATTTCCTATATCCCTGGTGGTCCAGTGGACCACTGTCAGCCTGATTGCGGGCTTTTGTAATAAATAAAATTACGTCAATATCCCTGGTGGTCTAGCGGTACCCCTTCCCCACCGCCCACTGAGCCTCACCGCCCTGCTCCCCAGTCAGTGGCGGGGGCAGCCTACCAACTGCTGCCCCACCGCCGCTGACTGATACGTGGGTGAGGCTGTCGCCCGTTGGTCCTGGCGTGAGCCAATGGGCGTGCAGCCTGTATACTACACATTCAGATATGTGAATGGATCCATTCACATATCTGGAATGTATAATAATGCGGGCTGCGTCCATTGGCTTCGCTGTGGACCAATGGTACAGCCCTGGCTTGGTGTCAGTCAGCGGGTGGCGGGACAGGTGGGTGAGGTGCTGCATGCTCTGACCGAGGGGGGCGGTGGGGGCTCAGTGGGTGGGTGGGTGGGGAGGGGGGGTACCGCTGAGACCACCGAAGATGGGCACGATGCTTCATTTATTACAAAAGCCCATAAGACTGGACAGCGGCGTCACTGGGCCACAAGATATAGAACATCTTATTAGTTTATGCTTAAACCTGCGATCGGGCTGATGCGTCCCTGGACCGCAAAAAGTACAGAAAATCATAATATTATACTTAAACCTCGCGATCGAGCTGGCTGGCCAATCCGTCGACTACCAGAGATATTAAACGTGATGATCTGAACGAATGCCAGCGGGCGGGCATGAGAGGCACTGCCACAGAGGTGCAGCTGGAGCTGGGTGGCCACCCACGGTGGCAACTGCCGTGTTGCGCCGCATTACGGCAGCTCACCTGTGGTAGTCGGCCATTATTCCTTCTTGGATCACCTTTGTGCAGCGCCAAGTAGGGGTTTATGCATGCATGGACTCAGCACATCCCAGGCTGAATATCGATGCAGAGTATGCATGAGCACGCCCCCCCACCTGTGCCGCATACATTACTGATGCACTCCGGTGCATTGGGATTTGTGCCAGGCACAATTGCCATTTGAATATCGTGCTGGGGCATAACCCTTTTGAATATCTGGGCCTAAGTGTTTACATAGGGGCAGTATTTGTTAAAATATTTAACTTTTTAACCCTCGCTAAATGTAAAGCAAGATGGTGGAATCTGGACTGAAAAGTGAAATAGTGAGCAGTAAAGTGCGAACGGTAAATGGTACTTACCGTTCAAATGGTAATTACCATTTACTGTTCGAATAGTAAAGTTCGAACAGTAAATGACATTTACTGTTCAAACAGTTATTTACAGTTCTAGCAGCCTGTCCTACATCTATCACAAAAATCGTTATAATTCAAAAATGGTAATATTGATTTTCACCAATCCATCCAAAGGCACACCCTTGGTACACACCCCATCATCCATACGAATTTCAGAGAAAAATTTCATTCTCTGTGGGCTGTAGATGATGCCAAAAAATCCCATGTTATCCTATGGAAAAAAAACATACATTTTTGGATCTTTGACCACTTTATACCTCAAAAACCGTAAAAGCTGCCACCACAAAACTTTACACATCTTGTGACACTGGCAACATGACAGCACATGCCAATATTTGGGCAATTTCGTTGAAAAATGTCTAAGTTATTAAGGTGCAAAAATTTAGATTTAACTTTGAAAGGCTGTACCACACCCTTATAATATATACACACAATAAACTTCATAAGCACATAGGACATCAGTCGTTTGCATGTAAGGGGTCAGGAACCAGGCAGGGGTGAGGCACACCTGCCACACTAAGGACAATGGCAGTTTGAGGCTGATTTCAGGTGTACCCATAGGGATCTCTTAAAAGACAGATGGGAAGTCGTACACCTGGTAAGCACTGGGAGGGAGTTAGAGAATCTAGGGGCACATACTGCAAAGGCTCGATCTCCAGACAGAGAATGGGTCTTAGGGACTAAAAAGGACTGCGAGTTGGTGGACCTGAGTAGGTATGATGGCTGGGCAGGTTTAAATAGTTTGGACAGCTCGGGGAGGGGGTGGCGGTATGAACAATTTTGTCAAGGAAGTTACCAAGGACGAGGGAGCGGTAATTACATGGAGACAGCCATTGTTGTTTACTGTACAATTTGGTGTAACCCCCCCCCACAAATGGGGGTTCCCAAAAAGTCTTCCTTGAGCTTGCCTAAATGCTCACTGCCAGGCTGGTGTCCTGCGTTTTAGCAGTTTAAATGTAATCGCCAGAGAGTGCATGTATAGCCTCTGTGCACTATCTCTTTAAGAGCTGCCTGGATTGCAGTCATAAGTAATCTGAGAGGGAGGTCTGTTGAAAGATGTAACTATTAGCTGAAAGTCATTTAGAGTGGTAATGATAATGTAGTTTGTCTAACCTGCCTTCTTTGCAGCAAGGACTGTTTTGTTTATCTCCACTATCTTGGTCCTGGACTGCTGAATTGGACCAATCAGTACTGGTAGGACCTAAAATAGAGCTGGACTACAGGAGCTGTCTGGAGTCAAAATCTGTAGGAATTGTTGTTTTGGGCTTTTGGTGCATTTTTGCACCTGAAGGGAAAGCCTTTGTTGTGACTGACAGACAGATCAGCAAACCAAACCTTTTGGATCTTGGGGAAATTCCCAGGCTAGCTCCAGTTTGAGTCAGATCTAAGTTGGGAGCTGAAAAAGCAACATGCTTGAGACAATTGAACAGCAGTTCTGTGTAGTTTTGCATGGGTGAACTGTGAAAGGGCTGAGTTTTGGCCTGCTTGCTGTCCCTGAGAGGGAAAATAGAGTTTATTCGGACTGAATCCGAGTTGTGAGGACTATTTAAGCCACTGGACTGTGACCAGGTTTTAACCTGAAGAAGACCAAAGATTTGCTGAATTACGATCGGCCTGTCAGGATTTCCAGCTGCTTTTGAATCCCCGATTTGTGCAGAGACTTTGCAGTCGTGACCGGAGAGCGGATTGCCTGGTACAGTATAATTTCCTTACATGTAAATGCGCTGTGTACTGAAAGTGGGTCACCATTTGGTTCCCCACTGTGTGAACTGTGTTCTGCTTGCCAGAAGCTTTATCTAGCCTAATCAGACTGAATCCACGTTCATCTCCATTCTGCCTGAGCCATGCCATGCTGGCCCTGCCAGACTACCCCACTGCACAGAGAAAGCCACTGACGAGAGAAGTGCCTGGGGATCAGCCCCCTGCTCCACGCTTGAACAGGAATGACACATCGGTGAATCGTGTGGGGCCTGCTTCTCCTGACACTCCAGATTAACCACCTGCTGTCTTGATTTTCATCCAGCCTGTGTCCAGTCTTGGGTATCGTGAGTAATCATCAGGGTAGTTCCCAGCAACAACAGCCTAATCTAAAAGTGTGTCATCTGATTGTCTTGTTGTTTTTCTTTTCTTTTTTTTGAAATTTAAGTTTATTGAGTTTATATATAAGAAGAACAAACAAAAAAAGAAAGAAGAAAAACAAGGTACATATATTGGGGGGTTGTCTGATCATACAGTACCCAAGTCCAGGATAAAGCACATGTAGATGTGTACAATCACGTTGACATAAACAGGGACAATAAAAGAAATACAAAATACAAAATACAACCCCAATATCCCCCATCCCCCCGTTGCCCCAGAGAGTTTCATAACTGAAGGAGATGTCGGGTCACTAAGAAGGAGAACTATGGTTGGGAGCCTGATAACGCTGCATATATCAATGCAACAGCAGTTACCTAAGGTACTACCAGTGTCTGGGTTACGTTAGGTAGAGCGCATTTAATTTACCCCATTTCCGATTAAAAGACTCCAGATTATGTCTAGAGCTAGCTATAAGTTTCTCAGTATTGAAACAGTGGGACATCTCCTTAAGCCATTCCTGATAGGTAATGTTATCCTGATCCGTCCAATGCCTGAGGACCAGCTTTTTTATAACTATTGAGATGAGAGCCATGTGATATCTACATTCCTTCACCAAAATGCTCGAGTAAACACCCAAGATACATATTTCTAAGGTGAATAGGTCTTTGAGCCCTAAAAGTGGGTCTAAACTGTCTCTTACAATGGTCCATAAAGGAGCCACTCTATCGCATTCCCAAAGGATATGCAACAAGTTCCCTTCAGCGGCTCCACATCTGAAGCAAATACTCGACTTAAGCTTGCCAAATTTGACCAACTTAACTGGAGTATAGTAGAGATTATTTAAAATATAATATTGGGTCAATCTATGATTGTCTTGGGATAAGCAACGATACACATCCTTCCAGATTGAATCCCATGAAAGAGGGGAGCTCAAGCTAGAAAGTGATCAGATTTTGGAACCCTCCAGGGAATCAGGGAAAAGATCATCAAGAAATTTGTTGTATATGTTGGATGTACCTCCACGCATACCGGCTGCCTCCTGAGTTTTCTCAAGGAATGGCCTTATTTTGGAGGGGAAGTGAACCGGCCCAAGAATTTTGAGGATGAGGTGTCTCAATTGATAAACTTTGAAAATATGCTTCTGGGGAATGTTAAGGGACGTTAAGATTTTATCCGACTTAAGGAGTGTGCCTTGCTCATACAGAGACTCCACCGGTAAGTTGTGCAACTGTGGAAGCCATTCAGAGGTTAGCCACCTACCTCCAATTTTGATATTAGGATTTAACACGAGAGGTTGTGCTAAATCCTTGGTCGGGGATATGTTGAAAAAATTCCAACATTGAGAAAGAATTCTAATAGAGAGACCGATAGCGGATTCTTGAATGGCTGGGGGTAACGTGGAGAACGGGTGCCAGAAAACGCGGGGAGGGGCTCAAGTTGAACTGGTCCAATAAGCTTAGTTCAAGCTGTAGACATATGGGTAGAGGCATGGTAAACTGTGTGGTGAACCACTTACCTATTCTATTTAGGTGACTAGCCCAGTAGTATAGCAAGAGATTGGGTAGACGAAGACCACCCTTGTCTCTAGGTGCTGTGAGTTTAAGAAAGGCTCTACGAGGTTGTTTCCCCTTCCAAACAAAGTTGGATAGCATTGAGTTTACTTGACTGAAAAATTGCTTGGGTAGTCATATATTAAGGTGATTCAGGGGGTAAAATAACCGGGGAAGGATGTTCATTTTAACGATATTGATTAGCCCTCAAATGGTTAGGGTAATTTTTTCCATCGGTCCAAGTCCCTCTGGATTCCTTACTACAGTATTGTCTAAATTGAGTTTCTTGACCATTTCCACCTCCTTGTCACATGTATACCAAATATTTAAATGAAGCAGGGACCATTTCATACCGAGCCGTGTGAAATCGATTTAAAAGTAAGAGAATTTAAGGAAAAATAACCGATTTAGAAACATTCAACCTATAGTTAGATACCTGACCAAAACGGTCAATAATTTTTAGTACTTGTGTTAAAGATGTTTCAGGTTTGGTAAGGTATAGCAGGATATCATCAGCAAAAACCGATACAGTCAGGGGAGACTGAGCAATAGTACAACCTATGATTCATGATGAACTTTTAATACTAGCAAGCAGAGGTTCCAAATATAGGTTGAAGAGGTAGGGGGAAAGGGGACACCCTTGACAAGTGCCAGCACGTAAAGGAAAACTGGAAGAAAAAACCCCGTTGCAGTAGACTTTTGCCGAGGGGGATTTGTATATTGCCATAATCATATGAATAAAAGAATCAGGGAGGCCATTCTCTTCAAGTGGCCCACAAAGTCCCAATTCACTCGGTCAAGGCTTTTCTGCATCAAGTCGACTAGGACCATGGGATTCAAGCAAGGTGTGGGCCACTTGAAAGACATGGGCTAAGGTTCTCAAGTGATCACGGATGATCTACCTTGAGACGAACCAGCCTGTTCGGGCTCAACAAGTGCTGCCAAATCTTTTTAATTCTGAACGATAGAATTTTAGATAAGATTTTGATATCATAATTTAAGAGCGATATTGGATGGTAGCTGGCAGGATCTATTAAGGGTTTATCAGGTTTAGGGATTAAAATTATTGTCGCTTCTAAGAGAGAGGGGTCTATCACTTCCGCAGAGAACATATATTCGTATAGCTTAAGCAGTAAAGGGGATAGCTCTTTACAGAAAACCTTATAAAAATTCGGGAAAACCATCTGGCCTGGGGGCTTTTCCTAATGGTAAATCATTGATTGCCTCTTCTACTTCACCTAGAGTGATGGGAGCTGACAATATGTCACAGTGATGAATCTGGAGGGAAGGGAGTTTGATACCATCTAGAAGTGCTCTATCCGCTGAGAATGCGATGGCGTGGAACTCTTACTATAAATGTCAGTATAGAGATTCAAAAATTTGGGCAATCTCCTGGGTGGCGTCTTAGTGGTGCCATCCTGAGATTTGAGGCTGGGATTATACTGGACTCTCTATTTCTTTCAACCTCAGAGCTAGCATCAACCCGGCTTTTCACCCTGGTCAATATATCGAGTCCTAGTCCTGAACAATGCATATTCAGCTTTTCCCTGAGTCAGATCATTGTATTCGTTTCTAGAGTTTAATAAGAGCTGTTAAGTTAGCTGGGGAATTGGAAGAGAAGGTTATCTTGGCTGCCCTCAGCAGACTAGATAGCGAATTAATTTTGGACTCCATTACCCTTTTCCTAGTGGCAGCAATCTTAATGAGTTCCCTTTGATAAAACATTTGAAGGAGCACCACAGTATATCTCTCTCGGTACAGATCCCTGATTCAGGTCAAGTACAAAGGATCGGGTTCTTAATTTGGAAAACTGTGTGATCTTCCTTCAGGATTTGCATATTAAGTTTCCAAGACGTATCCTTTGTCCCTGAATATCAGAAACCTTGACCAAACCAGGGGTGGTCGAGATGACTATTGGTTCAATACCTACTTGATGGGTACAGCTCATTAAGAAGAGCTAATTAAAATATAGTCAATTCTTGACCAAGTTTGGTGTACCTGGGAGTAGAAGGAATAGAGTCGATTGTCAGGGTTAAGGAGACGTTAGGGTCACACAGACCCAACAGGTTTGTGAAATCAGAGAGGCATGTTGCACAGGGACAACGGTTTTATTGGTCTAAAGGTTTTGTCTAACTCACTAGAAGGACCATCATTCGGTCACCCCTAGGATGAGAAGGGAAGGCAGAAATCTGCTCCAGGTTATCTGCCAGGACATTAAGAAGGATGGGTCACCACCTACTGGAGCGTAAATCGCCCCTAGTACCACACTACTATTATCAAGCTGGCCCTTGACCAATACAAATCTACCTCATGGTCAGTGATACTGTCCTCTGCTACGAATCTGACGTGATGTTTAATTATTATTGCTACCCTACTAGCTTGAAGCTGGAGGCAGTGAAAATTTGGGAGAACCCTAGCCTTTCATAGTTTCTTGGCCTCTGAGGCAGCCAAGTGGGTTTCCTGCGTGAAAACTATGTCCACGTTCAGAAGGAGCAATTCAGAAACACCTGCTGTCTCTTAAGAGGATCATTGATGCCTCTAACATTCCAACTTGCAAATTTAATCACTCTCAATGCCATAGTAAATAATACAAAAATGAACAAGACATAGGAACTTCAGTCCCACCAGTGCAGATAGTAATATGAGGATTACACCAAGTTTACCCAACAGTAATAGAAACCATAGGGATTGAAACTCTCCGAGGCACCTTCCCTCCCTAAGCCCCCTAATAAAATAACCCACAGGAAATGACCAAGTCACCAACAGACTTAAATGAAACTGGGTACTGAGAGCTCTCAAACCAGAAAGACGATTCCAGAAGGTGACTGGACTAAAAATTAAAACATACCCCCTACCCACCCACCCAAATGACAAATACTGTGAATAACACTGTGATCACCCAGAAACTATTTACAACCCATCCCTTTAAAATCAGAGAAACATGTAAGTACCATTATGTATCCTGGAAAGGGATCGTCCCCAGGACTAACAGACCCATGCCTAACTGTAGAATTCCTGCTTGATGCCCCCATTGACAAAGTGCATCATAGGGCAGAGTAGAAACAAGAACCAGGGTACTGCTGTCCCCCCAGTTCAGGTTACGAGACTGCAACTCGAGGCTCTCCATTCCCATCCACCCCCCCAACCAAAGGTAATTACTAAACAGAGTTGTTTTGTCGTAACCAACATTCGGTAAACAGATCTCCCAAATACAAAACTACAAAGCTCACGACTACAAAATGCTAAGCAGTTCTATCATAAACTTGGAGTACCTCACCATGATGGGAAAGGAATACACCAGCTGGCTGCTGCAGCATTCGCTCCATTCAGTGTGTGTCGGAGTCAGGAGCAAAAAAGTAAAACAAAACTCCATGCACATGAGCTGGTCATCACCTAGCATGGAAGAGGAAGGGGAAGGGAAACTGGTAGGGACCCAGCCGGTCCATCGGCAAAACTATCCGCCAAAAACCACAAGCGGAATTAAGGGTCCTATCCCCCTCTCCTCGGGCCATGAGGCAGTGGCCTCAGATGAAGAAAACCTAGGCCGCGACCCTGCCCAGACAAGCAGCAATGCTCCAACCCCCGCGGAAGGCCAGCCAGCCCCATCCCAACTCGCAAATAAACAGAAGTGCAGGCATGCAATCAGCACAAAGTTGCTCAACAGAGGTAAGCAATCTTAACACTAGTATTTATATACATCAATCAGCCAGATTTGAATAGGTCAGGAAGTCTCTGGGAAAGTTCTCTTTTGGCTTGATCCGGATTCTCGAAGGCATACCAGACATTGTCGAGTTGGACTTGCAGCCTGGCCGGGTAGTTCATGCAGAACTTAAACCCAGCAGCAATCAGCTTGGTCACAATCGGTTGGAATTCTCGTCTCCTCAGTCAGGTTTCAAGTGGTAGGTCTTGAGTAATTCTCAAAGTGTGGTTCTCCCACAGGACCGCTTGTAAACTCTTGATTTTGCTCAGGATATGTTGCCTTTCAAGGTAGCTAAGCAGCTTGATTAATATGGGTCTGGGAGAGAAGCCAGGCAGAGGTTTAGGCTTCAGGGATCTATGAGCTCGCTCAATGTGGTAGGAGGGATTGCTAGGCGAGGGCCAACAATCTTGGTCAGGAGCTTTTGCACAAAGACAGGATATCTGGCCCTTCCTCCTTTCTGGTTAAACCCAGCACCAGAATGTTGTTCCTTCTGCTTTCACGTCCCTCAAGATCCTCCTTCTTTAGTTTTAATTAAGCGATTTGTTGCCTGAGCGTTACAATCTCGGGTTCACACTTGGCCTTCCACGTCTCCAAGGAACTGGTACGAGCCTCCGAGTCGCCTACTCGGGTAGTTAATGAAGCAAGGTCGCTGCGCATGGACTTTAGCTCTGAAGAGATCTCCTGTAGAGTTTCACGAAACAGAATCAGCTCCTGTAGGAATCGATCCTTTGTGAGCAGGCTGGAGGAGATGTTAGAAGAGCCAGATTTAGCACCCGAACCCACAGGCAGGGTTCTTGACTTTTTGGCCGCTTTCTCTGGAGTACTGGGCGGCGTGTGCCTGGCCCCGACGGTCTTCATCTCAGCCTCCATAATCTTCACCGCACTTTGGCGTAAGTCGTTAGGAAATCACTCAAACGCCGATAGAAGGTGATGTTGGGTTATAGAGAACCGTGATAGGCAAGGAGAACGTTAAAAATATTGTACCTGAAGTCGGTATATATATATATGAATCAGCTGGTTGAGAGGGGAGAGCTGTGGATTAAGCTGCCATTAGGAGCGCTGCCCCACGTGACCTCCGTTGTTTTTCTTTTCATGAACTGAGCCCTCTGGCTCCAGATTACAAATAGTGTGTGTTGTGCATGTTGTTTTCTTCCATCACAGGGCCCCAACTAGCTGCAACGTTCTTGGCTAGCCCACCATTCTCCATCTGGGTAACCAGAGTGTGTGACTGTTTATGGACCCTGAAGTGCATGCATAACTGTTTGATTGATAGAGCCTTTAAGCAAATTTACCTGATTACACCCCTCCCTTGTTCAAGTCCCTTAAATAAATCAGATCTAACCATACCTCTCAACCTTTTGTCCTCCAAATGTGGAACATTGCCTGTCAAAATGTGGAACAAATGGGCAAAATATGGAACACTTAATCAAATCTTTACCTAAGAAGCTCAAAACACTGTTAAAATATTGCATTTATGTTCAGAAAGTCTGTTATTAATTGAATAATATATTTTTTGCATCATTTACTATGGATTTTTGCTTTAAAATGTTGACTTTGAATGTGGAACAAGTCTTCACAATGTGGAACAAGGAGCTTTTGTGAAGTAAAATGAGGAACGTTCCTTGTAATGTGGTACAGTTGAGAGGTATGGATCTAACTCTTTTTTGCAGTTACCCTGACTGTGGTTCCAGTTTGTGCAAGAGTACTGTACTGCTGTTATTTGCTATGTATAACCTTGTTTTACAGATTATCATGACCTTGACTACAGAAAGGTGAAAGGCCAGTGAGAAGTTTACGAGGAGGTCCCCAGGGTCGAGCCAGAGGAAAGCCCTGGTGGTAAGTGCAAACAGTGTGGGTATTTTTGTGGTGTATCAGGGGTATTGTGAAAGTGATTACTGTGTATTGTTCTGGCCACTAGTAAGGAAAGAGGGGAGTTACAGTGTCCCAGAGGGTTGTGCCCAGGTTAGTTTGACCACTACCAACCCTGACCTCCGGGTGGAGGCACCCGTTTCAGAACTCAGGCCCTTTAACATGCTACTAGCCAAGCAGGCAGGGGTAGTAGCCCTTGGGATAGGGCCACCTAAAGTTACACATCACAATGGTGGTCAGACAGGGGACAGTGAGGGCAAAGTGACAGACATTATTATAGGTTACATCCCACTTGGCAAGACTAGCTTTAGTAGCAAGAAGGAAAGTGGTGAGTCCATAGCCAAGTGTAAGGAGAAGAATTCCTTTGGCAAGGACAAGGCACACAGCTATGGTTAGGTTCCCCTGGCCTGATAGGTTATTATAGGCTAGGCCCATCTTGATGTTTGCAGCCCTGCAAACATTCTGGATATGCAAGGAAAGGTCTAACTGAGGGTCGAGCCAAACTCCCAGGTATCTGAAGGAGGAAGTAGAGGCAACAAGGGATCCATCTGAGTTCATAATCAACAAGGGGGTAGAATATATCTTAAGCCTAGCAGAGAACCCAAAGAGCATGGACTGAGTTTTCTTTAGGTTAAGAACAAGTTTATTTGAGAGAAGCCAGGCTTGTAGCTTATAGAAGTCAGCTTGAAGATGACAGGTTATGGGGTTGATGTCATGTGAATTGGACAGGAGAACAAAATCATCTGCATAGAGGGTCGTGCTGCTGTGGGTAGGAACCAGAGAGAAGTCGTTTATAAATAAGAAGAAAAGGATAGGGACTACTACGGACCCCTGCAGAACCCCAACCTTTACAGGAATGGGCTCCGAAAAGACACGGTGATATTTTACTAACTGTTGTCTACCAGCAAGATAACTGGAGAACCAGGCCAGAGCCAGACTAGAGATGCCAATTGGGCAAAGTTTTGCACACAAAAGGGGGTAACTGACTAAATTGAAGGCCTTGGAGATGTTAACGAAGATCGCACCTGTATACATGCCTAGGTCAGTTGAAATCCTAATGTCGGATGTGACCTTAGCAAAGGCCATTCCGGTGCTATGGCCCTTACAGAAACCGTGTTGCTCTGGGGTCAGTAAGTTGTATTTAGCAGGTACTCAGATAGCTGCACCTCAGTAACATTCTCCAACAGCTTGCTAACAGCTGACAAGATGGCTATGGGTCACTAGTTTTGGTACACTTGAGGTCACCCTGCTTGAGACAGGCACCACCCTAGCTACCTTCCAGATTGAAGGACCACATCTGTGGTAAAGGGCAGGTTAATAATATGAGAGATCGTGAGCAGAAAGAAGGAGCCCTAGTTTTAGGAGTTTGGTCTCAAGATTATCATGACCTTGACTACAGAAAGGTGAAAGGCCAGTGAGAAGTTTACGAGACTCCTAACTGAGAAGATTTAAGATAGAAGTGAGGGGAGCAGAGGGTGGATCCAACAAGAAGGGAACTGTAGGGGACAATTTGGGATGTCAGCAGTGGTAAACACAGTGTACGTGAGACAGGTCTGATAATTGGTTATTGAAGGCGTTAGCAATGGTAGCAGCATTATTACAGTTTTTGCCTCCAACTAGCATGTCAGAGGTACCACACCAATTATAGCCACCAACTGCAGTTTTAATAGTACACCAGAAATTCCATAGGTCACTGGTGGAAGACAACAGGGCGGAGGAGCAATATTCACTCTTGGCGACACATATTGCTTTTTTGCAGACATTTTGGAACCGACAGTACTCATGGTAGTCAGATGGCTCATTTGTAGCATTAAACACATGCCAGTGTTTGTCTTTGGCCTTCATGAGATTCTGCAGATCACCATGTAACCATTTTGTGACTGTCCCTCTAACTCTCTTCCTAACAAATGGGGCATGCTTGTCTTGCAGAGGGGGAAGAATACTCAGGAACTTAACCAGAGCAGTTGAGGGCTCAGTGGCAGAGAGTACCATGGACCAGTCAGTGATTGCCAGATCATGGAGAAAGTGTTCAGAATTAAATTGGGAAAAGTCCCTCACTTGGTTAACTTTGTGAGGTGCTTTGAGGAAGGAGATTTTCCAAACACAGTAAGTGGGGGAGTGGTCAGATAATGAGTTGGGTAGTATGCCAGATGTTGAGATTCTATCAGCCCAATTTGTCATGACCCAGTCAAGGAGTGAGCTTTTGCCCGCAGAGGGAGAAGGGCGTATAGGTTCATTAATGAGTTGGGTAAGGCCAAGAGCTGCAAAGAGGGGTTCAAACTGTTTTGCAGTAGTTCTAGACCAGTTAAGGTTGAAGTCTGCAAATATAGGTACTTCATTAGTGGAGACCTTGGAACCTACGCCATCAAGCAGGTAGGAAGGTCCTTTTACACCCTGCTTAGGAGGGCTATAGATGCAGATTATGTGGATCTTTTTGGCATTACCCAAGAGGAGTAGTCCATGGAGGAGTTCACAGGTGGCAGATGGAGGGGGACAATCATCATGAACAGGAGACAGGTTAAGATGACTTTTGTAAAATATCAATATTCCACCTCCATGTTTCTGAGCAGCACTGTCATGGCATAGCAGGCTATAATTGGAAGCAAATAAGCAGAGTCCGGCATGGAGGGCTTGAGCCATGTCTCCATAAGACACAGGACATCAGGGTTATATTGGATAAGCCAGGCAGTAAGTTCAGCATGATTATGTAGGAGACCTTGGATATTAAGATGTGCAAACTTGAGACCCTTTAAGGTGGAGAGCTGAGGGACAGGGTGGTACTAGGTCCTAGATTTAACTCAACATCACCAGCAAGGAGTATAAGGAGGACAAGGAACAAGAGTAGGTGTCACTGCCAAATTTTCATTCGATGCACTTGGGGGATGCGCAAATGAGTGAGAATAAGCCAATCCCAGTGGCCTACATTGTACTGTATTGTACCACTTTTACTAGTTAGCCAACCTTGTGTTAGACAGATTATTGCATGTTGGGTATCTTGCACTCCTGTAACAATCACCGACTGTATTATCTGTATTTGATCATGGAACATATTATCTCAAGTTCCTGACCACACGGTATAGTGTTGCTCTTTCACGTATTCTCAGGTACTTCTAAAGCTGTGCCATCGAAACTATAGTGTATCTTAATCAATCAATCAATCCTTTATTTATAAAGCGTCTTTTGAAATCAAGGCACCATATACAACATAAGCATAAGATTTAAAAAGCAAGCAGCAGAATAAATTATTTAAAATTAGTCTGGAAAGCCAAGGAAAATAAATAAGTTTTCAACATAGTTTTAAAACTACTGATGGTCAGGCATTCTCTTAACCAGTGAGGTAGAGAATTCCACAGGGTTGGTGCTACAATTGAAAAGCACGAGCTCCGAAGTTTTAAACGAACCCTGGAAATCTCTAGCAATCCCTGTCAGCAGATCAGAGAGGATGATTGGGGTAATAGGGAATCAAGAGATCTTTCAGGTAGTCGGGTCCCTGTTCATGTGGGGCTTTAAAGATAAGCAAGCCTACCTTGTAGGTGATCTGCCACTGAATTGGCAGCCAGTGCAGCTCAAGCAGCACAGGCATAATGTGGCTGGTCTTAGAGGTACCAGTCAACAGCCTAGCCGCAGCGTTCTGCACTAGCTGCAAGTGGCAGATATCAACCCCAAACAGCCCCAGGAAGGGGGAATTCAGTAGTTAAGATGGGTAGTAATGAAGGCATGGACCAGTGTTGGAAGGTCACCCAGTGGAACCAGGTGTTTCACCCAGATGATATTCCTCAGATGATAAAATTAGGGTTTAACCACAGCTGACACCTGAGATTTCAGGGTCAAACCATCATCAAAAATAACACCCAGGTTACACACCCGATCTGAGGTAACGAGCTGGACACCATCAAGTCATAGGCCTGATGCATGCCCAGCCCCAAAACCCACCCCCAGGTGACCCGGGTCCACAACCAACACCTCAGTCTTAGCCAGATTCAGTCTCAGCCAACTCGAGCTCATCCAATCTCTGATCTCGGAGAGGCAACTATTTAGCACAGAGACTGCATCAACCTGTCTGGGCACAAAGGACATATAAAGCTAAGTATCATGTGCATAGCACAGAAAACTCAAGCCGTATCGCCTGATGATATCTCCCAATGGCAGCACATACACTGCGAACAACATGGGTGCCAATATGGAGCCCTGCAGCACCCCGCAAGACAGGAGGAGGGAGTCAGAGGAATAAATTCCAGTGACCACCCTCTGAGACCTGCCTACGAGGAACAATCAAAACCATTCGAGGACTGTAGCTGACAGTCCACAAAGGAACCGCATGGTCTCCAAAAGAACCCCATGGTCCGCAGTGTCAAAGGCTGCTGAGAGATCAAGAAGGATCAAGATGGTATGAGCCTTTTGATCTCTCGCCATTAGGAGATCAATACGTGCCTGAACAAGGGTAGTCTCCATGCTATGCCTCTTCCTGAAACCAGACTGAAGAGCTTCATAGACACTGTGAGTTTCAAGGTGATTGTCCAGTTGCAATGCAACCACCTTCAAGGTTAGAGACAGGTCAGTAGTCAGCTGGATCGTCGGGATCCAAGGAGGGTTTTTTAAGGAATGGTTGAATGATCGCCTCCTTTAGGGGGTATGGAAAGACTCCCCTCTCCAAGGATCTCCATACAATTTCAGCTAGGATTGGGCAGATGACATCTACATACCCCACTAACAGGGGTGTAGGGCCCAGATCCAAACTCAGGGTTTTATTTAACTCTAAAAATTGATTAGCATTTTGCTCATAAAAGTTCTAAAACAGCACTTGCCTCACTGTTTTTAACAAACATAAGACTTCTAGAAAACCTATATAAATGCTTTCTGTACAGTTCATATTGTCCCAAGAAAAAAACTGCTAATCAATTATTTAAAAACCCTGAAACTACAATAGGTTGGGCGCAAAGTCTGGACAATCCTCACAATGTCCATGAATTCCGGTCAGCTGAAATTCGTCCAGACAGACTGGGTACTCACCACCTCCCATCGACCTCCGCAACCCCTCACAGAGAGAACCAGGCTGATTCTGGCCCTGATAACAGCAACCTTATCTGCGAAGAACCGAGCTAGCTCATAACACTTAATTTGTGAAAAAGCTCTGCCGGACTGGAGACAGACTGTATTGCACAATCTGTCTACAGTTCAGAAGAGTTGAGCTGGTCAGTTCTGCACAGCAGAAATCTCCCTGGACAGGAACTCTACCTTCTTACAGGTGATTTTTTACTGATAGCCCACATAGTGTTCCATCAATCTAAGCCTGTCGGCATCAAGGCCAGACTTCTGCCAAGCTCTCTCTAGCTTTCTACCAACCGCCTCAGCTCCTTCAAGGACCCATCATACCAAGAGGACCTTGGGCGAAGAGTGAGTGGTTGAACATGAACAGGAGCAATCAAGTCCAAGGCATCTCCCACTGTCTTATTATAGGCAGGTACAAGGTCCTCAGGATTTGTGCTTTCACCCAGCAATCCCTATAGGTCCAGAACCACAGATAGACCATCTGGGGGAACTCCCCTTAATGGGTGGTACCGGACCATCTCCAAAGGGGTGGGTCCATTTTGGGGGGCCCAGAAGCTGAACTTTATAGTGTGATGGTCAGACCAACCAACTGGTTCCACCCACAAGTCAGAGATCTCCATCCCCAGGAGGAACAGCAGATCCAATGAGTGACCTCCTATATGGGTAGAGAAGGTAACTACCTGTGTAAGGCCCAGCAATGTCATTTGCTGGAGGAGATTTTGCCAAACTGCGAGTTTATCGTCAATCCAGGCATTAAAGTCCCCAGAATAATCCTCTGGGAGACTCCAAAACCATGTCAACAATGAAGTCCGCTATCTCCTGCAGGAATAAAGCCCCATTACCTGGTGGACGATAGATGAGGAGTATCCTGAAGCCTATACCCTCTCCTATGATACACTCAAATGTCCCCACTGGAACATCTACAATGCCCAGTTCCATTTTTAAAAAGATGGCTAAACCCCCACCCCTATGATCCGACCTCGGGTGGTGAATCACCGAAAACCCAGCCAGAACTGCAGAGGCCAGTATAGGGCCTGCATTTTTGTCCATCCAGGTCTCAGTGATACATGTCAGATCCAACGTTTCAACAAGATCAGCTATAATAGCTGTCTTGTTTTGATGACCTGGCATTACATAACACTGCCCGGGTTGGATGAGATGCTGAGGAAGACCTCGACTCCCGACCAGCATCAATTTCTGGGCCCTTGGGTATGGGAACAAGATAGGGATTACCCCTGTCCAGGCACCATTTCATCCCAGGGCGTCACCTAGTCCCTACACACCAATTCGTCCCCCCCTTTCCATTCCCCCACCAGGCCCAGTTCCTCACCTCTTCCTGCGCCTCCTGGCAATCCCAAAGGATTGGCAGTGTTTCTAAGTCTCCACTGATAAATAAGGGCAGTCAAAAGGACATAGTTCCCTGAGCCTGGTGGGGGAATACTGCCTGACTGTCTTTTGGCCTCCCC
Organism: Neoceratodus forsteri; assembly: GCA_016271365.2. Lineage (NCBI taxonomy): Eukaryota > Metazoa > Chordata > Ceratodontiformes > Ceratodontidae > Neoceratodus > Neoceratodus forsteri. The sequence continues at coordinate 441,785,103 of CM028133.1, forward strand.
AGCACATTGATAAGATAATAACTACCACACACAAATTAAGTAATCCCACCCAAATCAAATACCAGAAATAAATATACAATCCAAAAGTTTCACAAACCAATTAACATAAACCATTCAGTAAACAATAAAATAAAAGAAACAAAATAATTAACAATAAATAAGTAAATGAATCAGTATCAGATGAAGTTCAACAAAATAATAGTATAATACCAGGCTTGAGGAGATAGGGATCTCACCCCCCACCCTAAAAGTTCAAAGTCCAAATCCTGTTCTCTCACCACAGCGAGTAAATCCGAAAAATGAAATAAAGAATTCCAGGGGCACTCTCACCACCTCACCAATCAAGTAGCCGAGTACCAACTAAACTCTCAAATCACTAAAGCATTCCGCCACTTTTCAGTCCAGGTATTACAGCACATTTTCTTTCATTCCAATAGAAAGTGGAAGCAAATAATCCACATCAGTGATTTCAATTAGCCAGTCCAGCAAGGCCTTGCAACCAGAATCAGATTGTTATCAGTCTAGCACCGACCCCATCACACCAAGTCAGGGCCCCAGAGCTAGTGCAATTCCCTGACAGTGCCACTCCAAAAGCCCCAAGGTGGAAAAAGCCACACCACCAATGAACTCTCACCCAACCTACTTACTAGTGGGGGAGGGGGCAGGCCAGGCTGCAGTCCCTGGCTCCAGCCACAGGCCAACGTCAATTAGCTTCCAGGCCACATAAGATGAGGAATATCAATCCTTGGCTGATATTTACATGTCAATCAAGCAGTCAAAATAGAAGCAGTTTAGAAATAGTTCAACCTGAGCCCACACCTGGCATATCAGGGTGTACCAAAATGCACTAGTCTCCAATGAACTCCTGCCCAACCTTTAACCCCGGAGAGCTCAGGTCGAGCCGCTCCTCAGCAGCAAAAAACACCGGTCCAAACAAAGTCCCACACTGTCGATCGAAAAATTAAAAAATGTCAGGGCCAGGCAAGCTCACCACCTCCTGAGCTGTCGTTTTAGAGAGAGAAATACATGTCCATGACTGATTTCGGAAATCCCAGCTTCAGCTCAATCTTTTTTGTGTCCAGTCTTCTAAAATGGCGTTCCAAATCATGAACACAGTTCGTAGTTCAAGGGTAATACCTCCTGACGCTATTCGCAAAGGTGGGTTCAGTATAATAACTGGCTGCACTGTTCAAAATTAAAAATGCGTCTAAAACCCAGTAACAGAACAGCAGAATTTGGTCACCACAAATAAGCTAAAATGCTTAGCTACACTTAGGCTATATTGTTAAAAGCAAAATGCGGTCAAAGCCAGTAACAAACAGCGGAATTGGGTTGCCGCATACAAGCTGAAATGCCAGCTAAAGCGCCAGCTTGTTAAAACAAACAAAACCCTGAAAAATAAAAATTAAATGCACCCTCACTAATATAACTAACTAACAACTAAACTAAAACAAAATGACAGAAAAATGTTTGTTGACTCTTGTTACCACCCTGTGGTCCAGGTCATAGCTGAAAATGGTCTATTGGATCAGTTCACTTATCCGGTTATCATAAACATAAATAAACAAAGTAAATAAATACATGGGAGGCACCACACAGGACACAGATGTTTCTGCTTAGAGGCAATGTAATTTGAGTAGGTAAAGTCATAGCAGGACTGTGACTCCCTTGAGCCAATTGATAGAGGGAGATAAGGGGATGAGAGATACAAGGCCAGGAAGGAAAAGACAAGACAGGCAAATATATACATCTTGGGACTTGGGCAGGAAGGAAAGTGGAGAGAGAGGAGAGAAATCCACAGATTTGGGAGATAAGGATAGGAAAGGGTGACTTAAAGGCTGACAGCTCAGAAATAAGAAGGTAAGTAGAAGGGACAGATTAGCAAACAGATGCAGGGATAATAAGGGTAATAGGCAGTGCCTGGGGAGAGTTGTGAGAAGGTTGTTGACAATTCCTTAGGCAGAAAGGTATAAAAAAATATGAAGCACCACCTGTTAGTGGGAGAGAAAAGACAGGAGAGCAGTAAGGAGTGCAAAATTAGAGTCAGGTGTGAGGTAGTGAGGGAGAGGAAGGTACCAAGTTGGGAGGTGAGGTACTAGAGATTCAAACCAGGCAGGGATACTAGAGGCTGAATGGCCTAGAGGATAAAGTAGCAGACTACAGAAAGGGATAGGCCCCAGGGGCAAGGGTTCAAGTCCCCTAGGGGGAGAGAGACAAAGCAATGTCAGGGAGAGGGTTTACTGGAATGACTGGTTACACGGATTAGTGAGGAGGAGAGATAGGGACACACTGTGTAACAAGGCATCACTAATTCTATTAATAAAGATTTGGAAGGTACAAGGGAGAGTGTAGAGACCTCTAGTGGCTCATCAGAATAAGGGGGGGTTTGAGGAGACAGTTTCAGCTGACAGTGAACACATGATACAGTCATGTGATCCAACTGCCCTATAAATGAAATGCCCACCCAGGGTGGGAGGGAAGTTAGGGCAGCCGCCACAGTAGTGGTGGCAGGGTCTCTCTGATGCTCCAATGAGCTCCATACCTGGCTGGCGGTGTTTCAGTGCATGGGTTCACTATTGGGGGAGCAAGGAGAGCTCTACTGGTCACTATATCCTGGATTGCCTAGAGGAAACAGAATTACTTGATTATGTAGTTCATGTGGACTGTAGGGATTTAAAGCTCAGAGGGGTCAAGGTGGGAAACCAGAACAAAGGGAGCAGGGCAATGGAGACCACACACGGGCAAAACCATGAAGGAGACACAGTGTTAGCAGGACGCTTTGATGGGGACTGATGAAGATTTCTTACACAAACCTGAAATGCCTTTTTTTTTGTTGCAGAGCTTGTCCTGTAAAATCTTTTTAATCAAGGTTTTCATCATCATGTATGCTGCCCTCCCTGGGTGCACTTATGAATGCTGACGTCCCAGTTCCGACACCCTTGCACAGCCACATGTGGGTGGCATGGAGCTTGATAGTACTGGTGACAGTCATTTAAATGGCTCAGGTTGTGGTTTTCCATCATTATTTCTCCTCTGCCTTCTCACCACCCCTAGTGCCTTGAACTGGCCTTGTGAGATGGTAGCTTTACATGGAAAGTAGATGAACCTCCTTGAACCACCACAAGAGGTCATTACAGCCACAGAACATGGCACTGCCCACTTCAGTTGGGCAAATGCTGCCACAGCATGCCCAACTACAAGTACTACCGTGACGGAAGTCTGAGGTTCACTACTGAACCTGGGTCATTCACACAGTAGCACACTGGGCCATCAGGTGGCCCCATACAGCAGAGTTCTGCCCCTCTTTTTTTTTACTTTTTCTTTATGAATTTTTCTATATAACATATTGATATAGGTTACCTTATGCATATCTTATTATTTCAACTAAAATAAATCACATTTTAACAAATTACATTACATAATAATAAGCAACAGGTCCTCTTAACAAGAAAAGTTAGGCAGTTCCAATAAACAAAAAAATAAAATCAATATTCATAAAGGAAATGAGCACCCTAAGAACTAGTAATATGTTTAACATATGTCATACATTTATTTGCATAAAAAATAAAGGAATAATACACGATAGGGTGTGTGTCATGCTGGGATAACGTCACACCTCGGGTGGTTGGGCATGAGGCTACAGGCCGAGTATATCCAGCACCCAAGAAGTGATGTTATCTCAGTACAACACACACACCCTGGAGTGCATTATTCCTATTATACAATGGCTCATTTGCAAAAAAAAAATACATTAAAAGTAGATTTTTGGTCAATTTTTTTGAATGGGTAGAATAACTTTATAAAAAAAATAGTGCTGATTTCTTGTTTCAGCCAGTGGGTGGAGTTACCTTGTTTTCCATGTCGCTCTGCACTCCCCATAGCAATCTTTGTCACTGCTGCCAGTCTTTGTAAATCTGCCTAATTCCCTCGGGGTTTATGTTGTGATTTGTGACACAGTTTTGAGGGGGGGGGGTTTTCTATCTTTGTGCTTCCCTCAGTCGATCTTCATGCTGCTGCTGTTCCAAAATGTGAAATTGCTGCCCCCCCCCAACGTGGCTACGGCCACCCAGCCACCAATGTGAGGATGTCTGCATAATAAGACAAAAGGAGGTAGGGAGACGGTTGGGAATTTTTTTTATGAGTGCTTTTACATGATGGAGTTCTTGTGTAAAGAACAGGAATAAAGTGACTTGAAGACCGAGTGAGTGAGACCCCCGCGGTGACTATCTGAAGACATGGTTACTCACTCACTCACTGGTCGTGCTTGGTCCATGAATGGGTTTCACTTATCTGTTTTTTAAAGAAGAAGAGGAATCCTTGGGATTTGGTTGAATGTGTGAGGGGTGGGGGTATCATTTTGTCTGGTTTCTTTGTTGTGGAAGGAAGGTATTTGCAGTGATGTGAAGCCAATCTGAAATGCAGCTTTCACTTTGGTTCTGAGTGATTTTTTTATTTAAACATTTGAGTCAGCATTTTGTATGCTGGGACTAGATCTGTGATGTTATGTTGGAATAACATCACAGGTCCAGTCCTAGATTGACCAATGAGAGGCCAGTATTCTTCTTGCCATTGTTTAATAAGTATTATAATCTTTTCCTGTACTTTAAGACATACATCATAGTCTACGAATTTATGCAATTAGATTGTCTTTGCTCTAAACAGATGTACTACCAAAAAATAAATAAAAGTATCCTACATGCCAAGGGATCCCATACAATACATATAAGTTAATTATAAGAAAGGAATTAAGAGTATACATTCTCCATATCCAAAGTCACTCCCCAAATCACCAAAGAAATACAAAAAAATCTAGGATGAAAAATAGATGACTGTGTAAATATCTATTTTATAATATATCCTACAAATGGAAGCAGATTTTTAATCTAAAGAAAGAAAAAACAAATATCTGTTTTAGTATACACAGCATGTTATCACTCAGGTAATGTTATATTTCATAACCAAATAGCAAGGGGGTATATTTTAAATAATTTGCAACATGCAACACTAAAAATTAATTAACAAACCCCTCAAGAAGAAAATGTAACAAGCATTTGTCAATGCTGAATGTTATCTTGCTGGCATTGGCATTGGTAGTGCAGGAATTAGAGTGATGCATAATAGGAATGGCACTGAAGTATTGAACTGACGCCAACCACACCCCCACCCTGCAGAGACTGACAGGCATTGGGGTGTGCCTTTGGATCATCGGCCATAACGCTCATGCCATTTCAACTCACCCTACCCTGCAGACACCGACAAGTGTTGCGGTGTGCCTAGGGGTCTTCGGGCCTTATGCTCACCCCATTCCATACGAAAATACACTGAGATGGGTGCAGTATATGAGAATGTGGAGAACTATGGAGCCAAAGACTCCAAGGCGCACCTCGATGCCTGTCACTGGCTGCAAGGTGGGGCTGGAGGTGGAATGGCATGAGCATTACAGCCGATGATCCCAAGTCACACCCCTGATGCCTGCTGTCTCTACAGGGTGGGCAATACGGTTGAAACCCTAACGCCCTGTATGCTTGTTGGTATTTTACCCAAATTTTCAGCATGGGCTTTTTGTGATCCCACCTCATGAACAGTGGTACTATCAGTTCATTAGTCAAAGGTGATTTTGCACAGCTTACTGCACCATTTGCCTACAGATGTGAAGACACATTTTGGGCAGGATGTGAAAATGACAGCTGTACTGTTCATGAGAAGGTATAAAAATGGCAATGTTGAAAATCTGAGGAACACATGAAAATTATGATCACAAGCGCATGAGAAACTGTGCAACGATGCCTGTAACGCAATTATTTGGGGATTTTTTAACCAGATTTTCAACATAGGCATTTTGGGACCTTTGCTCATGAACAGTGGCACTGTGATTTGTTAATTTGTCCAAAGAAGTTGATTTCCCACAGCAACCGTGCATTGTGTGCCAGATGTGCGAAAACACATTTTGGGCAGGATGTGAAAAATGACAGCTGTACTGTTCATAAGGAGGTGTGAAAAATGGCAATGTTGAAAATCTGGAGTGAATGTATTAAAAATTGTTGAAGTTACGAGCATGCATGGAAACTGCGCAATACACACTCATAACATAGTCATTCTTTTGAATTTTTTCACCAAATTTGCAACATAGGCTGTTTGGGACCCCATCTCATGAATAGTGGCTCTGTTGTTTCAGTAATCAGTCCCAAAAGGTGATTCCATACAGTGGCCTCTAAATCATTTTTTGGGACCGAGTAACGAGATGACAGAGCATGTGTTCATGAGGTGGGGTCCCAAGAACCCATGTTGAAAATTCGGAGCCAAAATTCAAAAAAATGACTGAGATATCCACCTACGGTGAACCCCCCTCCCCCCATTGATGCCATTATATAGCTTACCAGCATTTCTTCATTTTGCAGTTCGGCTTTGAAGCATCCTGCTGCACAGACGATCACAGCTTCGGACCTCTGGAGGTAAGTATGGGGTGAAGGGGGTGCAGGGAGATGGGGTGTGCAGAGGGTGGGTGTGGTTTGGGGAGGGCTGGGGACTATGAAGGACTGTTTTCTTTTTACAGGGAAAACAAAAACAGACAACGAGGGATGGTTTTCTTTCTTTACAGGTGAATCTGTAGGATGTTGGGCACACTGGAGTGGCCTCCCAGTGTGCCCCATGAGGTTTTTCTTTTGGGGGTATGTTGGGCACACTGGTGTGGGCTCCCAGTGTGCCCCATGTGTTTTGGAGGGGATGTTGGGCACACTTGGGTGAGCTCCCAGTGTGCCCCATGAGTTTGGGGGGGCTGATGCCGACAGGGATTGGGCCCCATTGGCAAAGAAAGTGTGTTGGTTGGGGGAACATGCCAACACAGGGGATTGGCCACCCCTGATGTTGTTATGGGGATTGTGTGTGGCAGATGGCAGGAGCCACCATGTTTATTGAAATGTTTCACCAGGAAAGGCATGTTGGGGAGGCATGTCATCTGTTGCTGCATGACGGGCTTGTCTCTGATTGCAGCAGCAGATTTCTTTCAACTTGGTGGCACTTTCTATAATTTCCACATCAGTGCTATCATGCTCACTAATTGAGGATGAGGGATGCACCTACTAAAGCGTGCCTGCATTCGCCAACACTGACACACCTCTCAATGTGGTACTACCACAAGATGTTGCTTGCGCCTGCACGTAAGACAACATAAAAAGAAACATTTCAGTACTACTAAACTGGTGACAAGTAAGCATCATTGATAAAAAGCAGGGACACCCCTTGGATCTCACAGGCCCTCCTTGACCAGATGCGCCTGAGAGATGACCTCTGGCACAGGGCCCTGAATTCCCAGCTACCCCAGGACAGACAACTCTACAGAGAGGAGAAAAACAAATGTACCTGGGCCATCAGGCAAGCTAAGGCAACATATTATAGGCAATCTCTAACAACCACCTGGGGCTTGGGGAAAAACTTCTGGAACAACATCAAGGAGCTATGTGGGAAAACCATCTCCCCTGCCCTGGCACAGCTTCAAGTCAAGGAAGCCCTCTTCCAGGATCCCGCCACCATATCCAGTGCCCTAAAGAGCACCTTTTCCGACCTCAGCCACATTTTCCCGAAAAACTTCTTTGACCCCATCTCTATCTGCCCTTTGGACACCTCTGCCACAGCAGCCCCCCCCCTCCCTTCCGGCTGCGAATCATCTCCTGTAGGGAAGGCAAAAACTACCTTTCCAAAGCCTTGCACAACTCCCGCTACAGCAGTGACTCCCTAGACCTCAAAATCCTTAGGCTAACTCTTGATGAAACCCTGCTCCACCTTACCAAAATACTAAACTGCTCGCTAGACTAGGGCAATTCCCATCTCTTTGAAAAGAGGTATTATAACTCGATCCTCAAGAGTGGGGACCCAACTTCTCCAGGTAACTACCGACCCATCTCTATCCTCCCCACAAAGCTCTCGAGAAATTGTGTCTGACCAGCTTACCAATTACCTGGCCAAACACAATCTGCTCTGCTGTGAACAACATGGCTTTAGGAAGAGACATAGCACAACCACAGCCTTACTCGAATTCACATCATACATACACGAGGCACTGGAACAGGGGTCAATAGCTGGAGCCATATATGTCAACCTTACCAAAGCATTTGATACCGTCAGTCACGCACTTCTACTCCACTTCCTCCCTCCTACCATTTCTCCACCAAGGCCATCTCCTGGTTCAAGGACTATCTCACAGGCTGGTCACAACAAGTTAAAATCAACACCACCATCTCCTCCAAGTGACCAGTCCTAACAGGCATCCCTCAAGGGTCTATTCTAGGGCCTCTACTTTTCACCCTATTCCTAAACTACCTCCCTTAGTCCTGCAGCAGCAAGCTCCTGCTCTATGCAGATGATGCCGTACTTTTGTGGAAGCACCCCAATCCTCACTCCCTTCAAAGCACCCTACAAGGCTTCTTTAGAGAATTAGAATCCTGGTTCACTGACCATCGCTTAATACTAAACTACAACAAAATGAAGTCAATGATCTTTGCCCACCGTCAAAGTTCATATAGTAACGAACCTCTAACCATCACAAACTCACAGGGCCTCCATATTGAACAGGTCTCAAACTTTAAATACCTGTGTGTCATCCTGGACACATCCTCACCTACCATACACACATCAAACACTTTTCCACCCTGTAAATACCCAGATAGGGATACTATACAGACATAAATGCTGACTAACCCCAGGCCTTACATCTAGCGGTAACTAGCTTGGTCCTTTCATTGATCGACTATGGTATTGTGATTTATGGCTCCGCAGACAAAACAACGCTACACGGCATTAGCCTAGCTCTCAACAAAGCTTGCCATCTGGTCACAGGCTGTGCTAGACTAACCCACATGTGTGAGCTCTACAAGCTTGCAGATTGGCTTACCTTCGAAAGTAGACTTAAGTACCATACTTGCCTCCAAGCCAAAAAAATACTCATGAATCTCACACCCAAGGGCCTCCACCCCCTCATCCAGCCAGCAATACTCAGAAGGGCTCCTAGATGCCCTACAAACACCTCCCTACTAATCTTGCACTGTAGAACCTCTCTAGGACAATGGTCCTTCTGTTATCATGCCCCCCTTTGGCTTAACAACCTACCTCCCACTATCTCCTACGCCACTAGTCTTGGCCAATTCAAAACAAGTATCAAGAGCCTCCTTCTTGACTCAGAAACCTGTGGCTGTCACCAACATTCCTCTCAACCATAGATACCAAGTGACTAGCTTATATCCTGGCAATCAACCCCAAGTCCCACAATCTAGCTTCAAATAAACCTCGACTCAGGGTTCTGTAAACAACCCCTCGAAGCCGTCTTGTCTCGCTACAATGGCCCAGGGTTCTATAAGACCCTAGCGATAGTAATCAACTAATGTTAATCCACTAAATTGTGAGACCAATGTATAAATTGTCTTTTGTAATAACTGTGTGACCAATGTATGTATAAAATGTTTAATGTGCGTTCTTGTACTGACGAGGAGCCTTTGCAAAGGAGTCTGTGACTCAAAGGATTGTAATTCTGATTCTCATCAAATAAATAGATAAAAAATAAAATAAAATCAGTGAGTTACTTCAGTTGTCACCATTAAATGTTGCCAGTGCTCAGAATGCTGGATATTAGTTAGCTGCTTACTTGTTATCACATGTTCTGCCCTCATTAGTCATACAGTATGAATAGTAGCATCAGTTGAAACCTCAGAGACTTAGAGGACATTTGAGTCTAAGATCATTTCTATTGTTGTTAGAGCGAGTGTTGTAATAGACTGGAGATTTAAAGGTATATTAATAACACAGTATCAGGTGATTTAGTAGGTCCTGAAGACAAAGGTGATTCCAAAGACACAGCTTCTCCCACATCAGAGTCCATTTCTTGTTCTTTTGAGTCTGATTTGGCTTCTGATTGTTTATTCTGTTTCTGTTCGTTGATAAAATCAGCAATCTCATCCAAATCAAATAATATTCTTTTTGTGCCATTTATTAGAAATCAGGCCTTACAGGGATATACAGTGGCACTGTAAAGTGGCCTTCAATTTCTTTGATGTCAGAATGGTAATTAAGAAGCCTTCTGCCCCATGCCTGTGTTACAGGGATAACATCTGGATAAAGGTAAACGTTCTGTGATTTAAATGTAGTGGCACCTTTAATTCTGGCAAAATTGATGACCATCTCTCTGTTGAGCTGATGTAAGAAAATAAATTAAGAGTTGTTTGGGGTTTACTGACATTAAAACTTTTACACTGTGGTAATCTGAAACCTGTATCAGTGCTGGTACTCTAACCATTGTTTCAGTCCTGGGTACTGAGTGATTCTTTTTCCAGTATTGGTATGCCCGTCAGCTGTAGGTTATTGACTCCAGGTTTTCAGTTTTGTCTTTGAGGGCCACCCTGTCTCTAACTAAAGTGGACACTATGGCAAATGCAGAATCAGCTTTCATTTTTAACTTTTTGTTATACAGTGGCAAGAACATTTCCAAGCCCTTATTGGTCACTGTTCCCTGTACCAGTGAAGTTATCTGACAAAAATGTCGTTATTATGTCCAGACACACATGACCCACTCACATTTAGAAACCATATTTGAACTCAGTACTCACATTGCTGTCAGCCCTAGACTTCCCCAACAGTATTCAGTTCCGTATTTCACGGTTACAAAAATCAGCCAACACAGACCTTAACACAGACAGCAAGTTTCTTTTTCATCCAGAGCTTTTTAGACAAAAAAGCCAAAGAGTAAAGCTGAGCTTTGACACACCAATTGGCTTTTCAGTACCCCACTCATTAGCTGTGACCCTCCCTGTCACATGCACACTACACTGAATAGCATCCTGACTAGCCCCCAGCCCCCCCATAAGAACTAGAACAAAAAAAGGAATAAAAGTAAATTAAAGCCTTCATTTCTCTGAGCAGATTCTCAGTCCCTCCAGTCTGCACTGCGATCCTTATAGCATGTACACATGACAGCAGACTGCATTTACTGCAGTTACTTAATGGATGCACTCAGTAATGGCTGCAGTAATTTGATTTAAAAAAAAAAAAAGCCAAACTGTCACACCAGGCAGGCAGGCAGTCGGGTGGGGAGCATAACACATACAACAAGCCATTGCCTGATAGAGACAGAGAGAGGTAGTGTGTGGGGGGTAGTAAAGGCAGAGAACCAGGCAAGTGCAGACACAAGCAACAGCACCACCTACTGGGCAAACCAGTAACTGTTTATTTTTATTTATTTATTGAAGTCTGGGATACACCTGTGAGCGGATACTCGTTGAGAGGTTCCATGTCAAATACATTAAACAACAAGGCAAAAAAAAAAAGACTGAGGACAATTTACAGATAATACAATGAGAGTTCAGCAAACAGATAATGAGAGTATTAAACACAACAGATACAAAAATCCATCCACCAACAGGTAAGCTGCAGCATTGTACAAAGCATGCCTGCATCAGTAGGAGAAGCAGGAGAAAGAAGAGGGGTAGGTAAGCACAGCAGTGGGAAGAGGCAGGGTTTGACTGGGACAAGATAGGGGTAGAAGAGATTGAGGGGATTGCTTAGTGCCAGGGTTTGCCTGTCCCAAGGGTAGGGACTGGGAAGTGCTGGAGGTTGTCAGTCAGTGCATGGGATGTCTTATGCAGCACCTGCAGGAACTCCAGTCAATAAGGTGTTGGTGTAGTCTGAGTTTGAAGGATCGATGTAGTAGCACCAGAGATATCAGGCAGTAACGCATTTGTCCAGAGTGCTGCCTGGTAGGAGAAAGCACGTTGTGTCATGGATGTGCTGCATCTGGGCACATAGAAGGTTTGTGTGGAGGAGCTCCTGGTTTGTCTCGTGTTTAGCAGTAGGGACAGTAGGTTCTGAACTCCAAGAGGAAGCCAGTTTAGCATAGCCTTTTTGGTGAGAAGACAGGTTTGATATCTTATTCTGTTGTTAAGTTGGAACCAGCCAGCAGAGGTATAGAGTTTACAGGTATGGGCTAGTTTAGGTGCATTTGTAAATAAGTGGCAGGTTTTATTTAGGCAACAACAATGTGTTGGAGTGCCATGTCAGTTGCAGAGCTGTATATTACCAGACCATAATCTATAAGGGATACAATCGAGCTGTTAATTGCCAGATTCAGTGCTTCATGCTTGAGACAGTGCCTGTGTTGGTAGAGGATGCCGATTCTGGTGCTGATGGCTTTAGCAGTGTTGTCGATGTGTTGTGTGAAGGACAAGGAGGAGTCGATTATAACCCCCAGGTATCTGAAGTGCGGGATGAGTTCCAGGATGCTGCCACTGTCATTCCATATTGCCAAGGGATAGCTTTTTAGATTGTTTTGGACTGTTGCATAGAGCATGGTTTTGGTCTTTTGTAATTCATCACCCGCTTTTGTTCTGTGAACCATTTTTCAGCTGATGCGAAGCCGCTTTGGAGATCTGTTTTGAGGAGTTTCGGGAGCAGGTTGCTGGCAAAAATTACCATGTCATCAGAATATAAGAGCATGCGGCACTGGCAAATGGCCAGTAGGTTGTTTAAGAAGACACACTGACACTGTGGACTTCTTCCTCAGTTACTATGCCTACTCTGACAAAGAAAAGTCAAATAAAAATATATTTTAAACTTACTTGTTACCTTTTTTTAACAAACAAGCCATTGTATAATAGCAATAATGTACTCTAGGGTTTGGAATTTGTCTGTAGGACCAATTTGTCTTTTTTTATCTGGTTTGGTGTGTTCTGGTGCAACAGTTGGTGCTAGTTCAGTTATTTTTCTTTTCTCGACACATTCCTGCGCCTTTTTTCTTCATGCTCTTTCTTTGTTATTGTTTTCAGTGCTGGATCTAGTATTCCTGGCCTCCATTGTATTTTATTGATGTAAAATTTCAGGTAATTATGGATAATGTTGCTTTTCCATGCTACTGTAAAGGATTAACCAAACAATCAGGAAAGGAGCAAGAAGAACAGATTCACCTCTGAAAGGCACTCACCCAGGCAATGACTTTGCAAAGGTCAGGTCCATTTCGTTGTGTAAGAAGAAGCAGGAATTTAAAACTGGCTGCAGGCTGCAGACTGCAGGCTGGAAGCTACAAGCTGTGCAAACAGCTTGAATGGAAAATGCCAGAAACACCAGACAGTGAACACCACAAATGTAAGCCTGTTTTTTCTGTTTACTGCAGCTAGCATTCACCAAAAGATTTTTGTAGTGTTAACTTCAGTAACTAGACGTTGGAGTTAGTTGTTCTGCACTGTCACCAAAAAAACATGTCCGTACATCTTTACTAAGCTATTTAATTGCAAAGATCCAGAGCTGAAACAGCATGCTGCATACTCACAGCAGTCATCTAGGATCCCTGTCTGGCCCTCTCTTCTATTCCTTTTTTGGTAAGCCTCCGACAATCTCTGAACCGTACCTGTCCACATCTGGGTTAGGTCCCTGACACTCAAGATGCTTTCTTGAGTGCCTGTTACATATTTTATTTCCACATTCGCAGCACAGAAATGAGAGTGAATGGGAAACCATCAGTGACCTAATGCGTTAAACCGTGGTCCCATCTGCCTGTTCTGGTGGCAATTCAGGTGGATATTAAAGATCCCATGGCACTTCTCAAAAAGAGTAGGGGAGTTTATTGAAGGAGAAAAAAAGTCAAACAAATAAATACATTACACACATGTTGTCAAAAAAACAATATAAACCATAAACCAGTGAAGAATCTCTTAGTGTCCTAATCAGTAATCAGGTTTTAACCAATGAAGAAGAGGAAAAAGGAAAAAGGAATTACACATGGTTAATATAATATTACAGCAACTTAAGATGAGAAACTCGAATATAACATGTATAAAATATTTGGGAAATTCAGTTAAGTTATTGGAGCATCAGAGTTGGTAACCCAAGGCATATTCCTCCAATGTGCCCTCAGATTTCTTTGTGACATATATCTAACTTCTTTGTGATATATTTTCGCAATTCATAGGTGATTTTAACCATCAATTCTTCATGTTCTATTCATTTTTGCGGCAGAGTGAACAAACTTCTGCTGTTCCATATATACCATTTAATTACTATTAATAGTACATGCAATGTACTCTTATGCTATTTAGAGGCCTGACCCTATAATACCCATACATTAGAGCTTCATATGATACATGGTTAAACCAAGATTCTTTCCATTCTCGAGACAGCAGTTCCCAAAATCCTTGTATATATGAGCAGGTGAAAATATATGTAAAATGGTTTTGATTTCTTGTGTGCATTGAGGTCTACTACAAAACCTTTGTTCTAGCTGTTTATGCTTATGGTTTGATTTAACATTGACTTTAGCATGGCAGCATAGCCAAAGTAGGTCCCACATACGCTCCGGTATTCTATTTTCCTTTAGTAAGTTCAAAAGTGAGGGTGTATATACTTCCGGGCAGTTAGGAAATGTAATGGTTTCCTGATAAAAATTCACTTGCATCCAAGTGTATAATTCTTTCCTGTGTTTGTTAACAAGCATTAGACTAGTAATCTACCATTGCTTTAACTTCATGAAAACTTCCCTTATAAATTCTGGTGTGGTTTCTCATCTCTTCAGTACCTTTAAATGCTATAGTTCCCACTGTTTAAACCATTGTCCACAGGTGTGTAACAGAAAGTGTGTCCATCCTTGACCTGTATACTAATAATGGTTTAAAGTTCGCATACAAGAACATACTATAAACAAAGGTTATTGGGTTGATCATTCCCAGTCCACCTTGTGCTACTGGTAAATATGTGATATTTCTTTTAATGGGACTTAATCAGCTTCCCCAAACAGCCTGAAAAAAAAATGCTTAGAATTGATGCTTCCAGATGCTTGGGGTTGGGGGAAATGTAACTTATATAAAGGAATATTGGGATTAAAAAGGTCTTAAATAGATATATTCTCTTCTTTTTACAGTATTTCTACTTATTCTATCCTGCCACCAACTGTTGCCTTTGAGTGATTCTAGGTTCCCAGTTCAAATTAGCTGTGTGTTCTGCCCCAAACATGACACCTAAAATCTTGACAGGTTCTGTTGTAATATGTATACCGGATATGTTATTTAACTCAGTATAAGTGTCCCTAACTATTTTCCTACACATTTTCCTAGATTCATTGAGGTACTTGCATAAGAGCTACAGTACTGTGAAATGCAGTGCTTCCTCTGCTGATTCAGGGTCTTGTACTAAAATATATAAATCTTCTGCATAGACGATGGCTGTAAAGGGTGCTCTTATTTGACTTAACTGAATACATCACAGGTCGGGGTGGAATTCAAAATTATAAGAAAGGGATCAATGCAAAATGCATAAAGCAGGGGGCTCAGGGGGCAACCTTGTCTCACCCCCCTTCCTATTTTGCACATTGGGCCTTTCCAGCCTTGAATGATGGGTATAACCATGGCAGTTTTCTATAGACACCTTCTCCAACCTATAAAGGTGTTGGGTATTCCTATATTGCCCTATAAAATGGATGATTTACACAATCAAAAGCTTTCTTTTGATCTAAGGATAGGACTATACCTGGTACAGCCTTCCTTTGACCTTGTTCAAAAATCTCTCTTAAAAGAATAAGATGATCTGTAATTTTTCTCTCTGGGGCTGAACATGCTTGTGATGAAAAAGTGAGGTGTTGAATTTAAGATTTTAGCTAGTATTTTAAAGTCTGTATTCAATAGGCTTATAGGTCTCCAATTCTGTATATCACTTTTGTTGCCTTTTACAAATAAATATAAGCTGTACATTTGTCATTCGAGAAGGCATTTCATTAACTAAGATGTGTGTAATTACTTTAGCTAACTCAGTTTTAATGTTCCTATGTTTATAAAATTCATTAGTTAGGCCATTACTGCCTGGTGATTTATTGCTTGTACTACCTCTTCAGGTTGTATGTCTTTAACTAGTGATGCTGAAATTTCTTGTGGACATTTTTGATTATCCAGAATATGTAGTATCTCTTCTGGGTTACTCACACTAGTTTGGTCTGGTTGATATAATTGCTGTATGTGCTGCATGACTATCTGACTCATACTTGGCAGCTCAGTGCATAGTACCTGCTTGTCATCCCATAAGCCCTCCATCTGCTTTTGTCGGTTATTTCAATTACATGCCTCATGAGGACAAGTATAATGTTTTTTTTTTCCCTGTGTGCTGAATCTTTGTTGATTCTGCAGATTTTGTGCCAGAGTTTTGTGGTAGCTAACCATTTGTTGCTTAATGTTGTGTATTTGAGTGTTAAAATGTTGTCCTGTGGAATGTGACTGGGATAATAGTTTCTGTAACTGTTGTTTATCCTGTAGATACTGAAAGTAGGAGTCATTTCTCTTCTTTTTGCTAAATGTTTTTAATAATTTGGTTGCATCAGTTATGGTGTCTTCCCACCATGTGGAGGGGTCATCACACAAAACGTATACAGATTTTCTGGCCTCCAGGTAATTATCAATGTCCTGCTTCACATTACTTGCTTCCAGTAAGGAAGAGTTACATTTCTAAGTCCCAGGCCCATAGGAAGGGGAGTAACTTTTACCTATTATGATATGTAGAATTTTATGGTTTGACAATTCAGAAATCAAAAGTGTGGCCTTATGTATATGTAAAAATTAGGAAATAAAGAAATAGTCTAGTCTTGTAGCTAGTGGTCCTTTATGGAATGTAGGGTCTGCTCTTTCTGTAGCTGATGTGTATGAGTCCACTAGGTTAGAAGACTGGCTCATACTTTTCAGATAGGCCATATCACAGCATATTTTTTGTCCTGGTATTTTTGCTCTACAGTATCAGTTAGTGACATGCCACAGTTAAAGTCTCCACACAGTATTACATTGTAGGAAGGATACAAATAAGGTTGCAGTGTTTGAAGTAAGTCAATTATTTTTGCTTTTGTCTGTGCAACGTAATGTTTATAAATCTATATAATTTGTTCTGGATTCTTGCTTCTTTTATAATAGCCCTTCAAGGTACCAACTCAATGAGTTTTATTAATTGAAACGTGATATTTAAAAAATAAAATAGCTACTCCTGTGCATTGATCCGAATTCTATGACCAGTAAGTAGGTCCAACATGCCACTGTGTAACTGCTGCTTTTATTTCGTGTAATGTATGAAATCTAGTGTCCTGCAGGAACACTATCTTTTTTGCAGCGTTTTTAGATATGAGAATACTGCCAGTCTCTTGTTAAGATTTTAAATACTGTTTGCATTGAAAGAGTACAGGGGCAGTTGAAACTCCATCCAAGAAAGTAGTGAGGGAAATTTCTCAGGGGGTTCCTTACTTTACCTCTTAGTTATTCCTGTGTGTTTTTGCTTCATCTTTACTTTAGAAGTGGCTTGATCCACTTCAGGTGTGTAAGTTTCAGGTGGGAGTGAGTCTTCTTTATCAGAGATGGCTTCAAGTAATGATGACACCCTGAGGAATCATTTGATTCATTACCTGAAACTTCTAGGTTATCTGCTAGTGCCTTGAATCTATTCACTAGTGGAAGCCCTGTAGTTCTAATGACTCTTTGCTTAGGTTGAGACCATGTCTGCCTGCGTCTGGTTCCTTTTTTCCCTTTTCTACGTCAATAACCTGGGGGGGGGCATGTCTATTTGCATTTCTAAGTCTGCCTGCTGGCTAGCCTCTAGCATAATTGCCTCCTTGATGTTTGTGGGGGTTTAGCCCAAACCTCCTAGCCTTCCTCAGCTATACTAGCTGGGGCCCTTTTGGTAGGTCTGTAACCTCTTATTCATTTCCAGGAGGGGGGGTTGTGTTGAGGGAAATGTTTTGCCTCTTGACCTTTGAGCAATTGCAATGAGCAGCCTCTGTTCCTCACTGTCTGTCTGATTAGGTTGATTGTATGCTGCCCGGGGGCAGGTATGGTATGAGGGCCCTCTGGTGTCACAAAGATTACATACCTGTTCATTACAACAATGCCAGCTGGTATGCCCCAAGTCACCACAGAAAGTACATTTTAGTTTGTCACATAGACTACTTATATGACCTGTCTCCCCACATCTATAGCAGGCTTTGGACTGAACTGCATAAAAGAGGACTCCTCTGTCCCTCCCTAGAAAGAAACAATTAGGTAAGTGTTGAAATCCTGTAACAGAGGTACATAAAACTATCTGTATTCTGCACCCCCAGTCCAGATTTTCTCTTCATCAAATATTGCCTCAGGGTGCCCTAGAACAGTACAGCTTTGCTTAAGCCAGCAGATCAAGTCTGTAATGCTGACACCCTCATTCCTGAAAAGTACAGTAATGGTGTGGTTTGCTGGCTTAGTGAGGGGTATCGCTTCAAACAGTGACCATAAAGGTGTTGTTTTTAAAGTTTGAAATAGTTCCCAAACTTTCTGCAGCCCACTATTGAATTTAAAACTGATGTTGAAAGTTTGTTCGCCTGAGACGTGTATCAGAGTGTAAATTTCTGCTGCAGTCTTCTTCATGGATTCTTTCAATAGGGACTTAGCCACAAATAACCTGTCTGGGAAGATGTCAATACCTCCTTTGTATACAAGTCTTACAGCATTATGCTGTTTTGCAGGATGAACTGGTTCTTGGAAGAAGGATGCATAAGATCTGCTGCCTTCTATTCTGAGGATCCTCAGGGCCATTTGCCTGTGTGCTGTTTGGGGATTTGGCCTTGAAGGCCCAGGTTCCTCTGTACAAGGGTGGGGCAAAATGTTTGTATTTGTGTCCTGCTGGAATCCTGGTTGGTGTAACATGTTCCTTGGAGCTACAATTGTGGATTCTGTGTTAGTTGAAGTGTTTCTGGCAGATGTAATGGTGAGTGGCTGGTATAGAGTTTGTGTTGTCAACCTGTTCTATTTCTAGTTCACTGTTTATTGTTGAGTTGGGCCCTACAGTTAATTTTTCTTTCCTTGACTTGGCAGGTTTTATCTCGGTGGGTCTGGAGACCCATTTTCCCATTTGTTTTTTTCCCCAGCTACTGCCTAGCAATGCTGACTCAACTGACCAATCTGTGCTTATTTGTGCTTCAGTACTATTTTTGTTAGAGTCACGTCTTAGACCAGATGCAGCTGCACCTGTATGTGCCATTCCCGGCGTGACTCCTAATTGTACAGTGTTTTTTACTCACAAGTTTCCTTTAAATACAAATAATGAAGATGCATTTGTACTTGCCTTGAAGTCAAAAATGGTTTGCAGTGGCTGATCCATGACTGTTCCAGGGATAGAGCTTTCAGCTGCATCTGCGGTTTGCAGCTTGGCCAGAGGCTGGTTGTTAGGTGCCTGCTCCATAGAGTGCAATGCCTCTGCTCGATGTCGATTCTCTGTTGCCTTATGCAGCTTCTGCTGCCACGGCGAAACTTTTCCTCTTCAGTCTGGAGAATTTCTTTCAGTTTGCCTGTGATTCTGTCAGTTTGTCAGAGATGGCTACTTGAGGTAACTCCATTTCCAACGCCTTGTTCCATCATAACAGTGGTAACTTGTTTCTCCACATTATTGTCACCTTCATGCACTGTAGGCTTATCAGAAAACGTTGGTCTCAAGGTTCAGAGAGGCAGAAGAAGAGACCAACTCTCTAATAATAATAATAATAACTTTATTTCTATGGCACCTTTCAGAGTATCAAGGCGCCTTACAAATTTAAAAGAACACATCAAATATCCGTCATAAAAGATATAAAACAAATAATTGAGTACAAAAGTCATTCATTCACCAAAGCTTGAACCCACAGGTGTGTTTTTAAAGCCTGTTTGAATCCCTCCACAGTCTTGCACTCCAGAACCAATGGGTAGAAAATTCCAGAGGGTTGGGCCACGTGCATAAATGCCTGGGCCCCAGAAGATTTGAAACACATCCTTGGAATCTCTAGCAACGCTCTTCAGCTGAGCAGAGCAATCATCCAGGGTGGTAGAGAACCAGAAGCTCTTTCAGATAGTCCAGGTCTAGTCCATGTAGGGCTTTAAAAGTCAAGAGACTGACTGTAAGGTGATCCACCACTGTACCAGCAGCCAGTGCAGTTCGTGACAGCACTGGCATAATATGACAGGTTCTAGGAGTTACCACCAAAAGCCAGGCTGCAGTGTTCTGTACTAGCTGCAAGCAGTGGATTTCCACCCCAGGTAGCCCTAGGTGAAGGGAATTACAGTAATCTAGGTGTGAGTACACGAAGACATGGACCAGCATAGGAAGATCACCAGATGGAACAAGGTGCTTAATCCTGGAGATATTTCTCTGATGGTAAAAAGAGGATTTGATGACAGCTGACACCTGCGAATGCAGAGTCAGCCCCTTGTCAAAGATTACCCCCAGGTTTCACACCCATTCAGACGTTGGGAGTGATACGCCCCCAAGAAAAAGCCCTGAGGGCGAACCCACCCCGGCCCCTATCCATGCACTGGGTCCACAACCAACACCTTAGTCTTTTCTGAGTTCAACATTAGCCAACTGGAATCCATCCACTCCTGGATTTCTGTGAGGCAGCTATTAAAGACTGAGAGAACTCCGTCTTGGTCAGGTGCAAAAGAGAGGTAGAGCTGGGTATCATCAGCATGGCAGCAAAGCCTCAGCCCATACCTTCTTATAATGTCTCCGAGGGGCAGCATGTACACTGTGAACAACATGGGGGATAGCACTGAGCCCTGAGAAACCCCACAAGACAGAGAAACTGGGTCCAAGGAATAAACGCTGGACACCAGTCTCTGAGTTCTTCCAGTGAGGAAGGATGTGAACCACCTGAGGACTGGACCCGACAGTCCACAGATGAACCTCATGCAGTCAAGCAGAACCCCATGGTCCACAGTGTCAAATGCTAATGAGAGATCCAGAAGAACCAAGATGGAACATTTTTTTTTCTATTTCTAGCCATTAGGAGATCATTTAGCACCCAAACCAGTGCTGTCTTAGTACTATGTCTCTTACGAAATCTAGACTGGAGAGGTTCATGGATGTCATGGATGGTGAAATGGTTCTCCAGCTGCCCAGCTACTACTTTCTCAATAACCTTCCCTAAAAAGGAAAGGTTAGAGACTGGTCTGTAGTTTGCATGGCAGTCTGAGTCCAAATAAGCTTTCTTCAACAGGGGTGTTACAACCGCCTCCTTTAGGGAGCTAGGAAACTCACCTGTTTCCAAGGAGCACCAGTCTATCCGTGCTTGGACCAGACCAATAGAGTCGATACTACCCAAAATCAGGGAATGTTGGTCCTGGATCCAAACTACAGCATGTAGGATGAGCACCCTGGACAATCCGCATGACATCCATGATCAAAGGTACTCCAGGAAAACTGAGAGGTAGTAGCCTCAAACTGATCCCAAGCAATGCCTATAGAGTGTGCTGGTTGGAGTACCACCCTGATTTCAGCCACCTTAGACACAAAGAATCAAGCAAGTTCATTGCACTCTATTTGTGAAAAGGCTTTCTGAACTTGAAGACAGGCTGGGTTGCACAGTCTGTCTACAGTTCGAAAAAGCTGAGCTGGTTGATTCTGAGCAACCGCAATCACCCTGGACAGGAACTCCATCTTCTTATGGGTGATTTCAGATTGATAGACTTGATAATGATCCCTCAATCTAAGGTGGTCAGAATCAAGGGCGGATTTCCGCCAGCAACGTTCTAACCTTCATCCTAATCACCGCATCTGCCTCAAAGTCCCATCAAACCATGGGGACCGAGGGCGAAGGGAGACAGGACGAATGTGGACAGGAGCAATGACATCCAGGGCCACTGAGACAGCTGAATTATAGGCCATTAAGAGGGTCTCTAGATCACTGGTTGCCACTAGGAGGGGCAATAGGTCAAGTACCACTGCCACGCCTTCAGAGTTTACATCTCATAAAGGGTGATACCAGACCATCTCCACAGGAGCAGGCCTATGAAGGGGGGGCACTAAAACTAAACCTGACGATGTAGTGATTGGACCATCTGAGTGGTTCCAACCCCAAATTAGAGGCTTCGATCCCCAGGAGGAAGACTAAGTCAAGAGAGTGACCATGTTTATGGGTAGCAGTGGTAACTATCTGTGTAAGGTCCAGATATGTAATCAACTGGAGGAAGTGATGTCCAGATTGCAAGAGTTCATCATCAACCCAGGTGTTAAAGTCGCCCAGGACCATCAGCCTGGGGTGACTTAAACGCCATGTCAATGACGAAGTCCGCGACTTCCTGAAGTCCCATACGTCCATCTCCAGCAGTGGATCCAAGGAAGTGGCCATCCAGCCTACCAGCAGTTCCCCCTACAGGTCAAAGAGTAGGGGAAGTTTTGTCATTGTGAGAATCGCACAATACTAAGGACAATCTATATGTAAACATGAGTAATTTTCAGGGGGAAAATCCATAAATCGGCTCTGTCCGATTGCACTCATAAAAACTGTATAAAGCACTCTGAGCTGATCATTCATAGCAGATCTGTCATCTGCATCCAACATCTTTACAACTAATTTAGTAAGGACTGGTAATCAACCCGATCAGTGTAAATGGGTACAATTCTGATACAAAGTTCAAGTATGTAGTGTAGTAGGGGTCCTCGCTGACTTTTACATTTACTATTGTGAATAAAGTAAATTTCCTTCTCGTCCCCTCCCTCTTTTTTCTTTTCCATTTCTTTTCTTACATTTTTTTTTCAAGTCACCTATCTCATACAGTGCACCCATAATGATTTGAGAGTAGTACTAGAAGTGTGCAACCGTCCTGTAGTATATATTTGTTGGGCTTGTCCTAGCACAATCTGCACTAATTCTTGTTGTGTAATGTAATTTTGTTGCAATGTCCACTAGCATCTGGACTGCCGGATACGGTATTTCAAAAGACAACAAATGAGACGTAATGTGCTATAAGAATATTTTGTCCATCTTCCAGTGTAGAGTCCTCAGATCAGTACCTCATAGGCCATCTTGGAAAAGTTACTGTCCTGAATTGTTTGTGTCAGCAAAGTTCAAAAAGAAATGACATAAGGACATTCAAAAAAATAAATGTTCCTGTGTTTATAATATGGTGTTACAAAGATCTCCGGTACAATAGCGGTCTTCAAGTGCTTTGAGTTTGTGATTATTTTTAACTCCCAACTTTCCATGACATGCAAGCCAACAAGTGTCCCACATGTATTTAGGGATTCTGTGGTCCGTAAGCTGTTTAATAGTAAGTGTGAAAGACTGCAAGGTACTTCTCTAGAAAATTATTCCATCCATGAAATGCTCCAGTAGAAGTTGCTCATAGATCACATGTTGGGGAAGAGAGAGTAGATCTTGTTGTAAGACCTTCCATAGCCTGATTTTTCTCATGGATAGAACGATGTAATTAGGACACCAATCCAGTGGCAGCTTAAAGGACCAGTTATTGTCAGACCAGATTGCTAGCAGTGCCTGCAACCATTCATGTTCCCAGTGTACCCATATGATTTCTAGCCCCTTTAGAACTGGTACTAAATTAAAAAAACAAAAATAGTGTATGGAAAAAGAGCAAAGGGTTTATCATACCCAAGCATCCTTGTGTAACCTGTCAGTATGTAGTGTTCTGTTTAACAGGGTTGAGTCTGCTACCCCATATGGTTCTAAAGAAAATACTGTATATTTTAGTTTCTAAAGTTACAGGTGAGAGAAACACTGTTCCAAAAAACAATAAAATAGGGGTAAGAAATGTTTTAGTCAGGTACACCCTTTTTAATTTTATTTGCGTTGTATTCCACGCTTGTACTCTATGTTCACGAAAAGCTAATTTTTGCTGCCAATTAACTATATCCATGTCACTTGAACCAAAATAAACTCCTAAAATAGTCGCCCTGGCTACAATGTGAATACCCCCAATCATGTCACCTATGTTTAAAGAGGTATCACCTATTGTCAATGCCACACTCTTCTGTAGATTTATTTTTGCACCAGTCACGGCTGAATAATATTGAAGAATTGCAAAAACTGGGGTGCAATCGTGTTCATGTCCCAAAAAATAAACAAAGGTCATCTGCATATCCCAAAATCTTAAATGGTGGGATTGTGGGGGAAATCAACATACCCTGAAATGCTGGGTCCATCTGCAATTTCCTAATGAGAATGTCTATGTTAAGAGGGCACCCCGTCATATCCCTTTTTTCAGAAAGATCCGTCTACCAATAATGTCATTTACAAGGGGAATAATCTGTGCCTATGAATATAATAAATGTAACCACCCAATAAAAATGTGTGGAATCCCATACATAGCTAAAATCTGAAAGAGGATCTCATGGGAAAGGGCATCAAAAGCCTTTTCCTGATCCAGAGCCAACACATAGCCTTGCAGTGTACCTCTGTGCCCCCGGTAAACAATTCTTGTAGGCAGAATAGCTAATCTCTCATATTTCTGCCCCAGATGGCACAAGACTGTAAAGCGGATATTAAAGTTTGAGCATCTAATTCCAATCTATGGCACAAAATCATGGATAAAACTTTGAAGTCCACATTCAGTAAAGAAATCGGCCTCCAATTACTAATATTCATTCTATCGCCCTCTTTGTACAACAAAATTAAAAAGCCTGTGCCAGAGAGTCCTGTATGTCCTCATTAATTAATATGTCATTGAAGGTTTCCACCAACAACGGTGTCAAAATATCCTGAAATGTTTTGTAAAAAGCAGAGCTCAGACCATCTGGTCCTGGGGCAGTACTGCCCTTTAATTTTTGTATAGCCCTTTTAACTTCTAACTCACTAATATCAACCATCTCTTGTTCATTACACAAAAATAGGGTCTCACCCATGTAGACTGAAAAATCATGTAGATTTCCCTCAGTTTGAACCAGAGTACCAAAGTAGGAAAATAAATGTTTGGAGATAACCTCCTGTATGGCCTGAAAATCAGTGTGTATGGATCCATCTTGATCTCGTATAGCCTCCCATGACTTTGTCTGCACCCTTGCAGTGCAATCCTTAAAAATATCTAGGGAAGAACTTGTGCCCTGGGTACCCACAGTCTGTTCCATTTTCAAGGATCTGGCCCTGCGATAAAGGGCATTTCTCATTTCCTGTTTAATATTAGTGATTTGCTCTGATCTATCCACACCTTCAGTGTGCTGTAAGGAAATGAGGTGGAAGAGCTATTTATGAAGAGATAAAAAATCAAAGTAGGCCTTTCGTCCCTTCTGTTTACTAATTTTTTGGTACAGGAGTCAAATGGATTGTTTAGTTTCCACCCACTATTCTCCTACAGACTCATACATGCCACTAACGTAGCTCTAGCTTTAAGAAAATCTATAGTGTCTTCTTGCATTTTAGGCTCCTTAAGCAGCTCATTATTTATATGCCAATACCCCCTGCCATGGTTATTTTTCTGTATGTGCCCTAAACATATATGCAATTCAATGTGGTCTGAAGTAGCTGTTGGGTGTGTATCGGCAGTAAGTACAGTCCAGTGTTTAGGAATAAAAATAAAATCAATTCTTGTAGACAGAACACCCCCCTCCCATGGTATGTGTGACCTCCCTTCCTATGAATGGATCTCTGTGAATCTATCAGGGCTGCTGTGTGTAGGACTGATTTTAAAGTAGTTGTATCACAATACAGTTTTGTAGTCTTACCAGTTTTGTCACCTAAGTCTATGGGACAATTAAAATCTCCACCCAAAATTAACTTCCTATGTGTGTGCAAAAATGGTTGTATTAGCCAAATGAGATTACTTTCGAGGGTCTTAGTCTGCGTTACATACACTACTCCGATCCTGAAATTCTGCTGTTGGAGGGTGACGTCAAGAAACAACACCCTCCCAGGTTGCACATCATATACTTTCTGAATCTTGACAAGCCCATGAAACAAAATTCCCACTCCTGTACATAATTATGTCCCCAAAGACCACATTGTGGGTCCCCAAGGCCAAGATTTCTGGGTCTGATGTATGTCAGACTCAGTTCATAACTGAGTGTCCTGAATAAGGCAAATGTCAGCATGAGACTCATAAAGAGCCTGTAGAGCGATACTTCTACGTTTAAAATTTTTAATGCTGTTCACATTTAGTGATAGCATATTTAAGGTGTCACACGAATTGCTATGCATGGAGTGAGTAAAGTGAAGTCAAGAACCAATTCTATTACTTTCCTTTTTTTCTGCTTTTTCTTAACTTTAGATTTCATGGGTTGATCATGTTCCATTTCCAAACTGTCAGGTTGTGAACTGACCAGGGAAGACTCAAAATCCTCTTCCTCCTCTGCAGATTGTTCTCGCAGAGCACTGAACTGATTAGAGCAGGATATAGCATCTAACTTAAGCAGTTTAGCTTTAGCAAGGTTTCGGGAAGAATGCCTTTTCCCCTTTGTTGGTAGAAAATCCTCCTGCGGGGGGGGGTGGCATGTCAGGATTGGGTATGGTCTGAGCAAGTGGTTCTGATCCCTGTAGCTGTTGTGCTACCTCCAGGGCTGCATCTTGATCTTCAGGGAGGGCAGGCCACATGGCAGTAGCTATTTCCTCAGGTTGAGGGGCTGGGGAACCAACTGTACTTTACTAGAAGGTGGTATAGTTGGGGTAAAGGCTGCAGATTGCTTCTCCTGAGCTGTGTGTACAATGTCATCCTGATCCCAAAATGTACCTTTATTATGAACAGCCCAATGGCACTGTAGGAAGAGGTGCCCATGTTCTTCACACAGATTGCACCAAGGTAGGTTTTGGCAACTATTACTCAGGTGACCAACCTGTAAACATAAGCTGCAAACCAATGCATCACAAGCATTACTGAGGTGTGCAAAGGAGCCGCACCTATGACAAGTCTTAGGCTGACCTGGATAGAAGCAAAAACCTCGATCCAGACCAAGATAAAAAAAGCTAGGCAGGTGTACTGGCCCATCCTCTGTCATACGTAGTTTCAGTCTCAATTTCCATACCCCTGTCCAGATAGTTTCACTATCCAGGTTAGGTGTAGGCCACTCAAGGACATCAGCTCTTTGCTTAACTCAGTGTAATATTTGCACATTCTCATTACAAAACAATATCATAACAGTTTTAACCGTAGGTCTGGTTAAAGGAATGGCTACAAAAGGAGTCCATGCAGTAGATTGCCGTAAAGTATTATGTTTCATCCAGAATTTTATTAACTGCAGGGGTGTTAAAGGACACATCAAAAATAGTATCCACAGAAATATGAATAAGGGCAAATATATCAGATGCTAGGTAATTCATAGAGTCTTTAAGCAGTTTTCTGGTAACAAAAATTCGATAAGGTGGAAACTCTAAACCCCCTACATATTTAAGCCAGACTGCATTTTGTCAGGCCTTGGGTTTTCCTAGATTGGAGAAAAGATCTGCCATTCTACGCCTAGGGTTGGCGTGTGGCCTATCCCCATTTGGTTGTGGTGGGGGGTCTGTCTGTGGCTGTACATTCTGGCCTTGCTGATTAAGAGAAGAAGGAGTAGTATGTGCAAGATCTGCCTAAGATGTGGAAGTCTGAGGTGGCATCATTGGAATTGGGCCTCGGTTAGGAAGCAACACATCAGAGCTGCGCTGCCTGGGACCCCTACTCGCTTTAGCAGTTTCTACGGTCATAAGTACAGTATTTGCCATAACATTAAGTTGTGTAACAATACCTGTACCCTTCAGATCAATATTTCTGTCAGGTTGGACTCCATCCGGTACTGTTAGAGGCAGCTCCGTATTTGGAACATCAGAAAGCAGGACAGCAGGTTGCAAGATCGGAGCACACTTCTCAAGGGAGACATGAAGCATGCTGTCTGTGGTCTGAGGTAAAGCCTGAATATCCTTTGTGGTAGGAGAATCACCCGGGAGCCAGCATCTGCCAGTCCGGTGCAAGAGTCCAACCTGCAGCCTGCAGCACTCGCTCCGGTGACCAAGAATCCCGATGCAGTGTGTCAGGCCCATGCATACCAGCCTCAGTCTAGTTCCATTCCATCTATGAAGGTTTTCACGAATCATCTTGTATATGCTGCTCTGTCAGCAGCAAATTACTCTGTGAGACAGCACTCGGCATCGAAATCTGAAAGGGCACTTCAGGCTTCTCCAAGCCATGTGGACACACAGTCTGTGGCATTACTAGGTCGGGTGATCCATTTAGCATCATTGTAGATTCCTGCCCTATAGTAGCTGTTTCCATTTCCATCTGTACATCATCATCCACAATGTGGTCTGGAATATCCATGGAGCTGCTGAAAGTAATAGTAGTCTGTGCTGTCTTCTCTTCCTTACCACCTTCCTCCTTTTCGATATCCATAATCTCAATATCTGTAGGTCTTGTAGAGCTGGCATCCACACCATCTCCATTCACTACTAGTAATTCAACACTGTGATCCTCCATCTTGGGACACAGGAGGTTGTGGTGCCCCCTACCGAAGAGTAGGGGAATTTCCCCAGTGCCCTGGCCAAATTTCCCCACATTCACTAAAAATGTCACCAACAGCTTAATCAGGTTCAAAGTCAGTTGGCATTCATCTGTACCCCCTTCCCCCAGGTCGTCGTGCCTGAAAATAGGCAGAATTTGTCTAGTGCACTTACCCGGTCAACAAAAACTAAATACAATAAATAAATAATGACATTTTTTAATGATGAAAAAATGCACTAAATTACTAAAATACACTATTGCACCAACAATCCAATCCAAAGAGTTTATAGAGGAGATACTGTAGCTTTGAAAAGGATCTGGTCACGTGATGGCAGCCTAGGGAAAGCAGCCTTTGCACTCAGCTCTGTTCTCAACCCAAATTATAGCTCTTATCAGCAGAAATTCATAGAACTTTTATTTGAAAAGTCTCTAAGAAGTATTGGAGAAGCTGCTTAGACTGGGGATCTTGTATAAAATGGAAGTCTTCGTGAAGAAACAACCAGCCAAACATACGCCACCTCCTTCACCGGAGAAAGAGCAGGCCGCAAAACGTCCTCGGCAGGGCTCCAATAAATCTACCTCGGGGCCCTCTGCTTTAATGGAAGAGCGCTTTTTGGAAATAATTGCCTCAATGCAAGCATCGATCGATGAGATTTTGGACAAAATTCATTGTTTTAAATCAGCACTAGAATCTCTCGGCACTAGAGTGGGAGACAATGAAATCAAAATAAAGTCTGTCGAAAAGAAATTGGACAAGCAAGATCTAGAGCGTGTCTCCCTCAATAAACGAATTAAAAAAATAGAAGATAAACTCAAAGATCTGGAAGGGAGAAGTAGAAGAAACAACCTGATTATAATCGGCATTCCGGAGAAGGAAGAGGGAGCAACAACCATCCAGTTTGTTCAAAAACTCCTTGAAAAGACTGCAGGCCCATCTCCAAACAACAAATCTTACATTATTGAGAGAGCGCACAGATCTCTCCGTCCTCCCGAGCGCAGCCACGACCGATAATCTGTAAAATGCTGAATTATCTGGATAAACAGCACATTTTAAGTAAAATCAGAGCTCTGCAAGAAGTTTCTTGGGAGGGCAAGAAGATTAGGATAACTCATGACTTGCCTCAATCAGTGCATTTCAAGCGCCGGGATTTACATCCCATTGTTTCCAAATTGATTGCTGTGGGAATACAGTACAGGGTAAAATACCCAGTGACACTCCAAGTCAAGATCAAAGATCAGTGGCTATCATACGAAAATTCAGAGGCAGCGCAGCAGGAGCTCAAAAGTGTATTACCAGAGCTATTCAAATAATGGAATGGTTTGCGATATAATGGCAGGGCATATAGCTGAATAAGGCTGAAGACAGTAATGGATCGTGAGTCGGGAAAGCGACTTTCTCCCGCTCTCATAGACTGATTTAATCTCCCTTTGTTTCCGACTGACATGATGTCTCAAAGTCTATATAAAAGAGGCTGCCTAATACTGCATCGATCAGCATCTGAAGAATAACAATCGGAGGTGCCCAAGTGGTGATAGAGCATATCACTTGTTATCTGGACATAAAGTTTAAATTCAGTTCCTGTAATGTAATCATCTCAGTTACAATGTGGTCCCCGCATTATCTACTGCTGATTTTCAGTGCGATCTCTAATTATGGCGAATGTGGATGATTGGTTAGACTTAAAAGGATGCATATAGTGCTCTTGTTCATTTACAAGGGTATTCTTGAAGAGGATCATACATAAAAAGGCTATATCTCTCGCCTATAAACGAGGAGATTATGATCAGGAAACAAAGCGACAATGATGCTCTTCGGAAGGTATTGCTGAGTCGGGTGAGCTGCGCAGCTTTATCTATGCTTCATTCTGATATTGCTTTCTAAAGCAGATCCTGTGCTGAAAGGGACTGGTGTTAGAGTTCCAAGTGTTTTGACAACTTCAATTTGCTGATTGCGGTTACATCGCAGCTTATCTTGGAATACTGAGAATGGACTTCGTGGTCAGTTGGTGTTTATTTTTCAAATAGCGGTAATTACCGACTAAGAAGAACTTTTGGTTTCTGTTAATGGGGCTAATCCTGACGTCGGGGAGAGCGAACGCTGTCAGTTTGAATTGTTGTATAATTTCAACAGAATGGAGCTTTGTTCTATTAGAGCTCCCTTTTTAGATTTATTTTACAATTTAAAATACTTCATTCTTTCCCCACAAGAGGGAGACAAAGACCATGGAATGATTTTATTTCTCCATATTAAGAGGTGCGAATTCCATGGAATGGGGAGCGCTGAGACAGCCTGGAAGAGCTGATATCACTGTTTATTTTTATACTTATTTACTGAATAGGTCATGATATTTTTCTGCTACTGGGTTCAGCGTGGGAAGAGAGAAAATTCTCAGAATAGTAATATCAGTTATGTTTTTTCATTAAAAGTGTAGATGTTTAGGAATAATGTCTGTGACAGGGAATAGAGCTGGGCTGGGAAGTGATTTTGCATCCATCTGGGCTGAGTGTTACATCACATGACGAGGTGGTTAGATAGTTCAGTTGTTAGAACTGGGGGTAGTAGTTATAATTTTGAGGGGTTAGAGAGGTTGCGGGGGAGTGGGAGATGGAAGGGGCAGCATCAATATGTTCGGTTAGGGAGAAATACAATTGCTCTTGAGAACAAGCCTGAATACATACGATTGGAAGATACCAGAGCATGTCAGTATCAGAAGCTAAAAGATAACATTGAAGGGTACTAATTTTGTCAGCTGGAATATTAAACGAGCTCGAGACAGATGTAAAAGACAGGTGGTGTTAAAACATCTATCTACATTAAATTGTGAGATAGCCTGTTTACAGGAAACACATCTCTACAGAGAAGATGTCAAACTATTTACGAGATATTGGGTTGGTCAGGCATATGGTGCAGGTTCATCCTCTAGCAAAGGAGGTGTCGCAATTTTATTTCACAAAAAAACAACTTTTCATCTAGAAAAGGAAATATGGGATGTGCAGGGCTGATATCTTTTTTTGGTTGGGACTCTGGTAGCAAATAAAGTGGTTATGGGGTCCATCTATGGCCCTAATGTGGATTCCCCGCAATTTTTTATGCAATTCTTGGACGTGCTAAATATTTATGTATCCAGGACATTGTTATTAGGGGGTGACTGGAACATAACTCCTCAGTTGCTCATTGTTTTATTTGAAATTTAAGTTTATTGAGTTTTAGAATAGAGAAAAACAAGGTACAAATACACACGTTAAGGGATTGTCTAAGAAAAAAAAAGGGGGGGTTACATAAGACCAGAATTAAGTACACAACAAGTAATTATAGACAATCACCATAATATAAGCTGGAACAATAAAAATATATATAACACCCCCACCCTCCCCGTCCCCCAATCCCCCTCCCCTTGCCCGGAGAGTTTCATAGGTGAAAGGAAGCCAGGTCAATAAAGAGGTATCTGTAGTAGGAAACTGGTAGCACTGGATATACTAATGCAACATAGAAAAACTTAGGATATGATAAAGCCAGAGACGGGACTACCCTAAATAGAGTGCATTCAACTTACCCCATTTCCGATTAAAAGACACCAGATTATGTCTGAAACTAGCTATAAATTTCTTGGTACTGAGACAGAGGGACATCTCCTTAAGCCATTCTTGGTAAGTAATAATATCCTGGTCTAACCAATGCCTAAGAACCAATTTTTTAACAACTATTGAGATAAGCGCCATGTGGTATCTACGTTCCTTCACCGAAATACCCGAGTAGTCACCCAAAATACAAATTTCAGGGATAAATAGCTCTTTAAGCCCTAAAAGTGGGTCTAGACTGTCTCTGAGAGCGCCCCATAAGGGTGCCACTTTAGCACATTCCCAAAGAATATGCAGCAAGTTCCCTTCAGCGGCACCACATCTCGAGCAAATACTGGACTCAAGCTTACCAAATTTGGCCAACTTGACTGGAGTATAATAGAGATTGTTTAAGATATAGTATTGGGTCAGTCTGTGATTATCTTGGGATAAGTAGCGATACACATCCTTCCAAATTGAGTCCCATGCCGGAGGGGAGATCGAGAGAGAGAGTGACCAGATTTGGAACCTCCAGGGATCGGGGAAAGATCAGCCAGCAGTTTGTTATATATAATAGAAATACTTCTACGCCAGCCAGCCGCCCTGAATTTTCTCAAGGAAAGGCCTTTATTTTGGAGGGAGAGCAGGTCGGCCTAAAGGTTTGGAGGATAAGGTGTCTCAGTTGATAAACTTTAAAATATGTCTTGAGGAATGTTTAGGACTTTAGATTCCATCCGAATTGAGGGAGAGTGCCTTGCTCATACAGAGACTCCACAAGCAAATTATGCAGCTGCGGAAACCAGTCAGTGACTAACCAGCTACCTCCAATTTTAAGACTAGGATTTAAGACAAGAGGTTGAGCTGAATCTTTGGACGGGAACAAATTGAAAAAATTCCAGCACTGAGAGATAACTCTAATAGACAGGCCAATAGGGGAGTCTCAGATGGCCGGGGGTAACGTGGAGAACGGAAGCCAGAAAACACGAGAAGGGCTCTGATTTGCTTGGTCCATTAAGTTTAACTCAAGCTGTAGCCATATGGGTAGAGGCACAGAAGATTGAGTGGTGGACAACTTCCCCAATCTTGCCAGGTGACTAGCCCAATAATATAACAAGAGATTGGGTAGACGAAGGCCACCCTTGTCTCTGGGCGCAGTAAGTTTGAGGAAGGCTCTTCGAGGTTGTTTCCCCTTCCAAACAAAGTTAGATAGCGTCGAGTTAACCTGATTGAAGAACTGCTTGGGTAACCAGATATTAAGATGAGTCAGGGGGTATAATAGCCGGGGCAGGATATTCATTTTGATAATATTGATTCGCCCCCAGGTGGTGAGAGGCAACCGTTGCCAACGGTCGAGATCTCCCCGGATTCTCTTGACAGCATTATCTAAATTAAGCTCCTTGACCAATTCCACTCCTAGTTACATGTACACCCAGATATTTAAAGGAACCGGAGACCACCTCATACCGAACCACTCAAAATCCTATTTAAAGGTGAGAGAATTAACCGGGAAGATAACCGATTTGAGACATTCAACCTGTAGTTGGAGACGGACCAAAGCGGTCAATAGTTTGTAGTACATGTGTTAAAGATGTTTCGGGGTTGGTAAGATATAGCAGGATGTCATCAGCAAAGACCAATAAGGTCAGGGAAGTTGCAATGGTACAACCCCTGATTCACGACTGAACCTTTAATACTCACAAGCAACGCTTCCAAATACAGGTTGACAAGATAGGGGAGAGAGGCACTTTGACGAGTGCCACGCATAAAGGAAAAATGGAGGAAAAGACCCGTTGCAATAGACTTTGGCCGAGGGGATTTGTAAATTGCCATAATCATATGGATAAAGGAATCAGGGAAGCCCATTCTCTTCTAAAGTGGCCTCATAGAAAGTCCCAGTTCACTCGATCGAAAGCTTTTTCAAGGCCAAGAGCGACTAGGACCATGGGATCTGGCAAGGTACGGGCTGCCTGAAGGACATGGGCTAGGTCTCAGATGATCAGCAGATGATCTGCCCTGAACGAAACCAACCTGTTCCAGGCTCAGCAAGTGCTGCCAAACCATTTTGATTCTGGACGATAGGATTTTAGATAGGATTTTGATATCATAATTTAGGAGCGAAATTGGGCGATAGCTGGCAGGCTCAGTTAAGGGCTTATCAGGTTTAGGGATTAAAATTATTGTCGCTTCTAAAAGAGAGGGATCAATCACGTCCGCAGAAAACAAATATTCATATAGCTTGAGCAATAGAGGGGATAGCTCTTTACAAAAAACCTTGTAGAAAGTTGAGGGGTAACCATCCGGGCCAGGGGCTTTCCCTAATGGCAGGTCTTTGATTGCCTCTTCCACTTCACCCAGAGTGATGGGAGCAGACAACAAATCGCAATGATGAGACTGAAGGGACAGGAGCTTAATATTGTCTAAGAAACGCTCTACCGACTGGACATGTGACGGTTGGAGCTGCTACAGTAAATACCCTTGTAAAAGGATTCAAAAATGTGGGCAATCTCCCTAGGTAGCGTCTTGGTGGTGCAGTCCTGAGCTTTGAGAGCCGGGATTAGACGGGAGCTCTCTATTTCTTTCAATCTCATAGCTAACATCCGGCCCGACTTTTCACCCTGGTCAATATATCTAGTCCTGAACTTAAACAGAGCATATTCAGCTTTGTCACGAGTTAAGTCATTGTATTCATTTCTGAGTCTGATAAGAGCCATTAAATTAGTTGGGGAGTTGGAGGAGAGAAGTTTGTCTTCGGCTACTCTCAACAGACTAGACAGCGAACTGATTTTGGACTCCCTTACCCTTTTCCTAGTGGCCGCGATCTTGATGAGCTCCCTCTGAGAAAGCATTTAAAGGAGCACTATTAATAAACTGGGCATGTGCACAGATCCCTGATTCAGGTCGAGGTACATAAGGATCATATCCCTGATTTGGGAGACTGTATGCTCTTCCTTCAGAATTTGCATATTAAATTTCCACGACGTGTCTCTTTGTCCCTGAATACCCGGGGAAATCTTGACCCAAATCAGGGAGTGATCTGAGATGACTATCGGCTTGATACCTACTTGGTGGGTACAACTCATTAAAGAAGAACTAAGTAGGATGTAGTTGATTCTTGACCAAGTTTGATGTACTTGGGAGTAGAAGGAGTAAAGCCGGTTGTCTGGGTTAAGAAGACGCCAGGGGTCACAAAGACCCAGCAGGCTAGTAAAATCAGAAAGGGCATATTGTGCTGGGGACGCTGGTTTAATTGGTCTATAGGTTTTGTCAAGTTCGCTGGATGGGGCTACATTCCAGTCGCCCCCTAGGATGAGAAGGGAAGGCAGAAATCTGCTCAGGATAACTGCCAGGGACATAAAAAAGGACGGGTCACCACCCACTGGAGTGTATATCGCCCCTAAAACCACATTACTATTATCGAGCTGACCCTTGACCAAAACGTATCTACCTTCGCGATCAATGACACTTTCTTCAACTACGAATCTGACGTGATGCTTGATTAGTATTGCAACCCCCTTTCTAGCTTGCGAGCCGGGGGCAGTGAAAACTTGGGTAAACCCTAGCCTTCGCAATTGCTTGTCCTCAGAGGCAGCCAAATGGGTTTCCTGCATGAAAACTATATCTACATTAAGAAGGGGCAGTTAAGAAAGACCGATCTCTTGAGAGGGTCGTTGATGCCTCTGACATTCCAGCTTGCAAATTTAACTAAACTCAATGCCATGGTGTCTAACACAAGAGTAAGCTAGACACAGGGGCTTCTCCATCATTACAGATAGTAGCAGTGAACTTACCACAAAATTGGCCCAACAATAGCAATACAACCCACAGGTAATGAAACTCCCCGAGGCACCCCCCCACCCTTAACCTTTTGAAAAAGCACCCTGCAAAATATGACCCTGTCACCAGTGAAATTAAATGAGTCTGAACACTGGAATCCCCGAAACCAGGGAGACAAAACCAAAGAGAAACTGGTCTAGAAATTGCAGCATACCCCCACCCCTCCCCAAATGATAAACCCTACAAATGTCCCTAAAATCCCCAAAACTATGTACAAGCCGTCCCATCAGCATCAGAAAAGCAAGTAAACAGCAAAAGGGTAACCTTTGAAGGGAACGGTCCCCAGGACTAGCAGGCCCACGACAAACTATAGTAAAACCCTGAGTGGTGTCCGCATTGACGAACAGCAGCATGGAACAGAATGGCAGAACGAAGCCGGGTACTGCAGTCCCCCCCCCCCCAGAATTGGATGTGAGACTGCATCTCAAGGCTCTTCCCTCCCCACCGCCCTCCTCCCCCCAGCCAAAAGCGAGAAAAGGAAAAGAAGAGAAAAAAAAAGGGGAAACTAATACGTCTAACCCAGCAATCCGTACACTGACCCCCCAAAACGAAGCAAGGAGAAGAGCCAAAGCACGCAGCTCCAAAACATTGAGCGGAACCGGCCTGGCTTAAAAGAAAAAACTCACCGCGGTGAAGAGGAGATATACCTGGCAATCACTGCGCCCTTTGCTCCGTTTCAAGTGTGGCAGCAATGGGAGCACAGTTAAAAGCAGGGAAATTGGGATCCAAACCTACAAGTCGGCCACCACCTTACCCGGGAAGGGGAAGGGGAGGGAAAAACTGGTAGGACCCAACTGGTTCGTCGGTTAAACAAACCGAGTGGAACCACGAGCGAGACTGAGGATCCCACCGCCCCCCTCGCTCCACCAGGTGGAGGCCCCAGCTAGGGAAAGCCTAGGCCTCAACCCTGGCCAGAGACCGCCCCAACCCCCACGAAAGGCTGGCCAGCCCCCACCCCAATTCGCCCGGAAGAACACAGAAAGCAGGCACAGCATCAAACCAAACGCCAACAGCCAAGGTAGGCAAAAACAATTTTTAACACTGGTATTTAACATGGCAGTCAGCCTGATTTGAAAAGGTCAGGCAACCTCTTGGTGAGTTCGATTTTGGCTTGATCTGGAGTCTCGAAGGAAATCCAAGCATTTTCAAGGTAGACTTGCAGCCTAGCCGGATAGTTCCTGTGGAACTTGTGACCCGCAGCAATCAACTTTGTCACCAACGGATGGTATTCTCTTCTTCTCAATCGGGTTTCGAGTGGTAGATCCTGGGTTATTCTCAGGGTGCGATTCTCCCACAAGACTGCATGCAGACTCTTGGTTTTAGACAGGATGTGTTGCCTTTCAAGATAACTGAGCAGCTTAATTAATATGGGTCTAGGAGAGGAGCCTGGCGGAGGTTTAGGCTTCAGGGATCTGTGGGCACGCTCGATGTGGTAGGAGGAATAGATGGGAGAAGGGCCCACAATCTTGGTTAAAAGTTTTTGCACAAAAGACAGGATGTCGAGCCCTTCCTCTCCCTCCGGTAACCCCAACACCAAAATGTTGTTCCTCCTACTACGACCTTCAAGGTCCTCCGTTTTTAACTTCAGCTTGGCAATTTGTTGCTTGAGCATGATTATTTCAGGTTCACACTTGGCCTTCCAGGATTCCAAAGAACTGGTACGAGCCTCCGAGTCATCCACTCAAGTCGTGAGAGAAGCAAGGTCACTGCGCATAGATTTAAGCTCGGATGAAATCTCCTGCAAGGTTTCACGGAATGGAACCAGCTCCTGAAGGAACCGATCTTCGGTGAGCGGGCAGGAGGAGATGCAAGGGGAGCCAGATTTAGCACCTGAACCCGCAGATTGGGTTCTCGACTTTTAAGCCGCTTTCTCAGGGGTATTCGGCAGTGTGTGCCTGGCCCCGGCGCTCTTCATTTCGGCCTCCATAATCACCACCGCACCTTAGCGCAAAACTCGTTGAAAAAACACACAAACGCCAAAATGAAGTGACGGTGGGTTGTAGGGAACTGCAATTACGAGGAGCACGCTGAAAATAATTAACTGGAGTTGATAAATAGCGAGATCCGCTGGCTGAGAGGGGAGAGCTGAGGAACTAAGCTGCCATTGAGAGCACCGCCCCACGTGACCTCCTCAGTTGCTCATTGATAGATCTGACAATAGGCGAATAGGGCTATCGCCCGCTCAGAGGGCTTTAAAGGAACTAATGGAGAGTTTAGGTCTCGTTGACATTTGGAGGATGAACAATATGGGAGTCAGGCAGTATACCTTTTTTTCTATGCTGCACAAAACATGTTCCAGAATTGATTACTTTCTTGTCAGCATTAATGCGTTTTCCTTTGTTGTGAATGCAAGGATACATACTAGGGTCATATCAGATCACTCCCCAGTCTCTATTTTATTCACACCCAATCCTGGTATAATGAGAGATCCCCTATGGAGATTTAATAATCAGCTATTGCAGGATTCTTTCACTCATGGGCACTTAAGGGACTTCATATCTCAGTTTGTTGAGATGAACCTCAATTCAGTACCCAGTATAGATATTATGTGGGCAGCTCTAAAATGTACGCTAAGGGGTGAGTGTATCAGAATTACATCCACTAGGGCTAAGAAAATCAGGTCACAATTAGATGAAGTTACTAAAGCTATTAAGATCAGGGAAATTAACATATCCCGCCAATCAACCGACGCGGAATGGATTAGTTTACATCAGTTACAAGCTCAATACTCTTCAATTATGATGCGGAAGGCAGAACTGTCCCCCCGGAGAACTAAAATTAGGTACTTGGAATCTGGGGATAGAGCGGGTAAACTCTTAGCCCTTAGACTTAAACAACTAGATTCTAACAGATTTATAGCTGCTTTACAAAATAATGGGGGAGATGAATTAATTAACAACCCTAGAGAAATTGCTGCGATTTTCAGGGAATTTTTTCAGAGTATATATTGTATCCTGTTGGCTAACAGAGCCACTTCTGAGGAAATTCAAGAATTTTTAGATTCAGTTACCCAGGTCAAAATCACAAATCTGGAGGCGGATCAGCTGGGAGTGCCCATACAAGAGTGGGAGATGAACCAAACGATTACTCAATTGGCCACTGATAAGTCCCCCGGGCCGGATGGTTTTACCACTAATCTATATAAGTCATATCGGGATGTGATTTGTCCAATAATAACCAAGGTATACAACTTCTGGTTCAAGAAGGGTTAGTCAAAAACAAGTTTTCTGGAAGCCCTCATAACTCTTATACCAAAGCCGGAACGAGACCCGGTGCTCCCCGGTAGCTATCGCACAATTTCTTTGTTAAACGTCGACATTAAAATACTGGCTAAAGTCTTAGCCAACCGACTTAGCCCATTAATGAATAAGCTGATAAGTGAGGTACAAGCAGGCTTTATGAGTGGTAGGGTCTCTAGTGACCATATACGCAAAATCTACCACCTAATCGTACATGCACAAAATTTACTTGCACTGGATGCTGAAAAGGCATTTGACTGGGTATCATGGGATTTCTTGTTTGCTGTCCTGGTTAAATTTGGGTTTTCTGATAGATTTTTGCACTGGATCCAACTATTATATTGTATGCCTACGGCACGGATTTGGTGCAATGGTATACTATCAGATCCTTTCACTTTATTCTGCGGTACAAGACAAGGCTGCCCACTCTCCCCGCTACTATTCAACTTGTATTTAGAACCCCTGGTTTATAGATTACTTGCATCACAAGATATCAAGGGAATAAAGATAGGAAATGGGAGATACTTAATCTCAGCTTATGCTGACGACTTGTTGTTGCATATAGAGGACCCGGAGAATGGTATACCAATAATCCTAAAAGAAATCGCTATATTCTCCAAAGTTTCAAATTATAAACTTAATATCTCTAAGACTAAGCTTTTCCCCTTAAATAATAAATGCTGTCCTAGCTTAGCAAATGAATATGGGTTAAGCTGGGAACCGAAAATGCTGACGTATCTTGTCATCAAATTTACCAGGGAGATTAGTTCGATGATAAGAGAAAACCTTAATAATATAATCAAAGTAATTAGGCAAGATCTGGTCAGATGGAGTTTACTTCCCTTGTCACTTTGGGCAAGAATAGAAACAGTTAAAATGAATATACTACCAAGGATTCTCTATCCCCTAAATATGTTGGGGTGTTACCTGCCCAAAACCTGGTTCGGGAATCTGCAAAAGATACTCAATGTATTTTTATGGAAAGGGAAGGCTGTTAGGAGAGCATACCAGAAACTTACAGGACCAAAGAAAGTAGGAGGTCTTGCACTCCCTTCCTTTTTCAAATACTATATTGCCTCCCATATTATTAAAGTAGTAGCATGGAAACAGGTGATTGATGCATCGATTCCGAATTTTTATGTGCCTCCCTGGGTCACTATTGAGAAAGACCTAGTGTTTAAATACTCACTAAATTTAGAATCAATTGCCTATACTACCTTAAAACTCCTCCCTAAGTCACTTAAAAATACGCCTATAGGGTGGACTTTAAAAGTCCTACATCAGGTTCAGAAGCTTCTAAAGGTGAAGTGGCAGACCTTGCTTGAGCAACTCTTGGTACACAACATTCACTTTCAAATACAGCGAGTCCCCATTCCCTCCACATTCTGGAGGCCAATAAATGGGTTACAACTGGGAGACTTGACGCACCTAGGAAAGCTACTATCATATGAGCAAGCATGTGTTCAGTTCCCGAATCTAAAAGGATATTACTTTAAATTTCAGCAAGTCTGCGAATCAATCAAAGCCCATCTACGAAGTGTTACAATTTGGGAGGAAAACAGAATTGAACTGTCTAGGCTGCTAAAGGTTGCAGACCAACCCCATTCTGTCTCGAGGATTTATAGTGAGCTACAAAGGATAGATGTTGGCATACATGTGAACGTTAGCTCATACTGGAGTCAAAGGCTACAGACGATAGTAGATAACAGAGAATGGGAGCAGATATGGGTCAACAACCACAAATACATCAGGCAGGATAGATATAAACTGCAGCAATTTAACATTATACATAATTTGTACTATACCCCAGTCAGACTGCACAAGATGGGTAAATTGTCATCATCTACTTGTAGCAGGTGTGCAGATAAAGAGGGGGGATTTATTCCACCTTTTGTGGGACTGTGCTATGATCCAGCCCTTTTGGAGGGCAATTTGCACCTCACTACCATCAATATTAGGTTTAGAGCTCCTTTTTACACCAGAAATTTGTCTGTTAAACAGCTTCCCAAGAAATGAGATCAGATAAAGGAAATTATATATGGCTATCATATCAGCCATGGCCAAGGCGGTTATCCTTAGACACTGGAAGGACGCTTCCACTCCACCAGTTCTAGAATGGTATAAGGAAATTATAATGGCATTACAGCTAGAATATCATATTGCCAGAATGAATAACAAGATTCAATTTTATGGCTCCAAATGGGGGCTTTTGGAAGCAGCCCTAACCAGTTGGCATGTTTAATCTCTTTGACCGTTGGCAATTTCCTGTGGCTTGATGTATTCACAATACAATTATTTCTTTCCTATAATAAATGTGTGTATAATACCTCAACCTGATTGTAGATGCTGCTAGGGAGTGGGGTGGTGGGGAGGGTGGTGTTGTGGGTAAACTTAAATAGGATAATTGGCTAAATCCCATCTCAATTTCTGTGGTTCTTGTCCTTGACGAGGCAGTTTTCTATTACTATGTGCTTTCGATAAGTGTCTTGTTTGACTTGTAATATGCAAAACTGTGTAGATTGGCACTTTTCATGTAACGTTTTTAATGTGCTAATAAAATATACTGAATTAAAAAAAAAAGAAAAGGATCTACGCCTGCACTTCCAAATGCTGCACTTTGAGTTGATTTACCACACTATGTGTGTTACCCAACAAACTATAAAACCGTATTACTTTATGTTTATGAATAAGTGCAGCTACTGTTATCAACCTGAGTTCAAGTCTCAGTATGTCACATTATTTCTTTCTCACTACAATTTGTGATTTAAATTGCTTAGCAGTGGCTAATACTGCACCAAAAGACATCTAATTGTCATCCTGAATATTCCTAGTTGCTGGATATACAATACCAGAGAAAGGAAGTGTGTCTGGGAACCCCAGGTCCAACCATGTGATCCTGTAGCTCAGTGGTTAGAGTACTGGGATGGTATTCTGGGGGCCGAGGTTCAATTTCCAGTAGGTCACATTATTTTTTTCTCAATACTGTTTGTGAGCGGTATGAGAAATAATTTCCCCTCTAAGCACTGCCTTATGGGAATCCCATAAAATGAGATCAGTGATGTCCCCACTGTCATTATAGGCTGGATTTCCAAATGGCAGTGCAGGGCTTTCATCAAGCCCTGTGTCAAACCCATATTTTAGCATAGCTGCACCAAACACCTTAGCCGCAACCGCACCCGACTACGGTAGGTAACACTTTTCCTGATCTATGGCAGCTTGCACCAAATATTTGATGTAAAAGGTAGGGTACCCAGGATTGCTACAAGCAAGACCAGAAAAGGTTGATCTAACTGGCAACTGGCACATGGATGAAAAATCCTTATCACCAGCTCAGAGAATGCCACAAGCCTAGTGCATCATTTGTTTAGCACACCTGGGGCTTGCGCCATTCAGGACGTTTTGGAAATCTGGCCCTATATGTCAGAACTGTACCACTTGTCCTGCACCATTTCTTTAAAGGGTTCCTCTCCTCTGAGCAAGGACACATTCAATCTCCAGTTAGTTTTCTGGTTTTCCCAAAATCTGGTTTAAGCAAAAGAGGAGTGTAATCCAAAAGCAATCTGAGAACAAATGTAATATCTCATACTGTACTGTGGTTAAGTGCTCCATGGAGATGAAAATGCAATCTAGTCTAGCACAGCTGGAGTGATCAGCTGAATAGTAAGCATGCTGCCTTCCTGTAGAGGACAGGATACGCCAGACATCTGCAATCCCTAATTGCCACAGTGTGGCTTTAAAGTAGTTTTGGGCTGGGGCCAGCCGGAAACAGCTGGGGTATGTCATATCTAAATCCGGATTCAAGGTCAAATTAACATCCCCACCAATAATCAATTGACCCTGCATCAAAGAGAAATCCTGTCAAAAAAGGTCTGTATCACCCATCTATCTGACTGCAGTGATATATAAATATTAACCAAAGGAACCTGGGAAACATACAGGACCCCCACCATGATGACATATCTACCCTCAGGGTCCACATAAGCCTCTTGTGAATGAAACCTAGTCAAGCTAGGGAGGACAGTGACCACCTGCCCTCCATTTCCCATTACCATAAGCTGACACCACCACCATAGACAAGCCATATTTACCTAATTTGGCATGCTCTTCAATATGCAAATGTGTCTCTTGTAAAAAGAGCACATTGGGGTGGTCCTTCTTCACATATTGCATTATTCTAGGATGCTGAATTGGATCTTGCATGTTGTTAATATTAGAAAACAATAATTTAAGTGGAGCTACTGCCATTGTTCCATGGGGGGGCAGGGGGTTCATGGTAGAATTATATAACCAAGGGAGAAATACTGGCCCTGAGGGGACAGCCCCTACAAAATTGCCCTGTACAAGATTATTAGGATCACAAAGGGTTAGAGACAAGTCCAATATGAAGCAATACACACTAAACAAATAACCATAAGTAATCCAATAAGAAAATCTAGAATGTGCTGAAATAAATATGTAGGGCTAGCAGGGCCAAACATCCTAGATAGGGAGGGCATACCCATGTGCACTGCTATTGGAATCAGCGTACAAAGACCCCTTGGGAGGGACAGTGCCCACTGGCCCACCAAGTAGACCCTGATATCAGGGACTACAACAACAAGTAGGACCTCCAAACAGGTAATCCCTGTTAATAGTGCAAGCATCTCTGAGCTGATTAAACAACCAGATATTTTGCTTATTCCACTCCAACCCTTTTGATACCAACACAAAAAAGGGGAAGGGGATACTAACACAAAAAAGGGGGGGAAGCAGTGATAGGAGGAATGAAGCTAAATACTTCTATGGTGTTACTGGCACGGGGCCAATAAATGATCAGTGTGTGACCTCTCAATTGTGAATCAGTGGTATATAGAAACACCAAGTCAAAGGAGTAATGATACTGCAGATATTATCCTCAATATAATACCAGAAGACTTGCTGAGATCTAATTGATAAACCCAAGAGAGTGCCCAGGATCGCAAGTGCTTGCCTCAATAATTTAGAAGCAGAGAGGAACCATCATCCTTCAGGAAAAAACAGTCTAAGCCTGGTTAACTATGCGATTAAAAGTTCTGGCCTGAGGTAGATCAGCCAGCATGAATCAGGCAGGTGACGTGCCCCCCAGACAGCCACACCCCATCAAATATATTGAAAGGCATTTAGCCATCCTCTTGTAATACAATGCTCTGCCACAATAGAGCAGTACACACTACGAATTGCAGTATAAGTGAGATACACCCAATGGTTTTAATCAAGGCCACTAGTTTTCAGTTTTTACCAGAAAACCCAGTAAAATTCTGGAAATTGTGCTACCTGAATACCGTTAAAAACAAAGATTTCATGGAATCTGGCATTTTATACCAGATCAGTAAATATACAAACCTTGCATTTTTCTTATAATTGCTTCCTGTACAATTTTCAATCAGCTTTATTTAATACTGTATGTAGTACGCCTTCTTTTATTCTGATTAGTTACACACATACTAAAAGAATGACAGCAGAATCTGAGTAACAATCACTATTATAATTTCCGGAATAATAAGTATTGAAAATGGAATTTCATTGTTTTAATCACCGTAAATCAGTGACCTTTGTTTTAATCAATCAGCTATGTAAAACTGGCAGAGTAGTACATGGGTGGGAGCACAAAACATATATGTGTTATTACAGGGAGACTGGCAAAAACTACCACGCCCACCCTTGGCTGGCCTTTCTTATATAGCCATGTAATTTCTAAGTCCCCGGTTTCCCATTTGCACGTTTCTTTCTCTCGCCACCAGAGGGTATATAATTAATTCTTACTCAACTGTTGGTCAGGCTTTAAATATTTCACTCTGGTTTCAGTGTCACTGGTTTTCACCCTGAGGTGTATTAAAGGCTTCTTATGCTCTAGTGAACTTTTACTCTGGGATTCCAATTTCATCTTATACCTAGTGTTGCAGGTGTAAGATAACTTATTTAGAAA
This sequence comes from Neoceratodus forsteri, assembly GCA_016271365.2. Lineage (NCBI taxonomy): Eukaryota > Metazoa > Chordata > Ceratodontiformes > Ceratodontidae > Neoceratodus > Neoceratodus forsteri. Next base: position 441,829,865 of record CM028133.1, read on the forward strand.
AGTCTAGAATTCCACGCCTTCTCCATCTAGCAGGCTGTCAAGTGCTTCCCATTCAAGTCTCATCATGGCTAGACAAGGAATTGCTCTTGCTCTGCTGTTTATTATATCCTTCACACTGCTAGACAAACTCCTTGCCCGTTACCTTATCCTCCCGATCCACAGTCCTACACCCCTCTACCTTAGTCCTATCTACTCTGACTCACATCCCTCTCATTTCATTCATTTTGTGTCAAAAAAAGGATGCTTACTTCCTCAGGATCTGCACTCAGTCCACACTGCTCTCTATATGTAGGATCAACCTATCGTCTACTGGCTTTTGTTCATTTACGCCTTTCACACTTTTACACCTATCCCTACTCCTTCTTCAAGTGGGTGACATTGAATCAAATCTAGGTCCACTGGGCCCACTATTTACACCTGCCCACTCGACCCCACCTGTTGCACCATGTATAAAGGGCGTCAAAATCACTTACCTAGACACTCAAAGCCTCCAGCCACAAGTAGCTGAGATCCAAGCCTGGTCTGCTAAACATAATTCAGACATCCTTGGAGTGAGTCACTGAAATCTTGCTGAAGCCCCATATATGGCAACATGAGGTTGATCTTCATGGTTACTCATATTTTAGGAAAGATTGTGTTGGTAAAAAGGGTGGTGGTGTTTTATTCTATGTTAAATCAAATTTTCATGTCACTGTAATCCCCTCACTGACTGATTTATCTTGCTCTGCTGAATCTCTATTTATTTCACTGACACTTGGCAATGCCAAGAAACTTTTAATTGGTTGTATTTATCTCCCTCCAAAGGATGCCATCAATAACCTGCATCCCCTCATGTCCTCCCTGTCTCATCTTCTCCCTCATGATTCGTAATCTGTGGAGATTTTAACAATGACTGGCTGTCCCATCACAAAAACAAAGCATATGCTATCATCTCTGACCTTAATCTTACCGAACATATCACTGAGCCCACACAATGTAACTCCAAGACAGGTACCTCAATGCTATTAGCTTGGATTGTATCTAATTACCCTCACAGGATCAAGGCTGTCAGTGTACTGCCAGACTGCATAAGCGACCACTCTCCTGTTTACTGCATGTGGTGCAACAACTTTGTTCCTTCCCCCCCCCAATCCAGGAATCCAGAAACATGACTCAGTTTAAAATGGATGAATTTTTAATGTCAATTAGTAATGCTGATTGGAGCCCCCTTGTTCACCTCCCCTACTTAGACCAGGCCCTAGATTACTTCATTGATACTTTTAAAGACATAATCAACAGACATGCTCCCCTAACTAAGCACAGATCCAAAGGCTTCAAAGCCCCTTGGCTTTCTATAGAAATCAGGTCCCTCATGAAGAAACGTGATGCTGCCTGGAAATACTGTAAACTCAGCCTACTATGTTCTGACTATCTTATCATCAGCTGAGAAACCAGTGCAAAAACATATTATTTTCCCCCGCAAACTACACAAGCGCTACTGACTCCTTCCCCCCAACAACCATGATGCTGGGAGAGTGCTTAGAGTACTTTCCAAAATTCAGATATCTTGGGGTCTGGATCGACTGTAAACTCTCCTTCACTGACCACCTAGAAGACTTGCTCAAAAAAATTAAGGCAAAGACTTGGCCTTTTTTACAGGATAAGAAGACTTCTTACAGCAGACGCAAAGAAACGACTAGTCCAAGCCACATTCCTGTCCTTAACTGACTACGCAGACTTCATATACAGTAGCTGTGCGGCTTCCTATCTTGGAAAATTGGATACGCTCTACCACAGAGCTATATGCTTCATCACTGACCTCCCCTTCTCTACCCATCATTGCGCACTATATGCCGCCATGGGCTGGACCTCACTTCACTATAGGCGCAACTTTAATGCAGCACTCTGGACACTTAGAGCCCTCAGTGGCAAATTCCCTCAATACATCGTCGACTGTCTGTCTCTGATTGTGCCCAGGAATTATTCCCTTAGAAGCTGCTCACAACTCCTGCTAAATATACCCAGGGCACTCACACGAGTCGGGAGAGATGCCTTTGGATTCGCACTCCCATCAATATGGAAAAAAAAAAAATACTTAAGCTGAAAACCCCAGTAAGTACCCTTTTGTTCAAGAGACTTTACTGTGATGGCATTATGGAAACTTGCAACTGCTTTACTAGACACTAACTAACCTCCCTCCCTCAAACGGTGGCCCCCCAGCTGAAATGTGTGCCTCTGCCTCTAGCATGTCCACCAACAGATCCACAGGATTTATTGCCAAACTCCCATATCTTATTTTTTGATGTGCTGAACAGCTGCAGCCTGATTCTAGCACATGCTACCGCACTTGGTGATAATTATCGTCTTTCGCCCAAAAAAATATTCGGTCCCTTGTCCATCCAACACCTCCCTCTTCCCCAACCTCCAGGACCCTCCCAGTTATGCCCCTTCTACTATATTCCTCCTCTAGCACTTAGTACAATGGCAGCTTTTCTCCTCCATATGTCACCGCGTTTCGGGGCAAAAATCGCTTTGTCGCCTTTCGTACGGTCCTCCGCCCTCCCAGTCCCTCATTCTGCTAACAATTGGGTCCTCTTCACTTGCACCCCTATTCCCCACCTCTCCCTACATTATGCACTTGATATCTTCTATCTGGTATGCCTACCTTCCCCCTAACATTTCCCACTACAAAATGCAACGTTTTGGGGCTTGGATCCAGCACAAGTTCATTATCCACGGCTCCTTGTAGTTCTATGTTCAATATATATTACCTGTAAATTTCCTTTTTTACTATAATAGCAGCTATTTTTACTGTTTGTACTATTGTAACTTGTCTTTCTGTACTATTACTGTCGGACTGCAGGTCCACCTTGTAAATGAGCCCGCTCAATGGTGCCCACCTGGATAAATAAAGATACTGATTGATTGACTGAACAGGATCCAGGGTGCTAAGCATTCTTATTACCACTCACTGCAAACTGATAACCTCTGCAAACCTAAAGAATTCTGGAATCAAATTAATTCCTTGATTAAAGGTAAAACAAGCCAATGTCTTAGCTCGATTCTGTCTGGGGGCGATCTGCTACAAGACCCTCCTTTTCTATTGCAGAAGGAATTAATCAGTTTTTCATTGACCTTGATAGGTATATGGCTCACCTTGTGCCCACCTCTGAGTTCTCCATCCCAACCCGGCCCCACAACACCCTTGGCCCTCCCTTTGCCTTCCATTTAATGCTCACAACAACAAGGGAAGTTCACAAGCTATTATCAAAGCTCAAAGCAGAGATCTCCCCCGGTCATGACACTTTAGAACCCAAGTTCCTCAAACTAGGGGCTGTAGCACTTGTAGCACCTGTCTGCAGTCTTCTAAATAGGTCCTTCCTTTTCGGAGTTGTGCCACACCTATGAAAAGTGACCGTCGTGGTCCCCCTCCACAAGGGCGGTACACACGCCGTCGAAAACTATATGCCTATCTCGATTCTATGCCTCCTGGCTAAGATTCGAGAAAGAATTTTGTACAACCAGTTGCAGTCCTACTTAGATATGCATTAGCTTCTCACAGATTGTCAGCATGACTTCAGAAAGGGACATAGTACCACCACAGCCCTGGTCAAAGTATCAGCTGATGTCCTTAAAGCTAGTGATGATGGCCTAGTGACTGGTGCTGTGTTCATTGACCTGGCTAAGGTCTTTGATCTTGTCAACCATCACCTTCTGCTAGGTAAACTGCATCAACTCGGCCTTGATTGCCTAGCACTTACGTAGTTTAAGGACTATCTCATTGGCAGATCGTAAAAGGGTAAAATGGTATGGATCTTGCTCATCCCTCAAGCCTATTTTGCATGGCGTGCCTCAAGGATCAATGTTTGGTCTGATATTTTTCTTGCTCTTCATTAATGAACTCCCCAACTTCTGTGGTGGTGTGGCAGTGCAACTCTACGCAGATGATGCAATTTTATATCGTTCATCTAACAACATGGAGAGACTTTACCAGAGTCTCAACTCCGACTTCAATATGCTTGAAACTTGGTTCTCAGCTAACCACCCAATCTTGAATATGAAAAAAAACAAAGCCATGTTATTCCACAACCCTTCCCCTAAACTATTTATTCCGTTCCAAATCCGATCACTGTCTGGGGACACCATAGAAGCAGTTAAAACTTTTAAATGCTTTGGAATGCTACTCAATGCCTCCTTTTCTTTAGAACCTCATGTAGTACAGCTTACTAAGGTGATAAACCAAAAGCTAGGTCTCTTATACCATCTCTGCCCCCTGCTATCCGCTATCGCCTGTCAAAAAATTGGTTCCACATCCCTTCTCCCTATATTGTTATATGGTGCTCCACTCCTACTCTCCACTCAACCCTTATCCCTTTCATGTCTGCATCAAATCTATTACAGAATCGGGCAATTTGCTCTAGGTGCCAACCCCAGACAACATCACTGTGACACCTTATATTCTCTCCAATGGCCTAGCTATGACTCAAGGCTACAGTTCCATACACTATGCTTTGTGTTCAAACTAGTTAATCTCTTTAGCCCTCTGTATCTCAGGGGAATCATGTATCACAAAGCCTATGCCTGCATACTTAGGTCTACTTCTCTTCCCTTATTAGCTATCCTGAAACCGAATCATCTATTGGGTAAGTGTTTGTTTGCCTTCTCAGCCATCTGTACCTGGAATTTCCTTCTTCCTACTTTACTCACCTTCTCCACCCTAGCTCTTTTCAAAAAAGAGCTTACCTCTAATCTACTTAAACCTCACCACTTCATCTGTTTCAGCTAATCTCTACCTTCTCTGTACCATCTGCTGCTTGGGATGCATTTCACCTAATGATAAATCAGTGTGTTGCGCGTGTGTTTTGTAAATATGTACATTCCAATGTATTAAATGTGTGTATATATATATATATATATATATATATATATATATATATATATATATATATATATATACATATATATATATATATATATATATTACTATCTTATTTGCGGATGAGAGATGAGCCTCTTTCTTACGACTCTAAGCTGGGGGTGGTGGTGGACAGGGAGGAGGGTAGAAAAACCCTTCAGGGGGAACTGGAGACTCTGGAGAGGTGGTCACACACCTGGAAACTGAGGTTTAATGCTAAGAAATACAGAGTTTTCCATCTGGGGCTTAGGAACCCAGCTGACAAGTACCTCTTGGAAGGGGAGATACTGCAGGTTTTGAGTGGGGAGAAGGACCTTTGGGTGGTCATGGATACCAAAATGAACAGCACTGAACAGTGTAGAAGGGCTGCGGCCAAAGCAAATAAAATGCTGGGGTACATCGCTAGGGGGATAACCTCGAGAAGGAGAGAGGTGCTTTTCCCTCTGTATAACTGCCTGGTTAGACTGCACCTTGATTACTGCATACAGTTTTGGTGCCCGTACTTAAAAAAGGACATTGCCCTCCTGGAAAGGGTCCAGAGGAGGGTGACCAGGATGATAAAGGGTCTGGGGGCAAGGTGCTATGGGGAGAGACTTGAGGAGCTCAACTTGCACTCCCTGGAGGAGAGGAGGGACAGAGGGGATATGATTGAGGTCTTTAAATATCTTAAGGGAGTAAATAGGGTAAGCCCAGATAGGGTGTTCCAGCGGAAGGAGGTGAGGGCCACCAGGGGGCTCTCAGTGAGGCTGGTTGGCAGGAGGCTCAGGGGGGAGACAAGGAGACACTACTTCACCAAGAGGGTGGTGGGACCCTGGACTGCACTGCCTGTGGAACTGGTGGCTATAAATACCGTGGAAGGGTTCAAGCAGGGCCGGGGCAGGTTTAGGGGGAAGGTGAAACTGAGTAATGCCAAAATTGGAGGAGTACTTCAGTCGGGCGATGGGGTTGGGAGGATTCACGGGGGTGGCAGGGAAGACAGCAATGGTGCTTTGAATGGGTGCTGATCCTTGAGCAGACTCAATAGACCATAAGGCCTACTCTGCTGGCATCTTAGTATGTTTGTATGACTATGCTCAATATAAAGTTTAAGGTTGCCTATTTAACTATTTTGAAGTCTCTGTATATCCCTTGAACACATTGTTGATTCTTGTATTTAATAATTCCCTATACTTGTCAAGTTATATTGTGCTGTAATTGCCTCCCAGGTCGTCACTGAAAAAGGGACTACATGGTCTCAGTGGGCCTACCCGTTTACCAAAATTCAAATAAATAAAAAGAAGTCAAATCTAACCCTAAGTGGCTCGGTCCAGTCAGTCCCATTACAGGACCTCCAGACCAGTAGCTCCAGGTAGAGTATGCTCAGATATGTAATAATTCACACCAGTGCCTTACTGTCATGCTTCTGGTGTCAGCTACTGTCACAGTTTGCATCTCAATGCAAGATGAAAAGCTGGTATTTTCTGCTGCCAATACCGAGCTTTAGACTCAACAATCAGGTTCTCTCATCTCAACAAAAGTGACACAGCGATACAGACTGAAGCACAGACAACTTGAAACTCACCCACCCAGCCAGGCCCACTGAGCTCCTCCAGACCAGATCTGATAAATAAACACGGAGCCTAGGGGTTCTGGTGTCACTAGGTACACTCATAAGAATATGGAAATAAAGCCCCAAAACCAGCAGGAACCACAAGTGGAAATATACAGTATCACATCATATTATCTACAGTAACTGGTGTTTGGAATTGTTTTAAAAGTTCCTTTATTGTGTGCAGTGTATCAGGAGTGTTTTGCTCCATAGGCTGCATCCTCTGGCCAAAGTTCTGTGTCCCTTCGGCTCTCTGAATCTTGTCTCCACCTAGCCCTTAGCCCACAGTTGATAGGTCATTGGGACTGGCTGCAGGATCTCCAACCTCCTTCATTTGAGGTCCTGTTTAGTTTCCTCCACTCTATGATATAAAATGTCTCCCTTGGGGAATGAGACCCACAGTCCCACAGGGTAAGGTGTCTGAAATTTCAAACCAGCTTTTTAAGATCCTGCGGACAGGCAGCATACGTTCTCTTTTTTGTTGAATGGCCAGGGCAAAATCATTATTGAAAAATATTGGGGTATCTCCCCAGTGCACTTGTTTGACACATCAGGCTTTGAGAAGGATCTAGTCTTTGTTTGCAATCATAAAATTGTCATGATGATGGATTTCAGCCTTTCCTGAGGACCTGGTATAGATCCATGTGCTCGGTGGACTTGTTCTAGTTCCAGGGGAAAGTTCTCAGGCAGGGTTAATGCTGTTTCAGTCAATTTAGCAGTAAAGCTTGAGATGTCTGTGCCTTCTTCACCCTCCGGGACTCCAGTGATTCTAAGATTTTTTCATCTCAGCAGGAACTTCCCAGTCATTCTATCTGCACCCCCCCCCCCCCAAAGCTTTCCTTGTCTGGATTGTTGTTTGTATTATTAATTGCCATTTCTCTATTATTTTACAGATTTGGAGTCTGGAAGCTACACACCTCTACCTTTGTTCACTTTCCCCTTACTTCCTGGACTATATTATTGTTGATCCCCAAGGAACAGTCCTCAAAAAAGTGGGGTGATCATGTGATGGCTCTATGGGAGTGAGGACTTCTCTCTTTTTTTTGTTTGTGGCTGGCATCATTTAGATCTGCCCAGAACCCTACTAGACTCTGCCCCCACCACAACATCCACAGTGGCTAACTGCCCTGACTTGTCCCCACAAGGCAGGGCCACCAAGATGACCCTCCCCCACGGAAACTTGTCCAGGTTACCAGTGGCATCACCGCCACCGGCAGGGCTCACTGGGCTTACCCCCCAGGTGTGGCCGTGGGGGCCAGCCAACCAATGGAACACTGTCCCTGTCAGAACCAGGAGGCACGACAGGTATGGCGGGACTGGTGGACAGGGATCCTAGCAAGATCACCGGCCATTTTTACTTACTGATCCCCAGGGGCATGGCTTGCAATGAAGTACTATGGCTGAAGCCTACGTCTGCCTGGCCCCCCCTTAACTGAGAGCGCCAGCCATGGCAGAACCCCAGCCTCCACCGGGGTCCATAAAGTGACAGACACTCTAGCCCCCTCCCCACAGAGAAGGAGAGCTGTCCCCTGCCCTCTGATTCCCAAGTTTGTCCCTGAACCCAGGATGTCGACTTCGCAAGTGGACACCTTGCACTGCGTCAGTGGGCTATGACTTCTCTCTTTTAGCAAAGGTTTTTTGCATTAAATATTATGTGCTAAGCTGCAGTACTTTGTTGCTAATAGGATCCCAGCATTAACTAGATGTGTTTTGTTACAGATGTAATTCTTGATTTTGAATGTTTATATGTATGGTGCTTCATTAATGTATGTCTATCATACATGAGATCATCACTTTGGGACTACTGAAGGTATGGGATGTCTGTATTTCTCTGCCCCCAGATGAAGCCTTTAATGATGAAGCGTAGGGGCTTTTTGTTTCCTCTATGATGACTGGCTGTAAATTCTGTGGATTAAATTACCACTGGGTGCATAAATTCTTTATGCCTAAGATTTCCACTTGAGCTTACTTTGTGTCAAGAGTGCAGCTTTATCTATTTTTTGGGCTATACTGTTCAGGCGCTAGCCACCCCTTGAACTGCACCCCCCTGTTTTCCACTTGAGCGCAGTTACCATTTTTGTGCAGTGGGCACAGTAGCAGCAGTCCACGCTTAGTCAACGGCAAACACCGCCTTGCCTCCCCCAAGCCTGAACCATAAAACACACAACATGCAGATGACTGCTGAGCAGGGACAGACAGGGTGGGACAGCCTTCTGTCACATCTAATCAGGCCTTGGCAGCTGCTGCAGTGACAATATTGGCTGTGTTCCATCAGCTGGCTGAATTGCCCACTGGGCTTCTTGCTAAATCTGGCTCTTAGTAATAATGCCCATGTTACTAGCTACTAACTGCTGTCCTAGTTTCACCATCTGCACTGCAGATTCTCTCGTTGCGGGGGCACAGAGAGAATCTGCTTTGCCACATGTGCTGCCTGCACTCGTACAGATTGAAATGAAAAAAAAACAAGCATTTATCAATGCCGAATGTTTGCTTGCTGGCATTCGCAGTGGAAGTGCAGGAGTTAGACAGATGCAGTATAGTAATGGCATCAAAGTATTGAACTGATGCCAACTCTACCCTCACTCTGCAGAGATAGACAGGCATTGGGGTGTACCTTTAGGTCGTCGCCCATGACGGTCATGACATTTCACCTCACGCTACCCTTCAGACACTGACAAGTGCCGAGGTGTGCCTTGGGGTGTTTGGGATTTACATTCACCTCATTCCATAAGGAAATATGCTGAAATGGGTGCAGTGTAGGAGAATGGGGTGAACTCTGGGGGCAAAGGGTCCAAGGCACACCTCGATGCCTGTCACTGGCTGCAGAGTGGGGGTGGGGGTGGAATGGCATGAGCATTACTGTTGACAATCCCACCTCACACCCCTGACTCCTGTCAGTCCCTACAGAGTAGGGTGCTATGGTTGAAAATCCTAATGCCCTGGGCGTTTCTTGGTATTTTTACCCCAAGTTTTCCACATGGGCTTTTTGTGACCCCACCGCATGAACAGTGACACTATCAGTTCGTTAGGTGACAGGTGATTTTGCACATTGACTGTGCCATTTGATGCCACAGGTGAGAAAACACATTTCGAACAGGATGGGAAAAGTGACAGGTGTACTGTTCAAGAGGAGGTGTAAAAATGGCATTGTTGAAAATCTGGAGTGAAAATATACAAACACTGGTGAAGTCACGAGTGTGTGTGTAGAAACTGTGCAATGTACACCTGTAATGTAATTAGTTTGGGGAATTTTTACAGCAGATTTTCAACATGGGCATTTTGGGACCTCCACTCATAAACAGTGTCACTGTAGCTTTCGTAATCTGTCCCGAACACTAATTTCCCACAACGACCGCGCTATTCTGCGCCGGAAGAGCAAAAATACATTTTAGCCAGGATGTGAAAAATTACAGCTGTACTGCTCACAAGGAGGTGTGGAAAAATGCAAGTGTTGAAAATCTGGACTGAAAATATTACAAATTTGTGAACTTACGACGGTACGTGGAAACTGCACAATGCACGTTCGTAACACAGTCATTTTACGGATTTTTGTCACCAAATTTTCAACACAGCCATTTTAAGACCTCTGCTCATGAACAGTGTCACTGTGATTTTCTTAATCTGTCCCAAACATTGATTTTGCACACCGACTGCGCCATTGTGAGCTACATGCATGAAAACACATTTTGGGTGAGATGCGAAAAAGACAGCTATACTGCTCATAAGGAGGTATGGTAAAATGGCAATGTTGAAAATCTGGAGTGAAAATATAAAAAATTTGCAAAGTTACGAGCGTATGTAGGAACGGTGCAACGCACGCTCATAAAACAGTCATTTTGGGGAATTTTTTCACCAAATTTTTAACATAGTGTTTTGGGGGACCTACCTCATAAACTGTGATGCTGTTGTTTTGCTACTCAGTCCTGAAAGGTGGTTCCACGCATTTGACCTTGAAATCACCTTTCGGGACTGAATAACAAAATGGCAGTGACTGAGTTCATGAGGTGGGACCCCAAGAACCCCATGTTGAAAAATTGTTGAAACAAATTCCCCAAAATGGCCGAGATATGCACCAAAGTTGAAAAAACACCATTTATGACATTATACAGCTACCAGCATTTCTTCAGTTCACGGTTGGCTTTGAAGAGTGCAGGCATGTTCTCGGTTCACCGAAGATCATCGCGCTGGGCTCCAGAGGTAAGTATGGGGTCGGGGGTGTGCAGAGGATGGGTGTAGGTTGGGGAGGGGCAAGACAGTCAAAGAGGGACCTTTGTTTTTTACAGGTGTTTTTTTTTTCAGGAAAGCGATGCAGGACTATTGCCATGTTGGGTGGGCTCCCAGCATGGCAGCTGGAAGTTTTGGGGGGAGTAGTGGAGCCGATGGGGAGTTGGGCACCCCATTGGCCATGCAGACTTTGCCATGCTGGGGTGGGCTCTCAGCATGGCACCTGGAAGTCTGTTTGGGGGGCAGTGGAGCTGATGGAGGATTGGGCACCCCACATTGGCCATATGGTGTGAGGGGGGGAGAGCATGAGCACACTGGGGTGGGCTCCCAGCATGCTACTTGGGTGTTTTTTGGGGGATGGAGTAGAAAAAAATGGAGCTGTATGTGACAGCTGTTCACATGCAGTGCTGAGTGTAGGCACTTTGCATACTGCTGACGGCAGTATGTAAATTGCCTGCAGACAGCAGTATGCAAATTGCCTACACGTTACCACCACTGATTGTGGTGGTCTTTGGCTTTCAGCTGTACACCACTGCATCTGAACTGCTGCCATAGACAGCTCGGACATTTATTGGTGTGGTGAGGCTGCACCTGCAAGAAGGAGCAGGGCACTGGAAGCGGGGGTGGCACACCTACGAAAATTCATATGGTGGCACTGTGTTTCTTGCACATGCATGCAAGCAAACATAAAAACAGAACTATTTTTCAGCACCGTCATTGATGGGCACCCTGGGTGGCCACCTAGTTCACCTATCCCTAAGGCTGACCCTGCTCCTGCTTCAGTTTATACACCTTCAAATGGAGCAACTTGAATGCAGACTGTGTCTCTTTGCAAAAGGTTACAGACTCCTAAAGTAGCCTTTCATTTGTGACTTTTTCACCCGAGTTGACTTCCTCATGGCATGGGAAGGAGACCACGTTAAAGCTAGAATTTAATGACATAGTAGGAGCGGTGACAGAAGACACTGGCTGCTGAGTTCCCCCGGGTGGCTTATCTTTTTTCCCTGATCCTCCTATCATCTGTAACTTTCTGCAGCTCCAGTAAGCTGTTTGGTATCACTAACTGAACAAGCATTTGTCAATGCCGAATGTTTGCTTGCTGGCATTGGCATTGGTAGTGTAGGAGTTAGAGAGATGCATAATAGGAATGGCAGTGAAGTATTGAACTGAAGCCAACCCCACCACCACCCTGCAGAAAAAGTGAAGTCACGAGCATGCGTAGAAACTGTGCAGTGCACACCCATAATGTAATTAGCTTGGAGATATTTTACAGCAGATTGTCAAAGCAGGCATTTGGGGACCTCCGCTCATGAACAGCGTCACTGTGAGTTTCTGAGTCTGTCCCAAACAGTGATTTCCCACAGCGACCACGCATTTCTGCACTGGAAGCGTGAAAACACATTTTGGCCAGGGTGTGAAAAATGACAACTGTATTGTTCATAAGAAAGTATGTAAAAATGCTAGTGGTGAAAATCTGGGCTGAAAATATTACAAATTCATGAACTTACGAGGATGCATGGAAACTGCACAATGCTTGCTCATAACACAGTCATTTTATGGACTTTTGTCACCAAATTTTTAACATAGGCATTTTAAGACCTCTGCTCATGAACAGTGTCATGGTGATTTTCTTAATCTGTCCCGAACATTGATTTCGCACACCATCTGCGCCATTGTGCGCTACATGCGCAGAAACACATTTTGGGCGACATGTGAAAAATGACAGCTGTACTGCTCATAAGGAGGTGTGGTAAAATGGCAATGTTGAGAATCTGGAGTGAAAATATTAAACACTCGTGAACTTACGAGTTTGCGTAGGAACTGTGCAATGCACACTTGTAAATCAGTCATTTTTGGGAATTTTTTCACCAAATGTTCAACATAGGATTTTTGGGGGCCTACCTCATGAACTGTGACTCTGTCATTTTGTAAATCAGTCCTGAAAGGTGGTTTTACACAGTGACTGCGAAATCACCTTTCGGGGCCGATTAACGCCATGACAGTGCCAGAATTTATGAGTAGAGGGTCCCAAAAACCCCATGTTGAAGATTTGGTAAAAAAAATTCCCCAAAATGGCTGAGATATGCACCAAAGTTGAAAAAAAAACAAAAACATTTATGCCATTATACAGCTTACCGGCAGACGTGTTCCTGGTCCACCGAAGATCTTTGCGCTGGGATCCGGAGGTAAGTATGGGGTCAGGGAGGTGTGGGAAGATGGATGCACAGAGTGTTGGTGCAGGTTGGGGGTGGATGGCTAGACCATCAACGAGGGACCGTTTTTTGTTTTCAGGTGTTTTTTCCTTCTAGGAAGACGACGCGGGACTTCTGCTATGCTGGGGTGGGCTCCCAGCATGGCAGCTGAAAGTTTTTTTGGGGGGGTCAGTGGAGCCGATGGGGGACTGGGCACCCCCGTTGGCCATACAGATGTGTGCCATGCTGGGGTGGGCTCCCAGCGTGCAACTGGAAATCTGTGGAATTTTTTTTGGGGGGAGTTGTTGAGAGAAGCCAATGAGGGATTGGGCACCCCCATCACCATGCTCACTTTTGCCATGCTGGGGTGGGCTTCCAGCATGGCATCTAGAAGTCTGGGGGGGCGCTGAGCCAACAGGGGATTGGGCACCCCCATCAGCCATACCGTGTGCAGTGGAGGGCGTGCATGAGCATGCTGGGGTGGGCTCCCAGCATGCTACTTGAGTGTTTGGGGAGGGGGGAACTTCAAGGGAGCTGTCTATGACAGCTCCATTCAGGATGCAATGCTGAGTGTAGGCAGTCTGCATACTGCTGATGGCAGTATGTAAATTACCTGCTGACAGCAGTATGCAAATTGCCTACACATTACAACTGCTGATTGCAGTGGTTTTCCACTTTCAGCTGTACACCACTGCATCTGAACGGCTGTCATAGACAGCTCGGACATTCTTTGGTATGGTGCAGCCGAGCCTGCAAAAGGGAGCAGGGCACTGAGACTGGGGGAGGCACACCTACGAAAACTCGTATGGTGGCACATGCATGCAAGCAAACATAAAAATTGCAATCTGCAAAGTTGACAGAATGGGAGAGGAGGAGAGGTGATGTAGCCCTCATCCTCCATAGAGCTCAGTGACATCACCGGAAGTCCTTATCTACTTTACTTTGACTGCTGAATGTCATGTGGTTTGCCAACTACTTCGATGTGCTCATTGTGTGCTCCCTGTGAAAAGTGCTGTGTCATGATCCTGAAGTGCTAAAGAGAAACTGAGTTCTTTTGGACCTAACTTGCCAGTGTCAAAAACACTGGCTTTTGGCACATTCACCAAATGCAAGTTTAACATCAGCTCATCCTTACTTCGTACTGGTCAGAAAGAAGGACAGAGGTGTCCCTGGGCACTGAGGACTGATTGGTTCAGAATGGGGTGAGGTTGGGGTGTCACTGAACACCAAGAAATGCCTGGCACAAGACAGAAAGTGGGAAGAGTCCACTGAACACCAGGAAATCTTGGCAATGTACAGGAAGAAGGAGTATGTGACACTAAGCAACAGGGAGTACTTGTTACAGGCCAAGGAGAGGGAGTATGGTGCCACTGGACACTAGGGCATCTTGATATGAAACAGAGACAGTGATGGGGTGCCACCGGGCACCAGGTAATGCTTGCCACTGGAATGTTGGTAGTTATATACTGACGCCAAGACTGGACTCCAGCTGCCAGAGCAATCATTGCAGGGGGAGCTTTTTTTTAAAGTATGGACATTTGATGGAAAAAAATTACTTTATTGCACTGTTATGGTTACAAAATGCAAAAAGTCAGGAAATTCAAAGTCCAGATATGCAAACTGATTACCATAACTGCATTTATTCTCTGCCAGCAAGATAAATGTGTGTTATAGTTAACTATGTAACATGCTATACATTTTAGTAAAAAAAAAATAACTTTGAATTGCCAGATTTTTGAGCTTTGTCTGAAACCCTAATGTTACCTTATCATAAGTTTCTGCATTACAAATGTAACCCCCCTGTTACCTGGGGTTACTAGAATTCCAGTAAGACCTAGTGGTAAGCAGGGAAGGCAGCTTGTGAAACTCCAGTTAAATGGATTTCACACTGTCTCACTCTGTTCTCAGTCTCAGCTGAGACTGAGGGATGACATCACCATAGAACTATCGCAGCTGCATGAGCCACATTGGAATCTGCAGAAGGGAGTTAGGTTAGAATGTTGGGAGTTTTTGAACAGTGAGCAGCAGCAGTTGTGTGTGAACAGTCTTGAAGGGAGGAGCACAGCAGTCTGTGCACAGGCTCTTGAAGCATAAAGCTCTGATATAGAGCTACTTTAAGGGAGAGGTGTGTGTTTCCACCAAAAGAGGAACACAGTAAGCTGTTCGTGAAGTGGTGGAGACCGCTGTTACTGGTCTCTGTGTCCCATCCTTGAAGGGATGGGGGTAAAAGGTTTGCCTGTTATTCCAGGGGCAACACTCCTGGTTCCGGCTAGGGAAGAAGCTGCCTTATTTTTCTAAGTTGTGCTATGGCACCAGAAGCTGTCAAGAATCGCCTGTGGGGCACCTGCAACCAAAGGGTGAGTTCTGCTCTTACATGGGGCCTATGTTTCACCAGAACTGTTGTAAAGTGGGGATTGGACTACTTAATTAGTGGGAGGCCTAGAGGAATAGGTTAAGCCAAAGTAAAAGTATGTTCAAGTCCAGCACAAGGGGAAAGCCAAGACATGTAGAGGAAATATGCTATGCATTTACCCTTTAATCTACACTGCCAAGCTTTTCAGAAAGAGATGTTTAAGTATGTTCGAGTCTAGTACAAGGGGAAAGTCAAGACATGTAGAGGAAATGTGCTATGCGTTTACCTTTTAATCTACATTGCCAAGCTTTCCAGAAAGAGATGTTTAATGTCCAGAGAAATGGCCGGGTATGAATTGTGGAGGCTAGAGTTGTGAGACCCTCCCATCTTTAGTAACCAGGTCCACCTCTATGGATTTGCTCTGTGGCCCTTTTACTTTGCCTCAGGCACTTGGCCAGTGATGAGGGAAGTACCCAGACGTGGGATTGAAAGAAAATTTCCCTTATGGAGTCAAAGGCTCTAAGGTGGTTTAGGGAGCCACCGGAAAATGGGTTCCATGTCATATGGAAGGTGTTTGAATGGCCGGCAGGGGAGCCAAGCCAGGGAAACCCCAAATAGTGTACAAGTCTGGCTGTGTACCCAAAGCTGCGTGCAAGTCCGGACTGTATGCCTGGTGGGTCCAGAGCCTGAGGGCTGAAGTGTTGAGGAAATGTTCTGTTTCTCTGATCTGCATTACCAGGAATGTAGCCCCGTGGGGGTCCATCTATGCTTTGTTTGTTCAGTTTGGATGTGAATAAAAGCCACACTTTAGAATCCCATTCCTGGTATTGGACATTACAGTTATTGCTTCCTGTGTTCGGATTTACTTGGGTGCCCCTGTGCAGAGTAGCCAAACCTAGCCCTTGTGCCAAGTAACCTAGTCCTCCCCAAACCCAGCTCCCCACCTGGTACTGCTGTCAGCTTCAACAGCATACCACCTGTCATTTGCAACAAGTACAGGGATGAGGGGCTTACAAAATGGAGGCACCGCTTTGGATTTTAAATTAGGGAGGAAAGGTGCTCGGGCAAAGGGCTAGCGTTTTGGTTATCTGGCAGTGGGTAGCCCAAAAGGCTGAAGCAAGGTTAACTAGTGTGTCGCTGTGTGCTGTGGTTCATATGCAGCTGTTAAAATGCCAACTGTTTACCAAGTAGCAGTAAAGCTGAAAGAGTATGCCTTTGTCCCGCATCAAATATTTACAGCGTTTTAGCCAGCTTTTAAAAAAACTGTGTGTGATAAAGAAAAGTGTGGAAAACTAGGGGTAGCAACAGGAAAATTGTGCCCTGGACATTGGAAATGCTTTCTAAAGAACTGTTGTGATAAAGAAAAGTGTGGAAGACTAAGGGTAGCAACAGGAAAATTGTGCCCTGGACGTTGGAAATGCTTTCTAAAGAACTGCTGTGATAAAGAAAAGTGTGGAAGACTAGGGGTAGCAACAGGAAAATTGTGCCCTGGAGGTCGGAAATGCTTTTTAGTAAACTGAGAGACTTTCTGTGTTAATGGCCATGATAAATGGTTGAAATAGGCTCCCAACGTGGAGTCAGTTAAAAAAAAGTGGTTTCTGAAGTTTAAATTTGCCTGCTCGACGATCGCCGTGAGGAGAAGAGCACTCGCGAGGGAAAGAGGCTCATTTGCATGGCGTTGTGTGATTGGTGAGGCTGCAATCAGTCCCGCTCCCAGCCAGCTCTACAGCGACTGCCAAACATTCAAGAGGGAGTGTGAGTGGAGTGCGTGTACTGGCTTAGTGGAGGAGCGTTGCGGTGATTAAAAAGCGTTGTAAAAGTATTAAAAATAGACTTTTCTGTTTAAAATCGGGCTCAACCTGCATCTCGATCGACTGGATTGTGATTGTGGTGATCGGAGAGACGATTGGCAGGATTGCCAACCTGCTTCCTTTCGGAGGCCTCCAAGACTGGCTGCAGGCCGTTTTTCCATTGCAGCAAACAGCAACTGATAACAGTGAGTACCAACTGTAATAATTGCTCAAACAGTGATTTTCTGCCAAAAGCCAGCTGAATATGTATGCGGCAGTGTAGTCGCTTTGCAAATAAAGACTGTGTCAAGTTTTACCAGCTAAAGCAAGTCTGTTAAGCCATTGACTGTGAGCATAGTTATGGATTCGGCGTCAGTTTAAAGTTTCAAAGCCAGTAGAGAGACTGTGAGTTGTAGCAAAATGTGCAACACTAGTTACAGGCAATCCTGTGCTTGAAATCCTGAGGCTTTAAGGGACTGTGAGCTAAAGAAATGTTTTCAGCAAGTGGAAAGTCCATGGCAAATCATATAAATGTGCTAGGAAAAAGAACAGTACAAGTTTGTGCAGTTTTGAGCAAAGTTATCAGTAGTGTATGTAAATCAGATGCGCAGTAGCTTGACCCAATTCCTGAATGTGGATGCGCAGGAGTGCTGCCGCCGCCATTACAGAATGGGGTAGTAATGTAAACACAGCAGTAGAGGAGCCATTTTAAAAGTAAAAGAGAGTGTTCAGATTTGTGGGACTTTCAGTAACAGTGAGCATTTGTTTGTTTTTCCCTGCAGTCATGGCCTCAGGACCAGCCCACTATCCGGATCATGCCCGGGCTATGGTAGCAGCAGAAGTAAATAAGTTAAGGGACATTGAAAGGTGTTACTATGGAGGACAACTGCCTTCTCATGTGGCGATTCCTGGATACCCAGTGCAAGTGTTTAATATGCTTGAATGCTGGTAGGGACGTCTTCATGGTACCTCACTGTTCAGGGTGCTTAGAGAAATACGGCTTGTTTAAAGCGCCCAAGGTTCATTTGGCTCCCACATGGACAAAGTTCAGGAATTTGTAGTTGGCAGCACACAGCACCAGGCGGAGCCTGTTGAGGAAGGCCCCTCAGGGGAGTGTGGCACAAAGCTAGAGGGTGCAGATTTGCAGACAGAACAATATGCTGATGTTTTGGATGCTGGATTGCAGAGAGACAATTCAGACAGAGCATCAGTAGACCCCTGGAGGGAGAGGGGCCTAGCCCAAGTCTCATAGGAGAAGATGAGATGAGGGAGGCCTTTGAATGGGAGGTATCAACCTCCGCACCCAGTGAAGAGTGGATAGTCTTAGGAGTGAGGACGACTGCTCACTCCTGGGCACAGATTCTCAGCGAGGAAGAAGAAGAGGGAGAACCTACGTGGTCTTGTGAAAAAGGAACTGGTACACAGCCTCAAGCTCTTGCCTCAGAAGAATGCATGGAAGAAAGTGGTGATGCCACTGCCCTGGCTGTGCAAGAAGAAGTCAGGGATCCATTTTTCATCTCGTTGAGAATGCGTAGCTGGCAGAACCAGGACTGGCCGCCCCCAAGCCAGGCCAGCGGTCTCAGGTTGACCAAAGCTAGTAAAGAGGAGAGACTGGTTCGTAGGAAGGTGAATGAAATCTATGGGATGTCCTTTCCTACCTTTCCTCGGAGACTCTGGGAGGAGACTGAGAACAGCAGGAAATCCTGGATCTGGGCTGAAGGAATGAAATGTGTCCATCCTGGTGCAAACAAGCATGTCAGGAACAGAATGTTTCATGAAAAATACAGCCAATGGAAAAGAGGCAGGACACTGTTTATGGACACTGTTTGAATAGTGGATAGAGAGGGATGTGAAACCTTTCACAGTGTGAATTATGTGCACACAGAAGGGGTAATAATTCAAGCTCCTGACCCCCTGTACTATTGGCCTCAATGCAAAGACCTCCCTGCAAATGGACCTGTGCCTACCAGATAGAAAGCAGAGCAGTGGTAGTCAATACTGCCACACCAGACATTGCAGTGTCTTTGTCGTTCCGCCAGTATGGACATCCAGGACTCAGGTGCCCCACATTCATCAGTTCTACAGTGTATTGACTTTCCAGAATCCATCAACTGGCCCACCAGATGACTTCAGATCCAGAGAGGATGCCAGCCCAGCTGTATCCTGATCCATCGCCTGGTAATCAGATGACATCAGACCAGCTGTTTTCCTTTTTGTTCCTGTTCCAAGGTTCCATCTCCAGAGATGACATCATTCCAGCAGTTTCCAGATGTGCCCTCCTGCAGTTCCCGGAGAATGTCTGCCCAGCTGTATCGGAAGAATGCTGTCAGGGAGAGTCTTCGGCAGAGGAGCAGGTCGGTGCCATTTGTTCATTCTACAAGGGGCTGGTAAGTCCAAACTTTTCTATCCTTATGACAT
This sequence comes from Neoceratodus forsteri, assembly GCA_016271365.2. Taxonomy (NCBI): domain Eukaryota; kingdom Metazoa; phylum Chordata; order Ceratodontiformes; family Ceratodontidae; genus Neoceratodus; species Neoceratodus forsteri. Next base: position 441,849,324 of record CM028133.1, read on the forward strand.
TTCAGTACACACCCTACACTAGCAGACTCCAGAATGTGTGAACTGTCCTCAAAGACTCTCCCCTTCAGGACTTTGGCCTGCTAGAACTGTGCTTCACCGGGCTCCAGCCCAGGAGAGACTCTTTAATGGACTAGCCTTCGGGCACTGTGGTCACTAGATGGGACTTTTAGGGCACTCCATCCCCCAAATGTGTATTGTAAATAATGTCATTGTTTTTCTACGGTTTTCTAATGTTTATACTGTTTTTCTACCTTTTCTAAAAAAAAAAAAATCTTTTTGTGATTCTCCAGTGTTTTGATGGTAGGGGTTTGGATAGACTGTGCATGCAGATTAGCAGTGTGTGTTGTCTTTCTTTTTCTTGCAGATGTTCTTGAAGAAGATAGAAGAGAAGACAAGAAGAGGAGGACGGGCTCATCGGAGTTCCTCAATAGTACTTTAGTGTGTAGTATTTAAAGTACTGTTGTTGTTGTTACTGTAGTAACCCTTTCCTTCCACAGGTGTGGTTGTGGGGGAGTGAGGGAGTAATGTAATAGATGGTATTCAAGTTCTTCAAGTTTTCAAGTTTCAAGTTTATTGCATGAAAGACTCCGTTGAGCAAGCTCATTCACAAGGAGGTCCTGAGGCACATACACATGCAGTTTGCAATTACATAGACAGGAGATATAAAATGTAGAACAACAAAGAAAAAATATATAATACAAGAGGTATTAGTTTCCTGGTGTGTAGTTGCATGGTGCCCAAGGGTGGGGAGGTCCCCGGTTTGTTTTGTTTTGGGATTTGAGTTAGAGGCAGACAGATTTTCACTAGAGGGCTGGGGGAGATAGACAGGCTGTGGTCCTGAACGGCCATAGGAACTGCAGTGCTGAGCTATTAGGGCTATGCTCTGAACAGTTCTACCAGAGCCACTAGGCACCCATAGTTAGTGGGTAGAGTAGAGGCTGATATGTCAGCCAAAGGCCTCTAGGCCCTTAGTGTTGCCTGCTTGTGTTTGCACATGGTAGAAGGGGGCCTGATCACCCCCCTCCACAGGTGGCACATAGGGTGGGATGGCTTAAGCCGGGTAAATAATGACTTCGGAGAGTCATTTTTCTGGCCCAGGGTGAGTGTAACCCCCCTGTTACCCGGAGTTACTAGAATCCCAGTAAGACCTAGTGGTAGGCAGGGAAGGCAGCTTGTGAACTCCAGTTAAATGGATTTCACACTGTCTCACTCTGTTCTCAGTCTCAGCTGAGACTGAGGGATGACATCACCATAGAACTATCGCAGCTGCATGAGCCACATTGGAATCTGCAGAAGGGAGTTAGGTTAGAATGTTGGGAGTTTTTGAACAGTGAGCAGCAGCAGTTGTGTGTGAGCAGTCTTGAAGGGAGGAGCACAGCAGTCTGTGCACAGGCTCTTGAAGCATAAAGCTCTGATATAGAGCTACTTTAAGGGAGAGGTGTGTATTTCCGCCAAAAGAGGAACACAGTAAGCTGTTTGTGAAGTGGTGGAGACCGCTGTTACTGGTCTCTGTGCCCCATCCCTGAGGGAATGGGGGTAAAAGGTTTGCCTGTTATTCCAGGGGCAACACTCCTGGTTCCGGCTAGGGAAGAAGCTGCCTTATTTTTCTAAGTTGTGCTGCGGCACCAGAAGCTGTCAAGAATCACCTGTGGGGCACCTGCAACCAAAGTGTGAGTTCTGCTCTTACATGGGGCCTATGTTTCACCTGAACTGTTGTAAAGTGGGGACTGGACTGCTTAATCAGTGGGAGGCCTAGAGGAATAGGCTAAGCAAAAGTAAAAGTATGTTCAAGTCCAGCACAAGGGGAAAGCCAAGACATGTAGAGGAAATATGCTATGCATTTACCCTTTAATCTACACTGCCAAGCTTTTCAGAAAGAGATGTTTAATTTTGTTTGAGTCTAGTACAAGGGGAAAGTTAAGACATGTAGATGAAATGTGCTATGCGTTTACCTTTTAATCTACATTGCCAAGCTTTCCAGAAAGAGATGTTTAATGTCCAGAGAAATGGCTGGATATGGATTGTGGAAGCTAGAGGTGGGAGACCCCCCCATCTTTAGTAACCAGGTTCACCTCTACGAATTTGCTCTGTGGCCCTTTTACTTTGCCTCAGGCACTTGGCCAGTGATGAGGGAAGTACCCAGATGTGGGACTGAAAGGAAATTTCCCTTATGGAGTCGAAGGCTCTAAGGTGGTTTAGGGAGCCACAGGAAAATGGGTTCCATGTCATATGGAAGGTGTTCAAATGGCCGGCAAGGGAGCCAAGCCAGGGAAACCTCAAATAGTGTACAAGTCGGGCTGTGTACCACAAGCTGCGTGCAAGTCCGGGCTGTGTGCCTGGTGGGTCCAGAACCTGAGGGCTGAAGTGTTGAGGAAATGTTCTGTTTCTCTTATTAGCATTACCAGGAACGTAGCCCCGTGGGGGTCCATCTATGCTTTTGTTTGTTCAGTTTGGATGTGAATAAAAGCCACACTTTAAAATTCCATTCCTGGTATTGGACATTACAGTTATTGCTTCCTGTGTTTGGATTTACTTGGGTGCCCCTGTGCAGAGTAGCCAAACCTAGCCCTTGTGCCGAGTAACCTAGTCCTCCCCGAACCCAGTCCCCCACCTGGTACTGCTGTCAGCTTCAACAGCATACCACCTGTCGTTTGCAACAAGTACAGGGGTGAGGGGCTTACACAAATATTTGATGTGGTCATCTTCTCTTTCTTCTTTAGGACTGTGCACATTAACATGAAACCATAGCAGCTGCCCCTAAACATTATGCGTCCTGTCTGATTGTCCACACCTGACATCTTAAGCTTCTGCTTGCAATGCCACTGTCTGTTGCTATGAAAATGATTGTACGACCACAAACTAAGGATTGTGATGCCAGATTTTTACAAGCAGCCACAGCAAATAAAGTCTAGTGGGCAGCAATGTTTTCATGTTAATGTGACTTGTTATAATCGAAAAGAGGAAGCAAGAAATGTCTGAAGTGATGTGAAATACTAATTCTATTGTGCTATGTGCAGAACAAGTTTTTTTCCTTCTGGGTTATTAATCTACAGGGCAATTTAATTTCAAATGGACTAACACTGCTCAGTCTTGTAAATGTTTTGCCCCTAATGGGCTTACAGGTCCAGTTTCATTTGGAATGCAGTTTTGGTCAGAACTATGGAAAATCATATGTGGAAACTACTTGATGTGTCTTATAACACATTCCAGGAAGTCAGAAACTAGTTGTTTTATAGCCAGCCCAGTGGTGCAGAGGGCTGAGGTGCCTCGCACCTTACCTCATCCCATGCTGGTGACCTGGGTTCAGGAAAGGACTCAGGTCAATGGGTATTGGCCAGGGAGGGAGAAGATTGAGCATCCGAAGGGCTGCTCTCCTCTCCCAGGGAGGGGAGGGATGTCGGCCAGGCCTAGTCTGCCCCCGGGTGGAGGCCTGGGGGTAGACCAGTGCTAGGGAGGCACACACGGGAGAGGACTGCGAGATACATTGAGTAAGTGTGCCTCCATGCACAAACATGGTGCTCTGCAGACAGGTGGGGAAGAAAATGGAGGAAAAAGTGTCAGAGGGGCTTAATGAAGCCCAGCACGGCTGCTCCCAAAAATCCACTGGTGTTCCACCGCTAAGGTTTGGTCTGCCTCAGATATATTGAGCGGGAGGGAGGAAGACCCTCCTCTTTCATCCTTGCCATGAGGGGGAAGCTCATGGGGAAACCACTAGAACAGGTAGGTGGCCAGGGCCAGCATAGTAGCTGGTGCAGTGGGCCAGGGACTGGGCTGAGGAGCCGGCCCTCTGGATGCAGGAAGATAAAATGTATATGGAAAAGAAACTAACTGTTTTGAGTCTCAACATAAAGAACTGCAGGTCCTAGAAATGTTAAAATCAGCTCAGTATAAAGAATTTAGGATAAATTCGAGAGCTGGTAGTGAATGCTTTTAAGTAATTTTAATGTGTCTGCATTTATATTGAAAAGGAACGTGTATACAGTTCAAAAAGAACTTCCATATAATTAGGAAGCCTTAATTGTTCTCATTATACATCATGATATGAAAATAAAATAACAGAGTCAATTGAGGGGAACACTGAATGGATAATAAGTGTCACCCTAATCCCAGTCTCCTGCTGTGTGTTTCTACCTTTATACTTCACAGACTCTCCTTGTGTATATACAAAGTACCACCATTAGCTAAACACTGATCCGGTCATGCATAAATGTGTAAGGTTGTCAAACCTCCCACTTTGTTGGACAACTTTATGTTTTCGGGCTGTATTATAAAGTCTTTATATAAAAGAAATGTTCAAATAAATTATTGGCTACGATTATGTTTATTAATTACTCTTTCATGTCACTTAAGGCTCTGCTGTTGTTCCAGGCAATTTAATCTCAAAACATGTGAGTGCATTAACAATGGTATTTGCCTTGGTACGCTTTTTTTAATATACTAACAATCTTTTGTTCGAAGAAAGTCAAATGGCCAATGTATTCAGTGACTCTACAATGTCCACCAAACTGCAATACTAAAAACAAAAATGATTTTTACTAGCCTAATATTCTAGCTTCAAGCTAGGACACCAGACATAACTATTATGGTACAAAATGTATTCGCTTCATTTCATAGTTCTTTGGACTGTTGTATTACTGAATTCTGGCAATACTTTGATTTTTTTCCTGGATGCTTGGACCCTTTTTAAGGTAACAGCATAACACTGAAGCAAGTGACAACAGACAGACAGTAGAAAGAATAGGCTTCCCAAGTATCAGGTTCAGTGAAAGTGGGGCATTGTACAAGACCACTAATGCCCCATCTACTGCATATCCAGTGGATTCCTTGCCCACTGATGGCTTTAGATGTAACACTGGGCAGTGTATGCTCAGGTATAGCCCTTTGTTTAAAGGCAGGTTAAGCAAGAAGAGCTAAGATGCAAAGACAGCGACCTGATTCCTTTTGAATCTCTTTGGTAAAAAGGATGGACAGTTTCTGAAGCAGGAAAACACCTGTGACACTAGTAACCAGTCTAGCTTCAAACAGCAACCTACAAACTGAAAAAATATGAAAAACAATGATCCAGTTTTACAGAACTACTGCCGCACTCAAGATGTCTCTATTATTGCGTACACTGGGATTACATGTATATATATGTACACAGTACTATGTGGAATTATTTCACGAAATTCTGCTACAATTCCATGGAATACCTGCAGAGGTGAAATAACTAATAGCTCTCCAAGCATGTAGCTCATTACCGGAACATCCATAGTGTACACAAAAAAGATATACACCGGCTGTTGCTACAATCCCCCCCAAAGGTGGCATAACCGGACTAACCCACCTACTGAATGGGGAACCTTCCCCCCAGGAAGATCACCTCCCCCACAAGGGAGATCATTATGCTGGGTAACTTTAACCTGAACTGGCAGATAAATGCCCACACAGAGTGCTGTGACCTACTAAACAACTAATCCTCACTCAACTCATCACCACCCCCTATCCGCCAAAACAACCAATCCCTTAATCACTCCCTACTGGACTGGATATTGACAAATTAGGAGGACAGGATTCTTCATGCTGGCATCCTGTCTGACTCTATCAGTGACTACTCCCCTACTTACTGCATCTGGTCCTCTAAACACCCACCTCCCCCCAAATACTTGACCTTCAGTATGACGCAACCCGCCTGTTCGCAGACATCAGGGCAGTCAGTTGGTCAGTCCTGTGCACAATGAAGGATGTCATCTCAGCACTGAGCTTCCTCACTGCCACCCTCACCAGTAACCAAGAAAATCACTTCCCGCTAACAGCCCAAAGAGTATGTGGTGGTGATACCCAATGGCTTTCCAAGGACCTCATCAAGATGATGAAGGAAAGAAATGCCAAATGGGCATCCCACAAAGCCTTCTTCTCCCTTTCGCACTGTAATGAATATAAACACCTGCATAACCTCTACAAAAAAGACATAAAATCACATAAGGCAGAGAACCTCCACAACCTCCAGTCCCACAACCTTGGCAACCCAGACATTTCTAGTTTGCGATTAACACCCTGATTGTCCCTGGGTCCAGACAAGCTGCCAAACAACTTACCACCCTGACAGGATCCTTAGCCAACCCATCTGACGTTACCAACGCCCTTAACGCCAAATTCACGGACCTGTCTGACCACCTCGCTAAGCTGCCCTGTTCAATCCCAGGCAGCAGCCCCCTGGGCAGATCACTGCAGATACAAACACACCACCCTTCTACTTCAAAGCCATCTCTCCTCATGAAACCCATAAGCTACTCATGAGACTCCCACATCGGGGAAGTGCTGGTAGTGATGGTCTCTCCTTCCCCCCCATTTCCTGAAAATTGTAGCCCATGCCATTGCTATATCCTTGACTATGATCTTTAACCTCTCCCCTACCACATCTTCAGCTCTCCCAGTATTGAAACAAGCAAAGGTCATCCCCATCTTTAAATATGGCAACCTCAGACTAATGAATAATTACGGCCCCATATCTCTACTCTCCCATCTAAGTAAACTCCTCGAACAAGTTGTGTACCACCAGATCTCTGACCATGTGACAAAACTCAACCTCCTCTGCCCCTAACAGTATGGCTTCAGGAAGGGCGACAGCACACCACAGCCCTGACTTGCTTCACAAACTACGTGTTCCATAATATGGACATTGGAAAGCTTATGGATGCAGTCTTTGTGGACCTCACGAAAGCCTTTGATCTGGTGGACCACAACATCCTTCTAAGACAGTGCCATTGGTTGTTCCCCTACATCCACCACCTGGTTCCATGACTACCTCTCTGGTCGCACCCAAAAGGTCTGCTCTGGGGAGCAGCCTCCAGTGCTAAGGTGGTTGCTACTGGGGTCCCCCAAGAATCTATCTTTGGACCCATCCTATGCTCCATTATTGTGAACTCCCTCCCCAAGGATAGCCTCTCATGCAACTCCTCACTGTATGCGGATGACCTCATCCTATTCCACAGTGACAAGACCCCAAAAAACCTCTTCTCCATACTTACTACTAACTATGGTGCCACCCATAACTGGTTCCTAACAAACAGGTTACCGGTCAATGCTAAAAAAGTCCAAGGTCATGCAAACCAGGCTAGCCAATGCCACTGCCCCTCTCAATGTCCTGTCTCCTGATGGCTTGCCCCTGGACACAGTAACCTCCTTTTAATACATCAGTATCACCCTCGACTGGCACTGACCTTTGCTGACCATGTTGGGTTCATCATCTGGCACATAAACCAGAAATTAAGAGTTGGATACAGACTAATAAACTACCTTACCCCTGAAGCCAGACTCACTACTGCCCAGGGCAACCTCCTCCCCCTAATGGACTGCTGATCTCCCATCCATGCACAAACTTCTTCCTCAGGACTTTCCAGACTAAACACAACCTATAATAATATTTGTAGATCTGCCCTTCTGGCACCTTACTTAGCCCATCACTGCTCCCTTTAGGGACTAGGATGGCTCCGCCCCACAGGCCCACCCTGACTACCTCCTAGGCTGCACTGTTGATAAGGCCATTAGGGAAATAGATGCAGCCCCTCCCTGCTCAGACTTAAGACATGCCACCATGACCTCTGTAACCCCTCTAGCCTTCTGTTAGAGTGACCGCAGGTCATTACATGCATGAGCCAAAAAGCTTTCTTCAGCTGGTCCAAACCTGTGGAACAGCCTATTTGCTCCACTATGGTCCCTTGACTCACACCCCCTATTCAAGTTCCACTATAAGTTATATCTAATGGCTGCAGTAAACTGTTCCTGTTCGCCTGGATGAACGTCATGCCCAAGGGTATCTGTACCATCCTTATGTCGTGGACCTTAGCCTTAACGTACCTATATGATGTTTTGTGTAAAATTATATCGATGTGCACTTCACTTACTTGTACTGTAATCACATTATGCTTTTCCTTGTACAAAACTGTATAGTAGTACGTGAATGTGTTCCAGTGCTCTGTATTGTTCTTGAAACTCCTATTGTACCTGTCACCATTGTATTGTGCTCTTTTGTGCCATCTTCATGGCCCGAGTCATGCCTGAAAACGGTCCCCAGGATCAGTGCACTTACCCCGTAAACAAACAAACAAACAAATAAATAAACAAATAAACTGCTTTCTGCCATGAGATATGCTTTAAAGTAGAAGAATTTTACCATTTGGAGTGGAAATAAAAGCAACATTGATAAAATCTGCCAGTTCCATGGTGTTTCCACAGAACATGTTTCTGCAACATTTCTCAGTCTTGTTGCAGTAAGTGGGGGCATTTAATCAGAAATGTACCCACTTGCTTCTTGATGTCTCTTACAGGCAAGTGAGGCATTTCCATCTGCTGTTTTGATGGAAAATCTTCTGTTTGGAAACATTTCTGGAATTCTGCAGTGTACAATGACTCAAATTAAATGTGAGAAAATATTCTGCGACTGTTTCGCAAAACATGTTTTTTCCACCAGTGTGCCTCAAACTAAATGACTCTCTAAAGAAAATATTTCTGTGGCCAATCTTGCAATAGTTTTTGAGACCACATTATGCATTACAGGCAGAAATGTACCCATATGACGTCTAGGTGAGTGATCCTGAAGCCCCTGATCCTTGTGGCCTCAAAGTGAGGCCACCAGAACTGGCTTGTGGCCTCACTCCTATTTATCTCACCGCAACCACCTGTTACAGCTTAAACACCCTGATATACTGAATTTCCTTTTACACAGTATGCAGTAGATCAAATCCCTGATGTATTTTCACTTGAACTGTATCTCCTGTGTTTTTTAAAGGTAAGAATGTGTCTGTTCTGTTACCTTGTAAAATGGGGCTCTTAAGAGCTCATATGAGCTCTGTGACTGCAGAAAATTATGCTGGTGGCCTCACACAGCTATGATGGCATCATTTGAGAAATACTGTTCTAGGTGCCTTGCAGACCTTGTGACGTGTTTGAAGGATCTGCTTTCTGGAGCTGCAATTTTATTCTAGCAAAAGTTTACCTAAAATCTCTGTGAAACATGCACATTTCTGCATACTTTTCCTGCAGGCTTGCATTAGAAGTGCCAGAGAGTTCTGCTGGAGTCCCTTGTTCAGAACTTTTGTGACTTTTGCTGTTAGAAAACTTGCTGTATTTCAGCAGAGAGGGAGGGTGTGGCTTGTTTGTAGGGCTCGGCACACAACACAACTGCTAGCAGACAGAGACAAGCACAAGTCAAACTCTGGGGGCACTACAGTGTTTGACTTTTTTGCAGTCTGGGGAGTCTGATATTTTTTGCTAGTGCTGCTAAAGTACACTTTTTGCCCAGTAGTGTTTGAGGGATTATTGAGAATAAGATGAGCAGCTCAGGCTGTGGGTGTGGTCGAGGTATTGCAGACTCACAAGCTGCTGATAAGGGAAAGGGCTACCCATGTGGCATCTGGTGTATCTTCTGCATAGCCGTTGTTAACGCCACCACCACCAGTAGTGCCACAGGATGCTGTGATAAGGGTCATGGGTGGTAGCAGTACCACTCTTGAGCCTCTTCAATGGAAAAAAATCAGCTAGTGATGTAGCAGCAATACTGGTGGTGGAATTGCAGGGGGAGCTGGTACTAGAGTGGAATCACATGATGCAGTGGAAGAGAGTCATGGTAAGGGGAGGAGTAAGTGTCACAGCAGAAGAATATGTTGGGTTTGTCCATACTGCTAATCAGGCAGCACTAGCTGAAGAAGTAAAAGAGGAAGACATGGAGTCTGACCTGGGCTGCAGTGAGAATGTTGATTTTTGATGATCCAGTGCTGGATTTAGATTAAGAGTCAGAGCTCTATATAACTGGGCCAAAGTCAATCAATTAAAACATTTTTAATTCCTTCCCTATACAAACAAATGCATGTGTGATAGGGCTGCAGTCTATTCCACAGCTGGGTTATTATATGCACAATTTATATTTGAACATAAACAGTTTTCACAGCATAGGAGTCATGGCAGCTGTCCCAGTCTGGGTTGTAAAATCAGGTTTTCGAAAAAATGTCTAAACTCATTGTGCCACAATATGTCCATTACTGCCATGCCATAATGTCATGAAGACTGGCACATTTAAAGCAATTAACTTCATTGGTAACTAAGTAACAAGGTCTGACATACAGGGACTTCCCAGTCAAATAATGCCACAGATGGGCAGTGCGCTTACCCTCCTGGGCATCATCTAATGGGCGAGACCTGATACAGAGGATTATATTGCTATACAAAACTCCCATCAGGGTTTCTAAGTTACAATAAAGCTAAAAAGCCTTATTTTAATTTAAAAACCGTTTCAAAATTGCACATAAGAAAAATCCCCAGTGTTCTGTTTACACTAGCGGTCCATTATCGGTGAGATAAGGATAACTAGTGAACCAGTCAGGATGCGGGATGCTACACTGAACATTCTGTGAGGTTTAGTATTGGGACGTAAAAAGCTTGGTACTGTAGGTTAGTTTGCAACAGGCTGCTCAGTACTGTTGGCAATCTAAGTTTGAATTGCATGTAGGTTTTTTTTCCACATGTAATTTACTCCCCCGCAGACTCGACAAGGGGTACATCCTCCAGCCACAATCCCCAGCTTGTCCACCTCCCTAGGGTTCACCTATGGATTCCACCTCTGCTGCAGGGCTGGGGTGAGAGGTGAAGGCACCCCCCCCCATACATCAGATCTGGTGACAGGGGGCGGACTCATTAAAGTGGTCAGGCCATCACGGTACTGTTGAGCCCTGGCATTTTCTTCCATTTTTGCCCACACCCACATCCTTGCAATGGGCCAGCAGGCAGTCTCTGCCTCTGTGGATGCAGCTGATCACTCTGGATGTGGGCCAACCCCTTTGCATGGCTGCGTGCTTGCACCGACACCCAGTGATTGCTAGTTATCGGCCAATAGTGTGCAGCGCAAATCCCCCCTCTCCAAGGAAGTAGAGCAGTCCTCCAGATGCTCCATCTTTCCTCTCCAGCCAGACCCCAAGCGACCCGAGTCCATTTGGAACCCAGGTCGCTGGCATGGCATGAGGTGTAGCATCCAGTGCCTCCACCCTCAGCACCACCGGGCCGGACTAACTGTATGTAGTTTTAATGCTTATGCAACATAGATGTTGTCATTCATGCTCGCTGTTCCAATAGCAGGGACTATCAATATTGCCCTTTTGGGGTTCTATGAAAGCCCAGGAAACCTCTTACAGAGGGTTCCACACCAAAAGGTGCCACAGGAATGACATTCCCTTAAACTTACAGTACTATAAGGGAGACATCCATAAGAAAGGAGGGAGGGGCACTGCCAGAGGAGGAAAGTGTGGTTGTAGCAAAGAGATGAGCGCCAGTCGGACACTTGAACATGTGTTCTTAAACTCAGTAGTGTGCATGGTGAGAGTCTCCTGTTGCTCCTCTGAACCCCAGTCAATAACCCATATAAAAAGTGAAACATTGCAGTTTTAAGGTGCACCTGCTAAGTGCTTACTGCACTTAAGTAAGTGTTACGGTGATCTAATAATTATTATAAATGTCACAGAATGTTAAGTGCAGCATCCCATATTCTGATTGCCTGGGGCATTATCTGACCAATAAGGCCCTCTATGTTTTGCGTTACTGCTTTAATTATTCAACATACATTGCACAAGTACTCCAGCTCACTTGCCTTCTGAACCAGCTTCTGAAAGACTGAAGTTTGGGAACACTTACCAGCAGCCCAGAGAATGTGACCCTCACTTGAAATTAAACGCAGGGTATCCACACCTCCCAGAAACTCTGGTACCTTGGGTACCCATGCTGGAGATTATCTCAGCGATGTTTCAGCTGTCAGACAGTATGTCATGTTCCACATTCAAACTGCTCCATGATCTGCCCAGTCTCTGTTTAGATTTTGTCCCTCTTGCAACAGGCAAACAATAATCCCCAGAAAGGGAACTGACATAATCACCTCTGCATCAAAAGTGCTGATCTCTACAGCAGTAAATGGTCATGATACACCCTTTCTGGTGTTACCCATGTTCTTCCCCTCCTGAGCCACCTTACTGTCACCTAATATTGCACCCTATAATCAAGGATCTCACTTTCTTTCTCTCTCTCTCTCTCTCTCACTTGCTCTCTCTCTCTCTCTCTCTCTCTCTCTCTCTTTCTCTTTATCTGTTTCTCACTTCAGGATGTCAAAATCACAACAAAATGTTGGCAGGTACACAGTTGGAAACTGTGGCAAACAGAATTATACTTTATGTACATATTCCATGGTTTACATGGAACCTCTATTTTCAAATCACTGAATAAATATCCAGCAAATTAATATTATATTTCACAATTATGCTAGCAGAAATTGATCCTGTGATTACCTTTCAGGACTTAGGTTGCTCTTATCTTTTCTTGTTTTCTTGCATGCTAGTAGAGGAGCTCTCTGAGGAACACTGAGGAAATGGGACATGGGACTACGTACTGGGCACCAGTTTGGGGAAGGGGGACTTAGGTAGGGATACTGTAGCACTCTGGACCCCTTTATGCTACTTTTCTGTTACAATAAAAGATACAGAAAGCTACGGTATGACGTCAATGTCTACGTTATGACACCGATGCTCCTACACTCCATAGTTTTTTAATCAGTTTATTTGAGTTGAAGTTGCCCCCATCCCTCCTAATGTTAAAAGGGGGCTGTAGGGGTAAGAGCCTCTCAACTCAAATAAACTGATGTCTACTAGCTAACGGACCGCTTCACTTTCAGCTACTGCTCTGACCACAAACAGAACTAAAACAACGAAAACTGAAAAAGTAGTAAACATTAACATTCTGTAGATTTTTTTATCAGTTTCTTTGAGTTGGGGGGCTTTGCACCTCACACCCCTGTGTTAAAAAGGGGGGGGGGTAGAGCCCCCCAACTCAAATAAACTGACAAAAGAAAACCACAGCCACCGGTCATGACTATGTTCAGTTAAGCTACAGAGAGATGCATTAAAGGTAGTGGGACATAGCATAAATATTGTGTCATGTATGCTGTTTCCATGACATACTGCTATGCTGCCTGTGGGGGTCCAGAGTGTTACAGTATCACCCTTAGGTACTATATGGTGGGTGAATGAGGTCTTTTATTTTCTACTGGGTTAGCAGATACTAGTGATGGGGTTTGGTAACTGCCACCTGTTTAGTTCATGATTCAGAAGATGGGAGGGGAAGTACCAGCAGCAGGTCCGGGCACCTCCCACTGGTTTACTTCAAGACTGGGCAAGCCAGAGGGGCAATACCTGTTGTGGGGTTGGTCATCCGCCCCCAGTTTAGTTCAAGATCAGGCAGCAGGAAGGGAGTGCCTGTGATGGGAACAGTAGGAACAGAGAACCACACACACACACACACACGCATTCCAGAAGGTATGGGTAAAGCTGATAGCAGGGACCACCGCAAGAAGAAGGCAGTTGTGCTGTGGATCAAAAAGGTTTTTTTATTTCCCATACAGTACAGCATAAATGCAGGAACAACTTAAAGTGCACCAAACTGACCCAATGTTTTATGTTGGTGAGCTTTGTTAAGAGGCTGCTAAGGTAACTGTCTTCTTATAGTCCATGTTCTTAAAGAGACAATATCCATAGACAATTACATGCAATGAGTTCATCAGTTACAATACATGATAAGAAAGGTGTGAAATAATTGTTGTGATTTATATATGCATGAAACTAACATTAAAAAAAAACACTGTGACCAAAGAAACCTTAAAAAAGCTCCCCAGGAAATAATATAAAAATACATTGTAAGAAAGGAATATAATTCTTATGTAAGCCCCCTCTCCAGGACAGGGGCTTACGTTTACCATTAGGGGCCCCACTTTTGTGCCTACCCCCCAGTTTATGGGTTTTGTAGGTGTTTTTGGGGAAGGCACCATTCTGGGCTATACATTGAGACTGCCACTAGAGGCAGGCTTGTTAGCCCTTAAAAGGAGGCAGTGTGAGTAGCTCAGGAGGAAATAGGAGGCTGGCTGGGAGAAGGCAGGACAGACAGGCAGGAAGGAGCGCGTCAGTCCACTTTGAGGCCGGATCTCGAGGGAAACCCCCCTCGTAAGTACAAGATAGTGCCGTGAGTAAGGTGACGTGGCACCGGTAACTGTAGGTGAATGGAGAGGGCATCATTTAGCCTGCCAGCATCATGTGGGGGCATATGGGGCTCTAGAGAGAAAGGGGTGGTGAGAGCACCTTAGGAGGTAGTTTGGTGGGGTCCCAGGCCCATGGGAAGTAGGCCTGGACTGCTAGGACGGAAGGTTTTTTGGCAGGATTCCTCCAGGGGAGGGGTGGTGGAAGCTCCCCTCCCAGTTCCCAGTGTGGCAGGGTGGTCCAGGCCTGGTTAAGGGGGTGCTGTAGGCTTCTCTCCCATTATGGGGCCTGCTTGAAGGGGCAGGTCTTGGGGCGCAGTTCACAAGCTATTCAGGCAGGCCGCAGGTCATTGGACAGGCCTTGGGAAGCCCTCTGGACCTGGTAGCTTAAAGCAAGCAAAGGATGCAAGGCTGTTGGGGATGAAGGCCAAAAGTATTTTCAGACCCCCCCCCCCCATAGACAGAGAAAGGAGACCAGGTGTGACTGCAGCCACATTTGAAGGGGATTATGACATTTTTTTTAAGGATTTTAAGGGACTGGTCAGGGAAGGAAAATTCCTGCATCCCAATTGCATGGCACTAGGTGGGAGAAGCATCTCACTTCTCCAACAGGTTGGAGACTGACCAGAGTAAAAGAAAAAGAACAAGTATAAATCAGAGACCAACTTACCAGTGCCAGAGGGTAGGTTTGGCTTGAAGGTCCGGTAAAGGGAGGTTTCGGCTATAGCATCCAAGGTTTCATCAGCTGCCTGGAGTGGAATGCTGCCTAAGTCATCTGTTCTCCCAGTCTTGTGCCCCCCCCCCAGCTCTGTAAATAGTTTGTGCTCCATGGAGCTGGATGGCAAATAAGGTTTTAAGCAAGCAATGGGAACCCCTGGGTCCTTGCAAAAATCATTGGGACCTCAGGTGTAATAAATTGGTTTGTTGCTTTTTCCTGAGTGTGCGAGAGTGCTTTTAAAGTTTTACTAAATAGATGAATTGCAGAGAATCCAATGAATTACTAACCAGACTTCTTTGGGGGGAGTTTAAAGTTCACAGCCTGCTTGATGTCAGTGCTTCCTGGGCCAGGATGCTGGTGGGGGATTCCAAGAGAAGAAAGAGAAAAGAAGAGGTCTCCTGTTCCAGTCAGTAGTATCCAAAGGAGTTGCGAGGGGTAGCAGTTTCCATTTTGCTGCAGTAGGACCCAGGCCATGGTAAGACAACACCATTTTATTCTCCATGGTTGTTAATGTTCTGGTCTGGGTTCCATTGTTTAGGCCCCCCTCCATTCTTGAAATATTGGGAGATCCTAGACAAATTGGGAGGTGGCGTGACTACACTTATAACTGTAACAGCAGTGCCATTGAAATTAACTGATACAGTATGGGAAATAAAAAGCTTTTTTGATCCACAGCATAACTGCCTTGTTCTCATGGTGGTCCCTGCTATCAGCTTTAGCTATACTTGCTGGCGTGAGTGCGTGTGCAGTTCTCTGTTCCTACTGTATGCTTGGTCACTGCCTGTACCATGGCTCCGGCTGAGAAGAGCTGTTTGTTGGACTTTGTACCTGTGGTGGGGTTGGGCACCTACAGTGGCAATCATAAAAAAGTTGACTTCTACTGTAGTATACCTTACATGTCAAGTCACCTCACAGTAACTGGATCAAAGTACCACTGAAGACAATGGAGGTGCTGCAGCATGCATACCTCACTCGCTGCAGCATTTCAAGGCACTGTTAGATTTTTGTGTGATTATCACTGTACCACCGGTTCAATAGAGAGTGGGCAGGCAAGGGTATCAGCACTGGGGTTGGGTACCCTCTACCAGTTTATTTCAAGATCAGACAGTTTAGGGAGTTACTGGCAGAGGGGTTGTGCACCCACCGCTGGGTGGGTGGAAGGGATGTACTGGTGTCAGGGTTGTGCACACACTACTATTTTATTTTGAGATTGGACAGGTGGAATGGGGTACTGGTGGCAT
Organism: Neoceratodus forsteri; assembly: GCA_016271365.2. Taxonomy (NCBI): domain Eukaryota; kingdom Metazoa; phylum Chordata; order Ceratodontiformes; family Ceratodontidae; genus Neoceratodus; species Neoceratodus forsteri. Next base: position 441,865,324 of record CM028133.1, read on the forward strand.
GGATGGGCACCCACTGCCAGCTTCATTAGAGACTAGGAGGGTGAAAGGGTGCACCACCAGTGGAGTTGAGCACCCACCACCAATTTAGTTTAAGACTGGGAGTCAGGAAGGGGGTACAAACAGCAGAATTTGGCATCCTCCACTGGTTTAGTTCAAGACTGCGTAAGCAGAAGGGGGATTCTGGTGGCAGGGTTTGGCACCCATCACTGTTTTAGTTCAAGATCGGGTGGGCTGGTGATGGATACCCACAGTGGGGGGTAGGCACCCGCTGCTGATTTAGTTTAAGATCGGACAGGAAGGGATACTGGCTCTGGGGTTGGGCTTCCACTGCCAGTTTAGTTCAAGATTTGGTGGACAGAAGAGGGGTTCCAGTGGCTGGAATGGGCACAAAATGGCACTTTATTTGTTAAATAATTTAAACATAGCATCGTTTCTGGTAAAACAATCCATCAAAAAATCATCCTTGCGTCAAACTTTAATGAACCAGAACGTTTCAGGTTTCAATTCCCAGCCTTATTTGTGCTATCAGTGAGCAAAAAAGATCTTAATTTCCTTATTTTCATGTGTTTTTAACCATCTAGAATTGTTAAAGTGCTGAACCGACGATTGCAAAGTCATAGCATCCAAAGTGTCTGTCACCATCTTAGCAAATGCAAAATTTCAGGTTATTCCATCAGGGACAGTTGCATTATTTAGATTAAAAAATTGGAGTTTAACATTAAACTGCCAATTTGGCTAGTGCTACTCTCCCATAATGGGTATGAGTTTACCAGTATATTCCTAGTGATGCAGTTTCCTTTCTTGTTTTGTTCCTACTTATGCAAATATTCATATATTGTTTTCCTACTGTTTCCAAAGTATTGTATTTTACATACAGTGTATATTCTTTCAATAATTGTACAAACATGTTTTTTCTCCCAGTTTCGTAGATTTGTTCATTATATACTTGTTATCTCATATTTTGTACACATTTTTTATCATGTGTTTTCCCTTTACCTTTCCTCAGGCCACACCTGGAAATGAGCCTCGGCTCAGTGTGCCTTTCCCGGTTACCAAATTTTAAATAAATAAAATAAAATTTGACTCTAATATAACATACTGTACATAGAGAATATTCAATGTGGTAGTTCAAAAAATGGTTGTTATTTGGTGTGGAATGTTGGTGTTATTGTTCCCTTGCACAAATGGATGAACAATATGAAGCCATGAGTGCAAGGGCACAGTAACACCACGATTTTATACCAAATAACAATCATATTTTGAGTTACCACATGGGATATCTTAGGTATGCCATGGGCTTTTTAGTTTGTTTTGTTTTTGTGACAGAAATGGTAACAAGTTACAATAGAAAAAAGTACAAAATGTTAGCTGTGCCCCTCTGTTGACTGGCTCAGCATTAGGGATGCTAATCCATAATGATCAGATGCCATATAGCTTTTAATTATTATATTACTCCATTATGTTCAAAAGCTATATGGCATCTCACATGTGAAAATAAATTCCTAAGCATGCTCAGTGTGGCCAAAATGAGGGAGTTAAATTGCTGAGCATGCTCAGTGTGGCTAAAATGAGTGAGATAAATTTCTGAGCAGGCTCAGGGACCATGTTCATTTAGTATACATAAATATATTAAGCACCATTAAGCTATTAAGCATTATATAATGGTAAGAAAGAATGCTGGTCTCTGATTGGTCAGACTGGGAATGGAACTGGGATGTTATCCCAGCATAACATCCCGGTTCTAGTCCCAGCACACTCATGACCACATCAAATATTAATAAAATTAAATCACTCCAAGAAAGTCAAGTCGTCAGCACAATCGGCTTCATTGGTCCAAGTCAGCAGCCAACTTCAGTGACCCCGCTTGGCAACAGCTTTACCAATTTACAGCAACTCAGTAAGAAAATACTGAAAACAAGAGAGATAAATCTAAATTAAGCCAGCCGATGACCGCATTAAATATAAAAAAACAAAAAACAAAAGGTCCAGTGGCACAGAGGGCTAAGGCGCTGGCGCCTTACCTCGACCCAAGCCGGCGACCTGGGATTGGGAACAGACTCAGTGCACTGGGGGTCGGAAGGGGCAGAGAGGATTAAGCATCCAGAGGACTGCTCTCCTCTCTGGGGGTGGGCACAGGGATCGCATCGCTCAGCAGCAGTCCCCAGTAGAGACTGGGGGCACTGCCTGAGCATGCACCAAGGGGACAGAAGACCAGGAAAATGGCGCCTGAAGCAAGCAGCTTGATGGCTGTCTGCAGCTTCACCGTGGCACTCATCTGGATCCATGCTCCGTGGGGAGTTGGGGGCTCCCTGTGGCCCCGCTGCGGGGGGTAAGCCGCAGGAGTCTGGGTGTCCGCGGTAGAGGTGGTCGGCAAACGAATCTCCCTGAATGAGGTGCAGCTCAGGCAGCCAAAGGGAGAAAAACAATCACAAAAAAAAAAAAAAAAAAAACACAGCCATCCCAATGAATAGCTTCAGCACTTCCCTCTCCGCTCAGAATCTGCACTCCCTGCACAGGTCAGAATCGACTCTCCATGCCCATGATGACACACTGAAGAAGTGTTGTATTTAGTTTTAATCTCCTAGAACAAAAATACTCAGCAAGTGTACTGGGAGAAGCACAATGGCAGTCTGAAGCAGGACTGTGGAGAGGCGGGCACCTGATCCCTCGACATCCTAACGGAAAACACACAAGTAACACAAAAGAGTGGGGCACACAGCTGCCTGTGTGGCTTTCAAACATAAATAAAAACATCATTTTTTTTCTCATGATCTCTTCAATTTCTTTTTCTTCTCCCATAAAAGTAAATCCAGCTTAACCAGGAGAACAACAGCCACAGTCAAATATTAACACAGATGATGGGGGGGACGCATACTTCCAGTTTCACGGTCATTGTTAAAGTCACCTTTCCCTTTTCAAAGTGAAAAAAATACAGAACTACAGACTCTCTCCCTTTCCATCTACCAACTGTACCAGGAGAACAACAGTGTGGGGGGTGCAAAGCAGAGCCACAGACTAACAGTAACATGACAGCAGCTCCACCTATTGGTCAAAACAAAAAATAATCACTATTGTTTTACTAAGTACTCCTACCCTTTCAAAAAATGGCACAAAAATCTACTTTAAATAAACTTTTAATAATGTTTTTTTCTTTTTTCTTTCAATTTCGAGCCATTGTATAACAGGAACAATACACTTCAGGGTGGGTGTTATGTTGGATATCATCCCTTCTTGGGTGTTGGATGCCTGCAGCCTCGGGCCCAACCACCTGAGGTGGGGTGTTATCCCAGCAAAACACCCATCTTGTCGTGCAATATTCCTTTACTATTAACCTGTGTGAGCTAATGAGTTTCTAGCAATGATGGCCAGAACATGCATTTTAAAAATAATATTGATAATCCAGCCTCCTAACCAACTGGAAACCATATGAGACATAACTGCATCCTGAAACTGATTGAAGGAGAGGAACTTTCACAGAAATACTTGCTGGAGTGATTCATTTAAGCAATAATACACAACATGGTGTATTGCCACACCTCAGGTTTGTTGTGATACACAAGGTTGAAGGCTGAGTGCACCTGAGAAGTGATAATCTCCCATGACATACCAAACCTCAGAGTGTATTATTGCTATTGTGCACTGGATCCATTTGTGTTAGTTAAAAAGTAAAGAAAAAAGTTTTACAAACTTTCATTTTTTTTTAATATGGTTATATACATTTATAATTATGACTTCTGTTTTATTTCATGTTTTCTATTTTGACCTGTACATGTGCTGTTCTGAAGGATATGGTGGGCTGTGGGGTGACAGGATTGCAAGCAGGTGAAAAAAAAAACTGTTGGTTGAGACTTTTTCGCCACAAGTATGAGCTGGGATTTATGCACAGGTACTGTTCAAATATACCTTAGGCAATCCAGAGACTGGATTCTTTCTATCCATTACATAATTCATTTCCTTAAACTTAGAGAAAGGGCCAGCCCAATGATGCAGAGGGCTGAGGTGCTGGGTGCCTTACTTCAAACCATGCCAGTGCTCTATGTTCTGGAATGAGCATGGGTTGCTGGGGGTCGGCCGGGGGGGGGGGAGCTGGGAGTGTATAGAGTAGCCATCTGGCAGCTCTCCTCTCTTGGATTAGAAAGGTAGGCCTCTCTAGCTTTTGAATGCCAGTGAGTGGAGGCTCGCTGATAGCATCAGAGCACTGGAGGCATTAGGCCGGGTGGGCAGATCAGGGCACATTCAGTGCAGGTGCACATGCAAGCCTCCACACGTATGTGCTACTATGAATGGTAGAGGTCCCAGGGTGGTAAGGAGGGAAAACCAGGTGGAAACAGAACCCCCCGAGGCAATATGAAGACTGACCCCCTCCGCAGGCTCTGCACCAGTGGCTGGACGCACAACACAAGTCCTGTAGCAGAGGACGTAGATGCAAGGTAAGTCGCTAAGGAGCTGGGTGATGGGGCTGGGGGGTCCGCCAGATGGGACAGCTGGTGGAAAGAGCAGAAATAAATAATGAAAAAAAAATCCTATGGTTGTGTTTTTTCAGTAATCACCTTTTGCTATGTGTCACATTGAGGTCTGATTACCTGGTTTGACAGTTATGCTCACTACAGTCTTTTACACCCTATTCAAGTCTTTTGCATCCTGTTCAGTTGCCACCTAGATGACGGGCTTGAAAATGGCACAATGGACTTTCCTGTCTGACTGGTTATGTATGCTATCTTTTTTGTATACTCTCCTGGATATGGCTCCCCTGTGTTGAGGTTGTTTCTCAATTTTTTACCAAAATGTTCTCCTCTACATGTGCCAGACTATCTTGGACAATGCAAAAGATGAAGGAGTGCAAGCACAATGGCAAGAAGAAACCTGGGATTCAAACTGGCACACTGAAAAGATAATTAAAACAAAACATATCAGTCTTGCCAGAAGACAACTGTTCTTTCCGTTGTTTCCAATCCTTTTTTTCCCACCAGGTATCAAATGAACAAAAACAAAAGATCCGCTTAGAAAGCTGTGAAACTAGAAAATAACAGTTACAACAGGGAGATACATTAAAAAGAACTAAAAATCAGTAAAATATGATTAGAAGAGAAAGAAACAAACTAGACTTTTAAATCACTCATACGAAGGATAATGGAAAGTCTTTTCCTACTTATGTCAATAATAAAGCAACGGACAGATCTGTTGGACTATTAAATGAGGAACAGAAGGAAGTTTTGTATCCAAAATTAATGGCTGAAGCTTTCAACAAGTATTTCTGCTCAGTTTACATTAAATCTAGTGACACACTAGGGGAACTTACATCAGAGACAGTGCCTAGCAAGGTAGAATATACTGTTACTGAAATGGAGGTCAAAAAAACATCTAAACAAAATCAACATTACTAAGTCATCAGGCCCGCACAAGCTTCATCCTAGATTGCTTAAGGAAACCGGGGAATGGATAGCACAACCAATAATGGTTCTGTTCAACAGGTGTCTGGAGACTGGTGAAGTTCTAGAGGACTGCAAAAAGGCAATAGTTGTGCCTATTTTCAAAAAGGGAGCTAGAGCAGTTAGCTCAAATTATAGGCCTATAAACCTAACATCTTTACTAGGCAAGATTATGGAAACCATGATTACGAATAAGCTTGACATGGACACAATCTGTAAAAACTTTATAAACAATAGGCAGCATGGTTTTAGGAAAAATAGATCATGTGCAACTCATACATTGGTATTTTACAAAAAAGTAAGTTAAGCAATAAATAAAAACTCCCCTTTGGCCATAATATTCTTAGACTTCCAAAAGTCATTTGATAAAGTGCCACACAATATGCTTATCATGAAGCTCGATAGGATGGGAATATATAACATACTATTAGCTTGGATTTATAGGGTAGCACGTGAGGTTGATACCCAAAAGATGGCACCATCCAAAATGGCAATGCGGTGTGGGTGAAAGACCAAAAGGCGAGGAGGCAGGGAGGGCGACCGGATGTGGGGTTGTGAGCAACCCTAATGACAGAATGTTGTTATACGTACATGCGTGCAGGGGGGAAGTGAGCATGGTCTGGGAGGGGGCAGAGGGGATGTAGGGGTGGCACTGTGGTTGGCTACTGAGCTGTACCATAGCATCAGGGGTTGGCCTCCGCTTGTGGTGCTGGGGTTCCAGGTTCGGGTCTGGGTCTGGGCACTACTGCGTTTTTGTTGCTCCGGCCCAGAAGTTATCTTTATTTTGCTTTCTCACCCCTCTCGACATGCACCGCCCCTGGAGTTGAGAATCCTTAATTGGTGGTTGGGGGAAAGCCCTCTACCTGGGGTGTGGGGGGCACAGCCCCCCGCACAAAAAAGCAAAGTGTAGAAATTCAAGGCACCATTCTTCCATGCGCTGAGGATGTCAGGGTGGTGAAATTGTTTTAGTCGCCCTGACATCATGATAATGCAAGTCACCATTTGGCGCTCACTGTTATCACATAGGACCAATTTCTAGTTGACTGAACAACAGGACTCAAAGGGTATAGCAAGGGGTACTTTGTCAAAGTCATATGGAGTGACAAGTGGGGTTCCCTGGGGTCAGTACTGGGTCCAATTTTTTTTTTTTTTTAGTTTTTGGTAACTGGGTAAGGCCCATTAGGCACAAGTGCTTGTTTTCAGGGTAACCTGGGAGCACTAGGCGGTTAAGTGACTTGCTCAGAATCACACAGTATGCAAGTGGAGGTTGTGAGAATCAAACTCAGGTCTGGTCTGCTGGATATATCAAGCTTGTTCACACCTCATTCCTCTAACCTCTAGGCTATACTGCCAGCCAATACTCACCCAGTTTATAATGGATATGAACAACCAGGTTGACAACTGGCTAGTAAAGTTTGCGGATGACACAAAGCTAGGGGCTACTGTGAACACTGATGAACAAATAAGCAAACTTATGAAAGATCTTGAGATTATTGAAAGATGGGCACAAACTAATGGTATGACTTTCAATGTAGAAAAATGTATTATTATGCATTTAGGACCAAACAACAACAAAAATATATACATTAAAGGTCAATTTATTAAAGGAGGTTGATAGTGAGAATTACCTTGGGATAATAATTAATAAAGACATATATTTTAGCAAACATTGTAGCATTAGTAAACATTGTGGCAAGGTCATCAAGATGACAAAGAAGATTCTGGGATGTATAAGAAGGGCTTTAGTTTTGTATAAAACATATATCAGACCTCACTTGAACTGTTGCACCCTGTTATGGAGCTCATACCTGCAGAGGAATATTAATAACATAGAAAAGGTGCAGCACAGGGCTACTAAAATGATTACTAGGCTTAGGGATAAATCACATGAACAGAGATTGCGGTAGCTGGGATTGTACTTGGAGAGAATGAGATAAAGGGGAGATATATTACAGATGTATAAAATTAACAGGGACAATGATCTAATGAACAGTACAGAAATGCAGTTCAATACAAAATATATAAATCTAAGATGCCATAATAAGCAGATAAAAATAGAACTTTTGAAGAGGAAAATAAGAGGTGTTATTTTACACAAAGAGCAGTGAAGCTTTGGAATGAACTTTCTAAAGAAGTAGTGTCTGCTGACACATTTAAAATTAGATTAGATAAAAATTTCTTAAGAAACAAAAAAATGACTTAACAAGGTGGCCCCGCTAAGGTTGGAGACAGACTCAATGGGCTAATGCCTTCTTCTGTCTACTTACCAAGTATCACACCAAGTATAGTAAATGGATGTTGGGAAGTGTACTATGAACTTTCATTGCAAAACTGGGAGGACATGTTGTTCTTTATACATCTCTGAACTAAGGAGAAAGAACCTCGTCCTGTGATAGAACTTATAACCAATTATACATGCTATGCTGAATCATATGTATTAATTGTATGCTGCATGCTATATGTTGAATAAAGCTGATTTAAAAAGAAAAAAACATTTTATAGGTACAATAATGGCAACACACAAAATGGTAGAAAGGTTGGACCATCGATTGACAATGGCAAAAGCATGCAAGACTCCAGCACATTGGCATCATCTTTAACCAATTAGGGTTTTTTTGATTGTTTTTTTTCTATGAAATACTAACCTTTTGACAACAAAATCATTCTGAACTCACTGATTATCCTGAATATGACACCAGTACTATCAGGAAGAAACTTAATAACTTAGATGTAAATAAATCAGCTGCACCTGACCTTTTACTTCCACAACTCCTCAAAGAATTGTTGAAAAACTAGCAGGCTCTGTTAAAGTACTGTTTAAGAAATCATTTGGTTCAGATGTTTCACCAAAGGACTGACTTATGGCAGTAGTTGTCCCAATATACACCTAACAGGCACTATCAAATTTGAGTATTGTAAACCAGTTAGCCCGAACATCAATCAGAGGCAAAACTATGGAAAATCTTATAACGAAGAAACTGGGCATACAGTAATAATAGAAATGAACTGTTTTAGTGATAAGACAGGTAGCCTATGACATAAGCGACCACGATTGGGCACTTTCAAAAAGGGCAACTCAATCGCGGCGCACGTCGACAGGACTACCAACCAGGGAGGGCGACTGGATGGGGGGATTCGCGCATATAGTAACAGGATGTCACTACATGTACATGCGCACGGGGTGGGGGGAGTGAGCACGCTGAGCAAGGGGCAGAAGGGGAGGGAGGGATTGTGAGGTGTGGTGCCACAGTGGGCTGCCAAGCTGGCCCCATGGTGTGGTGGGTGGGTGGCAGACTGGGGTTCTGAGGATGCTGGGTTCGGGTCCGGACACATGTACATTTTGTTGCGCCTGGCCCCAATTTTCTTTTTAGGGTTTTGCACCCCCTGACACCCCCTCCCAGAGTTAATAATCCTTTTGTAGGTGGGTGTGAGCGGCGAAGCCCCCCCCCCACATAAAAAAGAAAATCCTAATTCCCCGGTGCCCTTTTGCTGTGCGCTGGGGGTGTACATCACCTAAATTGATTTTCAGTGATGTACACTCACCCTAATGGCGATCGCCTTTCTGCGGTCACTGTTATTATATGGAACCATAAGACACATTGTAGGTTTGTTAAAAACAGGTCTTGCTTCACAAATTTTCTTACCATTCATAGAAATGTCAGTGAATGTCTGGATGCAAATTTAGCAGCTGACATTGTGCATGAGGATTACAGTAAACTTTGGGTATAATACCACACAAGCCATTAGTAAATAAATCATCCTCACAAAACCTGGGATTAAAAATTGTGGCTTGGATAAGGAGTTAGCTGACAAACAGAACACAGAAGTATGTACTAATGGTACACTATCAGAGGAGGGTCAAGTGACTAGTAGTGTACCCGCAATGATCAGTCCTGGGTCCAGCCCTGTTTAAAGGGACACTGTCAACACCTTTAGACCCCAAGGAAAAGTGTCCCTAGTTTAAAAAACATGTTGTGTCTGTTTGTATTCTGTACAGACTGCTGATGTAGCTGGCAATTTGATTCTGATTCCTTTTTTCATTTAAAAAGTGAAGAATAGACTGCAACCATGCTGGTGTTACTACACAAAAACACGAAAACATCATTGTCTGCATTTCTTGATCAACTTTCACTGCATCATTCTTGGATCCCCCCCCCCCCACAACACAGTCCAGCCACTCAAGATACAGTGTGTGGAGAAGTGACTATTGCATCATGAGTAGCTACACTGCTGATGGTGTTCCTAATGTTCAGGAAGTATGCAGTAAGAGTAGATCAAGGATTTGAAATGAAACAAAGGTTGAATATAACTACACCATTTGGCACGCATTTCAGTTCTTCTAGGAAAGAAAGCAGATAAAACAACCAGAAGCATTAATGAATTTTAGAGAAAGTAAGCAAAAAAAATGTTTATTTTTTAACTTGAAACAATATGATGCAGAGAGTGTTGAGTGTCCATTTAAGATTTACATAAGCAATATGGCCAAAAATATCAAGGGATGGATTATAATTTCACTGATGCTACTAAACTATGAGGGCAAGTGTATAATACAAATCAAGACAACAGCCAAGCAAACCTAAACACAGTGGCAAACTCGGCTATATGTAATAGCATGTTGTTTAACAATGATAAATGGTAATTTACACTTTGGTGCAAAATGCATAAGAAGTAAATAATTCCCAATAGCATGGAACTGAAACAGACAGACACCGAAAGACATGTTGGTGTTATAATAGACAGCAGTTATAAACAAGACTCCAGTGCAGACAGTTTGTTGCAAAGATAAATAAAATAGTGGACTGTATTAAAAAGGCAGTTGTAAGATCTAGATAAGTTGTCGTATCACTTAACAGATCATGTACACAGCCACATTTGGACTACAGCTCTTCAGTTTTGAATGCAAACCATGATGGAGACACTGTAAATATGAAAATAATACAAGGAAGGACTATTAAATGAATGCATGGTCTCCAAGATGTACCGTACAAAGTTAGGCCATTATAGCCTATAAAGGAGATATACAAGGGAAGATCTGTTATCAATGCATAAAATTCTTAGGGATATAGCTCTTTTTTTTGTTCTTCGATAATTAGGTGAGGCCCACTAGGCACAAGTGCCTGTTTTGAGGGGCAATCCAGGAGCACTGGGGAGGTTAGTTGACTGGCTCAGAGTCACACGGTATGCAAGTGTAGGTTGTGGGAATCAAACCCAGGTCTGCTGGATGTACCAAACTCATTCACAACTCATTACTCTAATCTCTAGTCTCTACTGCTTCGGTGTTTGGAACTACTTAACAAATTAGGTGGTGGAATCAAAAATGTTCAACATACGCAGAAAGAATCCTGATTATTACATGAGCAGAGAACTATGAGAGGATATTGATACTTTGAAATGGGTGGTGAACATGATGGGCAAACTGCCTTCCTCCATTTCAGTACCAAGTATAGTACCACGTATAGCATGTATCTTTGAAAGAGTGACTGCTAAATTGTTCTGTATGAAAATCAGTCCACACAAGATACTGTATAAAATGTCTCTTTGACAGTTTACAGAGCGTGGTTCCACTACATGCAGGATGCTTCTAAAAGTCTTTGCTATTCACATGCATAGTAGTACGAGGGTCAGTCCCTGGATAGTCCATGTGGCATCCTCAAAATTCTTCCCAATCTGTCAGCCTTTTTAAGACTGCAGACTGAATTCATGCTCCAGTTTACAACTGGTGTGAAACCATTTTCTTTGACATTCCTCTGTAGTAATCATCCTTTCTCTGACAGTCTGCTTTTGTTCCAAAATGGCCACTGGACCACCTAGAAAATTTCAAAAGGCCCCCTTTTAAGTTAATCTCTCCTGCTGTTTAGGCTTTCATGCCATACCCCAGGGTGTTAAAAGAAGGATACCACAGTTTGGGAATGTACTGGTAGTAAACATCCCACATACTATCAGTTACAAAAACTGTAAAGAATACTCTGCTGCCTTTTGGAAGCAACATGTCTGCTGCTAGCACGTGCATGTGACATGGTGTTTCACATATTTCCCTTCCCCCTAAAAATAAAAAGTCTTGGGTTGTATAACTTACATAATTTATATTCTGATCTAAGTGTTTATTAAGGGTCCCATCTAGCTGCTAATCTATTTTGCATAACAATGGATCAGCATTGGTATTTTCTTTCCTAGGCCAGTGACCAATAGTGATGTTATAGGCTTGCAGTGACAGGCTCTAACTTCATAATCTTCCATTCTTACCACTCATTTGATTGAGTCCTTTCAGAGGGTTCTGACCAGTGAAGACCTGAAGTAACATCCATACAGGCAGAGTTCCAGTTTCTTAAGAGCCCATAGAATGCCAAGGCACTCCTGCTTTGCTATGGCATTTCCCATTTACTGTGCATTCAGCATCTGGATGAAATGTACATTGAGATGATGCTCCTCCCCATCACTTGCATTAAGGCTAAGTATACTGCCTAAGCCTCTGTCTGATGTGGACTCTAAATTCCTTGTCATAGACTGGGTTAGAAAGATCTGGGGATGGCATAAGACTCTTTTGAGCTGCTGAAATGCCTTTTTACAGTTCTCAGTCCAGACCATGGCATAAGGCTCTCATGAGCTGCTCAAATGCCTTTTTGTAGTACTCAATCCAGACCACTTTGTTTGGTGCTTGTTTGGCCATGAGGTTTGTTACCGTGTAGTCGCATCACTGAAGTTGAAGCAAACTCCCAGTGGTAGCCTGCTAACCCCAGAATAGCTCTCACCTTCATCTTACTGTCTAGTCTGCCCCAGCTATTAATGGACTCCAATGTTGCTGGTTTGCTTGTTCAGGTTGGATGTGTTCACCTTCAACACAGTATCCAAGATATGTCACTTGAGACATGCTTACATTGCATGTTTTAATTTTGGCTGTCAGGCTTGCTTTTTACATTCTGGTCAGTGCCTGCCTGACATGTTCTGCTCTTGTTTGGCTGTAGGCAGCAAAATCTTCCATGTACTCAAATGGGAATTCCTCAGCTCCATTCAGGATTTTGTTCACCAACCTTTGGAAAGTTGCTGAAGCATTTTTCTTCCCAAAGGGCATGACTAAGAATTAATACAGTCCAGTGGGTGGAACAAATCCAGACCACTCCTGGGTCTCTTTTATCAGTGGCACCTTCTAGTACCCTTTTGTCATATCAGTGGTGCTGAGATAATTGGCACCCCTTGGTGTTCCAAAATTTCCTTTGCTCTAGACACAGGATATGCACTGGTCAGTGTGATGGAATTAAGTTTGTGGTAATCCATAGACCCAGTATTTTTAAGTATCTGGACCGGTGGGGAAGCCCAAGGGCTTTTGGATTCCAGTATCAGTCCCAGCTGTCACATCTGTTTGTGCATCTGGTCACTAACACTAGCAGGGATCTGGTAAGCACTTTCTCTAACAGGTTTGTCAGACACTGTCTTGACCTCATGCTCTGCCCTTTTATTTTGTACCCTGGTTTGCAAGTAAAGACAGCCTCAAAGGTCTGACGCACATCTGCAATGTTCACCCCATGATCCAAGTTAAACTGGGTAGAAAACTTGACTGCATAGACTGAAGCCTCACTCCTACTCTCTAAACAGATCAATTATGAGATGCTCTCTGTGACCTCTGATGGACAACATATCACTGTTACATCCAGCTCCTCTTAAGTATGGTATGGTATGGCTTGAGCATGTTAATCTACCCTCTGATTATACCCTGAACTGTTAACCTCTTGATACTGATGATGAACCTCTGAATGTAAACCTTGGCTTGTTGTCACTTAAAAGTTACCTCCTGTATTTACCCTAAACTGTTGTATTGTAACCTTCCCTCTGTATATACCCTGTGCTGTTGTACCTCTTTGTAACTGATGAGGAACCTTTGTAAATGAGCATTTAATGCTCAGAGGTATCATTCGATTTACTTAAATAAATAAATACATATTAACATGACAGATCCAGGGCTTGCGGGTTTGGTCTGGCACTTCAAGCATGTAATTCACATCATTCAGTCTCTCAGTAACAACAAAAGAACCATACCAGGTGGGCTACAAGTTGTTGCATCTTACTGGAATAAGTATCTTTACTCTGCCCAACCTGATATGGTTGAGTCTTCCTACCACAATCATACCATGTTTTCTGCTTGTGTTGGGCTAACAGGAGATTACCATGTGCAAAGTTCATGTACTTGGATAACCTCTTGTAAACATTCACAATCACAACATACTCCACAATGCTCTCCTCACTTGTCCAGGAATTCCCAGTCCTTGCCTCCCTGTTTAGATCCAGTGGACTATCTGCATAGAGTATCTCAAAGGAAAAGAATCCTGTGGATTCTTGAGGTTCTTCTCTGTAGGCAAATAGTAAGTGAGGCAAATATCTGTCCCTTCTCTTTGGTGTTTTGTCAGCAAAGGTGTACAGCATGCATTTTAGCCTATCATTCAACCATACATTTAAACAATTCCCCTGTTGCTGGTATGTGAACATTTTTGGCTGTCTCACCTTGTACTTCTACCACACAGTACTGTAGTTATCAGCATGGACATGAATTTTGTGCCCTTGTCTGATAACATTTCGTAAGAGAACCCTACTTAGCAGAAAATCTCCAGAATGTCATCTTCCACTTTTTCTGCTTCAATAGAAGACATGTCAGCCACCTCAGGGTATCCAGTTGCAAAATCTACAGCCACCAAAATAAATATTTTCCCCATCTGGCTGGAGATACAATAAGGGACCCACAATATCAATAGTCACCCAATTAAAAAAACATTGGTTGTCCTCATTCGGGCCATAAATTCCAGCTACTGTTATTTCTTAATTATTAATCCTAGCTTGTAGAATTATTTGTCTATTATATTATATACACTACTTTTTTGATAATTTTGATTCTATGCTTTCTAGAGAAAATAATTGCCACCCCTTTTGATTGCCATTAAATCCTGTATGAAAAGCATTCCCTCCCCAAACCTTACAAAATGTTTTAAATTCTATATCTGTTAGATGGGTTTCTTGTATTAAGCTATCTGTTTTAATTTTTTGATATATGTTATAATTATTTTTCTTTTAATAATGTTTTTAACACCATTTATATTCTAAGTTACTACGTTAAATCCCTGCATTAAAATTTTATGACAAACCTTAAAATGAAGCCACTTCATTTAAAATTATAGCTAGAACCTTGACTAGAGAAAATCAAATTAGTTTTTTATTTTGTTCCTGGAATGCACCACTACATTCCCTTGAACTTATCTTCCTATAGCTATTGTTTATGTTCCTCCCCTTCCCCCAAAAAAGTTAGTCTGAATAATATTTATTACCCTCCCTTCTAACCCCAGGTCTGTCCGATTATAGACCCAAACTAGATGGTTTTCATTCAAAAATGGAATCAAAACTTCCCAATCTGCAGCCAATGAGCTTTTTACCTACAAGCTAGTAGCTTGCTCTCTCTGCAACTTAACATTTTTCTAAAACTTTGATTTCTTATTTTCCTATTATCACTTTGACTCTCCCCCTGTGTAAATATCATGTGTGTAAGGTACACAAGAAAAAATGTATTTTTTCCTTCTTCCCTTTTAAGAAATGTTATTTATGAGTAAGGGGATCGAAAGCTTTTTTTTAATCAAGTCTTCACCCAAACCATTCATCTGCTACACTCCATTATTGATGATTTGTTATAAAAAATGATTACCTTCCTGTGGGGAATTTGCATTTATATATTTATTTAGTCTTTGGTAACCGGGTAAGTGCACTGACCTGAGGGACCATTTTCAGGCATGAACTGGGCCAATAGTGGTACTACAGCATAGGTACAAATACAGTACAAGTGGTGATGGTTACAGAAGTCAGTTCTAGATACATGGAATTATACAGGTTGGCAGCAAAAGGGAACTCGTTACATTGAGAATGGTACAAAACAGTTAATCAAGTACAATAATATGTCAGGGAAAATCAAGTAGTAGTAGAGAAAGAGCAACTATTATAATACAATACATGGTTTCGAGCAGCAGCAGTTGCAACAAGGACATACAAACAAGGGGAGGAGTACTATGGGAACAGGCATGCAGGGAAGGGAAGGGCACTGAGGGTTAAGGGTAGTAGGAAATCAACACAATGAGGGTTCCTAGTAGATTAGTGGTAAGGCAGAGAGGGGAGCACCAGAGGATAAAATACAGAGAAAACAGGCCATCCTTTGAAAGACTAAGGGAGGGGGTTAGGGAAGAGGGATGAGCATGGCAATCACTGTAGAGAGGATGCTACCGAGCAAAGCAGGAACACTTGTATTTGTCAGCTAACCAAGCTTTGAGGCTGTGCTTGAAGGTGTGCTGGGACTCAGATGTGTGAAGAGTCAGGGGGTAAGCCATTCCACAGGGAGGGGGCTGCAGTGGAGAGAGCTTTGTCTCCCATGCTGGTAGCAGACTTAGGTACATGCAGTGTGGGAGCAAAGGAGGAGCTCAGGTACCTTGAGCGGGCCCAAAAGTTAAAAAGGGTGGTGAGAATAGAGACAGTGCCAATCCTGATGGAGGTATCCACAAGGCAGGTCAGGGAGAAGTCAAAGCACCCTTGCAGGGATAGCCAACCCAGGGAGCTATAGAGCTTGCAATGGTGAATGGAGAAAGGAGCAGCCAAGGCAAGATGGCATGCATTGTTATATGTCACCGAGAGTTTAGCTCAAAGGGAGGCAGAGGTCCTGGAGTAGATAGATGTGCAGTAATCAAGGATGGGGAGCAGATTGCCCACAACTATAGCAAGGCGGGCCTCCATGGAAAGATAAGGTTTTAAAGAGGTAGGCTGCCCCATGGTTTTGATTTATCTTATGGACAATATGATCCATGTGGTCACTGAAGGAGAGGGAAGGGGAGGGTATAGCAGCACACCCAGATACTTGAACGAGGTGACATTTTCAAGGGCCGATCCTCTGACCACCTGTCAGGTGAATGAACAAGTATTTTATTTTTATTTATTCAATTTTGGTAACTGGGTAGGCCCACTGAGCCCCAAAGATCCTTTTTCCAGGGGCGACCCGGAATTAGTTACAGAAGTATACAAGTACAGTAATGGAACAAGGACACAGTGCAGGGTATCAATTGCCTGATGGGTCTTGGACAAGTACGGTTTAGAACCAAACAACATGGCCTTTGTTTTTTTTTTTTTGCGTTAACTAGTAGAAGGTTGGAGGAGAACCAGTTGGACTCCATGCAATAGTTCTTAGATAATGTGGAGGATAAGCAGGGTATGGATTTGTCACTGGGGAAAAAATGACAAGATCATCAAAGTAGAACAAGGAGCTACAGGTAAGGCTATCAACGGGGAGATAGTTTACAAATACAGTGACGAGTAGGGGGCCCAGGATGGATCCCTGTGGCACTCCTGTGGTAACTGGTAATGGGTGGATGTTGTGGAGCCAATACAGACAGATTGTGAGTGCCCTGAGAGATAGCTACAGAACCAATTTGTGGTTTTCTTAGAGCAGCCCAGCCCAGATAGCATGGAGATGAGTAGAGAGTGATTGACCATATCAAAGGCCTTGGATAGGTCGATGAAGATTGTACCAGTGGCATACCCATGGTTCAAACTGGAGAGGATATGTCCATGAGAAGGGTAAGAGCTGTGGTTGTGCTGTGGTGCTTACAGAAACCATGTTGTTGGTTGCATAAAAGGCTGTGGTTGGAGAGGTAATCCATAAGTTAACTGTGTATGACCCTTTCTAGTAGTTTACTTAGGTGGGAAAACATTAATAGTTTTCCCTTTATTAAAGATTTTTAAAAGTGGCTGGAGATGAATGTGAAAACAGAATTTGCTTCTCTCACAACATTTATTTTACTTCTTTGTAGGCGTTCCTTTTTCTTTGGAGCTCTGGGACGATATTAGAAAAAATAGATACTTGGGATCCATGATACAGTAAAGGCTTTTCCTTTTTTACCTCTTGCAAGACCAGCTCCCTTTCTTGTATTTATGAAATTTCACAAATATAATCCATGGATATCTTGTATTTGGGATCTTCCTACCTGGGGACCTGTGAGCACTTTTCGAGCTCAGTCTTGTTCTCTGGATATTTTCTCCCCACTAACTCAGAAAATCAAGTTTCACAAAATCCCAGGATGTCTTCCTTTTCTGTTCCTTCAGGGAGAAAGAAATTTTAAATTATCCTTCTGGAACACCATTCCAGATCCATCGATTTCTCCTGTATTTTCCCCATCTCCTCTTTTTGTTCTTTAATATATTTTTTCATGTTAGGTACTAAGTCCTTAATATCAGAAGTGCACTTTTCATTTTCCGTCATTTTTTATTTAAAGTTTGCATTTCACTTTTAAATCCTTCCATTTCTTCCTGTACACATGATATTTTTGTTTCCAATTTGAGAAAGCCTTTTCTAATTTCCTCTAAAATATATTTCTCAAAATCTTTGGGGTTTTTCTTCCGTTCCTGTAAGTGTTGCTCTTGTTTCTTATTATTTTCCTTAGGTCTTGCTCCTTAGTTATCCAGTGCTTCACTGTTTGGAAAAGATTTTCCCTTCAATGTTTTAACTTGTTCTCTTTTGGGGGGGGGGGTGTATGTCACTACTACTCTTTCCATGTTGTACATTCTGTCTTTCCTCAGACTCTTTCGGCTGTTGACCATTTGAACATTTATTGTGTACAGCTGTTTCTTGAATCCTTGTTTTGCTTAGTGCAGTGTTGTTTTCTGTTGAGCTTGTAGTGGCACTAATTATGATTGTGCTTTGATTTTCTGACTCTACTACCTCAGAGTCTGCTAGGCTGAGCACTGTGTCCCAGTTCCTTAAATGTTCCTCTCCCTCACCCCCCCCCACCCCTTTGCCTTGTTCAGAAGCCTTTCTTTGTCAGTTATCTGAGCTTTGAATTTGTTTGTGTACCTTTATTTTCACTTTTCTTCCCCCCTCTATGTCTTCTTAGCCTCGATCCCAATTTTTACTGCAAGGTGCACCCATTCCCTGGGCTTCATCCTGATTGAAATTGTTTTCATTTGGCCCAGCTGCCCCTTCCTCATTTGGTAATTCAGCAATACTTGAGCTTGGGAAGCCTACACCCATTAATTTATGTGTTTCTGTCTCTTTTTCCCAAGGTTTCATTCACAGAATCAGTGTTCTCTTTACTTGGAGCAGGTTCAAATAGGACTAGATTATCCTCCGAGTGCTGCATAAAAACAGTTTTGCCTGTATTTTTAGTGGCTTCCAGCTTCTTACACTCATACATTCTACCATGTCCTTTCCATTGCAGTCTTACAAAGATGCCCAAAACAATTTCATTTATTGCTCTTTCTGGTGAATTCAGGGCACTACGGGTTTTCCACAGATATGTTTTGTTGCCCCTAGAAAGTTTTTTAGCCGATCCCTGGACAAAGCATGCTTTGATTTCTCTAATATTTTTTTGGCTTTCCATTCATAGTCCTTCAGAGGTCTCCATACACAGAGACCATGAAAACAAAGGATTTACTTACAGTTTCTCAGGCAGTTAATCAGTTTTTGGGGAGAGTGTACAACTTAGGCTTAGCAAAGAAGGATTATACCACCAAATTACCACAACTATTGCAGAGTGTTTAAGCGTGTCGGAGCTCCATGCTGCAGCAGTTCAGCCTCAAGATGCCATCTTGGTCCTTGTTTTTTTTTTTTAATTAATTTTTCACAACTTTGGCAGAGCTCCCCCACCCAGTGCTTATTTGTGGAGATTTTAATATGGTGCTGAATCAAGCCTTGGACAGATTTGGCTCCCACTCAGCTCTGTCAAAGTCAGCAGAGGTTATTCACAAGAGTATGGAGGCACTGTATTTGTTTGACATATGGCATTACATTAACCCCACTGGCTTGGAGTTTTCCCATTACTCACACCGTTTACATGTATACTCCAGGACAGACTGGTTGTTGGGTTCCTTGAGTGTCACCGCAAAGATTAATAAAATAACTTATGAAGACATTTTTATCTCGGATCATTCAGCATTATTCTGTAATATGGAATTACCTAGCAGTTGCCCAGGTAATGGCTGGAGAATGGATCCTGGTTTGAATAAAGACTCTAAATTTCCAGCATATATTAAAAAACATTTGGAAACTTTTCTCATATTTAATTGGGGGTAAGGAGACCTCTCTGAATATTGCTTGAGATGCTCTGAAAGCAAATATGAGAAGACACATTATAAAATACAAAGTGTGGACAAATCAGAAAAGAAAGAGATATCAAATTTGGAAAATGAAATTAAATGGGCAGAAATGAGGCATATACATACACAATTAGAGAAATACTTAATTATTATACATAATTTAAACAGAAATACAATCTATTAATCAATGATAAAATGGAGAGAATTATGCTTAGAACTAAAGCCAGATATTATGCACAGGCAGATAAGTCAGGAAAAATACTAGCTTACCAACTTCAAAAAGAAAGATCTAACAGGCAAATAAAATAAATCTTGGTAGGCGATAAAATCATAAATGACCCCTTGATTACTGACAAGGAATTTGAAAAATGCTATGCCCTCTTTACACCTCAGAATTTGGTAAGGGAGCTAGGAGTCTCCCATTTTCAATGGAAATTCCTAGGATTACAGATATTCAAAAAGAGTTGCTAGATAAACCAATATCAACAGAAGAATCTGAACCGGCAATTAATGAGATGGGAAATGGGAAGACTCCAGGTCAAGATGGACTACCAATTGAATTCTACAGAATCCTTGGTAATAAGATCTTTTCAGTATTGGCTGAATTATTTAATTCATTTTGTCAAAGCAAGCAAATCCCAGAAATGTTCAGAGAGGCAGTAATAATAGTGTTATTGAAAAATGGGAAGGATCTGAGCCATTGTGCATCATACCGCCCAGTTTCTCTTCTGAACTCCTATTATAAAATCTTCACAAAAATGATGGCATCGAGGTTGGAAAGGGTTTTGCCCTGTGTACAGCATGAAGATCAGGCAGGCTTTGTGAAGTAAAGAAGAAATTTTAATAATACAAAAAATGCTTTTTATGTAATTGAAAGCTGTAAAGAAACAGACACAGTGTTGCTGTCTTTATATGCCAGAAAGGCTTTGACAAGGTTGTGTGGGAGTACCTGTTAAAGATATTGAATTTGGTGGGTGTGGGAGACACATTTTTAGGCTGTATTAGAATGCTGTACAGGAATCCTGAAGCCAAAGTTGTAATAAATCAGAATAGTTCCCCAAACTTTAATTTATCAAGAGGAACCAGACAGGGTTGTCCCCTGTCCCCACTATTATTTATTTTGGTAATAGAACCTTTGGCAAACAAAATTCGAGCACTGGAAGAAATTGAAGGGGGTTCAAACAGGAAATAAAATAAAAACAAAATGTCATTGTACACAGACGCTATCTTGCTATATTTAAGTAATCCAATAGTTTCTATTCCTATAATTATGGAGATTATAAAATAATTTGGGGAGGAATCTGGATATAAAATTAATAGGAAGAAATCCAAATTATTAAGGTTAAATATTAGAACCCCCCCCTCCCCCGGAATTATGTATGTTTGCCATTAACAGAGAGAATTCAATATTTAGGGATATTCCTAACAAGAAATTTGAACTTAATGCTGGAATACAATACGAAAATCATTTTGGATAAAATTAGACAAGACCTAGAAAAATGGGTACACTTGCCAATAACTTTAATAGGAAGGGCTCAAGCAATAAAAATCAGTGTTTTTCCTAAATATAATATGTTTTACAAGCTATACCATTACTTTTGTCAAACATGCAAATTAATAGTCACCCAATTAAGTGGCTCATCTATGACTGTCAATGGCATAAGGGGGGCTTTTGGCTTATCACCTGTCTTCCTTATCTTCTAGCATGCTAAACAGGTTTGGCAGCACTGGGCCACATCCGTGAAGATGGTGGGCCACTTAAAGTTTTGTAAAAGCCTATTCCTAGTCATATTTATCTCTAACTGCACAGAAGTTGGATTGGTATGAGTCAGCTCTCTCAGTGATCTCCAGTATTCTTGGAGCACAAGTATTTGTTGGAATATCTCCCCCCCTTTCTTGCTCTGCTCTTTGCATATCACTGCCTTTCCAACAACCAGTCCTGTACATTTAGGTATCCCACGTATCACTGAAATTATGGGCCTCAGCTAACCCACTTATTTTACACAGACTTGCAGCATTCATTCTACTGAGCTACTATGAGTATTTATCTAGCCACACTGCCCATCCCACAGGGTCTCTCTTTGCAGTGCTGTTGTTCACTCTCTGAGGTATCACCCTGCAGAGGTGTGAGAATCTCAGGTACTTCTAGAGCTCTGCCTGCTTTGTTGTCAGCCATCCTAGCTGGTTACTGTGAAGAAGCTTCCTGAGCTCTTCTGATGGATGGGCTGCGCTTCACAGCTTGCATGTGTGTGGAAACTGTGGATGCCCCATGTGTTCCTAACAAATTGGTTGCCCTTTACTTGCTAGCTGTAGATAGCCCACAGAATAATTTCTGTCAATAAAGATAAGGGGCCGGGGGGGGGCTGAAATATGAATTTTATATTTGGAGGAAAGTGGAGAGTCAGGCTAAGGTGGAAGGTGTAGTTGAAAAGACTGCTGGCTCCTGATATACAGTAATGCCACAAGCTGACAATTTAACAGCTTTACTGTAGTATTTTCAGTCCTGAGCTACTGGGGAAGGGGAAGGCAGGCGAGAAAATATAATAATATGGTGAGAAGGTGTCCAGGAGATTAGCCCTAGCCCTCAGGTGAAGTGTTAGGGCTAATTTTATGTTTTTTCCTCCCCTACCCCCACTCCCAAACCAAATACATAAACAACAAATACCTAATGTTTGAGGCCCCACATGTGATAATTGGCCTGAATATTGAGGAAAAAGTATTCACAAAGCCCTAGTTCGTGGTGCTCTCCTGACCAAAACAAAAGCAGAAATGACTCCAAAATGCCCACAGACATTGAAAACCCTCACAAATGTAGCAACCGAACAAAAACACACAGACTGACCCAACAGAACCAATATCACCATCTGTACATGCAAAGTATCAGTAAAAATACAACAACACACAAAATACCTGACATAGATAAAACACTTTCTGTATGGCTCTCACTGAAAAAAAAAAACAGCAGTAGACAGAATAATGTAATTTCAAAGGTAATGATTTATGATTTGTAGTCATGGAATTTGAGAGTTATGGGTAATTGTTATTGTAATTTCTGGATTTTATTGGGAAGCTCCTGTATAGAATTTGTTCAATGTATAAATACAGTATAGGAAATGCAAAACATCTATCTATATATATACAGTAGTGCTACCATAGTTAGGGTTGAGGAGCCATATACATGTTAAACCTAAATTGTTGCACCTTAATAACTTTGCAACCATTCAACAGATTTGCCTGAAATTTGGAATATATGATCAAGACACATATGTCTTGGGATCTGCCAACTTTTGTACTGTTTGGATATACGGCTGTGGAGTTATTAAGCATGATCTGTGTACGCATTTACGCTTTTTTGGAATTCTTTGCTCATCTCTACAGGTCGCACGATTTGTGCAACTGGTCCAAAATCTTCAGGAAACATGCGGCCAGGGTCCCCAATGTGCCTTTTGAAGATTTCATGAAAAAATATTAAACAGTTCAAAAGTTATTCAAAATACAATTTCCCATTATAAGTCAATGGGAAAAGTTAACAAAAAGTTCAACAGTGTCACAAATGCACTTTTTAGTGTCATAAATGGCCATAGTAGTGTCACAAATCCACCATTTTGTTTTCAGTTGGTGCTCAGAAAAATGCTTGGCATTTAAATTTGGGACCCTCTAGCAACACAATTATTTTTGTGTTTACCTAATCAGACCCTGAGGATGCTATACATGTCTTTATTTTGAGGTTAAACACCCTAGAAATATGTTTTTCAAATTTCTGGAAAAAGTAGTGTCGCAAAGTAGTGTCACACTCACAAAAGTGTCGCAAATGTTTGTGAAAGCTTTCGCAAATCACGACACTACTTTGCGACACAATGCTCAAAATAACATGAATTCTTTGCCACCCTGCTGCAAATGAACGGTTTGATCTTCTGGGCTGAAATTTGGAGAGAAGGCAGCCAACATCTCACAGATGTGCCTTTTGGTGGTTTGGTAACAAAATATTGCATGGATGCAAAGTAACAGTACTCCAAAGTTGACACTTTTTCCCAAAGACTAACATTGCAGCGTCTGCTGCATGACAGGAATTCTTTGCCACCCTGCTGCAAAATAACAGTTTGGTCTTTTACATTGAAATTTGGAGGGATGAAAGCCAACATCCCACAGATGTGCCTTTTGGTGGATTGGTGAAAAAATATTACAGGGTGACAAAGTTATGGCACTCTGAACTTCTCTTTTTCCCATAGGATAACGTTATGGCGTTTGCTGCACCTTTCAGGGCCCATATCTCGGAAACAGTGCAAGATATGAACTTTTCATCAGAAAAATGCTTAGCCCCCTAATGAGGGCTAAGCATAAAACTAGCCAGGAAAGTCATAAATCATATGACTTTCAAATTTTTTTCTACGTTGTACAGTTCCTGAGATATAAGCAATTTAGTATTCCAACTGCTCATTTTCTGCTCCAAGACCCATTATTATGCATACATTCTTTGTACTCACTGTCTTTCTCTATGAAAGCGTTTGGGGAAAACCAGCCTGTGCGCTTATATTACTGTTACCCTTACCGCTTCAGTTGCGGTTCCTTACCCATTTCACTTACCGTTCCCGACTACGCCACCATGTGCGTTACCCTTTGCATTTTCATTTGTGCTTGCATTTGTACTATTTTTACCATTTATGTCTACAGTACTGTTTCTCTTCCTGTTTCACTTTGCATCACCATGCGCATTACCATTTGCATTTGTGGGCACCGTATTACTATGTGACAAGACATCACGTGGCAGGAGCTCAGGTCCTGCTGCTGCATTACATTCACTATTTCTCGTTATCATTCTCAAAAAGAAGGGAAATTAGAGGCAAAAAACTCCATTTAATGCATCAGTTAGGGTTGTTCCACAGCAACAAAAGTGAGGAAATTCGATGTTTGGGTTGAAACCTCCTTGCCCCTCAGCCCACCCCCAACTGGCATTGGGGTGCACGTTGGGGTCGTCGGTCCCAATTCTCACCCCATTCTCCTATTCCTCAGCTTCTTTCCACATGTGATGGGGTAAGAGTTAGGGCTGACAACCCCAACGTCACCCGATGCCGTTGGGGGTGGGCTGAGGGGTGAAAGGGTGGTTTCAACCCTAACATCGAATTTCCCCACTTTTGTCGCTGTGAAACAACCCTAACTGATGCATTAAATGAGTTTTTTGCTCATATACATATATATATATATATATATATATATATATATATATGATATATTATGGTAGCATGGTAGTGCTACCATAGTTAGGTTGAGGAGCCATTTCTATGTTAAACCCTAAATTTTGCACCTTAATAACTTTGCAACCGTTTGATGGATTTGCCTGAAATTTGGAATTTGTGATCAAGAACCATAGGCCTTGGGATCTGCCAAGTTTCGTACTGGTTGGATATACAGCTGTGGAGTTATTAAGTGTGATCTGAACGCACGTTTACGCTTTTCTGGAATTCTGTGGTCGCGTCTACAGGTCGTACAGTTTGTGTGACCGGCCCAAAATCTTCAGGGAACGTGCAGCCAGGGTCCCCGATGTGCCTTTCAAAGATTTCGTGAAAAAATATTAAACGGTTCAAAAGTTATTCAAAAAACAGTTTCCCATTATAAGTCAATGGGAAAAGTTAACAAAAGTTCAACACTTTCGCAAATGCATTTTTACTTTCGCAAATGGGCCTGTTACTTTCGCAAATCGGCCATTTTGTTTTCAGTTGGTGATCAGAAAAATGGTTGGCATTTAAATTTGGGACCCTCTAGCAACCTAATTTTTTTTGTATTCACCTATTTTTTTTTGTATTCACCCTGAGGATGCTTGCCATGTCTTTATTTTATGGTAAAACACCCCAGAAATATGTTTTTCAAATTTCTGGAAAAAGTACTTTCGCAAATTACTTT
This sequence comes from Neoceratodus forsteri, assembly GCA_016271365.2. Lineage (NCBI taxonomy): Eukaryota > Metazoa > Chordata > Ceratodontiformes > Ceratodontidae > Neoceratodus > Neoceratodus forsteri. The sequence continues at coordinate 441,890,754 of CM028133.1, forward strand.
CGTGCTCACGAAAGTGTCGCAAATTTTTGTGAAAGCTCGCGAAATTGCTTACAGTAATTTTCTAGTCTGTGGAAAATGACAGCAATTTTGGCACTGCACTGCAAAGTAACCGTTGGGAGTTTGGGCTGAAATTTGGAGGGAACAGAGCTGACATCTCACAGATGTGCCTTTCAGTGTTGTATTGAAAAAATATTACACGGCGGCAAAGTTATGGCACTCCAAAGTTGACAGTTTTTCCCATAGGATAACATTACGGCGCCCGAAGCATTACAGGAATCCTTTGGCACCCTGCTGCAAAATAACGGTTTGGTCTTTTTTCCTTAAATTTGGAGGGAAGACAGCCAACAGTACACAAATGTGCCTTTCAGTAGTTTGGTGAAAAAGTATCACATGGTGGCAAAGTTACGGCACTCCAAAATTGACAGTTTTTCCCATAGGATAACATTACGGCGCCTCGACACTTAACAGAAATCATTTGAGCCCTGCTGCAAAATAACGGTTTGGTCTTTTTCCTGAAATTTGAGGGAAGACAGCCAACAGCCCACAGATGTGCTCTTTCAGTAGTTTGGTGAAAACATTACAGGGAGGCAAAGTTATGGCGCCCGAACTTTTCTTTTTCCCATAGGATAACATTACGGGTATTCGCCACGCCTTTAGGGCCCGTATCTCGGAACGAGAGAGATAATGGACTTTCGTCGAAAATTTTTTAACCCCTCAATGGGGCTAAGATTCAAATTAGCCAGGAAAGTTGTAAATAATGTGACTTTTAAATTTTTTTCTATGTACGGTTCCTGAGAATATAATGTATTTAGTATTCCAAGATCTCATTTTCTGCCTGATACTCATTATTTTGCATACATTATTTGTACTCACTGTCTTTCTCAATGCAGGTTTTGGGAAAACCAGCCTCGCGCTTACATTACTGTTACTGTTGCCCTTCCGCTATGGATCTGTACCCGCTTTCACTTACCATTGACGCTCTGCGCCACCATGTGCTTATCCTTTGCGCTTTCATTTGCGCTTGTGTTTCTGCTATTTTGCCATTTCTGTCTACAGTACTGTTTATCTTACTGTTTCACTTTACATCACCATGCCCATTGACATTTCTGTTTGCAGGCACCATGTTACTATGTGACAACACATCACGTGGCAGACCATTCCGCTTCACGCCACCATGTGCGCTACCCTTTCTGTTCTCATTCGTGCTTGTGTTACCATGTGCGCCACTGTTAGCATTTCTGTTTGCATTGCTGTCCCTGTTAGTATGCCACCATACTTCATGTGGCGGAGCGGGCCCGCTGCATTACATTCTACCATTTCATCATCATTCTCAAAAGAAGGAAATGTAGAGGTAAAATTCCATTGTTTATTAGTTACAGTCAGTGAGGGCGTTGGCTGAACCGACCAACGGGTGCGCATTGATCTGTGGGTCCCAACTCTCACCCCATTCCTCATACTTGGCCAAGCTTGCCATGTCATGGGTGAGAGTTAGGCTGACGCATCCCATCCACCCCAACGCCGGTGGGTGGGTATGGGGTCCAAGGGGGTTTTCAACCCTAACAGCGAATTTCCTCACTTTTGTCGCTATGGAACAACCCTAACTAATGCATTAAACAGAGTTTTTTACCTCTAATTATATATATATATATATATATGCATCTATAGATGCATACCACATTTTGTTGTCCTACTGTCTAAAATGGTTCAGTTTTAAGGCTCTGAAAATTGCCTTTTTTAATAAAATCCCAATGCAACCCTAGTACAGAGGTGTTTCAGGGCTTCTGTTTTATATAAATATATATAATTAGAAAAGTTAAGTAAAGCAAATTGAAAATTCTGCAGGAAATAATGTACAAAAGTATACCAATCCAATCAGGAGGTGTGTTAACATAACACGTCAACATTATCATGTCTCATTCCTTACATAACCACACACACACACACACACAATCTTTCTTTAACAATTTAGTATGATTATCATTTTTTTTTTTTTTGCAATTCTATCTAGTTCAACAGGTAGGGATTTAGCCCATGTGAAAACCTGGAAAAAGTAATTCAGAGAAAATAGTGAAGCATATGGACAAACTCCTGAAGTATTTGTAGTAAGGCAGCCCTCACTCACAAACAAGCCATAAATGGACTATTGTCCACACAAAACAATAGTGCAAAATCCTTTATTGCATAGTAAGGATAAAAACAATGGCATATACAGTGTTTTTTAATACTGTTTATTCTCCTTTAACAGGAAGGGATTTAGACCATATTTGCCCCATGTGGAGCAGCCTCCATTCCCTCCATTCCACCCCGATCTCTTCCCTTAGGATCTACCTGTGTAGTCCTTCTGACCATGGCCTGACCCCCACATTGGGGATCCCCAAGGATGAGGGGGAGAGAGACTGAAATCATCATAATGGGCTAGCTGTTTGTTCCTGTTTCAGCGACCGAGGAGGTGAAGGAAGATCAGGCATTATTGTCCATGGGTGTAGGGGTTTTGCTCTTTGTAGTTGCAACACAGGGAAACGTAGACATGCAATGATGTCTATGGTATGTCATGCATGCACCTGCATGTTGTATCAATGTCCACCACATCCTCCAATCCCTACTCTGCAGAGGCCCCAAGGTGAAATGACTCCCAGCCACTGCTAGGAGTTAGACTGGTGTTGGATGCCTTCACCCTCACACCCTGGAAGAGGTGAGCAGTCAATCAGTTGCTCAAACCTCTTCCTCCCAGCTGGCTCTCTAATGTTCTGGGCTTGTTCCCGAACCTGGGTTGTCAACATTGCAAGTGGTAGTGCTACCATTATGCCTGTGGGTTGCTAAGTATTAGTTTTTATCTTATAACTTTGGAATTGATCCACAGTGGGTATGCAGCCATTCTGAACATGCAGAGGGTGGGAAAATGCCACAGAGTGTCATGTACATGCAGGATGCATGCTTATGGGGCACCATTTGGCATTCACATCCCTGTCTGTGTGCCTCCTCTGTACCCAGTCCATGACTATGCATGCAGCATCCCACCAAACCAGGTCAAGGTGGACAATGGGGGCAGGGGCATACCTGTGCCTGATCCAGGATGCTGCTGAGAAGAGGATGTGGGTGACAGAGAAAGTGGAAGCTATGTGGCATGAAGGGCTGCTGTAGCCCCTAGATGCCCTCCTCTACCTGTCCATCCTGTTATTTCCTGGGCCGGACTGACCCTCCCATCACTGGCACCTGGCACCAGGAGTATCAGTATGGACTGGGGGTGTTACCAAGACTAGGTGGTGAATGTTAGCAAATTGTGCTGTGGCTACTGGGAATATGGCAGCCCACACAAACTGCCATATCCTGTTGTCCCCAGAACAGGGAATCCACTGCACAGCTGACCCTGGCATCTGACTGGATGTCCAGCGATCATGGCCACAACACCCTGGCACCACCCACAGCCCCTGCAGGGAGAGACATTGCTGTGGATCTTGCCTATCCCTATATGGACCCATGGGTGCAGCTACGTGGCTGGGATATGCTCACTTTAAGCATATCCTGGCCACATTTGTGGATCGAGCCATTAGAGAATAATTGTTATAGCACGCTGCTGAAAGCAAAATACCATTTGTTGCAGACATTTGTATCTTTTCTGTCACAGTGCACCAGTGCTGCATTTGCTTTAAAATGATTATCGGAGGCAATACAATTTGCATAGCTAAAAGAATTTGTATATAAGCTTTCAGTTAGCTGCTAACAAAAGTGAGGCAGTACTCCTTCCCTAGATCAAGCAGCCCATATGTAATATACAACTGAATGGCATCTGTGACTGGTGCTTAGATATTTTCACAAACCCACTGCATAGTTTATAAAGTGCACATGACCTTAAACTGATTAGTCTCTGCATGTTCTAATTATAGTTCTTTAAAGTTACGACCTAAGTATTAAAGTTAAAAGTATTAACTGCTAATAACATGGACTAAATCATTGGTCCTTTCCTAATTAAGGGTACCTACTGTATCATGTGATCATTTCAACATTTTGCCATTTAAGCTCAGAAATAAGTAAAACAGGAAAAATAATCACGCTAGCAGCACTTGCAATTTTACATCCAACAGGGGGAAAATATACATAATATGTCTTTTCAGCATGCCAGGAATTAGTAGAAATACAGACAGGGTACAGAGAATGTCACATGGCAAATACTAATTGTTACGATTAAGGTCTTGCAAGCATGCCTCCCTGCTGTTTTGAGAATGTCTCTGACTTTTGATCCTGACATCTGTGTCTTACAGGAATTTCACTCTGCTCTGACATTCCTTCTGATGTTGATCCAGGAACTAATGGATTGTGAAAGAGCCAACAGGATATTATTTAAAGAACAGAGTTCTTACTGTACATGCATTTTTGGTAAGGAGCACACTCTCATGTCCAGTGGGGTCTTCCTTTTACCCATTTACACAGCTGGGTGGACTGGAGAACTTTGAGGTTAAGTGACATGCCCATGGTTTTACAGTGAGTAATTGGTTCTAGTGAGGTTTGAACCTGTGATTTCCCTGTTCCCAAAACATTATTCTGACCACTAGAGTGCATTGTCTCACTTCATTGTACCAATGCTTCTAGTGGTATTCATTCATAGAACCACCTCTAGCAGTATACAATTCCACACATGCACCTTTAATGTTTACATTGTAAAGTGTTTCTTTTACCTGCTTTAAACCCTGTATTCAGTTTCCTTTAACCATCAGAATGTTATCACTTAAACAAGGGATCCAACAATGGATACAGTACTAAGTATGTGCTGTTTAAGAGATGGCTGGGAAGATTTGTTGTGTGTCTGTGAATAAATACCACTATTATAAATCACTAACATGATTTCAACCAATCAGTACACAGAGCTACTGTAACTCTTATCTGTGTGCAATGTGCTCTTGTGCAGGGGCGCTGGAAGGGAGCACTCCATTTCAATGCTGAGGGGGACAGCACAATAAAAAAAATTTGAAATAGACTAAACATATTCTAAATCACACAAACTAAACTCAAGTTATTTCTAACAAGTTATGGCCTCCAAGGGATGTCGCCTATAGTATAAGAGACTTCTCTCCTGAGGTGCGGGCAGACAGAACCACCCAGCTTTGCTTTGCAGCCCTCTCGCCCAAACCTCAAGCTCAGAATCTCTTACACCATAAGAGACATGCCTCGTATGCCCTCTTAACATACAGAATAAACATGACTACAGGTATGTTAATCCTTTTAAAAGTATGGATTCATTTGCATCCCAGCATTCTAGCATATTATGAGCAGTGCAGGAAAAAAGGGAACTAGGGTTTTAATTGGGAAAGAACTCTCAAGGAAGGGGGTCAAATACTAGCACCCCGGTGACAATGCAGATCAATTAAATATTGTAACTGAAGTGAAAACAAGAGGCGAAAACTAGGTGGCAGTCTTACAGCTTCAGAAAAAAAGTATCCATCTATTTATTTACAATTTTTTGGAGGCAGTATAGCGCAGTGGTCTAAAGCTCTGAGTTGCAAGCCTGGTGACATCCAGCAGACCAGACCTGGGTTTGAATCCCACAGCTTCCACTTGCATACTGTGTGACCCTCAGCAAGTCACTTAACCTTCTTGTGCTCCCAGGTCGCTCCTGTGAAAAAGCTTTCAGCTTAGTGTGCTATACCTGGTTAAACAACCAAATAAAAAAAAAAATTTTTGACCAGTAAAGGCGCACTAAGCTATGGCAGCTTGTTTCCAGGTGCATCCTGGGGGAGTGGGTTACATGAACCTGTTTTATTGATGGTAGAATGCTAGCCATGACATGGGGAGTTTAATAATCAGCAAAGTGAGGTTAAAGGACTGAATTCACTGTATGAAAGCTTTTGAAGAGGGTGTGCTCCCATTAATGTGTTTTTTTTGGTAGTCTTTTTTTACCCCACTACCAGACAGCTCTTCCTCATCTTGGAACCCCCCCCCCCAGCTCTGTCACTCTGTATCCACTGGGACTTACCTGCCAGCCAGTATTCCCAGGGTATGCACCCCCAGTGGGACCAACAGTCCCCCAAACCCCCGTCAGGGACCAGATCCAGTATGTGGTCTGGCATGCCAGCTAGCCAGGTGCAGGGCCTGTGAGGGTTGAGCACCATCATGCTGCCAGCAGGTGTTTTTATCCCTATCCTGCTTTCTTTCCCTGGCATAGAGGAAGTGGCATGAAAGGACACCAATGGTTAAGCTGCACATGCTCCCATATGCAGCATGTCGTTGCCCTGCCTCCACCTCCAAGTGCAGTCCTAGTGTTCTGACCCCCAGCCACTGCTAGGGGCCAGGCTAACACTGGTCACTGGTCCTACCCCTCCCTGGAGGAGGAGAGCAGTCCCTTGGATGCTCAGTCCTCCCCCCCAAGCTGGCCCTCTGACTCCCAAGCTTGCTACCGAACTCAGGTTGACGGCGTTATAAGCGGTAGCGCTACCACTTCTCAGACAGGGTGTCTTCCATTCAGGCATGGATCTCCCCATGGGACAAAATCTGTCCTGCAATGGTCAGCCCAGTTCGAGCAGAGGCATTCCAGTTGTCTGGGGGGAGTTTCAGCTGGTTGAGGTGGCTGAGGTCATTGAGGTGATTTCAAAGCTGAGGCCCACATACTGTGAATGGGACCCTGGCCCAACCTGTCTCCTATTGGGAGGGGCCAAAGCCATTGGTTCAGTGCTTGCCGGGACAGTCCGGTGTTTGCTGTCAATAGGGTGCCGCCCCAGTGTCTTGAAGGAGGCTCTGGTGAGGCCCTTCCTGAAGAAACCATCACTCAACCCAGACATCCTGGCAAACTATAGACCTATCTCCAATCTCACATTTTTAGGGAAGGTTGTCAAGAAAGTAGTGGCTCTGCAGCTCAAGGTGCACCTCTTGGCCTCTGACATCTATTAGCCATTTCAGTCTAGCTTCAGAGCTAGGCACAGCTCTGATACAGCATTAGTTCAGGTGCAAAATGACCTCCTCAGGGCAAGGGATACAGGAGAATTGTCAGTTCTCATTCTCCTTGATCTCTCCTCAGCATTTGACACCATGGACCATATTGTGCTATTGGATCACCATAGAGTGTATTGTGGATTCACTGTAACAGTCATCAAAATGGTTTGAGTCCTATCTCTCTGACAGGAGGTAAAGAGTGGTGATGGGGAATTTCTCCTTCTCCTCGAAGAATCTATCGTATGGAGTGCCTCTAGGCTTGATTCTTTCACCGATGTTGTTCGCTGCCCCTGACAGAACTCTCTGGCCATTCAGTCTGGGGTTCCACTGCTATGCAGATGCCACCCAGCTGTATTTGTCATTAGCCCCTGGAGCTGGAAATGTCATTGAAATGCTAAATAAATGCCTGGCCAAGATTCAGGATTGGATGTCCTCTAACTGGCTGAGGCTATGGGTGTGCGGAAAAAAAAAATTCTGCTGGCAGAATTTCTGTGAAAGTTGGAATTTTGCTTCTGTGAAAGTTTGGAAATCATTTTGCCAACTTTTGTGGAAACTCCACCTTAAAATGGTGGAATAAATGTACAGACTGTGGGTTAATGTAATAAACTGTGGCAAACAAATCCACAGAACTGATCACTGTCAGTGGTCAGTTCTGAGGCTTCCCCCCCCTGCAGTTTAATAGATTAACTGTAACCCCCTCATGCGCCGATCATGGGTCCTATGTAATAGAAAAACATTCTCTACTCTCTTGGTGGTGTCTAGTGCCCCCCTCACTCTGCTGATCGTGGGACCCCATGTTAAATAAAAAAAAAAATCTGCTCCCTGGTGGCTAGTGGTCCCATCCTGTCCCCCACTCACTGATCATGGGTCCCATACTAAACTAAAAAAAACACTCTGATCCTTGGTCGCTAGTGGCCCCACCCCACCCACTGATCACAGGTCACATCACGTTTAATACAAAAAAATATATGCACCCTGGTAGTTAGTGGTCCTCCCACCTGCTGATCGTGCCCCCCCCCAAAAGTTATAATTCCCTGGTGTCTAGCAGATCCCCCTTCCTATCCACAACCCTTTCCCTTAATAAAAAAGAAAATGCAGTCCATTGCCTCCTTCCAATTTATTCTCTGGTGTCTAGTGGATTCCCCCTCCCTATCCCTGATCCCCAGTAAAAAGAAAAGTAATCCCCACCACCACCACCCCGCTCACCCCCAACCCTGACCCCCAGTGGGTCACTGGCGCAACCCTCCTCTCTCCTCCATGGCTGATGGCTCACTGACCTGTCAATGAATGGGCATGTGCTTGTACAAGCATGTGCTCATTCATTGACAGGTCAGTGGGCCACCGGCCATGGAGGAGAGAGGAGGGCTGCGCCATTGGCCCTCTCGGGGTCGGGGCTGAGGGGGGAGTGTGGTGATGGCAGATTAACTTTGGGGTGGGGGGTTGGGGGTCCACTAGACAATACCAGGGAATTGGGATTGCTTTTCTTTTTACCGGGGATCAGAGATAGGGAGGGGTGGTCCTCTGGACACCAGGGAATAAATTGGAAGGAGGCGATAGACTGCCTTTTCTTTTTTATTAAGAGTAGTGATTGTGACTAGGAAGGGGGTTCCACTAGACACCAAGGAATTATAATGTTTTGGAGGGCCACGATCAGTGGTGGGGGGGACCACTAGCCACCAGGACGTGATTTTTTTTGTATTATTAAACATGATGGGACCTGAGACGGAAGGTGGGGGTGGGACTACTAGCCACTAGGGAGCAAATTTTTTTTATTTAATATGTTGGGACCCACGATTGGCAGGTGGTGGTGAGACCACAAGCCACGAGGGAGCAGAGTGTGTTTTTTGTTTACTTAATATGGGACCCGTGATCAGCAGGTGGGGGTGGGACCACTAGCCACCAGTGTGCAGATTTTTTTTTATTTAAAATGGGAACAATGATCAGTGGGTGGGGGGGTGGAACCACTAGCCACTAGGGCGTGGATTTTTTTTTAAATTTATAATGGGACCCGTGATTGGCAGGTAGGGGTGGGACCAGGGATTTATTTATTTGTTTACTTTGGTCCCGCAATCAGCAGGTGGGGGGTGCTAGACACCAGGGTGTTTTCTGGGACAGGGGGCCGGTGATCGGCAAGGGTGGTGCTGCATTACAAAATAATACACTAAGCTGTGGATGGAATAAATTCCACAGTTTAGATGTATTATTCAGCACTTCAGCAAAAAAGTCAATGGAACCATGCAAAAATCTGAAATTTTGCCAATAACAGAAGTTCAAAAAAAAATGTAGAAATTTCCAAAATTTCGCAGAAGTTCTACGAAAGTGGAATTTACAACTTTCACCCACAGCTAGCTGACGCTGAACCCCGACAAGACGGAAGTGCTAGTGATTGAGCCTGGTCGACAGTGTGATGAGGAGGCCTCTGAGGTGGTAACAGGTTTGGTCCTGGGATCCACTCCATTGATGGCCTCCCCCAGGGTGAAAAATCTGGGCATTAGCCTTGATGACAGACTAACTCTGGAAGCCCAGCTGTCATCTGTTGTCAAAAGCTGGTTTTACCACTTAAGGAATACCACCTGAATTAAACCCCTTATTCCACCTGAAGACTTGCCATCAGTGGTATACACCTTTATGACTTCCAGGCTGGACTACTGTAATACTCTGTACTTCACGGTCAATGGAGGGATCCTCCGCCGACTGCAGCTAATGTAGAACATGGTGGCCAGGCTGCTGGAGGGCCTACCAATGTCCTGCCATGTGACCTCGGTCCTGAGGGATCTGCACTGTCTGCCTGTCAGCTGCAGGATCATCTTCAAGGTGGGCTTGCTCATCTACAAGGCCCTATATGGCCTGGGCCTTGGTTACCTGTCTGACTTCCTAACTCCAACCGTCCCGCTACATTCCCTCCACTCCACCACTGGGGGCCTCCTGGCAATTCCAAGGGCCAGGCTGAAAACCTTGGGGGATTGTTCCTTTGAGGTGGTCAGCCCAGCCCTCTGGAATTCACTGCCAAGATCTTTGAGGGAGGCCTAAATGGTGGAGGTATTTTTTTATTTTATTTTATTCATTAAAATTTTAAACAGCACAAAGTACAGAAGATATAAAATCATAAACTGTGATACAATACAATTAAATGAATAGGTATACATTTTAAGTTAGAAGTTAGTGTAATAAGCAGAATTCTGATAAATAAAATAATAGCTAGCCAACAGTAAAAACAACCCACCCACCCACCCACCTCCCACGGCAGAGAAACCTAATTATAATCTAATTCCACTAGTCAGTTATTTAATCTGAGACCTCATGTCACAGAAAAATGAAAACTGGTTGTCCAATCTATTATGTAGATTAATCTTCAGGTATCAAAATTACAATAAAAGCATTTCAATTATGGCTTATGTCTTAAAAGGATAGATAAATCTAATACAATAAGGTAATAGTAAAAACAGCGTTAAGGGTGCTAGAGAATTACTTAAAATTTCAGAAACACATCAAATAACCCCCTTCCCATTTGGTGGAAAAGCTCACTAGATTATGTTTCATACTTGTATCATCCTCTCTGTTCTTAAGTTACTCAGTATCTCATTTCTCCATTCCACCAGAGAGGGAGTTTGTTGATCTCTCCAATGTCTTAATATAACATTTTTGCTGATAGAGCAATCATATACATTTGAAATTTTGCAGCCTTAGACAATACATTGCTCAAATCACCAATAAGACAAGCCTGAGGTGTGAAATAGTTAACCAAATCAAGACAAGTATATATTTTGGTTTTGATTTCTAACCAGAAGGGAGTCACTAGTGAGCAGTCCCATAAAATATGGGAGAGAGAACCTTCACATGACCCATATCTAATACTAACTATTGGCTGGATCAGCTAGGCACGGGGAATGAACATGCCAATGGGTTGGTTGGACAGGTGGGCAGGAGGGTGGGTTGTTCATATAGAAATAGAAAATGTCTTGATACTGATATTATGAAAAATATAATTCAAGCCCAGATTTTACCACTTATTGATTATGGGGACATACTATGTGGCAATACTTCTTTAGATAGACTGCATAAATTAGTCTTTATAATAAACTGGCAAGATTAATTTTGAATTGTTCTACAACTACACATCATTGCCATCTATACCACTCCTTAGGTTGGGTCTCCCTGACCACTAGGAGAAATATACATGCAAGTCTATTTGCATATGTCTGGTTTGGGACAATTTCCAAAGTACTTAGGGGAAATTCCCACTTTTCTCAGTTAATAGTACCTAAACTCTTCACTAAAAGGTCTTCACATAGTTTTAATATCATGGTCACGAAATTCTGGAATAAACTCCATTCCCATTTTAGGGATCCTTATTCTGAACCCTTGCCAGTCTCTGCCTTAAAGAATCACCTGCTTTCCAATATTCAACCATGTGAATGTTTTAACTGATTGTGGTAATTTATTACTCTGTTTGTTGTATATTTGAGGCTTGCATGGAAATGAATGATCAGTTGCTTGAAACTGTATTGTAATAATGTTTTTTATGTATTTGTATATTTGTACTTGTGAAATAAGGTCACCATTGTGAATGAGCATAAGCTCAATGGTTATATCTAAATAAACAACAACAACAAACTCCGGAAGACAATAAGCCAAAGTTAAACAGTCTAAGTGGAGTTTAGTAGACATTATGCAAAATTTTTAACTGTAATAGTCTTAGCTTATCACTCAATATATATTTATATAAATCCTTCCAGACTTGTGACCAGTTAAGAAGTGAATACTCTTGTTTATCACTCTAAAATTTTGATACTAACGGCATTGATAAAGTAAGCCTGGACAGAAGGTATTGTAAACTCTGGAAATAGAGTGTTTTTTAAGGAGCGACAGAATGGTATCTAATAGCTGCTCATGATCTACAAGCCAAAGTAAAGGCCCAAAATGTGACGTTAAGATGAATTTTAAGGTAAAAAGTTTACAAAAGTAACCTTTCCCAAGACCTAGTTTAACCCTAATCTCATCTAAAGGCATTAAATAGCCTTCATGTAAAATATTTTTTATAGTACAGTCTTTTAACCCAGGTAGCCAACATTTAGTCAAGGGAATAAGATCTAATTTATAGTTTCTGATATACAGCAGAGTTTGGTTAAAGAGGACAGGAAATAAAAAACATCTACTGTCAAATCAAATATGTCCTATCTTTCTTTTCTAACATTGTGTATGTGTCTCTGTGAATAAAATCACCATTAGAGTGTGCCAAGCTATTTATTTATTTTTACTACACTGAATACAGCAATATGGCTGTTATAGTGTCCCATTCAGTCCACTTTCTGGTTTTCGTATCTCAAAAGTGAGCATGCCAATTGTTCTCTGATGTCTCCATTTATGCTTTTGGTGCCACCTAATGTCCTTGCGTTAATCACACATTCTTACCATGGAGCTGTAATTGAGTTGCATTTAGATCACAAGTGAATGCCTATATATGGTTTTCTCTTTTAGAGGCAGAAAAGGGACTTTTCATCCTAAAACACAAAGAGATGGCTCACACTGCCTTCTTACTTGAAATAAATAAATTTGTTATGCACATACCCCAGAGTGAATATACTATCAAAAATCACAGAAACTTCACTAGAAGAGTCGAGTCCAAACCAGCACACAATTAGCCTCCAGTTAGTTTGATGAAGAGTAAAAGGCATTTTATATTGTGCATCCAAACATATTCTGTATTTGTTAAACCAGAGCAGCAACATAACCATGACCAATGGGCGTTTGGTGCTACCATTTTTCATTTTGGTTACTTGGTTGTAAGAACATGCAAGGTATTACTTTACACCCTTGCTAAGTGCCTGCTTTATGCTAGTGCAGCTTTGCGTATGGAAATTTATGTTCTAGTGCAAAAAGTTGCAGAAGTTGGTAGTTGAAACGGTCCATAAATTACTGGTTATGTTGCTGCTCTGGTAGAGGCTACAGTCTATTTCTAATTGTGTGCTGGTGCTGATCTGAGTCTCCTAGTGGAATTTCTGTGCTTTTTATACTTTTCATTCTATAGTAAGTAAAAACTAAACAAACACCTATCACTAGCACCAGAAACTGAATGTCAGCTGGCTGTACAGGTTTATGCGTTATTTATTTTCTCGATAAACCTTAAGGTCGCGGGGGGGGGTGGGGAGTGAGTGGCAGCTGTGGCAACTCAGTTTAAACTGAAAACTTATACAAATAAGTACAGTACTTTGTCACTGAAACAGATCCACAAAAGTTTTCAAATTAAGCCCAAGATCCACAAAAACTTGACACTTGTGTACAGTATCTGTTGAAACCGGTATTTCAATATGCCAGAACAGCATACAAACTGCTGGCAACTATCCTAAACAGCTGTCTAGTTAACTGTTCTGTCACTCACGTATATTTTGGCAGTGTTTCAGGAGGGTAAGCCTTCTAAGTTGTGGTATGGGGGGTTCCCCTCCTGCATGGAGGCAGACAGTTGTTAGGGATGTTGTGTTCTGTGCCTCAACTCCCAGAAACCTGGGCTCTTGTTTTACAGCAGTCCTGTGCAATGGTTTGCCTCAAACGATGATACAGTATGCCAAGTAAAGGCAATCCTTACCTTAGACATGCATGGAGCCCCCCCCATCCAAATTTAATGCTGGCCAAAGTCCACCTATGTGCCCCAGCTACTAAAACTTTGCTGGGAGAGCCTCTCCTTTTCCCTTGAGCTCCACCTTCTCTCCCACTCTCTCAGGTATTGTATCCTTCACACTAGACAGTATGCAGAAAGGCTATTTTGTCCAATGCACATGTTAAGGCTTAGAATGAAAGCCATAAAACAGGACTTCCACAACACAGTAGAAATGTTGGTATTAATCCTAATTCAAGTTAATAAAGTGGCTTTGGGGGGATGCTTTGAACAAGGACAGCAGGATATGCTCAGAAGCAAGATTCAAGCTTCTAAATGAAAGCTTTAGTGAGCCACCACTGGTTGCTGTTTGTGATTTTTTTTTCTTTTCTTTCCCTCTGACTTCCTCTTGGATTATTAAGCTGGCAGAAGGATTCTGTAGTGCCTGTATTTATAAATTAATATTAAGAATGTCAACTAGATTTAAAATTAGTAAATTTTGCAGAACATACCTTTTGAGGGATCAACAGGAGTTCATTAGTCCCTTGAAATGAATCATATAAGGATATTAATAAAAAGGCTAGCTATGGAGTTAAGAGACCTTCTCCCAGACTGTTGAGTCACCTTGAGTTTTAAAAACATCCCAGCTGGCTAGGAGAATTTGATATTTGAGAGATAAATTGGGAGCTTTGTTGTGCACAGATGCATACTAGTGGAACACAGAGTTGAAAGCAGGGAGCTAAATACAAAACCCTGGGTAACGGAAGGGAAAGATTGCAGCTGGGTACCATAAACCGTATGATGCTGTGATAGAAATATCTAATGCCTCTGCTTGGAAAGAGTAATGTCATTATTGACTTCTTAAGAAAAAAAATACTGAACCAGAACTTATGAGAATTTTTAAGCCCTATTTGTCACTTTTGTACATGCCGTTATGCGTCTTTTTTTCATTTGTACACAGAATCTGTGAAAAAGGAGATGATGGACCACAACCCCCCAAATAGTCATTCAGCTCAACTGTTGTCTGAATACTGTATGTAACAGCCCCTCTTATCCCACTCACCTGGGCTGCCCCAGTGCCCTTGGTGTCCTCAATGTACTCTCCAAAGGGGCCAGGCCTGAGTCCTGGCCGGATCGCAAATGGTGATTTGGTGGCTCCACCTGAGACAATGGTATGGCCTCCTGTGGGAAAGACAGGTTACCACCCCCTCAGGAACACTGGTATACCACCTCATGACTGGCCCCTCTGGCCCAATTATATCCACACTCCCATCCCGCAATAATGATGACAAAGCATACACACTTAGGTAAGATGGCATAGAATGATCCCTTTTTATTTAAAATTAACTAAGACAAAGGAGGGGAGGGCTACTCCCTTGAGCCTACCTCACAAAAAGCACACAGCGCAGTCCCTCCTCCCCTTTCACTGGGTGCACCCAGAACAATCCCAGACAGTGGGTACCTCACCGTTCTTAGTTTTCAGGCCTGCCGTCTCTCGTTGGGTCCCTTGCAGAACAACACAAGGTCGGCTGAATTAAGTCTATCATTGGGGGTGAGGCTCTCCCCAACTCTCCTGGCTGATGCAACAAAGAATTCCCAGAGCAGCAGCTCTGGGTACTCATGGTGACCCAGACAGGTGAAGACACTCGCTGCCCAAAGCATTGCAGTTTACATGAGTGAGGCTCTGTTCTTCACCTGTCTGGCCTTTCCAGCTTCGTCCAAAGGCTTTTGGATACAGAGTTCACCAGGCAAACCTGTTCATCCTTTTTCCCTCTGCACGGGTCTCAATACTGGGGGAAACATAGCAGCTCAGTTCCCCTTGAATAGGGCCCTGGTTGCACTAGCCCTGTGTCTCAGGGTTCTCCCCTGACAGAAACACTGGCCCTGGTGAGGCAAGATCCACAAGGCTGAAGGCAGACATCCACTGGGCCTTCCAGTCCAGGCAGTCAGCCACAGTGCCCTCAGGGAAACCCCTTTGTCTCCTTTTACTGAAACAGTTGCAGTCTTCCTCCTGCTGTTTCCTCTTTTCATTGTTGGAGAGAGGGAGAAGGGAGGAAGCTGGTGTTATTTGTGGTGGGCTTCTGTTTCTTCTCTCGCAGCTCTATCTCTCCCTCCTCCCAGTCTTCTCTCCCTTTTTTTCTGCCCCTTAGATTTGTGTTCTTTTTCCTTTTAAACCTTGGGCACTGCCTCCCCAGGACTGGCTGACAGCTCACAAATGACCTTCCAGCTGTCTGCAGAAAATTCCCTAGCAGCCCAAGGTCACCACAGATATATGGGGTCCGCCATCTTGCCTTTTCCCCAGTCCCCAAATCTACTGGCCCCCCATTTCACCTGCAGCCTGCTGAATGGGCTGAATCCTGTTGAATTTATGACCGGACCATGTCCGGTCACTGTATGCCTCTTCCCTGGCCCCTCTGCTCAATATGGAGGCCAGGAAAACTCTGCCAAGGTAGTCAGCCACATGGCCATGGGAGAAAAGGAGCCTGGCTTCTTTAAATGTGTTTGGCAGTCCCTGCACATACGCAGAGCATGCGGGACCACCATCTTAACAAATAAAAATAATTATTTTTGCTAGCATGGCCCCGAGCCCAATCCAACACCTCACTGGACCCAGGACCATGCAACTCCCCACCCAGCAGCATGAAAACCCACTCTAGCACTCGGCCCAACCCCGATTTGACTGAGGCACCCAAGAAGGACATCTGCATTGCCAGAACAGGAAGTCACCAGGCATGACTCCCACCACAACCCCTGGACCAGGACAGAATGCAGGGTGAGAAGTCCGTGGGCACGGAGCCCCACTGAAAGTAAGTCCATTGTGGGGGGGATTACACACTCCCCTGGCAGAAAACTTGGCATCCCAATAAGCCCTTTCTACTCCTTTGAGGAACCCATAGTAAGTAGCAGGCACTTGTCTATCTATACACCTGGTTCATAACTAGCACCAATCACAATCACAGTTAGGCTTGTAGCCGGACCAGCCACATTAATGGACTATATACGGGCAATGGGGGGGGTGCACCTACAGTTCCCTACTGCTTACTTAGGGCAACACAATGGGGGATAGAAAACCAACACCACTGTCTTAAGGAGGGCATTAATTGGCAGATTAGTGGACTCACCCAGGGTGTTGTACATGAGCTTTACAGTGAGCCAGGGAGGTCAGCCTGATCTTTGAGGCATGGCATTTTCAAGTACGGGGACCAAGTCAGTGGTGGGGGTTTGTCCTGTAGGATCTTAGTCTACTGTCCCCTCCCGGGGCTAACCCAGTACCTCTACACTATCTTGGGTTAGATCAGGAACAGAGGTGGGGGCTGTAGCTGCAGCTAACTCACTGTCTGGTGGTGGAGGGCATGCCAGGTGGCCTTCTGGACTACCCAAAACACTGCCTAGATTGGGCAACGACACAGGAACAGTGGACTGGGCCTCTGGGACAAAGGGCCAGGCCTCTGAGTTCAAGTAGGATGCAGAATTGGGGTGGCTGGTACTCATGGACGGGGTGGAATTTTGGCAGTACCACTTCCACTGGGGGGAGGGAAGGTCTGAATCTGTCCCCTACTGAGAGCAGGCAGAATTCTCCTCCTTGCTCTCATCACTGGAATGGACCCACAGCTCCTCCTAGTGCGTTGCAAGGGTGGCGGCGGCACCCCGTCAGCGTGGCCAAGAAGGGGAGAAAAGTCCAGCCCTCTTGGCTTTTCCCCCAGGTTATGGGCCGTCTGACTGCCAGTGAGGTGGAACCCAGAGCAGGGTTGGGCACGATCTCCCCCTAAGGGGAGCAAATAGTTTCAGTGCACCATTTTCTTGATCTCACGACCTTGCTCCTGCTTTATCCAATACACTGGCAGGCTAAACAGTTTTTCCACCACAAGGTAACTGTCTGAGGCCTACCAGTCCTGGATCTTATGCTTCCCCTGGGGCCCCATATTTTGCAGCAGGACCTTGTCCCCCACTCCCAGCTCTTGACTGTGTACTCTGGCATCATACTTCCTTTTGTTTCCCTGATAACTACAAGCCACCACTTCAGAGGCAAGCTTGTACACCACCTGTAGCTGTTCCCTCAGTCGGGTGGTATATTCATGGTATGACGTATGGGAGGTCCCATCAGCGGAAACTCTGAAGCGAAGGTCCACTGGCAGCCGGGCATCGCGACCAAGCATGAGGTAAAAAGGAGAGCACTGGGTTGCATCATTTTTCATACAGTTGTGTACATGCATGCGCCAACTGACTGACCTTTTGACTCCAGCTCACATTGTCCACAGGGTCCAGGGTGCCCAACATGTTCAGCAATGTCCTGTTGAAATGTTCAGGCTGTGGATCTCCCTGGGGGTAGTAAGGGGTGGTGTGGGATTTCTGTATGCCATAAGACAACAGAAACTCCCTCACCAAACAGCTTTCAAAATCCCCGCCCTGGTCAGAGTGGATTTTTTTTGGGAGGGCCATAATGCTGGACATACTGCTCCAAGACCTTAACCACAGTGCTCGCCTTCTGGTCTTTCGTGGGGAAAGCCTGCATGTACTGGGTGTAGCGATCTGTGATGACCAGTATGTTAGCAGTGTTTTTTCTGTTGGGTTCCAAGGACAGAAAATCCATGCACACCAACTTCAGGGACACACAGGTGCTGATGTGGACCAGAGGAGTGGCCCATCTGGGGAAAGTCTTTCACTGGATGCACCGCAGGCAGTGCTTGCAGTGGCTCTCCCATGTCCACTTTCATCCTGAGCCAATAGAACCTGGCCCTACATGTGTCTAGGGTGCAGTCATAGCCCAGGTGCCCCATATCATCATGTAGAGACTTAAGGACAGCCCCACGATATACCGTGGGCAACACCAACTGCTGTTTAGATCGTCCCAGATGGTCCTTGCCCAGCACCACATGCAGCAACAACCCATCCCGCAGAACCAGCTTGTCCCACTCCCTTAACATGCGGCGGGCATCAGGGTGGCTGCCCTGCACCTGTCTGGGGGATTTCCCCTCTGCGATCACACAAAGCAGGTTTCATATGCTGGGATCTGACTCCTGCTCCCGTTGCAGGTCAGCCTTACTAGGCTTAGGCAGGGTTGAGAGATCCAGGCCTGTGAAATTTAAATAGGCAAGGGGGATAGCTTCAGGCAGGGCTCCCAGTACCTCTATGCCCTGGGTGGCATAAGTGATGGTATCAGGAGGGGGCCCTGCCTGTGAGCAGTGCACTTGCACCGGGCTGGTCTGACCTGGACTGGGGGGTCAGGGGTGTTGTCATGTGGGCGTTGGAACAAAGCGTCTGCATCCACGTTAGGTCATCCACTCTGATACTCCAGACTAAAATTGTATGTGGAGAGGGCTGACAGTCATCAGTGCCCTGCCACATCCAGCTTCGCCGTGGTAGTGACATATGTCAGAGGGTTGCTGTCAGTGCAAACGGTGAACGGGATCCCATACAGGTAGTTGTGGAACTTTTCCGTCACTGCCCACTTCGATGCCAGGAATTCCAGTTTATGAACTGGGTAATTCCTCTCGGAGGAGGTCAGGCCACAGCTAACAAAAGTCACATGGTGGAACCCCTCAGGATGCTTCTGATACAAGATGGCACCCAGCCCACTCAAACTACCGTCTGTGTGGATGACATAGGGCTTCAGGGGGTCCACAAATGCGAGGACAGGGGCCTCCCCAGCCTCTGGATGATCTGCCTGAAGGTATCCTCACATTCTGGAGTCCATCAGTCCCCAAAAGGTTCCCCAATGCACAGGTACCCCTTTATGGGAGGTTTGTCCCTTCTTTTGGTTCCCCGGAGGGTAACCTTGCATCAGGTCATTTAGAGGGCGTATCACCAAGAAGTAATCCTTCATGAACCGATGATAGTAGCCGCAGAACCCCAAGAAGGACTGCAAGGCTCGCAAATGGGTGGGCCGGGGCCATGAATGGAGGGCCTCCACTTTGTCCTGGTCCGTCTGCACCCCTTCGGCCAAGACGATGTGACCAACATACTTAACCTCAGGCTGACAGAGCTAACATTTGTCCATGGAGACCTTTAGGCCAAACTCCTCCAGCCGGTCCAGGACCTTCATCAGCCAGGCCTCGTATTCTTCCAAAGTCCACCCAAAGATAATGAGGTCATCCAGATAGACTAAGACCTCGAGTAGGTTCATATCTCCCACAGTCCTTGCCAACAAGCACTGGAAGGTGGCCAGGGCTCTGGATACACCCTGGGGCATACGCTTGAACTGGTAGAACCCCAGCGGGCAGATAAAAGCAGTCTCCTCTTTGTCCTCTTCTGCCAAGGGTATCTGATTGTACCCACTCCAGAGATCCAACACAGAGAACCATTTGCTCCCTGACAAGCTGTCCAGCACATCCTCCACTTTGAGTACTGTGTACTGGTCCAGGACAGTCCATTTGTTTAGCGAGCAGTATTTGATGCACATCCTCACCATTCTGCTCTTCTTCTGGGCTATCACAATGGGAAAAGGATAAGGGCTCCAACACTCCATAATGACCCCAGCATTCAGTAAGTCCAGCAGGTGTTTCCGAACATCCTCCATGTCCCTGGGGGGCCAACCTCCTCGACCGTTCTCTGAATGGCCAGTTGTCTCTCAGCTGGATTTGGTGTTCTTCCCCGGTGACACATCCCATGTCCCACTCATGTAAGGAGAAAACCCACTGGTGCTTCACCAATTTGTGGCTTAAACTCCGCCTATAACTGTTGGATATAGGGGAGCTTCCGAAGTCGAACAAGGATGGGTCTTTCTCCCCCCTCCGGGTCTTCCCCAGGGATGACGGACATGGTTCCATCACACAGAAAGATAGTGGCCAACACACAACCCCTCTGGATGGTCACTGGCCTTTTGGACTCATTCCAAACCCTCACAGTAACTCTCTGGGCACAGAAACTGTCCAGGGAAGGCAGCACTTCTCACTGGACCAATAACCTGTGCAGCAGGCTACCCGGAGGTGGGGCATCGAGTTTGAAAGCAGCCCCTTGGGGGATCAGTAAAACTGAGCGATGCCCACCATGTGGCATTCAGCACCCAGGGAGAGGGTTAGCTTCCCCCCTCCACCCGGTGGACCACCCCGACCCCACCTCCATCAGCCCCACTAGGGTTGCTCCTCACCTCTAGCCCCACCGTTTTCATGATGGCTTCAATGTAGGGGTTGGTGAGTTTGCCTATCCCACCCTGGTCAGAGCACATCTGGGCCAACCACTCAAACATATTGGCATTGGTCCCAATAAGCACCAGGGTGTCAGACATGCTCTTCGACTCAGGGCAGGCCAGCATGAGGGCTTCTATATTGGGTGGGGTGTCCTTCCCCCTTGTCAGGAAGAAAATGCTGATCACATAATACCCATCGTATGGGTAAGCCATGCTATCAAAATACCCCAAAAGGACAATCCCGACAGGGGTAGGAGAGGTAAGTGTGTTAAGTGTTGGTCATAAAAAGGCAGGTGGATGATAGTGATCTGGAACCCACTATCCAGTAAAGCGGAACAGGTCACCCCCTCCACCAAGACTTCGGTGTCTGCTCCAGGACTGATAAGGCCCATCAGCAGGCCCAATTTGGAGGTACTTTCGGGTTGGTCAAAAGGTGGAGCAAGGCCAATTTGGGGGGTCGCTCTGTTACTGGTCCCTGCTGAGTTTTCCTACTCCCAGTGTTTCTCAGCCACCAGCTGCGTAGCTCCTCTCATGCAACCCTACCATGTATAGCCATCCTGCTCACACTTGAAACAGAACCATTCATGCTGGGGCCCCAGGGACCGTCGAGGCTCAGGTGGGGGGGGGCAGTACAGGTGGGGGCCATTGCTAGGCATTAGGAGCCATCCCACTGGGAAAAGGGAGGGATTCCATAGCCAGCTTCATGGTCTGTACCAGGTCTTTCACACCCTGAACCTCCTGCAACACCAGCCCCAAGTCCGGTGAACTGGCCGGTTTGGGTGGGGTCGGGCCCTGGGGCTGCAAAGCAGCATTGGTGGTGGCAAGTGCTGGCAGCAGGGCTCCTACCTCCTGTTGGACTTCCTCTTCCTTTACCTCATCCAACAGCTGCTTGAATGAGAGGGTATCACCTTTCTGGCCCTGAAGTCCAAGGCTGACCACCATCAGTCAGGAGTGCACCGCCCCCCCCCGCAGGATCTGCTCAAGCCACATCTGTGCCACCACTGACAGGGGGGTCATGCCCAGCCTCAGCGAGCTTATGCACCACAGTTGGCCCAGCATCACATCCATCTTCTCGACCACCCCAAAAGTACCCCACAAGATGCCCAGGTATTCTTGGGGAGCGCAGTTGGACTGGCTGGCCCGCAAGGACTGAGTCACGTTCAGCACCATACCCCGGAGGCTTTCCAAGACCGCTTACATTTTTCCTCCTCAGAACACCCCCACACCTGAATCATCTGGGTGGCATGCCTGCTCCAGGAGTGGAAGTCAACCTCCCCTGCAGGCATCGGGATGTCCCCGGAGAAAGTATGGAGCCTCTTATACTGCTCATGGGTCATCCCCATATAGGGGGTCAGCCCACCCGGCAGTGTCATTGGGAGTGCCCCGCCTCCTGAGAGCAGGGTCCAGAGATCCTGCAGGGTCTTCCTTTTTCCTTAAGCCACACCCTCAACTGGATTTCAAACCCCTTCCGCTCCTCGCTCATGGGGACCAAAGGGCCTGGCTCCCCTGCGGGCAAGTCACTGGCCATCCCCTTTTTCAACAAGACCCAGATCTCTTGTGACGTATCCGGGGTAACTTTGGAGGGAGTACTTCCATGGGGCCCAAGTCCTTTCCCGTCTCCACTGTTATGTCCCTGCAACCCATAACCTGGTCTGTTGCCACCCTCTGAATCCTTAACCCCCCCACAGTCTGGCAGAGTCCCTTCTAAGATATCTAGGATATCCTCTTTTTTCCGTCCCACTGCCACGTTGCGCACTAGTAGCATCCGATGGGGGTTAAAACCCTCAAAGTCACACCAGTCCTGTACATCTTGGAAAGCCATCTTCCCAGTCTCCACCCAGTTGAGAAAAACCTCCCTCCAAATCAACCCCAAACAAAAACAAGACAACAAAAAAAATATATAATATGAAAACAGAACAAGACGGGGGGCCAAAAACACTTAACTGTATGGTTTTCAGGTCAAAAGGGGTCAGTCTCATGGCCAATGCACATCTCATTGGTACCTCTACTTGTAACAGCCCCTCTTATCACACTCATCTGGGCTGCCCCGGTGCCCTCTGGGTCCTCAACATACTCTCCCAAGGGGCCGGGCCTGAGTCTTGGCCGGATCGCAAATGGTGATTTGATGCCTCCACCTGGGACAATGGTATGGCCTCCTGTGGAAAAGACAGGTTACCACCCCTCCAGAAACATTGGTATACCCCCCTCATGCCTGGCCCCTCTGGCCTAATTATATCCACACTCCAACCCCGCATTAACGATGACAAAGCACACACACTTAGGTAAGATGGCATACAATGATCCCTCTTTATTTAAAGTGATCTAAGACAAAGGAGGGGAGGGTTACTCCCTTGAGCCTCCATCACATAAAGCACACAGCACAGTCTGAGATCTCCCACTTCCTCTTTCACTGGGTGCACCCAGAACAATCCCAGATGGTGAGTACCTCACCGCTCTTAGTTTGCAGGCCTGCCATCTCTCATAGGTCCCCTTGCAGAACAACTCAAGTTTGGCTGAATTAAGTCTATCACTGGGGTTGAGGCTCTCCCCCGACCCGCCCAGCTGATGCAACAAAGAATCCCCAGAGCAGCAGCTTGGGGTACTCACGCTGACACAGAAGGGTGAAGACACTTGAAGCCCAAAGCACTGCAGTTTACATAAGTGAGGCTCTGTTCTTCACCTGCCTGGCCTTTTCAGCTTCACCCAAAGTCCTTTGGATACAGAGTTCACCAGGCAGGACTGTTCATCCTTCTTCCCTCTGCATGGGTCTCAACACTGAGGGAAACACAGTAGCTCAGTTCCCCTTGGATAGGGCCTTGGCTGAACTAGCTCCATATCCCAGGGTTCTCCCCTGGCAGAAACACTGGCCCTGGTAAGGCAAGGTCCACAAGGCCCAAGGCTGATGTCCACTGGACCTTGCAGTCCAGGCAATCAGCCCCAGTGCCCTCAGGGAAACCCCTTTGTCTCCTTTTACTGCAACAGCTGCAGTCTTCCTCCTGCTCTTTCCCCTTTTCATTGCTGGAGAGAGGGGGAGGGAGGAGTAGTCAGAGAGACCCAACCAGGCAGTCAGCTTTAGGAGCTAGTGTTACTCATGATGAGCCTCTGTTTCTTCTCTCTCAGCTCTGTCTCTCTCTCTCTCTCCCTCCTCCCAGTCCTCTCTCCTTTCTTTTCTGACCCTTAGATTCGCACACTTTTTTCTTTTAAACCCTGGGCACTGCCTACCCCAGATTGGCCGACAACCTCGACATGACCTCCCAGCTGCCTGCAGGAAATTTCCAGGCAGCCTGGGGTCACCACAAATATATGGGGGCTGCCATCTTGCCTGTTCCCTTGTCTCCAAGTACTATTGGCCCCATATTTCACCTGCAGCCCACTGACTGGGCCGATTCCTGTTGAATTCATCACCAGAGCACGTCCGATCACTGTATGCCTCTTCCCTGGCCTCTCTGCTCAATATGGGGGCCAGAGAAACTCTACCAAAGTAGTCGGCCATATGGCCATGTGGGAAAAGGGGCCTGGCTCCTTTAAATGTGGTCGGTGGTCCCTGCACATGCGCAGAGCATGTGGGACTGCCATCTTAACAAATAAAACTAATTACTTATGCTAGCATGGCACCGAGCTTGATCCAGCTCCTCACCGGACCCAGAACTGCGCAAATCCCCACCCGGAGGCATGAAGTCCCACCACAGTGCTCAGCCCAGCCCCAGTTTGACCAAGGCACCTGGGAAGGACAGCTGCATTTCCAGAACAGGAGGTCACGATGTGCAGCTCCCACCAGAACCCCCAGACCAGGACAGCATGCAGGTGGAGATGTCCGGGAGCACGGAGCCCCACTGAAGTTAAGCCCTTTTGTGGGGCGCTTACATGTAATTTTACTGTTATGTTTTGCTGTGTTGATACATGTGCTGATTAACATTTAGTATAAAAATCTGAGATTTAAGTGCCATCTGGTTAACCCATTCTAGTTTTGTTCAGCACCCAGTCTCTCACATACACACTACCCCAGGCATTCTCAGTTATAAAACAATCCCTGAAAACCTATCTATTCTACAAACTTTCATTTGCACTCTAAAATTAAGCACAGCTACAGTAGATAGGAACTCTGTATCTCACTTTTGTCTCCACTTCAATTTGCAGAGTCAAGCCATACAAAAGTAAGGGTACTGGACTTCAGGAGGGCTGACTTTGTCAAAATGGGAGAGTGCCTCAGAAAAGCACTAGCAAACAGTCAAGAAGGAGGGGTGGAGCAACAATGGGGAAACATCAAAACTGCTATCACAGAGGCAACAAGCCTTTGTGTGAAGCAAATAAACAAATCAAAATGAAAGAAAAAACCACTATGGTTCTCAAAAGAGGTGGCAGGGAAGGTTAGGGAGAAAAAAACTGCATTTAGGAAGTATAAGGAAACACAGAATGAGCAGGACAGAGAACTATACCAGTTAAAGCAGAAGGAAGCAAGGAAGGCAGTCAGAATAGCAAAGGCCCAAACTGAGGAAAAGATAGCCAACTCGGTTAAGAAGGAGGAGGATAAAACCTTGTATAGGTACATTAGGGAGTGAAGAAAGACAAAGGGAGGGATAGTGAGGATGAATAAAGGGGACGGTGGGTGGTCAGAGAGGACCAGTGAAAAAGCAGGGATACTGAATGAATACTTCTGCTCAGTATTCACAAAAGAAGAGGAGGAGGAGGTACCTAATCCAATCAATAAAAGCACTCTGGATGGGGGGGGGTCGATCCCAGTCCAGTCACAGAAGAAAGGGTTCTGAAAGAACTCCTAAAACTGAAGGCAGACAAAGCAATGGGGCCTGATGGGATTCACCCCAGAATTCTAAAAGAACTAAGGGGAGAACTAGTGACACCACTGACTACCCTTTTTAACAAATCATGGGAGGATGGTGTGGTACCTGAGGGCTGGAGGAGAGCAGATGTAATTCCTCTTCACAAAAGTGGGAGCAAGACAGAGGCAGGAAACTACAGACCTGTAAGTTTGACCTCAGCGATAGGGAAAATGATGGAATCACTTCTGAAGGAAAGAAATGTTGAGTGCCTAGAGGTTGGTGGGGCACAGGACCTAGGGCAGCATGGATCCACAGCGGGAAGATCATGTCAGATGAATCTAATCGATTTCTTTGACTGGGTGACCAAAGTAGTAGACCAGGGAGGGGCTGTGGACATGGCCAACCTAGACTTTAGCAAGGCATTTGACATAGTCCCACACAAAAGATTAATAAACAAATTAGCCAGCCTGGGAGTGGGTCCCAGGGTACTAGCCTGGGTAAAACATTGGCTGGACAACAGAACACAGAAGCTAATAGTAAATGGAGTCCACTCTGAAGAAAGGGGGTTTACTAGTGGGGTACCGCAGGGTTCAGTACTGGGTCCGGTCCTTTTTAATGTCTTTATAAGTGACATTGCAGAGGGACTGGAAGGAAAAGTATATCTCTTTGCAGACAACACAAAGATTTGCAACAGGGTTGATACACAAGGGGGGGGTGGAAAGGATGAGAAGGGACTTGGCAAGGTTTGAGGAATGGTCAGAAGTATGGCAGCTTGGAGACCCCATCTGGAGTACTGTGTCTAATTCTGGAGACCCCATCTCCACAAGGACATAGACAGGATGGAGGCAGTCCAGAGAAGGGCAATTAAAATGGTGCAGGGTCTGCAACAGAAGCCATATGAGGAGAGACTAAATGAGCTTAATATGTATACCCTTGAGGAAAGGAGGAAGAGGGGGGTCATGATAGAATCTTTTAAGTACATCAAGGGAATCAACAAAGTCCAAGAGGATAACATCTTTCAGAAAAAGAGATGTGCAAGAACAAGGGGACAGAATTTGAAGATAATGGGGGGACGGCTCAGGGGCAATATGAGGAAGTATTTTTTCACAGAGAGGGTGGTGGATGCCTGGAATGGCCTTCCTGAAGAGTTCATGGGGTCAAAAACAGTGTGGGAATTCAAGAATGCATGGGACAGACATAAGGCAATTCTTGTGGGGGGTAAGAAGAAATAGACTGTTGGTTAACTAGGATCTGCAGCTTAACCAGTATGTAGGGAAATGGGCAGGCTAGGTGGGCCAAGCAGTCCTTATCTGCCATCAAAGTCTATGTTTCTGTGTATCCACTTTGATTTCTAGCTCACTTTCTCATCACC
Organism: Neoceratodus forsteri; assembly: GCA_016271365.2. NCBI lineage: Eukaryota > Metazoa > Chordata > Ceratodontiformes > Ceratodontidae > Neoceratodus > Neoceratodus forsteri. The sequence goes on from CM028133.1 coordinate 441,917,543, forward strand.
ATGCACTTTAAATACCATTACAGTCCCTGCGCAACCAAAATCAGAGCTGCATTTACCAGAGGGGCAGACATTAGAGACTGGGATGTAAATGTTGAAATCTATATCCAGATATAATACCATAATATGTGGTACAGAATGGGATAACCAGACAATTATAAAATCTAATTTTTCTTACACTAAATGTTAATCAGCGTATGTCTCAACACAGGGAAATATAACAGTAAAATTATTGTAGTCAGACAAAAGTTGAGCTGAATGATTATTGGGGGGGGGGGACTGTGTGGTCCTTCATCTCCTTTTTCACAGATTCTGTGTACAAATGAAAAAAGACGCATAACAGCATGTGCAAAACCCACAAATAGGACTTAAAAATTCCCATACGATCTGGTTCACTTCTTTTTCTTAAGGAATTAATGGTGGCACAAAATATATGGGAGATAGAACAGTTAGACAACTGTTTAGGATTGTTGCTGGCAGTTTGTATGCCATTCTATCACCTTGAAATACCAGTTTAATGGGTACTATACAGAAGTGTCAACTTTTGTAGATCTCCGTTTCAGTTTTAAAACTTTTGTGCATCTCTGTTTCAGTCGGATAGCAGTCATTGTTTGGACAAGGACTAAGCTGAAAGATTATGGTGAGGGGGGCATGAGTGGTTATCATCTCTTTTTCACTCATTTACAAAATCCACAAGTAGGACATAAGAATTCCTATGCGTTCTGGTTCGATTTTTTTCTTCAGAAATCAGTAGTGGCATAAAATACTCATTTGGAGACAGAGTCAAGAATCTAAAGCAGAGATGATTTCTTCATGCATTTATTAAATAAAACTGTCACAAACGAAATATACAGTAGCATTAAAAAAAGTAATTTAATATGATTCAGTCACGATCTGAAAATGATGTGCAATACATGACTGAAACTCAAAACCCAGTCGTGCTTATTTGAAGAGTGCAGCAGCATCGAATGCATGAACGGATATGTAATCAAGCCACACTGCGATCAGCCTTGCAGTCTCGTGCTGCCTTGGAATGTTGATTCTCGTAACCATAGGGTGACTGAATGCAGGTAAAAAAAATTTTAAATGTATACATTACACAAGTCTGACTTTATAATATGTTTAATACTATATCTCAACACCAGTAACACTGTTACTGGTGTGAAATTACTTTGCTGTCCCCCTTTAATATCTTTTGACAAGAAGAATTGTAATGGTGAAGGTATTTAAAGGGGGCTTGAAGAACTATCTTTTTAAGAAAGCACTTTATGTTAACTTTTAACTGATTTTATATAGACAGTACCTGGTTTTAGTAATTGTAATAATATTGTCTGTATTATCCAAACCCTGCCTTTGATTGTAATGGTGCCCAGAGCCTCTGTGATTGGCGCCAAAACAGAAATAAAATAATATTTACTCACTTACTTTACTAGCAGGCAAGCCCACTCCCATTAACGCTGAAGCAGCAGTACATGTTACAGAGAAAACTGTTAACTTGTACATTCCATTCCATTCTAGATTCCATGCAGGTGACTAACAGGTCATGGAGACACAGAGGGCCCTGGTCATTTGAGGCCATGTAAAACCTTAATATCAAACTGTCACCTAACTGGCAGACAGTGCAGAGCGAAAAGTGCCAGCATTATATGCTCTGACCTCCTAGAGTACAGAAGGCCTGCTGCCACAGTCTACAACTGCAGCTTTGATTCACAGGAAGGCCCTCATAAAGCATAACACAGTAGTCCGGGCAGGAAGTGGCAAAAGCCTGAACTGGTATTTCAGACTGCTGTGGCCAAGGTAAGGATGTAATCTAGCGATATTTTTCAGATGGTAACAGCCACTCCAGACAACTGCCAACATCTGTAACAAAACGATCAACTCACCATTCAGGCAGCTCTCAGATTCTGTACGATCTGCCTATCCTCATGCTGCTGAACCCCATCAGTGAAGGAAGCCTGAGGTTATACATAAAGGAATCAAACAGATGAGATAAGGCTATCAGACCCCCCTGAAGCAACTCTGTTTTCTCTCAATTTAGCTTCAACACATTAATCATTGCCACTCATATCTGATTGAAGTAATAACTGTTTTTTCCATGTTTAAAAAAGAAATGTTACAAAATCAAATTTACAGACTACAAGGGGTCTAGCATTTACATTTGGGGACAGGTTGGTAGGGATGCATTTAATGCTGAATATGGAAAGACAGAGGTGGTGGAAGAAAAGCAATGCCAAAAGAGACATATTTAACATTTCGAAACTCCCACTGAGTATGACATCACAACACTTTCTGATGCTATTTGTAATGTCAGATCTCTGTATAATAGCGATCCGCAACTTCTGAGAACTGTCTAGAAAACCATCTAACTAGATACTACCTATAGAGTAATAGACAGGAAACCATGCCAAACAAGGCTGTGTTTCCATCAAGGGGATGTCTCACTTAAACAGAACCAAAACCGTACAGGCAGAAAATACCTGTGGTCCATCACGTCTGCCTGCTCCCTACCTGAGTCCCTCCAGTCCAGCATTATTGGGGCCTAAGCAATGCTCCCCTGCTCCCTGTTGGTGGCTCATCCTTGTACAATGTCTGAACCCTCTTGACTTTCCCCTTCTGCCACTGTTATTTTCATCAATCTCATGTTTCATTGGCTTCAAGGTGAAACAGGGAGATGATGAATGGAACAAACCCCAGGTAAAGATGAAGGAGGCCAAGAAGGCAGTCAGGGATGCAAAAGCAGACACTGAGCTGCAAATTGCAGAGATGGTCAAGGGAGGGGGAAAACAGTTCTACAGGTACATGAGGGGAAAAAGGAAGATGATAGGGGGAACTGTTAGGCTGGTGGAGGGGGGCAGGGTAGTAGAGGATGACGAGCAGAAGGTAGCCATTCTAAATGACTATTTGTGCTCAGTATTCACAGTAAAGGATAGTGGTCCTCTGCCAGAAAATGGTATGAAGGCTGCTGCAGGGGGGATCCCAGAAATGCAACAGATGGTAATTATAGAAGAAAGGGTTAGAAAAGGGTATTGCAGCTCTGAAAATAGACAAGGCTCCAGGGTCAGGTGGGGTGCATGTGAGGGTGCTCAAGAAATTGGCATTAAAATTGGCTAAACCCCTGACAGTGTTATTCAATAGTTCACTACAGTCAGGGCTGGTTCTGAAAGATTGGAGGATAGCAGACATGGTGCCAGTCTACAATGGAGGAGAGAGGGGAGGAACCTGGAAATTACAGGCCCATCACCTCTATTGTAGATAAACTAATGGACACACTAGTTAAAGAGGACCTAGTGAACTACCTGGAAAGAAATGGGTTCCTAGATAGTAAGCAGCAGAGAGGTCTTGTCAGATAAACCCTGATAGTATTCTTTGACTAGGTAATAAGGATGGTGCATAAGGGGCAAGCAGAAGACTTAACCTATTTCAACTTCAGCAAGGCATTTAACTTGGTGCCACACAGAAAACTGTTGAAGAAATTAGAGGATCTGGGAGCAGCAAAGGAGCTGGTTAAACAGGTGGGAAGTTTGTTAGGGGGAGACAACAGATAGTGGTGCTAAACAGAGTCAAACTGGGGGAAAGGGAGGTCATGGTGGGGCAGGGGTGTAGGCGGGGGGGGTGTTTAGGGTGTTCAAACACCCCCCGAAATGACTGCAAAAATATATTTACAATTTTTCGGACAGAGCACGCTGTCCCTTTAAATTTCTGCTGACAGAACCTGATCCACAGTTACACAGTGTGGCAAAGGATTTAGCGAGGAAATAAGAGCAGCACACAAAAACTAAATGAGTAAACTGAGTACCAGCGTCCGGCAGGTATAGAGTAGCTTGGGGGGGGTCGGCTCTTTCTTTGTGCGCGAAATCCACGAATCACGGTCCTCCCTTGGCTCCACCTCAGATGAGCAGACAGCAGCCAATCAAGTCACACAGCATGTATTTGGCGGCTTGGGGGAGACAGAGAGAGGGAGAAGAAGCGCATCATCGACATCGAGTAAATGAGACAGTCGGAGCGAAACGAAAGTCTTTTTGGCTGGAGCCTGGAGTCGGAACTGTGCTGCCTGCCACTCATCATCGCTGCCTAGTCCTACCAGTTTTCTTCAGTGAAGTTGAGGGTAGGCGCCCCGAACTTGTTTTAATTTCTGAGACCCCAGACTATGAATAACTGATCAAACCCCAACGTCTGCTGTTTAATCATGGCTTTGAAGAAGAGTGAAGGATAGAATACTCTTTAAAGAACCGATTGATCGATTTCTGAAGGTGTAGTGTCTGCTCGACATGTGGTACCCTTGACACCATGCTGTGCTGTCAACTGCATATGTCTATATTTAAATTATAATTATGCAGTCGAAGTTGTGATTACTGTATATGCTTACATTTTACGTTGCGGACCAGATACTATTGCTGACATAGTTCTGCTTGGCTTTATAACAGCTGTCACTGTGTGTGCATCTTGTACCAAACGGCATATGGCTGGTGGTTGTTGCCTGGACGATGAGGATGTGCTTTTGATCCCTAGCATGACTTTCTTTCTGTCTTTCTTCTCTTTTCTGTAGCAAGTGATGATAATGAATCTAATATTTAAAGCATTTATGTCTGTTTTATATGCAGATCAGGCTTACACTAGCAACCCATGTAAACAGTATTGCATCTGACCCTTTTGTTTTGTTTCTTGTACCTTGGCACTACCACCTGACATGTTACTTATCTCAGAGGGGAATTGAACCCTACTGGCTTACACCCAGTGGGGTCCAGCCGAGCCAGATCCAACCACCCACCTCTTACTGATCACGTAGGCGGAGGTACCCAGGGTTCCCCTGAGGCAGGCAGTGTCCAAGGTCAGGCCTGAGCATGCCCAAATTACAGTGTGTGAGGCAGGCTATTTTGGTGTTTTCTGGTCCCATCCTCTGGGACGCCAGCCCACTAGCCCAGTCAGAAGAATGCAGGCATGCTTTTACACAGGCCAGGCCAACGTCCCTTCACCAGATTTCCCATGCATGCTGCACTACCAGCTGTGGTCACCCAAGTGGCACTGTGATAGGGCAGTGACAGCCTTCCCTCCCGGAGGAACAGAACATCCTCTGGTATGCTTGGTCTTCCTTCCCCAGCCGGGCCTTGACTGCCCAAGATCATTTCCAGACTTGGGTTGCTGGCATTGTGAGTTGTAACCCTACAGCCATGCCAGTGAGCTGGCTACCATTGCCTCTTTCAACTATCTGGGCAATCTCCCAGCCTGCCTTATCTGACACTTACCCCTTCCAATCCCACAGCTTTCCCCTGTGGTAGGGGCCTTCAGGCCGGCATCGTCAAGAATCCCGAGGTGGGGCAGGAAGTCAGTGGCATAGGGTGCAAGAGTTTTCTGGTGTCACCCTGCGCATGCTGTGGCATTTTCATGTTCATATTGCAACCTGCACCCCAGAATGCTAACATCTGATCACCAAGCGAGGGCAAGTAAAGCATTCCCCATGCAGAGACCATCAGCCTCCCACCCAAAGACAGCACAGACAAGCACCATAAGGGCAGAAGTTGCAGCCTGGCCAGAAATTACCTCCCGTCATCTTGCCCATGTCAGTGGGCCAAGAGGGATACATCTGCTGTGTTACAATATTTGAAGATCGGAAAGTGAACTATACAGAATACTTTTATGGACCAATCTCAGGCACACTGCTGTGGAAATGTGTGGTTTCGATTTGTTTTGACACAGCACTGTTGGGTCCTGTTTTGAACTACATTTCTGCAGTGATGGGTCAAATTTACTCCATGGTTTAAACACTTTAGTGTTGTTGTTGTGCCTTTTCTCAGTGCCTCAGGCTCTACCACCACCTGTGGTCACCCAGGTGGCAGGAGTACAGTAGGTATTGCACTGATGCCTGCTGAAGGAGCATTGCATTGATGCCCAGCGAAGGCACATTGCACTGAGGCCCGTGGATGGGGTCGATTGCACTGAGGCCCGTGGATGGGGTCGGTTGCACTGAGGCCCATGGATGGGGTCGGTTGCACTGATGCCCGAGGATGGGGTCGGTTGCACTAATCATTTTCATCCCTGTTTTTTGAGCTATGACCAATGCAGCCTTTGCAGTGTTGCACTGAGCTCAATAATTTAATAACTAAAGTAACCATATAAAAAACATTATTGTTGTAGCAGTTGCATTTAACTTTAATTTATTTTAGGTTTTGGCTTTGTGCCATTATCAATCATTAAAATAACTTTCATTTGCCAGCCCGCTGGTGCAGTGGCAAGGTGTCAGTCTGTCTGCAGTACCAACATTCCAGGTTCTGGAACAGACTTGGGAGTCAGAGCGTCGGGCCGAGGGAGAAGGATTGAGCGTCCCAGGGAGTGCTTTCTCTTCTCCGTGGGGGAGAGGTCCAGCACTATGCGACCTCTGGCGGAGGCTGGGGTTACTGCCACAATGGAGCCACATGTTAGGGGGCAGATGCTGGTGTCATTGCATGTCCCCCGCCCAGGAAAGCAACAAAACAATGCTGGCTACTAATGATGGCCCCTGCCTCTACTGCCACCCCACCACAGACAAAAGTCCATCTGAGGGGTCCCGCCTCGTGACCTCACCCTGGGGGCAAGCCATGGCTTAGAGAGACCATGTTTCCTGGGGTCTACCAGCGGCTCAGCACAGGGGGCAAGCCTGGGATGGGGGCGTGAGCAGAGCAGGGGACCAGAAAACTCTGGTTGGGGGAATAAGCTGGATGATAATTATAGTAAAAAAAAAAAAAAAATGTCATCTTAGTAAGTACTTATTCCACTGCGTGGGACAGTAACCTCTCCATGTTGGACACAGTGATATTCTACAGCACCTTCTCCATGTTGGACAGCAGTATTCTGAGTGTTCAAGTGAGGGAAGTCCTCAGGATGAGACGTAGTAAGGTATGACTTTTGTTCTGAAAAATGCTTGCACTGCCAGAAGAGGGGGGGGGGGGAGAGAAAACAGAATCATAGGCAATTTTTAGGAAGTGAGCTGATGTCAGCGATAGCAGTGTGAAAGCAGCTGCGGCATGGAAGTGTAAAATTAGAAACAAACCAATGTACAGGAAGCTGAGCATGTTCAAGTTAAAATATGACTTTTGTTTTTTGTTTGTTTGTTGCAGGAACCTTAAGGCAAATGAGCAAGATTAAATATAATTTTTTCTGGCCTGGGGAGTTAAGATAAATTATTGTATTAGTACAAATACTAAAACTCATGGGTTAATTGGGCAGGAATCTGCAGGAACCAGTTCCACCACCTCTTACAAATCTGTATGAGAGTTCCTGCACATCTGTCATCTTTATCTGTTGAACTGTATGAGAGTTGCCCCATCTAGAGATGACAGTTCCACTTCCCAATGAATTTTAGAGGTGAGAGTTTTCTCACTTAATCATTTCCAATGTAACCACTGATAACACTGCAAAGAAGTGACTGAATGTTGCAGATTGTAATGTCACATTTTCTTCGCTGTCCCAAGGGTTAGGTGTAGCAAAGAAAATGCCATTAGGGAATTCCCATGCTGGGTTTAAGGGATGCTGGCTTATGAAAGCACCCCACTTGGGCTTAGTGTGAAGCACCCAGTGTTGTGTAGGTGGGGTGAGAGGATGGTGAGCCACACAAGGATGTTGGCTGTTCTGTGTGCAGAGCTAGAGCTGCTTGAACATTTGCTGATGTGGCATCTTGTGGTTCAGTGGTGGGGGGTAGTAAGAGGAAGAGTGGGAGCCAATGTACAAGACAGTGGGGGAGCACACTGTGTGTGACTGCACTGCAGTTTTTTATGTTTTTTTTGCTGGGGAATGAAGCAATGTGGCAGCAGGAGAAATGTGCTATAATTAGAGTATTTCTTGGCTTGCATTTTTTTTTTCCTGTATAAGCCTAAATCCAGAGGAGGAGTTGGAGGTCAATCCAGCGTCCGTCACTGCTCAAGCAGCTTAAGAGGAGTTGGAGGTCAGTACAGCAGCTGTCGCCACTCAAGCAGCTGGAGCTGCCAGAGGAGGAGGAACTTTGATCCAGCAGCCGTCGCCGCCCAAGAAGCGGCAGCCACAGCTGTAATTCCCGCATAAGTCTTGGCTCCAGGAGGAGCCAATCAGAGAAGAGGGTGCTGTCTTCAAAGTGTGGTCGGTCTTTAAAAGGCCCTGCCGCCACTCTTGGCCCCAGCCTAAAGCCAGAGGAGGAGGAATTGATCAATCCAGCACTCAAGCAGCTCAAGAGGAATTGGAGGTCAATCCAGCGGCTGTCGCTGCTAAAGCGACCAGAGCCACCAGAGGAGGAGGAACTTTGATCCAGCGGCCATTGCTGCGCAAGAAGACAGAGCTGTAATTCCCGTGGCAGTTGCCACATAAGTCTTGACTCCAGGAGGAGCCAATCCAAGTAGAGGATGATGTCTTCAAAGTGCGGCTGGCCTTTAAAAGGCCCTGCCGCTGCTCTTGGCCCCAGTCTAAAGCCAGAGGAGGAGTGAGTTTTCTCCTGCCCGCTCACCCCGGCTTCGACCTCTCTCTCTCTCTTCCACCTGCTCACCCCAGCCCTGACCTCTCTCCAGCCCACCGACCCTGTCCTCGACCTCTATTAAATGCCTAGGGAAAGAGGCAGAGCCATCTCCAGGGAGGAGCACAAAGCCTGGGACTACAGAGCAGTGGAAGGTGCTGACCTCTAGGTGAAGGGCTTTATGCAGAAGAGGAGGAGGAAAAGCGGTCAGAAAAGGGCTGATCACTATTTTCAGATTGGACTGTGAAATATAGTGAGACTATTTAATGGCAATAATGACTAAGCAGGGAAGAAGGACAGTCGGTATATGCGTCTACAGCTAAGTAAGGCATCTCAATGTTAGTGCACTATACAGGGGTGTGTGTGTGTGTGTATATGTATACATATATTAGAGGCAAAAAAACTCCATGTAATGCATTGTTAGGTTGAAGCGACAAAAGTGAGGAAATTCATTGTTAGCTGAAAACTTCTTGATTCTTCCTCAATAAGCACTGGGGTGCTGCATTGGGGTAGTTGGTCATAGCTCTCAGCCCATCACATGTGTAAAGAAGAGAGGTATAGGAGAATGGGGTGAGAGTTAGGACCAAAGACCCTAATGTGCACCCCAATGCCAGTTGGGGGGTGGGCTGGGGGGTCTATTTTTTTTTTTTCAACCCTAACACCGAATTTCCTCACTTTTGTCGCTATGGAACAACCGTAACTGATGCATTAAACTGAGTTTTTTGCCTCTGATTTCCCTTCTTTTTGAGAATGATAATGACAAATAGTGAATGTAATGCGGCGCCGGGAAGCTCCTGCCATGTGATATCTTCACACATAGTAACACAGTGCCGACAAACACAAATGGTAATGCGCATGATGACACAAAGTGAAACAGAAAGATAAACATTACTGAGAAATAGTGAATGTAATACAGCGATGGGACCAGTGATGGGAGCCCTTCTTGTCACATAGCAACACAGTGCCCACAAACAGAAATGGTAATGTGCATAGTGCGACAAAGCGAAATACAAATATAAACAGTACTGTAGACACAAATGGTTAAAATTACAGAAACAGAAGTGTAAATGAAAACGCAAAGGGTAACGCAGAAGGGGGCATAGACAGGAAAAGTAAGTGAAACAGGTACAGAACCAGAAGCAGAAGCATTAAGAGTAAGAGTTATGGAAGCACACAATAGTTTTCCTCAAAAGGTGCATATAGGAAGACAGTGAGTACAAAGAATGTATGCAAAATAATGAGTCTCGTAACAGAAAATGAGGACTTGGAATAGTAAATTGCTTACATCTCAGGAACCGTATGACATAGGAAAAAAAAAATAAGTCATATGAATTACCACTTTCCTGGCTAGTTTTGTACTTAACCCCCATTAGGGAGCTAAGCATTTTTCCGACAAAAAGTCCGTATCTCGCACCGTTTCTGAGATACGGGCCCTGAAAGGTGCGGCGAATGCCGTAATGTTATCCTATGGGGAAAATAAGAGAAGTTCAGAGTGTCATAACTTTACCTCCCTGTAATATTTTTTCACCAAACAACAGAAAGGCACATCTGTGGGATGTTGGCTGTCTTCCCTCCAAATTTTAGCCCAAAAGACTGAACTGTTATTTTGCAGCAGGGCACCAAAGGATTGCTGCAATGCGTCCGATGGAGTAATGTTATCCTATGGGGAAAAAGCGTCAACTTTGGAGTGCTGTAACTTTGCCGCTGTATAATATTTTTTCAACAAAATACTGAAAGCCACATCTTTGAGATGTCGGCTGCGTTCCTTCCAAATTTCAGCCCAAAACACCAAACTGTTCTTTTGCAGCGGGGTGCCAAAGAATTTCTGTCATTTTCCCACAGCCTAGAAAAGTATTTTCCAATTTAGCAAAGATTTCAAATTCATCTCGACAGTAAACAAGAAGTGCTAAAGTACTTTGCAAAAGTACTTTTCCAGAAATTTGAAAACATATTTCTGGGGTGTTTTACCCCAAAAATAAAGACATGGCTAGCATCCTTAGGGTCCCACTAGGTTAATACAAAAATAATTAGGTTGCTAGAGGGTCCCAAATTTAAATGCCAAGCATTTTTCTGATCACCAACTGAAAACAAAATGGCGGATTTGCAACAGTAAAAGGGCCATTTGCGAAAGTAAAAACTGCATTTGCGACACTGTCGAACTTTTTGTTAACTTCTCCCATTGACTTATAATGGGAACTTGTTTTTTGAATAACTTTTGAACCGTTTAATATTTTTTCACAAAATCTTCAAAAGGCACATCAGGGACCCTGGCCACACGTTCCCTGAAGATTTCGGACCAGTCGCGCAAACAGTGCAACCTGTATGCGTGACCGTCGAATTCCCCAAAAGCGTAAATGTGCGTGCAAATCACACTTAATAACGCCACAGCCATATATCCGACTGGTACAAAACTTGGCAGATCCCAAGGTGTATGGGTCTTGATTGTGTATTCCAAATTTCAGGCAAATCCGTTGAATGGTTGCAAAGTTATTAAGGTGCAAAATTTTAGGTTTAACATGTAAATGGCTCCTCAACCCTAACTATGGTAGCACTACCATGCTACCATAATGTATATATTATGTGTGTGAGTAGATAAGGAGGCATCTCATGGGTAGGGCATATAAAATGTATAAGGCATTACCTAGGCAGGTCTTTGAAGGGGATTGCCATGGGGCTATATGTGCAAGAAGAAATGGGCTGGTGAGGAAAATTCGATTGGGAAAGCTGTGCATTGATAGAGAAATTACAGATAGTATTAATTGGCCACTGGTATATGCAAATTGCCAGATTCAAACATGTTTAATGGGGATAGAGAAGGGTGGGGGAAGGCATGGAGGAGAAAATGGGATCCTTCAACAGGTAAGAAAGGGGGTTGCTGGTGGGCACATAGTGGAATAGGATGGGTAACATTGGGGGGGGGCAAATAGGGCACCATGACAGAAAACAAGGGGGAGTTTAGTTGGTGACCTGGTGCTCACGCCATAATATTGCACCATAATCTGTGTACATAGTGGTACAATGCCTTGTTACCAGGCAGCATTACTAACACAGCAGGTAGAACCACGGTGGTTGATCGCACTGTTAGATAACCAGTTGTCCACAACCATTGGAGGTTCTGTAGACTTATGACAGTCACCGTCTCCCACAACCCTGATTCCATGTGAAAAAAAAAAGTTTCTCATGAAATTAGGGGTGAAGAACATATGACAAATATGTGTGTTTTCTTCCAGAAAAACCCCAAAATTCACCACAGAACATGTACACACTCCAGAGCTTCTGGGGGCCACCAGGCCCCCAGACCCCCAGCTTTTTGCTGTCCTTTTTCACAAATGTCATATTTAAACACCCCCCCAAATAGAATTCTGGCTACGCCCCTGTGGTGGGGTACTGCAGGAGTGTCCTGTGGCCAGTCCTTTTCAATACGTTCATCATCGACATAGCAGAAGAAATACAGGGCAAGATGTGCCTCTTCACAGATGATACTAACCTCTATGGAATGATAGACAGAAAGGAGCAGTTAGGAGAATTGCAGAAGGGCCTGCAAAGTTTAGAGAGGTAGTCTAAGGTCTGGCTGTTGAAATTCAATGCCAAAAGGTGCAATGTGATGCACATAGGGAACAAGAACCACAGGAAGATATACTGGATGGGGGGAGGTAAACTGGCCAGTACTTCAGAGGAAAGGGACTGGGGCCTTAATATAAGAGACTCCCTAAAACAAACTAGCCAGTGTAACAAGCCTTATAGCAAGGTAACCTGAATGTTAGGGTGTACTGGAAGGGGTTGCAATAGCAGGAGGAAAGAAGTAATACTTCCTCTCTTTAGATAACTGGTGAGACACCATCTGGAGTACTGACTGTATCCTGTGCTAGAGTCCTCACCTGAGGAAAGACAGAGACAGGCTGAACAGACAGTGTAGCATGGAGTAACTAAAATGATTCTGGGCCAGCTGGGCACATCATATGAGGATCAGCTTATGGAACTGAACATGTACTCACTGGAGACCAGAAGAGAGAGGGGGGAACATGGCAGATATCTTCAAGTTCCTGAAAAGAATAAATTAAGTTAACTGTGATGAACTGTTTAGCAGGAATGGCAGGTCAAAAGCAAACAACATGAATGTAAGCTGGTGCTGGGGTGGGGTGGGGTGGGGATTCAGAAAGGATGCTAGAAAGTTTTACTTTACAGAGAGAGTGCTTGAGCATTGGAAAAGCCAATCAACAGAGGTGATGGGTGCAAAAATCATAAATGGATTCAGGCATGGCTAAAGTGCTTAATACTTTCTTAGGGGCTATCAGTAAAGCTGAGAGTGGGGGAGAGTAGGGTAAAAACCCTCTCTGGACAATAGGTCAAGGGGTCGAGTAGGGTAAAACTGGGCAGACTGGATGTGCCAATGGTCTTTTTCTGCAAACATTGTTTGTTTCTATGTGCCTATCCCATCCTCTTTTGAAGCCTGCTATCATCTCCACATTAATCACATCTCTTGATAGATGGTCACACGTAGTACTTACAGCCCTCCTGAACCCCCCCCCCACTAATTTATAGTTGTGACCTCTTGTCACAGACACCTCACATTTTGCTTGAGTTTGAAAGGTGAAGCAGCTGAGTGCCCCTAAAGAGTGGGATGCCAATAGATAAGCTGATGAGGTCAAAAAAATATTTTACCAAGTATGGTTTGGGACACCAGGTGGGTAGTTACTGAGAAGCTTAGTACAGAATGCTCTTTTTCAATATATGTAACCCCTCTGAGTCTTGCACTCTGCACGTCTAGCTCTACTGAGAATTTGCTAGGGTGGGCATGGTGCAGGGAATCCCACATGTCTAGGGGTTAAGACAGTATGCTTGTCGAAGGGTCCCCTACAACAACACCCACAGGCACTTCACACCTCAAGTCCCCAGCCATGGGGTGAGTACAACTCAGACCTGCACTCTGACAGCAATAAATCACACAAACTTGGTGACTTAAGAAGACGTCATGCTTTTACTGAATTGTCATCAAACTACAGTTGGTAACAACAGTCCCCGGTCACTCTACATATATGCACAATACAAACATGATCCACGTTTGAAACTCACCCTAGACATATGACAGAATCCTTGGAGCCACTTATTGAAATATTTGTGCTTTGCACACATATTTGGAGCAACACAACTGCTTAAATTCCTTTTCTACACTCAAATCCACACACATCAGTGTGCAAGGTAATACTGTACCTTGGGTCAAAGACTGATCTACTCTGAAATTCGTTAGTGTTCCCGTTGTGCTGCAACTTTACTACTCTGACAGGTTTTACATAGTTTGGCACCATAATGCCTAGTCAGTGAGTGATGTAGGAGGCATCCTCTGCTGGAAGAACAATTTATTATTACCAGAACCTCCTTGTAAATGAGCAAAGAAACACAGAAACATAAACAATGACAGCAGAAAAAGACCACAGGTCCCTCTAGTCTGCCCGAAGTTCCCTATCTTCGCTGGGACCTATGGTCTATGCAGGATTTTAGCCCTCCCACTCCACTCCCTTCACTACTGCTACTGAACTGAGCATCCACCAAACCCATTACACTGACCCAGCCATGCTTAAAATCATTTATGGTCTTGGTGTCCACCACCTCCTCTGCCAGACTGTTCCATGGCTCCACCACCCTTTCTGTAACACAGAACTTCTTCACATCCACTTTGACTTTCCCACCACCAGTTTCCATTCATGACCTTTAGGGTCTTGACTCTGTACTCATGCTAAATAGTTCCCCAAAGTTCACCTTTCTTCCCTTCAAGAACTTGAAGGTCTCTATTATACCCATCTCTCTCACCTGGTCACCAGCAAGTACATGTCCAGTGCCTTGAGATCTTCCCTGTTGGCCCTGAATCATCTTGGTCGCCATGCATTACACCATATGCAGCCTGCCCTGTCCTTCTTTAGGTGAGGACTCCAGAAATAGGCACAGTACTCCAGGTAAGGCCTCACCAGTGACCTATATGAAGGCAGTAGCACTTCCTTTTTCCTGCGGTAATACCACTTCAGTTACACCCCAGCATTCTATTAGCTTTACTAAAGGCCTTGTTACACTGGCTTGATTGTTTGAGGGATCACTAAGGGTGCCACCCAGTTCCCTTTTCTCTGCTGTAGTGCTCAATTAAAACCAGTACTATGGCCTGTTGTTTCTTTTCCCTGGGTGCATAACCTTGCACTTTTTGGCATTGAATTTCAACTGCCAAACCTTAGACCATCTCTCTAGTTTTTGTAGATCCCTCTGCATCCCCCTGATCCTTTGTCACTGTCTATACTACCACAGAGCTTTGTGCCATCTGTGAAGAGACACAACTTGTCCTAGATGCCCTTTCCAATGTCACTGGCTCAATGGAGCCTTTTGCTGGTCAAATAAATTAATACAATAAAATGTCACTCTCACCTGTATGATATGGTGGCTCACATGGCCAGGAATAGTACTTGGTTTGCTGCTGTGGCATCCCTGGGCCCCCTGATCCTGGGAAAAAGACCTTGGGGTTGAAACATTAGAGGTGCTTGTAACCGCTGTTCCTCCTGGCGTGGGCCTTTTTAGGCCATTGTATGCACTATCATGGTAAAATAAAATTAACTGAATTTTGGTTAAGCAACTTAGTCTATGGTTTTAATTTCTGTGTGTACGAGCTAGGTGTGCCATGACTGGTTCCTTCATATTTGCTGTGGTCATCACTGAGCACCCTCTGTCCCTGTGTGTCTCTCTTTACCCCACATGTTAATGCAAGGAAATGTCACTCTCACCTGCATGATATGGTGGCTCCCATAGCCAGGAACAGTACTTGGTTTGCTGCTGTGGCATCCCTGGGTCCCCTGATCCTGAGGGCATCCATTCCTTGCAAGATCAATTTCCCACTGAAACCAGAAGGTCAGCCCTTTGGTGGTTGCATCACTTCACAGCTCTGCTATTCACTGGATGGTGTGCTGGGCACAGTACAGTAATGCATGCTCCAGCCTGTGCTGGCCATCATCTCTGTCGAAGGTGGCTGCTCCAGTGCCAATCCCAGGCTTGGAGTCTCCAAAAGGTAAATGTATGCATACCTCCTGCCTCTGTCAACAGCCTTATATCTCTCAACAGGTTTATCATGGAATAAAGAAAGTCAAAATTCTTTAGAATGTTTCTGGCAGAATGCTTATCTCTCCCTGTGAATTGGTGCACACACACACACACACACACACACACACACACACATATCAGAAGGACTCAAAGCAGCAAACAACATTTAATCAATTTCTTGTTTATTTTAAGGGATTTTTACTTTTTAAGGCCTTGCAGACATTTTTATTTAACAAAACACGTGACTATGTTTGTAATGAAAATCAGAAATTGTTATGAGTCACTAATATGTCAGTATGCTACATCCTGGTCACCAGTACCATTGATTATCACTCCATAAACACATAGCTTCAGAATTCTTTGAAGCAATCAGTATGCCAAACATTCCTTTCCCATTTCGTAAAATGTATTACCACTAGTGTGGTATATACTATAAGTGAACTGGGCCTCCAAAGTTTGTCTATTGCAGTATAAAAGACTCAGACCATGAGGTTTGGGTGAGAGGACCACAAAGCAAAGCTGAGTGGTTCTGTCTGCCCAAACTTCATGAGAGGAGTCTCTCATACCATAAGAGACACTCTTTGTAGGCCCTATTAACTAATTATAAATCACTTGAGTTTGGCTAGAGGGATTTATAATAAGTGTGTAGTCTTTTTTTTATTTTTTTATTTTATTTTGCCACCCTCCTCTCTGTTGCTGAGGTGGAGCACTCCCTCCAAGCACTTCTGCACAAGAGCACACTGTACACAGGATAAGAGGTACAGTGGCTCTGCATGGATAAGCGGTACAGTGACTCTGCATGTTGATTGGCTGAAGCTGCAATATTGATTTATCATTTACTGGAGTGAGAGAAAGAAGTTTTACTCCACTGTGAGGACTTATGATTGATTGATTGCACTTTCATTGCATGGCCCTCGTGTTTTCACCAAGTGCAGGGCCTGTGGGTGGCTGGAGATGCCAGCAGAACTGGGGACTCCTTTTTCCTCCATTTTTTCTCCTATTGGGGAGTGGGCATGTAATGCCCTTCCCCCAAGATGGCACTGTGCACATTCCCATGTGCAGGACATCAGCGGCATCCACTCCCCCTAGTTCCCAATGTGATGGTCCCTGGCTGCCTTGCCTCCAGCCATTCCTAGGGGTATGACTTGCACTGGGTAGCATGCCCCCCTCCCTGGGAGAGCAGAGCTGTCCTCTGGACACTCACTCCTCTCCTTCCCCAGCTAACCTGGTCTGCTCCCAAAACAGGGTTGCCAGTGTGGCATAAGGTGTGGCATCCAGCGACTCAACCCTCTTCGCCACTGGGCTGGTCTAGACTTACTGTAATTTAAAGTCCAGAAACCCTTATGGACAATACAGCAATTAGAATTTAAGCTATCAAAACATTCTTGAAAGAGGACAGGAAAGGATTTCTAATTGGCAGTCATTTATAACGTTACTATTTTCAGAAATGGTATTCATACCCCTTAATGATCCATATTTAACTTACCTGAAACAAAGTTATGTAAAAAACTATAGTTTGCATTGTTTTGTTTACACAAGCAGCATTCTGTTACAGTTCTCTTCAGAGAATCAGTAAGCTGGAGTTTTATTTGTCACAGTTTGTGTACAGAACTCTTCGCATGGATCTGATAGGTCAACAGCTCATGGGTAGCATTCTGTACACAAACCATGATACAGTAAAAACTACACATTACTGATTCCATGAACAAAACTCTGCAGAATGTTCTCCATAATAAAAATAAATAAATTGTAAACACAGTTTTTTACATCACTGCTTATTCAGGTAGAGAAAAATATGGATTTTTTGGTGGTATTAATTTAATTTTTGTAAACAGGAACATTAGCAACTGTTGCTAATCAACACACATTGTCTATCCCCAGTAAAAAAGCAATTTAGTTTAATAAAAGCATGAAGACACTCTGGGTGTTAGGCTACCTTTATTAAACTAACTCTGGGGTGATAAGTCACTCAGCTTCACCTCATACCTCATGCTTCCCAAGGCTCAGGTAAACTGATGGTAACCCAAATATGTGATGAAATGAACAATTTGATCTCACTATGTGTCTATAAATATCACAGTATCTGGTTCTGTACAGTCATAAATATGCCATTAAATGAAGCTTACCATGGGAATGAACACATATACTCTGTTCATTTCTTCAGGCTTGAAAGAGTGACAAAAATGTAAAATTTTAAATATGAAAAAATGTTTCTTCAATGTTTTATTGAAGAGTCTGATAGCATAGTTAGCACAAATCAAGCTGTCAAAAGCAAGCACAGTTTAAGATTTATATTTGTAAATTTGTTAGGTAAAAATATCTTCCATACTTTCTGCTTAGTATTTGAGCACGACATTAATAATCTTTATAAATTTTATAAAACTTGGAATAATTGTTATTTATATATTCACATCTGGAATTTTATTAATCTTACTCCCCTTATTTCCTTTGTGCTTCTGTGACATCACATTGTTGTGTTTTGTCTCCCCCCCAACCCCATTTTCTTACACAGAGCATTATGGGGTTTATATTAAAGTTGGAATGAAAGCACTGATTTCTCACTTTAGTAAGCTTCTTTCTCATCTACTGCTATGTACTGCTTGGTTATGTTTTAAACTGGACCCTGTTCTTTATACATTTTTATATGATTAAAATATGGTTGTAGAATCACAGTTTATATGCTGATCTTAACCTCTTACAATAAGTGAAAATGTAATTAATCAGTGAAAGGTCTTAATGAAAAAAATCTAAGCAAGACACAATGTACAGTATTGCACCATCTAATGTTTGAATGGTTTAAACTGAATTGATTGAAAGCACCTTATTGTTGGCTTCCTTGTGAAACAGCAGTGTACCCCGAGGTGCTAGGAGTGTTGTTTGCATGCCTAATAAACTGCATGGCAGAGTGATTTGTCACCAACAAGAGGGTAGCATGGTTCAGCCAGAGAATGATTCTATTATGGAATTTGCTCCCCTATGAGGTAGCTGGAAATCGTGGTACGTACTAGTTGAAGAAAAAAAATTATGAATTTAGTAGAAAGTACAATAACTCGGTTTACCATAATTAGGAGGGCACCAAACAGTTATGGGAAATTTGCTTCTTTGTTCGTAAACTACCTATGAACCTACAGCATACTAATTAATGATTTGTGCTGCTTTTGTTTTTGTTTTTCTGCTTTTGATGGTTACAGCAGCAATCTGTCTATTGCAGCACATTTTTTCCCAGTGCTGCACACCAAGCCATGGATATGCCTTGCTACGGTACATAAACAATTATATATCAGGGACATCATTTTTCAGCCAGTCAGGATTGTCTGTTTCTGAACATTCCATGCATTCATATAACCATAAGAGGGTCTCCCATGCAAACAGTTCTAAAATTCTGAAGTTCTAAATTCAATTGGCAAACTTCACTTCCCACACAGGGGTTTCTCTTATTTTTTTTTTTTCAAAGTAAAACATTTTGATTTTAAATTGAGTTCCAGTTTGTTTGTTTTTTAAAAACAGAAGTATTTAACATGATTTAAGTCATTACAGTACTATTGGCTTCTGATATACAGTAATGATATTGCCAATATGGATCAGTCTTGAACAATACCAGGCATGAAGAAGCATTATCACATTTTTAAATGTGCTACTAAAGTCATTTGAGAATCAACAGGAAAAAATAATGTGAGATGGGTATAAAATGCACTAAATGTTGGAAGAACATAAGAACTGTACAAAAATAGGTCAACCGAATGGATAAGTGGTAACCAAGGTAACTCACTACATAGGGATCTGTATTTGGGAGTACAGGAACCCAGACAACTAAACACAGTCTATTAAGATCTGTAATGCCTATCCCCCCATCTGACTGAATTGTCTTTGAAAAACAGGAGGTTACCAAGTGGATCATTTGGCTTTTTTCTAACTTTTCTCGACAGCAAAGCTAAATCAGGAGATTTCCAATTGGCCCCCTAAAAACCTCTTAGCTGCCATGAATACCAATCAAAAAATGTTTTTCACAGTTTTCACCCAGTGCTCTACAGGTTAAATTCTCAAAAGGAAATGTAACTCCCCCCCCCCCCAATTTGGGCTTACCTGTGTGGGCTCTGGCCCCAACCCAGAGCTGATGCCTAAGTGGTCTTGGGTGGGACCATGGTCTTGCAGCTGCGGCTGCCAATGCCAGTGCTGTCCTTGGCCCAAAGGAGTCCCTGTAAAGGGGGGCTGAGGATCATGACAAGACTTCTGCACCTGCAGGCACTAAAAGAAAAAATAACTTGTGGTCCTGGTATTTTGGGATGCCGGGACCACAAAGTAAATAAATAAATAAATAAATAAATAAGATGGTGGCCGCACTCCATCCAAGCATATGTGACTGTCAGAGCTGAAATTTAAAGGAGTTGTGCTCCAATTTCTATATCCCCTGCTCTAAGATGAGCAGAGGAAACGGGGATCAATACCAATAGTGACCGGAAGGCCTCCAGTCACGGGAGGGCATAGCTTTAGCCCTATAAAAGGGCTACATTGAATAAATAAGGGCTGGACTGCAGAGAGCCCTACAGAACGACAAAATAGCAGTCCCCATAAAAAAAACTACAGAATGAGGCTGCTGGGTAAAATACAGAGCCTGCCCTGAGATCACCTGGTAAGCTGTAGCCAATCAGAGGGAGGCTGCTAGGGGGAGATACAAGACTGTTTTGCCACCAGAAAAGGAGAGTTGTCAAGAGGCGCTGCAGTGTGGCTGTGAGAAGAGAGACTGTCCAAGTATATGAAGTTTGCCTGGCTGCTTCTAAACCCTGACATCCTAAAACTACTAAACTGAGTGCAGGAGGAATAGCAGCTGTTTCTGTGTGACTAAAGCAGAAAAAAAATTGTTCTCTAGCAGCCCAAGAGTTGGGCTGCAGACCTTGAGTAAGCCACTGATCCCCTCGGAGGAGAAATTTTTTCGTGAAGTGAACGTTTGGCCAGGGGAGAGACTATAAGTGTTGCAGCAAGCAGTTGTGACAGGACCCAGCACTGCTTGTGGAGGCATCCCCTGAGATAGGGGCTGTGAGGTGAGAAGACTGTGGGAGCCCCGCTGCTCTGCACAGGTCCTGTAGAGCAACTAGACATGCAACAGAGGGGTTTGAGGAACATCGTCATTCTGGTTCCTAGAATGAAGATGACGATGCCCTCCAGTGTTGAAGGATGGAACAGGCCTGCCTGAATGAAGTCTGTCTATAAAGGCCCATAGGTGAAGTTGGCAAGGCCAGGCAGGTGAAGATCATCACCCCTCGAGTTTATCCAGTTCTGGTTTCCCACCTGTGGTGCACCAACAGAGACTCTCCATGGTACCATGCAACTCATCAGGCTGTGAGCCCCCTGTGTGAACTGTAAAACCTGTGATTACCACGAGCTGCAGCTCTGGGGAGTCTGTTAGTTAACTAGCCAGTTAGTATTCTGGGGGTAATCTCTGAACAGGAATTTTAGTGACATACAAGTTTGGCAAGCCTAGGATTGCAAGTCTGAAAGTGCATTGTGTGTTTATCAGGGCCCCGATGAAAGACCCCAGGCCTGCATCACCGAGCATTGAGGTACCCACTGAACAGCGACATTCTGGGTGCACCCAGGGGTGGGAGGAGGGGTTGCTATGGGGAAAGTTATTGTCTAAATAAAGTAAATGGTGGCTGACATTCTCCTGCTGGTGTTCCCCCTCCCCAAATAAATATGTTTACTGCTTGCATTTTATCTACTGTCACTGTGTTATTGAAAGAGTGCTGCTGGGGGTGTGGGCGGCTACTTTGTGGGAAACTGTTATTCTGTGGGGAAAAGTATTACTGGAGCAGCTTACTTAGATCCTGGGGGTGGTAACCTGTTCTTTATCCACATGAAGTCTGTGCCACTACTCCAGGTGGAAGCACCATGCCACATTTGCTACCAATGTGGAACCCAGGCCGGCCCCCTCGGTGGTGTGTGCTGAATTACCCTGAGGGCCCCGTGCAGCCTAGGTGAGTCAAACGGCTGTTACAGAAATACAAAGTAATTTAAAAGCTTTATGAATCGAGATTCTGAAACAGAAATCTCTAAGTTCATGTCATAATTTAAACAAAGGAAGGAAAGAATACTAAAAAAAATCTGGAGCAGACAGTCTGGGGTGAGTTCCCATACTAACTGGCTGGAATGATATTAGAAGTAAGCTTCTCAGGTTCCTCATCATCACCTAATTTATGTTTAGGTTCCAAGTCTGTTTCAGAAATAGATTATTGTTCCAGATATGACACATGAAGGTAACTGGAGTTTAAGGGATTGGTGTGAGGTGGAAGCACAATATACAGTAAGTTGCAGAAACCAGTGCCTAAGAGAATACAGTTTGTAGTATGGAACATCCTATGGCATACCAACCAATATGCAGATTCACTACCCTGAAGTACTAGGTCCCAATTTGGAAACACCATGCCTATTTCCTGAACCACTAATACTGAAGCCAAAGTCTAGAGGGGATGCAAGAATGCAGGAATGAGTTGCAGATACAGATGTACAGAGGGTATCATCTTTAAGTTCCTTGTACCCTAAGTCATGCTCCAGTTTAGAGTTTAAACCAGAGCTAGAGTTTTGTTAAAGTTTCTCATAAAGCCAAGTTGAAGAGGAGCAGATGTAAATAATCAGCTGCAGCCTTAGGAAGCTGAAACAATAGTACATTTGAAAACATAAGTACCAAGTAGCAGAGTCAATCAAACAGCTCATCATGGGGACTGAAGGCTGAAGACTGAGATGTAGCAGTTTAAACAGGTGCTTCTAAATGAGTGAATGTTCAGTGACCTGAAGTCCTGGGTCCTGTGTTCAATATATACGTGGTTCAGGACTCATAAGACATGGATCAAAGATGGGATATGAAAACTACATGTTGAATCTTGAGCACTTTAGTGTCTTCTAAGCTAAGAATGAGTTCTAAATCATGAGACTTACTACTGGAGCAATAGCTCTTATTCAGTTCCCACTTGATATACTGTGTGTGGATCAGTGGCCATAACTGTTGGATAACAAGTCATGACTGGTTTTTGACCCACAAATGCTGACGCCTAGAAGGACTACAAAAAACAATGGCACAGGAACAATAACATTTGGTTCTGTTTAAGTCAAGGGTGATGTGAACCATGAGACTAAATACAGTATCAGGGCCAGAGCTCTAACATGGTTCTCATTTGGTATCCAGCAATGACTGAACTAATGCACTGAGTTGAATATGCCATGCCTGGTCCTATTCCAGTATAACTAATGCCTAGATGGAATGTGAGAATGGGAATTAAAGGCCCAATTTATTTGCCATCTGATTAATACAAAGGAGTTCCAGGACCATAAAGCTGACACTCGGAACTGTACTTACAGTAGTTTGTCATGGTAACCAAGGCAGTGTCCATCCCACACCTCTCAAATTTTGTTCTACCAAATTTGGGACACTGTTTATAAACAATTGGAAGAAATAGACTAAATGTTGAGCACATTATCATATGACTGATATAAAAATGCACAACACTGTGTAACTAAATGTTTTCCTCTTTATAAAGTTTTTTATGCAACAAAGATGAAGTGTTAGTGTCTTAGTGTGAGTTTTTTTGGGGTAAGAAAGTGAGGGATATCCATCCTAGTATGGAACAGATGAGCTCTATGTGGGACCAAAGGACCTAGGTTCCATCCAGATATGCAATACCTGGCTCCTGGTCAATTAGTGCCAACATACATATGGGATGTGTGAACAGAAAGCAGAAGCCCAATTCTATTACCTTCTGTTCAAGTCTAGGGAGATCTTAGACCAAGAGGCTTTGCATCACAGCTGGAGTTCTGTTTTCTCTTAGCTCTTAGACGATATCTGAGGCAGTGAAGAACTGGGTATTATGATGGAGGCTGCATACATTGCAGAAAATCAGAGGCTAAGGAGATCATACCCTAAGTCTGGTTCCAAACACATAAAGAGACTGGTGCCTTTTAAACAAATGTCAACAATCCTAACTCAGATGATCAAGACCCAGACAACAATCTGACTGGTCATCTGCAATAGACAGACTAAACAACAAGCAGTAAAACTTGTAACCCACCCAGGATACAATTTTAAGACTAACCAAAACACTCCAAATAAACCAGCTAATAGAATTCCAGTAAATAAATGAAAGGAAAATGCGATTTAAAAGTATGTATGTGTCACTTAAAATTCATATATACATGCTGATGCAAATATCCCCTAACCCTGTGAGAAAAATGGCAACAGCTGTTGTTACACATAGACAAAGGGGAACCTCTTTTCACTCTTTCATGTGTCATTTGCCATGTGTCTTTTGTAAAATTACAGAACTCTGAAATGGATTATAAAGGCATTTCATAAACATGAAGCTGCTCTGCCAATGCCATCATTAAATATAACTTTTTGTCTTGCTTCTTTAAGATCATGATGAGTGTGTGCTGCAGAACTATTGAGTTTAGTAGCTGAACGTGTGTCTGTAAAAATTTTAAACCTCAGATATGTTCCAGCTGTTTATTTTTATCATTTAAATGACACTTAAATAGTGACAGTGCAGTGTCCTGAAATAGCTGGAAAATTAAGGAAATCCTAAAACTACTCTGGAACCAAATAAAATGAAGTATTGAAGACTGCAGTGAATATACTGTGTGTGTGACACAATCAGTTATGAGGAAAAAAGATATGATGGCTAAAGGGGCCTATCCATAATGCACAGAGCAGTTACATAGAAAACATTTCAAAACAATTACTACAGTCAGGGGTTCTGTACATGCAGGAACTGGACAATTTGAAATTGCTATGTAACAGAATTGACAGGCTTAGTGTGTGTCTCCCCACTGCATTTCCTGGTCCAAATCAGCATAAAAGCAATCTCACAATGACAACAAAATTTAGTTAAGCAACAATACACACCAGAATGTGATATATCACAGGATGCTTCCACACCTCTGGTGCATTGTAAGGCACAAGGACCAACTGTGTTGCTTCAGCGACCTGAGACATGATGACATCCAAGATACACTACACCCAGGAGTGTATTATTGTGATTGTAAAATGTATCCTTTCTTTGCATCAATAAAAAAATATAAAAATATTTAAGAAAGTATTTTATCTACATTTTGAAAAATAAAGTTAGTTTGTGCTGTGAGTAGGTTGAGCTGTTCCATTGGGACTTTGGGTGTATTGCCCACAGTAGTACATTCACAACATGTTTTTCCTACCATCCCCCCCCGGGTACCCACATGTACAAACAGTAACACACCTGTGTCGAGATGACACAGAAGCCATGATCACTGTCCATATTGGAACCTGGTGGTCCATCTGGTGTGGCATTGAGCCAGGGTTTTAAGTACAGCAGTTAACAACTAGGCTTGTCCAGAATCCACCAACTGGAATTGGATTCATCACATTCCGATCTAAATTTTTAGATTTAGGATTTTTGCATTTGCAGTCCGGAAATCCTAAATCCTAAACTGAATCCTAAAACTGTTTTAAACAGGTATGTAGGGTTTCAAATCTGAATCCTAAATCCTATGTTAGGTCCTTTTAGGATTTGAAACAGAATTTGATTAGTATTCTAAAGTTCCTAAAATTCTAAATCCTAAAATCAGATCCAAATTTCCTGATTCTAAGCATCCAAACTAGCAACAGTGAAGGGAGACATGGTCAGTGACATTAGTGGATAGTAAAGGCCTCAGTAGCCTGCAGTGATCTGAGACTTGGTGAGAGTGAGGTGGGGGTTTGGCATTACTAGTTTGCGCTTGAGCTGGGTGCAGATTTGTTCAAACAGAGTAGTTGGCAAAGTTAGAAATTAGTGACACTGTGGCCTGCGGTAGTGAATCAGTGGTTGGGGTATTTGTGTTATCAGTGTGTGACAACAGTAAACTATGGAAGCGCGCACCACAGTCCTCAAATGTGTCAATGATCAAAAACTGCTATAGTAGGGACAAAAGGATTTGGCACACACCCAACTTTAGTGAAGAGAAGTATTTCTATCTTTTCTTTTTTTTTTGCAAAAAATAGTTTTTATTAGGACATATTTCATAAATTTTACAATCCATATAAAAATATATCTCTAGTACAACAATAATATTCCTATCATATTAAGGTGCAGTGTTCAAATTCCTCATTTTGGTGAATAATAATACTATTCCCCCTCGACCTCTGGAAAGAAATATTTTTGGGACTAGTCTTCCATCTTCTTATTAAAAAGTTTCCAAATTAGATCATAATCCAAAAAATGGTTAGTGTTATATAATGCACTTAAGAATAGTTGTTTCCATTCTATAACTGGAAGTCTCATATTTAGATCAGTTGATTTCCAGTACTTTAAATTAATATTTTGATAGCCATTGTATTAGCCTTAAAAATAATTCTGTAATCTTTATCTATTAATTGTGGGCTGTACATCTCCATTATCGTAACTGAATAGGGGTGGACGAAAGTTGCAAATTCCGCTGTCACGGAACTTTTACAAAAGTTTGAAAATTTCTGAACTTTTGTCATTGGCGAAACTGGGATTTTCCACAGATTTTCACCAAGTTCTGTGGACTTTTTGTGAACTGCAGAAAAATGCATATAAACTGCAGAATTTATTCTATCCACGGTTTCATGAACTGTCACTGAATGAGTGCATACTTGTACAACTTGCGGTCATTCACTGACAATTCAATGGGCAACTGATAGTGGAGAAGAGAGAAGGGCTGCCCCAGTAGCCCACTCAGGGACAGGGTGGGGGAGAGCGGGGTGGTGGCAGATGAACTGTCAGGATGGGGTGTGGAGGAGTCCAGTAGACACCAAGAATCAGGGATTTTTTACTTGGGACCCACGACTGGTTGGGGGGCCACTAGACACCAGGGAACTGGGATTACTTTTTTTATAAGGGCTCAGGGATGGGGGTTCCACTAGACACCAGGGAACACTGGGACTAGAGGGGGATGAGTAGATAGACTGCTGGCTGGTTTTTTTTTGGTGGATTAAGGGAATCCAGGATAGGGAGGGGGGTCCACTAGACACCAGGGGGAAAAAATGTTTTTTGGGGCCATGATCGGTGGGTGGGGGGTGCCATTAGACACCAGGGAGGGATCAGACTTTTTGTTTCTTCTTTACCAGAACCCATAGGCCATGATCCCTGAGTGGGTGGGGGGGAACCACTAGACACCAGGGATCAGGGAATTTTTACTTATGACCCACAATTGTTGGGTAGAGGGGCCCACTAGACACCAGGAGGGTCCAGGGGAAGGATTTGAGGTTTTTATTTATTTATTTAGTTACTGGGACCCCAGATCAGTGGGGGTGGATTAATTAATTTCTACAGTTAAAAAAACCATCAGAACTGACCACTGTCCATGATCCATTATGTGGATTTCTTTCCTGCAGTTTAATAAATTAACTCACAGTCTGTATATTTATTCCACAAGATGCAAAAATTATTTCCAAACTTTCACGTAAGCAAAATTCACATTTTCATGGAGCGGAATTTTTTTTTCACACACCCCTATAACTGAATAGTTTTTCCAATTGTAAGACTGAAATCAAATCTTTTCTAAGAAAATGAAAGACTTTTCCCACCATGCTTCATTGTGTTTACAGTCCCAAAACATGTGAATAAAATCTGCATCCAGGGAACTGCAATACCAACAATTGCTTGAAGCTGACAGATTCATTTTAAAGAGCATAGAAGGTGTATAGTAGGCTCTATTGATAACTTTAAATTGAATAGATTTATCCTTTAATTTATAGTTATATGTTTGGGCTAATTCCAGCAGTCACTGTTGTTCTGTTATTGGTTGTATTATTTCCTTTTCCCATTTTGTTTTTGTTTTCTTCTATATTGTATGGGCATTTTTATTAAATTTGGCCCCAATCCAGGAGTATATTTTAGAACTATTTGACCTAGAATTAAGCATTATCTTTAACTCTGTTTCTATAGTACTATTGTTTGGAGCTCTTTCCCATCTTTGATAGTTTTGTTTTTTTTGTAAATACTACTTAACTGACTAAAGTAAATGAACTGTGAGTCTTTGAGTTTAAATGTTTGTTTAAAAGTAGTCCAAGGAAGTTTGGTTCCCTTGTAGTAAAATTCTTCCCATCTTCTGATTACCTTTTGGTATCAATATTTATTAGTGAGTAGACCCCCTTATAAAGTAAAGTTTGGATTGTCCCAAACAGCATTTGGGGGGGGGGGGGTTTAGAGGTTAGCTATTTAGTTGTAATGAGGAATTTTTGTAAAATTATACTTACATTTTTAATGATAGTACATTTGGATTTTATACATAAAGATGACAGAAATGACAGATTTTTTATATCCAACTTCTCTTTGTAATAAGTATTTATTATTTGATTATCCCATTGCAAATCTATTTCTTTAAACACCAATTTTATAATTAGTTTAATCATGAAAGCATAGTAGCAAATCTGAATATCAGGACACGTTAGCTTCCCATTTTTTTAGGCAAACATAGCTTTTGCCAAGAAATAAGAGGAATTTTATTATTCCAGATGAAAGTACTAAAAAGCTTATTATTTTTTTTAAACCATTGGGATGGGATTGAAAATAGTATGGATTGTAGTTTATAAGATAGAATTGGAACTCTTACCATCTTGATAAGTTGAATTTTCCCCCATACTGATAAAGGAAATCTGCTCCAGCCTGAAAATTTGAGTTTTAAAGAATTATATAGAGATTTGAAATTAGAATGGTACCATTCCTCCTTTTTATTTGAAATAATTATCCCCAAATAGGTTACCAATTTTCCCTGGATTTTGGCATTGATTATACTTTTATATATCTCTGGATGATTTGTATTAAAAGCTACCATTTCTGATTTTGTTTTGTTTATTTTGTGTCCAGCTATCTTTGAGAAGTTCCTTATTAGCTTCATCAGTTCTGTCAAGCTGTGTTCTGGATCCTGAATCAATAATAATAAATTGTCTGCATAAGCATTGTATTTTAATTCTAATGAGGTCACCTTAATACCAGAAATATATTGATCTGCCTGTATTTCTTTCAGCAATAACTCTAACCCTATTATAAATAAAGAGGGAGACAAGGGACATCCTTGTCTGACCCCACAATGTAATCTGAAGGGTTTTGACAAATGTCCATTCATTTTTAACTGGGCATAAGGTTTATTGTATATGGTTTGGATATTTTTATAAATTGGGTAGGAAAATTAAAGATTTCCATTGTATGGAATAAACATGCCCATTCAAGTATATCAAATGCTTTGGTAGTGTCCAGAGAAAGAAACAGAGCTTGGCTACCTGAGTTCAGGAGACATTCAGCTATGAATAGTATTTTGAAAAGTCCCAATTGTATATTCCTGTATGGAATAAATCCTAATTGATTTATATTAATGATAAATAAGACAATATTCTATTGTTTAATATTTTAGTGTATATTTTGTAATTTACATTTAAAATAGCAACTGGTCTGTAGTTTTCTGTTTTTGATGGATCCTTACCATGTTTTGAAATTAAAGAAATATAAGTATGGCTAAAGGAATCAGGTAACTCATTTTGACTCTGAATTTGGTTTTAACTGATTTAAAGGTTCCCTTAAAGCCTATTTACATGCACAGGCGTTTGATGGACTGCATGAAATCTGATTGTGCTATGTTGCCGCACATTTAAGCTGTAATTGAACAATTTTTAAGAGTTTTAACTGATTATATTATTGTTTTAAATTTATTGTATGATGAAGTTTAGGTTATAAGTTGTAAAGGTGCTCAGAGCTTTGGAAGGGCACCTGATATAAATAAAGTAGGGAGTCAGTATAGTGCAGTGGTTTAAGGCTCTGAGCTACAAATCTGGAGACTGGGTTTGAATCCCATAGCCCCCTCTTGCATACTGTGTGACCCTGAGCAAGTCACTTAACTTCCCTGTGCTTCCAGGTCACACCTGTAAACAAGCTATCAGCTTAGTGTGTTACTCCCAGTTAAACAATTGGAAAAAAAAAGTATAACTTGACTTGATTAAAAAGCAGTTGTAGCCAAGGACTTAATATTGTTTTGAACATATCATAAAATTCAAGGGTGCATCCGTCAAGGCCTGGGCATTTACCCTTTTCATATCTTGAATTGTTTTCTTTAAGAGTTATTGGATCTTTTAAACCACCCCAGTCCTCTTCCTGTAATTTTGTATTAAAAAACTTTTTATAGTAGAGCATCTCCTGAATCTTGGGATTACATTCTGAGGTGTATAAGTTTGAATAAAACTCAAAAAATTCTTGTTTGATCTCCTGGAAAACACAAGTCTGGCCATTAGATGTTTTAATTAGAGTAATATCTGTTTTATGTTCTTGCTCCTGAATCCTTTTTGCAAGCAGCTGTCATATCTGTTTACTGTACTGTTTCAAATTCTTATTTTTCCTTGCCCAACTATATTTAGTTTGATATATTTCTGTTGAAGTCACCAGTTTTCTTAATTCTGTTAGCTCAGTTAGTCTGTCAGACCTCCAATTTTTAACTTCTAATTCTAGTGTTTTAAGTTTTTCCTGGATTTGTTGGTAATTTTCTAATCTGATCTTATTTTTCCATGAGGCTTCTGAAATAAACATGCCTTGAATTGTTGTAGTTTTTAAAGCATCCCAACTTTTTATAATGTTTTCCTTATTTATATTATTATCCACCATAAAGTTGACAATAGCCTTCTCAATCTTTTTCATGATTGCTTGATCTTTTAATAAGTAATTGTTTGGTCTCCAAGTATTAGCGTTATTAAAAGAGCTATCTCAGATTAGGTTACAATTGACCATGTTGTGATCAGATATTGTTTTTGGCTATGTATGCTCATCCGTTGACACACATGTAATCAATAAATCCTTGGAAATAAAAGTGTAATTCAATCATAAGAACATCTCATGTCTAGCCAAAAAAAAAGTATAATGTTTTACTTTAGGGTGTAGTTCACTCCAAAGGTCAACTAGATTATTGCTGTCCAAAAGGTTTTTTAACTGTTTACTTTTATATTTATCCCAGGTGGAGAAGGAAGAAGATTTATCCAGTGGATCAATACTTGCACAGTTTAGGTCTCCTCCTATAATTATATTAAAGCAGTCTAAACCAAAAATAATTTCATTTATTTCTGCTAGAAAGTTCTTAAACCCTGTAAAGGGTGCACAGAGTGAACAGAATGTTATATATTGCCCTTCAGTCTTTGTTTTAACTGCCACAATTCATCCTTGTGTATTTGTCCTAGATTCTGTTATTTTTCCTTTAAAATGTTTGGACATCATTATCAAAACTCCTGCACTTTTTCTGGAGGACCCTAAAGAGTAATACAATATGCCAGGCCATTTTTTTTAAGTCTGTCAATTTTCTTCTGGCTAAGAAAAACTTCCTGCATTAAATCCACATCTAATTTTAACTTCCTAATTTTTGTCAAAATCCTATATCTTTTAATAGGTGAACTGAACCCATTAATATTCCATGTTGCTATTTTTAGAAGAAACACCGTTATAAATATATTGACATAAGTCATTCTATTATAAGAACACTTTTTTTGCACCATTGTATATGAAACAACAAGCAGACCAATGACAAGGAAACCCATATTTGTTAGTTTTAAACATGTCCTTTTCCCCTAATCCTCTACATAGAAACATAGAAACATAGAGATTGACGGCAGAAAAGGACCGCAAGGCCCATCCAGTCTGCCCATTTCTTTTTCTACCTTATAAATGTGCCATCGGCCTTTGCTCTGTCAGTGGCCTATCTATTCATACTCATCTGTATTGCTCCCTTATGCCTATCCCATGCTTGTTTGAAGCCCTGCACTGTATTCATAGCCACCACTTCCTGAGGTAGGCTGTTCCATGCATCCACCATTCCTTCTGTGAAAAAGAATTTCCTCACATTCCCCCTTAATTGGCCTCCCTCTAATCTCATACTGCGTCCTCTTGTCCTGCTATTTTTCTTATATTTAAACATGTTAGACTCTTTCACCTTGTTAATGCCCTTAAGGTGTTTGAATGTTTCAATCATATCACCTCTCTCCCTCCTTTGCTCAAGGGTATACTTATTGAGCTCCGTTAATCTGTCCTCATATGTCATCTGATGCAGTCCCTGCACCATTTTGGTTGCCCTTCTCTGGACTGCCTCAATTTGGTTAATGTCCTTGTGAAGGTGTCACCTCCAGTACTGCACGCAGTACTCCAGATGGGGCCTAACCTCTAAATCTCCTCTATCACCCCCCCAATTCACCAAAGACAATAGTCTTGTGACCCATACTTTCACATGAAGACAAGTGTGCTAGAAATCACCACCCCAACCCCCTCATGTCACACACCTCTATGTCTGCCTTTTTACTAAAACCCCTATATTCCAACTTTAGTCATTTTCATAGGAAGAAAAACATTTTGGTATTCTTAATCTGAGATCTTCTAAAGCCTCTGACATTGAGTCATAAAACAGGACTTGATTGTTCAATAATACTTTCAATATTTCAGAGTATATTATGTAAGCTTTATACCCTTTTTTCCAGAGATGTTGCTGAATTTTGTTGAAAGTTTTCCTTCTGTCCCATAGGCATTTTGAAAAGTCATTTTTCAGTGAAATCTGTTGATCTTTACACTTAAAGTTGGGTTTCTTGTTATAATCAGTCATTATAATGTATTTTCCTTCTGATGTGAATAATTTCAAAATTGCTGGCCTTGCTCCCAAGTTCCCTCTAGGTTGCTTCAGCCAGTGAATTCTGTCCATAACTGGAACCTCTGCACCATCCCATAGCAAATGTGGAAAAATATCTGTAACAATTTTCCTTGAGGATGCCTCTTTCTACCACTCCTGTTGTATGCCAAATATGCATATATTCTTATATCTGGCTCAGTTTTCATACTCATCTAATTTAGGTTGTAAATCCACTTGCTGCTTTTGGAGAGTTTTCAAATCCTTTGACACTGGTTGTACCAAGTCCTCCAACTGGGATTGTCAGTTTTCTAAACTATTCATCTTTTTGTCCCCAGCTCCAGCTTTTTTCTATATTCAGAAGGGAGCTTTTTACATTATCCATTGCATCCAATACTGCTATAATTTATCCAGCTAAAATTGAATAGTTTGAACATTGAAAATTAGTTGCTTTGCCCATTCTGGGGGTGAATCTTCTGAATTTACTGGGGGATGCAGTTTAGTTGTTGATTCATGGGGACCTTCAAATCCTGTACCATCTGAGGCAGGGTCAATTAGTTTCTCCTCTGATGGAAGGCAAGGATCATCATTTACTGCTGTTAAATCTTGATGGGATTGATTCCCTTTACTAGTGGAGGCCAAATTATTAGCCTGCCTTCCTTGCTTCTCCTTTTTCTTAGGTGGCATTTTGTTATGTACAGAGCCCGAAGGGTTACAATAGTTCTTAAATGGGAATTGCAGCTGTTTGTAGCACTTTTTATATTGAAATACTTCAGGTTTACTCATGCTCCCTGAAACTTTTATGTCTCGACTTTTGCTTAATTTACTTCTAGCTGGGGACCGCTTAATATTGAGGGGAACAGGCTGTTCTAATTTAAATAACTGTAAAGTGCCCAAAAATAAGCAACCTTCCCGACCATCAACAAAAGTTGGTGTTCCAGATACAGTTCAGCATAGATTTAAAAATATTTACCATTATCTGAGTTTCAGATAGTTTTAGACAGTCACCCTTCTAAAGTCTCGTATGCCAGTTTCCCTTTTGGATTTGGTCTGTTACACAGTGTTATCATTCATTTTCTTCTTTATCAGTTTAATCTTTATCTATTAAAGTCACAGTTTACAGTTCACATGAAATCTTCCAAAGGAAATGAGCTGGTGTAATTTCGTAGATCGAATTTTAAAGAGGGCTGCATGCTGTCTGGAAAATGTAGCCTAGCTTCTGGCAGTTCAGCTTGTCTGATTACATCAATTGTGTTCTTTAAAAGTTGTGTAAATTACTAGGCAGCATATCAACTGAACTACTCCCATGTTCAGCATGCTCAAACCAGCCAACAGGACTACGTTCTACTGCTGATATTAAATCCCCCATCACAATTTGCTTTTGGATGATGGTGGACTCGGTGAAGAAATTACTAGGGGTACTGTACGGCAAACTGATTTCGGCCGTCCTCTTTCGTTACTGAGTCTGTGGTGCCAGTAATGCTCTGATCCATCAAACAAGCTGAAAGATTAAATTCTCGACATCAGAACACCATGGGGGTGTGCTCGGGCAGAGAGGTTGCACTGTCTCAACACCTAGCTGGCGTCTGTGCATATTGTGACTCCTCCCCTCCACATGCCAATTATTTGTATCTTTTCAAATAAAATCCATGACGGCTGCTACCTCTCCATATCAATTTGGGAAAGTGAGTCTTCCTCAGGGGCAAAGCTAGCCTATAGCAAGCCACCACAGATACCCCATTGCTTTATTTACATATACAAACACCTGTGAACTTCATTAGTTTTGCAATTTACAAAGACTACAATGTGTAAGATGCTGCTAACAAATATACAAAACTACATATCTCATTATTTAGTGAATACAAATGTAATAATAAATAAGCAGTGAAAAAGAAAATTACTTTATATTAGTGTTGTTGAATATAATATAATTCCCCTTAAAAAAAAACTTATACAGTATTTGAACATGCAAAGCTTTAAAACTGCTCATTACATAATGTACAAGAAAGAGCAGAAAAAGATTACATACATTAGTAGTCAGTGGCAGTCAAACGTTTTGAAGTTTAATTTTATTATAGTTATACATCTGACTAATAGCAAAAAAGCTGGATATGTTGGTCCAATACACCCTAGAGATTATTTTACAAAAAGCATATTTATTATTACATTAAAGTGTAAAACAGAAAATGGAACTAGTACCAACATAACAGTCAGGTAGTCAGAAGGGCCAAACCAGCACATATTAGTGTATGCTAAAATGACACAGAACTACAAGGGAGATAACTGTTATAAAACTATAACACATATCTGAAGGTATTTATATAGAGTAATTTAAAATTTAAAATAGAAGGAAGAGGCAATCGGGAAGGAAAACAAGAATAGAAAAGAAGGCAAAAAAGGTGACATGTATAGAGACAAGGAAATAAAAAAGTGTTAAAAGCAGAAATGAGCAGGAAGGGGAAAGAAAAACAGAAAATGGGAGGGTTGGGGGTTTCAAGCAGCTGTCATTCAATGAGTGCGTAATGTACATAGTACATGTTCACTGATATTTCAGTTAGCAGACAGCCATGGTGGAGAGTGGAGGGCTGTGCCAGTCGCCAGCTTGAGTTTGGGATGGGGAGAGTGGGGTGGTGGGGCATTATCTGCTAGGATTGAGGGTGGGGGATCTGCTAGTCACCAAAGAAAGTTACCTTCTTCATGTCATGCTGGCAATCACGGGAGGTGTTGCTGGGTCATGTAGCTATTACTTAGACCTCATTAAATCTTTTGAATGTTATCTGGCTTGCTGTTTCTTTGGCCACAGATCAAGACAGAGTTAGAAAGAAGGTAAATTAATTAAAACAGACATACACTGTACAAAAGAAAGTATGGGCAACCATACACAACAATGCTAATGTTTCCATATCATGGGGAGATGACATCATAGAGACCTCTCAAGCCATGCTCTCAAGGTCTATGATGTCATCTCACCTCTCACCCCTCCATAGAAACACAGACTTGTTGTGTATGGTTGTCCATACACTTACATACTTACTCAGCGGAGACTATATGGGATTGTTGTCTCTTCTCATTTCAGTAAAGCTTATCATTATGTACCTTATGTACCTTTGCATGTTAATTATGTTGACCGGTATGTATAGGCCCATACTGACTGGCACCTTCACAATGTTTTTTTTTTTTTTTTTTTTGCACAGTCCACCGTAATTGTAATCTTATGAAGTGTACTGTATTGTATTTATGCCCAGGACCACCTTGAAAATGAGCTTGCTCAATGGTGTTTATGCCTGGTTAAATAAAGTGATTGATTGACTGATTGATTGATGCACTATTCTCTAAATAATAACCGGGTTTCCCTTTTTCCCATAGGGAAACCAGGGTGTAATTTGCCAGTATAAAGGAGTGCTTACAATGGCAAACACATGCACAGTTTCTGCAGCATTGTGCATGTGCTCACCGCAGCTCTTCCTTTAAGACCACTGGCCACCTCATCACCCCGAGACCAGCACACAGCACTCGGACTTGGTGGTAAGAGCTTCTAAAAAAGAAATGTAATACAAACAAAAAGACATTAACTTTCCGCCACTCAACTGAAACAAAGAAATATCAAAAACCTTTAAATAAATAAATAATGGCGACCATGGACCATGCGCTGAAACTGAAGCAGACCGCAGACACACAGCAACATATTTTTATTTTATATAATTGTTGTGGCTAAAAAGGGAAACCCAGCAATTTTATAAAATCAGATATAGGGTAGTGTGTTTTAACTCAAAGTTTACACACACCCTTGGTGTTAGATACTTTCACAGCCCCCTCGAACTTCGCTCTTGGGGTTTATGTAGCATCTAACACCTTGGATGTGTGTAAACTTCTCATTACACACACCACTCCATACTGTATTCTATATATAATCACGACTCTGTCTAGTCTTACTTTTTACATAATGCTTTTATACTTAAAAATAATATATATGCTGCTTATACAAGTTTCTATGTTAAATCTCAAATTTTGCACTTTAATAACTTTGCAACCAATCAATGGATTTGCAAACAATTTGGTATGCGCTGTCCTATGGGGTACATCTCTTGATGTGGGAGACGGTCCGATGATGCTGAGGGTTGAAGTGCTGGATGCCACACCTTGTGCCACACCGGTGACCTGGGTTTGGGAATGATCCTGCTTTGTTGGAGTCAGCAGAAGAGGGAGAGGATCGAGCATCTGGAGGACAGCTCTCCTCTCCCAGGAGGGGGGGGGCTCCTGCTCAGTGCTTGTCTGGCCTCTGGAAGGAGCCAGAGGAATAGCAAGTGCTGGAGCATAGAGAAAGGTCTGGAGTGGCAGACATTGGTGGTAATGCCATGATGACAGGGCACTAGCCACTCCCTAGAATAGGGAAAAAGCCCTACCAGCCCTGGCGGAGATGGAGCACTGGAGCTTGCCCACAATTTGCAGCCACCCTCTTGGCACCC
Organism: Neoceratodus forsteri; assembly: GCA_016271365.2. Classification (NCBI taxonomy): domain Eukaryota; kingdom Metazoa; phylum Chordata; order Ceratodontiformes; family Ceratodontidae; genus Neoceratodus; species Neoceratodus forsteri. The sequence goes on from CM028133.1 coordinate 441,954,137, forward strand.
TCCTGACTGACAACTAGAAGTTCAGGGTGTCGGACCCCACCTTGTCCCCACCCGGGGAGTAAACCGTGGCTACATGGGCAAAGTAGGGTTGACCAGGTGAGGCGGTCCGCAGAGGGATGACTCCTAGGTGTTCCTGAGGAGACTGGAGCTGGGGGGGGGGAGGAGAATAAAATAGAAAGTTCAAAAAAAAATATCTCTTGATATGGGAAGTTTCGTTTCGGTCGGATGTGCAGATTCTGAGATCTGGATAGTGAAAAAAAGTAAAAAAAAACCCCACCTTTTTTGCATTTTTTTGCTCCTCATCGCCTTGCCACCAGACAATGTAGAGTTTCTGCATGATTTATGTAGGGCAGAAAGAACTTTGATAGCAGAACAGACAGTGAAAATTTGGTGCAATAATATTAGTCTGTTGCAAAGTTATTACGATTTTTTAGTTCCCATTATGTCCTACGGGACTTTTCTGAACATTGCAGTCTTTGGATAGCTGTATTTTTTTTTGACAAAGGATTTGGTCTCGTGAACAAGTATTTAATCCTGAGAGTGATCCTGTTTCATGAGAACAAAAATCCTTTTTTGATGAAAAAAAATTCTATTTTCAATGAGCCACCATCATGTTTGCTGTTTTTTTTTTTTTTATATTTGAAAAACACCCAAAATGAAGGTATGTAGAGACACCAACACATGTATCTTGTTCATCGGGACTCCTGTTAGGTGGACTGTGAAGGTACTTGGTGGGAGAGCAACCTTGCAATCCCTTTTTTTTTTTAATTTTTAAAATTCCTTTCCGTGACTGGCTTAGACCTTTTTTCACGAGCCAATTTATTTTTTGCAAACTCATGAAAAAGGATTTAACATACTGCTTTGATGCATAGCTCAGCTGTTTTTTGAGATTTTGACCCCAAATATTCAACATGGCCTTTTGGGGACCCTACCTCATGAACAATATGACTGTCATTAGGCAACTCCCATCAGAAAGGTGATTTTGCAGTTGGTTAGCAGATTCACCTTTCCAGTGGGATTTGCACAACGTCAGTCATATTGTTCATGAGGTGAGGTCCCCAAAAGACCATGCTAAAAATATGAGGTCAACATGTCAAAAAATGGCTGCAACTGCGCTATGCACGATCATAAGTTTCTCAGTTAAAAATATTTTGACCCCAAATCTTGTACATGGACTTGATATTACTCCACCAAATGTATGTCACAACTGTCAGCTTTCAAATCCTGGCCAAAATGTGTTTTTGCAGCTGCGACACACAAATGGCATTGCAGTTATGCAGAATTACGTTTCAACAGGGATTTGAATATTTTGTGTAGTGCATACATTAGGTGGGGTAATAGCATGGCTATGCTGACAATTCTATCACTCTTGTGCTATAAAAGGAAGCACAGGGCCCTATGCCAAGCAAATTACATATGATTATACTGTCTCAAAAAATAAGCAAATACATTGCAAAAAACTTAGTTCATGCATCAGTTAGGGTTAAAGTGACAAAAGTGGGAAAATGTGGCATTAGGATCTCCAACCCTAACACTCCCCCACCCTGCACAGACAAAGAGGGATTGGGGGTGTCATTGTGGTCATCAGCCCTAATGCTCACTCCATTCTCCTATGCTGTGCCCACCAAGTTTATTTTCTAATGGAATGGGGTTAGCATTATATCTGATGACCCAAATGCCACCCCTGATCCCTCTTTGTCTGTGCAGGGTGGGGAGGTGTTAGTGTTGGAAAACCTAATGCCACATTTCCCTACTTTTGTCACTTTAACCCTAACTGATGCATTAACAACGTTTTTTGTAATGTGTATATTATAGTGGTGCAATAGCGCCACTACAGTTTGGCTTGAGTAGGCAATTTAATGTTAAACAGCAATTTCTGCACGTTAATAACTTTTCAACCATTCAATGGATTTGCACAAAATTTGGAATGCGCAGTCTAGTATGGTAGATCTCTTGATCTGCCAAGTTGCACTTTGGTTGGTCTTACAGTTTCTTCGCAGCAAAATGCTGAAAAACACATTTTTCACCACTTTTGTCATGTTTTATGCCCATTGTGCTGCGACCACACCATTTGGTGTTTTGGTCTGAAATTTGGAACATACAAAGAGTTTGCATCAAAGAACAATCCAGCATTGGTTTGGTGAAAAAATATTAATCCATTCAAAAGTTATTTAATTGTTAATGTTTGGGTTCTGTGCGTACTCAGTTCACTCCAAGATTTATATGTATGTTTTGTGAAAGAGTATTGTGCTCACAGTCAAGGATTTTATCAGCTCACGAAAGGGAATTTAACAAAAATCCTAGTCTGTCAGGAAAAATTCCTTGTCCATGAGCCGCCATCTTGTTTTCATTTTTTCTCCCAAACAAAATGTTGTAGTTTCCTACATGGGTGACTTCTTGTTGCAATAAGGATGGGTTTTGTTCAGGGTGACACCCTCTACAAACCTATATCTTTGGTTTGCTTCATTTTGGCCAAAAAAAAGTCCATTTCAAATTTTGAAATTCTTCTTTCATGACTTGCTTCCGATCCTCTTTCTTGAGCTGACAAAATCCCAATCCATAAGCTGATCCCCTTTTGTGAGACAGCAAAATCATTGACTGTCACTTTGTGACCAGATGGCCCTCGTCGTGGACGAGAATTGACTCACGGCCAAGTATTTTGTGGCCTCACAAAAGAGGATCGGCTCGCAGACTGGGATTTTTTCAGCTCACGATAGGGGATTGGGTTTTTGAATCCTCTTTCATGAGCTGACAAAATCTTAGTCCATGAGCTGTCAAAATCCCAGTCTGTGAGCAATCCCCTGTCATGAGGTAGCAAAATCCTTGACCATCACTTTGTGACCAGATGGCCAAAATCCGATGGTCAAGAATTTCTTGTGGACAGGGATTTTGACAGCTCGTGAAAGAGGACTGATCTCACAGTCAGGGATTTTGCTACCTCATGAACTAGGATTTTAAAAACTTTACCACTGCACTGTAAATAAACGGTTTGGTTTTTGGACTTGAAATTTGCAGGGTATTAAGGGGATGCCCTAGAGATGTCAATTATGCTATTTAGGTGTTGAAAAGATAAAAGGTTCCAAAGATACTGTATCATGAATTTTTAATTTTTTTCCATAGGATGACACTGCGGCGCCCGTGATGCCTTTCAGTGCACATATCTCAAAAACAAAGCGAGATGCAGAATTTTCACTACCTGCAGCTTAGGTCATATTTAAGTGATCTAACCTGCAGAAACAAGTTTGGGAATCATAGATTACGCCAGCAGTGGAATTTTTTTCCTACTTGCTATGGTTACGGAGATACTGGCAAATTAGTGTCACAAGGGTTCCTTTTCAGCATATTTTGGTGCCCATATCTTGTAAATGATGTGAGATACAGATTTGGTTGATTTATTTTGTGTGGAGAACTAGCTGTCATGATTACAATGGCACTGGAATTGTTTTTCTAGTTGCTACGGTTCCCGAGATATTGGCAAATTAGTGTTACAAGGTTTCTTGCTCTATAGAGCTGCTGTATGTCTCTGTAGCTATGTATAAGTGGGAGCGCAGGACCTAGAGGACCTATACTCCCACAGATGCATATTGTTATGCATAAATGGGCAGCTTAGTGGGAGCACAGGGCCAACCAACACATGCTATTTAAAAGTTATATTACACTTTTCCAAAAAGTAAGGAAATTCATTACAAAAGTCTTTATTTAATGCATCAGCTAGGGTTAAAGCAACAAAACTGGGGAAATGAGACATTAGGGTTGAGCCCCTAACTCTCACCACCACTCCAACCCCATCCTACACAGACCGACAGGGTGTGCCATGGGGTTGTGAGACTTAACTTTCACCCCATTCTCCTTTACTGTAGCATGTCAACCTATTTACACATGGAATGGGGTGAGAGTTGAGCCTTGCAACCTCATGGCACAGCACATCTGTCGGTCTGTGGAGGATGGAGGGGTAGGGTGGTAGTGTCGGTTAGGAGCTCAACCCTAACGTCTCATTTCCCCACTTTTGTTGTTTTAACAATAACTGATGCATTAGATTAAGTTTTTTTGCTCTCTCTCGCTCTCTCTCTCTCTATATATATATATATAGATATATATATCTATATATATATTTATAATAGTGGTGCGATAGAGCCACTATAGTTAAGGTTAAGGTTAAGTAGGCAGTTTAATGTTAAATATCAAAATTTGCACTTTGATAACTTTGCAACTGTCCAACGGATTTGCCCAAAATTTTGCATACACTGTCCCATGGGGTAGATCTCTTGATGCACCAAGTTTTGTTTTGACTGAATTTGTGTTTTTTGTGCTGCACATAGTGAAAGTGTAAAAGTTGCTTTTTTCACTTGTTTTGGCTGTTTTTTCCTCATTGCATAGCATCCACACCATTCGGCATTCTGGTCTGAAATTTTCAGGGTAAGAATGGCTTGCCTGCAAGAACAAACCAGCATTGATTTGGTAAAAAAATATTAATCTGTTCTAAAGTTATTCAATTTTGAAATTACAGGTTCTGAGCAAGCTCATGCAGACTTTTGGATAGCTGCACAAGTTCAAAAAGGGATTTGGGCTCACAGAAAGGGAGTTTGACAGCTCATGAAGAGGAATTTATAAAATCATCATTCATGAGAAAAGATACCCTTTTCATGAGCCACCATCTTGTTTTCAAATTTTGTGCCCAAACAAAATGTTATAACTTGCCACAGAGATGTTTTCTGTAGACATCAAAGTATGGGTTTTGCTCATAGGGATATCCCTGCACAATTTTGTGGCTTTGGTTTACTTTAGTTTAGTCAAAAAATGCTTGTTTTAAAATTTAAAATTCCCATTTTGTGACTCGTTTCTGATCCCTTTTCATGAGCTGTCAAAATCCCTTTTCGTGAGATGACGACCAGATGGCCCAACCTTATGAAAAGGGACTGGCTCGTGAAAAAGGATTTTGACAGCTCCCAAAAAGGGATTGGCTCATGAGGGATTTTGACAGCTCGCAAAAAGGGATTACTTTTTATAATACCTTTTCACAAGCTGTCAAAATCCTTTTCATAGACAATCCCTTTTGAGCTATCAAAATTCCATTTTGTGGTGGGTGACCAAATGGCCCTACCTCACAAAAAGGGATTTTGACAGCTCACGAAAAGGTTTTTTGAAACTTTACTGTTTTTTTTTTTGCACTTCACTGCAAAGAAACTGTTTGAAATTAAGGGCTAAAATGTTCAGGGTAGAAAGGGCTTGCCTCACAGATGTGAGTTTTGCTGTTTAGTTGATAACATTTACATTACTTCCATAGTTGTAACATTTCAAAGCTTGGAAATTTGCCATAGCATAATATTGTGGTGGACTCAGTACCTTTCGGTGCCTATATTTCAAAAAAGGTTCGAGATACAGATTTTTTGCTAAATACAGCTTTCACACACAGATTGCCAGGACATGATTACAACTGCAGTGGAATTTTTTACAAAGTTGCTATGGTTACTGAGATATTGCACCATTTACATCACAAGGGTTACTTGGAATATTTCTAGGTCTGCACTGAGTCTCTACACTTCAATTCAATCAAATTCAATTCAAATTTATTTATAAAAGGCACCTTTCCAAAACTGTTCAAGGTGCCTGTACAACAATTTAAAATACAAACAAATAACTTAACATTATTAAAACATGCCTCAAATATCTAATCATAAAATACAATTAAAACCTTCATAACTTATAACAATATTTCTCCATCTTAACAGCAATCTGGGAAGGCTAGGCTGAATAAATGGGCTTTCAACACCATTTTAAAACTCTCAGTGGTCAGGCACTCCCTCACCCAATGAGGTAGAGAGTTCCACAGGGTAGGGGCTGCAAAAGCAAAGGATCAGGCCCCAGAAGTCCTTAATTGAACCCTGGAAACCTCTAGCAATCCCTCGTCAGTGAAGCGGAGTGAGCCGAGGGCGCGGTAGGGACAAAGTAGATCTTACAGGTAGTGGGGTCTCTGTTTGTGTAGGGCTTTATAGGTCAGTGAATGGACCTTGTAGGTGATCGGCCATTGTACTGGCAGCTAGTGCAGTCCTTGGAGCACAGGCATGATATGGCTAGCTCTAGAGGAGCCAGTCAACAGCCTGACTGCCACATTCTGCACCAACTGCAAGCAGTGGATATCAACCCCTGGTAGCCCTACATAGAGGGCACTACAGTAGTCAAGGCAGGAAATCACAAAGGCATGGACCAGGGTTGGAAGACCATCGGGCAGTACCAGGTGCTTCAACCGAGTGATATTCCTCAGATGGTAAAATGAGATCTTGACGATGGCTGACACCTGAAACTTAAATGTCAGACCATCATCAAAAATAACGCCCAACTTCCACACCAGGTCAGAGGTCATCAGCTGAATGCCTCCAAGCCAAAGCCCAGAGGGTTGTCCAGCCGGCGAACACAGAGTATGATGACCTAGGTCCACAACCAAGAACACAGTTTTAGCCAGGTTCAACCACAGCCAGCTGACACTCATCCAATCCTGGATCTCAGAGAGGCAGTTGTTAAAGACTGAGAAGACCTCATCCTGCTCGGGCACAAATGATATGTATAGCTGAGTATCATCTGCATAACAGTGAAATCTCAAGCCATACCACCTAATAATGTCTCCTAACAGCAGCATATACATTGTGAATAACATGGGCAACAAAATGGAGCCCTGCAGTACCATGCAGGGTAGGGGAAGAGGGGCTGAGGAATAAATCCCAGACACCACTCTCTGAGTCCTTCCCTCAAGGAATGATTGAAACCAACTGAGGACTGTATCAGACAGTCCACAGATAAACCACAGGTGATCCAATAACACCTCATGGTCCACAGTGTCAAATGCTACAGAGAGATCGGAGGACCAAGATCAAATGAGTCCTCCGATCTCTCGCTATTAGGAGATCATTAAGCACCCGAACAAGTGCCATCTCAGTACTGTGCCTCTTCCTAAAACTGGACTGGAGAGGATTCTTATGAGTAGGTGGGATGGCCTTGGCCCTGCGCTCTCACATATGAGTACCATTTTGCAGTAATAGGACTGCAAGACCCTCCATTATGTAGTACACAGGGAGAAGACAGTTCATTACACTGTCTCACCAGGTCCTGTGCTCCCACAAATGGATACCATTATTGAGTGATGGGAGTGTGATGGGAGGGCCTGGGCCCTGCACTCCCACAGGGAGATGCAACCATAACACACTATAGATTACACTTTCTCAAAAAGTAAGGACATTCATTGCAAAAACCTTCGTTAATGCATCAGTTAGGTTGATGCAACAAAAGTAGGAAATTATGTGTTGGGTTTCAAACCATTAGACCCCAACACCTTACCACCCACCCACCCCAACCCTCCACACACCAAAGGCATTGGAGTGCGTCTTGGGGTTGTTGGGTCTCTCACCCCATTCTGCTATACTGTTCCATCTCAGCTTCTGTTCCATCTCAGCTTCCTTACACATGGAATGGGGTGAGAGTTAGGGCTGATGACCCCAAGGTACACCCTGACACCTGTTAGTGTATGGAGGGTGGGGGCAGGTTGGGGTAGTAGGGGTGGGAGGTGTTAGGATTCCTACTTTTGTTGCTTCAACCCTAAATGATGCATTAATAAAGGTTTTTTTTTCAATGAATATATAAATATATAGATATATATATATAGATATATATATATTCTCTGCAAAAAAACTTCACTAATGCACCATTACAGTGCCCTACAATTATACTTTCTCAAAAAGGAAAGACATTCTCTGCAAAAAACTTTGTTAATGGACCATTAGGGTCCCAGTGTTAAAAGCAGGTAAATGCCATCTTAGGGTTTCCAATGCTAAGAGAGCACCCCTAGCCTCAATTCCCAACCCTAAGACCCCACCACCACCCTGCTTGCAGGAACAGACATAGGGTGTGCCTTGGGGTTGCAAACTCTGATGCTCACCCCATTCTCTTATAGTGTACCCATCTTAGGTGAGGGTGGGGGTCTTAGGGTTGGAAACCAATGGTGGGGGTGGGCTTTTATAGTTGGGAACCATAAGATGGCATTTCCCTACTTTTGACGCTGGAACATTAATGGTCCATTAACAAAGTTTTTTGTAAAAAAATGTCCTTACTTTTTGAGAAAGTATAATCGTAGGGAACCCTAATGGTGCATTAACAAAGTTTTTTTTTGCAGAGAATTTCCTTACTTTTCAAGAAAGTATAGTGGAAGGCTTATTTGCTTGTCGGAGCATGGGGACTGGCAACAATCCATAATTTTTGAGAGATTGTAATTGTATCCTTATCTCCCTGAATGGCCAGGTGAAACGTTGATCATTCACCAGTGCTTAACTTACGGTCTTATTTAATTTAATAATACTGTAGGCCTTTTTTAGTAATGATTCACAAAAAATCCAGCAGACTGAATATTTTTATGCTGCACAGTGCTGGAAACACTGCTGTTAAATCAGTGAGCACTTCCAAAACATTGTGAGCTGTCAGTACTAGTGTTTGGAATGTTTACACAAAAGGGGCTGATTTGGGCTTGGGAATACTTTATCACATATTAGGCAAGTCAGAATATGACTGGAACTTGCTACTGTTTGTGAAACTTAAAAAGAAACAGAGAAACATAGAAAATTGATGGCAGAAGGAGACCAAAGGTCCCACAAGTCTGCCCTTGAGATCCCGAGATCCTGGGTCCTAACTGGTAGATTCCCTTATGGATTTGATTCTAGCATACTCCTTATCTCAAATCCTTTTGAATGCTGATATAGTCCTAGTTCCTATCACCTCTGCAGGTAGTTTGTTCCATGGCTCCACAATCCTGAGAAATAGTGTTTTCTAAGATCCCTTCTGAAGCTCCAACCCCTCAGTTTCCATCCCTTCCCCCCTCATGTTTGAGTTGGGGGCCTTGGTGAATAGTTCAGTGTCGTTCATTGAATTTAAATCCCTCATGCACTTAAAGGTTTTTAACATATCTCCCCTTTCTCTCCTAGATTCAAATGAGTACATGTTTAACACCTCCAGCCATCCTTCGTACAGCAGCCCCTGAAGCCCCTGTATCATTTTGGTTGCCCTTCTCTGAATGGTCTCTGTCCTGTCCCTATTCTTCTTAAGGTATGGTCTCCAAAAATTGTACTCAATATTCCAAATGGGATCTCATCAGAGATCTGTACAGTGGAAGTATCACCTCCATGTGCCTTCTGTCAAATACTCTCCCTATGCATCCTAGCATTTTGTTGGCCCTACTATATGCTGCATTGCATTGGCTGGTTTGTTTAAGGGTGTTGCTAATAATATCTACTAGATCCCTTTCCTCTTTTGAGTCCCGGAGTTTTACCCCGTTTAGCCAATAGGTTGTTCTAGAGTTATTCCTGCCAATATGTATCACTTTACATTTCTTGGCATTACATTTCAGCTGCCTGATACTAGGCCATTGTTCTAACATTTTCAAATCATTTTGTATGATTCTCACTGCTTCTTCACTGTCCACTCTTCCCCCTAATTTAGTGTCATCCGTGAACAGTGCAATCTTGCCCTGGACACCAATTCCTGTGTTGCTGATGAGCACATTAAACAGGATTGGGACTAAGACTGAGCCCTGAGGGTAGGGCCGCAGTAATGGAGGGAAAAGTGGGGAAGTTGTCCGGGGCCCCGAGCTCAAGAGGGGCCCACCTGAGGAGCTGGCATTACCCCTGGCATTAGCTGGTTTGGGAAACGGGCCCATTTCAATTGACTTGTCCTGGGCATCAAAATTCATAGCTGCAGCCCTGCCTGAGGGAGCCCACTTATCACTTCTCCCTCCTCTGACATCTCCCCATTGACCACCACCCTTTGCCTCCTTCCATCCAACCAGTTTCCCACGCACTTAAAGATGCAGCTTGCTATGCCCAGATCCTCTAGCTTCTTCAGCAAGCCTTTGTGTGGTACTGAATCAGAAGCTTTGCTGAAGTCAAAAGGTCCACTGCCCAGCCATTATCCACCTCCCTAGATACCCAATCAAAGAAAGTAATCAGGTTTGTCTGGTACAACCTGCCTGTAATGAAACTGCGTTGTTTGTATGACTCCAATCTGGAAAACAGTTAAACAGGTGCGCTAAGGAGTCTGCTAACTCACTCACTGACTCCTTAATTATCCTCATATGTATTCCATCCAGACAAGGAGATTTGTCAATCTTTAAATGCTCAAGCACATCTCAGACCCTGTTTGCAGTAATACCTGGTGATTCCATTTTTGGCAATTCCTTGCCATGTGCTGTAATGCTGCAGTCAGGCACTGGGACACTGTGTTCTTTGACGAACACTGAACAGAAGTATTTGTTCAGAATGGTGTCCTTCTGCCTGTCCTCTTCCACTATCCTATCCCCATCCGTGATTTTAACTACCTCTACACCTTCTTTCTCTTTTCTTTCAAATAACTGTTTGTTCTGCTTCCTGATACCTTTAGCTATCTGAGGTTCCACAGCTGCCTTTGCTTGACTCATTGCCAACTTAGCCTCCTTATTGTTTAGTATGTATTCCTCACATAGATCACTACCCGGCTTACTATTGAAGTTGCTGAATGCTTCCCTCTTGACCCTAATGGCTGTCCTAACTTGACTCGTGAACCAAATGGAGAGTTTATCAGTAGCAGGGGAGGAGGGACCACTAGACTGCCAGGTAATAATATATTTTTATACATGGGAACGTGATCCGTGAATGGGGAGGGAGGGAGGAAGCAGCACTACACTACCAGGGAATAATATTTGTTTTATATAAAGGGACTGTGATTGCTGAACAGGGGAGGGGGGAGGGACCATTATACTACCAGGGAAATGTATTTTTCATACAGGGATGGTGATCGGACATTGGAGGATGGGGAGGGACCACTAGACTACCAGGGAATACACTTTTTGTATACTGGACATGACCTGACATTGGGTGGGGGAGACCACTAGACTACCAGAGAAATATAATTTTATATGGAGATGGCAATCAGACATCAGGGTGGGGGAAACAACTAGAGAACAAGGGAAATATATTTTGTATGGGGGCAGTGATCAGACATTGGGGAGGGGGTAGGGACAACTAGAGGAAAAGGGAAATATTATATTTTATATAAGGACAGCAATCAGACAGAGGGAGGGGGAGGGGGAGTGACCACTAGACTACCAGGGAAATCATTTTTCACAAATTGCAACAAAAGATCCTCTTCCACGGCTCCTTTATCACAATTTGCAGAAAAGGATTTTGGCATACTACAAAAACACATTTCCATGCAACATAGCAAAAAACTAACCCCAGAATAGGATTCTATGGGTCCTGATTAGGTAAAGACAACTGTTGTTGTCTAGCAATGCCCTATATTTTTGAGTAATTTAATTTTTTTGCCACCACTAACTGAAAACAAGATGGTGGCAGCACGAAAAAGGATTCTGCATGTGCGGCAAAACATCCCGCATTTAGGAAAATGAATTACACATTTGCATTAAAGGATCCTTTTTCACACGGGACATCTAATTGCTCCCATGGGAAATAATGGGAAACTTTAAAATTTAATCATTTTGGAATGGATTATTTTTTTTCACCAAACCTTCAAAAGGCACATCTGTGGCAGAAGACCTATTTTCCCTGAAAATATCCAACCAAACTCCGCAGCCATTTTTGTGCAGCAGTGTGACAAAAAATTTGACAAAAGGGGGTAATTTTCACATTTTTTGACAATCCGTATCTCCACACCCACACATCTGACCAGAACGAAACTTGCCAGATCAAGAGATCATTGGTCCCTAAAGGGGCATGGAAAATGGCATGTAACTCGGTTAAATGGTTGTGAAGTTATTAAAGTTCAAAATGTGGGGTGACCTCATACTGGCAAATGGGGAGTCTGTGAGGTAACTGAGGGTGGAAGAACTGCTGGCGGGGAGTGATCACCACTCAGTATGGTTCACTTTGGATATGGGTAAGGAAGGAATGGAATCTGGCAGAAGAGTGCTGGACTTCAGGAGAGCCAACTTTGGGAGGATGGGGGAAGTGGTAAAAGGGTACCTGGTAAGAATTCAACCTAGTATGGGCACAACCCAGAGGTGGAAGCTTATAAAGCTGGGGATAGTGGAGGCAACCAGAACCTGCAACAAGGCCCAGAGCAAGAAAGCTAGGGCAAAGAGACCTAGCTGGGTGAGCAAGGAGGTCATGGAAAAGGTAAGGAGGAAAGAGCTGCCTTTAGGAGGTACAAAAAAGCATGGAGGGGGGAGGACAGGGAGGAGTACCTTAAGGGATTGGAGGAGGTGACAAGGGCAGTAAGGGCATCCAATGCATCTGAGGAGCTCAGGCAGGTGCAGGGCATTAAGAAGGGGGAGAAGGACTTCTTCAGTTATATCAGGGAGAAAAGGAGCTGTAAGGACTGTATAGTAAGGATTAGGAAGGGGTGGGTGGATGCAGGGGGTGATAAGGCAGAATCACTAAACAATTACTTCTGCTCAGTATTTACTAAAGAGAAGGGAGTGGTGATACCCAAGGGGAGAGGGATGGCAGGAACAGAGGGGGAGGGGGGATGGATGGAGAAAGGGTTCTGGAAGATTTGAGGGCACAGAAGGTGGACAAGGTGCCAGGCCCAGATGGCATCCACTCCAGGTACTGAAGGAGCTGGCAGAGGTCCTGGTGGGACCTTTGGCAGATCTATTTAGTGCATCACTACACTCAAGGTGTGTACCTCAAGATTGAAGGATGGCTGATGTGGTGTCCCTCCACAAGAAGGGCCCCAAGGATGAACCAGGAACTACAGACTGATGAGCCTCACATCCATTGTGGGTAAGCTGATGGAGACTATCCTGAAGGAGAGGCTGTTGGCCCTCCTGGAGGTCAAAGGGCTACAGGACAGCAGACAGCATGGCTTCACAAGTAGCAGATCTTGCCACACCAACCCAGTGTAGTTCTATGACTGGATAACTAGGCAATTGGATGGGGGCCATGCAGTGGATGTCCTGTACCTGGACTTCAGTAAGGCATTCAATTCAGTGCCACATGGGAGGCTGGGAAGTACGTTAGAAGGCACAGGAGTGGGTGCAAAGCTGGTGAGATGGGTAGGGAACTGGCTTTAGGGAAGGCAAAATAGGGTGGTAGTGGGTGGGGAGCACTCATCCCCAAGGGTAGTGATGAGTGGTGTTCCGCAGGGCTCAGTGTCGGGGCCAGTGTTGTTTGGGATATTCATTGCAGACATATCACTGGGCATTAAGAGCAAGGCCAGTCTGTTTGCTGATGACACCGAGATGGGAGCAGTGGTGGATGACCTAGGGGGATGGCAGGGGCTGCAGGATGATTTGGCAAAGCTGGAAACCTGGTTGGACACCTGGCAACTGGGGTTCAATGCCAAAAATTGCAAGGTGCTACATTTTGGGGTGAAAAACCCAAGAAGGAGTTACCAGCTGGGAGGAGTGCAGCTAGCTGAGACAGAGGAGGAGAAGGATCAGGGGGGTGCTCATTATAGGGTCAATGAACAACTCGGCACAATGTAGGAAAGCAGCTGCAAAGACCAACAAAATCCTGGGTTATATTGCAAGGGGTACATCCTCGAGGAGGGGGGAGGTGATTCTGCCACTGCATCGATCATTAGTTAGACCACACCTGAAGTACTGCTTGCAGTACTGGTGCCCGTATCTGAACAGGGACATTAAGTTACTGGAAGGGGTGCAGGGCAACAAAGATGATCCAGGGGTTGGGGGACTTAACATTCGAGAGGAGGCTGAGGGAGTTGAACATGTACTTGCTGGAGGAGAGGAGGGACAGGGAGGATATGACTAAAACCTTCAAGTACATGAAAGGAATAAACAAGACAGGTAAGGAGGGGCTGTTCAAAGTAAAGGAGAGGAGGGACACCTGGGGCCATGATATGAGACTGAAGGGCAGAAGGTTCAGGAGGGAGATGAGGAGACACTTTTTTATGGAGTGGGTGGTAGCTGGGTGGAATGTGTTACCAGTGGAAGTAGTATGCAGTAGACAGTGGGCTGCTTCAAAAGGGGCTGGGACACAGCAAGGGAGGTCAAGGGAGAGGGAGGGTGGGAGGGAGGAAGTTGCAGAATAAGTGGTGCTAGCTGCACAATCGAGCAGACTTGATAGACCACTAGGCCTTTGTCTGTTGGCAAATTTTATATGTTCATATATACTGTATACATATATATATTATGATAGATAATATTCAAGGCTTCGATATACGCATGACTTTGGTAGTGCGCCAGCGATCGAGTCCGCAGGCCGAAAAGCGCCAACTGCACAAGGCGCATGAGCATCTAGAGCGCCGACCACACACCTCAGAGTGGTATATCTATCTTATAAAATGGCTATAGATTTTTTTTTGGGGGAGTAGTCCTTCTGTGTAGTTGGTAATTAAATGATATGTTGGCAGAGGTGACACTTTTGGAGTGAAAACTGTATTTGTAAATGAATTTAACTTTTAGTAGTCCTTTTGGTGTGAAAAAAAGTATGTTCAGAAGGACTGTCACTTTAATTGCTCAGAAGGTGATCGGCGGTGTTTATTTTGTGGTGAGAAGTTGCGCCACGCAGTGAAGTAAGATGTTGTGTTGAAAACAGGTGATCGTTTTTATTGTTTTCTTGGTTTTCCACAGCAGTCTCCATATTGTGGCGCGAAAGCAGCGAGATGATCGAGTGAGTCGTACTTTGAACGGGAGATGAGCAAGAGCCAGTGTTGCTAGCGGCAACACCGCCTTCGGCTTCCGCTACGCTTCTAAAATTACCACTCGCCAGCTTCATCGCCGCCTGCCCGCATCGCATATGGAGCTACTATTACGGAAAACGAAGAGAAACTAATAAAAGGCAGTCACTTTTCTGATTTTTTAAACAGAGCACGTCTTACTTTGACCTCGTAACAGCTTCTCACTTTCTAAAATGAGCACCGCTCGGTCACGCTACATTTCGCTGTTGAAAGTGAAAGTACTGTCTGCAGGATCGCGGTATTGTCAGTGGAAAGGCATCTTTTTTAAAGAAATGAAGAGAAGACTACAAAAGAATGTATGTTATAGTTTTATATCTACAGTTAGGTTTCTGTTAATCAGACTGGTCACAGTGGTTACAGTAATAAAAGTGGTTGTACACTGTGACACTGTGAACATGGCAGGATTTGATTTTTAAATTAAATTTTCAGTAAACATTAATGGTAGGATGAAGAGATCTGTTTCTACAGTGTGGGGCTACTACTGGTATATTTACTTATGGGTGTGGGTGTCAGTTGCACATGTGTGTTAGTGTGGGTGTCTAGCTGCACCAGGTGTGGAGTGGTCTTGCTGCTGGTGAAAAGGTTTTGAGGACTGGAAAGTAGTTCAGGCGTGCGGTCATAGTGGAAGGTGTGCGGTCGTTGGGAAATAATGCACAGTCATGTGACGTGTTTTGCCAATTGTATCACTGGATTTTATGATTTTACCACACCATTTTATATATATATATATATATATATATATATATATATATATATACACATACACACACATATTGCAAAAATGTTGTTAATGCTCCAGTTAGGGTCAAAGCAGCAGAAGTTAAGAAATTAGGGGTTAGTTTCCTTTTCAAAACTAACACTTTCTTCGTTCCATCCATCAATAAGGTTAGATATGTAGACTTTATGAGAATGGGCTTGAGAAGCCCAAGGCACACCCCACACCTGCTCTCATGCCTGGTTTGGGAGGGTGGGGTGTTAGGGAAACCCTAATGTCTCACTTCCCACTTTTGTCACTTTGACCCTAACTAGAGCATTAACAAAGTTTTTTTGTAACTTATTCCTTACTTGTTGAGAATGTATTATAGTATCCTTATTTTACTGTGGGAGTGCAGGGTCCATCCCTCCTTAGATGTGTATATGTATATAGCTGTGGAGGGCCCTGCACTTCTATTTATAGGACAACAGTGACCAATTTGCCAGCAGAGCCATCTTTTTACCTCACCTCATGTACCCAGTAAAGAATATTTTCAAATCCCTGCCAAAATGCAATTCTGCGCAACTGCAATGCCATTCCATGCCACAGGTGCAAAAACACATTTTGGGCAAAATTTGAAAAATGACAGCCATGCCATACATGAGGTGGAGTAATAAAAATCCTATTTTGGAAATCTGGGGTCAAAATATTTTAAATTGCCAAAGTTACAAGCGGGTGTAGTGTAATTACAAAAAATGGTCATAACTTACAATTTCATTCATATTTTGACCCCATATTTTGAACGTAGTCTTCTTATGACCCCATCTCATAAACTCCATAAGTGAAAATGTTCAGATCTGTGCCAAAATGCCACTCTGCACCACAGGGTCTAAAACAGGTTTTGGACAGGATGTGAAAAATGACAGCTGTACTGTTCATGAGCTGGTGTGAAAAAATGGCTGTTAAAAATTTGCAGTAACATTATGCACGTACATAGAAAAATTTCAATAAACGCTCATAACTCAGCCATGTTTAGGAATTTTATCACCAAATTTTCAGCATGGCATTTTTGGGACAGCACCTCATGAACACTGATGGTGAAACTTCATTATTCAATCCGGAAAGTTGATTTCACACAGCAACTGTGAAATCACCTTCTGGGCCTGATTAATGAAATACAGTGTCAATGTTCATGAGGCAGGTTACCAGAAAGGCCATGTTGAAAATTTGAGGTCAAAATGTCAAAAAATGGCTGAGTTATGCAAAAAAGTTGAACCCCACATTGAAATACATTGACTGACAATTAGCTTAGTTTCTTATATTGCAGTCACCAGTTCCAGCAGTAAGATGTGTCTTCAATCAGAGAGAGGATCTCGAACCTGTGACCAGTTCAGGTGAGTGAGGGTGTGTGGGGGTGTCATGGGGGCTGTGTGGAGGTGGGTGCACAGTGGGAGGTCTGGTGGGTAGTGCAGGTCTGATCGATGATGGTCTTTTTCTTCCAGGTGAAAAAAAGAAAAAGAGGGACAGTTTTAATTTTTTTTAAACTTACTGGGACATGGAAGGGTGGGGAGTGCCACAGCCCACCAATGATTTGGACATATGGATAGCGGAGGATGGGGGGGTTGCCACTAACTACCAAAGATTTGAACATCTGGACGTCAGAAGGTGGGGGGTGTCACTAGACACCAGTGATAAAGTTGTGCATAATGGGGATAGTATTTGGAGGGTGGGGGGTGCCACTAGACACCAGAGATCAAACTGTTAATAATGGCGGTGGTGATCAGAGGGTGGGGGATGCCACGAGATATCAAGGATCAATTAGACAATAAGGAGGACAGCAATCAGAGCATGGGGGTGCCACTAGACACCAGGGATTAATATAAAAATAAGGGTATGGTGATTGAAGGTAGGGGGTGCCTGTAGACACCAGGGATCACTAAAACAATAAGTGTGACGGCAGTAGGAGGATGGGGTGCCACTAGACACAAGGGAATCAACATAAATGTAAGGGGAAGGGAGGTTGGCAGGTGGGGGTGCCACTAGACACTAGGGAGGACAGGTGGAGGAGTAGGGGGAGGCAAACACCTGGGAAACAGCAGCTCATGCCTCACACTGCAGCCAACAGCAGGATTTTAGCTGTGGCTCCAGAATTCAAGAAAATCCCAGTGTTCCCATACAAAGAATGTGGCAGAAGGCTCCTCTGGCTAATGTTTAATTAGTATTTTGGAAAGACCTTTGACCGTGAGCTCTTTTACAAAGGTTCCACGTCAGGGTGGACAATAAGACAATACACATACTCAGTGGTTACAGAGGCCTGATCATTAGGCATTAAAGAGCGATTACATGACAATTAGACAAATAGGAGAAAAAAACTGAGCAGTTGTAATTAAATACTAAACTATTTCTAATCGGTTGCCCTATGTAGCACACCCCTGGAAACCTCCAAATCCGTTGATAGACTATGGCAGAGTAACTGCATAGGGTTTAACGCTATCCCAGATGGCGAGAGGCTGGGTGACAGTGAAACAAGGGGGATTGAGTTTGAAACCAACCGCAGAGAGTGAGAGGTGGGGGGATAGTGAAATGGGGGCTGTGATGGGGTGGAGCAGCTCCAGAGGACTTTGTCGTGTATGTGTGTGGGGGTTTGGGAGGGGCAGTACTAAGTGCGTTTAAAGAGACTGATAGCTTACTTAAGCCCTTGGCTAGGCTGGAATGGAGATGGAGGCAGGGTTCTCTAGGAAGCCCTGCTGAGTGTTACCTTGGGGGTAGGCCTGTCTATCAATTGGGGCCTGAGAAGGAGGTGCATTTTGAGTTAGACATTAGGTAATGTTTGAGGCCTACTTTGAATTGAGACAGGCTGTTGTTTGTTTGTAATTTCATCGGGAGTTCATTTATCCAGAGGGGGGCCCGACAGGAGAAAGCACGCTGCCCTAGTGAGGTTCTGCGGAATGGTATGGACAGTGCTCCATTCTTCCTCTGTCTGGTGATGTGTGTTGAGAGAGAAGCCTGGAGCAGGTTTCCTATACTGAGTGTTTTTTTTTTTGAGGAGTGCCTTCTTTCCCAGGAGGCAAGTTTGGTATTTGATCCTGTCTTTTAGGTTAAGCCAGTTTGTATGCTCATACAGGGTGCAAGTATGAGTGCAGTGATCTGCACACAGGGTGAGGCGGCATGCCTTATTGAGTGCAGTTTGGACCCTTTTGAGCACTGTATTAGTAGCAGCTCCGTAGACCACCAGCCCATAATCTATCGTGGAGAGTATGGAGCTGGAAACTGAGATTCAGAGTGCTTCCAGAGTGAGGGATTTCTTATGCCTATAGAGGACCCTGATCTTTGCATTTACCACTTTGACAAGGGAGTCTACATGGTGTGTATAAGTGACAGAGTCATCAATGGTGACTCCAAGGTACTTGAACAAGTGCACCTGCTCAATCTGCTCACCAGCCTTGTTGGTGATTACGAGGGGAGCATGCTTGTGTTTGTTGTAGAGGCTGGACTGTAGCATGGCCTTGGTTTTCTTGTAATTTAGTAGCAGCTTTTGCCTACTGAACCAGTCCTCAAGTTTACTGAAAGAGTTCTGTAGTTCTGTTTGTAGGGCAACCTGAGAGGTACTGCTTCTCAGCAGCACAGCATTGTCCGCATACAGAATAAGTTTGGTGTCACAGGCTGTTGGTAGGTCATTTACAAAGAGGCTGAAAAGCAGGGGCCCTAGAATTGATCCTTGAGGGACTCCTAGGAGTGCATCTCTGGAGCTGGATAACATCTGCCCGATTTTGACTCGCTGGCTCCTGTGTGTTAGGTAGTCATTAAACCAATTCATGGCGTTTGGTGCCACACCCAATTGTTGGAGCTGGGGTACCAGTAGAAGGTGGTTGACAGTGTCGAAGGCCTTGGTGAGGTCAATGAAGGTAGACCCCACCAATTTGCCTTTATCCAGCACCTTGTGCACATAGTCAGTGTATTCCAGCAGTGCCGTGGTGGTACTGTGTTTTTGCCTGAAGCCATGTTGGTTTGGGCAGAGCAGATTGTACTTGTTGAGGTATTCTGTGAGTTGACTTGCCATGATTTTTTCCAAAACTTTGGATAGTGGGGAGAGGATAGATATTGACCTGTAGTTTGACACCAGTGCCTTGTCACCATTCTTATGCACTGGAGTTACCAGAGATTGCTTCCATACCTCTGGAAATTGAGCTAGGGCCAAGGATTTATTAAATAGCATTGTTATGGGCATGATAAGAACATCAAGGGTGAGAGATAGTAACTTCATGTCTAGCCCGTCACTCCCCAATCTGGTTTTGCCTAGGACTTTCCTGATCATCGTTAGGGCTTCCTTCACCATCACCTTCTTAAAGTAGAAGGCTGGGTGGTTAGTTATGAGCAGGTTGGTGCAACCTTGGTCCTCCACAGGCAGAAGATAGTCTGGAGGCAGCACTGAGGACAAGTCTGTAAAGGCCTGGTTAAAGGTATCAGCAATGGCTAGTGGATCTGAGGAGGTTGACTTATTAATGTTGAGCATCTTAGGGTGCTGCTTTTGATCTTTACCAAGGATGTTCTTGATGTTGTCCCAAAACCTCTTTCCATCTCCCCATGGGTTGTTAAGCTGGGTCTTATGGAAATTGGCTTTTGCGAGCCTGATAAGTTTGGTGCACCGATTTCTAGCCACTTTGTAGCACTGTAGGTCATGCTTGCTGCCTGAGTTTAAGGCTTTTTCTGAGAGGCAGTCCCTCTCCTTTAGGAGGGAGAGGAGCTTGCCATCAATCCAGCCATCAACCTCCCCCCTGAATTTTCCATTTTGTGCATGGTGCATAGATATCACAGATTGAATTGAAGCCCTCAGTGAAAAAACTAAGGGCCTGGTCCAGCATAGGTGCCTTGTTGATGGGGGACCAGTTGTAGGCAGACAGGGCCAATTTGAGGATCCAAGTTTGCCTTTCCGCAGAACCCTGCTGTCGATGAGGCATGGTGGGCTTTTGGCAAGTTTAGTGGTCCATATAAAGGAGATTGAGGAGTGGTCACTTAGCACGTCCGGGAGAACCCTGAGTTTGGAGAATCG
Source organism: Neoceratodus forsteri (assembly GCA_016271365.2). Lineage (NCBI taxonomy): Eukaryota > Metazoa > Chordata > Ceratodontiformes > Ceratodontidae > Neoceratodus > Neoceratodus forsteri. The sequence continues at coordinate 441,974,554 of CM028133.1, forward strand.
AGTCGGTGAGCTAGCTAAGACCCAGTCAATGAGGGTGCTGGCACCAGTCTTGTAGTTCTGCCTGGAGGGGTGAGTTACGAGTTGTGTGAGATTGTGGGAGGTGATTAGGTCTCTGGAGGTTGTTGCCTCCTTACATAACCAGTTAATATTAAAGTCACTGGTCAAGATGAGTTCCGAGCCCTTTCTGAGTGTGCTAAATTCTTCCATAACAAGAGGAAGGCCTTCCTTGGCTTTCTTGGGGGGCAGGTAAGTTGTGGTGATGGTAAGGGTCTTGCCTTTTAGGCTGACTTGTATTTTTACCACTAGTAGCTCATAATTCTCCACAACTTTGGAGATGGGGAGGACAGAGCAACTCAATGAGTTTCTGGCTTATAGAAGGCAGCCGCCACCTTTCCTGTCTATTCTATCAAGTCAAAATGCTTGGAATCCTTTGATGGCTACCTCACCATCTTTGATCCTACCCGACAGCCAGGTTTCAGTTAGGCAGAGTATGTCAGGGTCATCCAAGTCTGGAGCTGGTCGAATTTGGCAGTTAGGCTGCAGATGTTTAGAGATGCTATTTTTAGGTTATTCACTGTATGGACCCCCCTGCTCCTCAGGGTTGTTGGTCCAGGGTTTAGGTGAACATTGCCAGAGAATAGCAGTAGCAGAAAGATAACCTTTCTGGCAGATAGGGTGATGTTTATCTTCCCTCGTGTCTTCCATTGCCTGCGCTTCAGGTGGGGGAGGTGTCTATACGCCTGTGTTAAATTATGGGGAAAGCTAACCATTAAGGTTATGGTTTGGAAGGTTGGCTTGGCAATAACTGTGTATGGGAGGTGCGGGAGGATAAAGAGCCTATCGTTACCGGAAGTGGTAGTGGCCATGTGTATGCTTTTCTTCCAGCTTGCACCCAGTGAGGATTCAGAGAGGGGAGGTAGGGGTCTGAATTTGTATATGGTACCAGCAATGCCAAAAGAGGTAGTGAGGAGGAGGAGTAGTAGTAGGTGGTTGCACCCCATGGTAGTTTGTTTGGTGTTGCTGGCCTGCTTAACTGCTAGCTGGTTTATAGTTGAAAGGGTATACAGTTGAATTAGGGTGAGGTCCCTAACAATAGGGTAGGTAGAGCAGTAATTGAGAGGAGTTAAATGGAGTGGCTGGAGAAAAAGTTAAGAACAAGTGTGTGATACTGTGGGTGGGACTGCTTTAAAAAGGGATGGTGAGAAAGTGGGTCAAGTCAGGTATTGAAGATAGGGAGGCCAATGGCATGAAAATGTGCAGCAGTGGAGTGACCAATCAGCTTCTAGGCTGAGGAAAGGGGCAGAGTAAGGATCTATTTAATACTGTGAGGAGGTGGGGGAGGGGGTGGGCAAAAAATTCAGTCCAGAACACAGCACAGAAAGAGATTTCCCTGAGATCAGGAAGTGCCAGGCATTGGAAAATCAGCCAAGGAGCAAAGCTGCCAATCAGTGCCTGGCTCCTCCACTGGCCATCCAGTCAAAACAGCGGCATTCAAAACCATGAGTTTCAGAGGTCCAGTGTGTACCTGAATCTGTCCGGGGGTCAGTCAGGTGGTCTGTTAGCTGTGGCCTGCTTAGAGAGAGCCAGGGCCACAGGTGCAGCTTGGGAAGCCCGCAGATTGGCTGTCTGTAAAACAATAAGTGGGACGGCAGTAGGAGGATGGGGTGCCACTAGACACAAGGGAATCAACATAAATGTAAGGGGGAGGGAGATTGGCAGGTGGTGGTGCCACTAGACACTATGGAGGACGAGTGGTGGAGTGGAGGGCTAAGCTGGGCACCTGCTATTTTGGGTGCCCAGAAAAAGGATTTCTGTCCCTAATTGTGAAAAACAAACACCAGAATCTAGCTGAACAGGGCCAGTTTAGCAAGGTTCTGGTGTTTGATTTGTAAAATGACAACATGTTTCTGTATTTTTCATGCATTTAGTTCGTGGAATAAAAAAAAACAAGATGGCAGCTCATGAAAAAGGATTTTTCTCTCACAAAAAAGCAATCAATCTCCAAGACAAAATCCTTTCTCATGAGCTCAAATCCCTTGTCGAACTTCCTCCCTCTATCCTGAAAAGTGATCTTTCCCTTGAAAATAATGGGAACTGAAAAAGTGAATAACTTTGCAACAGATTCATATTCTATTACGCAGGCTGTATCTACCGTAAAAAAATCACACCAAAATTCCACCTCATCTGGGTGCACGGTGATGAGGAAAAAATTGCAAAAAGTGACGACTTTATGACTTTTTCAAATGTCCAGATCTCGGAATCCGCACATCCAACTGGAACAAAACTTATCAGATCAAGAGATCTCCCCAAAAGGACAGCACATACCACATTTTGAGCAAATCCGTTGATCAGTTACAAAGTTATTAAAGTGCAAAATTTGAGGTTTAACATTTAACATGCTACTCAACCCTAACTATAGTGCTCATATTGCACCACTGTAATATTATAGGGGTGTAGTCATGCCCCTATAGTTAGAGGTGGCACAGCAATGGAATGTTAAATGTATTTTTTGTACCTTAAAACTTGGCATTTTCCAAGAAATAGTCCAAAATTTGGGATGTACTGTCATTTTGTCAGTGTCTCAAGATCTGGACAGTTTTGTGATGGCAGCATTTACAGTTTGTGAGATATAAAGTGGTCAAAAATGCAAATATTGACCTTTTCTCCCCATAGGATAACATGGGATTTTTTGCCGTCCTCTACAGAATGGAAGATTCCTCTGCAATTCTCTTGGAAGATGGGCTGCGTTCCAAGGATGTGCCTTTGGATTGTTTGGTGATAAAATATATAATTTTTAAATAATAACAACTTTTGTGATAGCTGCAGGACAGGCAGGTCGCAGAAATACCATTCGAACAGTAATTAACCATTTGTTTTTTTGAATGTTCAACTACTAAGAGAAAACCTGCCCGAGATGTCCGTCATCTTGTTTTTTCACAGTCAGTTTAAAACATTTTCCTGTGGTTATAAAGGCTTGTAACAAGTAACGCAGACAAAGGGTGGAAGTCTGTGTGTTCAGTTAATGTAATTAAAAGTTTTAATTTGAGGTATAAACATTTGTATTTCTGTCTGTAATTATTCTGTGTGTCCCTCGCTTACAGAAACCGTTTGAACAGTATTTTGAGAATACAAAATTGAATGGAATTAGACAGAAAAAGTTCAAACTTATTTTGTGTAAAAACCATCCACACTTAGCAAGTGTTTATGGGGGGGGGGTTAAAAATGGCTGCTCAGGAATATGATAATTAGATATAGAAATTGCAGAGCAAATAGTTGTCAGTTAGGTGTGGTATGTAGTAGATATGTCATATATTCGCATGTGTCTCAGGGCAAGAAGGTCCAATAGTGTTTTCACACATTGGTGTTCAGTAGAACATGGGTTCTACTCTCACATCAACCACTGTTGTGAGTAACCATTTTCAGTGCTGTAATGTAGCTTTAGTTGTATGGCCTACATTATGTTTGCTATGCTATGATGTTTCTGCCTGTACAAAATTGTGATTAGAGCCAAGGTACATCAGTTTAACAATTGTGAGTAATTATTCCATTCCTCCTTGGGTTAGATAAACCATTCGAACAGTATTTAGTAGATATAGTACAAATGTTCTTAGGCGTCCGTCCCTCGCCTTGGGAAACCGTTCGAACAGTATTTTGAGAATACAGTTCAAATGGTATTAGGCAAAAAAGGTTTGAACATTGTTTTGTTAAAAAGCATCCAAACTGAGTGTGTGTTTATGGAGGGGTGGTAAAAATGGCTGCTCAGGAATATAATAATTATATATGGAAATTTCAGCACAAATAGGTGCCATTTAGGTGTAGTATGTAGTAGTTATGTCATACATTCACATGTGTCTCAGGGAAAGAAGGTTCAATAGTAATTTTACACATTGGTGTTTAGTAGGTCGTGGGTTTTACTCCCACCTCAGCCACTGTTGTGAGTAACCATGTTTAGTGCTGTAATGTAGCTTTAGTTGCATGGCCTACATTATGTTGATATGATGTTTCTGCCTGTACAAAATTGTGGTTAGAGCCAAAGTACATCAGTTTAACACTTGTGAGTAATTATTCCATTCGTTCCTCAGTTAGATAAACCATTCAAACAGTATTTAGTGGATACAGTTTTTAGGTAGTAAACACACAATGCTTTTGGGAAAACTGCGAAGTTTGTTAACTAAATCAAGTCAAATCAGTCTTTATTTATATAGCGCCTTTCAATATCAAAGCACTGCACAGATTACAACAAATATAAAAGCAGAGAGCAATATAATTATTTAAAAATTATTCAGTCCGGGAAGGCCACTGAAAATAAATACATTTTTAGCATGGATTTAAAACTACTGACAGTCAGGCATTCTCTTAACTGACAAGGTAGAGAATTCCAGAGGGTTGAGCTGGACACCGTCAAGCCACAGGCCAGACATGTGCCCAACCCCCAAACCTGCCCCAAGGTGACCCGGGTCCACAACCAGCACCTCAGTCTTAACCAATTCAGTCTCAGCCAACTGGAGCCCATCCAGTCATTGATCTTGGTGAGGCAATTATTTAGCACAGAGATCTCATCAACCTGTCTGGTCACAAATGACATATACAGCTAAGTATCATCTGCATAGCAAAGAAAACTCAAGCCATATCGCCTGATGATATCTCCCAATGGTAGCATGTACACTGCGAACAACATGGGCATCAATATGGAGCCCTGCAGCACCCTGCAGGATAGGGGGAGGGCATCATAGGAATCAGTTCCAGTGACCACCCTCTGATATCTGCCTGCGAGGAAAGATTAAAACCAATTGAGGACTGTACCCGACAGTCCACAATAGAACTGCAGGGTCTCCAAAAGCACTCCATGGTCCACAGTTTCAAAAGCTGCTGAGAGATCGAGAAGGACCAAAAAGGTATGACCCTTTCGATCTCTAGCCATTAGGAGGTCATTTAGTACCCGAATAAGGGCAGACTCCATGCTATGCCTTTTCCTAAAACCAGACTGAAGGGCTTCGTAGACATTGTTAGTTACAAGGTGATCGTCCAGCTGCAGTGCAATCACCTTCACCAACAAAGGGAAGGTTAGAGACAGGTCAGTAGTTAGCTGGATCGTCGGGATCCAAGGAAGGTATTTTAAGGAGTGGTCGAATGACTGCCTCCTTTAAGGGGTCCACAAAGATCCCCTCCTCCAAGGATCTCCAAACAATTTTAGCTAGGATTGGGCAAATAACATCTACACACCCCACTAAAAGGGGGGTGGGGCCCAGATCCAAACTACAACAGGTTGGGCACAAAGTCTGGACAATCTTCACAATGTCCATGAATTCTGGTCAGACAGACCGGGTGCTCACTCTCTCCCATCAAGCTCCGCAACCCCTCATAGAGAGAACCGGTCCGATTCCAGACCTGATGCTGGCAACCTTATCTGTGAAGAACCGAGCTAGCTCATCACACTTATTCTGTGAAAAGACTCTTCCAGGCTGATGACAGATTGGATTGCACAATCTGTCAACAGTTTGGAAAAGTTGAGCTGGTTGATTCTGCGCTGCAGAAATCTTTCTGGATAGGAACTCTGCCTTCTTACGGGTGATTTCTGATTGATAGCCTTAATAATGTTCTACCAATCTAAGCCTGTCAACATCCAGTCCAGACTTCTGCCATGCTCTCTCCAGCCTTCAACCAACTCACCTCAGGTCCTTCAAGGACCCATCAAGCCAGGGGGACCTTGGGCGAAGAGTGAGTGGACGATCTCGAACAGGAGCAATCAAGATCAGGGCATCTCCCACTGTCTTATTATAGGCTAGTACAAGGTCCCCCGGTCTTGTGCTTTCACCCAGCAATCCCAATAGGTCCAGAATTGCCAATAGACCATCTAGGGAAACTCCCCTTAAAGGGTGGTACCGGACCATCTCCGAAGGAGCAGGTCCAATCGGGGGAGGGGGCCTGAAGCTGAACCCTATGGTGTGTTGATCAGACCAACTGTCTGGTTAACCCCCAAGTTAGAGATCTCCATCCCCAGGAGGAACAGCAGATCCAGTGAGTGGCCCCCTATATGGGTAGAGGAGGTAACCACATGTGTGAGGTCCAGCATAGTCATAAGCTGGAGGAGATGTTGACCAAATTGAGAGAGTTCATTGTCGACCCAGGCACTGAAGTACCCCAGAATTATCCATCTGGGAGACTCCAATACCATGTCGACAATGAAGTCCGCGATCTTCTGCAGGAATAAAGCCTCATCACCTGGTGGATGGTAAATGAGGAGTATCCTGCAACCTCCACCCTCGCCCATGATACACTCAAAGGATCTGGAGGTCCCACTGGAACAATCACAATATGAATGCTGTACAAAGTGTGAATGGTATTTAATGATTACCCTTCGAACATTACTGAGTGTTGCCATATTGATGTACAAAGTTTGAATGGTATATGCAAAAAATGTTCGAAGTGTATGAAACACACAGTGTGAAGGATATTTATGAAATACCGTACAAACTTTATTTGAGGGCTGCAATATCAAGTCTCAAAATGTGAATAGTATTAGCCTGAAAACCATTCAAAGCATCTTTTGCTTTCACCACAGATCACGATTTCAGCTGGTACCATGGAGAACAATAGTTCTGCATAAAGTTCTTTGATCTCCAACACAGCAGCTCCATCACTATCTGAGGAACATTTTATCCCTCAATTACAAACCAATTTAATGAATCTTGTACCACCCCTTCGATTTGACATGATAGTAGCTGAAATAGACATACAGCTACAAATTAATGAGTAGAGATTATTTGTGTCACCCACCAATTTAATACTGGTAACAGTTGTCACAATAAATGGGCAACATGTTTATGAGGTACAAGAAATACTAGAAGAAGAGTTTTTCCACTAAGTAGTTATGCTCCCCAACCCCCAAAAAATGCTCTTTTCAGAGCCAAAAAATACACACCCAGTCTACTACTCCCTTTTGTTGGTATGGGGTCCATGATGGGTAGTTGAATGGTGTTATGTACCCAGTAAGTGTCCCACAACGCCGACACAGGCCCCATCCAAACCATCTCTACCAGTGAACGGTCACACACACACCCCCCCTGCCCTTTATGACCCCTTCAAAATATCTTGAATTGACAAAGCACATTTTATCCCTCGACTACAAACTAATTTATTGAATCATGTATCACCCATTCGATTTGACGTTATAGTAGATGAAGTAGAAATACAACTACAAATTAATGAATGGAGATTATGTGTGTTGCCCACTGATTTAATACTGGATTAATTACAATCTGTCTACACTTATGAACAGATGGGCGTGCAGTGCCCTCTGAATATTATTATGGAGTGATGGAAGTGTAGGGCCCTGGGACATGAGGGTTAATTACAATGTCTCTAAACTTATGGATAGATGGGCACGCAGAGCACGCTCCCATATATGCACACCAAGGGCCCTGTATTTCCACATGAAAATCAGGGACAGTTACTATATGCATGCCAGGGAACTCCCACAACACACTATGGACTGATGGGAGCACAGGGCCCAAAGAGCCCTGCACTACCACAACCAAATAAGGGTAAGATTACACTTTTTCAAAAAGTAAGGAAATTAATTGTAAAAACCAACCCATTTTCCTATGCTGTACTATATCTGCTTCCTTACACATGGAATGGGGTGAGCGTTAGGGTAGATGACCCCATGACACACTCCGACACCTGTTGGTGTGTGGAAAGTGGGGATGGGATGCGGGTTGTATGGTTGGTTGGGTGGGTAAGGTGTTAGGGTTGGCAACCCTAACACCACATTTCCATACTTTTGTCACTTTAATATGAACCCTAACTGATGCATTAATGACTTTTTGCAATGAATGTGTGTGTATATATATATATATATATATATATATATATATATTTTTAAACTCCATTAATGCATCAGTTAGCTGTTCCACACTGACGTGTGGAAATTCAACGTTAGATTACTATTTTCACCCCCACATCCCCATCCTTTATACACCAACAGACATTAGGTGTGCCATGGGGTCATCAGCCCCAACTTTCACCCCATTTCATGTGTAAGCAAGCTGACTTTCTACAGTATAGGAGAATGGGGTAAGATGTAGGACTGACACCCCATGGCACACCCTGATGTCTGTTGGTGTGCAGAGGATGGAGGTGTGGGGGGTGGGAGGGTGGAAACTCTAACACTGAATTCCAAGACTTTTGTTGGTGTGGAAACAACCCTAACTGATGCATTAAAGGAGTTTTTTGCAAAGAATTTTCTTTCTTTTTGAAAAAGTGTAATATAAATAGTAAATGATATGTGCTGGTGGGAGCACGGGGCCCGAAAGCTGCCCATTTCTACATAATGATATGTGCTACAGAGCCATACAGCAGCCCTATAGGTCAAGGAAGCCTTATAACACAAATGTGCCAATATCTCAAGAACCATAGCATCTAGGAAAAAAATTCAAGTGTCATTTTAATCGTGACAGCAAGATGTTCATGCAAGATAAGTCGACTTGAATCCATATCTCACATCGTTTACAAGATATGGGCATGGAAAAGCACTGTGAATGCTAACTTTGTGGGCAGAACAGTGGCTCATGGACATGAAAATAAGCAATTAGAATACTAATTCCCAAATATCTCAGGAACGGTACAAGGTAGAAATAAAATTCAAATTTCATGGTATTCATGGCTTTCCAACCTACTTTTGCATTTAGCCTAGGAGGATTAAGAATTTTTGCTATGAATAATCCGTATCTCGAACTGTTTTTGAGATACAGGCACCGAAAGGCATAACGGGTGCCGCAATGTTATCCTATGGGAAAATTTCTGAACTTTGGAATGCTGTAACTATGGGCCTGTTCAATGTTTTCATACCAAACAACAAAAAGGCACATCGGTGGGACTAGGGCTTGCAACCCTGAAAATTGCAGGCCTACAGCACAATCTACCTAGGCACAATGAAGTGACAAAGAAAACAACACATAGGAAAATGTGTTCGTGCAGTGTTAACGCGATTACTTTAATGTTATCGCGACACTCCTATGTCTACAATAGGATTGTTATTGTACACACAAAAATGTCGCTGTGGTTACTTTTTACCCTGAGCGTGATTGTTTTTGCAGCAACAAAAAATGTTACTGCAATCAAAAAATGCCAAAAGTTTAAAAAACATATTTGCGGGCCACTTAGTAAAACAGTAATGCCAGGGGCATGTTCCTCAGGGCTTGAATAGGTAAACACATCTGTTGGTGTTTACCAAAGGGCATTATTTTTTGAATTACAATACTTTTTCTCTCTCTCGCTAACTGAAAAACAAGACGGCGGCAGCACAACAACAATTTCGGGGAGCCCGACAACAAAAATGTGATCGCAAAAGTTTTCACAGTGCACATATAAGTTTTTCCATAGGCTATAATGGGAAATGAAAAAATGGAATTACTTGTGAACGGAGCAGTATTTTTTTATCAGATCTTCAAAAGGCACCAGTTCAACCCATGCCACATATAGACCAACAAATTTGAAGACACTCAAACACATTATTCAGTCCATTATGTCTTACCAAAGAATTCACAAGTGTGATTTTTCACTTTTTGAGTGCACTACAGTTCCGTAATCGTACATTCGACCAGAATAAAACTTTCCAGATCCAGAGATCTATGATATGCAGTTCCACATTCCAACTTTCAGGCAAATCGGACAAATGGTTGCAAAGTTATTAAAGTGCAAACTTTGAGGTTTAACAAAGAAATGGCTATACAACCCTAACTATAGAGGCACTACCATGCCAGTATAATATATATGTATGTATATATATATATACATATATATATATATATATATATATATATATATATTCTAACATAAACAACTTCATTAATGCATCAGTTAGGGTGAATACCACAGCGACAAAAGCAGGGAAATGTGGCGTTAGGGTTTCCAACCCTAATGCTCAACCCCAGGGTTTTCACCCCATCCTCCCACTAACCACACACTAACAGGCATGGGAGAGTGCCATTGGGTTGTCAGGCCCAACTCTCACTACATTCCATGTGTAAACAAGCTTACACACTACAGTATAGGACAATGGGGTGAGAGTTAGACCTCACAACCTAATGGCACACCCCGACACCAGTTGGTGTGTGGAGGGTGGGGGATGGGGTGGGGTGATAGGTTTGGGAACCCTGGGTGGGGGTAGGGATAAAACCCTAACACCACATTTCCTGCTTAGTCGCTGTGGTATTCACCCTAACTGATGCATTAACAAAGTGTTTTGCAAAGAATTTTCCCTCTTTTTCAGATAGTATAATTGTATTCTCATTTTACTGTGGGAGTGCAGGGTCCTACCTCCATCCAGATAGTACAACATGGTACAACAGTATCCATATGTCACGCGAGTCTCTCCATCAAGATAGTGAAACAGTATCCATATGTCATGGTGACAGTGCAGTCTCTGAACCCTCCATCAAGATTGTACAACACTGTCCATATGTCACAGTGGGAGCACAGGGTCCTTTGGACCCTGCCCTCCCATCTCTCAATTGAGATAGTACAACAGTATCCATGTGTCACTGTGGGTCCCATCCCTCCATCCAGATAGAACAACATAGTACAACAGTATCCTTATGTCACTTCGGACCCTGCTCTTCCATCCCTCCATCGAGATAGTACAATACCATCCATATGTCACAGTGAGAGCACAGGGTCCCCATACCTCCATCCAGGTAGCACAACAGTGTCCATATGCAACAGTAGGAGTACAGGGTCCTTTGGACCCCGCACTCCCATCCCTCCATTCAGATAATACAACAGTGTCCGTATACGACCTTGCACTCCCATCCCTCCAGGCAGATAATACAACAGTGTTCATATGTCATGGTGGGAGCATGCTCCCATCCCTCCACAGATGCACATATGTATTTAGCTGTGGAAACACAGGGGTCTTGGGCCCCAGCGCTACCACACATTAAGTTATGAGCAGGCATACTGAAATTGCAACAAATAGTAATGACTGTGTCATCTCAAATAATTTTCACCCCAAATGTTCAGCATAACCTTCTTAGCACCTCACCACATGTCCCCAGTACAACAAACTTTCAAACCCCTGTGAAAACGTAATTCAGCACAACTGTAATACCGTTTTTGTGCCACAGCTGTGGAAAAACATTTTCAGTAGGATTTGAAAAATGACATCTGTACTGTTCATGAGGTGGTGTGGAAAAATGGCAATCTCAAAAATCTGGACTGAAAACAGGAAAAATTGGCGATGTTACGAGCGTGTGTAGAAACTGTGCAACGCATGCTCGTAATGTGGTCATTTTTTTAATTTGTTCACCAGATTTTCAATGTTGGCATTATGGGACTTCCCCTCATGAACAGTTCAACTGTGATTTTGTTAATCCATTCCAAAAGTTGATTTCGCACAGCGACTGCGCCATTCTGCGACACAGGTGCGAAAACACATTTTGGGCAGGATCTGCAAAATGACAGCTGTACTGTTCATAAGGAGGTATGAAAAATGGCAATGTTGAAAATCTAAAGTGAAAATATTAAAAATTAGCAAAGTTACGAGCGTGCATAGAAACTACCAACGCACGCTCGTAATGCAGTCATTTTGGGGAATTTTTTCACCAAATTTTCAACATGGACTTTTTGGGACCCCACCTCATGAATAGTGGCACTATTGTTTTTTGAATTGATCCCAAAGGGTGATTCCCTGCAGTGACTGTGAAATCACCTTTTGGGACTGAGAAACAACATGACAGTGACAGTGTTCATGAGGAGGGGTTCCAAGAACCCCATATTGAAAATTTGGTGCAAATATTCCTAACACTGACCGAGATATCAACATAAGGTGACCTCCCCCTTTGGCTCCCATTAAACAACTTACCTAGATTCCTCAGATCATAGTTTGGCTTTGAAGAGTGCAGATATGTCCCAGTCCAGAGAAGACAGCTGATCCTGACCTCCAGAGGGTGAGTATGGGTGGGGGAGTGTGGGAATATGGGTGTGCAGAGGGAGGGTGGGGATGGTGGAGGGGAATGTGGGAGATGACGATGGACCATTTTTTTCTCAGTGTTTTTAACATAAAAGACTACTGGGATGTTTTTGTATTAACAGGATAATTTATTTAAAAAATAAATATGTGCACACTGGGGTGTGCTTCCAGTGTACCAGCTGAGTCTGGGGGGGCATACATGATGCCGACAAAGGGACTAGGCACCCCCATTGGCAGTGAAAGTGTCAGTGGACAGGGCAGACTAAATCAAAATGTTCGCTAATTTCGATGCAGGCTTCTGCATCAAAGAAAAGATATCGGGGGACAATTTTCTTTTTCCACAGGCTTTTATAAATATGGGCACACTAGGGTGGGTTCTCAGTGTGTCAGACAAGTCTGGGGGGGCATACATGATGCCGGCAGGGGGACTGGCACCCCCATTGGCAGTCAAAGTGTCAGTGGATGGGGCAGATGATTAATTTTCGCTAATGGCCATTAATGCTATGTTGTTTTGACAGTCCATTTCTCAAACACCACAAAATCCAGCAACACAACATTTGGCACATCAAGAGGCCAACCATTGGAGATTATGCTTGCCAACTTTTGTGCAAATCCATTGAAAGGTTCCAGAGTTATTAACGTTAAAAAATTAAACAACTTGGTTTCATTTTTGCAAGCAGACTAATTTTCACAAATAATCCATTTTCATGCTAAACACTTAACTTTTCCCATAGGAACTAATGGGAAATGTAGAACTTTAATAACTTTTGAACAGATTAGTATTTTTTCACCAAACCTTCAAAAGGCACATCTGTGACCAAAGGGCTTTCTACTCTGAAAATGTCATCCCATAAGATAAAGCCTTTTCTGAGATCCAGAATGACAGAGAAATTACAACAAATCCCATTTTTTCTGTTTTTTTAACACTTTATATCTCAGATTCCCACCAAATTTGGTAGGTCAAGGGACCTACTCTAGAGATTATGCAAGCCAAATTTCATGCAAATCCATTTAAAAGTTCCAAAGTTATTAACCCTCAAAGTTTGAACTTTAACATAGAAGTGCACTTTCACCATATATACATATATATATATATATATATCAATCAAACCCCCCAAAAGTGTGGGGTTTACCTTGTTGCCCCCAGGGACTTGCTGATCCTCAATGCCATGAGCCCAAGTCCTGTGTCATCTCCCAAACCTCCTACTAGCCCCCTCATGTGTTTTCTGCCAAAAGTGGGGCTGGAGGAGCAAAGATACAACCCGCCAGGTGGCTGCAATATAAAATGCAAGCTGGTGGGTTTGCACATGTGCGGTAGTGCGCTGTATGTTAAAGCCACTCCTGTGGCAAAACAAAGGTCCCCCCATGATCTCAGACCCCTGAATAAGCTAATCGGTGTTCGGACACATGAGAGAGGAGCCCAAGGAGCCAGAGGAGGTGCAAATATTGTTATTTTAAAAGTACTAAAAAGTGCCATGTAAATATAGGCCGAGCAGTAAAGGCTGCTGGGAAATGTAGTTCAGCAAGCTGTATGGAACCTATTGTGCCTGGGGGGGGCTACATAATGGGACTTCTGATGACTGAATGCCAGCCCCTACCTCTGCAAGTCTACAGTCAGATTACAGGGCACAGTATGTACTATCAAGCCCTATAATCAATTAAAAGCACAGTGATTTACTTTGGCTGAAGAGAACTGTTAAAGTTGGGACTGTCTATAAACTGTACATTCAGCAGCCATCTGAGAGAGACCTTGTGACCCTTGCTAGCCAATCAGCTCTTGTAGAAGCCTTGGAGGATTGAGAGATGGCTTCTGGGAGAAGGGAGTGTTCAATATGCTGGGTGTCCAAAAAAGGACCAATCAGGCATCTAGTAACACGATGGACAGCCCAATCAGCCAATCAGGAGTTGTCAATTGTTCAATGAGAAGGAAAAAAGACTGTTACAGCTTGAAGTTGTTCTCCTCAAGCCCTTGAAATTGAAGGAGGGTTCTGTGGCAGTTGGAGGGGAGCCTTCAAGCCTGTCAGTGGGGCTCCTGACTAATCTCCAGAATGGAGAAGTGATTTTTTTGAGGAAAAGAGGTTATACCAACCTTGAAGACAAGACAAATTCTGCCTGTTTGCTGTTTATGACAGGTTTATCAGCTAAGCCTGTCTTTGAAGTGAATCTCAGTAGATTCTGATTACAAAAGTTTACCAGAAACTGTTTTTTCCTGAGGGGATCACCCTGCCTTGGTGTTCCCTGCCTTTTGAGGATCATCACCGGACATGTTCTGCCTGCCAGCAGGGGTGTTCAGATGACTCCTGATCAAAAGAAAGTTTGAGACTGTTTTCCCTGTGAGGAACACCCAGCCTTGTCCACCCTTTGGCTACTGCTACTGGCCAGCAGGGTGATTCAAGTCTTGTTGAAACCAGCAGGGTGACTGAAGTTTCCTGTCATCCCCCCCCCCAACCAACCTGGGGACCACAGAAGAGAAGAAGACAGAGGCCTGTCAAGTGAACACTGTTTACAAAGGCCTTCCAAGGTGATGTTTGGAAAGGCTTGGCAGGTGAAGGCCAGCATTTCCATCCCCTGCAACCTGTGTTGTGGTTTCCTGCTGCCTGCTGTTATGGTGCACCACCAATTACCATCCAAACCCCCCAGTGCTGTCAAGACCAGTCTCAGCCAAACTCCAAGCTCAAGCCCGTTTGCATCATCCACAGTATTCACCAAACCGTGAGTAAGCAGGGCTGCCCTGCAAAAGACTGTGGGAACTTTTACAATTTGTTTTCAAAGTCCAAAGGTGCAGTTACAGCTATTTATTTACAAAGTTTAAGTGCACCAATGCCTGCCAACCTGCGGCAAACACAGGCCTGCACCAATCTGGGGTACCTCAGTTTAGGACTAGAGAGTCTGGTGCCAGATGGGAGGGGTCTATATTCATTGCTGCATGCTCGTGGGAGGTTGGGCACTGTTTTACTGCTCATAGTTTAAATGTTTTTTTTCTGTTTTCATTGCTTGTTGCATTGCTTTCTGCCAAACAATCAAATGCCAAATTCTGTGCACCTCCCTGTTCCAGGTATTCTCTCCCTATTCCTACCCTTATGGTAAATAAAGCTGTGTATATTCTTTTTCCCTACAAGTGTGTCTGTGAGCATATTATTAGAGAGTTCCTCTAATTCCATGGTTGTTACTGAAGTGCAAGATAAAGTGTGACTCTGTGTGTGGGGTGTTGTTTGGAAAGGGAGGTGGGTAGGTATAACATCCCAGGGGGTTGTATCCCATTTACTAACTGGCCCACAAAACTTTACTCTGGGTGGAGGCACCATGCTTATTGTGAAATCTTTTGCAAACAAACTCCCAGACCATACTGAGCAGAGCCCAGGCCCCTCAACCTTGACTGTGTATGTAAGATAGGGGTAGTAACCCTCTTTAGACACGGCACCAGGGTTACATCTTTGGAGGCACCATTGAGATCTCCTGTTGCCCCAAGTGCACCCCATATGGAGTTACTTGTCAAGTAGAAGGTGGGGCAATCCCCAAAGCTAAATGATGGTTGATGCAAAGGTATATGAACATTTGCTGGACTGGTGTGATGGTGAAGGCATGGGCCTCAAGAAAGCACTATTAATTTTGGGAGTCTCCCTCGTGTCTAGTAATGGACACGTTGAAGAGGTGTTGTTTGCAGAACAAAATATAGGTCAGATTGTAGTAAGAGGGTGAGTGAGGGACCACTCCACCAAGACGCTGACTATCCTTGTTGAATGCAGATAAACTGTAGATGCTGCAAAGGCAGGGGTCAGCCTTTACATTTTTTTTTTGCATTAGCCAGCAGGACAAGTTGATTCCAAATTGCACTAGCCCACAGGTGATTGCACTAGCCCACAATTATAATGGTAAATTTTGATGACCTATACTGGAAAAAATGCAAGCCAGAAAATGCTCCAATTATTGTACATTTATCATGCTCCCACATTGCTTCCTGACCCCCCCCCAAAAAAACTGGAATGCTATCACACAGTGTGCCCGCCACTACTTTGTACCATGGCCTTCTCTCTTTTTCTTTCTGCATCCCCCTCCACCCCAAACTAGAGGATACCACAACAGCAAATGTTCAATAGAGCAGTCCTAGCTCTGCACACACAATAGCTGATGTCATTATGCACCTCACCATACTGTCACCGCCACCCATATGGCAATGAACAGAGCCAGGCAGAGAAAGACACACTGAGCCCCCCACCATAAAATCAACTGGAGACCTGCACTTCTGGAAGTTTTTGCACAGTGTCAAGTGAGCCAGGAACACATCTGGGAATTCTTTTTGGAGGGGGCTACACAAACCTAAGCAGCTTGGGAAACAGGAAATTCTATAATATTTTTATTTTTAAAAGTATTGATTGTAACATGTTCTGCCCCAACAATAACAGCTTTTTTTAAACACTGTCCTTTCATCAGCCCAAGGGAAGCAGTACACAGGAATGATGCTATACAACCTCTTTTTCTATATAGAATGATTGATGTAAAGTGCCCCAGGAAAGCCTATTTTAATCTTTCAGATTATGTATGGATGGTGTTGACTGGCATGGTCCATTAAGAAGGTTGGGGACCCCCTACACTTGCCAGTAATGGCAGCTATGGATATATGGATGGACATTTCAGAATCTGTTCTTTAGTGGTGCCCAGGGAAAGTATAGAGCTGAGAAGTTTGGAGGGGAGAGGAGCAGCTATGGTGAGGCTGGGATAAAACACACCACCTGCAGGGCAGACACTGTATACCTCTTAGCATTTTGTCACTGAAATGTTGGATACAAGCACTCAAAATGTAGGGAAATGAGTGGCACTGGCCTTAATAATGTGGGACAAATTGTCAGACAGAGACTCATTCAGAAAACTGGAAGCTGGTGACTAAACAGCATTCTAACCTTGATCACACCCTGGACACTAGCTGAACATCCTAACAGTGGAGTGATAACATTTTTTTGTGAGAAGCCACCCTTCAACTGCCAGATAATTGCAGCTCTTAATGAGCTGTTAATCATACCAGGCCATCTGGAAAATTGAGAGGGCTTGGCATGAGGGGTAGAGCCTGCTAAAGTAGGAACTTTAACTTCATTAACAGCAAGGGAAAAACTGCACCAGTCAAGACAGGCAAATAGAGAGTTAGCTGCACTAGCCCAGGTTAATTTGTACTAGGTTTTGGGCTAGTAAAACAATGTTAAAATCGACTCCTGTGCAAAGGTGCCAGACCGTGTGACCCCCGAAGGTTCCTACTCTACCTGGATTTTAGTGCACCATGCAATTAGAACACCCAAGCCCAATGTCCCCTCAAAACCTGAGGGTTGTCAAGAGAAACAGAGTCACTTGTTATTGGCAGAATGGAAATCAGCTGAAGAAGTTTGAAAAGTAACTGATGAACTAGAAGGTAATTTGCCTTGAACTCCAGTAAGAGGGCCAAGCTATATACCAAATATTATGCATGATTTCTATAGAAGATTAAGCATGTTTTCTGGGATCAAGCCTACTCCAGCAGGGGAGGAGGATCTTGACACCTGGGTGGATGATGCCACTCTGTTGGTTCAAGACTGGCAGTGTCCAGAGGTAGAAAAGCGTAAAAGGATAGGAAAGAGTCTCAGAGGGCCTGCCCTCGAAGTTATCCATTCCTTAAAGACCTCAAAGCCTGAAGTCACCGCACAGGACTACTTGATTGCTTTTGATAGTTTGTTTGGAAGCACAGTGTCAGGTGAAGATCTCATATGGAAATACAAATCTACAAAGCAGTGCCACGGAGAGACATTCTCAGACTTCCTAATTCACCTCACGCGAGTGTTGCAATACATTTTTCGTAAAAGAGGCATGGCTTCCTCTGACCTAGAAAAAGTAAGAATTAACCAAGTGTTGAAAGCTGCCCGATACTCAAGTTTGCTACTGTTAAAACTGGGCCAGAAAAATCAGAAAGACAATCCACCCACCTTCAGTGTGCTGATGAAGGAATTAAGAGAGGTAGAAAATGAAACAGACTTTTGGGAGTCCAATGCTGAAATAACCAGTGTCATCTCATAATGGAAGAGACTTTAGTGATAGTTGAGAACTTCATGGACTGTTGCAAGAACTCAGAGAGCTGAGAGCCACCCCAAAAGTTACTGCAGCTTCAAGCCAAGGCTGTGAAGTGCATCAAAATCCCATGGGCATGTCTCCTGATCACAATTTGTCTGTGCTGGGTGCTACAGCCCAACTAGTTAATTCCACAAATGCTTCTGATTTCCAGAGCCAGTTACAGGAATTAAAAGCCATTGTGGATGACTTAAAGAAAAGTACGTCTGCACCTACGATGTACCAAAAGAATGAAAACAAAAATAGAGGACCTCCTGCAAGGAAGGATGCATATCAACCCTTCAGAAAGAGACAAGCTTCGACAAGTACCCCCAGCCCTCTGCTGGGCCAACTCATTCATGATGAGCCCGAGAAGGCATCTTTTGTCACCAATGTAGTGAGGATGGCCACATCAAAAGACAGTGTCAGTCCCCAGAAGATTTGCCTAAGGTCAGTACCAGGTTGTTAGAAGAGCACCAAAAGCATAGAACCCCCGGTAATGCAGCCAAACAAAGTCTGAACCCCTCAGTAGGGAAGTCATCTGTAAAAATGTTTGTATTTGCCCAGATAGAGGTTGATAGACTTGTGCGTCCTACCATGGAAGCTGCTATCACCATTGAAGCAGTGCAGGAAGAAGGCTGTTGGTTAACTAGGATCTGCAGCTTATCCGTTAGGTAGGGAAATGGGCAGACTAGGTGGGCCAAGCGGTCCTTATCTGCCATCAAATTCTATGTTTCTATGCAGACCTGAGCTGTCCTAGATAGTGGATCACAGGAGGCAATAATTTTTAAAGGGTGGTATGACAGACACTTACCTCTCACATCCCCTTGATGCCGCTTGATGGATTGATCATTTGGGGCCTAAGTGACAAAATGTACCCATACTTGGGAAACATCAGAGTGTGGATAGCTTTCCTGTGACAGATCACTGGTTTGGGAGATTCTGTTGAGACACCCCCTTTTGTGTGCCCAGAAGCAGGTTTGTACGATGGTGTACCTGTACTTATCGGAACAAATGCCCATATGTTTAGTCTACTGGCTCAGCTGTGCCAGGAAGAGGAGGTCAAGAGAAGGGTCTGAACATTAACTGTACATGCTATGATTAAACAAGCCTATCAGAAGTAGTCTGGGTCTACACAAGGGGGGCTCAAGATGATCCAGTGGGCATAGTGTGGAAGAAAGATGCTGAGGAAATTGTGACATCCCCAAATGCTGAATGTGGCATAACTGGCCTGGTACGTTTCTGAGGAGAGGTCAAGAAAAAGTTGCTAATGCTAGATGCTCCAGAAGAGCATGGACTACCTGAGGGAGTACTTGTGAAGCCCACTGTCCTTCCAGTGTGAGCACATGTCTATGCACGATGAGTGACTGTCAATGTGAAGAACATAACAGACAAAGAGGTGACCATATGGCGAGGGCATACCCTGGGTAGAGTGTATTGTGCTGATACTGCTGTGCAACCATCTGCTGAAAACAGAGATCTTAGTACTGAACTAGATTCCAAGCTCTTTGATTTTGGAGAATCCTCAGTTCATGAAACTTGGAAAAGATGAATCAGCAATAAATGGGCTGAACATAACAAGGTTTTCTTGCTCCACAAATGGGATGATGTGGGATGTGTGGATGGCAAAGAACATCACATCAGACTGCATGATGATCAACCATTCTGAGAAAGGTTAGGAAGACTAGCCCCTGCAGACATAGATGACATGCAGCACCCTCTGCAAGAACTGTTGGCTGCTGGGATTATTTAACAATCTAAAAGCCCCTATACTTCTGTTGTGGTTGTCAGAAAGAAAAATGTATCAGTGCATAAGTGCGTGGATTACCGCACACTAAATAAGAGAACATCACCGGATCAGTATACTATGCTGAGAATCCAAGATGCCCTAGATTGTTTAAACAACAGCGAGTTTTCTGATCTAGATCTAAGAAGTGGGTACTATCAGATACCAATGGCCCCTCAAGACTGAGAAAAGACCACACTCATCTGCCCACTGGGGTTCTATGAATTCTTAAGAATGCTAAAAGGGATCTCTGGTGCCCCAGCTACATTCCAAAGGCTCATGGAAAAGGCTGTTAGCAATATGAATTTACTTCAGTGTTTGGTATTATCTGGATAATGTAATTGTTTTTGGCAAGGCATTGGAAGAACACAAAACTAGGCTATTAAAGATGTCAGATTGTCTAGAAGAGTTTGGATTAAAGCTGTCAATAGATAAGTGCCAGTTCTTCCAGACCTCAGTTAAGTACATATAGTATCTGCAGATGGAATCCAGACTGACCCAAGTAAGGCGGAGGTGTTGAAAACATGGCCCAAGCCATCCACTCTGAAAGAGCTGCAGCATTTTCTTGGGTTCTGTGGTTACTATAAAATTTTCATGAAGGACTATACCAGAGTGTTCAGACCTTTATTTATTTTTTTTTGGTCAATTCTCTTTATACTCCTGCACTGGCCACATAGGACTCTGTCAGACAGGACACTGGGCACTGACCCTGTAACCACTCACCTGAGACCTCCGCACCTTGTCTCTGTCTTGGGTCATTCCTCCTCTGTATTCCTGACTTGCCACCCCCCCGGCTCTGAACCCCCTGAAGCAGGGCCACCAACTCCTAACTGGTGCCCTATCTATAATCTAGAGTGTGGTCAGAGTGCAGGGAAGAACCAGAGACCAGCTAGTTACTTGATTACTTAGTTACTTGGTCTGTGGGACAAAAGAAGGCAAAAAAGCCCATAGACATTGTCCTCCACATATGTGGATCATTGATAATTTCTCCTATCTTGTTAACCATTTGTCCAGTTTGAGTTTAAAGGTAATAAAGGAAGGGGCATCAACAACTTCCTGGGGAAGTGTATTCCATATTCTCGGGGTTCTTATTGAAAAAAAATGTTGTCTTTTATTTGTTTTACATTTGGGTATGTCTAACTGTTTATTATTTAATCTTGGTCCAATTTTCCTGGTAGCAAAAGAAATACCACATAGCCTCATTAAAGTTGGATTTTGAAGGATCCTAAAAAGTTGAAGTAGGTCCCCTCGCAGTCTTCTTTGTTTAAGAGAATGCAGCCCTGTTTTGTGTAATCTAGTTTTATAGTCCAACTGTGACAGGTGGGGTATAGTTTTGGTGATTCGTCTCTGTATCCTCTCTAACCTGTCCACATCTCCACTAAGGTAAGGATTCCAGAAAGGTGAACCATAATCAAGGTATGGTCTGATGTGATCTATATAGTGGTATAATGCACTGCTCGATTCTGGAGACAAAAGTACCACTGATTCTCACGAAAAGTGAATTGGTTGGTTAGTTATCTTATTGCAGTGAAACATGTGTAAGTTTGTTCTTGATTAAAACCCTAGGTCTTTTTCTAAGCATGAAGCCTTAATTACGTTATTGTTCAGTGTATATATTTGTTGAGGGTTGTTTTTCCCAAAGTGCATAACAGCACATTTGGCTGTATTAAACTCCATTTTGTTGATAAGTGCTCAATAGATGTAAGATCATTAAGTATAATTTGTCTGTTTTCAGCACTATTAACAGCACCACCCAGTTTGGTATCATCAACAAATTTAATAAGTATATTGGGGGAATGAACTTTCATGTCACTAATGAAGATATTAAATAAAGTGGGTCCCAGGACAGAGCCCTGGGGAACCCCACTTGTAACCCATCCTGTATCAGAAAAAGTGCCATTTACCCTAACCCTCTGTGATCTATTTGATAACCAGCTTTTTATCCACAAAACAAGAATTTCGGAAAAACCTAGAAGGGTAAGTTTGGAAATAAAGATACTATGAGACACTTTGTCGAAGGCCTTACTGTAATCCAGTAAGATAACATCAGAAGGAATATTTGAATCTAAATTAGAACTAATGAGGTTATAAAAGGTCAGTAAGTTAGTGGTGCATGACAAACCCGATCTAAACCCATGCTGGGTAATGTCTGTAAGATTTAGGGATAAAATTTCCTTGTCCAGTAGTGATTTAATAATTTTTTCAAGTAATTTACAAGGGATGGACGTTAGACTAATTGGGCGATAATTGTTTACTAGTGAGTGAGAGCCCTGCTTATATATGGGGGTGATTATTGCAGTTTTCCAATCAGGAGGAATTACAGATTCGTAAAGTGATTTGTTAAAAATCATTGTTAGTGGCAATGTAATTGTTTTTTTTGTGCCCTGAAGAAATTTTGGGCAAATACCGTCCGGACCCGGGCTAGTAGTTATCTTTAAAACTGTAAGTAGATTGTAAACGTCGCTTTGTAGAACTAATTGTTTATTGGTAATTGTAGATGGTCTTACTGTAGTGGGTTGTAGGGAATCTTGAGTAGATACTGAAGTAAAATAATTGTTTAATGTAGATGCTATGGCAAGATCAGAATTTATTGTTTTGTTATTGAGTACAAGGGGACCAATTATTTTATCATTTCCTTTTTTACTGTTTAGATAAGCATATAGAGATTTGTGTGAGTCTTTTATATGTGCTATATGAAACTCTAGATTTCATTTTGCTGTTAATATTGATTTTTTAAGAAGTTTTACTGATTCTCTATACTGTATTAGTAACTTATTGTTACTTGTTGAAGAATTATTACTATTCTTTTTTAAACGTGTAAATAATTTCTGCTTGCGCCGTATTTGTTTTTTAATAGAAGCATTGAACCATGGGTGATCTTACCTTTGTAGTTATGAGTATGTTTATTTGGGACATATTTGTGCTCAATTGAGGCTATTTGTGATTTTAAAAGGCCCCATGCCTCGAAGGTGTTTAGGGGAGCTAAGGTATTATCCCAATTGATCTTACCTAGGTGTTCATTTATTTTTTGAAAGTCTGCCCTTTCGTAGTGTTTAATTATTTTTTTGCTGGGGGCTGAACAGTGAGGTGAATTTATGGAAAAAAATATTGATTTATGGTCGCTATTACCAAGGGCATCAGTTATGTGTAAATTATTTATAGGAACATCTTGACTAGCTATAACGAGGTCTAGAATATTATTACCCCAAGTAGGTTCTTTGACTAGTTGATACAGACCCAAATCGATAATGGTTGTGAGGAAATTGTTTTCAATACTGTTGGAGCCCATCAGAGTATCCCAGTTAATATTTGGGAGGTTGAAATCACCCAAAAGAAGAACTGGGCCTTTACTTGAGAACTGGGTAATATCTTCAAGCAATTTAAGATTTTGAGTGTTGTCTAGTGAGGGGGAATGATAGCAAGTACCAACCATGATTTGGGGGAGACCATCAGGTTGGATATGTTCCCATACACTCTCTGAGTTTTGTTCAATAGGAGATTGGCATGAGGGGATACTGTCCTTAACATAGAGACTGACTCTTCCCCCTGATTTTATTTCAGGCCTATTTTTAAAAAAGTGTTTAAAGCCTGGAATCTCAGATGACCAATTCCTATAGGAGTTTAGGTCCAGTGTGTCCGTGTTGGGTCCTCCATTTTCCTGTTGTTGTCTTCCCGGATGCCAGGGTGTTTTCGTTTTCTTGGTCCTGGAGGTGCAGATGTGCAATGATGTCCAATACGTGATGGGCACACTCCTGTACCCACCTGCAGGTCATCCACCATCACCTCCCTACCCCTCAGTAGGTCCCCGTACACCACGATGCCTCCAGTATCCACTGGGGGCCACAAGAGTGGCAGATGACACAACACTCCCTCCCCAGGAGAGGAGAGGAGAGCAGTCCTACAGATGCTCGATCCTCTCCTTCCCCTGCTGACCCCCGATGACCCAAGCTCATTCCCAAACCCAGGTCACAGGCATGGCATAAGGGGCGGCATCCAATGCCTCAACCCTCAGTGCCACCAGGTCAACTGATCAGACCTTTGCTGAACCTCATGCAAGGCTACCCATGCACCAGAAAAGGAAAGAACACACTGGTCAAGATAAATGACCCCAAGTCTTACTACAAGCAGTCAGAACCATTTGGATCTTGATGGACTTCCGAGTGCAACACAGCTTTTAATGACATTATTCATTGTTTGACACATGCTCCTGTCCTGGCATTTTATTTTAAAACTGCTAATAAGCACCATGTAAATACAGACCAGGAGTCAAGGCTGCTGGGAAATGTGATTCAGCAACCTGTATGGAGCCTTTTGTGCCTAGGGTGGCTACATAATGGGACTTCCAATGGCCAAATGCCAGCCCCTAACTCCACAACTCTACAGGTCACAGTATGGGCTATCAAAGCCATATAATCAATTTAAAGTACAGTGATTTAATTTGGTGGAAGGGAAACTTTTAAAGTTGGGACTGCCTGTAAACTGTACATTTAGTAGCAATCTTAGAGAGACCTTGTGACCCTTGCCAACCAATCAGCTCTCACAGAAGCCTTGAAGGACTGAGAGATGTCTTCTGGGAGAAGGGAGTGTTCAGTGTGTTCGGTACCCAAACAAGGACCAATCAGGTATCTAGTAAAATGATGGACATCCCAATCAGCCAATCAGGGGCTTCCAATTGTTCGAAGCTATTCTTCTCAAGCCTTTGAAAGTGAAGAAGGGTTCTGTGGCAGTTGGAGGGGAGCCCTCAAGCCTGTCAAGAGGGGCTCCTGACTGATCTCTAGAACACAAGTGATTTTTCTGAGGAAACGAGGTTTTGCCAACCTTGAAGACAAGATAAATTCTGCCTTTTTGCTATTTGTGACAGGTTTATTGGTTAAGCCTGTCTGTGAAGTAAATCTCAACAGATTCTGACTACAAAAGTTTACCAGAAACTGTTTGTTCCTGGGGGGGGATCACCCTGCCTTGGTGTCCCCTGCCTTTTGAGGGTCATCACCAGAAGTATTCTGCCTGCCAGCAGAGGTGTTCAGGTTGCTCCTGACCAAAAGAAAGATTGAGACTGTTTTCCCTGTGGGGAACACCCAGCCTGTTCCACCCTTTGGCTGCTGCTACTGGCCAGCAGGGTGACTGAAGCCTTGTTGAAACCAGCAGAGTGACTGAAGTTTCATGTCACCTGTCACTCCCCCCCCCCCAAACAACCTGGGGACCACCAAAAAGAAGAAGTTGGAGGACTGTCAAGTGAACACTGTTTATAAAGGCCATCCAAGGTGAAGTTTGGAAAAGTTTGACAGGTGAAGACCAGCATTTTCATCCCCTGCAACCCACATTGTGGTTCCCCACTGCCTGCTGTTGTGGTGCACCATCAACTACCATCTGAAACCCCCAGTGCTGTCAAGACCAGTCTCAGCCAAACTCTGAGCTCCAGTCTATTTGTATCATCCAGAGTATTCACCAAACTGTGAGTAAGCAGGGCTGCCCTGCAAAAGACTGTGGGAACCGTTACAATTTGTTTTCAAAGTTCAAAGGTGCAGTTATAGCTATTTATTTACAAAGTTTAAGTGCACCAATGCCGGCCAACCTGTGGCAACCACAGACCTGCACCAGTCTGGGGTACATCAGCTTTGGACTAAGAGGTCTGGTGCCAGGTGCGAGGGGTCTATATTCATTGTTGCATACTGGTGGGAGATTGGGCACTGCTTTACTGCTCACAGTTTAAATGTTTTTTTCTGTTTTCATTACTCATTGCATTGTTTTCTGCCAAACAATCAAATGCCAAATTCTGTGTGCCTCCTTGTTCCAGGTATTCCCTCCTGTTCCTACCCTTATGGTAAATAAAGCTGTGTTTATTCTTTTTCCTTACAAGTGTGTTCATGAGCATATTATTAGAGATCTCGGGCCGAATATTCAAAAGGGTTGCGCCATGCCAAATAGGGTTGCACCTGCGCAAGTCCGAACTTGCTCCATTCTGCCATATTCAGCAGGAGGCAGTTGCGCCACAGAAAGCATGCTGAGCAACAGCGCAATGCAAATGAATGCATGCTGAACTTGAGGGGGAGGAATCATGCATAAACTGCACAGCCCGATATTCAGCAGGGCTGTGCAGAGTTGTGCAGGCACAACCCCTAACCTGCGCCTGCACAACTTTGAGCCAAAAAAAAAAGGCTTAAGTTGAGGGCCACCCACAGGTGAGCTGCTGCATTGCAGGGTGCAACACAGCAGCTGCCACCTGTGGCTGGCCCCAACCCAGTCCCTGTGCCCCCCTGCAGCCCGATCGGGGCAGCTGACTGTAAATCCCACCACCACCACCCCCACTGGCCCGATCGCGGGCATAGTTTAATCCCCACCAGCCCGATCGTGAGCAGCAATGTGGCTCCTCGAATGCATCCCTGGTGGTCCAGTGGACCAAAATCCCGATCACGGGCAGTAGTTGTAAACCCCCTCCCGAAATCATCCCTGGTGGTCCAGTGGACCAAAAGCCCGATCGCGGGCAGTGTAGAATCCCTCCCGAATTCAGCCCCCTGGTGATCTAGTGGCATATCCCGATCATGGGATGTAAATGCTGCACAACCAACCCCAACATTGCCCTAGTGGCTAGTGTCCCCTCCCCACCCACCCATGAAGCCCACCACCCGCTCCCCCACAGCGGCGGGCGGCAGCATCCCTCCCGCCTGCCACCCGCGCCCGCCGACCGATGAAGCCTGTAGGGGCTGCATGCTCATTGGCAGAGAAAGAGCCAATGGGCGTGCAGCCCATACCATACATGACAGTCCAGATTTGTGAATGATTCTGCTCGCGATCGGGCTGTTGGGGGGGGAAATTAAACCATGCCCACGATCGGGCCAGTGAGGGGGGGATTCTACACTGTTTTGCCCACCATCGGCTGCAGGGCGCCGGTCCCGGATGCTGCTCGGCAGGGTGCCAGGCGCAAGTCCTCGGGATCGGAGCACCTGCATGTTAATGGCATGCAAATGAAGATAATCAGATGCAAATGGCCCCTGCACCTTGCATGAATTATAGCCCCATTTGCATGTCACCTTTTGAATATCGGATTTTAGTGATGGTGCAATGGTACTTGCGCCACCGCAGTTGAATGTTCACTCTGTCAACTTGGTGGCGTACAAGTTCCACTGTGCCATGCACAGTGGCTGTGACTGGGGGGTGATATTCGAAGGAGTTGCTCAATAGCACAACTCCTTTGAATATCGCCCTGGACACACCCCTGCGCAACTATTTTGTGCAGCGCAAGGGCTTGCGCCTATGAATGGCGCAGTTTGAATATGCAGCCCCTCCTCTAATTCTATGGTTGTTATTGAAGTGCAAGGTAAAGTGTATTTCTGTGTGTTGGGTGTTGTTTGGGAAGGGAGATGGGTAGGTACAGCATCCCAGGGGGATGCCACTGATGTATGCTGTTCCAGAGAAACCGTACATTGTGCACCACCAAACCGTGTCTAAATCCATGCTGCATTTCATCTGCGTACATTGAGGTGTTACATGTGGTGTTTATAATTTCTTTAATCATGGCCACCATTACATTTCCTACTATAGAGTTAATACTTATGGGTCTATAATTCTGTGGGTTGTCCTTTTTACCTTTTTGAATATAAGTATCACTTATGCTGTTTTCCAGTCTTGGTGCACGTTTCCTGACATAAGCAATTTATTGAATATATATGCTAGGGGTGTGGTCATAACTGAAGCAAGATCTTTCAGCGAGTTTGGCAAGATACCATCATATCCAACTGCTTTGGGGATTTTCAGTTTACTTAGTGCTGCAAGCACATTTCTGTCTTCTATATAAACAATTTCCTCACTTAGTGGCTTTATATTCCCTATCTGGACTTTGTTTTAAAAACAGAACAAAACTATGTATTTAGGGATTCAACAATTTCCTCCTCCTTGGTAATCATACCATTGTTAAAGCTTACTGGGCCCACCTGTGATTTATTTTTCTATAATAATTGACCCCCTATAATGCCTGGATATGCATTCCTGATAAAAACACGTTAATAACCTGCTGAATTCTGTAATAACTCAATAGTGGGTTGTTACAGCGTTTTCCTCCTTGCACTCTAACTTCACTGTATTTGTTTGAGTATGGCAGTTGTTCAGGGAGACGCTCACTTGCACAAATACAGCTTAGATTTTCTCTCTGAAATTTTTCACCAATTATTATCAAAAATAATGCCTGTGCAAAGTTTGTTTTATGAGGATTGTCACACATCTCTGGTGCTTTGCTTTGTTCTTTGGGTGAGGGCTTCACTCTCGGGGTTATTGGATTATTATACACTTCAGGTGTGTGAAACATCCTCATAACAGACACCTGCACAGTCAATATCCTCTATTTCTTGAGTTAAGGTAACCATAAAATTCCTTGATATTATATTTATCCCTCGCCCACTTGATCTCAAAGTATATTTTGTTTTTCCTTGCTTCAATTCAATTCAATTCAATTCAAGCTTTATTTTTATAACGCCTTTCCAAGCCAAGGCACTGTGCATAAAATCAAGTATAATAATATATATAAGATTAAAAACAATAAAACAAATTATCAACATTTTGAGAAGGCTAAATCAAACAAATAAGTTTTTAACTCAATTTTAAAGCTATCAACGGTCAGGCATTCTCTCAACCGATGAAGTAGAGAATTCCACAGGGTTGGCACCAAGAAAGAGAAAGCTCGAGAACCAGACATCTTCAGTCATACCCTGGGAATCTCCAGCAATCCCTCGTCGTCGGAAAGGAGAGGGCGGAGGGGGCAGTAGAGTACAAGGAGGTCTTCCTTCTTAAGTAATTTATCTAGTTTTTTGTATTTGACTACATTACCTGTGCATGGGTACTGTTTCATAATTTTGTGAGATTTTTATTTTTTGACCAAAAATTTGAGCCAACCTCTTGCTGTACCATGGGGGGGAGGGGTCTCCTATTGTAACCTGGTTTATGGGGGACAAACCTGTCCTGTAGGTCACCTGTCTTAGGTTTGAATACTTCTAAGCATTTATTTGCATCCCCCTCCCCAAACTCCTGCCTCTAATCCCACTTATTGAATTCCACCTTCATCCCAGTGAAATCAGATTATTTTTTTATATATATAATTATAGAAAGCTGTCCTCCCTTTACTATGATACTATGTTTGTATTGAGGGTAAGTAAAATTACAGAGTGGTCACTTGACTCTAGGGGTGCACTACTTTATATGAAGTGTTTACTATGTTGTTTGTGGTAGCAACATTCCTCTTGTTTTTTTGTTTGATCAATTGTGTTAAATTGCATTCTTTAATAATATCTGGGAATGCATTCCCCTGCGAAATGTAGTCCTTTAGATTATGCCAGTCAATGTCTGGTTGGTTGAAATCCTCCAAGATAAATATGTCCACTTGGCTTCAATAGTGTATTATTTCATCTTGGTAACTTGCAAACACATCTTTATTAGTACCGGGGGGATATAGGCTGCACCAGTTATGAGTTTTCAGGGTTTAATGTTGCTGATTTTATTTTATTTATTTATTTATTGAAAAGTTCCACCAGAAAAGTACACTGAGCAATTGAAATTGCTCATCTCACAGTATAGATAGATAAAAACTTTTATTTTTTAACAGGATAATAACTTTTAGGACCAAAGGCCCTGTTTATCAAAGTTGTCCTGTTTTAAGATTACAATTTCAGAGAACAGAAACATCATGTAATAATATATTACAGGAACAAATCTTACATGTAGGACAAACAATTCCACTACATACAGTAGATTACAAAAAGATATTCAAAAGAGTTGAGCCATGCACAATAGGGTTGCGCCTGCGCAAGTCTGAAATTGCGCCATTCTGCGATATTCAGCAGGAGGCAGTTGCACCCCCGAAATCATGCTGAGCAACAGCACAATGATAACGAAGGCATGTGCAACTGAAGAGGGAGGAACCATGCCTAAATGGCGCAGTGCGATATTCAACGACTTGCGCCATGCGTAATAGGGGAGCAAGCGGAAGTTGCACCATAGCGGAAATCAGCCAAAATAAAAAGGAGCAAGGCAGAACTCTAGCCAGACAGACAGGGCAGGAGGCACAAACAGGGCAGGCCAGGGAAAGGGCAGTCTGAGCAGCCAGGCACAGAGAAGGTGTGGGGAGCCACACAGCACAGAGGCCAGCACAGGCAGGTGTACCTGGTGCAGGGGAGGTAGCAGCCAAGACAGCGGGGGGAATACAGCAACAGCTGCCGGGGGGGTGAACACAAGCCAGGGACATGGCCAGTGCCACCTTCCACATGGAGGCTGTAATGAGGGGGGTAAGAAGGCGGGCAGCAGGGGGGCATGGCCATGGAAGGGCCCGTCAGCGGTATGCCCCCAACAGGCAGTACCGAGCCCGCACCAGCTTTGAGCTGTACACTGATACTGAGATTGTGGGCTGGTACCACCTGAATAGGGCAATTCTGAGGTGGCTCTTTTAGCTGTGCAGTGACGTGATGCAGGCACCCACACAACGGAGCCATGCCCTGTCAGTGGAGACTAAGGTAACAGCCTGCATGTGCTTGTTCGCCACGGGTACCTTCCAGAGACCAACTGGGGACACCACAGGCATAACTCAGTCAGCCACATCATGCCACCTCACCCAATTCCTCAGCGCATTGCTGCCACATGCTGTGGAGTACATCCATTTTCACAGCACAGCGGTGGAGTGCACAGCAAACATACAGGAGTTCCACAGGGTAGCATGTATGCCTGGCATGATAGAGGCAATAGACTGCACCCATGTGGCCATACGCACACCACCTGGCCCCAAGGGGGCCACATACATAAATCGCAAGGGCTATGCCAGCATCAACTGCCAGGTGGTGTGCGATGCCAGGGGGCACATAATCAATGTCTGTGCCATGCACCCTGGGGGAGCACACGATTCTTTCATCTGGCACCAGTTGGCACTGTGCCACAGTTTCGAGAGTGGGGACATCCCCACTGGACACCTACTGGGTGAGTATGCAAACCACATGGACAATCATAGGGCCTGGGGGGGCATGGCCAGAGGTGGCATGGGTAGTGGCCTACATGGCCTGGGGCAGGGCGATGCTGATCACAAACCTAACCTCCACCCTCTACACACAGGTGACAGTGGATACCCACTCCGTCCCTGGCTGCTCACACCCTACCGGCAGCCTGCGACCCCATCGCAGCAATGCTACAATGAGCCACACGCCACCACATGTAATGTCATTGAGTGGGTGTTTGGGATGCTGAAGGCATGTTTCCATTGCCTGGACACCTCTGGCGGTGCCCTACAGTACAGCCCCTCAAAGGCCTGAGGGCTATTCCTGGCCTGTTGCATCCTGCACAACATGGCCAACGAATGTGGGATAGCCATACAAGTTGAAGAGGGGGACAGCGAAGGGGACAATGGGAATGCCAGTGACGATGGTGATGGGCAGCCCCCCCCTTGGCCGACAGGACCCCCGACTGATCCGGCTGGCACAGCTGCACCGGGACACCATCACAGAGGAGCACTTCAGCCAACCCAGGTAAGTCATGGGGCCATGCGCACCACCAGTGGCTAAGGCACAACCCACAAACACGCATGGACACACACCAGGGGTGCATGCCGTCAAGGGAAGTGGCAGGGCACAGAAGCACACACACAACCAGGGATGGGTGAGGATAAACATGCCACAACGACGGACACACACACACACTCACACACAATGCAACAAATGTGCACAGAGGGCAGGAGGCACACCAACCCAGAATGCACACCCTAGCAACACACGTGTCCACAGGCCACCACACCCACTGCCTGTCCATGTGCATGTGCCACATGCTGAGCACCATTGCACATTGATGTACAGCGCAATGCAGGCATCATCATGCACACGCAACCGCGGACAGCAGCCGGGAGGGTGTGCAGGTGTACTGTGTGTCCAAGTGCAGGGCCAGATACCCACCTGTGCACTGCCCACTGAAACACACAATGCACACAGGGCAGCACCAGACAGTAGCCGCGCTGGGATACAGGTCAGTCATGTGACATAGTGCCACGGCCACCACGGATGAGTGGGTGGCCTGCCAAGACCCGCAGCACTGACAGACTGACCACTGGCCTCATGGAGTGGGACCGATGGTCCCCCAGGGGTTCCACTGCGTGAACGTAACCGTGCTCACACAGGGGTCTGCAGCACACTGAACATGCCTGCACCAGGAGTGCTTGGGATGCCCACAGCTGAACCCGGTGTTGACAGGATGAGAGTCACACGACGCCAGGAACTGGGGGTGGATAGTGCACTGCATGGTGTCTGCAATGCATGGGCACCTGACTGTGTGCCCATTGTGGCCATGACAGCAATGAATGCCTGTGCATGCCTGTCAATGGCAGCAGTCACATCCTCCCACAAATGGTCATCCCTGCCAGGATCAGTGTGGTGTCCCTGCTGCAACACTCCTCTGCCCACTCCAGAGCCACACGCAGTGCATCCATGGACATCGCAAGCCGCATCTGCTGCTGGACCGATGCTTGCAATAGGCAGGTGTGCTCATCCAAGAGGTCATCAGCTTCCTTGGTATCCTGTCCCTCAGGGTGTGCATGGTCCCGCTGTTCAGCACCCCTTGAGGGTGGGTGCTGTGCACCAGGACCAGGTCTGGGCATGTCCACAGGTGGTGCATAGATGCCGCTGCTGAACCCTGTACCCCCAAGCCCATTGGGTGACTGCTGATGCTGCCCCTCCGGCTGCCGCTCCCCAGGGCTCAGTGGTGCCACCGCAGTGGCCGCAACAGTCCCACTGTCCTGAACAGACACCAGTGCAGCCCTACTGGTGCTGACAGGCACAGCCTGGGACTGTGCTGACACGCAGGCCTCTATGATGGCACCACCCACAGCCATGGGCGTGAATTTCCCTGCTGTGTGGCCATCCTGTGGCACACACGTGTCACTGCCCATGACGGTTGTGTCATCATCACTGATGACGGACTCTGCACCGGCCACAGTCACAGCATGCTGGCATCCATGGACTCCAGCACGCTGGGACACAGGCAGGGCTTCCTCCACACCTGTTACAATGACATCAGTGTGGACAGCCAGCTGGCCCCACTGTCACAATGATCCACATATACCTGTGAAGGTGGATGGACCCTCCTCCAACTCCAGCCGACTGTCCACAGTGGACAGGCCCACCACTGCTGACCCATGCAGATGCTCAGGATCTGTAAGGGAAAGCAAAGTCATGTTAGTGCGTGTGACCTACCCTGCCCCCCCATAGACAGACCATGACTTACCATGCAGTGATGGTCCACCACCCGTCTGGAAGCCACCACCCGGAACACCCTCAATGGCACTGCGCTGCATGCTTCCAGTAAGCCTCTCCTCCTGTGGGGTCAGCTGTACCACCTCTGGCTGTCCCCCACCTGTTGCAGCATGTGCTGCCCTGATGGCAGCCATCATCTCCTTTACCCTCCTCCTGTCGATGCCCATCTTTTTCTTACACTCCTGCATGGAGCGCTGGTGGCTGCCATGCAGGTTCACAGCACGTGCCACCTCCTCCCATGCTGCAGCACGGGCTTGAGGTGTTCCCTGCCATCCACTGAGGAGTGGGTCCTGATCCAGGTAGGCCTCGAACAGGGCTCGGTTTCGGCCTTTGTAAAGTTTGGCCTCCTTCTCCTCCCACCACTGTTTTCTTCCTCTCCAACAACTTGCACAGTCATTATATAGCCTGTAAGAATGGCAGTTGTTACCTGTGACTGTGCAGTCCCATGCATGTCCCTGAATCCACAGTCCGCACTCCCAAACAGCATGCAACTCACCAATGAACTGCAGTAACCGACTATGGCCACTGCAGCACATTGTCGCACTTTTATAGCGCAATCCATGCAAATGAGGTGAGGAGCAACTTTAAGTAGATGCAAATTGCAGTGCTGCACCACTGAATGGCTGATTAGATGATTTGCATATGGCGGCTGAATATCACGTTGTTCGTTCTGCGCAATTGTGCTGAACATGCTGAGCCAATGGCGCAGTTCTGTGATATGCGTAGTACACCTCACTGCACATGCCTGGGTTGCTGATGCAGGCGTCTGCCATGCTGATGACGTGCTGTGCATGGTAGGCAATGTAGGGCATGGCCACCATTGTGCCAGTGGCGCTATAGCGATGGTCACTACATGGTGCTGTGGCACTGGGCCATCATAACAGCAATGGCCCAACTGCTCCTTAGTCCATTATGGCGTTGGCAGACGGGCAGCCAATTGTGCTACATGCATTGTCTTCCAATGGTGCTGTGCGTGGCCATGTGCCAGAGACCCTTGACCCTGTGCCTGACCTTTGCCCCCTAGGCACCATGTGTCAGGCATGGGTGCACCTCTATCGCGCTGTTCGGTAACAGCGTGATAGGGAATGGCAGCGCTGTACCACGCAGCATCTGCACATGGGGAGCCACGCTGCAGAGCACCATATTGCCTACTATAACTGCAAGGATGGCACGCAGATGGGCAGCGCAGTGGTCTGCCATTGAGTTGGCGAATCTGGTGGCAATTGTGGAGCCACAACATGGGCCTTTCTCTGGGGAGGTGCCCCTGGACAGGGCCAGAACCCAGGTGTGGCAGGAGGTGGCCACTGCCCTGGAGGAGGCCACCGAACAGGAGAGGAGCATGGAGCAGTGCAGGCACCACTATGGGGACCTGCGGAGGAGGGAGCCGGAGCTACTGGCATGACTGCCGGCACGTGCCTGTGAGGGGCACAGTGCCAGCCCAGGTAGGGGTTCCGCCAACACACTTTTATCGTCCATATGGGTAACAGTGTTGTATGTGTCCAGCACATGGGGAGGGACCATCTGGGGTTGGCTGTGGTGGTGGTGTTCACAGGGTGTGGGGTGGGTGGGTCTGGCTGCGTGAGAGGGCATACACCTTGGGGCAGGGGGACTTTGCTTCACGATTGTACTGATGTTCTTCTCCCCTTGTTTTCTCCACAGGCCTGGACGAATGCCACCGGTTGAGAGAGGAGCTGCGGAGGGAGGAGGATGGTGCAGCCAGGCGGGGCAAGGGCCATCACCGCCCACCTGACCAGCCCGATGAGGGTGAGTGCCATACATCCATGATTACTACTGCATGCTGTGTGACAGGGTGGGCAGTGGGGCATGGCCACCATTCATCGACACCACTGCCATGCATGCAATTTGTTATAGTCAACACTGTCCAGTGGCAATGCATGTCTGTGAGTGCATTAATGGTGGTCCATGCATGCACCAGGTGCATGGTTGTGCCACTGCCTTTGCACCACATAGCCATGTCACTAAATGGCCACAGTGGTGCTGTGCGTGACTTGGCTGGTGGTTGTGTGCAGCATTCCGCATGGCTGTATGCACCTGGGTGGGCAGGTCCTGTGGACGTGATCACTGCGGGTGGTCACACACCATCACAGTGGTATGTCCCATGGCCGTATGCCATGCACAGTGGGCGGGCTGTATGGGGTTGTGTATTCACACCTATTGACTGTGCTCCCTTGTCCTAGGTACCCGCCATCTACGGGACATCAGGGAGGCTGTGAGGGAACTGCTACTGCTGGCCTGGGAATCACTGGAAATCCTCAGGCGTTTGGATAGCACCGGGGTACTGAGGTGGCACAGAGGCCAGAGAAGTCACAGCACAGAACGGTGCTCCCGCTAGGGATTCCTCAGTCCCTGAATTCCCCTACCCCCCTGTACCCACCCTCACACCCCTCCTTTCCCATCCCATTTGTCCACCCCTCTCCTTACCCACCCCACCTTGTTTTGGCCCCCAACCTTGTATATAGTTTTGTAATTTTGTAAATAGTTGAATTTTATATTTGTGCAATACATTTGATTTTGATATGAATACTGTGGTGGTCTCTGATTTGTAGTGGGCTATAGGTGCTCAGCTGCAGTGGTGTGCATGGCATCAGGAATGGTGCAGTCATGGGTATGTGTGTGTCCGTGTGGAGGTGACTATGGTGTGGGGATAGCCATCAGTCAGTGTCTGTGGTGTGTGTGTTGTGCCCTGTGCACTGGATGACTGTGTGCAGTGGTCCATGGCGCATGCTCTGCGTCCATGGCACACCCATTGGCCTGTCCATGACCTGTGCAGCTGACACACATGCATGCCTGTGACCTGCACAGTCCACTGGCATATCAGTGGTGGCAGTCCCTGCAGGGCGGCCACTGTACCTGTCACTTTGCTGGGTTGCCCCTGTCACTGGTATGATGCATGCCTGGCTCAGGTGGCACTGTGGGCATGACAGTCATTATGCCACCTTTATGCTGTGCCTTGTGTGTGTTGCAGGGGATGTGCCCCACTGTCTGTGACTTGTGCTCTGGGCGACTGCTGGTGGTGTACGGTTCAACAGTGCCTGTGCAGGGTGGCTGGCACTCCAGTGCCATGGAGGACTGCAGGTTGTGTGTACACAGCTTACATGGGCCCACAATGGGGGCTTGGTTGCCCCACCACTGCATCCCTGTGTTGGTGTGCCCTTGGGTATGGGTGGGTGGGTGTCTGTCCATACACTGTTTCGCATCCGGTGTGGTACATGCTCCCATGCACCACTGTGGGTGGCTGTGCTGGCTGTTGTGGCCAGTGGTGGGTCGGGGTGTGTCACTGGACTACTGTGCAGGGTGCTGTACCACTGGTGGTGGTGTCAAGGGCACGACCTGTCCTGTGTGGGGTACCTCTTATGCCGATGCATGGTTGGTCTCTCAGCAGTACCTCAGGGGGACTGTGCAAGGTGGCACTGTGTCTGCCGTTGTTGCATTGCCGTGTGCTGCCACCCGCTGATGGGTGCTCATGGTGGGGCTGGCTTGCATGGTTCTGTGGTGCACAGGGTTTCAGTGTCACAGTGGGGGCAGTGGCATGCATGGGGTTTCCTGCAGTGGTGGTCACTGCTCATAGGGGGGTGTCTGGGGGTCACAGTGCAGGGTGTGCTCTGCACTGGGGGGATGGTGTGGCCTGGGGTGGTCTGCCTCCTTGTGTGCCAGTCACAGCTTGCCGGTAGGTGTGATGGGGCACCATGGCCCGGCTGTGGGTTGTTTGCTTGTCTCCATGGGCCAGTGGTTATTCCAGCCCTCCCCCAGTTGTGCAGTGCTTGGGGTGTGGGGGGACGATGTCTGTTCTGCTGTGTGTTCCTGTGCCCATCTCTGGCATGGGTGGTGGGCCCCTACCTCCCTGGTTGTGCAGTTACATTGCTCTGCTGCTGGGGGGCTCCCTGGTTGTGCTATGGCACCTCTGGACTGCCCTCTGGACTGCTCAGCTGAACATCCCTTGTTGCGCTATGGCGCATCAGATCTGCTCAGCTTCCCTTCCCTAGTTGCGCTATGGCGCAGGTGGTGCGATATTTAGTCATCGGCTGTAGGTGCAATTTGGCCTGCTCCATTTTTGAATATTGTGTCTCTTACGCATGGGCTCAACAGACTTGCACTTGCTCCTGCTATTGCACACTTTTTGGGCGCAGTTTGAATATCTGGGCCAGTATGTCAGGGAAATTCAACAATTTCATCACACTTTAAGTATGAATTATCCAGGCAAATCCAAAGATTGGATATCTAATAATGCAAAAAAGAATTATTTACATTTTCAATATTATCATGTTAGGACAAGACATCAAGGAAGAAAAGGAGGGAAGGAAATGGAGACAAATGAAAAACAAAAGAATAAAAAAGAAGGGAAGGATTAAAAGAAAAAATAAGAAAGGAGTATTTATATAATCTAAGAAACACCATAACAAATGCATCTATCTCTCCAAATAATATTCAGAGAATACTTAAATTTATTAAGACTATCAACAGTTCTAATATCTGAATCTATTTCATTCCATATTTTCAGCAAATAAAAATGATGTTGCATTTTACTATAAACATTTAGTTCTAGGGGAACCTTTTGACATCTATGTTTTAAATGTCTTAAGTTATATCTATCAGAAATAGGGACACCAAGAGAGATCACACCATGATTAAACTTTCCTCCATATTCAAAAAAGGCTTTATACCCTACAAGTTTTTTTTTGGCGAGTTGCAAGGGAATCCCAGCCAAGATCTTGAAGTAAATTACAATGACGGGTATTATATGGGCATTTCATTATATATCTCGCTATTCTGTGATATGTTTTATCTAAACTATTTAATAAATATTTAGGGGCAAACTGAGAAATTAAACTACCATATTCTAATGTTGGTAAAAGTAGTTGTATAGCCACTCTATTTCTTGTCTCTCTTGGCAATATAGATGTTTTCCTTCTTAACGCACCCAATCTAGAATTGACTTTTTTAGTTGTATTTGTGATACGAGAAGAAAAAGTAAGAAAACTATCCATATAAACTCCCAAATACTTATATACCCAAACTTGTTCTAACATTAAACCCCCTAAAGAAAAAATATTTAAAGTCTGATGAGGCAGTTTGTTTTTAGGATGAAAAAGCATTACCTGAGTCTTCTTAGTACTAAGGACCATTCTAGATTGAATTAACCAGTTTTGTAAAATGTCAAAATCAAATTGCAATATTTTTTGCAAGTCATCCAGATTTTTGGCTTTCCCTATAAGTGCCATGTCATCGGCATATAAATAAATCTTACTATTTTGTATGCATGATGGAAGGGAATTTATATAGATCAAAAATAATAGGGGACCCAAGATTGAGCCTTGGGGAACTCCCCTAAAAGTACCCTCTTTATCTGACATTATACCATCTATATATACCTGTTGCGTACGTTCAGTCAGATATGATAATATCCATGTCTGAACAGGTTCTGATATACCCATCTGAGCCAACCTTTTTATCAATATGTTAAAGTCAATTAAATCAAAGGCCTTCGAGAGGTCAACAAACACCACCCCAATAGACTCCTGGACCTCGAGGCCACTTGCCACAAAGTCCAGGAAATCCAACAGGGCAGTGTCCATCGACTTCCCCTGCCTAAAGCCTGCCTGACAATCAGTCAAGAGTTTATACTTCTCCAGATATTCATATAACTGGGCACAGACCAGGCGTTCGAAGACCTTGAGACAATTGACAATAGGGCTATTGGTCGATAATTTAATTGATTATTCTTATCTCCTCCCTTAAAAACAGGAACAATTTTGGAATTTTTCCAAAAATCTGGATAACTTTTTTGCTGAAGGCTGAAATTAAAGATTTTTGTCAATACTGGACTTATTTGCTCTACTGAAGCTTTCAAAAAAGTGTCTCTATTCTATCCATCCCTATTGCTTTCTGTGAATTTAACTGTTTTATTTGCTTCTTAACTTCACCAATTTTAATTGCCTGAAAATAAAAACATGGTGTGCTCTCTCTATATTGCATCCCCAAAGACCTGATCTGTTGAAAAACATAGCTCTGATTACAATCAACTTGTTTTATTTTTATATCTGCAAGATAACAAAAATACTGATTCAAATTATTTACTACTTGTTTTGTAGACATCTCCTCTCCCAGTTCATCCTTAAGGGTTATTTTCAGGTGTTTCCTTTCCCTACCCTTCAAATCCTTGATTAAGTTCCAATACTGAGCTGGATTTTTTGTTTGATTCACTTTATTTCTATAATAGCTTTTCCTTGCTTTTCTTACCAAACTTTTACTTTTATTTCTAATCTTCTTAAACAATTCCCAGTCTTCCACTTTTAAAGATCGATTTGCCTTTTTTCATATCCTGTCTTTCCATCTTATATACTTTTTAATTGTTTCATTTACCCAAGGATTATGTTTGAGTCTTTCTCTAGATTTTTTAAAGGAAACATTTTTATCACATACTTCTAAATAAATCTTTGTGAATTCTCTGACTGCTATATCTACTTCCGGAATCAAGTCTATACGAGCCCAATTAATCTGACCCATTTGGATCTGAAAAGCAGATCTATTAAAATATTTAAAATCTCTAACATACCGACAATTTACAATGTCGGAAATTTCATAATCATGATTGATATTACACACAAGGTAACAATGATCTCCTAAATTTGGAGAACCCACTTTATAATCCAATAAGTGAATACCATTTGAAATAAAAATCAAGTCCAAAATGTTTCCTGCACTAGCATATGTACTTCTATGTGTGGGAATATTTATTACTTGAGTAAGGCCTAACGCCTGAAATTCAGA
The DNA here is from genome assembly GCA_016271365.2 of Neoceratodus forsteri. Taxonomy (NCBI): domain Eukaryota; kingdom Metazoa; phylum Chordata; order Ceratodontiformes; family Ceratodontidae; genus Neoceratodus; species Neoceratodus forsteri. The sequence goes on from CM028133.1 coordinate 442,014,431, forward strand.
TTGCAGTTTAAGACCTCTTTCTGCAGCCCATGCTGCATTAAAATCTCCAATCAGGAGTACATCCCTTTGCCGTTTGGGTACATGTGGGGAAAGGATACATACACAATTGCCATAACAGGTACAAAATACATATATGAATGTTGGATACATAATATACTGATAAAATAGATTACAGAGCCAATACAACAGTTAATACATAGTACAGTTAAAATTAGAGTACAGTAAGTCAATACAGCAGATTTGTCACAGATACAGTCAAAAAGAGTAAGGGACTGTACAATCGGTCCATCCTAAGAGCTAATACATAAGGAGCTGTTAAATGCTTTGGAGTTGTTGACTGGGTGGTGGCAGGATAGATAGTAGGGATGGACAGGGCCATGACAAGGGGGGGTGCAAGAGCTGCGGTTGAAGTAGGGCCCTCACTGTGAAGGGGCCCTCTGCCTCAGAGGGCAGCATTAAGAAAATCCTTTATCACAGACAAACTTGCAACTTTTTCTTTAGAAATTGCTTATGCATTTGAAACTGGGACTGTTAACAGTCGTGTCAGAAGATTCCAATTCCAGTGTCACTGGGGGGTGGGGGAGTACAGAAGAAAGAAGCAATAGGGCCCACTGTTGAAAATGTCTAATCTTAGTATCGGTGTCCCCAGGAGAATCAGGGACAAATTACATTGTTTAGCTCCTTGACCATGGTGCCAGCAAGTGGGATTGGGGGGTGGGAGAATCCTGGAAACTACGGATGCTCAGTAGGACTGATACAAAAAAACTTACACTATAAAAATTTCACAAGCACTAATGGTTATTTTATGTTTATTGGTGGGAAGGTAGGCCCCATAATATATTTTGCAGGGGGGGGCCCTTACAGTTATTGGCACAGCCCTGGGGATGGAAGGGTTACATACAGGTGTAGTTTGTGGAGTAGAATTAACTAGGGCAGATGAAATGGATGCAGGGGATGAGGAATGGTGAATGTTGGGGGGAAGCGCATTCCTGATTTTAGGGAGGTGGTACGAGAACCCTGATTGACCTATGGTTGTTGATCAGTGAGGGATCGATAGGGTGCAAGCATCAGTGGATCTGAGCGAGTGGTGGGATGTTGGTGGTAGTGTTAAGGAGGAAGAAAGATAAGAAGGGTAAGTGGAACCAGAATTTAGAGATGAATTTAATGCAGTGAGAGAGACGTCGGTTGCCCAGAAAAGGGAGGGCAAGTGAGTGATAGAGGTCACAGTGATGAGTGAGTGTGTGGGCATCCAGAGCAAAGAGACAGAAAGAGTTGAAGAGCATATCCAGTTTGGCTAGGGAGGACTTGGGGGCAGCACTGTAGACTACATCACAGTAGTCAAAAATAGGTAGGATCATCTTCTGGATCAGTTCACGCCTATGTGCAGGTAATGAAGGCATGACTTAAACCCAAACTGATTCCAAATAGGTACCTTAAAAAGCACACATGACCAACGCAAAATGTTGGTACATATTAGTGGTAGGTGCTAGTATGTCTTATTACTATTTTTTTAAATAATAAATAGTTTTTAATTGTTACCCAATTTGGGGTTTAATTCATTCCAGTTCTGTGTGCCTGACTTTGCTTTTACACATTTGATTCCAAATTAAGTGTCTCTTTAGCATGCATTCCATACATTTTAATTCCTCGCTGAGATAGATTGTGACTATTAATCCTCTTTTATCTTTTCTATTACTCTATAATGATAAGTACCCTTCAATATCTTTGTCCTCTATCCATCTCATCCCACCATGTTTTTGTGATTGAGACAATATCTGTTTGTTTTTAGTTGTTATAACTTTAAGCCTATCAAATTTATTTAACACACATCTTGTGTTAAGCAATATCACAGGTCAGTTTTGTTCCAGTTTCCATGGCAAATAAGTCTACGTTTCTAGATATTGTTAACCCAATCACCCCCATTATCACAGACTCCTGCTCACAGGGTTCAGAGGACCAATCCTCAGGCCACCCAGGGTTTCAGACTGGAAGTCTGGTGTCTGACCCAGCTCTGCCCCCTGAATAAACCCTTGCCCTCATGAAGGTTCACATGGAAGGACCAAGGTGTCCAGGGCTGATCTCTTATCTTAATGGTTAAATAAAGTGATTGATTGATTGATTGATTATCTCTTTTGCCTTCCATTCCTAATTTTTGCTTTTGCTCTAATTTAACTTTTTTCTTATCTGTTTAGTTGACTGTCTGGTTGCCATCATATACCATTTTATTTAAACTACTTTGAAATTAATGTTGTAGTTTCAACATAAAATATCCACATATTTATGATTTACTTTTTAACATTTTGTATAATGTAATTTTAAGCAAAAAAGGAAGACAGTGGCTAACAGGCACTAGTGTGTATCCACAAAACACAAACCCATAGCTTGGTCTGTAGTTGAAAAGCTTTTATTCCATAAAAACATATACAACTCACCCCACCAGCGTCTGTTAACCATTTCACCTACCTGACCGTGGGCTTTCTCGAGGCCTTTTTTGCTTCCAATTGTGCTTCTACAAGTGTGTTCCAGGCATGGACTCCCTTAGCTGCCCTGTACTCTACTGCACTGTATAATGTAATTTTCCCAATTATTTTTTTTATTTTCTCTGTGAAGCATTTTGATATACAAGTTATATTTAGTTAACTGTCTGATTGCCATCAAATACCATTTTATTTAAACAACCATGAAATTAATATTGTATAGTTTCCATGTGAAATGTTCACATATTTATGATTTACTTGTTAAAGTTTTGTATAATTATGTAATTTTCCCAAATATTGTTTTTATTGTCTCTGTGAAGCATTTTGAAATACAAGTTTCATATAAAGAACTATACAAAAATATATTGCCTTGTATTGTACTCCTTAGGGGGTCACAAAACCTTTAAAAACTGGTTCTGTGGTGGGTGCAGAGAATGTTATGTTCCAGCAGCACCCCCTAGTGACAGCATGAAAATGACAGGATAGACTGGTGGGAAGATACTGATTTTTTTCTTATTTTGTTATTTAAAACAAACACATTTAATAAAAAAAGTTCATTTTTAAAAATGTTTTCAAATGTACTCATTTACAAGCAAAATAAAACACTCCAGGCTGTGGGTTGTACTGCAACGACCACAGTTTCAGTTGGTTATAGAAAATGCACCTGATTATTGCAGTTATTACAGTACAACCCACATTCTGTTCTGTTGTAATGCTTTCTTTGTTAAATCCAGCAGGGGCAGCCTCATGAGACACAAGATAAAGTTGAGTACTTCATGACCTTAGGGTCAGACTAATGAAGGCTACCCAGCCCCTGTAGGGTTTTCATAGTATTTGTAAACTAAAATGCCATTTTTAGTAAATGTTGTAGTTTCATTTATAATTATTTAATTGTACATGAGGGTTTCTAACCATTAAAAAGATGCTGCCAACTAATTTTGCATCATATTATTTTATAGTTGAAAACTGACATTTTAATGTTGCTTACCTTCTCAAATATTCATCGATGCTGCTGGTTGTTTTATCTGCTTCATGTCTTAGTAGAACAGAAGTGCATGCTATTGGTGCAATTATTCCCAACCTTGTTTGGTTTCAAATCCTTGATCTACTGTTATTGTATACTTCTTGAACATTAGGAACATCCCCAAACAGTGCAGCCACTCATAATGCAATAGTCTCCTCTCCTCCCACTACATCTTGAGTGTCTAAACTGTGTTAAGGGTGTTCCCAAGTCCAGGAAAGATGCAAAGGATTTTGATCAAGGACTGTAAACAAATACATTTTTGTGTGGTAACACCAGTATGTTGGACATTCACTCTTTTTAATCAGTACTTTTTCTTCTCCCCCTGCCTCTGCTGACAGCACTCCCCAGCCCCATCACTGACCCTCTCATAGACTTATCGGTTATCCACCAGTTAACCTAGGACCACAGTGTGGTGAGTGACCAGCCACATTGGTCATACAATAGCCTGCATAGGGGAGGTGCTGGCATGAAGCAGCTTGACCTTTTTCCGCTTTTTTTTCCCAGAGGTGCTGCATGTAGTGGCACAAATGTGCATGCATTCTGAGACATGCATACATGACAGAACACCTCACGACAGCCCCTCCCCCCACGCAAGACTCCCTGTTTTCTGTGGTTCTGTAGCATGTGGTGATTGCCACAGAAATGAAGGCCAGTGACAGAATTTTGACCTGACCACAAAAATTACACAGAAACTGCCCTAGTAAGTTAGATAAAGACTGCCCCCACTCCTTTCTGCCCATTACTCAGCCTCAGCCTGCATGTAGCTCTATAAGAACTAAAATTAACCAATAACCACCTAAGCCCTTCAAAACCTCCCCACCCAGCCTTGAGAAGCCCCTTGAGTTGCTCTGTTTGTATAATGGTACCCTTTTCTGGCTGAAGGCAGCTTGATGTTCCATTGCCATTTCCTATCACAGCTAATAGACCAGAATGCTTGTTCTTCATCCCAGTACTGCTTTCTATGGCTCACACAAAGCTGTGCTGTGGCATAAATCCAGCATGTGAGCCCAGCAGTAATACGTTATGGTAGAGGATCATCCTACAGTGTTGGACCAAAAAAAGTGTCAATATAAACAAACTCTAGCAAGAGCCAATATGGTTGCAGCCAAGGTCAGGCAGAACATGGCACTGTCTACCATGTCCAAGATGGTCACTGGAGTTTTCTGCACATGCGCGATGACTCACACATGTGCATTGAACTCCAGTGGCACAGTCCACCGTGTCCAAGATGGCCACCAGAGTTCTCTGCACGTGTGCGATGACTTGTGCATGCACACTGGGCTCCAGGGGCCATCTTGGATACAGCAAACTGTACTGCCATGCCACCAGAGTTCAGTGCACATGTGCGAGTCATTGCAGAGCAGAAAACTCTGGTGGCCATCTTGGACACAGTGGACAGTGCCATCCTCTGCTGGTACTGACAGACAAAATAGTGCAGTGGACATGCAGTGATTGCCATTCACCTCTACTATTTAAAAAGTCAGTTCAGTATCCGGTAAGCTCCCTTTTCTCTACAGTGATTGCAAGATGTCTGCAGTGCTATACCCAACACAGATGTAAAAACAGATTGACACAATGAACCTATGGATGGAGTGAGTTTTGAGGCTTAGATATGCTGGGCTGGATTTTCTTGTTTTATGAGGGGTAAAGTAATGTCTAAGAGGAGACCTTACAATACTTTTGAGGGATGAAGGGCAGAGGATCATTGTTCAGAGCTGGACTGAATAATGGCAAATTTAAAACTATGATGCCACTCAATCATTCAATCAATCAATCAGCCTTTATTTTTAAAAAGGTGCTATTCTTGAGATCATAGCGCTCATTACAATAAAAAAGTAAAACATAAAATCAGCATTATCAAATAAACAGTTCAGAAGGCAACACCAAAGGCAAGCTCAAACAGGTGTGTTTTTAAAGCAGTTCTGAAGCTCACCACTGTCAGGCACTCTTTTATCCAACAAGGTAGAGAGTTCCACAGGTAGGCGCTGAAAACATAAATGCCTGTGACCCAGATGTCTTCAAATGAACCCTAGGAACCTCTAGTAATCCCTCATCAGCCAAGTGGAGCAGTCGGAGGGGACAGTAAGGACACAAAAGATCTTGCAGGTTGCCAGGACCCTGTCCATGTAGGGCACTATAGGTCAGCAAACTGACCTGGAAGGTGATCTGCCACTGAACAGGAAGCCAGTGCAGTTCAAGCAGCACAGGAGTACTATGACTCGACCAAGAAAGCCCAGTCACCAACCTGGCCGCAGCATTCTGCACCAGCTGCAGGCAGCAGATAGCAACCCCCAGAAGCCCTAGGTACAGGGAGTTACAGTAGTCAAGACATGAGGTCACCAAGGCGTGGATCAATGTTGGAAGGTCGCAGGATGGAACAAGGTGCTTAATTCAAGCAATATTCTTCAGATGATAAAAAGAAGACTTGATGATGACTGACACCTGTGAACAAAGTGCCAGTTCACCATCATATATAACACCCAGATTCTGCACCCATTCGGTGGTCAGTAGCTGGCGACCCCCAAGCCAAAGCCTGGAGGGAATACCTACCTCTGACCTATCTATCATGTGACCTGGATCCACCACCAACACTTCAGTCTTGTCAGGATTCAACTTCAGCTAGCTGGCATTCATCCAATCCTGTATCTCAGCGAGGCAGTTGTTAAACACCGAGCCCACACTATCCTGGTTGGCAACAAAGGACAAGCAGAGCTGCATATCAATAAAAATCCAGCTCATAATTCCTTTATTTTATTTTTTTTTTATTTATTGAATTTTGGTGACCAGGTAAGTCCACTGAGACAATTGCAGTCCCTTTTCCAGGGATGACCCAGGAGAGGTAGAAAACAAGGCAGTAAGAATAGAAATAAGTTATACAAGGTAAAGAAGTAAGGTTGCAGTTAAATATGCAATGTCCCCCAACAGCAGCATGTACACCACAATCAACAAGGGGGACAGCACAGAGCCCTGCGGTACCCCGCATGGCAGAGAGAATAATCCAGAGGAATAAATCCCTGATACCACCCTCTGAGACCTGCCAGTGAGGAATGAATGAAATCACCTGAGAACCATTCCAGACAGGCCAAAGTTGAACTGCATGCACTCCAGCAGCATCCCATAGTCCATGGTGTCAAATGCTGCCAAGAAATCAAGGAGGACCAAGATGGAATGTGTCCTCCGATCTCTCACCATCCGGAGATCATTGAGTACCAAAACAAGGGCAGTCTCAGTGCTATGCCTCTTCTGAAACCCAAACTGGAGAGGACTGTAGATATCATGGATGGTAAGATGATTCTCCAGTTGCAGCACAACCACCTTCTCAGTTACCTTCCCTACAAATCGGAGGTTAGAGACTGGTCTGTAGGTGGCAGGACAATCCAGGTTGAGAGAAGTTTTTTTTAAGTAGGGGCATCACCGCCACCTCCTTCAGGGAGTCCAGAAACTCACCTGACTCTAACGAGCTCCAGACTTTCTCTGCCAGGACCGGGTTGATGACATCAATGCACCCTATCAGAAGATGCGTTGGGCCCGGGTCTAAACTACAGAAGAACAGCAGCATACCTTGGACAATCTGCATGACAGCCACAATCTCCAAACAGTCAAAGTCCATCCAACAGAACTGAGTCGCCGCAACCTCACACTGGCCACCGCCACTCCTCATAGAGCGAGCTGAACAGACCTGATGTCAACAACCTTATCAGCAAAAACTGAGCAAACTCATCACACTTTTCTTATGAAAAAGCTCTTTGACCCTGCAGACAGTCTGGATTGCACAGTTTGTCCACAATTCAAAAGAGCTGAGCTGGTCAATTCTGAACTGTAGCAATCTCCCAAGACAGGACCTCTGCCTTCTCATGAGAGATTGCTGATTGATAGTCCCGATAGTGGTCCATCAATCTAAGTCTGTTGGCCTCAAGGCGCAATTTCTACCAAAAATGCTCCAACCTTAGTCCAACTCACTGCAACTCCCTCAAGGTTCCATCAAACCAAGGGGACTGAGGATGAAGAGTGACAGGACGAACTCGAACAGGAGCTATAGCATCCAGAGCACCTGACACAGCCCCATTATAAGCCTGTGACAGGTGCTTTAGACCCTCGCTTGCACACGGTAATCCCGATAGGTCCAGCACCACCAATAGGCCATCTGTGGTCAAACCTCTCGAAGGGCAGTACCAGACCACCTCCTCAGGGGCAGGCCTATGGGGGCATAGAATTTGAACCTTACAGCGTGGTGATCTGACCATCTAACTGGTTCCACCACCAAGTTGGAGGCCTCCATCTCCAGAAGGAAGACTAGATCCAGAGAGTGTCCATGATTATGGGTCACAGAGGCAACTGCCTGTGTGAAGCCCAATTAGTTCATAAGTTGGAGGAAGTCCTGACCAAATTGCGAGAGTTCATCATCGATCCAAGCATTGAAGTCACCCAGCGCCATCAATCTGGGCAACTCCGACACCATTTTGACAATGAAGTCCGCAACTTCCTGCAGGAACTGCTTCTCACATCCTGGTGGACAGTAGACAAGAAGAATCCTCAAAGGCACTCTCAAGGTTATTTATGAAAGTGGTGGGGCTGAGATAGGCAGGGATGGGTTTTATCGGTTTTACAAGCATGAGAGAGAAGGTGCTTGCTGGGGCAGAGGACAATTTTTCATTCCTTTTGGAGTTAAGCACAAGAGGTACAAGATGGGGCTGGGAGATTGCCAGTCTAACAAACAAACAGAAAAAAAAACAAGGAGACAGCTACATAAACAGAATTTTTGGGGCAGGAAAAGCATGAAAGAATACTGGATAGACTAAAGAAATTAAAAAGAGGAACCTAAATTAAGAAAAGTGAAAAGCCAAAGCTAAAGATTATTTATGCAAATTGTGAAAAGAAAATAGGGGAAGAAAGAAACAGAGAAACAGTGAAAGAATCAATGATTTTGCAGATGGAACATTTTTAAATATTTTAATATTTAGATGTTGCTTCTGGATAGTATTATATTGGTATTGGCACAAAATAGAAGGGTGGATGAGGGATGTGTGGGCATGACACGCTTCAAGCTCACTGCTGCTCAACAAAAAATGTAATTGAAGGATGTCAATTTACCCAAAAAGCACCAATGCAGATTCAGGTTGTTTTGGTTTTTTCTTAAAACATACATAGCTTGACCTTTCAATATAGTAGTCAAAGTAATCAAATAATAATGTGAAGATGGGACTTACTTGAGTAAAAAAAGAAAATATTGACTCTATGTAACTGACGGCCCTATCTCTTAGACTTCCCTAGTCCAACAGCCTGCCACAGTGTGTCAGTGTTCTATGATGAAATTGTTTGGCGAGCATTGTAAATACCATCCCTTTCCTTTGTGGGGTGGGTTGTGGGGCTAAGATGGGCAGGGGTGGGTTACACAGGATTTTAAAAACTGGGATCAGGCAAAGCTGTTGATGGGTGGACATGACTACATAAGAAACAGTGGAGCAAATCTTGCTGCCAGGAGGCAGTATAGCGTAGTGGTTAAGAGCACTGAGCTGCAAATGTGGAGACCTGAGTTTGAATCCCACAGCCCCCAATTGCATACTGTGTGACCTTGCGAAAGTAACTCAACTTCCTTGTGCTCCCAGATCACACCTTGAAACAAGCTCCAGCTTAGTGTGCCTTTCCTGGTTAAACAATTCCCCCCCCCCCCCATTAGGGCCAGGGTGGGAGGTAGGTTGCTGAGAGCATTACTACCATTAAGGTAGAGGGAATAGAGAGCTCTGCTGCTGTCATTAGATCTGGGGGAAGAGAGGAGAGAGGAGAGAACATTGCTGCCATTATGTGGACTGCAGGAGGAGAAAGCATTGCTACCATTATGTTGGTGAAGAATGGGGGAGTAGAAAGTTTTTCTAAGTTGTGGCAGAGGGGGAGAAGACAGCAGAAAGCATTGAAGCTCTTTGGTCTGGTATGGAGTAGAGAGATTTGCTACCATTATTCCTCTGGGGAAAGGGGAGCTTTGCTTGACATAGAAACATAAATACTGAGACTATAGAGACAAAAGAAAAAAAGTGAAAATAAAAAAAATTAGCTGAGCCACCATGATAGGCCAGTGGTAGTGCATCAAGTTTCCAAGATAGCAACCCATGCTCAAATGTGTTCCTGGGATCACTCGGCCTACTCTAGTGCAGCCCATGCCCGAGGTGTTGCAGATGCTAGGGTAGAGAGGAGTACATGAAAGAAAATAAAGAAAAGATGAAGCCAAGGTAAGAAAGATGACACTCAAGCTAAAGAATTATGCAAAATGGAAAACCTAAACAAGGCAAGGGTGAATCAGAAAAAAAAAAGAAATAATTACACTGACAATGCAGATGCTTAATGCTTTATATTTTTAATATATGGCAGTTTTTGAGGGTGGCAGTATGAGGAGCTTTGTGTCCCCCCCCCCCAAAGCCTGCAACCCCAGCTGCCACTGTGTCTGGGGCCCCTGATAGGTGTTCACAGAAGTGGAAAGTCCTGGGTGCTCCATGGCTATGCTACTTCAGGCTCCCACTTGGGTAACAACTATTCAGCTGTGTGTTTTTCAAAATCAAACAAAATTAATTTATTGTTTGGTAAGAAAGCCATCAACAACTTTAAAATACAGGTTACAATAAAAGCAATCACACAATTACAGTAGCAAGATAAATTACTAATACAGTTGAGTTTTTAAAAGATGCTGACAAAAAATACCTCAAGCCTGCCCTCACCATCTTATTATTACACATAGATATTACTTATTTTAATTAATTATCTTTTAGCTTATATAGATTCTTGGGTAGCTTACAATCTTTTTTTAGTGTTATATTGTATACAACAATATTTAGCCAGTCTTTCTATGGACTATACATCATTTGTATGAATTAAAATACCAGTGAGAGTTGTTAAATCTATAGTTGCTGAGGTTCTGCTTTGAGGGTTATTTTGCTGCTAAACATCAGGAAGGTTCTGGGTTTTGTAAAAGTTTCAGGTAATTTCTGTGTTATGTAACAGATTTCAGGTAACTGAGTTCAAATTACTGTGTTATCTTTCACCTGCCTTCAGTTGCTGAGATTCTGCTTTGGGGGTTATTTTGTTGCTAAACTTCAGGAAGGTTCTGGGTTTTGTAACAGTTTCAGGTAGCTAAGCACAGGTGCAGGGACTAGCAGAACAACTATGTGGCATGCTAGTGAAGGTGGCAGTAGGGGGGGAATAGGGCTGCAGGGGAGAGGTTGGTGGCAGGGGACTGGTACAGGTGGCAGGGGGACCGCAGAAAAACCAGGATGGGAAGAATAGTGAGTTGCAATGGTTGTGGGGCGGCTATCTGGATGGGCACATTATGGAAGCTAGGGGGTGTCCCATTTGTCACAGGCTGAGGGGTTTGTAGGCAGAGGTACTGTGGCTAGGAAGGGAGTTAGCGAGGATTTGGGGAATGAGAGAGATCAATGGAACAGGAGGGCCACCTCCTCGGCGATCCAGGGGTGCAGAACCAGTGGAAAAGAAGAGGATAGGGAACAGGGTAAAACATTTGAGAAGCAGTGATGGGGAACCTCAGTATAGTATGAGGGGAGAAACAAACAGTGGAAGCCCAGGGTCAGGTAATAGGTTTACAGTGCTGGCTTCAATAGTGGATGATGGGGGGGATCTCCAGGAGGGGGCAGGAGGAAAAGGGAATAGTGAAAGCCCAGGGGGCAATAGTCAGGCAGAAGAGGGGCCATAGCATGTGAGAAGGGGTGGGGTCTTAGTGCTGGGAGTCTCAGTCCTAAAAGGGGTCAGGTGGGGAAGTAAAGAGGAGAGGTATACTTGAATATGGGTGAAATTAGTACCTGGATTGGCAGTGGGTATGGTGGGACAGTCTATTCTCAAGTGCTTAAGGAGAGGAATGGAGAAAACACATGTAGTGGTGCACTTGGGTACAAATGACTTGGGGAGGTAATACGGTAGAACTGGTAAGAGAGAGGTTCAAGGAACTGGGGAAGTTGTGTGAGCAGGCAGGGAGATCAATAGCCTTCTCAGAAGTGCTCCCAGTACCCAAGGCAAACACGGCGAGGAAAGTAAGGATAGAGGAGTTCAACTCTTGACTGGGACAATGGTGTCAAACCAAAGGATATGGGCTAGTGGGAGGCTGAGGTAACATCTGGGACAACAGTGACCTATTCACAGAGGAGAGATTACATCTGAGTAAGGTGGTACAGGGGGTTTTGAAACAAGAGGCTGGAGGAATGCACAGCAACTAAGATGGATTTAAACTAGGTGTGGGGGGAGGCAAGTGTGCAGCAGGTATGCAGGGCTACCAGAGAGGGGAGCCGAACAAGCTTACCTCCCAAGCTAGCAGGGATGGTGCCAGGGTAGAGTCACGGGGGGTTAAGGATGGTGAGAAAAGGGTTAGGGAAGGGAAGGAAATAAGTTGGAGAGCTGTCTCCCTAAATGTAAGCAGCCTGGGAAAAAAATCAGCTGAGTTACAGGCTGCCTTGGCAGTGGGGATGGTGGACATCGTGGCCATCATGAAGACTTTGGCCACCTAATACCAAGACTGGGATCTGATGATCCCAGGGTATAGGATATACACAAAGGATAGGGGCAAGGGGAAAGGGGGAGGGGTGGATATTTACGTAAGGGTGGGGATAAGGTATGCAAGGGAAGAGGGGAAGGAGGGTATAACAAAGACAATATGGATGCAATTCCAAGATTCGAAAAGTACAACACTGAGAGTGGGAGTGGTGTACAGGCCACCAGCTCAAGCAGAGGACTTGGACATGGAGTTAGCGGAGCAGATTAGGAGGATCTGCAGGAAGGGGAACACTGTGATCATGGGGGACTTCATTCTAACAGGAGTGGATTGAAGCACCCCAGCCGTCTTGAATGCAAGGGAGCAAGTACTCCTGAAAGCATTCCAAGACAGCTTCCTGACACAGATAGTTAAACTGACTCGGTTGGATAAAACTCTGGACCTAGTACTGTCTAACGGGGAGACTGTAAGGGAGCTGGAGGTGGGGGACCCACTGGCTGGGAGTGACCACCACTCGGTGTGGTTCATGCTCAGCATGGGCAAGGAAGCTGTAAATACAGGAATCAGGGTGGCTGACTTCAGACATGCTGACTTTGGCAAGATGGGGAGATTTTGGAAAGGCACTTGGCAGGAATTAATCCACAATTGGATGCAAGTCAAAAATGGGAAATTATCAAATTTGGGCTGATGGAGGCTACTGGTCATGCACCAAGATACAGAGCAAGAATAGAAGGGCTAAGAAGCCAAGCTGGTTGAACTGGGAGATCTTGGAAGGGGTAAGGGCAAAAAAAGCAGCATTTTAGAGGTTCAAGAATTCCCGGGGGGGGGGGACAGAGGAATGTATTTGAAGAAGTCCAAGGAGGTAACCAGACTAGTCAGGACTGCCAAGGCTTCCAGAGAGCTGAGGTTGGTACAGGGCATCAAGGACAGGGGAAAAACACTTCTTCAGGTACATCAAGGAGAGAAGGAGCTGTAAGGACCAGATAGTGAGGATTAGGAAGGACAGGGAGTGGGTGGAGAAAGGGGCAGAGCAGGCAGAAGTACTAAATCAGTACTTCTGTGTTCATGAAGGAGAAGGCCGGGCAGCTGCCTCAAGGGAAGGAGAAGGTGGGCAAGGGGGGAGTGGGTGACAGATGAGGTAATTACAGAGGGCAGGGTGCTGGAGTGTCTGAAGGCACTGAGGGTGAATAAGGCACCAGGACCAGACAGCATTCACCCCAGGGTGCTGAGAATGCTGGCGGAGGTCTTGGCGGGACCGCTGGTGGACCTGGTCAATACTTCCCTGGACATAGGATGTGTACCAAAGATTGGAGGATGGCTCACTTGGTGCCCCTCCACAAAAGCAGCCCAAAGGATGAACCAGGCAATTACAAACCAGTAAGCCTCATGTTCATTGTAGGAAAACTAATGGAGACAATCCTGAAAGAGAGGCTGGTGAACTTTTTGGAGGACAATGGACTCCAGGATGGTCAACAACATAGTTTCATCTCAAGAAGATCCTGCCAGACCAACCTAGTTGACTATTACGACTGGCTGACGAGGGAGCTGGATAAGGGCCATGCAGTGGATGTCCTGTATTTGGACTTCAGCAAGGCCTTTGATTCTGTGCCTCATGAGAGGTTTGGGGGGAAGTTAGAATATGTGGAGGTGGGGACAAAGATGGTAAACTGGATAGTAAAGTGGCTGAAGGGGAGGCAGCAACAGGTGGTGGTGGTGGGAGAACTCTTATCCCCAAGGGCTTTGATGAGCAGGGTTCCACAAGGCTTGGTACTGGGCCCGGTGCTGTTTGGGATATTCATAGCAGATACCTCACATGGCATCAGAAGTAAGATCAGTCTATTTGCTGATGATACCAAGATGGGGCGGTGGTGAATGACATAGTAGGGTGGCAGGGGCTACAGGACAACCTGATTAAACTGGAGGAGTGGTCAGAAACATGGCAATTAGGTTTCAATGCAAAGAAGTGCAAGGTTCTGCATTTCAGAGCAAAGAACCCGGAGAGGAGTTACCAGCTGGGAATGGTTCACTTAGGTATCACTAAGGAGGAGAAAGATCTAGGGGTGGTTATAATGGGGAATATGAACAACTCAGCTCAGTGCAGGAAGGTGGCAGCTAAAGCCAACAGGATGCTTGGGTGTATGGCAAGAGGAATCTCATCTAGAAGTAGGGAGGTGATCCTGCCCCAGAATACATTACTAGTCAGGCCACACTTAGAGTACTGCGTGTAGTACTGGTGTCCATTTCTGAAAAAGGATATCAGATTACTGGAGAGAGTACAGTGCAGGGCAACAAAGATGATCCAGGGATTAGAGGACAAACCCTACGAGGACAGGCTGATTGACTTAAATATGTACACCCCCTGGAGGAGAGGAGGGATCAGGGGATATGATCGAGACCTTTATATACTTGAAGGGGATAAACAAAACAGGTACAGAAGGGGTCTTTAAGTTGAGGAGGGAGAGGGACATGAGAAGGCACTGCTCTCAGATTGGAGGGGGGAAGATATACGAAAGAGATGAGGAGACATTTTTTCACAGAGAGGGTTGTGGCTAAATGGAACACACTGCCCAAGGAGGTGGTATCCTGTAAGATGGTGGGAAACTTTAAAAGAGGATGGGACTGGGTGAGAGGGGGGTAACTTTGAGGGGGGAGGGGGCAGCTGCAATGTAAGGGTGCTAGCTGCACATCTGAGGAGACTTGATAGACCATGAGGCCTGTTTCTGCTGGCAGATGCGTATGTTTGTATGTTCATATCATATACAGGAGACAAAAACGGTTTCAACCAGTAAGCTCTCTCTTTACTATACCAAGTGCAAGTCCATAGTACATGTGGTTGATCCTCTATCCCACCAGCTGAGCAGGTACAGTTTTCCATTTCCCTGGATAATTTATTATGTCTGGCCAAAAGGACATTACTGGGGAATGTTTCAGATTTATATTTTACAAAGAGATTCCTTAATTAGTCCTTAAGGGACCTCAATATGTACTCACTGGAGGAGAGGAGACAGTGGAGGCACATGATTGAAACTTTCAAGTACCTCAAGGGCAGAAACAAGGTGCAGGTGGGGGACCTTTTCCAATGTAGAAAAAGTACTAGAACAAGGGGACACAATATGAAATTGGAAGGGAGTAGATTAAGAGGTAATGTGAGGAAGTTTTTCTACACAGAAAGGGTAGTCGATGCTTGGAATAGTCTGCCACAAGAGAGAGTGGGGGCAAGCACGGTGGAGGGGTTGAAGCCTGCCTGGGACAGGCACAAGGGAAGCCTGAGACGGGAGGGAGTGATGAAAAGCCATTGATCACATAGGGTCAGTGGCCACATACAATGTATAGGACCTATGAGCAGACTGGATGGGCCTAGCAGTCCTTATCTGCTGACAGTTTCTATGTTTCTATGTAATTCAGGATCAGTTAATAGGTCTAAATAAGATTTATATCCTGCGAAATAATTGTTCTTAGATAGCCGTCTGGAATATGACGATGATTCAATCATTTTTAAATCTTCCTTATTTCAGACACCAGATATCCATTTGTTGATGTATTTTTTATATTTACAGCTCAATTTAATGCCTTTGTTCGCATACCTGCTCAGGATAGATAATCTGTACCTGCTCAACACGGAAACTATTTCAGTGAATCAGTACTGTCCCCTATATCCCAGATTATACCAGCTCATTTTTTCTTGTAGGCAGTAAGTAGTAAGGGTACTGTAGGTGTTGCTGCATTTGTATGTCTTAACCAGAAATACATTTTTCTTGTGTCTGTTAACGCATTTAAATTCGTTACTCCTAGCTCAGATCTAACATACACAGCCAGGCAAGAGGGGCCCAAACCCATTACATTTCTTAATAATTTGAATATTGGGACCATTAATTTATCTTTTGTCTTATTTTCCCAAATCTCTGCACCATATAGTAGTTGTGCTTGAAATTTGGCTTTGATAGCAGCCACTAAGGGTTGAATTGATGAACCACCGTATCTACTATTGAATCTGGCTTGCCCCATGGTAGTTTTTTTTCAGTCTTTCTTGTATCATATCCAGGTGGGAGTTCCACAAGCAACTGGCATCAAATACAATACCCAGGTATACATACCTAGACAATATCTCTATTATCTGCTTTCCTAATAACCATTTCCCCTTAGCAGCTGATTATCTACCACCAAAAATGACAATCTTGTGTTTGCTGCCTGCAGATTGGGAGGGGGCTGCCAGGTAGCAGCCATTAATATTGCACACAATGGGCCCTATGCACTAATGGGCAGAGTGGCTACATGTGGTGTATCCATGGCGTATAGCCACTCCACACCCATGCACAAGGGGGGGGCACAGACCCAATGCACCCAATCCCCCATGGCCACAGACCGCACCATGTGGGGGGTGGCTAGGGGCATGCCAGCACTATGTGCCATGTACAACAGTGCATAGTGCTGGCCACGGGGGTGCAAAGGTGGGCGAAGGGTATGAGAGGTTGAACCCTGCCGTAAGCCCCCAACGTGCCCCGTGCACACAACTGGTCACCACCCAGAAAGGGCAGATAGTCCACACTGCCACTGGAACCACTGCAGCTGGACCACCCCATGGATGCTTGACACCACCCAGCACACATCAGTGCACAGCCCCTACCAGATGCCCCCCCCCCACAAAACCCACACACCTCACAGGGGCACCAACACATGGATGCTGCCCCCCGAACGGCACCACTGACAATCCCTGCCACTGATCTCCCAGGCATGTGGCAGGGTACAGTGCCCCCCCCGGCACTGCCAACAGCCCCCCACCTTATCACTGTGACCTGCTCCAGGGCTGCATTGTGGGAGTGCTAGTGGCTTTGCCTCCTCTAATTGCCACAGCTACCAGCCATTGGTCTTCTGCAGGGTGCGCTGCTAATGTGCATCCCACTGCATGGGGGATCCACTCTGTGACCCAGTCTGGGCATCCAATTGGATGCCCGGCCAGGTCTGCTACCCCATCCCTGGCTGCCCTGCAGTGTCCTGTCCACTGAGGGGGTGGGACCATGTACAGGTGGTGGCCAGTAGTGAATACCGGCCGGTGCGCACCTGTCCACAGATGTGGAATGCCATGGGTGGGTAACACACCTCTGGCACATATTACCCACCCTTTTATGAATAGGGCCCCATGTCACTAAGCCCTAAATAGATTTAGATAAATACAGAGAGCCGGAACAGCTGCTGAAAAGCATAAAACTTAATGTTTAAGAGAAATTATGTAACTTATATTCATGTGGTGGGAGTTGGAAGTCCTTCTCTCAGGGCATCCTTACCGAGTCCCCCAAAACTGTAATGCTGACTGTGCATTATGAATGTATTATTATAAGGCAAGTAACATGTGTCCATTCTGATTGATTGCTAGAATTCTAACAAGGTTACATTAACCGACATTACTCTAGCAGCTACAGCCTGATCACTGCAATTTTTTTTTATCTTTATGAAAGTGCCAGTCAGTGCCCAGAGACTCATTTTATCTGTAAAACATATCTGTCTCTGTCTCTGACACCCTCACAGACAGTAGTCAGCATTATGTGGCAAAAAACTGGAAAAGCCATCAACTCCATAGTTCAGCATGGCAAAGGAAAAAAAGCCCCCACAAAAAAAAAAATGCGTTCTATACATTGTGAATATGGTACTCTGCACATGCACACCTGTCACAGCGGCCGTTCCAGCAGTGATCGAGGTTCCTCTTACTCAAGTCACATAACTGACTGCAGGGAGATGCAACTCACTACTATGACAGCACTAATATATAGTTGTAAACTGTCACTTTTTAATTTTTTTGTGAATTAGTCATACCAGTTTGACTCACTGAGGGGATACCAGAATGGGTGAGGGCTTTCTAAACCTATAATGGCAAAAGTCTATTAACATACGTTAGTGCTGTCATAGTAGTGAGCTGCCTCTCCCCCCTCCCAATCAGCCGAGTGACTTGAGTGAGAGGAAGAGTTTAATCATAGCAAATGAGAACAACGTATCACAGAACATGATTGTGAAATGGTTAGATACCTTGCACCCCCTCATGCCATAACAAAACTGCATATTTAAGTGTCATCAGGAATACCACCTTTTCAGCCAATTAAGTTAAGCACATTTGTGATGTGCAAGAAGAGGTTCCCTCACAATTGCGCTGCTGACTTGGGGGGGGGCCCGAGTACACATTCTAATGAACGTTTCATAAAATAAAATATAACTTCTGTCAAATATCTAAATGCATCCATTTATATGCCAGATGAGAAACGTAGCCAACAACCGTGGCAGTATAATAGTGAGTATTAAAAAAATCAAAACGTTTGCCTTTGAGCATGCGCGATACAAACACCATTACATGACCTAATCATCCTACTGTGCATGCTCTGAAACAAAGCCTCCAACCTTAAAATGCTGCAATACCACATTTCCACTTGCTCTTTTCAACAAATAACTATTTCTTGCAACAGGGGAAAAAACATGTTCTAAACCTGTCATCCTTGGTGATAGATTCATATGTCATCCATTCAGCAGCTCATTGCCCATTACATTACGCCGAATGTTCATGTCATGTCACCATGGTAACTAGCAGCTTAATCTCCTGATTGCACTTGAAGACTATGCTTTCCTCACTCTAAATCAAGTGGAAAGACTATTTATTTAAAAAAACACAACATTTGAAAACTAGTTGGTTTAAGAAAAGTCTCCATCTATGAAACAGACACTGAACTTATAATAATAGCAGTAAGGTATGACTAGAGGTTAAATTAACAGTCAATCACCCCTTGGGGCAACATGGCACTTGGCTGCACCTTGTGCCACATTACACCCCTAGGGGGTGATTAACAAACTGTTAATCTAGCCTCTGGTCATACCAATTAATGTGCTACAGGACTTTAAACCTCGCCACAGATCTTGACCTAACAGATCTGCAGAAGTTCAGAGTCCCTGCCGCAGACGTTTCATCTACAGTGCCACAGAGAACAGGGGGTCTTGCCCTTATGCATGCCCCCATATATGCTGCCAGCTTTTCTCCATCAGGCAGCAGTCCAACAGCAGGAATCTCATCCTCCCCTTCCTGAGGAAGGAGAGCAATTCATGGGATACTTAATCCTTCCTCCCTCAGCTTTTTTCCCCAACAATCTGAGCTCACACTGCAGTGCTATGGGGTCAGCTTGATTTTCACTTTTAAAAGAAAAATGAATCGGAAACAAACTACCAGCTGCATAGGCAAATTCTACAAAGTGTGAGCAATCACAACATATGTTTTTTTTTTTTTTTTAAGAGCTAGTGTACTGCTTAGAATTGATAATACTTTTCAGATGCAGTCAACCATCACTTCTAGTATCTGAAGTATCTTTTTATTTTCTGTTTGCTAATTAGAAGATTTTCCACCTGGCAGTACTGGAGTGCTCTGTGGAGTAGCACTCTGTCTGAGAAATCAGTTCTATTCCTCCCACTACAGCATCAGAAATGAGACCAAACACCTTGAAGCACCAAAATCCTTACAGCCTGAGCAGTGACTTTCACAAGCTACCAATCAAAATGCAGGAAATTGTGACATCACTAGTAACCAGGGAGAGCCAGTCTCTACTGCTTCATGTGAAAGTGAAACCTGGCAGTGAGAAATGGTTCTCATTGGTTACTAGTGATGTCATAGTCAATGTGGTTTCAGTGTTGATGTAGTGGGAGGAACAGAAGTGACTTTTGTTTCCCCTCCAGACAACGTACTGCTCCACACATCACCGCAGTACTGCCAGGTGGAAAATCTTCTAATTAGTAAGCAGAAAAGAATAAATACTTGAGATATAAGAAGTGATAGTTGACTACATCTGAAAGTTACAGTTAATTGTAGGCAGTTTTCAGGCAGTACTCTAGCTCTTTAAATTAGCGATGGTTTAAGGCCTAAGGGGAGTTGACAGTGTCCCTTTAACATAATAATCATTTGGAAAGTGTCAGCCAATCAGAATGCTACATTTTTAACCATTTGGAATCAGTCAGCCAATCAGAATGCTACATTTTTATGCATTGTTTTGTTTTATAATTTTTTTAACTGAGCTGAATGTTTGATTTATTATTAATTTCAAATTTTCATAAAACAGATAAGAAGATCACCACATGAGATAAAATATCTTGTTTTGGTGATTCCTCAGCACAGCAGAGCACACAGTGTGATTTGTGTATTGTGCAGTGCAAAAAGAAACAGAGGTAGTAGTTCCAAAAAAACTCACAAAGTTAGAGCACAAGGAAGTTCATAGCAATAGTGGAGAGCAATTATTAATATAACAAGCAGGGCATGAGTGACACTGATATAATAGGTTATATCAGTCCTTAACTGGAACCCCAATTGAACTCTGGATTAATTTATATCTGTGTATTACGTGTGTGGCATCATAAAACATACAGGAATTTCCTCTTATATTTTATGTAAGCAATAACACCCGATGGGGGGGTGGAGGTATTGGGAAAAACTGGACCACCCAGGGGCATAATGAGGCCTGACGGCACATGCGAAGGGCCTTATAACCCCTGGAAGCTCTGGTATTTCCCAATACCACCCACCCTGGGGGGTACTATTGTGCTTAGAAAATAGGTCACTGCATTTTATGTTTGAAAAAAAATAACTTCTATGGTTAGATGTTTAAACTCATATATGTTTGATTTATTTTATAATGAAATAGTTCCTCCGCCTGTGTTTGAATGCTGTCTTTTTTTTAAAGTGGTGACTGTCGTCCTAGTGGAGCCTCTGTACTTTTAACTTTAGAGGTAATTGTCATGGTTACCACGCCGCTACCCCCCCACTTGAAAACAGCTAGGAGAAAGAATCCGGTATTATCTCTCCCCAACCACTAAAAAAAAGTGGACTGTGTTTTATTTTTTCCCCTTTAAGTTTCTTTCCATTTAATTTGTTCTGTCGCGCAGTTGGTGAATTTACTGTCAGCGGGACACAGGCTGAAATGTCAGGAACTGGATACGGAGGGAGATCGGGTGAGCCAGCAGCCAAGGAAAAAAAATGTAAGTATGAAAAAAAAAGATTTTTTCCCTCTGTAGCTAAGAAGAAAGCGAGACAGCATCAGGGTGTCAGTGGCAGCGAGACCCGGCTTTGGACAGTTGGCTGTGCAGTGGAGCTGACACAGGGTAGCAGGGATGGCAGAAAAGCGAGGATTTTTGTTGTTGTTTTTTAACTTTGTTTCAAATGAATACTGGGGTGTGAGGTTTTCCCTAGGAGTTCTTATCGGGGTATGGAGCAGTGCTGCCAAGTTGAATCTTGCTAAGTGAAACAAAAAAAACATGGCAACTGGCAAGTTTAAAAATGTGGGGTGCCCGAGGATCCCTTAAGTAATGGGGCACCCCAAATTGGCACTTGTTTTAACCAGACTCTATTAAAAAATAAATGCATGATGTGCATGACTTTAAGCCAATCAGCATGCTTTATTTTTCAAACCCATTTTCTAACTAAATATAAAGTATAGAGGCCGAGGGAACCTTTATCTTCTGCTCTGCTAACTTCTTGACACTGAACAAGAGACCACAGGCTGCAACACTTTGTTTCATACATTGGTTACTTAGCTTTGTTTTTTACAGAGCTGCCTTATGTTTTTATTTTTTAAATATAAATAACTGGATACCCTGGCAGAAGCCAGTACATGACTACTGTTCATACATTTGATGATCAGAACTCTGTGGTATTAAGATACTGGAGATGTACTGAAACAAGACAAGTCTACTTCTTGTGAGCTGACTACAGTTAGATCCCTGGTGGGACCTCAGCTGGAGTACTTTGTGCAGTTCTAGAGACCTCATCTCTGGAAGGAAATAGACAGAGTGGAGGCAGTCCAGAGGAGGGCAACTAAAATGGTGCAGGGTCTGCATAAAAGGCCCTATAAGAAGAGATTGTGGAACCTCAATATGTACACTCTGAAGGAAAGGAGGGACATGGATATGGCAGAGACTTTCAGATACCTCACAGGAACATATAAGGTACAAGAGGGAAGCATTTGTCAGAAAAAGAGATGCTGAAGAACAAAGGGTCATGCTATGAAGCTGGAGTGTGGTAGACTCAGAGCAGATGTGAGGAAGTACTTCTTCACAGAAAAAGATGCTGAAGAACAAAGGGTCATGCAATGAAGCTGGAGAGTGGTAGACTCAGAGATGTAAGGAAGTTCTTCTTCACAGAAAGAGTGGTGGATGTCTGGAACAGTCTCCCAGTGGAGGTGGTGGGGGCTAAGACTGTATCAGGGTTCAGGAAGGCATGGGACAGGCATAAGCGAACCTTAGTGGTTAGGCAAGGGAGTAGAACCTAAGATCAAGTAGGATCTGGGGTAATACAGTAGGTAAGGAAAAATAAGCAGACTACATGGGCCAAGCAGTCCTTATCTGCCATCAAAGTCTATGTTTCTATTCATGTACTGTAAAGAGAGAGAGAAAGAGAAAGAGAAAGAAAATATGTTTTTGCCTCACAGGCAGACAGGCTGAGCTCAATTCACAAAGGTTAACATAGGGCTTGTACAAGCCCTGCATCAAACCTTGCACTGCCCTGAACACATTGCCGCACCATGCACCCGGTTCACAAAGGTTGCGTGCATTCGTGGCACTTTACCCCCTTTATGGCAGCTTGTGCCAAATATCTGGTGCAAACCCCGTAAAAAGGTCTGCAAAGTAAGACCACCAAAAGCTGGTGTAACTCACGGCATATGGCACATGGGATCGTGAGTCCCGATCGCCAGCCAAGGAATGCTGCAAGCCTCATGTGTCTTGTGTTCATGCACCCAAGGCTTGTGGCATTCCAACACTTCTAAGAATCAGGCGCACCATCTCTACGGGTATATATAAGGAACTTGAGTCATTCTTATTTTCACTAAAGCTGTTTTCCTTTATTAATCACTATGCCCCAGATATTCAAAAGGGTTGCGCCTGCGCAAGTCCAAACTTGCGCCATTCTGCGATATTCGGCAGGAGGCAGTTGCGCCATTGAAAACAGGCTGAGCAACAGCGCAATGCAAATGAATGCATGCTGAACTGGAGGGGGAGGAACCATGCATAAACTGCACAGCCCGATATTCAGCGGGCTGTGCAGAGTTGTGCAGGCGCAACCCCCAACCTGCGCCGGCACCACTTTGAGCAAAAAAAAAAAAGGATCACGTCGAGGGCCACCAACAGGTGAGCTGCTGCATTGCAGGGCACAACACAGTAGCTGCCACCTGTGGCTGGCTCCCCACCCACTTCCTGGGCCCCCCCTGCAGCCCGATCATGTGCAAAACAGTGTAGAATGACCCCCACCACCCCCACTGGCCCGATTGCAGGCATAGTTTAATTCCCCACCACCAGCCCGATCACGGGCAGCAATGTGTCTCCCGAACGTATCCTGGTGGTCCAGTGGACTGTACATCCCGATCGGGATGGTATTAAGAACCCTCCCCGAACACACATCCCTGGTGTCTAGTGTCCCCACCCCACCCACCCACGGCCCCACCACCCTGCGCCGCCGGGCGCCAGCATCCCACCTGCTCGCCGCCCGCCGCCGATTGATCAGCTTGGTAGGGCTGCAAGCCCATTGGTGCAGTGCAAGAGCCACTGGGCGTGCAGCCCATACTGTACAAGACAGGCGCAAGTCCTCGGGGATCGGCGCACCTGCATGCTAATGGCATGCAAATGGAGCCATAATCAGATGCAAATGGCACCCCCTGTGCCTTGCATGAATTATGGCCCCATTTGCAGATTTGAATGTCGAGTTTTTCGCGCATGGTGCGTGGTACTTAGCATGCATCGGTTGAATGCTCCACTCGACAACTCTGCGTGGCACAAGTCTCCACCACGCCATGCACAGTGGTTGGTGGTTGGGTGATATTCAAAGGAGCGTTGAAGGCGAACCCTTGAATATCGCTCTGGACACACCCCTGCACAACTATTTTGTGCAGCGCAAGGGATTGCGCCAGAAACTAGCGCAGTTTGAATATCCAGCCCTATCTATTTACCAGTTGTTCTATTTTATCTTTCTTGTGGACATACGAAACACAATAATAATATAATTAACAATCAAATACATACCTAAAATACCTCAAAGCTAAAGCATCAGATAAAAGCACTGAATATAAAATAAACAAATATTATAAAGTCAAGGCTCAATCTGTTTCCCAGAAAGGTTTGAGCAAACTAGAGACTTTTCAGTTTATTACTGAAAATGAGGACCAAGGTGCAGGCCGAATGTCCATGAGGAGACTGTTCCATAAATAAGAGACAGAAAGAGATGAGTCTCTCCCCAGCAGATTCAACCATGATTCTGGAACAACCAACAACCCCATACCCAAAATTTTTATACATGCATATCGGTACAGGTTGCAAGGAGCACCTAAAGTAATGAATACCAACCAGTCTTTTAAGGGCCTTATAATCAAAAGTAACATCTTAAAGTTGATCTGCCATGTAACAGGCAGCCAGTGTAATGAACCAGGGCTTGACAAATTTTAAAATTATGTACTTGTCCACGGACAAGTGGCTTGTCCAAAAGTAGTTGTACCAGTGCTTGAGTTGGCAGTCCCGGTATAAAATGGCATATTTTTAATGGAAAATATCAAACTACAGAAAACTCAACGGATTTATTGTAGTAGTTGTTATTTAGTGTTGAAATAGACAATAAGGAGAATAAATAATATGATTTTATTTTTGTCAGCAGCATGGTGAGCATAAGTATTGTGACAGAATTAGCATCAGCAGCGAGGAACTGACAGCAAGTGTGCTTGCAGCAGCAGCACAGAGTGCCAGCCAGCAGCACAGTGAGAACATCATTACAGCAGAGTAGTAGACAGTACAGCATCAGCATCAGGAAAAGTTACAGGAAGCCGGAGCTTGCTCGAGCCGGAGCATCACATTCAGTCATGTCATCATCAAGACTAGTGACAGCCTCAGGGCCATTTTCACGTGAATCAGCAGAACTAGTAGTTGAACTAGAATGACCATGATGACCATGAATGTGGTGTGTGCCAGGACCAGATAGTAGCCAGTGGTTGATAGCATGATCCGGATCAAAGCTGTCTAATGCAGGGCCTTAAACTGCTACAGTATATGCAGAAGTGACTGGAGTGTGTCATCAGCCAAACTTGTTCTTATTTTGGTTTTTTATAAGATTCTGAATGGAGAATACTCTCTCTCACATTTAGCTGTAGACACACTCATAGCCAGTAACATTTCTATTAGATCAAGGATGTGAGCAAGCTGGGCCGGTTTCTCTCGTAGTAGTCGTGAATACACTTGCAGATATGGCTTATCAACTGCAGACTTAAGCATTGCTTTTAATGCAGAATACTCCCTTTTTATACTGGTTACGTGATCTTCAGAAAAAAAGTTGTGAAAGTAGTCTAATAAATTACTTAAATCAGTTGTGCCAAATAGTGCAAGTTCTTCTCGTGATAGATCGAAATTTTTGAAATCTAAGCAACTGAACCATTTTAGAAGTTCTTCCGAGAAATTCTGAAAACGCTGATCAATGTAAGGCACTGCTGCATCTATTAAACTGTGCAGCTGTGTATCAGTCATAAAATTTACTTCTGGACAGTTCTATTTGAAAGTAAAAGGAACAATCTTGTCCTCACTGCCATGTTTTAAAATGAGATAGTTCATGCATTTCTCTGCAGGATTATATTGGTTTAGAAATGATGTCATAAACTTTCCAGGTCTTGTTTTTAGCTCAGTCAACTGGAGTAAACATGTCTCGACGAGTTGGGGGACTTTTAATATTAGTAGGTCATCCTTCTGAAATTCAAGTGATACATTTTTCAATATTGGCAGAAAATCTTTGAAGAATAAACAGTGATTTTACAAACTGTACTGCGTGCGCATCTCTTAGAAGTGCCTTTGATTTGGCTCCATCATCACCAGCAGAGTTTGAGACTTGTTCAAGATGTTGAATTACTGTAGGCAGGTTGACTTGAACAGCATGAACTGAACGCGTCTTACTTGCAAGCCAACACTTGCTTTATTGCACTGGACATGGCCTATCTGGACTTCAGCAAGGCCTTTGACACTGTGCCACATAGAAGACTATTACACAAACTGGGGAATATGGGTGTGGGCAGGACAGTAGTGTGGTGGGTAGGTAACTGGCTGGGTGGCAGGACACAGAGGGTGGTGGTAAATGGCTGTCACTCCACAGAGGGAAGAGTGACCAGTGGGGTACCACAGGGATCAGTGCTGGGACCGGTCCTATTCAACATCTTCATCAGTGACATTGCACAGGATATAGAAGGCAGAATTTCACTGTTCACTGATGACACAAAGCTTTGTAACAGAGTAGACACACCAGAGGGTGTAGACAGAATGAGAAGGGACCTGCAGAAACTTGAAGAATGGTCAAGGGTTTGGCAGTTGAAATTCAATGCAAAGAAGTGCAAGATAATGCATATGGGGCAAAAAACCCTGGCACAATATATCAGTTGGGGGTGAGGATATAGCATGCACCAAGCAGGAAAGGGATCTTGGGGTTGTCATCTCTGATGACCCTCAAGGTAGGGAAACAGTGTGACAAGGCATCAGGTAAAGCAAATAGGATGCTGGGATGTATAGGCAGGGGCATCACCAGCAGGAAAAGGAGAGTCATAATTCAGCTATACAAGACACTAGTGAGGCCCCACCTGGAGTACAGTGTACAGTTCTGGAGACCATACCTACATAAGGACATAGACAGGGTAGAGAAGGTTCAGAGGAGGGCAACAAAGATGGTGCATGGGTTGCATCACAAGTCCTATGAAGACAGGTTGAAGGAACTGAACATGTACTCCCTGGAGGAGAGGAGGGAGAGAGGGGATATGATAGAGACATACAAGTATCTTACAGGGAGGAACAGGGTGCAGGAAAACACTATTTTTAAGCGAAAAAGATGTTTCAGGACTAGAGGGCATGGGATGAAGTTGGAGGGAGGATGATTCAGAGGAAACATGAGAAAGAATTTCTTCACAGAACGGGTGGTGGACAAGTGGAACACCCTGCCAGAGGAAGTGGTGGGGGCTGAAACAATCACGGATTTAAGAAGCATGGGATAGACATAAAGGAATTCTAGAGGTCAGGTAAGGAAATAGACTTCTAGGAAAACAAACTGAACTTACAAGCTCAAATGGGCAGACTAGGTGGGCCATAGGCCCTTATCTGCCGACACTGTCTATGTATCTATATGTATGTATGTATGAAATGAGCCAACTCGGTGTGTATGACATCTGCTATTTCCTGCAGTTCCCTAAGTTTCTTGGGGCTGTAGCGGTAAAATTTAAACATTCTTTTCAAGTTGTTCTTTACTTTTTGAACAAAGGGATTTTTCTTCATGACGTCAAGAACTGCGAACTCCAGTTTGTGGGCTACGCAATGCATGGGTATTACAGTGGGGACATGTTCTCTGATTTTTGCTATGGTGTCATCTGTATGGCCCATCATCACACTGGCACCATCAAAGTTGGCATATACGAGAACTGGTACAGGTCTGCTCACATCGTTAAGGTCCACAAAACAAAGATCAACAGACTCAACTGCAGAGCTTATTGCTTTAAAAACTCCATCTGCGTGAGAATGTTCAAGAGGTACAGCTTTAATTAACACAGTTGTAACTTTTTTTCCTGGGCCATCAACAAAACGAAGGAAGACATTTTCCCACTCTACAATGCTTGCATCTGTACTGCCATCTGCAAGAACGGTAACGAATTTTGTATTTTTGACAGTCTGGATCTGTGTTTTAGACATGACAGCTGATATTGCGTTACAGAAATCTCTGGCCCGTTTACCATTTCCGTAACTGCTGCCGAGTTTAACCCCATTTTTTTCTTTCAATGTGCAAAGCCACTTCATATCTGCGAAAGGACATAAATTTTTAGCCAAGGAATATGCGGTGTTAAATAAAAGCCTCATTTTATTTTTGGTGACTTCCTCCATCTGAGAAAATGCATGATATATTGCAGTTTCAGATATGTTAAAATTGACTGCATGTTGGCCAGTTTCATGACTATGCTAGTTTGCACAAATTATATGTGGATTTGATTTGTCATGGTCTCTCATGGACTCAATTCTGAAATTATTTGAACCAGTGGCAAACACGTTAGGTTTTTTTGAATAAGCAGGAGTCACAAGAGTGGGATATTTCTCACAGGGAGAGCAGTACATGACATATTTTTGGTCATCATACCTTAACCAGGTAAAATGATTTAGCCAGTGATGCTGAAATGTTCGAGCCCTTTTTTCAACATCTTAATTTTTATCTTTATTTCTTTTCTCATCAGACTTTACGTTTGTTGTTTCATTTTCCTCATCTAAAATCAAAGGTCACTTTCTGCTGCTGCTATAATTTTTCTCACTCATTTCAGAAATTGGTATGATCAGGTCAGATTGATCACCTGTTATGTCTACAAATACAGACCCAGACTGAGAATCATTGTTTTGGTCATTTTCCTGACTAGGGTGGTGAGGAGGGGGGCTGGTTGGGACTGGCTTGACTGTGAAGAAGAAGGCTATGCATCTTTACTTTTTGTTCCTGAAGAAGATGAGATGGAAGATTGTTTCCCAGTCCAGAGGGAAAATAAAGTAGTTTGGTTTGGCTTATTTTTTTGCATTTTTTTTAACTTCTAATGCAATTGTAAAAAATATTGAAATATTGTTGTACACAATAGAATTGTATTTTATGTTATATTTGTGTGTGTTGTGTAATATTTTACCTGAAGCTGTTGCGCTTAGTGCTTATGCTTAGAACACTAGTACAAAAAGGCCTGTGGGCAGGACAACAGAGTAGGTGGGAGTAGGAGTGACAGGGAGGTAGAGGTGGTGGTGGTCGCCAAGTACTACTCCTCTGCAGTTGTTCACCCCAAGTTCCTATACTGTCCTTCGGGGCAGGTTAGGTCTCTCACAGCCACTTACGCACACCTCCACCAAACAAGAGTTTATTTTTGTTTACCACAACAAATGTTTTTCCCCTTAGTTTATATTAATTGCTTATTTCTAAGAAGTCTGCAGTTGTTCCCCAAGTTCCTTCCTCTACCCTCTAGAGCAGCAGGTTTTATTTGTCTCACACATCTTCGCCAAAGTAAGTAATAGTAATATAGGTAGGTAGCTACACTACTAGATAGTTTATTTTTTTTTCTGTGTAGCACAAAAAGGACCAAAAATATTTCTAAAAATTAAATTCTGCAGTTAGTTGTTGAAGTTCCTCCACCGCTACCCTCCCAGGGCAGCAGCACAATGTCTCACACACCGTCCTTCAGCAAAGTAGGTAATATAGGTAGCTAAGCTAGGTTTATTTATTTTTTCTGTGTATCACAAAAAATGCTTTCCCCTTCAGTATAGTTTATATCTAATAAGTCCACAGGCGGGCGCAGTTCCCCAAGTTCCTCTACCTCTCAGCCTGGTGGCACAGGGCATTAGATCTCACAGCCACACAGTGTCTCGCACACCTTCACCAAAGTAATAATAATATATAGGACAGGTAGGTAGCTACACTACAGGTGGTTTATTTTTTTTTCTGTGTAGCACAAAATGGACCAAAAGTCCGCAAGTAGTTGATGAAGTTCCTTAACCTCTACCCTCCCAGGGCAGCAGCACTCAGGTTGGTTAGGTCTCACACACAGCCACACAATGTCTCACACATCGTAGTTCAGCAAAGTAGGTAATATAGGTAGCTAGGCTAGGTTCATTTATTTTTTCTGTGTATCACAAAAAATGTTTTCCCCTTCAATTTTGTTTATATCTAATAAGTCCGCAGGGGGGCACAGTTCCCCAAGTTCCTCTACCTCTCAGCCTGGGGGCACAGGGTATTAGGTCTCACAGCCACACAGTGTCTCGCACACCTTCACCAAAGTAATAATAATATATAGGACAGGTAGGTAGCTACACTACAGGTGGTTTATTTTTTTTTATGTGTAGCACAAAATGGACCAAAAGTCCGCAGTTAGTTGTTGAAGTTCCTTGACCTCTACCCTCCCAGGGCAGCTGCACTCAGGTTGGTTAGGTCTCACACACAGCCACACAATGTCTCACATACCATCCTTCAGCAAAGTAGGTAATATAGGTAGCTAGGCTAGGCTAGGTTTATTTATTTTTTAGTATGTATCACAAAAAAATGTTTTCCCCTTCAGTATATACGAAGGCGCAGTTGTTCCCCAAGTTCTTCTACCTCTCAGCCTGGGGTGCACCAGCGCAGGGTATTAGGTCTCACAGCCACACAGTGTCTCACACACCTTCACCAAAGTAATAATAATAATATAGGTAGGTAACTACACTGGGTTTATTTTTTTGTGTAGCACAACAAATATTGTCTCCTCCTTCCTATAATTTATTTCTGTTAATCCGCAGTTCTTCCCCAAGTCCCTCCTCTACCCTGGCTCTCAGGGCAGCAGGTTAGGTCTCACTCACAGTTGAGCCACCACACACCTTCACCAAAGTAAGTAGGAGGTAGGAGTTAAGGGGTATAGGTAGCAGATGCCAGACTAGCAGTAGCAGGCAGTTGGTTAGGGTTTCCTTTTTCTGTAGCTAGCAAAAAAAGTGCCCAAGTTCCTCTACCTCTCGGCATGAGGGCAGGTTATTAGGTCTCACAGCCCCAGCTACACATACAAACACACCTGAAGTGGGGTACTAGCTAGATTTTTCTTTAGGTAGTTATAAGTGTAGTTAGTTAGTCACACCCCCCAATCAGTAGTAGTAGTAAGTTAAGTTTAGTAGTCCTTACTCGTTAGATACAAACACATACAGCCCTCTGATTCACTACTGCAGTGCAGCTGCCTGCTTGCCAAATAAAATGGCCATTATTTATTTTTATTTAACTTCTCCTCTCCACTGTTTCTTAATTTTCTCTTCTCTCAGCACTCCCTGAGTCTTCCTCCATGTGGAACGGCTTGTTTTCCCCTCCCACCGCTCAGTCTTTCGACTGATCCACTACCCTCTCAGTGCCCTCTCAACTGTTTTCATTTTTTTTCCTGAAGGCAGGATAGCTGTTTAGCCAGGTAGCAAGTTACATTATATTAGTTGTAGCCAGGTAGTATTTAGTATGCAGCCCCTCGGGCAGTCATTTCTCTCTCGCTCCACCACGCAGCCACCCTCCACAAGCTAGCAGCAAAAATGCCTCTGCTCTCTGCAAGTGTCGGTAGCAAAACAACGCATTTTCCATCCTGTGCCAGCTACTGACACTCCCAGCTCCTCCTCAAAATGCATCCTTATCCAATAGCAAGGGACGGCAAGCCTATCAGTCTCCAATCTATGCTCTGCCGCTCCCGTAGTCCCGCTCGACCTGTCTTCATGCTCCACCAGTGCTCCCCACCCCTGCTCCCTGCCCCGAGATAGAGAGAGTGCCCGCCAACGCCTGTAATGTGGCCTGCATTCCAGTCCAGTGTCACATGACTATAGCTGTGGCAGTCAGGTGACTGATCCTCTGAGGGTTTGTTGTGCTGCTGAAAATGTCGCCGTGGTGCTGCTGCCACCTAGTGGCTGGGAAAAAAGCTGCAAAATGAAACAAAGCTAAAAAAAAAAAATATAAAGATTTGGTAGTCCATGGGACAGGCAGTACACAGCAGACTGCTTGTCCCTGGTTAAAAAATAGTTGTCCAGGACATCGGGCTATGGGATTTGTCAAGAAATGAACACAGTGCAGCAGTAATTTGCTCATGCTCCTAGTAGCAGCAGCAACCCTGGCAGCAGTATTCTGCACTGGCTGCAGATGGCAGATCTAACCAGCAGGAAGGCCCTAGTAGAGTGCACTGCAGCAGTCAAGGTGTGAAATGACAAAAGCTTGAACTAGTGTGAGTAGGTCATCTGGATTAAGGTAGAATCACAGCTGGTCAATATTTTTAAAATGGAAAAAGACACTACTGACCACAGTCAACACCTGAGGAGCAAGTGACAACTCCAGGTCAAGAGTAGGCAGGCAGAGTAGCATGGAGGTTAGATTAATGAGCTGCGAATGAGCTTGGTGTATCCAGCATACCTGGGTTTGAGTCATCCCACAACCCCCTCTTGAATACTGTGTGGCGCTGAGCAAGTCACTTAACCACCCCAGTGCTCCCTGGTCACCCCTAAAAATAGGCATTTGTGACTAGTAGGCCCTACCTAGTTACAAAAAAATACACACACAAAAAAGAGACCCCTAGGTTGCAAGCAATCTGCTTAGTCTTCAGCCTTTCTCCATGAATTTGGGAAGGCCCAGACTGTCCAAACTGGATGACCTCAGAAGATCAGACCCCACCCGTAATAACTCAGTTTTGCCAGGTTTCAGCTTTAGCCCACTGAAAGCTATCCACAAACTGATTTCAGATAGAAAACTCTTAAACACAGCTTATTGTGGAGCCTTGTCTAAGTTTAAACAAAAGGTATAGCTGGATATCATCAGACAGTACTGAAAATCAAAGGAATGCTTCCACATAACATCTCCCGGTGGTAGAAAAATCACCACGAACAATAATGGAGACAAAATGGAACCCTGAGGGATGCCACAGTCAATTATAAATGGGGAAGATCAAAATTGCACTGAAACCACTGACTACTGGTGATCACTGAGAAAAATGGAACCAGCGAAGCACAAAACCAGCCGTCCAACAATCCTCCTCATATGGTCCAAGAGTTCTATAAATTCTGTGGTGCTGAAAGCTGAAGACAGATCCAGTAGGACCAGGTCAGAAACTTTGCCATGGTCACCCAGCAGAAGACCATTCAAAACCCCCACCACGGCCATTTCAGTGCTGTGTTGTGAACAAACGCCAAATTGGTAGGACTTGTAGATGTTAAATTCTTACAGAAGGTTATCTTAACCAGGCCACCACCATGTTCTCAACAACTTTGCCCAAAAAGGAGAAGTTAGAATAGGTCTAAAATTCACAACATTTCGAGGATCTAATGATGCTGTCTTAAAGGAGTTCTACCAGCAGATATGAAGAGCCCCGACTACTGCACAGATCGAGGCTTCATCTATCCGATCCCCCCCTGCAGGCACCATGGAAAATTAATGGTTTATTTACAGTACCTGACTAGTCATAAAATTTGAGCAAACCTCCAGTGGAGCCGGCATTTTAAGTATGGCATTCCTCAAACCCCAGTATCTCGCTGGAAACATCGTAAGAAAATGACATTGCACTGCCTCTGTCTTAATAGTACCCTAATGTATGGAGATTTTACAGTGTATGTATCTCCGAAGCTCATTGCTATTTTCACAGAATTTGCCTAAATCCCATGGGTATGTCAATATCAAATCCCTCAAGACAGCAGTTTTATCAGTAACTGAACTGGTATTAACTAAGATTACCCTCACAGAAGTAACCTAGCAGTCTCAAACTTCTGGACATTGTGACTTCTGGAGTGTAACAGGATCCAAGAAAAAAGTTCTTACAATCCATGTCCTAGTCTTAAATCTCCATGTAGCCCTCCATATCTGCAATCTCTGGACTATATCAAAAGCTCTGTATTTTGTGAGCATTGTACCAATCAGGTAAGGACGCAAATCCCTGAAGGGACATAACCTCCTCAGCTCACCTGATGAGAAGGTTGTCACAACTTGGCTTTTACACATTTCTGCATCACTCTGTTTCACACACTCACACCACCACCATCTTGGGCATAACACTCCACAGACTCTAACACGCACATAATACTCAAACGTACTCTTACACACAATACTCCCCCACACCCTGTCACACTCAAAATTAAAAAAAGAAGACATTAACAATGTATATAAAGTCCAGCAACAATCAAAAAAAAAACACAGTGCTCCAAAAAGAGTGTTTTGCTAACCATTATGGCATAGTATGAAGCTTTGCTGTCACTTGGTATCTTGATAGAAAAGGCAACACCCCCCCCCCACCACCACCACCACCGCCACCACCATTTGGGAAGCTACAAAGTGGCATATTTAACATGGTTCTTCTGCCCATTTCAAAGAAATCTGCCTGTCCCATTAACCAAACAGGACCCTGGGGGGAGGTAACTGGTAATCTTTGCACTAAACATAACAGGTGGGGATGCATTTTCATCTGGACACTGTCCACATGCTGGAATAAGGATAGTGGCAGGGTCTGCAAAAATCCCAGGTTGCATTGAATCTGCATTGTCAGTAAGTCACGGAAGTTTTAAGGTAATAACTTCCGGGACCATGACCCCAAGTATTTCAAAGTTGGCAGATGCCATTAAAACAGGAAAGTCTCCTGGCTGACCATGGAGGGGTGGTAATAAATCCAGAGAACCTTTATTTTTTTTATATGCATTCAAGTTATTACCAGAATATTTGCCAAATCCCATCATAGTCTCCCAAAGCGAGTGAGGTCTCCGTTGATGTCAAATAAATGAACAAATTACTGGTGTGTAGCACCAACTTCTGTTGCCTGCCACCTAAGGAGATCCCCTGCACTTGCATATTTTGCTGGAGTACCTGAGCTACAGGATCCAGGTGAAGGACAAAGAGTAATGGCGACAAGGTGTGACCCTACCCAGTGCCCCTGTATAATTGAAATGCTTAAGATATCTGCCCATTTTGGGGTGTACTGATAAACTA
Source organism: Neoceratodus forsteri (assembly GCA_016271365.2). Lineage (NCBI taxonomy): Eukaryota > Metazoa > Chordata > Ceratodontiformes > Ceratodontidae > Neoceratodus > Neoceratodus forsteri. The sequence continues at coordinate 442,048,891 of CM028133.1, forward strand.
CAACATAAAAAGTGTTGTCTTGGCCCAGCATAGCACGATAATGTTATCTTGCAGATGTGGATAAATCACAGTGTATACTGAACCAATCACTAGTCAGAGAGCATCTCCCACAGTGTTGATGGCTTCACGATAGCTATGTTCAGCAGTGATGCCAGTAGTTGAAATAAAAGAAAAACAGTAACATCATGTATACAAACAGCAGACTTAAAAAAACATAACTAGTAAACTGATGTTCTATAAACTGAATCTGCAATGGTCTGTCTCAAAGTATGCAGTTTATCATCACTTTGAGATGGGCAGGACTTCCATATCTCATTTATGGCCTGGCCACTCGTGAATGCCTCTTCACATGTAAAGATGATTTGCATCATTTGAGTCAGTCTGTTAAATATCCTCTATATATAGACTGTTCTATTCATCCTTTATTGGCTGGTGTGTGCTCTTTATACATCTTATTAAAGCGAATATATCCTTGTGGGTTTTTTACATTTTTTGATAGAACTGGAAATCCATAGTTTCATGTCTATTTTGAAATAGTCTTACTTTCCCTAACTTAGAACCCTGGTTAAAGCTGCCATCTTCCCACCCAATATTCATTTTTTAATTACTTATCTGCTATGGAACCCAGTGATATCAGTTCAGTGGAAGCAAACATGCAAAGCTTCATTGCAGGCATCTGCTCAACTGATGTCAGGGTTTCAGAACTCATAAGGAAGCATGAAATAAATACTGGGTGGGACAATGACAGCAAGAACAGTGGACTCTAAATAAGGGAAAAAATTACTCTTTTAGAACAAATTCATGAATTGGTAAACTGGGGATAGTAAACATATTACATGTGCCCTAATTTCAAAGTAGGTTAAAACCCTTGCTCTGCTACAGACCTCTATACATGTACTGAATTCCTACACATTCAAAATCTACTGACAGTCAATGTAGAAAACAAGGTTCATTTTCCTTTTAAATGTTTGAAATGTATCTATGGCTCTGTTTTGCTAAATGGGGACAGGTAGCAGGACAAATCTGAGTCCACGTCCTGAGAACACAATATTAAGCAAACCTCATCACATCATTACAGTATCTGGAAACCCTGTATTTCCACTAGTGCTATATCTGTATATTATTTTCAACCACTTATTTTGTTGCACTATTGCATACTTTGCATTCACCAGTTCTACAGTATGTTCCCTTCCCTTCAGAACACACCTGGAAATCAGCTGTTGCAGCTTAGTGTGCCTTTACTGGCTAAATCTTTTAAGAATAGGAACTTATTTCTCATTTGTAGTTTTTTGGAATGCTGCTGTTTAGAGAAATGAAATGTATACCTCCAAGTAACCCATATTTAATGGTACTTGAATAAACACTGGTGTGAGAAACTATGTTTTGCATTGTTTCCTTTTTATGAAATAAAATGGGTAGGGAAAACATTGCAACCTTGAACAACATTCTTTATAAAATGGGTTGGGAAAGCACTGCATCCTGATTTGCTATGACCAGTGCATTATGGCAGTGTAATGCACTGTAACAAACAAGTCTTACAACACAGGATGCAGTACCTAGGGAAATACTTGTGTCAGCCTTTAACTCATTCAGGCCTAGATAGACCTGTAGATGGCATCTGAAAGCGTAGCCAGTGACGACTGTAGACATACTCAGCTGACTTTCACTCAGGCCTGGAAACATCTGAGGAAGTCAGTAGTTTTTACCTAAATATTAAACAAACTGAATTGTTTAGAATTGATTGCCAAGCACCGTTAGAAAGGTAATTTTGTGCTGAACAACTTTGCTACTGATACTTTGTGTCTGTCATGTACACTTTAGGAGTTATTCACATTTGTTTAAGGTATGGTGTGCTTAGCTGACATTTGTCTCTTAAGTCTCACCTAACCACCTTGAATAAATCTGAAAAAAACCTCAACGTTTTTTGGTATTTCAGCTAGTATAAAATAAAAAACAAATTGATTACAATTGATTGCATAGCACCACTAGAAAGGTAATTTTGTGCTGAACAACTTTGCCACTGATACTTTGTATTTATCACATATACTTTAGGAATTATTTGCATTAGTTTATGGTATGGTGTGCATGACTGACATTTGTCTCTCAAGCCTTAGCTAAGCACCTTGAAAAAATCCGGAAAAAAAACACAGTTGTTTGGTATTCCAGCTAGTATAAAATAAAAACTGAATTGGTTGCAATTGATTGTATAGCACCATTCAAAAGGTAATTTTGTGCTGAACAATTTTTCCACTCATACGTTGTGTGTAGCCCTTACGGTTCAAGAGGTATTCACATTTGTTTGTGGCATGCCGATTATGGCTTGATTTTGCTTAGAAAGGCCCAGGATGCATTGCTAAGAGTATACAGGACATAAGGGTTGGAAGTTTCGAAGAGCTCTTGTGGTGTGAATGAGTTAAAATTTTCAGTTGAGAAACAGCAGCCATTTTTTCTTCAGTTAGCCACAATAACATCAGTTATCCAACAAGTGCCAAATCAGGTAATTCTGAAGTTCTTCACAGTTATCAGCACCCAAGAATCAATTATTTTTAAACAATGTCTTTTATCATTTTTCTCTATTCAGTATTTGAGTATGTTTGTAATTACCACACCATCAAACAGTCAACCAACCACTCCCAGTCCCAGTTAATTCCCCTGCTGATTAACTAATAGTGGTGTTTGGAAATAAAAAAAAAAAATCTGTTATTTTGTATTATTTGACCTCGCTAATTAGAGGTAGAATGTTCTCACTTCTAACCAGCCTTGATCTGCTTGCTCTCCTTCCAACTCTCCAAGAGGGACACAGAACACAGACACTTTATTGAATCTAGCTATCACAGATGGCAGCATTCTGCCGATGTGACCTCCAGGAAATCTCGCCGTTTTGATGGCTCCAATACTAGGCTCCACTCCATAACTCTACCAGCCCTCTCAGCATTTAAACATTGATCTAGCCTGTGTCACTCACTGCGAGCCCACTCACAATTCCCATTCATCACTCTCAGCAGCATCACAGACATCATCCACTGACTTCCACTGTTTAACAGACCACTAAAACAAGCTATGGTATGGATTAAATTTAGTAGCAGCTTAATTAAAAAAGGAGTCTTGCTCCTACAAAAACAGATAGGGTGGAGGGTGAGGAAAAAGTGCATACCTGTGTGCGGACACCTCTTCCACCAAGTCACTAGTCAACACATAATCATATTGACACTAATGTCCATAAATCTGCAGAGGGACTATTTGATATCATTTTTTTAATCATTTCATGATTTGTCACTTTCTATACAGATATTTGTTTTAATTTATCTAGTTACCCATTTATAAGTACAATAAGACACTTGAGAGGGTGCATTACACTGTGATAACCACACTCTCAGGGGCAGCTGTCATTCACCCTGCAGCCTCATGTCTAACTACACCACTGGGAGTGCAGTTATCACAGCATAATGCACACCCCATCAAGTCTTATTGCTTACATACAGCACTCTTCACAGAACCAGTAATTTGGAGATGTCACTTTGTCATGGGTTGTGTACAGCACACAAAGCATTAGCTGTTGATGTATCAGAACAATGTTAAAGAAAGACTGAGGCCAACATTTTTATCATCAATAAATTCAGAATTTGGATCAGCATATCCTCAATCAGCCTCATGCCAAAAATCAGATCTGTAAGTTACTTCGTTTAAAAGTTACAAGTCATTTTGTAACCCGTAATTCACTGCCAGTTCAAAAATACCAGTTTCAGTGAAAAGCTGATGATGATGTCCTCTCCTGAGGTCACAAACTAGTCCTCCTGGCAAGTACCTTATATTACTGATTTCTTCTATGTTACTTAAAACTGCAGCTGTAGTAAACATCTGAAAAAGGAAAACTGACACCAGGGGGTGAGCACATGCACTTCCATAATGTACAGATGCAAGGTACAGTACTTCAGAATGTGACAGGGGGATGGAATGCTGTGGCAAACATAGCTTTAGAATGACAAAGTTGTGTGCAATTTTTAAAATACTGCAGGTATGAGATTTCAAAATGCCATCAGGTTGCACCTGTGGAATGCAGCAATGACACAGTCTCAGAAAGTAGCTGAAACACATATTTTCAGAAAGTGGCAGTGATGCACAGTTTCAGAATGTGGCAGTGATGCACAATTTCAGAATGTGGTGGTGACATACAGGTTTGAAATGCAGCAATGATGCACAATTTCAGAATGCAGTGGTGATGCACAGTTTAGGAAAGCAGCAGTGATGCAGAATTTCAGAATGCAGCAGTGACGCACAATTTCAGAATGTGGTGGTGACACACAAGGGTATCCAGTGATGACAGCAACTGTAAATGGGCGACTGTCAAAACAGCGATTCATTTACAGTGCTTCCCTTTTGGGCTACCCTGTAAGGGTAGCGACGGAATATGAAAGTGACAGTAGGGATGAACGAGGAAGGGCAACTGGAAGAAGAGGGATAGGGAAGAGAAGGGAAGGGATAGGGAAGAGGGTTTGTGTGGGGAAGTGTGCCATGCTGCCACCGAGCTAGCTGTGTGGTGTGGTGGTGAGGGTAGCTAGCTTTGGTGCAGAACATACTGGGTTTGGGGCTGGGGACCAGGGAAAATTTTACTGCTGCAGCTTTTTCTTCTTTTGTCAGACTGTCACCCCTCCCCAAAATGCACCCCCCCGGAGTTAATTATATTTAGTCAGGGTGGTGCAGGGGGTGCAGCCTCCCACTTGAATACTATTTTAAGTTGCCAGATGTCTTGTTGCCCACAAGTGTACATCACCGATTTGCTTTTTGATGATGTACACTCACTGTAACAGTGATAGCTGTTTTGCAGTTGCTGTTATGACATGGAACTACACACAGGTTTGGAATGTGTCAGTGATGCACAATTTAGGAATGCAGCAGTGACGCACAGTTTCAGAATGCAGTGGTGACATACAGTTTTGGAATGTGGCAGTGACGCATAATTTCAGAATGCAGTAGTGATGCATAAGTTCAGAATGCAGCTGTGACACACAATTTTGGAATATGACAGTGATGCACAATTTCAGAATGTGGTGGTGATGCACAATTTCAGAATGTAGCAGTGAGTCACAATTCTGGAATGCAGCAGTGACACACAATTTCGGAATGTGCTGTTGGTGCACAGTTTCAGAATGCGGTGATGACACACAGGTTCGGAATTTTGTGGTGATGCACAGTTTAGGAATGTGGTAGTAATGCACAGTTTTGGACTGCAATGGTGATGCACAGTTTCAGATTGTGGCAAAGACACATATTTTCAGAATGTGGCAGTGACACAGGTTCAGAATGTGGCAGTGATGCACAATTTAGGAATGAGGCGGTGATGCCCAGTTTTGGAATGCGGTGGTGACACAGTTTCGGAATGTGGTGGTGATGCACAGTTATGGAATGCAGTGGTGACACAGTTTTGGAATGTGACGGTGACGCATAATTTCAGAATGCGGCATTGATGCATAGTTTCAGAATGTAACGGTGATGCACAATTTTGGAAAGTGGCAGTGATGCACAATTTTGGAATATGGCAGTGACGCACATTTTCAGAATGTGGCAGTGACATTCAATTTCAGGATGTGGTGGTGACGTGCAATTTTGGAATGTTGCGGCACAGTTTCGGAATGTGGTGGTGACTCAGTTTCAAAATGTGGCAGTGATGCATATTTTCAGAATCTGGTGGTGACGCTCAATTTCAGAATGTGGCAGTGATGCTCAATTTTGGAATGTGGTGGTGATGCATAATTTCTGGATGTAGCGTGACGCTCAGTTTGGGAATGTGGCAGTGACAATTTTGGAATGTGGCATTAAAACACAACTTGTCGGGGACGTGCCATTTCAGAATGTGGTAAGGAAGTGCAATTTGGGAATAGGGAAGGAATGTGCATTTTCAGAACTAGCATGGATGCATAATTTTAGAATGTGGCTGGGACGCATAACGTTGGAATATGGTGGGGATGTGATGCACAATTTTGAAATATGGTGGGTGCGTACAATACTAGAATGTGGCAGGGACAAGCAATCTCAGAATAAATGGTGTGTCCTGACACATTCCGACAGCATGCATCCCCACTATATTCTGAAATTTCTAGTCCCCAGCAAATTCCTCGATGTGTGCCCTGTCGCATTTCGAGACTGATTGTACCACCACATTTTGAGATGACAAATCCCTGTCAAATTCTGACATTGCATGCCCCCCAAAACATTTTAAAATTGTGCACCACCTTGACATTCTAACCCTTGGTTCAGTGCTGTATTCTAAAACCACCTTCTGACATGTTCTAAGGTATAGTACCATACATCTGAACATTCTGGAAATGCAAGCACTGCAGCCAACCCTATGTCATTTTTTTTCTAAAAGGATTACTATAGCTAGTTTCTTAAACTTTGGAGAAGCAGGTCATGTAAGGTTGCTGACAGGGAGGACTAGAGTGTGAGTTCAGGAGATGACATCATCAATGACTCTTCACTGAACTGACTTTTTTGAATAGGTAGTGAAATCAGGGTTACAAAATAGCTCATAACTTTAAAATGAAGTAAGATAGAAACCTAAGTTTTGGTATGAGATTTATTGAGGGCATGCGTGTTCTAATTCTGCAATGTAGCACTTCTGGCAGGAGTCCCTCTTTAAAGAATTCTATTCACAATTTATAAGACAGTGAAAACTCCAAATTACCAATTCTATGAAGAGGACTGTACAAAATTCTGCAAAAAAAAAAATATGTATTTAGAATAAGGTAACCATATACAACAAGGCTGTTTTTCCATCAAGAGGATGAGACACTGTAACATCTTTGGCACCTCAAGTGTAAAGCTCAAGAGGCCCTGATATCATCTCAGACTCAAGATGGAAACACATGCCAAGCAGGGCATGGTTGCCCATATCAGGGGTATGTGAGTACTGAACAGTAGTTCCCAAATACCATGAATAATGCATCATTTGTTATTCAGATCGGAATAGTGAATAGTGGCACTATTAGTGCCTATTCATAGTCAAGAAAAACTAAAAAAAGGAAAAAGCAGCCCCACTCTCCTCCCCAGCCCAACAGTGTTAAAAACAATTCCCCATACCCCACCCTCTGCATCAAGTCCACTCCCACCCTCCCCCCAACACCCACGATTTCAACTAGAATTAACAAAAACTTCCCACAATGGGCAACCGGCACAACCTGCCCACCTTAATGGCCACCTGCTATCTCCTCTAGTCATTATGTGAGTAAAATAAATCATCCCCATCCCCCACCTTGGCAGCAGTACCCAAGTCCCACCCTCCTGACCCCAGCAAGTCCCCCCAGATGCCAGAAGGCAAATGACACAACCTACCCTCCTCCACACTGTCACATGATCAGATTTTTTTCTACATGAGAAAGTACAGGAGCACCATTCACTAAGAGAACCAGTCATGGAGGAGGACGAGTTGAGTTGGTCACCTTGTCATTGTGGGGAGGGGGGATAATTGCCAAATAATTTAATGAAATGTGGGTGGATGGGAGGAGGGTGGGACTTGGATGCTGATGCTAGGGTGTGGGGATGGGGGATCATTTATTTAACTCACATGACGGCATGAGGAGACAGCAGCTGGCCACGGAGGTGGACAGGTTGCATTGGTCGCCAATTGTGGGAGGTTTTTGTTAATCTTAGTTGAAATCATGGATACTGGAGAGATAAGGCTGGGAATGGACTCAGTGCAAACGGTGGGCAGATGGGGGTTGTTTTTAACATAAATAGGTTGGGGAGAAGGGTGGGGCATTGTTTTTTTCACTCCCCCCACAGGTACATGAATAACAAAGCTGAATAATGAATTTCTGAATATTTGGGGTCCCGAATATGAATATTTAGCTGAATATTCAAAATAAGGTATTCACCCACATCTAGCACATATTTTTTTTTTGTAGTATATGGTTTGAAATAAAATAGTCACATGTTGAGTGATGCTCTTCACTGAACACTTCCATTTGACTCAGCATTCATTCAAATGGAAGCACTTAGTGAGGATTGTTACCCAGTGCAGGATGTTCCAGGGTGTTCTTTTTAAAGTAAAGATACAGTACTTATGATAAAATGAAAGCTAAGGGTACACTGAGTAGGTGGGTACTAAGCAGCTGAGTGTAAGGTTGGTTTCTTTAAAAAAAAAACTAGTGAAAACTGGAAACTTTAATATTCAAGTCACTGCACCACAGTAGCTATACCACTACTAGTATGCAACAGATTTGGGGGTGTATGGATTCCCATACCACATCTTAACAAGACAACTATGTAAACAGGGCTTTTAGCCCTAAGAGATATAGTCTGCATAAAAACAAAGGTCTTTACTACTGCATACACTGTACCATTTTTCATATCAGCTTTTCTTCAGGTACCGCTAAATATGGGTCATTTGAGGATGTGTCATTTTGGAAAATAAAAATAGACACATTGCAAATGCATACAGTACACCACTATATATCATAATAGGAAAGACATAACAGTATGTTGTCTGCCAGGAGGAAAAGTTGTAGATATTAAAGACAATTTGGAATGTTTTCTTAAAAATTCAGACAATAAACTGACTGTAACTTATATGTTGGTACAAATGACACGGTGAGGAGGACCGGCAAAGATACAAGAAGGAACTTTGAGAAAGTTGGTAAAAAAAACAAAAAACTAAAAGACAAGATGTCCGGTAATAATATTATAGATACATCTGGTACTGAGAACAGGGTTGTGGAGAATAGTGATAATTAGGAAAACCAATACCTGGTTAAGACACTGGGTCAAATGGTAACATTTTATCTTTCTCAGAAACTAGGTTAGATTCTGTCATGCAAGATATCGGTATAAGTATAGTGGACTACATTTAAATTTCAATGGGGCAAGGGTACTGGGGAAAGAATTAATATGCAAATTAGCTGTGCTTTAAGCTAATAATGCCTGAGGCTTGAAGGTAGTGCAAATGATGGGACAGGTACAGACCTTATTTCTGCAGACCCTGTAAGGAGAAAAATTCAGAGGGAAGATATCTCCATGTGGCACTGTACAATTGAAAATAAATTCAGAAAGGAAAATAAATGGAAATATATTTTGTGTAATGCTAGAAGCCTAATAAAAATATTGCTAAATGTGAGGCCTTTATTAAAACTGAAAAATATAGGTCATGGGTATTATTCAAACTTGGTGGTCAGAGAAAGATACATGGGCTAAATCAATCAAGAGGTATAATCTGAAACATTAGACCCACACAAGTTAGCAGGACCAGATGATGTTCATCCAACAGTAATTAAAGAAATACTAGAAGAGCTAACATATCTAATAATGGAGATTTTTAATGTTAGCCTTGGGAAGATAGTATCCCCCAAAATTGAAGGATGGAAGAGTTATTCCTATCTTTGAAAAGAGTAAAAAAGAAAAAGAAAAAAAAAAACAATTATAGTCCAGTGAGTCTAAGGTGTGGGGAATAATTTAGAACCCATCCCAATAGATGGAACTGAACACTGTATCAACCCAATTAACTTTGGTAACAAAACACAGCAGCAGTTCACTAAGGACATGTCATGGTAAACAAACTTAATATTTTTTTGAACCCATGAGAAGGGATTTGGAACTAGGCCTGCCAGTGGATGGGGTCTAAATGAACTACTGTGAGGCATTTGACACTATCTCTCATGGCACACTGATTCATAAATTAATCAGTATGGTACTAAACTATGAACTAGTTAAGTGGCTCAAATGTTGTTTAAACAGAAGACAGCAGCTACTCAAAAATTACTTATCTGACTGAGGGAGGTGAAAAGTGTGGGGGGGGGGGCCTAAGGGCCCTGTGCTTGGTCCCACCGTATTCAACTTATATGTACTGTAAGTGATATGTAGTGCAGCTTGACAGGATGGATGATGATCTTTGCTGATGATAGTTAGACTGGATTTGTAGCAGACTTTCAGGAAGAAATAAAAAACCTATCAAAAGAGTTGAATTATGTTATACTGTGTGACCAAATGAGCAAAAATGAAATTTAATCCAGGCTAGTGCACAGTACTTCACTTTGGTAATAAAAATACAAATGTGGTCTATACAATGAATGGAATAAATCCGAGATCATCTGACAAGAAAAGGGATCAAGGAGTCATAATATCAAATACTTTTAAACAGGGAACTCAGTGTGATTGTGTGGTGAAAAAAATGTAACCAAATATTAGCATTCATGAGACACAACTTCGTTAGCAGAGAAAGGGATGAGATCTTGCCTCTCTACAGATCATTGAGGCCCCATTCGGCATATTGTGGGCAGTTTTTGGCCCCTCAGAATAAGTTTGACATGGATAGATTGAGGGGATACAAAGGAGAGTGGCAAAGATGATATGAGGTAGGTAGGATAAAGATTATAATAAAAGGCTCACTGACCTAAGATAATTTTCCCTTGACAGGTGACAATTGTGATGAGATATGATTTTAGTATACAGCACATTGAGAGACCCACAGCTACAAGAATGTTTCAATCTAAATGCCAAATAGTGTGACCAAACATTGGAAGGTCACTGTTACAACTCAAGACGGAATGCTTTAAATCTGAAAAAGAAGAAATTGATTTACTCAGATGGTGGTGGCAACCTGAAATAGTTTGCCCTAGGACGTGGTCAAGAGTGATACTCTTGCAGGATTCAAAAGCAAATTAGACAGATATATGAACAATAAGTATTTAGGGAGGCAGTATAGCGCAGTGGTTTAAGGCTCTGAGCTACTAATCTGGTGACATCCACCAGACCAGACCTGGGTTTGAATCCCACAGCTTCCACTTGTATACTGTGTGACCCTGAGCAAGTCACTTAACTTCCCTGCTCCCAGCTTGCTCCTGTAAAAAAAAAGCTTTCAGCTTAGTGTGCTACTCCTGGTTAAACAACTAAATAAAAAAAAAAAAACAAGTATAACGGCATAAGACTACAATGAAGCAGAACAGGATGACAAATGTTCAGTCGATGTCACTGTATTATGCTTCATTGCAGTCATCAGCTCATCTGATGTCACAGGGTTCTGGAACTCTTAAGTAATTAAAAAATGAATACTGGGTGGCGATAAGCCTGAATTAATATAGAGCTCTTGATAAAGAGAAAACAGTACTTTTTACAAACAATAACACAAACCAATACACTGGAGTAATAAAACAGACTTCACGCATGCCCAAATTTACAATTACACTAAAAAATGTAAACAACATGGTTTATGTTCCCTTTAAGATCACACAGACTCTGTGACTTTCATAAGATTCACGCCTAGGATCTTATTCAAAGTTGTTCACTCTAACCACTGCCCCACAGCCTTCAAAAGTCTAAGTAAATACAGACGGTATAAAAAAAGAGCAGATGGACTATGGAAATTGTGAGCTTGTGAGCTGACACTATTTTTGATACTTCTAGGAAACAAAAACTTGCAGTTTTTGTGTCAGACTTTCAAGATTCTGCTTGCCTAAAAAACTATGGTGCATTGAAGAACAGGACTCAGAAGTGAAATTTTACACATCAGAGAATGTTGCATTACACTCCATGTTTCTGGATAATTACAGGATGCCAGTGGACAGCTTAACCATAGCTTGAGATTAGAAAGTGGCATTAATGTGTGAAAGACAGAACTATTCAAGTATTTAGCAACCCCCCCCACAAAAAAAATAAAAGGATTAATAAAAGGCAATTAATATAAATGAAAACTCAGTAACAACACAGTAACACGTATCAAAAAGAAAAGAAGTTAGCAAGGTTACTATGATGAGGGAGACAGTGCTGCAGCTGAAAGCTTAACAAATTAAAAATTAGCTCAATAGACATTTTAACGGAGGTAATATGTCAGGAAAATGCAGCCTAAGTAATTAAACAAGCTTACAGGATGGCAAACTGACCATTAGTCTACTGCACTACTACATCTTACAAAACATCATTTTTGGAATCAAATACTATATCTTGTTTTAGAGTGGAAAAGATGGGGAATTTTCAAAAGTCATGCAATTGTCATAATCCATGTTATGTTAGTTTTCAAATGTTGGATTAACCTGCAACATTTCAGTCTGTTTTATGGCACTTTCTATGCAATTTTTAATAAAAAAAGAAATGCTAGCCATAGATGTACAGTAAGACCCACATATTCAAAGGAGATGCACAGCCCGAAATGGAGATGTGTGGTGCATCCCAGAAAATGCACAGAAGCTCGATATTGGAAAAGGAGAGATGTGTCGCGCATTTCCGAATGTGAGATCATGCAGAAATAATGTATGCAGTGCAAAAAGAGGAGAGAGGCACCTGAATATGCCACACAAGTGTATATTCAGCAAAAAAATGTGTTGCACATCACAAAACTGTGCCACGCAAAGTTAGGCATGTAAGGGGATGGCCTAAATTGGCCAGCTACCACAGGCATGCTGCAGAACTGCAGACAGACGACCCTGAGATAGCGCTCAGAGGTGCATCAGGATGTGCTCCATGCACCCACACACAGCAGTCATGCCAGGATGATACTACCCAAAGCCACAGCCATGCTGTGCAAGCTTGCTGGGCACCTGCAGGGTGCCACTGGGTGACACCACTGGCACAGCCCAGTCAGCCACCACCTACACCAAACCAAGGTTGGGGATGCTCAGCTGCCACATGCTAGTCAGGTGCCCGCCTAGCAGACCAGCAGAGCAGACAGATACAATGCAGCATGTGTACCAGGTGCCATGGCCTGCACCCATATGGCCAACATAGTGCCACCCAGTGGAGGCATGCACCCATGGTGGCATCTGGGACAATGGTGCCTAGGACGCATGGCGGTAAAGGTGGTAGCAGTTGTTCAAACCTCTATCTACAACCTGAGAAATATCACCCGGGTGAAATATCTGGTTCCTCCCGATGATCTTCCAACGTTGGTTCATGCCTTCATTACCTCCCGCCTTGACTACTGCAATGCCCTTTACCTAGGGCTGTCGGGGGTCAATATCCACCACTTGAAGCTGGTGTAGAATGCAGCTGCCAGGCTGTTGACTGGTGCTTCAAGAGCCAGTCATATTACGCCTATGCTTCGTGGTCTGCACTGGCTCCCGATTAAGTGGCGGATCACCTTTAAGGTTGCTTTGTTAACCTATAAGGCCCTACACGACCAGGGACCAAGCTACCTGAAAGATCTCCTTTGCCCATACTGTCCCTCCCATCCTCTTCAATCCACCAATGAGGGATTGCTAGAGGTTCCCAGGGTGCGTTTGCAGACATCAGAAGCAAGGGCATTCAGCTTTGCTGCTCCGTCCCTGTGGAACTCTCTACCTCATCTGGTATGAGATTGCCTGACCGTCCAGAGTTTTAAAACTGCATTAAAAACGTATCTTTTTGATCTGGCTTTTGGTAACTTGAAGTGTTTTTATGTGGTTTCATATTTATTGGAATTTATATAATGTATGTAATTTTATTTTATTTGTTTTATTTTATTGTACAGGCGCCTTGGTTTTGGAAAGGCGCCTTTTTATAAATTAAAAATTGATTGATTGAAATTGGTAGCATGGCATGGGTCAGGGACAGCCCAGTGGCACACACCCATGGTGGAACACCATAGCTGCATACAGCATGCCAGTGCCAGACTCACACCACCAGGAACCACATACATGTTACCAGTGCCATCCCTGCAGCGTGACAATGCCACAGGGGCCCTGGGTTTGGGTCACTGTGGTGTAATGCTGGTGGACAGTGCACAACTGTGAGCAGCGTGGGGCAGGGGTGGCACCACCTATGGCCTAGAGGTGGCAGGGGCATGCCCTAAGGACACTGGACCCTTACAGTGTTGTGCGTGCGGCCACCTGGGGCATGGACATGGTCATGGGTAGTAGCACTGCAAACCTCTCAACTGTCACACAGTATGGTGTACAGCACTCATGTTATCCCTCAGACTCCCTCTGACCCACATAGGTTGGGTGACATTACACACCGACCACTAGGACTATTATGCAGAATCGTATGATAATATGAGACGCTAGGTATCAGCACACAGTAGCAATACTGGTGCACTTATTTCTACAGTCTTATGAGTTTGCACTGTCATGTTTGCTCCTGTGTCACACATTCTGATGAGTTGTCACACACCGTGGCACACATATGGATGCTGAGGAGTTGGCGGGTATGCAGCACTGTACTCAGGCCAATGCTGCCCACCCACACACAACAATGCATCCCTACCTGCCAGCTAGGTTGCAGTACCTCCTGATCACCTTTGTGGAGTGGTGGTGCTGTCCTGTACTGCTGGAACTGTGCATGCCAATGATATGCAAATGGCCTGTATACATTCCAGTAATGAGATGCAAATGTGCTGTTTGGGCACTGACTGTGCAATAAGGCCATTTGCATATCCTGCCTGAATATTGCAAATCTGCACGCTGCACAAGTGGCTTTGCATCGCACACTTCCATATGCTCTGCACTGAGCTCTGGGCACCTGCCACACCAAGCATCTCCCACTGCATGATCGCACATGTTCAGGATATTCAGCTGCACATGCGCGATCACATCTTACAGAGCCCCTTCTGAATATATCAATATTTTGTACAGGCAGTTGAGTTGCATGGCACAAACACTTGCACGATGCAGCCTGTCACTTTTGAATATGGGGCCCTGTATGTAAACTAATTTATACTTTCGCTGACAGTTGTGACCAGACACAGTGTATTTATATCTGAACTTTGCAAACTGGACATAACTAAGCCAGAGTTTTTAAAATTTGACTTGGCTATGTCTATGTCCTAGCTTTAACAATTGTACATGGAGGAATTTGATCTTACTGTACATCTACATTTGCAAACCATAGGAAACTGCATCTTGACATAAGCTTTGAAAATCCCCGCCCAATGTTTACTATAAAAGGGTGAATAGAATCTAGCCTCCTAATCAGCTTGGAGTCGTATTATCTTCATAGGTTACACACTTGGATCAGTGTGCATCTTTGTCGGAAGCAGAAGGATAGATGCAAACCTTGCTGATGGCCCCCGACTTCAATAACATAAGGCCAGCACTGTCATCACACTGACTTCATTGTTGTGTAGTACATTCAGAATGCTGGGTACACAGGCTGCTCTGGATCATCAGTTTCTAATAAACATCATTCTTTGGAAGAGACTGACTTAAACAGCTGTATTTGTTGATCACCATGTAGGATTGTTTGAGTAATAATGTTTTCCTGGTATTTTTTCTTATTCCTGAACTAAGAGACACGGTTCTGAAGTTTTTTAAAGTTCCTGTTCCTATGCCATGCCCATCATGAAAAAATTAGATACAATGGTACAGTGCTGTGCTGTTTACCATCAGAAACATGTGCTAACGCCATCCTACTATATCCACTGTATGAAGCTAGTATGTACATTCAACAAGTACCCTCAATAAATAAGACTGTTAAATATTGCGGGTAGCAGACATCTTTAATAACTTGTTTCATTAATTTAAAAATTAGCTATAAAAGCTGCTTTAAAAATAACTGAGAAAATTAAAAATGCACTGAGGATGAATTAAAGGATGTCAGAAATACATTTTTGCTAAACAAAACTATATGGTGAATTTTTTTCTGCTTCCAAATATTGATATTTTATAACCTAAGCTTTAATTGGAGGGTCTGCTTGTGTATGCATGTGTGTGTGTGTATATGTGTGGGGGTGGGGTTAAAGCATTACAGTATTCATTTTTTTTTGTAGGAACTGGTACACTTTGTGTGTAATGTCGGGAGTACACACTACTGTTTACTCCAGGCATTACACACAAAATGTAATAAGATTGCAAACAGCAGTTAATGTTAAAAATATCTTTCATATACTTTATTACACATGATTTTTGAACTACTGGTGTTGATTCCTTCTTAAAGTTTTTGATTCCGATCCATTTATATGGCTACCATTTCTTCTTTTGGTCACCATGTAAGAGCATATGTTTCGTGGCCAGGAGTTAGTCCTGATGTCCACAATGTCCCATAAGGTCAGAGACCAGTTTCTGTTGCACATTACTTCATCTTGGTGTCAAGAACAGTGATGGTGAGCTGACCCACTGGTGTAGGGGCAGGGCGCCTACCTGCAATGCCGGTGACCTGGGTTCAGGAATGGACCCGGGTCGTTGGAGGGTGGGATGGAGGAGAAGGATTGAGCACCTGATGACTGCTTTCCTCCTCCAGGGGGGAGGGGGTAGAGTGATTGGCACAATACAGACACCTAGGGGAGGCTGGGTGTATCAATTGCGCCGACACCCAGTAGCTCAGAGGGGCAGGGCAGGCACTGGACATCCTTGTATGTCCCCTCCCTCGCACATCGTGGAAAATTACTGCTGCTGGCCACCCTAGATGAAGCCCGCCTTGGCTTCAATTACCTTCTAGACTGGCCCTCCAACCTATCGCGGCACTGCAGGGGTATGGTGCCGCAACCCCACCCTGGGGGGTAAACTAGGGGGTATTGAAGGGTCGTGACCAATCTGGAAGTGGAAGCCAGAGGTCCGTGACCAGGCAGAGGTCCTGAGCAGCTGGCGGCAGGGGAATAAAGTATAATAAAAAAAAAAAAAGAACAGTGATGGTAAACAATGGAGGGACCTTATGATATAAAGGTTATTCCATTCTCGGTATATGGCAAAACTCTGTTGGAAACAGTGTCCCAAGCACACTAATAAAACTTAGGGAAGGACCCTTGACTTACTTTGCTAAAAGAATGTTAAAGCAAGAGACAGGTGGAAAAAATCTACAATTCAATAAACACACACTGCAGTGGTCTATTTAACTTTCTTAGTTCCCGGTTACCAGAAACAGGTTTTCCATTACAGTTACATTTATGAAAACACATCTGAAAGTGCCACTTGAACTAATGTTAAATGTTTTCTAAGTTAATCCAAGTAAGTTTCTGCAGCAGTCTTTTCTTGCTTCCTGCCCCATGTAGTGTGGTAACCACTGCCTATTCACCACAGACTCCTAATTTTGTGTAACACTGGTTGAGCGAACTGCATTGGCTGCCAGTGGGATGTAGGATCACCTTCAAGGTCGTGTTGCTGACCTATAATAATGCTGTAATTCTCTCTTCCCACAAGGATCCAAACTCCCTATGAAAAAGCCTGCAACTTGCTTTCTCTAGTGTTGAAAGGTGGTTCCTGGATAGTAAACTTGTGCTAAACCACAATAAAACAAAAGCCATGCTCTTCTCCAATCACCAAAACAAAAATAGGCATACTCCACTCACCATACAAACCTCTGCGGGAATTACACTGGACCAAGTAAATACTTTCAAATACCTTGGCATCACTTTTGACCAAGGGCTCACCTTGCAACCCATTGACAACACTACGCTAAAACAGTGAACCAACGCATTGAATACTATTCCAAATCACACTTCTAAATCAAGCGGCATTGAGAATAGCTATACAGAGTTCCATAATCTCAATCATTGACTATGGCCTTATTATTTATGGCTCAGCTACCTCCACTGCTCTAAGGCATATCTCAATCACTCTAAATAAGGCCTGCCGGCTCCTCACGAGGGCTCAAAGACTGACTCACACGTGTGATCTGTACTATGAATCAGGCTGGTTGAACCTATCAAATCGTCTTATTTATCTCACCTGCACAATGGCAAAAAAATCTATCTTGGGACTGACTCCATTATGTATTCAAAACCTACTCCGACTGAATCCTGGCTCACGACCCTCCACCAGATCTGAACGCCAACCTTTCCTGGTTCTGAGATGCCAGACTGCACAGGGACAAAGATCTTTCGCATACAGGGCCCCGACATGGTTCAATGCGCTTAGTCCACCTACTCTATCCTCAACCTCGCTTGAAGCTTACAGATCCATGCTCTATGCCCACCTCACCACCACTAGCAACTGTGATTGTGCTAGATAAAGACTACTACTCCTCATGTCCATCCTCACATCTGAGGTCTCTTCCTCCCTGACTAATGAACCCTCTGGTACCTCTACTACTTCCTGTCTCCCACCCAAACTCATTCCCCCCCCTTTTTTCCTGTCCCCTCTCACTTACTCTCCCACTCACCACCTTTCCCTCCTCTCTAGCCTCCTTTTGGCACCTAATGATCACCCTCTCCTGGAAGTTTCTTAACCTCGAAATTGTCTACTCGCTTGAACCTGTTATAGCTTGTTTTTCTATGAAACTTAAAAATGTTACTGCCTTAAACTGTTAATAGCAAATTTATGATGTAACTTTCCTGTCTGGTTTTACCTGTAATGTGTATCATGCTTTGTTAAATGTTCTTTGTGACGTGGAACCTTTGTAAAAGAGCTCTGGCTCAAAGGTATTAATTCCTAGACTAATAAACTAAACTAAACTAAACTATAAGACTCTACATGGACAGGGACTGGGTTACTTGCAAGACCTCCTTCAGCCTTACCTCCCCCTCTGTCCACTCCACTCCACTCCACCGACAAGGGATTGCTAGAGGTTCCAAGAGTCCATCTTCAGACATCAGGTGCTAGAGCTTTTGCTTTTGTAGCCCTGACCCTGTGGAACTCTCTGCCTCATCGGATTAGAGAATGTCTGTCCACCAAGGCTTTTAAATACTCATTGAAAACATATTTATTTGGCCTGGCATTTGGGGATAATGTTTAGTTTTATTATTGCTGCCTTTTTATTTTTTTGCATGTTTTATTTGATTAAATGTCTGTTTTATATTATATGTGCGCTTTGGTTTTCCAAAAGCGCTTAGAAATAAAATTTGATTTGATTTGATAAGGTTCCATTACCATATAATCAAATGACACATGTTAATTTTTGCCAGAGTAAAAACTTAAGATGTTGAATAATTTTCACTGTGCTCCACTTCCAATAATCCTCAGATTCCACAGAAAACTTGAAAAGCAGGTGTGGGCCTCCTTAACAGAATATACTATTTGTATCTTCTGAAGCAGCAGTAATTATTATAACAAGTATTATCTGCCACCACAGCAGTTGGATGCCTGCATTTTTATACATTTCAAGTGCGCTGACATTTTAAATGAAACAATGTAGTGGTTAAAAGTGTATTGATGTATTCTGATGTGCATCTGCACAAGGAAACTGTATTGACAAGACAAAGCCATGTCAACCTGACTTCAAGCTTTATTTAAACAAAAAAAAATAGTTCCTAGACCTAATGTTGTAAGGTTTACCCCCTTAACTAACACCAAAATCTTCCAATGGCATCACAGGTTAAGCCTGCAAAACCATATGAAGTTAATAAAATCAGTACCATGGCCACCGAGTTTCTCCTACCACAACAGAAGGTTGTGGGCTCTGAGGGAGTTGTTGGCCCAGGCAGTGAAAGCACACACGGTTACCTTGCATGAACTACAACAGCTGCTTGCTTCCTCAACTTTGTTTGGAAAGTAATTCCCATGGGCAGGACTTTTCTGTGCTGCTTGTTGAAAGCAGGCACCAGATGATATATTTATACTATATCAATAAACTGAAAACACTTCTGTGACTCCCTCCTAAAAGGGGGCCTGTCTTTGGCTCTTTCCGGAGCACTACTGCTATCTTTCCCTGCACCGCTCCTTCACTCCAGTCCTGGTCCATTGCAGCTGCAGGACCTGGCGCTGGTTTGGACACTGTCATTTGTTCTGCAGGCTTGTTCAGTGCCATTCTCACTGTGGCCAGAGTGCCAATATCTCTCTTCACTCAACCAGCCCTTAAACTGCTTTCAGGGTCGGGGAGTCCACAACAAGGAGGTTGCTCAGTTTCAAGGAACTCTCAAAGCCGCACAAAGTGCAAACAACTAAATTAGTACATCCTGTCCCTGTGAAACTGTCATCATTTGGGGACTAGTTCAACTCTGCAAAACAACTAAATTAGTATATCTTGTCCCTGTGAAACTGACATCTAATTGGAGTTCAGCTCTGCAAAAAATCTCTGAATTGCAAGCTGGCTCAGGACTTGTATGCATGCTTTTTCCCTGGAACTGAAAGCCACTGAGGGCCAGGGGTTTAGCATAATGAATAATGCATGAAATGCTAGTGACTGATATTTAATCCCTGGATTTCTGCATAAGGGAAAGACATGTGTAAATAGAGCCGATTTGTCTGAAATAAAACCTCTGAGGAGAGAGTTTGTGAATAGCTTGCACTTGCTATTCATGTCTGACTAAAAAGTTTGTCCAAAATGGACTTGAGACCCTTAAAAAAGGGCCTGATGCAGCTAGCATGTCAAACCTGGGCTCTAACACTGAATTAGAGCATGGGTTGCCTTGAAAGTTGCACTGCATCTGGGAAGGTGGTGAGCCACTGCCTTCTACTGCTATTAGGATTTTATTCTGACGGGGAGCAAACCAGCTGAGGTCCCAAGTAACTGCCAACCTGTCAGGGTGGGTGAAGGCAAGTCCCATTGTGGGGTGAATGGGATCATTGTCATCTGGATCATCACAGCCCACACCCCTTGCCACTGTAAGCACATTGGGTCCACTGCACCTGTAACCAGTTTACAGAATAGAACTCCCATCATCCAAAGTCATCACGGCCCTCAGCCTTCACCACTGGGAGCACATAGTGTCTGCTGCACCTGTATTTTATTTATTTATTAAAAGGTTTAACCAGGAAGGCATGCTGAGCAGTCTACTGCTCAATTCCAGGTGTGCCCTGGGGTATCCAGCTGAAAAGACCATCCAGCCATCATCTGCCTAAGCAGGGGAGACATCCCCACAGAAACAGCACCAGCCTGTTATCTAAAAGTCATGAGTACTGGGTTTTACCCACAGAACTTATCATTCCTGTTGTTTAGCTAGCTAGCTAGATACTTCCTGGGTATTCCTGTATGAACTTAGAATCATGCCCACAGCTATAGCTTACAGCTAGGGACCACTGTTTTACTGTCTGTACAATTGTTTGACTTGCCAGCCAGCAGCTGCAGCCAACAACCAAATTTACATGATACCATACCGAGGTCCAAGCCTCATAGGCCTGTAATTCTGCATCTGTGTGCACACTCAGACTATAATTTGGAGCTCCCAGAGGGACTGTGGGGTTAACTAGTGCACCAGTGAGGGAAGAGGTGTTGAGACATGCCTTATGGTGAGGGTGAATGCAAACTGCTGTTTTTGTTTATTTTGGTGTCTAGTGATTTTAGTGACTACATTTTGGCAGAGGCAAAATCACAAGTCAAAAACAGCAAGGGACGTTTCAGTGACTGTGCCTTTAGAGCACCGGTAATGCTAGTGAGAGTGAGTACGGTTATAGTGCCAAGTCGCCAGTGGGGGAGCAGTGGCGACAAGTTCAAGAGGCATTGTGATGTGGGTCCAAGGCGTGCTGCCAGCATGCACAGAGGTTTAGAACAGTGTCTGTGTGCTGCTGTAGTGAGCAGCACTGGGTTCAATTCTCAGCGTGAGTTTTTTTTTTTTTTTTGTGGGAGTATGCACATTTCTCTTATTTTTTTAAGACTGCTGCAGCCCACTTCTCTGCCCCTAACATTTTCACCCTACTCCCCATCCCGTCTTTCTCCCCTTCCCCAAGTTCAGCACCGACTCCCCCCCTCCCCCAGTGTTGAGTATATATTTTTCCTGGGATTGCAGGTGTTGCAGAGCTCCTTGCAAGAATAAATGCTATAATTAACTCTTGCAGTGCAGTGTTGGTGATCTGGCTTGTCAGTATTTCTACCATCCAGTGCCTTGTTTGCTATTTTGTATAGGCACCAGCAAGTGACAGCACTCTTTTCACGTTTGCCGTTATTCCCTCATTGTTTTTGGTTTTGTGTTTTTTCTTTTCACTAAAATCGCATAGATCCATTTATTTTTACCTTTGCTTCCCTTGTTCCCTACCTTGTTCTCCATCCCCAAAATAAACCATTTGGTTATTTATTAGCAACTGCTGATGTATTTTGAAGTTATTTCCTTGCTGTTTATTTGCATACTTAGAGTGATAACTGGGGAGATGATTGTGTTATTGTGTTTGTTGTTACAAAAGGTGGGAGTTGTATTCATTTCCTGTGGGGAAACACTCTGGCAGCACTCTGTCATAAGGATCCCCAAACAGTACGTGGAAGCACCACACCACTTTCCCAGCTCATTTCTAACCATGAGCCCAGGTGCCATTCACCTGAATCCATAACATACTTTGCCCTTTACCACCTCCAGACTTAATCAGCATACCTCGCAAGATGGGGTGGTTACACCTCTCTTTGTCAGTATAGTGGAAATGTATTCTGAGTACAGTAAAAAGTAAAAATGTATTGCCAGTACATAGAAACAGTGAAAGTGTAGCAATATAATGTTGCTGACTCCTAGTGTTCATTTAAAAAAAAATGTTCCCAGCCGTATGGCTCCAGGTCAGCCCCTCTCAAAGAAATCATCTTTAGAAAGGCTAACTTTGGTATCATTAAGGATAGAATCTTATGTTTTTAAATGAAAGCTTGGAATTGAGTCATTACATTATATTCATGTACTTTCAATGCTCCAAAGTTCACCATTTTCACAAAACATATCTTTAGAATGGGCTAACTTAGGAAATGTTATGGCTAGAATACATTTTTTATATGAAAGCTTGGAACAGGTTCAACAGGGATAAGTCCTTCTGATACAGTTTCCAAGTGCCATAAATCAATACACATTAATGCACTTTTAACAATGCTGTTATATTTAAAGGTGTATAGTTAAAAGTGCATTGCTGTAAATAAATCTACATCGATGTATAATATTTGGGGAGGTCACAAATTCCCCAAGTACTTTTCTGATTCCATTGAAAATGGTCATCTTTGCAACTGCCAATGTGTCATGTAATTGGCAGAATATTTATTACTGTTCGGGATTTGCCCACTAGTTCTGCTTGACTTGAATTGTCTGTAATTGCCTTGATATATTTTTGCAAATTCACCATGTAATTAGCTATTCCATCACTGCTGTCTTTGAATTGCCTTGTAACTGCCTTGATAGTTTCTGCAAAATGGACATGCAGCTAGATATGCCATCTCCGTTCAAAATCTGTATCAGTTAATTTCTGTATCATTTATTTGTCTTATCCAGAACCTCCTTGTAAATGAGACTTGCTCAATGGAGCTTTCGCCTGGTAAAACAAATAAAATACAAAATACAAATAACTGGTTAGATGCAATATCAACCTGAAAACAGAACTTGCATTCTCCAAGTAACATGAGTGTGATATCACACTTATGTAATATGACATGTGTAATATAAAGCTGATGTCAATCAAAGCAGCTGCTTCTATAGTCCCTACAAGACAAACTGTTGCTGTGACATTAACCTTCCTGCCTTCCACGTCTATAATCTACCTACTCATACCACAGACATTTATACAAACAAATGTTACCTTGCTGTTGGCTACCCAACTGCTATAAACCTCTCCTCTACCACTGTATCATGTATTTATTTATTTATTTCTTTGTTTGTTTGTTACTTTGTCCACCACTGACTCCATGTAAAAATCTGAGTTGCAATCAGCTAGCTCACAAAGATGGAAGTGTCCCAAATTGGTTAGTTCACAAAGCTGCAACACAAGCATTTCCTTATAAAGAGTTTTGCTGACACTTTGTGCACTAGATGTACAGGGACACTTTCATCTTTGTAAACTAGCTGACTACTGACTCAAAGATATACATGATGTTAGCAGTCAACAAAATAACAAAAAATAAAGGCACAGGGGCAGAGGGAGGGTTAATAGTAGTTAGGTGGGGGTGGCACCAGCTGCTACACCACAAGCATGACAGACACAGGGAAAACACAGAATGGGAAATGTTCTGGTTTCAGCAAACTCAACACTCATGTCTTTATTCCTGAACCAGTTATTGTAAAAAATAAAATATGGACAAAAGTGTGATATGGGCTGTTTTTCACAGCCTCAGTATATGTTGCCTTCGCACAGTTCCCCATACATTATTCTGTATGTATAGGTTCAATAAAACTGTGCCAAAGGAAACAGCCATGCAGACCTGACTCCAGGCTGTCATTTACGAAAAAAGGCTTCTTTCCATTATGGTTCCAAAGTGAGACTTTTTCAAGAACTCTATCCTTAGAAAGGTCATCTTAGGAACCACTAGGGATCTAAATGTATTTTCTTTTTAATTAAAACTTGGAGTCAGGTCTCCATGGCTAAGTACTCTCAACACCTTTTTAGTGTGCTGAAGCAATGGGGCCTGATGAGATTCATCCCAGAATTCTAAAAGAACTAAGAGTAGAACTAGTGACACCACTGACTACCCTCTTTAACAAATCATGGGAGGATGGGGTGGTACCTGAGGACTGGAGGAGGGCAGATGTGATTCCCCTTCACAAAAGTGGGAGCAGGGCAGAAGCAGGAAACTACAGACCTGTTAGTTTAACCTCAGTGATAGGGAAAATTACGGAATCACTTCTGAAGGAAAGAATTGTCGAGTACCCAGAGGCCAGAGGGGCATAGGACCCAAGGCAGCATGGATTCACAGAGGGAAAGTCATGCCAGATGAATCTAATAGATTTCTTTGACTGGGTGACCAAAGTAGTAGATCAGGGAGGGGCTGTGGACATGGCCTACCTAGACTTTAGCAAGGCATTTGACACAGTCCCACACAAAAGATTAATATACAAGTTAGCCAGCATGGGAGTGGATCCCAAGATGATAGCCTGGGTAAAGAATTGGCTGGAGAATAGGATACAGGGTAATAGTAAATGGAGTCCATTCTGAAGAAAGGGGGGTTACAAAGTGGGGAACCGCAGGGTTCATTATTAGGACCGGACCGGTCCTCTTCAATGTCTTTATAAGCGACATTGCAGAGGGACTGGAAAGAAAAGTATGTCTTTTTGCAGATGACACAAAGATCTGCAACAGAGTTGATGCACAAGGTGGGGTGGAAAGGATGAGAAGGGACTTGGCAAGATTAGAGGAATTGTTAAATGTATGGCAGCTTAGATTCAATGCTAAGAAGTGCAAGGTAATGCACCTGGGAAACAAAAACCCAGGGGAAGAGTACACAATGGGGGGGTGAGATACTAACAACAACAACAATGGAAAGGGACCTGAGGGTAGTCATATCAGATGACTTAAAGGTGGGCAAGCAATGTGAGAGGGCAGTAAGGAGGACTGGGAGATACTGGGATGCATAGGGAGAGGCATCACCAGTAGAAAACAGGAAGTTGTTATCCCTCTGTACAGACATCTGGTGAGACCCCATCTGGAGTACTGTGTGCAGTTCTGGAGACCCAATTTCTGTAAGGACATAGACAGGATGGAAGCTGTCCAGCGGAGGACAACTAAAATGGTGCTGGGTCTGCACTGGAAGACATATGAAGAGAGACTAAAGGAGCTTAATATGTATAGCCTCGAGGAAAGGAGGAAGGGGGGACATGATAGAAACTTTCAAGTACCTCAAGGGAATCAACAAAGTCCAAGAGGGTAGCATCTTTCAAAAAAAGAGGTGTGCAAGAACAAGGGGGCACAATTTGAAGATGGTGGGGGGTGGCTCAGAGGTAATGTAAGAAGTATTTTGTCACAGAGAGGGTTGTGGATGCATGGAACGGCCTTCCAGAGGAGGTTGTGGAGTCAAAAACAGTGGTTGAATTCAAGCATGCATGGGGCAGTCATAAGGCAATTCTAGGGGGTGCAGGTAGAAAGAAGTAGGCTGCTGGTTAACTAGGATCTGCAGCTTATCCATTAGGTAGGGAAATGGGAAGACTGGGTGGGCCAAGCAGTCCTTATCTGCCGTCAAATTCTATATTTCTATACTGGATATGCACTTTTAATACTGTGATATATGACAAATAAACATTTACTATATTGCTGTGTATTGATATATATAAATGCAAGGAATCTGTATTAGTAGATCATAACCATGCTGACCTAACTCCAGCTTTCATTTCATTTACTAGCCCTAATGGTTCCAAAGTTATCCCTTTTAAAGAAATTAGCTTAATAAAGAGTTAACTTTAGACACATTAGGGCTAGAAAATTATTTTTAAGGCAGGCTTGTTGTCAGGTTTACATGAATACATTCTATTGATGCTTTTCCAATGTACCAACTAAAAATACACTTTAAATATTCTGATATATTAATCATATAGTTCCCCTATATTTAAAGAAGGAAGTAGTTAAGTATCTTTCTATCAGAATAGTGTAGGAGCATTACTAGTAAATCAATATGATTTTTGTGATATTGCTTTCTACCACTAGAGAGTGCAGCAGCACTGACTGGCGGAAGTGAAGAAGAAGCCACGTTTGGAGTAAACTACAGAGCAACAGAATAAAGCTACTGTGTTTCAGTCCTTTGACATCCATTCTTATCTCCAGCCTCAATACATAATAATGTTATAAGAATATTTAATCTATGGCCCCAATATTCAGAGCTGTGCCTGGCACTGACGCATTTGGTGACGCTGCGCTGGTGCAACTCAGGGACATATTCGAAAGAGATGAGAAATGGCACATCTCCTCTGAATTTATCAGGCAATGCGCACTGCACAAATATGATACACTGGTGCATCCCCCCCAGACAGAGCCGAATATTGGGAATGAGAACTGCGCCAGTGCAACAGAGTTACACTGTGCGCAAATTCCCGATATTCAACTGGCAGTATGCAAACAGGGCAATAATGTATGCAAGGCACAAATGGAGCCATTTGCATGTCATTATGGCCCCATTTTCATGCATTATGCAGGGCAGGCCAGTGATATGCACCTGGCACCCTGCACAGTGTGCAGTGCCCCCAGAGGATGTCTAATGGTCCCCCCCCCTCCCTGTAGCCATGATCACCAAATATAACTGTAAGCAATATCCCTAACAGTCCGGTAGTACCCCCACACCCCTCCTGATGCCTGGATCACTGGTAATC
This sequence comes from Neoceratodus forsteri, assembly GCA_016271365.2. Taxonomy (NCBI): domain Eukaryota; kingdom Metazoa; phylum Chordata; order Ceratodontiformes; family Ceratodontidae; genus Neoceratodus; species Neoceratodus forsteri. The sequence continues at coordinate 442,075,625 of CM028133.1, forward strand.
AAAATGGAAAGACATCCCTGGTGGTCCAGTGGCATCCCCACGGAACTCCAACATAACCAGACAGTCATTGGCTGATTAGTCTGGCCATGCTGGAGCAGATGTGCAGTGAACTGCCAAGGTGTGCTGTTCTCCATCAGAGGCACTGCTGTTCCACATTGTGTTCTTGGTGGCATGGTGCTTTATGTATGGCTTTTCAGGTGTCTGAATTAGTCTGGGGAGCAAGGCACCAGAGCTTGCCATCGCCTTGGTGGACAAGGTCATGGTGGTGATCTAAGAAGGGGTGTTTGTCCGGTTCCAGAGGAGCAAGACAGACTGGATGGTTTTGAGGTGTTGGTGTAGCCTGAGGCCTCCTGCAGGGGTGTAGTGGGATGTCCGTGGCTGGGTCCTGAAATACACAAGCCACAGGGTCATGGGAGTTATGTTTTTCTGGCATGGAAGCAGGACTCTGCTGATAATGTTCCAGTTTTGCCCCATCCTGGAAAAATCCATGAGAGGCTTGGGTATGGACTCAGCTGTGTTCAATATTCATTCCTTCTCCACTGGGGCTTTCACATATACCAGGGTTAAGGAGTTGACAGATGGACAGATCCAAGTGTTTGGCCTGCTGAGGTCACAGGATTTTGAAGGGAATGTGCAACCACATTTGCTTTAAACTTCTTGCTTTTTGATTCCTGGCAGGTGGTGTTTCCCCAGACAAGGCAAATTTGGTTATGCAGGTACTCCTTCATCTGCTGGGTGGCTGTTCAAGCAAGGTGGATCCTGAGATGTGAGAACCTTTTCCTTGACCCTTGGCAACAGTAGATACACTGGATTGGACATCGAGGGATGAGATGGAGTGAATTACTCTTGTGGATCATGGCTGAAGCTCAATGGCATGGCCTTCCCGGCATCTTTTTGGTGTATATAGGAAACCATGACCTGGGAATGGTAAAGTCACTGCAGCTGCTGCTTCAAATGAAGGAAGACCTGATCTTGCTTCAGGAAACCCAGGATGCACATAGTCTAATCTTACATTATACAAAGGAGGCCTTGGCAACATACAAGAGACCACACTGCAATTTGGAAGGCCACTAAGTTTACTAACATAGACTCTATTAGTGGGACTGTCCTAAGGCATGATAATATGGTGGCTATTGTACCTTAGTTGCATGTCTGGGATGGTGTGCATTCCTCAGACATAGGATATGATAGATTTTTAGCTGACCTATGAAGTGCATTGGAGAAATTGTTAGCATGTAGTGCTTATGGGAATGAGCACCATGAGTGCTCATCCTGTGGTGACACATTACTCTTGCAAGGAGTGTACAAAGAGGGTAATGAGGAAACTTGTGTCTTCTACAAACAGTTCTCCCTGAGGCTGGCATGAGGTGAATGGCCAGATAGTTGGAGATCCCCTATGGGGAGGGGGAATAGCCTCATTGGGCATGGCCTGCATGTGTAGCACCATCTGATGTGCGAGAAGTACATGTCACATGGCCCAGGAGCCACCCATTATGCCTCTGAGGTTGGAATACACCCAAATGTTGTACCTTTGTCTGGTCTTCTTTAAGGTAAGGGGATTGTCCAAGGTAAAGTTTGACCTTGCTATGGCTTCCTTGGTGGGTACATCACACTGCTAATGTAACTTGGGTTATGATTATGATTTCAGCAAATACATGGCTGTAGCCATTGTTCTCCAAAACATTTTGTATGTCTAAGTCTGTTTGGGTGAAAGGAGGGGAATGTGGCTTGCTAAGACAACAGAGAGCCTGCAAAGGACTGCTACAGGTGGAGATTTTTCTGTGCCTCTCCCCTCCTGACACCTAAGTTGGCAGGACTGTGAGGTAGGCAGATAGACTCCCACTAGGGGAAGTGCTAGGCAGGCAGACTGGGTTTCCCAGGAGGTGGAGAACTTGTGGCCAGAGAGGAGGAGCAAGGGGTATTTAACTAGGAGCACAGCAGTGTACAACCCTCTTGTTTCTCCACTCCAGCTAGAATTCCCACCTCCTCCCTCCCTTGTAAAAGCAGAGATTGGGAATAGCAGAATGTAGGAACTCACTGTTTCATTGGGGGGGACCACCTTAGGAGCTGAGAAGAAATTTTCAAAATGTTTTTCCCTATTAGTTTTTCCTGATCTTTCACATTTCTCCAGCAAGGTTAAAAAGAGTTTTTAGCATAGGTTTAGTGGTAGGATGTCACAGTCATGTAATACGTGACTGTATGGTAGTCTCACAAGGAGTGTACAAAGGGGGTAATGGGGAAACTCACATCTTCTGCAGAGAGTTTTCCACAAGGCTGGCAGGAGGTGAGGACCCAGATGGCTGGAGAACCCCTATAGGGGGCATCTATAGGATAGCCTCTCCGTGCATGGCCTGCATGTGTAGTGACATCTGATAGGGAGGGACACATGTCACATGGCCTAGGAGCCACCACTTATGCCTTGGAGGCTGGAGGCCCTCCAGAGACCATACTCTTTGTCACATCCCCTTTGGGGAAAGGGGATGGGTTGAGGTAAAGTTTGACCATCCAAAGCTTTGCTATGATTTCCTTGTGGCACACATCATGCCGCTAATGTAACTTGGATTACAATTATGATTTCAATAAACACATGGCTGGAGCCACTTTTTTTCCAAAGCACTGTGTACATCTCAGTCTGTGTGAGTGAAGGGAGGGGAAGTGTGGCCTGCTAAGACAATTTTCTACAGTCAGGGTTCTTTGGCTGCACATCTGGGAATGAATTTCCAAAGTGCTCTATCAACAAGCAAGAGGACAAATAACACTCTAATTAGTGCTCTCATTTCTGCTGTATTTGATGCTAATGCATTTGCCACTGTTGCATCATGGTGCTGCTCTACCTGCAATGTAGCTACAGCCCAAATACAGCCTTCTTATTCCTTGGAAGAAATACAGTCATTGGAGCAAATTATTGGCTATATTTTGACACTCTTGTCATTGGAGGGAACTGTTGATAGTTTTCTGGTTCAGCCATGGGGGGGGGGTTATCGGAGATGGTTTGACACTCCAACAAACTATTGACAGCATTTTGGGGGAGCAGAGTAATGCTGATGAACAACCTGTTGAAAATACTTTGGAAGAGTACATGAATGCTGATGTAATAAATGAAATAATGAAGGACCTAAAGGTTAGTACATGCAATAGTGCACAGATTGGAGAATAAACGAGAGTTTTAAAACTCAAAATTCTAGATACAGATTTTTAGCTACAAATGAGCTATATTTTGCTCTCATTGTATGTAGGCAACAGTTTGATAAGAAACATACTATGCTGTATTTAGTAGGATTACTTCTCTTTCTATGACAGCAAATTAGAAGGTCAAGTTACAGCCATTTATATCTATAAAATGCATGTTTTGCATACAACATTAGTTTTGCTTTCTCTGCTAGTAGAGTGCTGTCTGATAAGATAGAAAAAGGCAAACCACAAAAGCAGGTGTTGTGTGCTAAGCACAACTTGGGGAAAAAAAACTACAAGGTCATAGCATCCAGTGTATCTGAAAAGCACAGACCATGAGCCAAATCAAGAATTCTTGGTTTGTTTATGACATATAAAGCACTGTCTGCAGCCACTGCACTAACCGTGCTGAGCAGAAAAAAAACACCAGCTTAATTTTGTTTCTATGTAAGTTACCTTGAAGGTACACAAGGCAGGAGTTTCTTTCAACAAAATGTACAGCTTGGCATAAGATGACTGGCTGCAAACAGGAAAAAACTCTTACGACTTCATGTAAACTGAGATCTAGTTTTGATCTGATGGTAGTAAGAATGTGCATGTTTAATTCTGGCTGCAGGAACAGGATAGGGGTTGCATGGCACAACATTTATTTTTTCAATATTCTTACTTTTATTTCCTGCATCAGTAAGTAAGGAATGCACTTCCACTCCCTGTCACGATTATATATTGCTTGTTAATTCATTCTGCATAGGTTGCTGTCAGTAAAAAGCTGTTTTAATAAAAATTAAAAATTCATTGCTTAGACATGGATGTGACTACTCATTTTGGAGTTTTAGAGAACAGAGTAACCGATTGTCAAACAAAAGACAGAAGTTTTTATGATTACTGTTATACTGGTCACCTGGGTATTTTGAAATTAAATATAGAGGCATGTAAACATGTATTAGCCTGCATTGATCCTAATTGTCCTGTCGCAATTCGCAAAATTATTGGATGGTGTAAACTAGATTCAGAGCCTGATGCTGCTGGGGCATGTGCAATATATAATTGCCCTAGGTATGGCAACAATGGCATTGGCTGTGTGGTGATTAGAATATTTGCATATATAGGTCAGGACATTGTCCTTCTCCATATTCACATTTGCATGGGCACCGCAGGGATTTTGATGAGTATGACGTGTACTCGCACAAGGGAAAAATATTGTTCATCAGTAGGAAAGACAGAGACATTGAAGAAGCAGGAGAAACAATATGTTCAGAATATCACAAACTACCAGCCCTCTGTATAGCCACTCCGGTGCGATTATACCCTAATATAAATTAACTACTGGCTATGTCTGCTTCTCCCAAAGGTCATGAAAGCCAGGAAACTGACTCTCATGTACACACAGAAAGCTTGGAGATCCATGCCCAGGAAACAGCACCAAACCCAGGCAAAACAATGTCTATAACTGGTGTTACAAGGGGTCAAAGACACATTTCAATTTTGCAAATTGTCTTAAAATTTTGTGTGTGGGAAGGAACAGTGCTACTGGGACCCTGGGGTAAGGGACTGGGGTTGGTTTACAAGTATTTTTTTAAGTTTGGCATAGGTGGTTATAGCAGTTAGACATGGATTAATTATGCGTAACATTTACAATTGTAAATCTCAATTTGGATTATAAGCCCATTATTTTGTTTCCTCATGTCCACAATAAATACTATTCATAGTCAAAAGTAAGGATATGCCATAGCTTAAATGCCTGTACTACAAATTAAGATATTATTAAAACCACCATCAGAGCTGGACTGTACATGCAAAAACAGCATTGGCACCATGACGCCAATGACCTGTGTTTGGGAACAAGCATTGGATGCCAGGAACTGATAAAGTTGGAGGAGGATTAAGTGTCCCACAGGGATACTGTCATCTAGGTATTCACGGGTGGCAGTGCAGCTGGAGCTACTTAGGAAGGGGGATGGCATCAGAATCTGACAGTGCTGGCGCACACTGTGTCTGTGTACACACCTTGGAGCTCTTGCCAGTGGTGTCCTGAGAGGCTTAAAAAACTAAGAGGAAAAATGCCAGCTGCAAGTAGCCATGAGACTGGCACTCCCATGCCTTGCTGAGAAACTGCTTATCGTCTTCTACACACAAGTGACCTGCAGGGGGTGCCCTGCCCAACCCTGCAAGGGACTACCACAGAGGGAAGAGCAGACAATGAACCACTTTGAAGGCAGATTAAGTGACATAAAAGGTAAGGGCAAGGCTGGGAGGTGGCAAGGTATAGGAGGGATAGAGGAATTGAGGGCATGGGATCAAAAAAATATAATAAAAAATATACAGCCAGAATATTAAGATTTTTAACTCAGTCCGCTTGTTTAATAACCACAAGTCAACAACAGACAATTAAGGGTTTATGCATTTTTTGATGAAATGTTGATGCTTGGTCTTAAAATGTCATCAAGTAATTATACATTTTATCCTCAAATCCATTCCAGATGCAGGAGACCTGATGGTTAGAGGGATGGACAAATTGTTTTTCTTCTCTTACCCTCCTTGCAATAGAACAAGTGGAATTTTTTTTGAGTTGGCTTGCTTGCCTAGAGGAAAACTTTCACAGCTCCATTTCTGTGATGCTGCTTAACAATGGAAACTTACTACTAGTGCATTGTCAGTTTATATGTCTGAATTTTCATACTGCTGCAGAGATATACCTAAGAACATTAACGTACATTTTTTCAGTATTAAAAGAATATACTGTAGGGCCTTTATCTTTTTAAGCCTGTCATCAACATACTATTAGTATTCATTTATTGAAAAAACTTGTTTGCACAAAATAATTATGATTACTATTTAACAACTGTTAATCAAAGACTGTGGCTGCAATATATAAAGAAACTGAACTTACCAGAAACATTTCACACAACACTAAAACAAAAGCAGACTAACAAAGTGTCCATTCTTGATTTCAATATATAGGTACAGCTTATATGATGTAAGTTTAAGAGGTTTGTCCATGAGTATTTTAATTTAAAAGGTTTGTGCAGGAAGAAGAAGAAAACATACATTTTTATGGCAGTTCAGGTACTTTGCAAGCATTCCAGATTTTATTAGTATAGTATTATAAGGACATTGCTCAGATTCTTGAAGGTAAATATTTATTTTTTTAATTATTAAGGCACTTGCAACAGATTCAATTTTCTATAAATATTAGCTTTAACTTCTTTTTATGGTTCCCAGACATAATACCTACCTACAATTGACATTAGAGCAAATTTAGGTTTATACCAGATCAGAAGTGATGCTTATTTAGCAAACACTGAAGGAGGCAGCACTTTCAATTACAGTACACTGGTAAGAAATATAAAATCTATTCTGTTAATTCACATTAAAGAAGAAAAGTCCTTGTTAAATAGAGCTGTCTATATTAATGAATCAAACTAGTAATTTTCTTCCAAATTACTTTTTTCTTAATTCTTCCTAACAGAGACAAAGTTTGTTGTAGCACTTCGTGCACATTAAAAGATATGCATTATGAATTCATTGTAAGGTACTGGTGTACTAGTACATAACAGGAGGTTACATATGAAAAAGTTTTCATTAGTTAATTTCCTCTTTGCAAAACAAATATCAGGCATTTATTTTGTTTTCTGGTTCATTCTAATATAAAGCTAACAAGAGGGAGTGGGAAAGACAGCACCCAGGCAACTGTATAATCTATCAGTAGGAGACAGTCTCTTTTAACAAGGTGCATCAGGTTAGTCACATGTCTTTCAAGGGTTAATATGCTGTGGTTATGAAAGGATTTAAATATCATGGGGAGGCCCATCATGACCGAGCCGTCACTGAGAATTATGTAGATTCAGAAGGGAGCCACATAGGCTTTGATTCCCCCAAGGATTGATGAACAAGATCAGAATAATAGGAAGTGACAGGAAGCAGATGACTGAGGTCTAATTTCATGTCATTTTTAAAGACAATATACCTTAAACTAGCCTCAAGAAAAATTAGACATTAAAGAAAAGCTAACCCGAACATACATTTTGTCATTGAAGTTACAAATATAAAATGCACTAGGTGGCTTTTTGTTAATGAATAATAAAGCAGATGTTGTCACAAAGCCATGAAAACTTGTCCAATTAAAATTTGTCCTGTGTAATCTGTAATGGAATTTCTTCATTAACGTAATTTATATAAGCTTGGCATTATATGTTTTTTATAATTGAGGCTAAATAAAATCCTAATTGATGAAATACCTAATTAAGAAAACATAAATAATGACATATGCTGCTGTACTCTGCCACACTGACCCAATTATTTATACAGCTTCTGAACTTCGTGCAATTCTGAATTGGAAACAACTCCTAACACTTCCATCTTAGGTTTCTAGTATGGTATTACTCTATATAAATTAACCAGACAGAAAACAGTAGTCAGGTAGCATAAGGACTGCTTGGCCTTGCTGGTCTACTTTGCTTTTGGAAAAAAGCCTAATTATACACTTACTATGCTACTGCAGCATCTCAATTTGCTCATGCAGTCTGGACTTTAATCTTACTGCAAACAGCGTATTGATTCTATTGGTGGCTCCTAATGTGATTTCTTGTATCGATATGTGCAGTTCCTTAAGCCTGATGGTATTGTGCAGAGACTTGCATTGTCATGTACAGTTATTTGTTTTTAATGTGATTTCTTGTACTCAACTGCAGCATGCATCAGCACTGTAATGTAATAGCTATTATATTGTTTCTCATGGATTCTGGTATTGTTTTGTCATAATTATACCACTTGAATTCTTTTATCAACACCCTTCCCCAGGCTGCAACTAGAAACACGATAGCTGTAACAATCTTTGCATTGTTTTGCCCAGGAAGAATCAATTTTGAAATAATAACACAATTGCATTCTGAAAGGGTTCAGTTTGGTACTATTATTGGTCTCTAAGCAACAGTCTATTAATTTATAGCAACACTGCTTCCTCTACTGTTTTAATTCATTTTTGTGTTCCCTGATCTTAATGGGAGTTAACTCACCATTCACACTTCACTGAGATTTTAAAATATATTTTTCTTATAAAAAAACAATGACTGGTGAACTCCTCTAAATATGGTGATGCCTTACTGTATATTTACCTGGGTTTTCTCCTTCCTGCTGCCCTTTTGCAGCAGATGTCCAGTGAAGGAGCAGCTCTAGGATAGCAGAGAGTTCCCAGTTGACCTTTTCCCCAGTGAGCACCCCTATTCTGAAAGCATAGAAGGTGGGCCTACCAAGAGTCAAAGTAGGGCTATAACAGCAAATGTAGGATAAAATGACAACACCAAAGTTCAATAAAAGTTTTAAAAAAAAATTTGCATTAGTCACGTCATTATACACCAAGCATCTATCCCTTTGTTTTCTTTTTTTTAAACTGCCATATTTTTGTATCTGAACTGATTAAATTTATGATTCTAATTAGCAATGAGTTATCTATATAAATTCATATCAACACAGCAAGCATGGTAGAAAATAAACATGTTTGAAGTAGTGCAGTGCAGTGGCTGTGGGGCAGCAGTTTTCAGGGAGATGTTTTGGAGACTGTGGTGCTGTCCCATCTATGTGCACCTCCCTGGGCTGGGGGGGATTGCTCGACTCCAGGCTCAGTTGCATAGGACTTGACAGGCCTACTCTCCCAGCCAGGGACCACCAAGTCCACCACCACTGCCCCTAAGGTTGCCATAGAGGAGGTGCAGTTAGACTACGGTGGCCTCAGGAATGGTGAGTGTGGTGGGTCAGAAGCACATCCCCCAGATGGTACCACTACACAACTCCAGCATTGCACTGGCAGGGTAGGACTTTCCCATGGAGGTACCTGCAGTAGTAACCAGGGAGGATGCAGGGGTCCTTCATGGTGGAGACCCCAAGGAGGGTGGAAAAGTACCCCAGAGGAGGAGAAAGCAGTTCCTGGTGGGGAGTCCATTATGAGGGGGATAGATTTGAGAACAGCGAGGGAAGGGGAGCAGGAGGTTAGGTGTCTACCCAGTGCCATAGCTCAGAGGGATGGAAAGTGGATCCTGGGGCTCGCTAAGGTGTCATAATGGGAGGGAGAGCTGTATGTCATTGTCCATCTAGGGATAAATGTCCTAGCTAAGGATAAGGCTAGCGTAGTGCAGGAGGAGTTCAGGGAGTTGGGGAGGAGTCATAGGCAGCTAACATGCCTTTTTTGAGGTGTTGCCTGCCTCTGACAGGGGAGATGATAGGGTACTGTGTACCAGTAGCTTCAATGCATGGTTGAAGAAGTAGTGCAGAGAGGAGGGGTTCAGCTACATTGGGGATTGGGGTCCAACCTGGAGGGATGAAAGGCCTATTCAGGGGTGATGACCTGCATCTATTCAGGAGGGAAACCAAAGTCCTCAGTAGATGGTTTAGAGGCTTCATTTGTGAGCATTAAAACTAGCTATGGGGGGGTGTGGAAGGAAGCAGGGAGACTTAAACTGCCCCCCCCCCACCGGAAGTTAAAGTAATCAATATGGAGAACCCTAAGGAAGGGAAATCCCCAAAGGTAACTAAAAACAGGAACAGCAGAATCATAGAAATGAAGTAGGAAGGGAATGAAGGCAGAGGAGGTAAAAAGAGTAGGCAAGAGGGAAGAAAGGGGGATGAAAAGAAGGATGGGACCAGAATTTGGATGGCCATGTGCTCAAATGCTCGAAGTCTGTGAAATAAAAACTCAGACCTGGTGGCCATTATGGCAGTGGCTGACCTGGATATTGTTGCTATTTTTGAGTCAGGGTGCAATGGGAATCATAACTGGGATATAGCCATAGCGGGATATACTCTGTTCAGGAAGGACAGGGTGGGTAAAAAAGGGAGAGGAGTGGCTCTTTATATGAGGGATAACATAAAAGCAACTGAAATGCAGGGAATACCGGGAGAGGCAGAGGCACTGTGGGTCACCCTAGAGACAGGAAATGGAGCAGCTGCTATTCACACTGGCATGATCTACAGACCTCCAGCACAAGGGGAAGAGATGGACATGGTTCTGGTGGAAGTCATCCAAAGATGGTGACTAAGGAGGAGGTGTTGTTGCTGGGGGACTTCAATCTACTGAATATAGATTGGAGCATCCCAGCTGCAGCTTCAGCTTGAAGCAGGGACAACCTGGACTCCCTGCAGGGGGCATTACTCGGGCAGCTAGTAATAGAGCCCACTCATGAGGGAGCAATATTGGATCTTGTACTCACCAACAGAGACAGTGTTGCAGACATCACAGTGGGTGGTCACCTGGGGACCAGTGATCACCATATGGTGTGGTTCAATATAAACACTGTAGTAGAGTTGAATCACACAAATGCAAGAGTTCTGGACTTCAGGAGAGCCAAATTTACAAAGACGGGGGAGAGTGCCTCAGGGATGCCCTGGTGAGGGGTCGAGACTTGGATGGAGTGGAGAAATAGTGGACAAAACTAAAAGGGGCCATAGTGAAGGCAACAAAACTTTGTGTTAAGCAAGTTAACAAAAGCAAGATGAAAAAGAGACCCCTATGTTTCTAAAAAGGAGTGGCTGGAAAGGTTAAGGCAAAAAAGTTAGTATTCCGGAGGTATAAGAAGACATAGAGGGAGGAGGATAGGGAAGTGTATCAAGAGAAGCAGAGGGAGGCAGGGAAAACAGTCTGGAGCACAAAGGCACAAACAGAGGAGAAATAGCCCAGGCTATGAAGAATTGTGACAAGATATTTTTCAGGTACATAAGTGAAAGAAGAAAGACCAGGGGAGGCTAAGGAGGGGGGGGGAAGGGGGACCAGGAAAATGCAGATGTCATGAACAAATATTTTTGCTCAGTATTCACAAAGGAAGGGGAAGGTGGGTGACCACAGTTAAGTGAAAGGAGCATCAAAGGAAGGGAGGTGGACACCAGTCCATTTACAGAGGAAAGAATCCTGAAGGAACTCACAAATCTGAAAGTGGGCATGGCAATGGGGCCAGATGGGGCATATCCAAGGATATGGAAGGAGTTTAGAGAGGTGCTGGCTGCTCCACTGACAATCCTTTTCAACCACACACTTGAGACAGGAGTGGTTCCAGAGGACTAGAAGAGGGCAGATGTAGCCCCACTTCACAAAAGTGGTAGCAAGGAGGAGGCTGGCAACTATAGGCCAGTCAGCCTGACTTTAGTGGTGGGAAAAATAATGGAATACCTACTTAAGGGAAGGACTATGGAATATCTAGAATCCAGCAGCTTACAGGATCTGAGACAGCATGGATTCACTGGGGGGAGGTCATGTCAAACAAATCTGATAGATTTCTTTGACTGGGTGACCAGGAAGTTAGATTAGGTTGGAGTGATGGATGTGGTCTACCTAGATTTCAGTAAGGCCTTTGATAGTGTTCCACATAGGAGACTTGTAAACAAGCTGGGCAGCCTGTGAGTGGATCCTAAGGTGGTAAACTGGGTAAGAAATTAGTTAAGGTATAGGTAACAGTGGGTGGTGATAAATGGAGTTCACTCCGAGGAAGAAAGGGTGACCAGCGGGTTGCTGCAAGGATCTGTACTGGGACAAGTCCTCTTTAAAGTCTTTATTAGTGAAACTGCAGATGGGTTAGATGGGAAGGTATGCCTTTTTGCATATGATACAAAGATCTGCAACAGGGTAGGCACTCTGGGGGGGGGGAGAAGGAATGAAATGGGGTCTAAAAAGCTTGATGAGTGGCCAAGAGCATGGCAACTAAATTTCAATGCAAAGAAGTGCAAAATCATACACTTGGAGCACAGGAACCCAGGAGTGGAGTACAAAATGGAGGGAGTGGTACTGGCAAACACCAAAAAGGAATGAGATAGGGAGGTAATCATATCTGATGACCTAAAGGTGGCCAAAGAGTGTAACAATGCAGTGGGGAGAGCCAATCAGATGCTAGGATGCAGTGGGAGGGGTATCACCAGCAGAAAGAAGGAGGTGGTGTTACCACTTTACAAATCATTGGTGAGGCCTCATCGAGAGTACTGTATCCAGTTCTGGAGATTGAATTTCTGGAAGGACATAGAGTAGAGGCGGTCCAAAAGAGGACAACTAAAATGGTGCAGGGACTGCACCAAAAGCCCTAGGAGGAGAGACTAAAGAACCTCAATATGTACACCCTGGAGGAAAGGATGGAGAGTGAGATATGATAGAGACTTTCAAATACTTCACAGGTAGAAATAAGGTACAAGAGAGTAGCATATTTCAGAGAAAAAGAAGAACAAGGGTTACACTATGAAGCTGGAGGGGTAGATGTGAGAAAATACTTTTTCACAGAAAGGGTGGTGGATGCATGGAACAGCCTCCCAGAGGTGGTGGTGGTGGAAAACTGTGGCAGAATTAAAGAATGCATGGGATAGGCACAAGGGAACCATGGTGGGTAGGAATGGGAGAATAAACACCGGTGATCAAGTAGCTCTTGCAGTATTACAGTAGGTCAGGATTAAAGAATGCATGGGATAGGCACAAGGGAACCATGGTGGGTAGGAATGGGAGAATAAACACCTGTGATCAAGTAGCGCTTGCAGTATTACAGTAGGTCAGGAAAATGGGTAGACTTGGGAGGCCAAGCAGTCCTTATCTGCCATCAAAATCTATGTTTCTATGTTACTATGTTTCCTTGAATCTGGTTCAATCAGAATCAGACAGAACATTCATGTTTGCATTTTATATATTTCCTGTACTGTAAAATGTATTTACATACCATTTGGTAATATTTTTGTTTCATCTTTCCTGTTCTTTTTATTAAGTATTTATGTACCATTAGTAAATATACATAAATATATATTTTTACTTTTGTATCATTGTACTTTCTGTAATTAATTGTGCCAAATTTTTACTCTTGCTCTCCATATTGTTATCCTTATGCCGGGACACACCTGGAAGCCAACCTGGATTCATTGTGTCTTTCCTCAGTCACCAATTCTCAAATAACTAAACAAATAACAGAAACCAACGTAACTTTGCAAGCTTGTGCATTAAGGCTAATAAAAGGTATTATCCCCCTAGGTTTTTGCATTAATTCATATTTTTAAATTACACAAACACAGTAGTGCCTTTATATTAAGGTTGTATTGGCATTTCATTAAAAATGGCCATTTTTAGAGACCCATATCTCAGTCATTTTGGACCCTTGGAATGAGAAACTTGGCACACAGTTTCTATGTACTAGGGTCTCAGAACCCCCAAAGTTCATGACGATTCCTTTTGAAAGTTTTGAGATATTAAGGGTTGAAATTACATATTTTTGCTTGATTTTCCACCTAAATGTTTGCCTTCACATAGCTACAAAATGGTTAAGAGTTGAGGTATTAAACTTGCAGGTTTTGTAGGTTTCATATGGAAATACATCCTTTTGGCTGTTTTGTTCAAAAAACATAATTCATTTTTAAGTCAACTGCAATTAATTGGTCACTCATGTGCATTAAACAAAAATTGCAGAGAAAAATAACTAAAGCTATATGATTACGTTTTTATGTCAAAGTTTGGCATGCACAAAAACTTTAAGGTAAGATAACTTTTCAATCTGGCAAAACTTAAGGATGACAGTTTAGTGTATGAGGGAAGGTTAGTATGAGTTACACAATATTGTTTTAAAATGAATTAACAGTAATTAGTTATGTTCAGAACAAATATTTAGAACAAAATCCTGCACTGATTTTTTTCTTTGAAATGTTTGTGAAACACAAATATTTGAAATAGGTTTTGAAAATGTTCATGTTTCATGAATGTTTTCATCATTTGTGATGATTTTTCAAGTCTTCTTAAGGGTACAACTTTTTTCTCAAGATGTTTGGGTTTCATGACGTTTTCCATGCTTTGTGACAGACTGAACTTAATATTTGTGTTTTATGACACATTTTGTGGAGATAGGATTAGGTTTGCTACTGTAAATACAAGTTTTAATATGTTAACCTTGTATGAGGTACAATACCATTGATGTAGGGCCCTGCACCTGTAGACCATGCTTGGATCATCAGGATATGGTAGGGTTGGTGGGAGTTAGACTTAAGAACCCAAATAGGCAATTCCAAACTTTATGGGCATTGTGTATGCAACCCTAATAGTTCATTTCCAGCTTTGTGCAGTTTGCATTTTGTATGGTAGCAACTCTAAAGAGCATTAATGTATTTTTTTGCCGTAAATCTTATTATGAATCACTTGAGTTTAGCTTGAGTGATTTATGACAAGTTTAATGTCTTTTTTATTTTGTTGTGCCACCCTCCCCCATCACTGAAGGGGAGCACTCCCTTCTAATGCTCCTGCACCACAGCACATTGTACATAGGATAAGAAGTACAATGGCTCTGCATGCTGATTGGTTGAAATCACATTAGTGATTTATAATGATGTATATTGACATTATTAAGGTTTCTAATGTGTAAAAAGAATCAAGCATCCTGACTGGCTAAGAGAGTAGTACAATAGTGAAATTATCTAGTCATAATTACACTCCTCGACTTTAGTCTCACATCATAGCTGAGTGTCAACAAGTCTCACATTTACTGACAGTACAAGGCTACCATCTCTCTCCTGCAGTTATGCTGTGTTTTGTTTTTTTGTTAACAGTTTACACTCAACCTCTAACTACAAACCTCAATACTCTAAAACCACTGACCATACCAACTCAATCACCACTGTCACTAAAGCAGCAGCAGCATGTCTTTCAGATGGAAAACCACTATCCCTAATCTCAGTGTGTCACCTGGCTCTGAAACCGCCTGTTCCAGAACTGCTATCCCACTCACAGCAACACCTACTTAAAAGATCACCATCAGGACCAATAATTAAAAGAAAAAAACGTACAAAAGCCATGAAAGCAAGTTGGAAACCTTCAAAGAAAAAACAATAATAAAATCTAATTTTCTCTTACTGAACATCTTGGGGGGGGGAGGGGGCACACTAAAAAATGAACTATTTTTAACTGTTTTTTTTTTTCTCTCCAGGTAGTTCTAGAAGAAAACAGTATTTTACAACTTAAAATTAAAAACAATTTATTTTTCTCTTTGCGTTTTAGTTAGATGCCATGTTATAAGGGAAACAAGATAATTTTGGGATGTGTATGATAAATGAACCCACTCTCTTCTTGTGTGTTTAAAAACACTTGTTGCAAGTGCCTTGTGCTTAATAGTATATGTGGGATGTGAATTTCTTTACCCATAATTACACACCCTGTCATGTCTTAGAGCATACATGTCAACACATGGAAACTATCAACAAGACAAGCCATACTGACATGACTCCAAACTTTAGCTAAAACAAAATTAAGTTCATAGTCCTAATGTTTCCAAAGTTAGTTTTTTCTTGTTCTTCTGCTGCTGGAATTTCTTAATTCTTTTCACTTACTCAAAAAGTGCCACTCCTTCAGATTTTCAAATGGGCTGGATCCTGCTGCCAACCTGACACACCTACCATTGCCAAATTCTGTCCCCAGACTCCCTTGTGTGGAGGCATTGCATCAGTGAAGGTAGGCATAAACCCAATCAGCTGCTTTTTCCAGCCCACCATGCAAGTTTCCCAGTACAAGTATGTTACAATATTCTAGGGGATACTGGAGTAGGCAACACATGGTCACTTGTGCTGCTTTGGGCACCACTGTTACAGCTATCCCCAAGATTCCCAACATACAGTAACAATGCAACACAGCCCTTATACCCCAGGAAGATAGCTTTGAAGGGATGCTCTAAATCCTCCCTGCCATCCTCTGCTCAGTAGATCCTGGGCCTGAGGTACAGTATGACACAAGGTGCCAACATGCTAGAGCACTGTCATACTGCAGCTAACTAGTTATCTAGTTCTAAAAAACAACAAAAAAAGAACATTTGAAAAGGGTTAACTTTGGAACCATTCTGGCTAGAAAAATTTAGAGATCAACTATTAAACTTGCTGGTAATATTTTTAAACATCAGTAATTACAAACTGTGTCAGTAGAAAGTACAGTTATGTAAGAACTTACTGTAACAATTGATCTTCGAGAGAATCTCTTGCATCAGGCCACACCTATGGAACTATAGCCACCAGGACCACACAGAAACTTTATTGATAGCAGTCCACTAGGGGCCATCCACAATGATGTCAGATGTCAACGTCCTATACAGGATATAAATGTAGGCAGCCCCTCACCCTCCTCAGTTCCCTGCCAGAGAGCATGCTCAGAGGACCTCCCCTGGGGGAAACTAAGGATCTTCTCCTGGGGGAACTGAAGGAGCTGTAAGTTCCTGCTACCAAAAAAGGTAGAGAGCAGAAGGTACACCAAGCTGGAGAGACAGAGAGAGAGAGAGACAAGAGCAAAGAGTTCTGAGACAGAGGGGGATGGAGGGTGGGACGGCATGGCCTGATGCAAGAAATTCTCTCGAAAAGCTACTGTTATGGAAAGTTCTTACATAAATGTACTATCTCCTTTGAGGATATCTCTTGCATCATGCCACACCTACGGAACGAGTCCCAAGCAGTTCTGACAGAGAGACAGTCTGGGTGGCTGGAGGCTATAGGCCTAAAACACGAGGCCTTGGAGCACTGCCAGGCCATGGCTTGCCCTCCTTCTAGAGGCAATCCAGACTGTAGTTTTTTTCATACTTTCATTATTAATAGAAGCATCATTAACAGTGATAATTAACAGATGTGAGATGAGGTTACATTACATAAGTACTTTCTAAATCTCCCAAAACATGTATACCCCACTAACCTTAATCAAAAAAACTTTTACATTCTGGAGATCTCATAGAGTTATAATAGCTTCTACTACAAAATTCAGACTAATAACATATTATATATCAATTTCAAACTAAACCAATCTAACCAAAAAACTAATGTTCCGCCAGGGAAGGAAGTGTCTCCTCTTAGATATCTAAATAGTAAAAAAAATTATACAGCATCTGATCTACATCTTAACAATGCATTATTGTAAAGGGGTATTTATCAGTATGTATGAGTATATATATATATATATATATATATATAGTCTAAGCTGCTTATAACAGGCACATCTATGTAAGCAGATTTTGCCCGTTATAGGGAGTGGGCACTATGACCAAAAAGCATTGTGTCTTGAAATTTCAGTTATAAAAAAAAAAACTCTGGTGTGATCATGCAAGTTCAAGTTAAAAACTGCATTAAAGCTTTAGCTTAGCTCCTGTTAAACCTTCCTCTGTTTGCAGTGCAAAACTGCATTAAAGCCTCTGTTAACTTAGCTCCCTCCAACTACCTTTGTACCGGCATGTCTACTGAAGGCCATAAACTATATTGGGGCATACTGTACTTGTCTGCTGTTCCTGTGGTTATTTTAGCTTGCCTAGCTCCCGTTAAGCTACCTTTTCAATGGTTCCAGAGCGATCAGAGTGATTACACTTCCTTGTCCTCCATTTGCTTGCTTCCTTGTGCTCCATCTGCTTGCATTAAAGCCTTCGCTTATTGCAGCCAATCAGCAGCTAATTAGTGTTATGCCCACCATTTATTTTGGACAGATTAGCTGTTTAACGCCAAAATGTGAACAGAGTAAGTGAAATATCAACTACAGTTGCAGCTAATCTGCCCCAAATCTGCCTGTAATAGAAGGTGGGCATAGATTGTTATAACCATTGTTTTTAACACTAAAGCCTATGGATTTGGCAAGTGACAAACATAATCTGCCCGGTAAAACGGTAAAACTGATTGCCCATATTAAGCATGGGCGCTATACGTGGCGCCGACTGTATATATATATATATATATATATATATATATACATAAATATATATATATATATAAAAAACGCCGGTTCTTCCTGTCCATATCCAACTGGGGCCCCGCTCCAGGGCTATTTGAGTTGGACCTTTTACCTAAGCAATTCCAACTACTCCTCCCCCATTAGCAAGATGCATCTTGACCACTGTTCCGCCAATTTCTCAGATCTATTCTGCAGTCTAAAGGTTAGCTCCTCCATCTTGTAGATTTCCAATATGATTTGCTTCCACTCTGTACAAGTTGGAGGGTCTGCTTTCAGCCATTTATGAGTTATTGCCTTGTTCATAGCTGCTACACAGATATACCACAAGTATCTGACATTGTTTCCTCTAACCCCTGCTGGGAGGGCACCCCAACACTAAAAGATAATACTTTAAAGGAACTATAGTCTTAAATAAGTTACATAGTTTATCCCCCATCTCCCCTTGAAATGGCAAAAGGATCCTGCAAGAACAGAAAATATGAAAGTGTGTAGCCCTCTGTTCTCCCCACCTGAGATGGTTTTGTGGTGTCTCATTTAGCTTGTGCAAGGGGTGTGAGGAAAAAGCAAATTTTCATTCTCCACATGAATTCCTGCCAAATGGGGAAGGAAGTGACCTTAGAAGTGCCTTCCCAAATTTTTTGCCATTCGGTTGAAGAGATCTGTTAACCAGCATCTAGTTCCCACCTTTGTCTGAGGTAGCCAGACACATGTGTCCTATGTGCATTCATAGACTGGTATATCTTTGTGACCGTCCCTTTAGATATGGTAAGAGACATCAAATTCAGAAGTTGAAATCCCTGCAGCAGATCCATTAAGGAAGCCTGCTGTTGTTTCCGTATTTATGCATAAATATATGCCTTTATTTGGGAATATCTATCATTTGGTAGCCAATTAAACAACTTTTTACATTTCTCAAAAGTCACAGTGTCGTCCCCCCCCCCCAGCATAATCTGCGCAGGATATGTAAAAGCACCCTGCATCTGACGAGTATACCATGTGTCTAGCTTACTAGGTGGAAAATCTGAGAACCGAGTTAACCACTGATAGTGTCACACCCAGGTCAGTTAATGGATTCCTCACAAATCTATCCCATGCATGCAATGCTACTTTAACCACTGTGTAGATGCTTGGTGCTGCCGGTTTATCTTGAGGCAAGGCGAACAAAGCTGATGGGAGGGGACTCCCTGTTTGCATGCCTTGTTCCATTAATGAACAACAGGATGTATGGTATGTTGAATGCCATAAAATCACCCACCTAAGCAGGGATGCTATCCAGTATTCATGTAGGTCTGACACTGCTCTGCCTCCAAATTTTTTCTGCACAAACAGCAGTTCCCAATGGACCCTTGGCTGTTTGTTGGCCCACACAAACCTTGCAATTCTCCACTGGAGATCCAAGAACCAATGTTTACTTAAAAGAGTAGGGGCACACTGGAAAACATACAAAAACCAGAGCAATAGAGTCATTTTGACTGCTTGAATATGGGCATACACTGGCACTGGTAACAAGCAACATCTTTTAATGTTGTCCCCTAACTGTTTCAGGAGGGAGACGTAACTGCAGACATATAAATTGTCATTAATAGTGCATAATGTGATACCCAGGTATTTAAGTCGAAGAAGATCCCATTTCATAGGAAACTGCTGCTTTAATCTCGACATTGGGGAAAAGTTAAAGGTTAAAACCTTTGTTTTATTCATGTTGAGCGTGTATCATGAGAGGGCTGCAAATTGAGATATCATTGTCATCACTTTTGGGAGAGAACAAGCTGGGTTTCCTAGGTATTAAAACACGCCATCCATGTATAAAGCCACTTTATGGGTCTGCCCATGTATTATCACCCTCTCAGTTTCTGGGTTTTGGTGAATCCATCTAGCCAATGGTTCTATATGTAAAGCAAAGAGCAAGGGGGACAAAGAGCAACCCTGTCTGGTGCCCCTACCTAACAGGAAACCTGCTGATACTGTGCCATTGGATTTCACATAGGCTTGCAGGGCGGTACATAGTCTCTGTATTGTTCCCAAAATGGTCTCTGAAAGCCCAAACCCTGCAAGGACTCAATAGAGAAATTCCCAATCATCCTGATCAAATGCCTTTTTGGCATCAAGGCTCATAATCAGAGCTGGAGTGGAGCTATTATTAAGATGGTATATTACAGGCAATGTTCAGCATACGTTGCCAGACTTTAGTGTTTAGGGAAAATGTGGACAATCTCCAGGACACACCAGCACAAATCTCTGCAGCTGACACATTCCTGAAACTGGCAGCAGAGGTGGCCATGCCTCTGGCTGAATGGACACCACAACCCCAGGACGTTCCCTTACTGTACTTCCTATAACAAAAAGTAATCCAGTTGGCCAACCATTTTGACGGGCAGTTTAGACACTTGTACACCCTCTTTCCCAGGGGTGAATGAAACAAAAAGCAGTAATGACTTTCTGCAGTCCTTCATATGATGAACCTAACATCTTGGCATTCTATGTACATCTAAGGTATGGAGCAATGCTTCCACTGGATTGGCAAGCTCCAGAAAATAAACAGGTGGGTGGATGGTTTGATTCAGGGTAAACTCAGATACCAACTTTGGCAAAAACTCAGGGTTGGTACCTAAAGACACCCTGTTTTTTGTATACTTATGTTATCCGGAGGCTGGGTTGCCTGATAAGCACTACCCCGATCAGCCTGCCCAATAGATGCAGTAATCTGACGCTACTACACCCAACGCAATAGCTCCCAATGGGATAAGGTAGCAGATATGATGGCATGCTACCCTACTCCATCTGATGCTCAGGAATGGACATTGGATGGGGTTGCTGACCAAGCTGCCCCACTGGTGTGGAGGGGAATACCACTGATAGCTCGGTCGTCGTGTTGTGCGTGACCTGGGTTCTGGACCGAGTCACATCCTTTTTTCACACTGCACCGTCTGTAGCTCATTTTTAACATATTCTGGGGTCTACTCCCCCTTGGAGTTAGATATTTTATTTACAGGG
The DNA here is from genome assembly GCA_016271365.2 of Neoceratodus forsteri. NCBI lineage: Eukaryota > Metazoa > Chordata > Ceratodontiformes > Ceratodontidae > Neoceratodus > Neoceratodus forsteri. Next base: position 442,096,467 of record CM028133.1, read on the forward strand.
GGTGTGGGGTGCAAAGCCCCATGCATACAACACTTATTTCTTGTAACATGCCCCAAATTTGTCTCTCAGGCATGACAGTGATTCTGGACTGTAGATGTTGGGACATATGACTCAGTATGCCGAGTGTTGGCATACCGAGTTTAGGGTTAACATAGTATATCCCTGTCTTTGTAGAAAATGAAATAAGGAGGCTCACACATAAGAGCCTGAAGCTTGGAAATCCTTCAAGCAGCAGTAACAGCAACTAAAAATAACACTTTCCAAGAAAGGAAGTGTAGCTTGCAAGTCGCAGCTGACTCAAAAGGAATCAAAGTGAGTTTCTCTAACACAAAATTCAGATCTCAAGCCAGGACTGGATTACAGATGGGAATCTTCAGATACAGGATGCCTCTCAAAAATGCACATGCCATCTCCAGTTGGGCCACGGTACACCCACTAATAGGCACATGGAAGGCTGAAATGGCTGCTTAGTTCACTTTAATGGCAGCATATTGGAATCCAGCATCAGAAATGGACAATAAATACTCTAGAATCTGGTTCACTGGGCAAGTGAAGGGGTCCAGCTGATGAGAAGTAGCCCACAAAGCAAACCACTTCCACGTCATAGAGTAGGTGGCCCTGGTGGATGGTTTTCTACTAGCCACCAGGATATCAGCCTCCTTGGGAGACATGCCAAATCTCGCATTGGTTATGTCTTCAGGAGCCAGGCATGGAGATGGAGTGACTTGAGGTCCGGATGGACCAGGGTTCCCTGATGCTGGGAGAGCAAGACTTTACACAGAGGCAGGGGAACAGAAGGTTCCACTGCCAGCTGCTGCAGCAGGGTAAACCATATCTGATGAGGCCGGAAGGGGGCCATAAGAATTACGGTGCTGTCCTCCATCTAGAGCTTGATTAGGACCCTCTGAATCAGAGGAATGGAAGGGAAGGCATAAAGGGACCACCTTTTCCAAGAGAAGGACAACGCGTCTTGACAGAAAACGCCAGCCTGTCTGCCAGGACATTCTACATGCCAGAAACATGGATGGCTGACAGTTCTAGGCGGTGTTTTAGAGCCAAGTACCAGACCTTCATCACTTCCTAGCACAGAGCATATGAGTGGGTCCCCCCCCTTGCTTGTTTATGTAGTTAACAACTCTGATGTCATCTGTCTGCACCAGCAGATGACCTGGAAAAAGATGGTTCTGGAAGGCTTGCAAAGCATAAAGAACAGCACTCATCTCTAAAACATTGATGTGGAGGGAAGCCTCCACTTTGGACCATGTTCCTTGAGTCTGATGAGGCCCCAGATGTGCCCCTCAGCCCATCCCTGAAGCATCTGTGGTGAGAATCTGCTGAGGGGAGAGAATGAGGAAGGGAACCCTTTTCAACAGATTGCTGGGATTCATCCACCATAGAAGCATCTTGATAGGGGATGTGCTAGAACCTGCTGTTCTAGGTTGTCGGTGTGCTGATTCCACTGGACTCTTTATGTCCTTTGAGGGATCTGCATGTGCAGCCTGGCTATGGGTACCATGACAATGGCTACAGCCATCAGCTACAACCATCAGACCCAACAGCCAGAGGAACATCTGACTGTAGCATGTTTGTTGTTGTAAAGCAGCTGGGCCTGAGCCATCAGGCAGTCTGCCCTGTCCTGAGGCAAGAAGACAAAGCCCTGAGCTGTGTTCAGCACTGCCCCTATGTGCTGCAGATGCTGGCAAGGGGTCAAGACTGACTTGGGCAGATTAACCTTGATCCCAAGGGTGTGGAACAGTTGTCTGGTATGTGCCCTGGATTGTGCTTTGAGCAACCAGTCATCCAGGTAAGGGAAGATGTACAGTTCCTCTCTCCTGACAACTGCTGCCACAACTGCCAAGCATTTGGTAAATACCCATGGTACAGATGACAAGCCCAAGGGCAATACCCTGAACTGGTAATGTTCCCCCTGGAACATAAACCTGAGGTACTTCCTGTGGGGAACATAAATCTTGATATGTAGGCATGTATCCTGCATGTCCAGTGAGTATATCCAGTCCCCTTTCTGCAGAAGAGCAGCAGGCCTTGTAGAGTGACCATCTGGAACATTTTGTACTGGATGTAGAAGTTACATTCCCGCAGGTCCAAAATGGGCTTCAAGTCCCCTGTGGACTTTGGGACAAGGAAGAAATGGGAGTAAAATCATGTGTTCCTTTGATCCTCTGGAACTGGTTCTATGGCCCTTTTGCAGAGCAGGGTACACACTTCCTCCCGCAGCACTGGTATGTGGTCCAGATACATAGATACATAGATACATAGACAGTGTCGGCAGATAAGGGCCTATGGCCCACCCAGTCTGCCCATTTGAGCTTGTAAGTTCAGTTTGTTTTCCTAGAAGTCTGTTGCCCCTTACCCCTGACCTCTAGAATTCCTTTATGTCTATCCCATGCATTCTTAAATCCCGTGATTGTTTCAGCCCCACCACTTCCTCTGGCAGGGTGTTCCACTTGTCCACCACTCGCTCTGTGAAGAAATTCTTCTCATGTTTCCTCTGAATCGTCCTCGCCTCCAACTTCATCCCATGCCCTCTAGTCCTGGAACATCTTTTTCGCTTAAAAATAGTGTTTTCCTGCACCCTGTTCTTCCCTGTAAGATACTTGTATGTCTCTATCATATCCCTCTCTCCTCTCCTCCAGGGAGTACATGTTCAGTTCCTTCAACCTGTCTTCATAGGACTTGTGATGCAATCCATGCACCATCTTTGTTGCCCTCCTCTGAACCTTCTCTACCCTGTCTTATGTCCTTACGTAGGTATGGTCTCCAGAACTGTACACTTTACTCCAGGTGGGGCCTCACTAGTGTCTTGTATAGCGGAATTATGACCTCCTTTTCCTGCTGGTGATGCCCCTGCCTATACATCCCAGCATCCTATTTGCTTTACCTGCTGCCTTGTCACACTGTTTCCTACCTTGAGGTCATCAGAGATGACAACCCCAAGATCCCTTCCTGCTTGGTGCATGCTATATCCTCACCCCCAACTGATATATTGTGCCAGGGTTTTGTGCCCCATATGCATTATCTTGCACTTCTTTGCATTGAATTTCAACTGCCAAACCCTTGACCATTCTTCAAGTTTCTGCAGGTCGCTTCTCATTCTGTCTACACCTCTGGTGTGTCTACTCTGTTACAGAGCTTTGTGTCATCAGCTAACAGTGAAATTCTACCTTCTAGATCCTGTGCAATGTCACTGATGAAAATGTTGAATAGGACCGGTCCCAGCACTGATCCCTGTGGTACCCCACTGGTCACTCTTCCCTCTGTGGAGTGACAGCCATTTACCACCACCCTCTGTGTCCTGCCACCCAGCCAGTTACCTACCCACCACACTACTGTCCTGCCCACACCCATATTCCCCAGTTTGTGTAATAGTCTTCTATGTGGCACAGTGTCAAAGGCCTTGCTGAAGTCCAGATAGGCCATGTCCACTGCCTCCCTGATCCACCTCCCTAGTCACCCAGTCAAAAATTCAATGAGGTTGGTCTGACATGACTTCCCTGGTGAAACCATGCTGCCTTGGGTCCTGTAGTCCATTGACAACCACCAGATGTTCCACCAATCTCTCCTTCAGTAGTGCTTCCATGATCTTCCCCACTACCGAGGTGAGGCTGACTGGTCTGTAGTTCCCTGCTTCCTCTTTGTTCCCACTTTTGTATAAGGGACTACATCTGCTGTCCTCCAGTCTTTGGGTACCTCCCTGTTTCCAGTGATCGGCTAAACAGGATAGCCAGAGGTTCAGCCACCACCTCTTAGTTCTTTAAGGACCCTGGGTGCACCCCATCTGGCCCCATTGCTTTATCAACTCTTATTACTTCCAGTTCCTTCAGGACCCTTTCTCGTAAAGGGCCTTGTGTCCATTTCTGCATCATTCTCACCCCTTGTACTCCCTTCAGACCCATTACCCCCCTCTTCCTCAGTAAAGACTGAGCAGAAATACCTGTTCAATATGTCAGCTTTACTGTTGTCATCCTCCACGCAGCTCCCATCCTCCCCCTTCAGTCTCACTATCCCTCCCTTTGTCTTTCTTTTTTCACTTATGTACCTGTAAAAGGTTTTGTCCCCTCTACCCACTGATTTTGCAATGTGTTCTTCTGTCTGAGCTTTGGCTTCCCTTACTGACCTCCCTGCCTCCCTTTGCTTCTCCTGGTACTTCTCCTAGCCCTTCTGCCTGTGTCTTTTGTATTGCCCAATGCAATCTTTTGGCTTTCACTTTCTTTGCTACCTCTTTGGAAAACCATAATGGTCTCCTCTTCCTTTTCCTCTTGCTAACCTGCTTAATGCATAATTCTGTTGTTCTTGTAATCCCCATTTTAAATACTGCCCACTGTTCCTCAACCCCTGATTCCTGTCCCATTCCCCTTAATGCCTCTTTCAAGTATCTCCCCATTTTCCCAAAGTCTGCCCCCCTAAAATCCAGGATACGTGTTTTTGTGTGGTTTGGTTCTGCTCTTTCTGTGATTTCAAACCACAATGACTGGTGGTCACTGTTACCCAGGTGCTCCCCCACTGTTACCCCCATCACACTGTCCCTGTTTGTGAGCACAAGGTCCAGTATTGCCTTCTGCCGAGTTGGTTCCATGACCAGTTGCTTGAGGAAGGCACCCTGAAGGGAGTCCAGGATAAATCTGCTCCTAGTTGATGCTGCTGCTGGGATGCTCCAGTCCACGTCTGGAATATTGAAGTCTCCAACCAGTACTACCTCACCCTTGTCTACCATCCTTTGGATGCCTCTTTCCAGGGAAAGAGGGTAAGAGGATGGAACAGGAGGAAATACTGAAGGTAACTGTAGAAGTTCTAGAGTGCATCCTTGTTCTAAGAGTTGCAGAAACCAAGCATCAGTTGAAACTCTCTCCACTGGCCCAGATGGAGGGAGTGGTGACCCCCTACCACCTCCTCCGGATTGTCTGCTGGAGGGAGGGGGTCTAGCAAGAAGTCATGCTGAGGCTGGTCCAACAGCTGAAGCTGAGCCTCCACCAGAGGTCTTAGAATGGGCATCTGTGAAGGAGGTGGGGGAGTAGGCAAAGCTGATCTTATTTTGGTCAGCTGTCTGTCCCCAGATCTGTGCCTGTGGATGGCCTTATGGAAGAGCACCTTTGGCCTGATCTTGGGCTGAGTATGATAAAGGGAATGGATGGACCTCAGTGTCCTGCCTGATGCTTGCAGGTCAGAAAGGATGTCCTGCGCAATGACCCCACAGAGCTTGTTTCCCTGGAAAGAGGCATTTAGGATGCACTGTTGGGCATCCATGGCAAAACCTGACACCCTCAGCCAGGAGTGCCTCCTCATGAAAATGCCAATGGCTGCTGCTCTAGCTGAAGCATCTAAGCTATTGTATGTAGACCTCAAGAGGTGTTTACCCACATCAGCCCCATCTGGAGGACCTTCAGCATCTCCTGCTTCTCAGGAAGATCTGGGAGGGCATGCACTGCTGCTTAAGCCTTCCTCCAGAAGGTGTTCTGATATTTTACCATATGGGCCTGATAGCTGTTTATTCTGAGGCTCAAAGCAGCAGAGGCAAAGGCCTTCTTCCCCATGAGATCCAGTCTTCTCGACTCCTTATCTGGGGGGAAAGATCTGAGGTGCTTAGGTCTCTTAGACCTATCATGGGCAGTATTAATCACAACTGAGTCAGCTTGGGGTTGGTTGGAGAAAAAAGGCTTCCCAGTTGGAGCCAGGTACAGCTTTTCCATATTTCTGGGCAGGGCAGGTATCAAGCTTGGTCTGGGACAGGCAGCCATGGTGGCATTCTCTAAAGCACCAAGAGAGGAGGGATTATCAGAGAGGGAATCTGGTAATTCCAGGAATTCTACCAGGTTTAGAGGCAGCAGTGGTGAGTTCTAAGAGGTCAACTGAGGGCAAAGTGGCAGAAGGAGTGAAAGAGAGGGTTCTGTCTTGCTAGGGTGGATTTGGAAGCAGCACTATAAACAATGTCCCCATAGTTCAAGAAAAGGAGAATCATCTACAAGATGATCTCTCTACTAAATAAGCATTTGTCAATGTTGAATGTTTGCTTGCTGGCATTGGCATTGGTAGTGCAGGAGTTAGAGAGATGTATAATAAGAATGGCAGTGAAATATTGAACACCATCCCCCACCCTGCAGAGACTGAAAGGTGCTGGGTGTGTGCCTTTGGTTCATTGGCCATAACGCTTATGCCAATCTACCTCACCCCACCCTGCAGACACTAACAGGTGTTGTGGTGTGCTTTGGGGTCTTTGACCTTTATGCTCAACCCATTTCATAAGGAAATAAGCTGAAATGGGTGCAGTATAGGAGAATGGGGTGAAGTTTAGGGCCGAAGACCCCAAGGCACACCTTGATGCCTGTCAGTGGCTGTAGGGTGGTGGTAGAATGCCATGAGAATTACGGCCGACAAACCCAAGTCACACCCCTGACACCTATCAGTCTCTACAGGGTGGGCGTTACAGTTGGAAACCTAAACACACTGGGCATTTGTTGGTATTTTAGCTCCAAATTTTCAAATGGTCTTTTTGGGACCCCACTTCATGAACAGTGGCACTATCTTTTCATTACTCAATCCTGAAAGGTGATTTCACATAGCAGCAATGCCATTTGGTGCCACAGGTGCGGAAACACAGTTTGGGCAGGATGTGAAAAATGACAGCTGTACTGTTCATGAGGAGATGTGAAAAAATGGCAATGTTGAAAATCTGGAGTGAAACTATGAAAAATTTGCGAAGTTACAAGCATGCGTAATTTTTCGAATTTTTCACCACATTTTTAACATGGACTTTTGGGACACCCCCCATGAAGAGTGGCACTGTGATTTTGTTAATCCATCCCTAAAGCTGATTTTGCACAGCGACCATGTCACTCTGTGCCACAGGTACGAAAACACATTCTGGCAGAATGTGAAAAATGACAGCTGTACTGTTCATAAGGAGGTGTTATAAAATGGCAATGTTAAAAATCTGGAGTGAATAAATAAAAAAGTGGTGAAGTTATGAGCATGCGTAGAAAATGCACAATGCATGCCCATAGTGCAGTCATTTTGGGGAATTTTTTCACCAGTTTTCAAAATGGGCTTTTTGGGACCCCACCTCATGAACAGTGGTACTGTCGTTTGATTAATCAGTCCAAAAATAGATTGACAGATGTCAGGGTGTGTCATTGGAGTTGTGAGGCCTAAATGTCACCCCATTCCAAGTGTAATCATATTCACAAGTCACGGTAAAGAAGAATGGGGTGACATTTAGGCCTCACAACCCCAATGACGTACCCCGGCATCTGTCAATCTCAGGAGGATAGGGGGTATACGAGGGGGGGACGGGGAACCCTAAGGTCTCATTTCCTGACTTTTTGTGTTTTAACCCTCAGTGATGCATTAATGCAGTTTTTTTGCATAGAATTTCCTTACTTTTTGAGACAGTATAGAAAAGTACAAACCCGTGCAAGTTGGTGGGAGCAGTACTGAATAGCATATCTATTGGTGGGAGCGCATATTGGTGGGATCGTGGGGCCCACCCACCAGCTTGAAACAAAACAAAGTTTCAGTCATGAAATGGCATAATTCCACACCTGTTTACATTTCAGACACCTAACCACTGAAAATTACCTCCATGGCAGTAAGGCAAGCTACCCTATAAATGTCAAGCCACTACCACAGTGCAAAATGTTATACACAAAACGTAAAGTGTGTCACGTAATATGTCTACAGCAAATTAATGTTCCAACACCTAAATACCATAATTCACATGTACAGGACATCCACATAACACCCTCCATATTTCAAGTTAAAAGACCAAACCATTTCCGAGATATTACATTTTAAAGTTTGAGATTTTCGTTCCTCAGAGTGGCATAATTCTGCACCTGTTTACATTTTACACACCTAGCCACTTAAAAGTATGTCCATGGAAGTAAGGCTAGCTACCCTATAAATTTCAAGCCAGTACCACAATGCAAAACACTCCCCACAAAATATAAACTGCACCATGCAATATCTCCACAACAAATGTATTTGCTGACACCTAAACACCATAAATCACATTTACAGGACATCCCCTCAACACCTTCCAAATTTCAAGTTAAAAGACCAAACTGTTTCCAAGATTTTTAATTTTAAAGGTTGTGAAAATTGGGCTATCTGGTCCCTCCAAATCTGACCATGTAGTCCCTCCCTCGCGAACAAAAATCGCAATCAAAGAATCTCACAATCAAAGAATTTGCAGGTTTGCAACCAAAGAATTTGCAGGATCATGATCAAAGAATTAAAAAATGTTTAAACTAAATGTTTTCAGAGAAATTCATTAAACCACAGGCATGACTTGAAAGAGCTAAGGCCCCTTGAGCAAAACCCATCCTAGTTTGACTGCATAAGTCACTCCTAAGCTGAGATATTTGATTTTTAAATCTGGCCATCTAGTCCCTCCCTCATGATCAAAGATTGCAGTCAAAGAATCTCATGATCAAAGAATTTGCAGGCTCATGACCAAAGAATTTGCAGGCTCATGATCGAAGAATAAAATATGTTATAACTCAATTTTTTCAGAGAAATACATTAAACCACAGGCATGACTCAATAGAAAGAAGCCCCCTGAGCAAAACCCATCCTAATTTGACTTCATAAGTCACCCCTGGGCTGTGATTTTTGATTTTTTAAATCTGGCCATCTAGTCCCTCCTTCACGATCAAAGATCTCGGTCAAAGAATCTCACAATCAAAGAATTTCCAGGCTCATGATCAAAGATCATTAGCGAGGTGCGATCAAAGAATTAAAAACTTTAAAACTCTATTTTTTGACATAATTACAAGAAACCACAGCCATGGCTCAAATAGAGGGAAGACCCCTGAGCAAAACCCATCATAGTTTTACTTCAGAAGTCACCCCTGAGCTGAGATATTTGTTTTTTTCCGACTGCAAAATGAAAACAAGGTGGCGGCCATCGCGGTCAAAGAATTCCTCATGATCAAAGATTCTTTGATTGTGAACCTGCAAATTCTTTGATCATGAGGAGGGACCAGATGGCCAAAACCCCATTCTTCTGTCACAAAATAACCATATAAATTTTCCCATAGACTTATAATGGGAACTTAAAACTTTAATAACGTTTGAATGGATTAATATTTTTTCACCAAACAAAAAAGAGGATGTTCCTTGACCCACGCTCTTTCAGTTTACCAAGTTGTAGACTGGCATGCCACACAACGGCTGCACAGCACCACGGACAAAATAAAAAAAACTGCCAACAAAACTGGTGAAAAGTGCATTTTCAGCGTTTTGGTGTGAAAAATACTATAAGTCCAACTGAAACAAAATTTTGCTGATCAAGAGATCTGTGATGCCCCATTGTGCATACCAAATTTCATGCAAATCTGTTGAACGGGGCCAAAGTATTAATGCGCAAAATTTCAAGTTTACCATAGAAGTGCCTTCATAACCCTAAATATAGGGGTGCGACTGTGCCCCTATATATATATATATATATATATATATATATATATATATATATACACACACACACACACACGTAATAAAAATGTTTTCATTATGTATACATCCTTTTCTTTTTGCTTCTAAGCCATGATTCCATTTTTCCAACTCAAGTTTATCTATTCCCAATTTATTTTCCCATTTTAAAAGGGCAATGCCCCCACATTTCAAAAAACCCTCCTAAGATCTTAATTGGCTCATCAGTAACCTTAATGCCAGCAATCTCTGTTGTGGAAATAGCTGTTGTTATTCTTAATGGTATCACCACACATTTTTCATGATTGATTTGAGATCAAGATTATGAGACAATTCCTAAAACAACTTAAATGCATCTTTCCCCGAGTCCTCATTCTGCATTAGTAAACACACTTCATCCATGTATGCTGCTTCTTTGTTACAATGTTAACTGTCCTTGCTTAATAATCTTTTTATATTCCCATACTGCTCTATTAGTCTTAATGGTATCCAGACCGATTACGCAAGCATGGGGGATTTCCCTGGTGTTCTGCTCAACATTCCCCTTTCCATAAAACGTGTTCATGCAATTTTCCAAGATTGTGTGTTTGTGTCGTTATGTGAAATGGTCATTGTCCTGATGTGCTACCAAATGGCTGCCACAACACATTTAGAGTCACTTTACTACCAGTCTCTCATTGCTTGTAAAGGGCTACAATGTGTATGAAAAGCACTATATAAATGGGTCTTCTTCTGCTGCTTCTTCTTCCCCTTCTGTTTCTTATTCTTTCTCCACCTCCTCTAGTGGATCCGCAGACCCTCCCACAGCCATATGTGGCCCTGGCAGTCCAGTGATGTCCCCTTTCTAGCCCCATCATTGTCCATCACCTGCTGATTTAGTGGTCTCTTTTCCCAAACATGGCCCAACTACTTGGCCTATGTGCCCAGTCACAATGCTGCACCTCCCATTGCTGTCTGCTTTTAACATGTGGTAACCAGATGAAGGCACTGGTATCTGCAACCAGACCAGTAAGGGCTGACATGTCTTTATGTACGATCCTATGTGAGTTTGTACACATGTGGACAGGTTTTGTGAACTAACTTAGCATAGCAATGGTCACTTAGCCCGAGTCTAAGCGGAAAAAAAGGGTGCAGCATTTTTAATCCTAGCATTCAATGTATTGACACTTGTGGTGAAGATGTTTGCTGTTAACTAATACTAATATCACCTTAACATAGGTTTCTGTTATTAATTCTCCCAGTTTTGATTTCTTGATCCTGCAATGAATGAAATGGATTGTAATCGTGAATGTTGGCCTTTCTCATGGATAATATTTAGAAGTCAAAGACTGATGACAACAAAAGACCAATGTCTTTATGCCACTTTACAGTCCTGATTAAAGCATAGTCTGCCTAAATTCATTCATAATGATTTGCATGTACGGTATTACCTACAATGCCATGCATTGAGGAATAAGCAATTTTGTGCTTCTTTGACATTTGTCTTTATTTACAATGCTCTTTATTTGTAACCCTCACTGCAGTGCTTTTGCATTAAGGTTCCTGGGACATATAGTTGTACACAGTTAGTACAGTGCACTAAAGAGTAGTGTGAAGTACTAAACTGTGCAATGCCTTTATACGGCAATATTGGAAAATAAATTGCATGCCTGCTGTGTGTGCAATTGCTGTTTCAATAAAGCATTAATAGTGCATGGCACTAACAGGTGCCAATATACAAAACAGAGATATCTCTTGACCACAAAGTGGTATATAGCCAGAATGATGATTTTGTCTGTGCAAGAGCAATAGCACATTCTAAGCAGTATAGCACTTCTGCTCCACACTGCCATATTCAAAGATAAACAGTTTAGTGACCCCATAATGGATCCAGGTTGCAAATGACACATCTGCATCCTACTATGAGGCCATTGGCCAGGGTTCCCCATGTCTCTGTGCCACATGATACAGCCTAATGTATGGCCCTACACCCACCCAATGGGCCCTATGTACTTTGCCAATGCACCACATAACCCGGGCGTGCTGGCATAGTTACGTCCAAATGATGCATAGCGGGGACCCACAGACCCCATGTGGCATTCACTAGGGGAGGGCACAAGACAGGTTCACCTGATCCCTGGCTGCATGGACAGCAGCACGCCGTGGGTGTGTTGGGGGCATGCCCGCACTCCACACCATTCATAAAGGTGCAGAGTGCTGGGCACAGGGGGTGCACCTTACTCCTGGGAACCCCAGCCATAAGGGTCATGGGCCCCCCCACGATGCTGCCGCCAGCAGCGGCCAAGATGTCAGGGCACAGCAGACCCCTGTGACATGCTGCCACCACCCATGGGAGCCACAAGGAGGGCCAGGACAGCCGATCAGGCATCCTGTGCCCATTGTGATTGGTGCACTGTGTGCCGGCAGCTGGCATCCATTCCCCGCAAGCACAAGGGATCCACTGGTGGACCAGGTCTGGGCATCCCATTGGATGTATATCTGGTCCGCCTAACACCCCTCCATGCACATGTGTGCTGGGGGTGGGGCCACAGACAGGTAGCCAGCATTGGTGAATGATGGTACTGGCACACCTGTCTGTGGTTGCACAGCTCTGTGGGCAGGGTATACATGCATTTCGCACATATCTATGCCCCATTCATGCATAGGGGCCAAAAAGTGAAAATCTGACCCCCCTCCTTCATCCAATGCCCTTGCCAGCATTTATATTATTATAACTGCCCTTGGCAGTCTACCAGCCCACTGCACCCTCCCAGTGCTAGTGTTCCTTGTGCATCACCTCTCTCATGACACTGAAAGGCAGCTGACACCTACCTTCCTCTTAACTCTATGGTCAGCTGCCAGCTGTCACCTGCATTCTGCAAATACTGAGAAAAAAAACTAAGTCTGTCAAACCACATGCTCTGTTTGCACCTGGACTTATTTTATTTTCATGTACAATTGTCTTCTATTAATGCCTGCTGTATTTTCATGTACAATTTTCTTCTAGTCACGCCTGTTGTATTTTCATGTACAGTTTTCTTCTATTCATGCCTGCTATATTTTTAACATTTTTTTTTTTTTTACCAAACTTGGGTGATGTCCTTGGTACCAACTCCCCACAATCACATAAATGGGTACTTGAAACTCCCACCAAAGCATGGCAGAATCAAGTTGCACCCTCCCCAACCCACTGAGAACACATGTCACTAGCTTTGTGAATATACTGATGGCTGCACTAACAGGCATTCTGCCTGTTACAGTACAGTATATCCATTTAGCACAACATTAAGCCTGTTAGTGCTGCATTAGATGTTTGAATGGCCAGCCCCTTGACTTTTCAAATTATCTTGCCTTTTGGGCTCACCATAATTCAGATGCTGTCAACATATGGCTGTCTGACCCCCTCATCCTAGGCTCATACAACAGCTATAACATACTGATGAGTCCCAACAAAGTCACAAATGTGTGTTTTTTGCTGTTTTCAGGCTCTACAGATTTTTTGAGAAGTATTTTGCACCTAACAGTTTTCTTAAAGAGATACTGTCAACTGCTTAAGCCTTCTTTGCTTCTATTGTAAAACTACATTTTATGATTGCTCACCTTCTGTTTAATTTGCTGATGCCACCTGTTTTTTTATTTGCTTCCATTTTTAAGTAGAAGTGAAAACAGGTTCTTAATGTAATCATACCGAATCCTGTCTTGTTTCAAATTATTGATCTCATCATCCTGTAGTTTTCCAAAACTTTCAGGAATGTCCATACAACAAGGTCTAGCCACTCTTGATGTAGTGGCTTCATCTCACTACATCATGAGTGGCTAGATGGTATGGTGTTCCCTTCATTCAGGATGCATATAGTGGGAGTAGATTAAGGACTGTAAACAGGTTTTTGTGTGGTAAAACTAATATAGAGGCAAGCCAGTTTTTCACTTACTGTGTATTAAGAAAAAGGAACCAGATACAAAACAACCAGCTCCACCAGCAAATTCAACAGAAGGCAAGCAATCATAAAATGTGTATTTTAAACCAGGGACAAGTTGAGGGCTATATGAGACTGATGGTGTCCTTTTAAATCTTCTGAAGAAGGACCTGGTTGATTCGAAAGCTAGAGCACATTGTTCTTTTGTGTAACATCCATGTTGGTCCAATAAAAGGTATCAAATCATTTGTTTCTGGATCTGTCCTTCAAATCATAGACAGTCTGAATTCCTTTATGGTGATTCACATATTACTCATAATGCCATGTACTTTGTGTTTCTTCAATATCCAGTATTGCAAATGTCATAATTGTGGTGTGATGTGTGGGACAGCACTCTACCTAGAGGCTGACTAAGTCAGTTCTATTCCTCCCTAGACATCATCAATATTTTGACCTCACTGACTGTGACATCACCAGTAACCAAGAAGAGCCAATCTCCTGCTGCTTGACTGGTAGCTTTAGACACAATACCAATCAGGCAACAGGGCTTATGAGGCAACAGTGAATAAGGTCACATGCTGATGATATAGCAGAAGAACTAGAACTAGATATCTCTGTTTCCAGGTAAAGCACTGATTTTGATATCATACCTAGCACTGTTAGGCAGAAAACCATCCAATGAGCATATAGAAAAAGAAAAACATTTCAGAAATAAAATGTAGTAAGGGACTACTTTTTAAAATTACTAAATGTTTCTGCCTGCCATCTTTTGGAGCGACTAGCTCTTTAACCTCTCTGGGCTCAACTCCCCCATTTCTTTCTCATTAACCCTTCTTGGCTTTCATTAACCTCCATCTATTTCACTTAACCAACCTGTGCTCACCCAAAGGCTGATGCAACCATTCGCAACTTGTGGAACAGTTAGGTTACAATTTATAAGAATGACATTAGATAAAATCAAGTTTGTCTCATTCCCTTTTTGCTTCGATATGTAACTTTAAAAAATGTTTAAAGTTTGAACTTCTTTGACCCAGTTTAAAAAAGGTGTAGTGAGCCAGCATAGTGCAATAAACAGCAGCATTATCATGCCCGATAGTCAGACTCATGGAGAATTTCATAGAAGTCAGGCAGGTGGAAGTACTTGGCCCCATTTATAGCCTCTTGGAGGAAATGTATTCAACAAGTGATCAACATGTGTGCAAATGATACGAGTCCAACATGTCTACTACTGCCAAAGTACAGCTATTTGTAGAGTGCAAGCTCTTACAAATTCATGCCCCTTGTCACAAGCTACTCTACCATTAGCAGAAAAAGTGTTGTAACTTTACAGATGCCTGAAATATCAGTCTATGAATAGTAGACTTCTGTCCTAAATGTCTCCTCAAAATGAATGACTGATATTTACTTAGAAACTCTCTCCACTAAAATACCAGCTCAGTGTTAACCACAGATTTTACCACTTACAATAAGTGCCCAATGCTCAATGTTAATTGTAAATTTCAATATTTTAATCTACACCCAAATGCTAGCTGCAAATTTAACAGCCTGCCTGGGTACAAAACAATACAGCTAACATAGAAACATAGAAACATAGACTTTGACGGCAGATAAGGACCGCTAGGCCCATCTAGTCTGCCCATTTCCCTACCTACAGGATAGGCCGCAGATCCTAGTTAACCAACAGCCTTTATCTTCCTGCCCCCCCACAAGAATTGCCTTATGTCTGTCCCATGCATTCTTGAATTCTCCCACAGTTTTAGACCCCACAACTTCCTCAGGAAGGCTGTTCCATGCATCCACTACCCTCTCTGTGAAATAATACTTCTTCACATTGCCCCTGAACTTCCCTCCTTCTATCTTTAAATTGTGTCCCCTTGTTCTTGCAAGTCTCTTTTTCTGAAAGATGCTACCCTCTTGGACTTTGTTGATTCCCTTGAGGTACTTGAAAGTTTCTATCATGTCCCCCCTCTCCCTTCTTTCCTCAAGGGTATACATATTAAGCTCCTTTAGTCTCTCCTCATACGGCTTCTCTTGCAGACCCTGCACCATTTTAGTTGCCCTTCTCTGGACTGCCTCTATCCTGTCTATGTCCTTGCGGAGATGGGGTCTCCAGAACTGGACACAGTATTCCAGATGGGGTCTCACCAACTGTCTGTACAGAGGGATAACAACTTCCTGTTTTCTGCTGCTGATGCCTCTCCCTATACATCCCAGTATACCCCCGCCCTCCCTACTGCCTTCTCACATTGCTTGCTAACCTTAAGGTCATCTGATATGATTACCCCCGGTCCCTTTCCTGTTTTGTTGTTGTTACTACCTCCCACCCATTGTGTATTCTTCCCTGGGTTCTGTTTCCAGGTGCATTATTTTGCACTTTTTGCATTGAATCTTAGCTGCCATATGTCTGACCATTCCTCCAACCTTGCCAAGTCCCTTTTCATCCTTTCCATGCCTCCTTGGGTATCAACCCTGTTGCAGATCTTTGTGTCATCTGCAAAAGGCATACTTTTCCTTCCAGTCCCTCTGCAATGTCACTGATGAAGACATTAAAAAGGACTGGACCCAATACTGAACCTCGGTACCCACATAACCGCCTCTTTCTTCAGAGTGGACTCCATTTACAATTACCTTCTGTGTCCTGTTGTCCAGCCAATGTTTTACCAGGGCTACCGCCCTGGGACCCACTCCCAGGCTGGTTAATTTGACTATTAATCTTTTGTGTGGGACTGTGTCAAATGCCTTGCTAAAGTCTAGGTAGGCCATGTCCACAGCCCCTCCCTGGTCTACTACTTTGGTCACCCAGTCAAAGAAATCTATTAGATTTGTCTGACATGACCTTCCCACTGTGAACCTATGCTGCCTTGGATCCTGTGCTCCACTGACCTCTAGGTACTCAACTGTTCTTTCCTTCAGAAGTGACTCCATCACTTTCCCTACCACAGAGGTCAGACTGACAGGTCTGTAGTTTCCTGCCTCTGTCTTGGTCCCACTTTTGTGAAGGGGAATCACATCCGCCTTCCTCCAGTCCTCGGGTACCACACCATCCTCCCATGATTTATTAAAAAGAGTAGCCAGTGGTTTCACTAGTTCCTTCCTTAATTCTTTTAGAATTCTAAATTCTAAGTATCATCTGTGTAACAATGAAAGCTCCAGCCATACTTCTAGATCACCACTCCCATTACAGGCATACAGTATATACAGTACATCATAAAAAACAGGACAATATTGATCACTGGGGAAAACTGGAGTCCGAGGCACAAGTATACTGATCTATAACTGCTCTTAACCACAGACCACTGGTGAGCTGCAAGACAGAACCTGAACCATTCCAATATGGTTCCAGAGAGACTACTACAGTTATTTAGGTCAGGGGTTCTCAAATGGTGAGGCCAGCCTCCCTGGGGAGGCCCCAACCTGTTCCAGGGGAGGCTCAAGCAAGTCTGACAAAGTACTGTATTTAATTTTGAGTTTTATATATTTTGTGTGAAGAGATGAAGCAAACCGAAAGAGGATAATAGTAAGTGGATTTCATGCATTTATTTACTAATAAGTGACAAGGGAAGATGAATGAGCGAAGGCTCATTTCAGGTGTACCCGGGGAAGGGTAGGGAGTGAATACATTTCAAAAGGTAACAACAAAACAATCAAGAAATAACACAGTGAACAATAGTGCAAACAAATATGAACAATAAACTAGTAATGAGTAGTGGTAACTGATCAATTTGTAGACTGATGGCAGAACAGCCCAAATACAAGAGCTGAGCATAGAAGTGCTAAGAGCAATAGCAGGAAGGAGCAAAGTAATCCCAGAGAAGTTGCTTAGAAGCAGGGAAGGAGGGGGGAGAGGCAAAGTATGTACGAAGGTTATTTCATATAGAGAGGAAACAAATAAAGTAGTCTGACCCATGAAGGTACTGCGACAAGGGGTAACAATGGTTTAGGAATGAAAATAGTGGAGCAAGTAGACTGGCCTGTGGGGGTTACAATAAGTTGAATAATAATATTTGTTTATTTTATTTATTTGTTATTCAGATAACACCTTTGAGCACAGGAGCTCTTTTTCAAAGGTTCCATGTCATATAAGACAAGCAACTGAATGTGAGCCAAGTACTCAAAGGGGTTTCAGTTTATTCATGGCGTACCTGCGCAAAGTACAGTATGTTACTTTTCTTTGGGGAGGCTCAAGATTATTTCAGTTTTTGGGGGGAGGCTCAAAATCTTTTCCATGGATTTGGGGAGGCTCACTGTGACAAAGTCTAAGAACTATTGATTTAGGTGATCAGTAAGTTCCCAGAGCTAGTTGGTGTCAAATGCCAATGATGCATTGAGAAGAATCAATTTGGATAGCACTCACCCATTCCTTGCAAGAAGGGGAACATTCATAACCCTCACCAAAGCTGTCTTGAGGATGTGTCAGGACCAAAACACAAATTGTAATGGCTGTAAGTTCTCTTTTCACTATGCCATCGTTTTCTCAGTCACATTACTAAAGTATAACCACAACAGAGGAGGATATCCTGGCCTTAATATCTGCAATCCCAGCAGTAAAGAAACAAATGAGATCCTCACAACTTTTTATAGAGGACTCGCCATTGTCAGACTAAAAGAGAAGGGAGGGAACATGTAGCATGCTTGTATACTGTACTGTTAAAACCATCTATTTCTTTATTTATTGTTTATTTCTTTCTGAGTTTTTTTATAAAAAATCTTGTGCTTGTGTGTGGTCACTTTTTGTTTCTGTGCATTTTGGCATCAGCTGCACAGACTAGAATCATTTCAACTGACAATCTTCTTTTTTGAAGAAATTCATGATGCTTGTCTGGGTGGTTGTTATTGAGTGTGTATAGAGTGACCACATTCCTTCAGTGACGTACATGTTCCTTGAATCTGGTTTAACGTCTGTCCTCTGTTCCATTGCCCTCTTTACTTTTTTTTGGGGGTGGGGGACAGATATCATTGGCAGTGACCTTTGTTTCTTCACTGTCTCAGTGCCCTCATTGGATCCAGAGTAGGGTTCAGTATCAGTGGATGTTGAGGAAACAATTGCAGCTATGTCATTGTCAGGGCCTTTGGCTCCTGTGCATGATCCCCAAGGTAGCACAGCTTGTTAAACTCATCAGGGGTTAGGCCAGGTGGAGAGGTGGAGTCCTCATTTTTTAACTAAACCCATATTCCTGTCCCATCCCTACTTGAAGCTGCTGACTGGTTTGACCAGTGACTTAAAAATAATGGCCTCCCACACATCCTACCCATATACCTCTATGCTCTGTATGCAGAAGATGTACCACAGGGAAACCAGGTGAAAATAATGCAGCAGGTCCTGTGCTAGCATTTTCATCCAACCAGATCTCTCTGATACAAGCCAGGTTTCCATCAGAGGTCAAAATCTGATCTCACACTATAGCTGCCTTATTTACTACTGACCAGTCATTTAATAACATCACCCATGCCAGAAAAAACATGCTACCTAACTCATTCTCCACCAGATCAAAGCCCTGTGAAATAAGGATTCTCACCAGATCAGGGACATGTCTGCCCCCCCACCCCCACTCATGCAGCACCTCCTATACCTTCTCTTTGCCTTCCTGCTCATTTCCTCTCTGCTTCATTTATGATTCTTTGGAAATGCACATATAGCACATTATACCTAGACATTCTCAGGCAACCCAGGCCTAGAACCCCTAAAAGGGCTTAACTGCCTCAATCTATTGGAGGAGGAGCTCAAAACAGATATACCACTACACATTTTTCCTACCCCTCTCTCACCCACCCCGGCCCTCACAATAGCATCAACAATAAAATTAAAGGTAAGCAATTAGAAACATAGAAACATAGATTTTGACAGCAGATAAGGACCGCTTGGCCCACCCAGTCTGCCCATTTCCCTACCTAATGGATAAGCTGCAGATCCTAGTTAACCAGCAGCCTACTTCTTCCTACCCCCACCCCCTAGAATTGCCTTATGACTGTCCCATGCATGCTTGAATTCCACCACTGTTTTTGACTTCACAACCTCCTCCGGAAGGCCGTTCCATGCATCCACAACCCTCTCTGTGAAAAAATACTTACTTAAATTACCTCGAGCCGCCTTCTATCTTCAAATTATGCCCTTGTTCATGCACACCTTTTTTGAAAGATGCTACCCTCTTGGACTTTGTTGATTCCCTTGAAGTACTTGAAAGTTTCTATCATGTCCCCCCCCTCCTTTCCTCGAGGTTATACATATTTAGCTCCTTAAGTCTCTCTTCATATGTCTTCCGGCAGACCCTGCACCATTTTAGTTGCCCTCCTCTGGACAGCTTCCATCCTGTCTATGTCTTTGCGGAGATTGGGTCTCCAGAACTGCACACAGTACTTCTGATGGGGCCTCACCAACTGTCTGTACAGAGGGATAATAACTTCCTGTTTCTACTGATGATGCCTCTCCTATGCATCCCTGTATCCCCCAGCCCTCCTTTAAGCTCCTCTCACATTGCTTGCCCACCTTAGGTCATCTGATATGACTAACCCCAGGTCTCTTTCCATTTTTGTTGTTGTTAGTATTCTCACCCCACATTGTGTACTCTTCCCTGTGTTTTTGTTTCCCAGGTGCATTACCTTGCACTTCTTAGCATTGAATCTAAGCTGCCATACATTTGATCATTCCTCTAACCTTGCCAAGTCCTTATCATCCTTTCCACCCCACCTTATGCATCAACTCTGTTGCAGATCTTTGTGTCATCTGCAAAGAGACATACTTTTCTTCCAATCCTCTGCAATGTCGCTTATAAAGACATTGAAGAGGACCGGTTCTAATACTGAACTCTGGGTACCCCACTAGTAACCCCCCTTACTTCAGATTGGACTCCATTTACTATTACCCTCTGTGTCCTATTCTCCAGTCAATTCTTTACCCAGGCTGTCATCTTGGGACCCACTCCCAGGCTAGCTAACTTGTATATTAATCTTTTGTGTGGGACTGTGTCAAATGCCTTGCTAAAGTCTAGGTAGGTCATGTCCACAGCCCCTCCCCGATCTACTACTTTGGTCACCCAGTCAAAGAAATCTATCAGATTTGTCTGGCATGACCTTCCCGCTCTGAATCCATGCTGCCTTGGGTCCTGTGCCCCTCTGGCCTCTAGATACTCAACAATTCTTTCCTTCAAAAGTGATTCCATCATTTTCCCTACCACTGAGGTTACACTAACAGGTCTGTAGTTTCCTGCTTCTGCCTTGCTCCCACTTTTGTGAAGGAGAATCACATCTGCCCTTCTCCAGTCCTTGGGTACCACCCCATCCTCCCATGATTTGTTAAAGAGGGTAGTCAGTGGTGTCACTAGTTCTACCCTTAGTTCTTTTAGAATTCTGGGATGAATCCCATCAGGCCCCATTGCTTTGTCCACCTTCAGTTTTAAGAGTTCTTTCAGAACCCTTTCTTCTGTAAATGGGCTGGTATCAACTTCTGTATCCAGAGTGTTTCTACTGTTTGTTTTAGGTACCTCACCCACTTCCTTTGTAAATACTGAGCAAAAATATTTATTTAGTATCTCTGCCTTTTCACAGTCACCCTCTGCCTACCCTCCTTCCCCTTTATTAAGCCTCACTGCATCCAGCAGTGACTCCATTGGCTGACTGGCCTATAATTGCCAGCCTCCTCTTAGCACAAAGGGACCCACATTTAAGAGCGGGATGGTCCCAATCTGCACTTTGTGTGCAAAAACATTTTGGTTTACTTACTGTTTACTGTAGTGTAGTAGATAGTATGAGACTAATTTTGAAGGGACTCACTAATTTGAAAGTGAAAAAAGCAATGGGCTCAGCTGAGGTGTATCCAAGTATATAGAGAGAGCTCAGGGAGGTACTGACTGCACCTCTGACAGTCCTATTTAACAGCTTATTGGAAGCAGGAGGGGTTCTGGAGGACTGGAGGAGGAGGACAGTTGTAGTCTCACTTCACAGAAGTGGTAGCAAAGAGGAGGCTGGCAATTATAGGCCAGTCAGCCAATGGAGTCACTGATGGATGAAAAGATTGTGGAATATCTTGAATCCAATGGGTTACTAGACTCGAGGCAGCATGGATTCACAATGAGGGGGGGGGCTTGTCAAACAAATCTGATAGATTTCTTTGAGTGGTAGACCAAGGTATTAGATCATGGTGGAGTAGTGGATGTGGCCTACCTAGATTTCAATAAAGCTTTCAACACCACTCCTCACAGGAGGCTAGTAAGAAAGCTGGGTAGCTCAGGAGTATGTCCAAAGGTGGTAAACTGGATAAGATAGGTGGCAGAGAGTAGTGGTAAACAGAGCTCACTCAGAGGAAGGGAGGATGACCAGCAGAGTGCCTCAGGGATCACTCAGTGCTGGGACCAGTCCTCTTTATGTGCCTCAGGGGTCACTCACTGCTGGGTCCAGTCCTCTTTAATGTCTTTATAAGTGACATTGCAGAGAAACTGAAAGGGAAGGTCTACCTCTTTGCAGATGACAAGAAAATCTGCAAAAGGACTGACACTCTAGTTAGGATGGAAAGGATGAGCAGAGACCTGAGAAAACTCGAGGAGTGGCCAAGGGTATGACAACTGGGTTTAAATGCAAAAAAGTGCAAAGTAATGCACTTGGGGCACAGAAACCCAGAGCAGAGTACAAAATGGGAGGAGTGGCACTAATGACCACCAAGCAGGAAACAGACCTGGAGATGGTCATATCAGATGACCTAAAGGTGGCTAAGCAGTACAACAAGGCAGTTGGGAAGGCTAGTGGGATACTGCAGTGCACAGGGAGAGGTTTCACCATCAGAGAGAAGTGGAGGTAGTATTGCCTCTGTATAGATTGCTAGTAAAAATTTCTGAAGATCTCATCTCCAGAAGGACATAGACAGAGTTGAGGCAGTCCAGAGGAGGACAACTAAATGGTGCAGGGTCTGCATCAGAAGCCCTACAAGGTGAGACTTAAGGACCTAAATATGTACACCCTAGAAGAGAGGGTGGGGATATGAGAGAGACCTGTAATACCTCACAGGGGTAAATAAAGTATAGGAGGGAAGTATTTTTCAGAAACAAAGGTGCTTCAGAACAAGGGGGCATCATAAGACGCTGAAGGGGGTGGATTCAGAACAGATGTAAGGAAGTACTTCTTCACAGAAAGAGTGGTGGATTCCTGGAACAGTCTTCCAGGGGGAGGTGGTGGGGGAGAAAACAATGGTGGAGGTCAAGAATGCATGGGCTAGGCATAAGGGAACCTGAGGGAAAGGGAAGAGGGGGTGGGTGAATGGGATGGGGATGAAGTGTATGTGGTGATACTATAGGCATGGAAAAATGGGCAGATTAGGTGGGCCGAGCAGGTCCTTATCTGCCAGGAAATTCCATATTTCTATGTTGTTTAGTTCTAGGATGACATTTTCTGTTTCTAGAAATCCCAGAATCCCCTGCAGCTGATATCAGAGCAGTAGGCAGTAGAGTGAGATACAATAGCGTGCAATGCATGTAGAGCTTTTATAATCTCCAATCAGATGTTTTCTGAGTCTGTTTGTTTCTAGGGGCCAAGTACAGTCCTCTGTGACTGTACTTAGCCCAAGGAGAACAGCAGGAGCAGCAAATAAAAGTATCAGAGCTTATATAAACACTAACATGCACTGCAGGCTATTGAATCTCCCACTGCTGCCTACTGCTCTGTCAGCTGCAGGGGATTCTGGGATTTGTAGTAACAGAAGATCACAGAATCATAGAATTCTGCCGGCAGAAAAAGACCATTCAGCCATCTAGTCTGCCCGATGTCAGCCTAGAACTAAGCATAATTAGTCTGATACAATCTAGTATACTACAGTAATAGTAAATACTGTAAACCAAAATGTTTTTGAACACAAAGTGCACATTAGGACCATTCCTAAACTTGAGTGTGGGGTCTTTGGTAATGACTGTTCCCCTTTAAGGAACCAATCAATCTCCACTTTTACACACAATCACACTACAAAATATCCAATTCAGATTAGGACTCCCCACTGCAAGAATCCAAATCTACTCAATACTAAAAAAGGGAAACAGAAGATTTTGTTTTACCTGTGTGACAATTACAAGCCAGATGAAGTCCAGTTCAGTTTCTATACTTCCTGCTCTCGCAGGATACCATCTTAGTGATAGAGCCCAAATATAGTTATATTAAGCAAACAGGAAAATTTCAAGATGAAAACTGCCATGTCTGTTCTCAGCAGTTCAAAAAAAGGCATTTTGCTAACTACAAATGTCTCTGTTACAATCAATGCCTGATGGGAACTATAAGTTTTCCCACTACAATCCATGCTTAATGCTAATCACACATTTCCCGGTTACAAATAATGTTCAGTGCAATGCAAATTTCCCGGCTACAATCAGCATCTGGGTTCCATGTGATATGGGTGAGTTTTAAATGGCGTGTCACATAACAGCGACTACTAAACGTCGAAAACAAAATCAGTGAACAGCACTATGCCAAATACAATATCGGCAACAATACAAACCTACATTTTAGCTCCCTGCACCACCCAAACTATAGATTCTCACCTCCAGGGTGGGTGGACACTGGGGAAGGGAAGAAAACGTAGGAGGTGGTGACTGTTGTGGGAGGTACAACCCGTGGATGGGGGAACAACCTGGGGGAATGAGAGGTGTGTAAAAAAAAAAAATTAAAGTAACTCGCAACACAAAAATTGGTACATACCTGCATGCAGTCCCGAGCCCAGGACCATGCACACCATTTATTTATGTATTTAGAGTCTAGGATTACAAGTACCTTTGAGCAAAGGCTCTTTTACAAAGTTTCCACATCAATTGAGGTACAATACAAACATTACATAGAGCTGAGTAACAATGCAGAAATGGTGTACAGACATTTTTTAGCAGCTAAAATACATCACATTTAGGGAAAGTGGGTACCATAGAGGGCAGGGTAGACAGAGGTACCTGACGCTTGGAATGGACACAAAAGAGTGGTGCAGCCATGGGCATTTGTCAGGCCTCAAAAAGTGCTTGGAGGATGGGGCAAAAATGGGAAGGTAGGCTATAGGATGATGGAGAGAGGGGGTGGAGTAGAAGTGCTGGGAGATCAGATTATGAGGGACAGTCGCAGGAGCTAGAGGCAGCTAGGTGGAGGCGAAAGTTGGCTTTGAACGGGCCTAGCTTTTGCAGAGAGAAGATGTCTTTGTTGAGTCCATTAATCCAGCTAGGAGCTCGGTGCACAAAGGATCTTTGGCCCAATGTGGTGCGGCACCGAGGAATGTGCAGCATTTGATTTTCTGAAGCCCTGGTGAGGCAGGGGCTGTGTGCTGTATGGAGAAGAGCAAGATGTAGTATAATTTTCTTAGCCATAAGACAAATTTGGTACTTGATACAGTTTGATAACTGGAGCCACCCTGTTTGGGCACAGATGTCACACGTATGGGTGAGACGGTGGGATCCTGTGATGAGTCGGCAGGCTTTGTTTAGGGCCAAGGATAAGCGGCTGAGGGCTGTGTCAGTTGCAGAGCCATAAATAATCAGACCATAGTCAATTAGCAATACCACTGAGTTCTGAACTGCTATCCTTAAGGCATCTGAGGTAAGGCATTGCCTGTGCATGTAGAGGAGACCAGTGCATGTGTTTGCAGCTTTAGCAACACTATCTATGTGGATGCCGTAGGATAGATTGCTGTCTATGGTGATTCCCAGATATTTAAAGGAGTGAACCTGTTCTACGACAGCACCAAGGCAGTTTGTAATATTAAGGGGGTGAAGCCTGTGTTTGTTGTGGGAGCCACAGAAAAGCATTGTCTTGGTTTTCTTATAGTTGAGAACTAGCTTTTGACTACTAAACCATGTTTCAATGAAGGTGAAGCCCCTCTGAAGCTTGTCTTGGAGTAGGTGGGGGTCCTATTTGGTGGTGTGAACAACAGCATCATCAGCATAGAGTAGGATTTGTTCCGGACAGGATTGTGGAAGATTGTTCAAAAACAGGCTGAAGAGGAGAGACCAAAGAATGGATATCTGGGGGACTCCTGAGCAGATGGGTCTAGCATCTGAAAGGACATCTGCAAGTTTCACTCTTTGGGAATGGTTTTCCAGGTAGCTCTTAAACCAAGTTGTAGACTCAGGGGAGAGCCTAGCTTTTAGCAGTTCTGTGAGGAGTATTCAATAATGGACAGTGTCAAAAGCCTTGGTCAGGTCTATGAAGACCGAACCAGTGAGGAAATTATTGTCCAGGGAGTTGTAAATTGCTCCTGTGAATTCAAGGAGGGCAGATGTGGTGCTGTGGCCTTTTCTGAAGCCATGCTGTTGTTTAAAAAAGATGTCGTACTTGTCCAGATATTCCATTAGCTGGTCAGATACCAGACTTTCAATGGCCTTTGGGGGGGTAGTATGATATAGGCCTATAGTTTCCATGAAGGGCCTTATCCCCAATCTTGTGAACTGGTGTCACAGTGGCAGATTGCCATCTGTCGAGGAACTGGCCTAGGGAGAGGGAGATGGTGGTGCCTGTAACCGCCACATCAGGCAGCCAGCTCGACAGCAGCCTGCTCACACCCACTACCTAACCGCCTCCCTCTATATACGCTAATCCCCTCAACACTCACTATTCTGTCCTCCCTACCTCGCTATCCATGTACCCTCACTATCCTTTCATACTCGCTCTCATTGCAGGCATGAAAACTGAGTCACTCATTTTGAGTCACTCAATTTACTTCACCCACATCACTGGATGCCAGCATCCATTGCTAACCCCTATTTATTCCTTATTTAATTAAAAATAATAAATGAATTTGAATCATTTTTTCAGAGTCCTTGTTTCAAACTGTTGGAGATTCTCCTGGGATAGTGCCCTTAACAGCAGGCGATGATTCAAAGTAGACAATGGGGGGGACAGAATCAAGACTGTGAGGATATGGAGACTCCCGGGGAGGAAGTGTAACCAGGATTAGGGGACTCCTTGCCCGATTTCCCTGCCTAGGGCCCCACCAAGTATAATCAGGAAAATGGTAGTCAGGCCAGCCCACTCTGTTCCTCCCCTTTAGGCCATTATACAATATGTAATGCAAGGTCACTGAGGAAGCTGAGGAACAAAATGATGGTGATGGAAGGTTTTATCACTGATTCCTCTACTAACCTTGTTTGCATCACAGAGACCTGGTTGGGCAATGACTCTGGTCCTGTGTTTGAGGCATCGAGACTGGCTGGGTAATCTGTGGTGCACTGCCAGAGGTGGGATGGCGGGAAGGGGGGCATCTATTTTTGATCTGTTCTGGGACTCATGGCATACCCCATATGAACATCCAGGTCTTTTCAGTGCATGGCAGTTAAGTCTGAGCCAGGAAGAAGACATTGCAGAATAATCTTCATAAAAGGCCTATGGGATGTGGGGGTGATTTTCTGCAGGAACTGATGGACTTCATAAGCTTCATGGATAACCAAATGCTGGATGCCCCCAGACCTTTGATACTGGGGTATTTCAGTGCCTGGGTCGATGAAAAAACATCACCCTTCAGTCAAAGACTCCTCTAGTTGATGTCATCACTGGGCCTTACACAGGCAGTTGCCTCTGTTACCCACCTGTACGGCCACATGCTGAGCCTGGTCTTTTCATTAGGCCTTGACATTAGTGCGTCCATGGTTGGTACCATCGTTTTGTCAGATCATCACACCATGTTGTTCCTCTGTGGAGTCCCTCATAAGTAGAGCCCCCTTGATGAGATGATCTGATACAGCCTGAAACATAATTTGGTGCCTCATAGACTCTAGGCTGTGCCGGACACCGCAGACATGATGACAGCATGTGCTCACTTGGGGCCAAGTTAGACCTATATCACAGTAATATGGTTTTTGCAGCTGCCTTGGACACACTAGTATCCTACTGAGTCCATCCCTTGACATCCCACCGCAGTTTACCATGGACTGTGATTAGCTGAAGCAGTTGAAGATTTAAGGACAGGAGTGGGGATGTTCTCAGTGGGGATCCTACTCCATGGAGGATAAATTGGTACTGAGGGATCACTATGGCGAGTATCAGTGGGGAAGCCTCATGAAAAAGACAGAGTTCCTATCAAAGATGATTGCTGTGGATAAGAATCCAACAGCTGAGCTCTTTCGCACTGTAGACAGGTTGATTAATCCCATCTGTCTGCAACCCAATTTAGCATTTTCAGCTAAAAAAAAGTTTAGCCATTTCTTTCTTGACAAGGCATCCTATAGTCAGACTGGGATCTCCTTAAGTGGTCTGTTATGGGCCTGTAGTATTCAGTTAAGGAAGAGCACTGATGATCTGTCAACCTGGGCTCAATTCCCATTTGCTGTTGAAGAGGAGCTGCTCTGGGTAATCTTGAGTCTGCACCCTACCTGCTGTTTGTTGGATGCCCCCGCCTACTTGATTGCTTATTGGCTGCCTTAAATCTCTGGGTCCAATTTACACCAAGATTGCCAGGCAATTCCTGATGGAGGGTGTTTTTCCCCCCCCCACAGTTCTATAAAAGGTTTATGATTAAGCTCCTCCTGAAGAAAGCATCTCTGGACCATGAACCATGACAACCTGTGAATTACAGGATTATCTTGAACCTTTCCTTTCTGAGGATGGTAATTAAGAAGGCAGTTGTGACACTACTTGAAGCTTACCTGAAACAATTTTAACATCTATGAATCTCTCTAATTGGGAGTCAGGCCCATTCACAGCACTGAGACTGCTCTTATCAGGGCGTTTCATTATCTCCTCACTGTGAGCGATCAAGGGTTTTGTTCAGCCTTGGCCCTTATGGATCTCTCACTGGTATTTGACACAGTGAAACACAGTGTGCTGCTGGATCACTTGAGGAACTGTGGAACTTGCCAGTACTGTTCTGAGCTGGTTTGAGTTCTACATTACTGATTGGATACAGTAGGTTGGTCTAGATAATTTCCTTTCTGGAGCACGTGTATTTACCTGGGAGCTCCTTAAGCCTCGATCCTAGTGCCTGTGTTGTTCACTGCAATATACATGTTGCTGCTGAGTGAGATCATTAGGTTGCATGGGGTTCAGTTTCACTATTATGCAGATGATACTCAGCTCCAACTGTTTTGTACAGCTGATGGGAGGACACCAGCGTCAGTGTTAGGGCAATGCCTCCAAGAGATCAACTATTGAATGGCCTCCAACTGGTTGTGCCTCACTCTATGTAAAACAGAGGTATTGACTGTTATACCAACTCAGCGTGGATCAGCAACGACAAGTGTTAATGCCTAGTTACCATCTTTGACTGGCTAAACACTTTGAGCTGTGGATACTGTAAGGGATCTTTGGGGGGGGGTATTTGTGGACTGCAAGTTGACATTAGAACAACAGCAATGGCTTTTACCATCTACATGACATCACCCAGATCAAGCCACATCTAGCATCTGCTGATTTTGTGATGATAGCCCACACTTTTGTCACCTCGAGACTGGGTTGCTGTAATGTTCGATACTTAGGGTTATCTGGAGGTTTGATACTCCACCTACAGCTAGTCCAGAATGCTGCAGCTCAGCCAGTGGCAGGAGCCAGGAACCTTGCAAAGTGACCACATATGGCCAGTCTTGTGCCCTTTGCACTGGCTGTTCATTCAGTTCCGCATCACCTTCAAGATCTGCTTGTTAATGTGCAAGACCCTATATGATTTGGGCCCTGATTACCTTAAAGATCTTCTGACATCATACACCCCCTATCTGTCCCCGCCAATCCACTGATGTAGGCTTGGTCTTGGCCCCCCACTCAGGGCTTAAACAACTGGGGGACAGGTCATTTGGTGTTGCTGTCCAAATCTGTGATTCTCCCCACCACCATAAGCATTTGCTCTGACCCTACTGTAGAGGCATTCAAGGTCTCCCTGAAAACATTCCTCTTTAGCCAGGCCTACTCTGATTAAACCTTTATTAAATTATGAATTATTTATTCATTTCAATATTTATTCTTTGGACATGTATTTGGGGTTGTATTTTAATTGTTTCATTATGCATGTTTTACCTTTGTAAGGCACCCTGAGCCTATGGTCAGGGCATCAAAGAAATAAAATTACTTTGCCTTGCCTTGCCTTACTTATTCATCATATTTCTATTGGCAAGGGTAAAAGACAGTCATACCAGTGATGTGCAGAAATCCAGCATTCCCATTTAAGCACCAATTCAACCTTAAAATTAGTGGTACCACTTATTTATTTGTGTATATACTCAATAAAACACGAACCCTCTGAATAACAATGTTTTAAAAATAGATATTCAATCCTAGTACAAACATTACAAGAAACATGAACCTAAGTGACATATCAAATGTGTAATCTAAAGGTAATTAAATAACAAATTAAATCTGATACAAAGCCCCCCAAACCAAGTTAAAGCTTTAGTTTAATTTTGGTATGTTGGCTAACTGGAATGCTCCATCCCTTCCCGCACAGCTGTCTAGTGTCCATTTAAGATTCCCTCTTCTCTGTGCTAGCATCATACCTTAAAACTAACATTTTTCATGGCCACCTGGATGGCCCATGCTGCATTGCAGATGATCCAAGCTTAGGAGCAATCTTGGGTCACCACAATTAAGAGGCAGGCCTGGCCATAACATCTGCTACTTGGCAGTGCATTGTGGCCAGGGAAGGAAGGCATGGGGCGCCATGCCGCACGCAACCCCTGCGGTGGACCAAGGGAGCTCTCTCCTTTTTCAGGATGTTGCTGCATGCAGCTGAGGTGGTCAGGGGCTATGTCCACACCTGGGATGGTAGGAGGAGCCACGAAGAAAATGAGGTTAAAATCTCATGACCATCTCTATGTTAGCCTGGGCTCTGAGGACTCCCCTGAGTCCTAGTGCTAGCCAGTACTGGATCTCAGTGCACATGTGGACTGCCTCAGGGGAGAGGACAGCCCTCCTCCAAGGGGCCCCTGCCACTGGGAGAGACCCATGGGAGACACCAGGCTGAGTTGTGTCCCAAGGAGAACAACGGGCTAACAGGTCTGATCAGGATATATCCCTGTGAACAAGGTATATCCCTGAAGACAGATGACTAGGGCTAGAAGACAAAGCTCTACAGAAAAAAACTAACATTTACACAGAGCATTCATGCACCCATTCCCCTTTAAGGAGCCTGTGACACCATTGGGAAAACTTCAAAATCTAGTTTATATTTCATATATTTTCTGAAATTCTTTCCACTTTTTTTTATTACTGAGGATAGCTGCATGTAATCAGGATCACTGTTCCCTCTAAAGTTTATCTGCTCTGGTTGTTTGTCTACTCCTGACATCATAACCCCCTCTTTATGACATCATACTTATATCCACAACAACAGAGTATGAAGTCATAAGCAGAATTATGATGTCAGGTATAGGGAAGCAGCCAGAGCAGATAGGACAGAGATCCTATTGTTATACTAATGCCCATAGTAATAAGAAATAAGGATGAGAACTCTAGCACAGTATATGAAATAAAAGCTGAATTGTGTCTCAATATTATATTTTTTTCAGAGTTGTCATAGAGATGTCAGGGGCACTTTCTGATCCCTTTGGAGGCACTGTAGATCTGGAAAGAGATAAGAAGAAGTGAAGGAGTCCTCCAACAAACAAAAAAGTGGGAATATTTATGATGCATTAGCATGGGTATTTCATGCAGATAAAAGTCAAAATTGGAACCCCTATCATCCTATCCCCAATGTTATGTTTGTTTAGGCTGATATTAAAGATCCCATACTACTTCCTGAAAATTTCTCTGGTATTCTGCTCACATTTTCCCCTCCACTCTTCCACTAACAGATTACATATGTTTCTGTAATCAGCTGTTTCTGGCCACTGACATGATCTGCTACAGCGTAAAGAGCTGGTGTGTCAAGCAAAGAAGTCAGTGATTCATCTGTTCTAACAGGTATAGAAAGGTTTGTACTTTTCAGGGTTTGCACTGTGGAAATGGTGGCATTACACATAGCCAAAGCATTCTGCACAGTATCTGTGTGGGAAGCAGCATCTATGTCTGAAGCAGCAGTTCCCTTTTTCAATTTCAGTGTTTGCAAATAAAGGGTGCACCTGTTTTCATGCTCAGGCATTAGTTTTAGTAGATATTGTCCCATTTATTTATTTATTTCAAGAGTTTCACCAGGAAAAACATTAAGAGCTATATAATTTATTTCCAGATGTGTCCTGGGGAGGGGGATGAAGAGAGTGCAGTAATAAGTTACATCAATTAAGTTACAATTATAATAACAACCATAAAAAGTACACGGTAGACAATTAAGAGGAAGCACAGTGTTCAAGTAGTGCAATACATAGCATATCAACAGCAACAGCTCAGCAAAGTACAACTGGCAGCAAAATGAGGGCAGGAAGGGAGTTTGTGAGTCCAACAGGGACAAGTCCAAGGGGGATAGTGGATTGATTAATCAGGGCAGTAGGGGGAAGGGAGTAATACAGAAGAAGGAGGAATGGGGCTAACCTAGAATCAGTGGCAACTGCAGAAGTAAGGCGTTAAGTCATGGGCAAGGGATTTTAGGGACAGGGAAGAAGGAGCATTGCAAATAGCAATGGGTAGGGTGTTCCAAAGTTTGGGAAGCAGAAGAAGAGTTTGGGGAAGTGGAAGGAGATGTTTGGGGAAGCAGAAGGAGAAGTTTGAGGAAACAGAATGGGGAATTTAACCAGGACAGCGGAGCAACACCACTGCTCTTGGCTGGGGGTGCTGCTGGCCCACTTCTGAGTTTTCTTGAATTTCTTTCTTCAGCTGCAGTTAATCTGTAGCCATGGAGATTATATCCTGTAAAATATTTTCACCTGAACCAGAAACAATTTTTTTTGTCACAAACTGACTTGTCCTCCTGAAGTGGTCCAGCAGGAAGGGAGGACTCCTCTCTCAACTTCTCCTCACTGATGTTCTCCATCTCAGAAGTGGGCCAACATAGAAACATAGAAACATAGAATTTGACAGCAGATAATGACCGCTTGGCCCACCTAGTCTGCCCATTTTCCTACCTAACAGATAAGCTGCAGATCCTAGTTAACCAACAGCTTACTTCCTCCTACCCCCCACTAAGACTGCCTTATGCCTGTCCCATGCATTCTTGAAGTCCCCCACTGTTCTTGACCCCACGACCTCCTCAGGGAGGCTGTTCCATGCATCCACAACCCTCTCAGTGAAAAAATACTTCCTCACATTACCTCTGAGCCGTCCCCTATTATCTTCAAATTGTGCCCCTTGTTCTTGCACATCTTTTTCTGGAAGATGCTACCTCTTGGACTTTGTTAATTCCCTGAGGTACTTGAAGTTTCTATCATGTCCCTCTCCCTTCTTTCCTCAAGGGTATACATATTAAGCTCCTTTAGTCTTTCTTCGTATGTCTTCTGGTGCAGACCCTGCACCATTTTGGTTGCCCTCCTCTGGACAGCCTCCACTCTGTCTATGTCTTTGCAGAGATGGGGTCTCCAGAACTGCACACAGTACTCCAGATGGGGTCTCACCAACTGTCTGTACAGAGGGATAACAACTTCCTGTTTTCTACTATTGATGCCTCTTCCTATGCATTCCAGTATCCCCCCAGCCTTCCTTACTGCCTTCTCACATTGCTTGCCCACCTTTAGGTTATCTGATATAATTACCCCAGGTCCCTTTCTATTTTTACTGTTGTCAGTATCTCACCCCCCATTGTGTACGCTTCCCTTGGGTTTTTGTTCCCCATGTGCATTACCTTGCACTTCTTTGCATTGAATCTGAGCAGCCATACATTTGACCAGTCCTCCAACCTTGCCAAGTCCCTTCTCATCCTTTCCACTCCATCTTGTGTATCAACCCTGTTGCAGATCTTTGTGTCATCTGCAAAGAGACATACTTTTCCTTCCAGTTCCTCTGCAATGTCACTTATATAGACATTAAAAAGGACCGGTCCCAGTACTGAACCCTGCGGTACCCCCACTAGTAACCCTCCTTTCATCACTGTGTACTCCATTTACTACTACCCTTTGAGTCCTGTTGTCTAGCCAATTTTTTATCCAGGCTACCACCTTGGGATCCACTCCAAGGCTGGCTATCTTATGTATTAATCTTTAGTGCCCCCTTTCGAGAGTAGTGGTATTTCCCCGTGTCCTGGTTCAGTTCTCCATTCACTAGTCCACCAACAGGTTAATCTGGCTCAGTATTATTCAGTTTGCATCAGGGCACAGAGAGTTGGACAGCTGCTGTGTAGTGTGCTGGTAATTAATGGCTGTTGCCTTCCACCCCAGAGGTGGCTGCACTTT
Source organism: Neoceratodus forsteri (assembly GCA_016271365.2). Lineage (NCBI taxonomy): Eukaryota > Metazoa > Chordata > Ceratodontiformes > Ceratodontidae > Neoceratodus > Neoceratodus forsteri. The sequence goes on from CM028133.1 coordinate 442,129,987, forward strand.
AGTGATTCGTTGGTGTGACCTCTGTGTTGAGGAAAGTGCTTTGAGATGCTCACATGAAAGATGCAATATAAATAAATTATCATCATTATTATTACACCAACTGCATCTCAATGCATAGTAGGAGTGCACTTAACTTCAGCTTTCAGTTTGCTCTCAAGAGGACCAGGCCTACAAAAGACATAGAGAATTAATTACTGTCTCACCCCAGGAGAGGGCAGTCTTTGTTCTTTGTAGAAGAAAGTAATGCACGACATGTGTAAGACAGTCTGCACTGTGTTCACTTGCAAGGCATTACTGTCCAGTGTTGGCAATCTCTCATCTTTTGCAGTATAAATACCACACCTAGCATCAGTAAAATTGTTGATAGGCAGTCAGACAGACAGATACAGTAGATAGAATTAGGCATTGATATTCAGAATTTTTATTTGTGAAACAGAGGCTCCAGAAACAATTTATTAAACCCTCACTCATCCTTACAATATTATTCTATTAATTTTAAATATGAATGATGTTCTGGGGTGCACATTGCTGTGTCATATTAGATATGCACTATTACAACCAAGAACTAATATTAATTCAGTTCTTCACTATCCCTTCATCCATTCTTTCACAGCATTTGGATACAGAAAATTAAAAAGAGTTAGTACACTCGCATCTATGATCCATTAATGTTGAAATAGTTGAGATGTGAAAACATATTATTGAATTTTATCTCTTTTGACATCAGGTTGTTTTGCTACATATAATGCTCTTTGTTCAGTGACATTTGCTGTAATTCTGAAGACCTAAATTCAGGTTTACATGCCAGCTAAATCTAATGCTTCCTTCACAAGAAATAGAAAGAGACATTCACATAAGAAACGCAAAGCCCCATCAGCTAATGACAGCTGCTTTAAGTAAAAATTGTTTCATCACTGTATTTTAAATCTCACTGGGAATGCCCTTAGATTTCCAAATGTGTCCTCTCATTTCAACAATTTGTTTAACTTATCTAGTTTGAATAAGTATATGCATAAACTATAATAAAAAGCATACTAAATTAGAGACAGAGAGACTGACACATTTGGGGTCCAGTATTTGTATGACTGGCCCAGGAGCAAAGCAGCCTGTTTGTGCCCCTAAGTTTGAGCCTGAACTCATATTGGAAGCCTTGAGTCATAATATGGGACAGCCTCCCCCTCCCCCCATTGCAACTTAGGCACTACAGGATCCTATAGGAATAAGATATTCTAGCTCTGTAGGTGTTAATTCGGGGAGCTTCTGGACTGGCTCACTGATCACAAAACCATTATCAATGGGCTGTGCATATGACTGACCACCATGGAGATTAAGTGATGGGCTTTCAACACCTGGTGCCATTCCCCACTTTCCTCACCATTATCACACACACACGTATGCATCCTCAATCCCACCACCACAGAACCTCCCCCATTCTCTAGTTGCACCAGTAGAACTTCCCCCATCTCCCAGTCCTACCAGCATAGAAACATGAAACAGAATTTTGCAGGCACAAAAAGACCCTTGGTTAATCAGCTCCATCTAGCAGGAAAAGAATTGGACCTCTCCCATCCTCAGTTTTTTCAACAGCAAAAGAAGAAGACAAATTAGCATTCATATAGCACTTTTCTTACACAATGTATCCCAAAACACTTCAGAACCAATGACAGACTGTTGGTGAAGTGACTGCAAATGTGCAGTAGCAGCCATTTCGCACATTGACATCCATACACAGCCTTGGACAACTGCATGAACTAGTTTTATGAGAAGGGGAACATTATCCAGACACTTGTGAAAAGTGCTTTGGGTCTTTAACTTTCACCTGGACACCCATCAGGACAGTACCAGAGATGGGCAGAATAGATCTCTATTTAATACCTCATCCAAAGCATGGCACACCCAAACAGAACAGCATCACCCTAGTACTGGATTCAGGTGCCAGCACTTTTGATATGAGCCCAATCCTAGTGTGGGAAAAGAACCTACAATGTTCTGTCCCAGATGCAGATGTGCTACCAACTGAGCAATGTTGATGCTTAGAATCCCCCCAGTTGCCTTGACACAAATTGCCCCGTAGTCTCACAGGCACTAGTATACCCCGAGCAATAATCTGACACAACCTCACCATCATCACCACTCACACTTCACCGTGCAGTTCCACCCCCATCCCCACACTCGAGGCAGTACAGCGCAGTGGTCTAAGGCTCTGAGCTGCAAATCTGGTGACATCCAGCAGACCAGACCTGGGTTTGAATCCCACAGCTTCCACTTGCTGACTGTGTGACCCTGAGCAAGTCACTTAACTTCCCTGTGCTCCCAGGTCGCACTTGTAAAAAAGTTTTCAGCTTAGTGTGCTAGTCCTGGTTAAACAAAAACAAAACAAAAAAAAACTCACTGCCTCCTTCATCTGGATCTACTCCCTGCTGTCAATTAGAGAGCCAGCCACTGCCCTCCACTAATAAATGCCCTTGCAAGTGTGCTTGAGCCCTTGCATTGTGCTTGCTAATGCTATCTATCATGCACAAGTGAGCAATAAGGGACTGCATGCACTAAATGGGGTGCAAAGCCCTACTTAGCGAGTACAAACCCCTTTGAATCTTGTACCCCAGAAGAGTGAATTATAAAAAGTATTAAAACACAGGCACCAAGAAGATAGAAATTAATTTGTATTCCAAAATGATTCAATGATACACAACTTTTTTTTTTGCTATAATGTACATTTAATATCACAAAATGATTTACAGCATTATTTAACAAAATATTACATAGGGACACAAATAAAGCTTAAATTGTGTTGCAATTAAGATAAAGTAAAATACAGTAAAATTGCAAAAATGTAAAAGATCATTTTGTAAAGAAAAATGCAAGATACATTATGAATTCTCCACATTAACGCATTTAGTTTTATAAATATTTGCAGTCAGTCGTACAGTAGTTCACACTCCAGAGTAGCTGACTGTACTAGAACAGGATATTCAGATAAAACTATGTCCAAGTGGAAAAGAAAATGTAAAATATCCATCAATCCTGTAAACTCCCCCCAACTGCCAATTACAAGAACCTTAAGAACCTAAAAGAAAATAATCTGTATTCCTCCCTATTCACACAAGTTTCACAAAGAGCATTGTTTTCAGACATGTGGGAGTAGCAAATAACGGACAGGCAAAAGGAAGAGGGTATTGATGGAACAAACAGGATGTCAGGTGAAGATGGAATACTGTGCCCTCTCTAACCAGCAGACACTTCTGCATAATTGCTGTTTTATGAATAATACCTGTGGGTGTTTATCCTGTCCAAATATCTATCAAACATACTCCTTCCTTTTGCTTTTGTAATTCCACAAAAAGTATTCTAATTTCAACAGACTTCTTAGTAAGCCATAGATGTGGGTGTTGTAACTGCCTGAAGAAATCCATCAAACCCACTCCTTTACTTAACTTTCAAACTTCACAAAACCTTTAGTTGTATCAATACAGCCACTTGGCAGAGATATACATTACTGATGCTACTTTTTGCTGCTGCTCCTGTTAACTAGATATGTGAAGGACAGTTATGGTTATAGTCCATTACTTATAAAGTGCTTTCATAGAACAAAACAGGAGAGAAAACATTACTGGCACTGCAAACTCATTGTTGGGCTGTGTCAGTGTGTCAGTCCAGCTGCAAACTCCTGAGGAAAAGTAGTCTTGAATATGGGCACTCAGTTAAGGCACTTCAGCCTGTATCACAAATTAAATGACATACTTTAATTAATAACAGCAAAACCACAGTATCTACAGTGCAAGTCTGAAAAGGACTTCTCAGATAATGCTTTTTAGCCAGCAGCCAAAATGCTTTTTGTATAAGTGTAAGTGTGGAAGTGTTTTGTTATTGATAAAGGTTTGTAGACAGTTGCTGAAGAAAGTTTCAGTTCGACTCTACAGTTTAGGGGCCATTGCAGTTATGTTAACTTTTACACAGCACTGATTTCTGAATGATTTTCAAGATGCCATACAATCAAGTCACCAATGTACTGTAAGACAAAGCCTTGTATAAAAAAAATGGTAAAAGCTCAGTTAAATAAGAAGGCTTTTCAATGAGTCGTAACTCGTAACAAGCATTCTACACCTCTGGGGACACATTATGGATGGGAACTGAGTAACAACTGGAAAAGTAAAAGTATAAACTGTACAGAAACAAGTGCAAAACAAATGATTATCAAAATTACATACAAGGAAACTTTAGTGAACTGGAAAACAGTGGTTAGCAAGTTCAGAAAGATCACTACAGATGTCCAAAACAATGTTTCTGTACCAAAACAACATGTCTAGTCAGCATGGAATACACATATCATGTGTATTCCATGAGCAGTCATTGAAATATTCCACAAGTATTTAGAGATATTGAATAGGTTTTGGATACTCTGCTATCCTACTATAACTGCAATGTTCAGAACATTAAAACATTTTAGAATTAATGCATCTCCAGTCTGCATAAGTCTTATTATATGGCTGCTGTCATTTCACAAAGATGTATACGCATTTGATTGATTGATTGATTTCTTTGTTTAAAATTTGGTGACCAGGATAGGCATACTGAGTCAGGGCTGATTTTCTGGTGCAACCCAAGGGAGGAGATACAGCAGGGATTGAAACAGCAATAACAAAGTGTAACATACTTTGCTGAATCTATATCCAGTACACAAAGTACAGCTTCATATGCCTTTACCTCAACCATCTAAGCAAACAATGAACAGCTTACTTTGACTGTCAGGAGACTCAGAAGACAACAGAATGCTGTTCCCTCTCTAAACAGCAGACCCAGCAGATTACTTTATTTCTACCATTCAAATAAAACACAAGAAAACGTTGGCACACACCACCACATTAGATGCTGACACCATTTCAAAGCAAAAAGATATTTTATTTACATCATAAAAAAAAGTTGCAAAGCACCCTCCTGACGTGTTTCAGGTCCCTCCTGGACCATATCTCAAAGGGACCTGAAACATGTCAGGCAGGCGCTGTGCAACTTTTTCTTTAATAATAGACAGTGAAACATAGAACACATTTAACATACAAATTAAAAGAAACCTATAGCGCCATAGTTTCTGATTGTCTAAGAAACAGATAGTTACAGTATATTAGATGTATATTAATTAGTTCATATTTAATAATAAATTTTAACAAACTCATTATACTTATAATTATATTCCAAAAAAGAAAAGCATTTTATAGAAACCAAACTGTACTTAGTACATATGCATCCATTAAAGCACGCTGAACAGGGAGAAATCATAAACTATACAGTGTACTCAATTTAATGCATTCATGGTTCTTACATATGAATGTAAGATTTCCAGTCCATCTGGTCATTAAAGCAGCAGTGCACCGATAAAAGTTATTCCAAAAAGCTAATTTTCTGCTATGGTTATAAAAAATATTGGCAGAACTGTTGATTTGAGTTTTCTGGATGCTTCCTATGCTGTGTACTGTACATTTGCATTTTTGTCTGGACTCTTATCCTCCTCTGATCCTCACTATTATTTCTATGCAAAAATGAGGCTGCCATCTTTTTTTCTTGAGAAATAATTACTTTACAACTTTCATAAAATTCTTAAATGATAATGAAAACTGAACATTTCACCACCAAAATAAACTGGAAGACATCTGGCATCAATTAGGAAGAAAAAAGGTGGGGTCAAATTTTAACCCATTTTCATTGCACTGCTGCTTTAAAGGCAGAAAGCTTCAATGTTTTTAACTTAAAGGGGCACTGTCAGCTTCGGTCGTCTGTTTTTGTCTTTATGCATGTAGTGTGCCTCTTGGCATACAAGTATTAAAGACTGAGTCTACTATGCCCTGATATATCACAAATTGATGTAATTTAGCCAGTTATGCTTATATTTTAAAGATTTGTTTGCCTTTCGCACCAACATAAATTCACTCACCACCCAGAAGCACATGTTGGATGAGACTGCATGTCTGGCACAAGCGTGGTCCTGAAGTACAGTTTTGGGACATGCAGCATGTAAACTCAGGATTATCATTACCACTGTGGTCTTCTGAGGTGCTGTTGGTGTGCACAAATAAAAACCAAGCACTGAGAGTCAAGTAATTTACTTTTTAAAATGGGGTCGAAATCCCAAGCATGCACAAGATCTATACTCATTCCAGCTTGTGCATGTGTGAGATTTCGGCCCCGTTTAAAAAAAGTAAATTACTTGACTCTTGGTGCTCAGTTTTTATTTGTGCACACCAACAGCACCTCAGAAGACCACAATGGTGATGATAATCTTGAGTTTACATGCTGCATGTCCCAAAATCATACTTCGGGACTGCACTTGTGCCAGATGCGCGGTCTCATCCAGAATGTGCTTCTGGGTGGTGAGCGAGTTTATGTTGGTGCGACTGGTAATCAAATCTTTAAAATATAAGTCATAACTGGCTAAATTACATCAATTTGTGATGTATCAGGGCATAGTAGGCTCAGTCTTTAATACTTATGTACCAAGAGGCACATCACATGCATATAGATGAAAACAGACGACCAAAGCTGACAGTGCCCCTTCAAAATCCACATGGATTCCTTTTTATCTAACTCAAGGTGTCTGTTCCCACCTCTTAGTCTGTAAGGAGCATGGTCAATTGCCATGTAATGTACCCTGTGGGCTGTAATGTCCACCAAATCAGCTAGATGCTTTCCCACTGGATGTTCTAAATCCTGTTTTTGTATTCCTGTAGTGCTCCTGTATTTTCTCCTTAAGGCACCTGAATGTCTGTCCTATATATATTTTACCACAGGTATAATGAGTTTGTTAAAATAGCATGTTGAATGTGTTCTACTCTATGTTTCATGGTCTATTACTACCTCTCAGGTAGTATGTAGACCTAACAGCAGATCAGCAGTGCCTTGGGTACTATAATTTGGAATTCAATCAATCAATCAATCAATCAAAATCTTTATTTATTCAGGCGAACATCATTGAGCAAAGCTCATTTACAAGATGGACCTGAGTGGTCATACAAATGAGGATACAAATATTATTACATAGACAAGAATAGCATAAATAACAATATAATGGCAAGAAATGAATGTATACAACAATTTACATATATACAAGGAGAGTAGAACCATTTTGCCTGCAAGAAAATGGGCAAAGGGTATAGCAGGAATAAAATATAAAATTATAGGGTCTAACTAGCTTTTGTGAGAATAGATAGGTGAGTCGGAAGATAGAATATGAAACAATATAATGGACGGAAAAGAAAGGTGGGTCAGGTAGGGTAGGGATTATGGTTTATAAAAGCAATTGCAGAGCTCTGGAAAAAGGGGGAGAACAGTCTTTGAAGGATGTCAGAGGTAGAAGGCTATCTAGCTTCATGGATTTTTGGAGAGAGTTCCATGCAACTGCTAAAGTATAGCTGAAAGCAGCCCTCCCATACCGGGTGCAGGCAATGGGGACCTGTAACATGATAAGTTTACTGATCCTTAAAGTGTATGGCCTAGTTGTAATTTGGGTAAAGCAATCAGTGATATAGGTAGGTAGTTTGCCTGTTAACGCTTTGAATGTCCAGACAGAATTCCAAGTAAATCAATTGTGTGCCCACCTCCTCTAGCGTTCCTTGCCTTCATACCCCTACAAGGTGGTATATCCCACGAACAGAGAGCTGAACAGCCAAAGATTATGTTACACAAGCACAAAACCAGTTGCACAAGCACATTGAAATTTTAATTTTAATTTCGGCTGGGAAAGGCACACTGAGCTAAAGATCATTTCTATTGTGTGATCTGGGAGAACAGGGTGCTTAAGTGATTTGCTCAGGGTCACACAGCATGAAAATGGTGGTTGTGGTATTTAAAACGTGTCTTCTGGGTCTCCAGGTTTGCAGTTCAGTGTTCCAAACTCTGGGCTATTCTGCCTCCTCCTGTCTCCATTTGTCCAAACTCTGTTTTTTAAATATTATTTCTTCTCTTACTAGACAACAATGCCCCATTCAGCACCCTGTTATCCAGCACCATCCCCACCTTGTCTAGGTCTTGCATCCTTCTGTGTCCCCTGCTTATGGGTTACCCTCATGGCAAGGCTCTTGGGGTTGAGCAGGTTTCTCACAGACCAAATTCAATGCCTGGAAGAAGCTTAATCAGTGGCATCTGTGACAGTGCCTGCTTTTCCTCTATTTTCTATTCATCCCCATAGCATGGTGATACAAATATGCTCCATGGTGCTTGCAACAGGCACATACAGAGTGAGTCACACATCCACATACTCCAGAAGAGTTGCACTGCCTGCACCTCCCATGCAGCTACAAAAGGTGCTCAGTCACTTGACCCTGGTCAACCCCCCACCCCACAGGAGGTGAGCCTCCTCTTCCCCCTCTGGTGCTCCAACATTTCGGGCTCATTCCTGAAATCAAGTGGTTGGCATCATGAGCAGCAAAGTTACCGCTGAGCCAATGAATTAGTACAAATGTTTTTTATTGTTCAACTATAAGTCTTCACAATATTAAAATTTCACACATAAACATTCATTCACAAATTCATAAAAAGTCAAATATATCATTGTATATAGAACAAATTAGAAATAGCAGTCATATTCTGTTGAATCTAAATATATCTACTGTGAAGTAATCTTTCACCATGAGGTCATACAATAAAAACACTGCAGTGCCTACAAAATTAAGGGCTCTTAAGTGTACATTCATTAAATGAATATAACTCAGTATTTCAAGTTTTCTTAGTAAATTCCTAAAACCTACATAATAAAGATCATTTTCTTGGGCTTTTTATCTGAAATTATCTAAAACTTACCTTCATGTTTGCACTCCTGTAACATCTTGTAACACTGAAACATGTCTTTAGACAAAGAGATACAAAATTAAGCTCAGCTCCCAATTGTTAACTTGAATCAGCTGCTGATAGTCAAGACCATATGAGAAAGCTACTTTGCATTCAGATTATACATTGACAACTTAAAGGATGCTTTAATAGCTCCTGATTCAGGCACCGGATTAGCCATAAAGTCCATTACTTCAGACCATATACAATTAATATTGTGTCTTTTAACAGATACAGGGCCAACATTTTGGCACATCCCTGAAGGAACTTTGCATCGTAGTTAAATACCACCATAATAGTTCATTTTGCCATCACAAATGTGATGTGACTCTCTTTGTCTGTTACTTATTTTTAAGGATTGCCATTAACCATATTAGTCATGATGCTATAGCTGTTGTTCTAATTTTGCCTTTGTTATTAGTTAGTTAGTTAGTTAGTTTTTATTTACCAGGTGGGTGCAGTAGACAAAATGTTTCCTTTTTTCAGGCATGAGCTGGAAGATTACGACATAGGAGGTAATCATAACTGTATACAAATAAAAAAAAAAACATGGTGCAATACATATAGCAAAGCAGTAGTACAGGGAAATGTATAGAGCATAGGAAATAATATGCTAAACACAATGTATAAAGGGCATTGTATGTTTAACTTATGCTGTTAAATGTACCTTCCCTTCCTACTACCCCCTTCCCTCCCCAAGGTTGCATCTATAAATGAGACTGTTTGCTCTCTGTTTTGCTCACCTGATAAAATCATTTCAAATAATAACAAAGGAGGAACAGATGGCTGAATTTTTAAATGAGTATAGTGAATCAGTAATCACACAAAAAAAGAGATGGAAGAGTAACAGCAAAGATTTGTTCACAGAGGGATGTAAGATATATTACAGGACACATGTATAGCAGCTGAAGGGGTTGAAACAATGTGGAAGACAATAACTGTAAACATGACAATGGCAATGCAGCCTGGTGGAATGCACTCCAACATCCTGAGGAAACTAGCCAAGGAACAATCTGTCTCCTTTTCAATAATATTCAATAAGTCATAAAGAACTGCATATAAGTACTCCATGTTGTACTAATATTTAAAACAGTCCCAGTGCTGAGCCTGGGAACCAGAGGCCAGTCAGTTAACACCACAGAATTGTTAAGTATCTACTGTCCAGAAAAATAACTTAGACCCTCTGGGCTGGATTTTTCAAAGCTATAGTATAGGAATGCTGCAAGGTGCTCACAGCAAAGGGGTCAGATGCATTGTGCACCTTGTGGCAAAGGATGCAGTGATCCCAATTCAGAAACATGGCTTGCATCCGAATCAGGACCCACTACAGCAAATTGGCACATTGTCCCCTTTGCGACATAAATAAGGGTGTGCCACATTGCAAGGGGGGCTTGCCCCATGGCAGGGCTGCAAAATTCCCTTTTTTGGAATTCAAGAAGTACCGCCGTGGCTGCGGCATGGGGCTCCAGATAGACCAGCAATGAGCTCGTTTAAGCCCCTTGCACCACTGCCAAATACTGTGGCAATGTGTTTTTGGGGGCCCTGACAAATGTGTACAGGGGTGACATAGGCAGGGGCACCCATGCTGCCCCCAACCCTGCATGCCTGCCAGGTGTGTGCCCCCAACCCCCACCCATTCTGGCCCCTCTGTTGTTGTGCCGGGGGGGGACAGTTGGATCTCTGCAGCAGCCCCCATACATGCACCTGCTGCTATGGCATGTGCCTGCCAATGTGGCAACTCCCCGATTTGTGGACCCTTTTCTTTCTGAATACAGTGCAGAGTCCCTGATGCAGCCAGGATGCTCTGCAGCCTACATCACCACATATCTGTGGTGATCTAGGGGGCTCTTTGAAAATCCGACCCTCTGGCTCAATGTGAATTATGTAAGGCAAGGCAATGCAATGTATTTATATAGTGCCCACTCTCCTCTAAGGCTCTGGGTGCTGTGCAGTCTAATCACACTAGCAAACATTGTTAAACCATATACAAACAAAGTTAAGCAGTTAACATACAACAGCAAAAAAAACAGAGATGGAGGAATCCTATAATATGTATAAACAGACTAAATGAAACCAACTCCTGCAGACTTCATAGGCCTAGCTATTATAAAAGGCTTGTTTAAAACACATGTTCCTTCTTGAATGCCTCCAAGAAGGGGAAGTTCTGCAATCCAACAGCAAAGCATTTCAAACAGATGCACCTGAAGTAGAACTAACCCTGTCTCCTAACTCCCTTAATCAGGATCTAGGAATGGAAAACAATTTAGCATCAGTGGAGTGGAGAGAGTGGGACAAACTATACAAGACAAAGAGATCTTTTGGATAACCTGGTCCCAATCTGTGCAGGGCTTTGTACCTTAACAATGCAATCTTTTTCTTTTTTTTTTTTTTTTTAGATTCTATTTATTCTCTGGCTGCAGGCCGGGTACTTACTCCATCTCTGTCCAGCATCCCCTTCTCACCAGCATTCTCCATTCAGCTGCCCAGGTCAGGGGTCCATTAGCTTGCCCCCTACAATGAGGCTCCTGAGGGAGAGACTGAGATACACCTATGGTCTGCCTGAGACTTACGCTTTGCATCATCATTCAGTGGGGGTTGAGGGCCATCATGAAGTGCTGCTGCCCAGAGTTTTACCTTTAGTCAGTTCCCCCTTGGTGCAGACATGCACTGACATCAATTCATGGGCATGCATGCTCCCACACTTGCCCTACGGACATCCACCACTGCTGTCACTTTGACGTATGTAGTCCTGGGAAGGTGTACACCCAGCCTCCACCGAAAGTCACTGAAGAGCTGGGCACCACCAACTCTCCCTCCCCGCCTCGAGGTGAAGAGCAGTCCATAGGATGCTCATTCAATCTCTTCCTTGCTGACCCTCTGACAGCCCAGGCTCATTCCCAAATCCAGGTCGTCAACTTTGCAAGTGGTAGCACTACCACTGCTCCAGCAGGCCAGCCCAATAATGCAATCCTGATGGTGATGCACAACTAAGCTGGTGGCCATTGCAGTTCATGCTGGATAGGGGTGATATGCTTAATGACTTTAGTTTAAGCAATTAACCTGGCTATTCTGCACCAACTGCATGTGATGTAGCAACCTTCCAGATAGCCTAGGCACAGAGCATTGCAGTAATTAAGTCTAGACATCATAAAGGTATGTACCAGAGTTACCAGGTCATCATGTCCTAGATAGAGCTTGATCTGGGTAGTATTCCTTAACTGAAAGAATCCACTCTAGATGATGTCTGCCACCTGATGTTTTAGGACAGCTTATTGTGTACAGTGATGCCCAGAGCTTTAACCCTCTCCATGACTCATAGGGGAACGCCATTTAAAAATGAAAAGATTGACCTACCACCCTTCCTTGCTGACCCACTCAGACCTGATTCCACAAAAAGAAACTCTGTCTTCACTCAATTAAGGCTCAGCCAGCTGAAGTCCAGTCAGAGAGTTCCTTGAGGCATCGGTCTAACAAAGGAACCACAGCATGCCAGTCTGGCTCAAAGAGCAGTTACAGCTGGGTGTCACCAGCATAGCAATGAAACTCCAGCTTGTACTATCTAATGATTTCACCTAATTGCAGCATGTATACAGCAACTACCATGGGGAATAGAATCAACCCCACAAGGCAGCCCAATGGTGCAGCAGTAACGCTTCCACCCACCACACTGGCAACTCAGGATCAGAAGTAATCTCAGGTCACTGGGGACATCGGGGGGAGGGAGTCAAGAATCCACAGGACTGTTCTCCTCTCCTGGGGAGGGATGAGGCTCTGCCACACAACTGCCACAAGGTGGAGATCTAGTAGAAGGACAGGACTGGTGCAGCAAAAAAAGGAGGAAGCGGTGGGACTCTGCGGTGTGTGTATGCCTCCACATGCATTCACCAGTGTGTGCACACCAGCTAGGGGGAGGGCCTTGAAAATGGAAAAAAAGAACTGAAGCAGGCTTAATGAATCCATGCCTGCTCTCCTGTGGCCTGCACCATCAGCCAGCTGTCAGCGCTGGATTTTTGTATAGGGGAAGGATGGCCCTGCCATGGGGATTCCCAGTGCCCAGGGGAGATGTGTGCCAGTTGGGAGGACATGGCTGACAGCCACCTGCTTGCAACCCACAGAGAAAAACCTTTATAGCAAAAGAGAATTAACTGTACAGAGGATCACAGCAGGCTACAAGGAATATGTTCCACATGCAGCCTGCTGGGATTTGCCAGACAGAAGGGACTGAAACTACTTAAGAGCCATCCTGTTCTGTTCTCCATATTGTACTAAGTGACCCATTAAAATCCTGTGATGTGATCTGCAGGGTTAAATTGGGCAGGAGCCCACAGGAACTTAGTTATACCACCTCCTAAAAACTGTGTGACAGTCCCATCACCTTGGTAATCTTTCTTCGTTATCTAATGTAGCGTTATCTAGTATAGCGCAGTGGTTTAAGGCTCTAAACTGCAAATCTGGTGACATCCAGCAGACCAGACCTGGGTTTGAATCCCACAGCTTCCACTTGCATACTGTGTGACCCTCAGCAAGACATTTAACTTCCCTGTGCTCCCAGGTCGCTCCTGTAAAAAAGCTTTCAGCTTAGTGTGCTACTCCTGGTTAAACAACTAAATAAAAATAAAATAAATAAATAATATAGGAGAGTTCCACCACCTAAAAATGACAGCTCCACCACCTAGAAATCTAGATGTGAGATTTCCTCCACCTGAACATTTCCAGTTTAACCACTGGTGATCTGCCACATCAAATACCAATGAGAGATCAAGAAGAACTGCAATACAGCATTCCCCTCTCACCTGTCACCAGACGAAGATTACTGAGCACGTTGATGATTACCATGCCCATGCTATGTGGAGGCCTGAAACCAGACATGAATGGCTCATAGATGTTGTATTTTTCAAGGTGAGCCTCAATATGCAACACCATAGAGACAGACCTGAAATTTGTGAGGACATCAGATCCAAAAATGTTTTCTTTTGGAGAGGCTTCACCACTGCCATTTTTAAGGCTGCAGGGAAACAACCTTCTTGTAAGGAACACAGAACAATCCCTGCAGCAAAAAATAGCTAAATCCTCCCAACAGTCCATTAACAGTTAGACTGGCCCAGGGTCCAGAAGACAGAATTTAATGTGACACAGTCTGGACATCTCTCCGAGCACCTCTTCAACTGAGGCTGGCTAAAACTCACTCCAGGTCACTAGAGGGCTCTTTGTCACCATTGTATAGCTACTGCTGGCAGCTGGTAGGCCACTTGCAAAGATCCCCAACCTGATGGACAGCACCCTGTCCAGAAAAAAACAGCTGATTTCTTAACTCTTCTCTGCTTAAGACTCCCCTGGACTGTAGTAGAGTGGATGCAATGACCTAGCCACAGCGCACAAAAACTAAACCAGCCAGCTTTTAACTGATGCAACCACCTGTGACAGGAATTCTGACTTTTAGAGGGAGAGCACCCTGATACTCTTTGAGTTTTGTTTGTTTGTTTGCTCGTAATGAGTTTTCATGGCCTGTCATCCACCAGGCCAGACTACAGTGGCCCTGAAGTGCAAAACACAAACAAAAAAAAACTTAATACAAACAAGAAAGAAAGCAGAAATAATAGTAAAGCAACAACCAAAACTCAAGCAAAAAAAATAAATAAATGCAAACAAAACAAAGGGCAAACTGCAGTGAGAGCAAAACACACAAAAAACCCTAAACACAGTCAAAAAAAGAGAGCACAAATAAAATAGAGCTCCCTTACCATAAAAATTAATGTAACAAAAAAACAAACAAAAAAGATATATATAAACCACAACCAAAAATAGGCAACAAAACTCCATAGGTTATGCGCAAACCAACAAAAGTAAATCATATAACAAAAAAGGAAAAACCAAAAAATTAATGCACAACCCCAAAATGTTAATGAAACAAAAAAGTATACTGCAACCAAAAAAGATATGTATCTAAAAAGTTAAAGAACAAACAAAAAAGTTAAATCAGTGGCAGAAAAGTAAGCCCAAGAAATATACTAAAACAGCCCAAAAATTAGAGGCATGATTAAAAGCTAAGAAATAGGTGGAGCCGCAAAAAATGAAAGTAACAATCACCAAAAATGTAATTTGGAAGCAAACGCTACATAGACTTCAAAAATAGTAGACACACCAAAAAAAAACATGGTCTGGCAGAGCCACTATGACTGTGAATGCATTAACTATATAAGGGTATTTCATTGGCTTAAACATAAACATTTATTTATTTTAAAAATATCAGATTTACAAACCTTTGAGTCACAGACTCATTTACAAAGGCACCTCGTTGAAACTAATACAAAGACAGCACAGTTAACAAGTCCAAAAACAATGGCTCAGAGAGCAGACAGTTATAATAATCATTCACTGGAGATACATGGGTAGCAGTAGATAAACAGATTACACAGTTTAGGCACACAGGCACCACATCAAGAAGACCAAAGCAGTTAAAACAATATACAATAGCTAAAGCAAATAGAAGCCCTTAGTGTTCACATGAAGGCTGTTGCATACACTAACTGAATCAAAGTATAGTACATTGAGAAAGGACATATTTAAGCGATAAGGCATGACAGGGTGTGTGTCATCGTGTAATAACATCACTCCTGAGGGGGGTTGAAGCACGAGGCAAAATTGAGTATTTATTTATTTATTTATTTGCATGCATTTATTTGATCCACTGGATCAGCAATATTTGCATAAGCTGTGCCCAGTGCAGATTTTACAGCACTGGTCCTGGTCTGGTGATCTGGGTTTTACCCATGCCACACTGCATATGGCTTAGTGATATACTGTACAGATGGCTGCAGAGTCTAACCCATTGAAGGTTGACGTTTCAGTCACAATTAATCCTCTACCAAAGTTATGCTTAAATACTGGTGCCTCTACATCCACGCCACTAAGCTTCTAATGCCAATGTGCTTCTTCTGCTGCTATGAGTTAAATGGAGAAATTTTTGTTTTAGTATATCCATGGTCAGGAAAAATTAATTTGCACAGAGAATAAAAATAGTGAATTAGAGCTATTTAGTAGCTGTTGTCTTACAGAAAGCCCAGTTAGCTAGCTGTCCCCTGGACAGGGAAGAGAGAAGCCTGAGAGGGCAGGAAGGGGGGCAGCAAGGTCAGCTCCCAGGGTGGGGACTGACCAAGGAAGCAGACATGAAGGCCCACTAGGCCTATTATGCTGGCATTTTTGTATGTTAGTATGGTTACTACACCAACACCATGAACCACAAAACAGATGACTGTCATAACTAGGGAGGCAGTATAGCACAGTGGTTTAATGCTCTTCTCTGCAAATCTGGAGAGTTAGGTTTGAATATCACAGCCCCAAACAAATGTGAAGTATCTTTTTAAGAAAGTATAAAATACTGTGAAATGATTTTAAAGCAGTGCACATGTTAAATCTTACTGCCACGTTCAAAACATCATACCCTACATACTTTCCACATATAAATTTAACTACATTAAAAAAATAATTCTAGGCATTTTTTTTTACCAGAAGAGACACACTAAACTGA
Organism: Neoceratodus forsteri; assembly: GCA_016271365.2. Classification (NCBI taxonomy): domain Eukaryota; kingdom Metazoa; phylum Chordata; order Ceratodontiformes; family Ceratodontidae; genus Neoceratodus; species Neoceratodus forsteri. Next base: position 442,146,329 of record CM028133.1, read on the forward strand.
AAGCTTGTTTACAGATGTGACCTGGGAGCACAAGGAAGTTAAGTGATTTGCACAGGGTCACACAGTATGCAAGTGGGGGCAGTGGGAGTCAAGCCCAGGTCTCCAGGTTTGTAGCTCAGAGCCTTAAAACACTGCCTACTTAACCATTCACAACATCGTTACGCTTACTTATAATATATACTTCTCAAACTTGAAAGAAAAAGTACACTTTATCATCAAAGTCTGTATTTACTAAGTACTGTGCCCATGTTTAAAATAATTTGAATCTCCCAACAAAATGTGCCCTGACATGAAACAGCATGTTTAACTGTAAAGACAATTACAAATTGTATTTCTAAATGCATTAGTAACACCAATGCTTCATGATTAAAACAATTTCAACCCCTCACCCCCATGACAGATTGCATTCTGGGAAGATTGCCTTTTTCAAGATGCTATAAAAAACCTGAAAAACAGGTTTGATGGAGTGAATGCTGGCATCCAATTTCTATTGTCCATGAGAAAAGAAACAAATAGTTAAGATTTTTTTCATATCAGCTCTGATCAGAATAGCTTTTAAAACCACCAATTGTTTTCTTGTTCAATGTTTTCTAATACATCTCAAACTTTAAGGAAAAAACACACTTTATCATCAAAGTCTGTTTTTAGCTTTCTACCATGCACTTCATTTGTAAAAAAAAATTATCTTGTCACAGACCACAATCAGCACTAACTATTAACAGAATGCTGATACCTACATTTACAATTTAGCAAATACGTGAAATCAAAGATTCTATGTGTAACCTACAGTAAGTCAAACAGAAATTAGACACAAATGCCTACCTATTTGCAAGTGAAGCAAATATGGTCATTATCATTCAGTCGTGAACATTTATAGTCACAGCTAGGATTCACATTGCTAGATTCGGGGTAAGTATGACAAGTTTCCTAAATACTGGTACCTTATCCAGCTGTGTTCTGCTTGGTGTGTGTGTGTGTGTCTGTGTGTGAATGCTTTCAAAGTTTTGAAATTACTAAAGACAAATTATATATAAACTACACACATATATATATATATATATATATATATAATGTTTGGGAAAAACATGTGGCTCTTACTGTAAATTAGAATGTGCGTCTAGGTCTCCTTTTGAGGCCCCAGGTGGCTCTGATAATCATTGGTTCCAAAGAATTTTTAAGTCAGTTTGAAGGCATTAAATAGCTTCTGTTCTGTACTCCACTGTACAGGCAAGTATGTGTCCCAAACTATATCTGTATCTTGTTACAGCATGCTAGAGCTATCTCATGCCCCTCCCACATGAATCAGAAAAAAGTCTGGGGTGGAGACGGAGGTGGATCTTACTCCAAAAAAAAGCCTAATGCTGCCTCTCACTACCCAGGTTCAAGTTCTTGTTCCACCCATTTAAGAAAGAAAATAGTATCCTGCAACCATTGACTAATATGAAAGCGTATTTATTTGAGGGCGGAAAACATTGCTTCGAGGAAGGTAAGGCGGAGGAGACTATTTACATCTTCAGTCAGTTCCACGGACAGAAAATATGACATCACTCCTTTTGTACATGCAATACTCCTGTAGGCTCCGCCTCAGTCATAAAAAAGGAAGCACCTAAATTGTAAACAGAAGATTTTTTTTTTTTGCTTTTTTTAAATGGAAATGCACTCAAGGGACATGTGAGGAGCCAGCCACCTACTAACTGGATCCTCGGACAGACACCATAGATGCTACTTTGGCTGCCATACACCTCAGTGGGCAAAAGGAGAAGCTATTTTATGAGTAGGTACCAATAGCCAGAAAGAGAAGCTTTCTGTAGGCACAGCAAGCTGTATCTTATTAAAGAACCAGGCACATTATGAATTTAGAAGGCATAAAGGGATTATATAGTCCCAGTTTACCTTATTTCTTAATACCTGGCCATGTCTTTAAATCATCAGCAGCTTCTATCAACTCCCATACAACGGTGCCTTGGACACTCTTTCACTGTTGCCCCCACCCCCAAAAACACCACCCACGATAGATTATAAAGTCAATGTACAGAGAAACTTGATGGTGGGTGCTCACTCCCCCCCACACCCCTCTTGCACCCTGCCATTATGTTTATGAAATTTCCTTGGTGTCCAGTTGTCCCTCCATTTTCATTTTCAAAAAAACACTTCCGTTTACTATTTTTCCTTGTCTTTTTTTTCTTGTTTTTTAGATGTGTCTAATGTTTTTGAGTTGATATAGTATTTGATTCCAAATTACATTTTTGGTGATTGTTGCTTTCATTTTTTGCTGCTCCACACATTTCTTATCTTTTAATACACACCTCTAATTTTTGGGTAGTTTTAGTATATTTGTAGGACTTACTTTTCTGCCACTGATTTATCTTTTTTGTTTGTTCTTTAACTTTCTAGATACATATCTTTTTTGGTTGCAGTTTACTTTTCTGTTCCATTAACATTTTGAGGTTGTGCATTACATTTTGTTGTGTTTCGTTTTTTGTTTTGTGCTTTACTTTTGTAGGTTTGCACACATTTTATAGAGTTTTAATTTTTTTTTACTTTTTATATTTTGAGTTTGCAAGCAAAAAACACAAAAGAAAGAGTACTTGTGGTTTGCGTATTTCTTGTTTTTTGTTGCGTGAGTTTTTTGTGGGAAGAGAACTGTATTTTATTTGTGATCTCTTTCTTGATTGTGCTTATTTTTGTTGTTCTTCTTGCTATAGTTTGTGCTTTGTTGTGTGTGTGTGTGTGTGTGTGTGTGTGTGTTGAAATTCCTTTGGTTGTTGCTTTACTCAAATTTCTGTTTTTTTTTGTCTGTAATGAGTTTTTTTTGTGTGTGTTTTGCACTTCAGGGCCACCATACCAGAACTCCTTCAAGAACATGCTGACCTCTGTCCTGTTCTCTTTAACTTGACCCAGTTTATTATTATACTATGGCGAGCTGTGCCAGGAGGTCAGTGAATGGCCACAAACTGGCACAAGGGACTCTATGACCATTGAGATGGCTTGGTTATAACCATCAATGGCAGCCATGACATCCCCCTCACACACTGTCTCCATACCCAAGATGTTTTACACCACTAACAGCCTTATAGGCTTGTTGTTACATTTCCATCTCCATAGGAAGTACTAACAACCAGAGGATTCCAGTAAGGAACTCCACAGAATGCAAGTGGAAATCATGGCAAACCAATCATGTCACATTTTTTGATAATGTCAGAATGGAACTTAATGAGAAGAAACCAGTGGATGCTGTGTATTTGGACTTCATGTAATGCATTGGATAAGAAACTGGTTGCAGGGAATGAAACAAAGTTTATTACAAATTATCATTCATCCACAGGGAAGCAAGTGACCGGTGGAGTTCCTTAGGGTTCTATACTGTGGCCAACATTGTTTAATACTTTAAAAAGTGATCTGGAGTAAGGGTGAGAAAAGTTTGCCACTGTCAAATTGAGTTTGGTTTTGATTGGGGCTCCCTGACCTCAATTCAGTACCAATACTTTTATTCTAACACACTTTACTCCTTGGCCCCTTAGTATGACAGGCTACCAGGCAATAAACAGGGATAAGTGACACCCTTCCACCACCCCAGTCCCATCCTACCCTCTTCCCCTTCCCATTATGCCAGACTTTTTTTTTGTTACTTTTAGTCTATACTTTTCCAAATGCATGGTATAAACATAAACATTTTTAAAAAGTGCAACATCATGAACATTGGCTGCAAGAATCCAAGAGCTGAGTGTAGGGTGGGGGGAGGTTAAAGTCACAGTGACAGAGGAAGAAAGGGATCTGGGGGTAGCCATAACTAATAACCTTAACCAGTCTGTGCAGTGCAAAAAGGCAGCAGCTAAGGCAAATAAGATACTGGGGTGCATAGCTAGGGGGTCACAAGTAAAAGAAAGAAGGTGATCTCATCGCTGTACACCACACCTGAAATACTGTGAGCTGCGCTGGAGTCCCTCACCTGAAAAATTATGTAAATCATCTAGAGGACATGAAGAGAAGGGCAACAGAGATTTTTCAGGGTTATTAGGGCAGCTCATACAAGGACAGGCTGAAGAGCCTAAATATGTACTCACTGAAGGAAAGAAGGGAGAGTGAGGACATGATTGAAACCTTCAAGTACCACAAATGTATAAACATGGAATACCATGGGAACCTCTTTACCTTGAGCAAGAACAGGAATACAAGGGGCAAACCTACAGCTTAGTAGTGGGAGGTTCAAGAAGGAGGTCAGGGGATACTTCTTTATGGAACAGCTGCTGTCAGAGTGGAAAGAACTGCTGGCAGAGATTGTGAACCAAAGATGGTCACCAGATTCAAGAGGGGGGTGGAACAAAGTAATGGGGAGGATCAGAGTTAAGGGGGTGGAACCCACTGTAATTCAATGTACAGGGGGCCACAATGGACAGACTACATAGACAGTAGGGCCTTCTTCTGCTGACAAATTTGTATTTGTATGTACTGTATGTTCATATGAAAATTATTTTGTGCTACATTCCAGTGAAATACATACCATATTAATCCCAAAAGGGTTAACTACCATACAGTGCTAAATTAGAACTAAAGTAGAATACAGCTGCAAGGCCAAGAATTCCAAAAAGACATGGTCATATTAAAGAATTGTATATTTTCATCTAGGGATCTGGAATAAAGACTATATTAATAATTACATAATCAGTACTTTATAACTGATTGATCTGAGGAGTCCATCCAGATCACCTAGAATGTTAAACGAATGAATCATAAAACATATATCACCCATCATATATGAGAAATTTGAATGCACCATTAAAGCAGATCTGCAATGTTCAGTACAGAAAAGATAAATTAATCCATCTCAGAAGAATCCATTACCCCCCCCCCCCCCCCCAAGGTTTTACAGTAGTTATAAATAGTTATAACTAAAAGTAAAGGTAAAATCCCAAAATATGGCTTGTGAAAAAGAAAAATAGTTGCATAATCAATTTTCGAAGTCATATCAGAAATACCTACATTAGGTAATCCTACAAGGATAGTCTACTGTGTAAACAAATCTTCAGAAATGATATCTGAAGTCACAGATGCCGAATAATGGTCATTTGTTATCATTCCAGAGGACTGGTGATAAAACAAATCTACTATCTGGTCAGTTTTGAAGAAAATTCCCATAAACTGGCCAGGCTTTAGTCCTTCCCACCCCCAGTTTTCACTACTTTGATGGTATCCTCTTAGGTGATTCCCCTGTTCAGGAGTCTGGCTGGACTACAGACTTGATTTCTCCATCCAAATAGACACCATCCACTCCAAACTCCACCCCAAACTGGGTGCCTTATTCTGAAACAAAGACTGCCTCCCCCTGCAGGTCTGCAAGGAACAGTAACCATAATGGTGCTCCCAGTTTTTGATTATGTGGATATAGCCTATGGTGTCGCCCCGTCCTCCTCCCTAGTGAGACTGGATGCCATATGTAATGTATTCTGACATTTCTCCATTGATTCTCCCCTTCATACTCACCACTGCTCCCTCTACACTTTCCTCTCCATCCCCCTTGCTGTCACATCACCAGGCCTACTGTGACACCTTCATCACCAAATATTGGTTTGGGTCCCTTCACTCCAATCTCTTTTCACCTATCCCCTGCTCCTAGATCCTCCTACTCACTTCAGTTCAGGGATTCTTGCACCTTCTCCATCCCCTACTCTCACTCTTCTGCTGGTCAAGCAGCCTTCTCCTATCACCTCCCCTCCCTCTGGAACCTGCTCTCCTCTCATCTCCACCTGCCCCCTTTTATCCCTACCTTTAGACTTCACCTGAGACAACTACCTGCACCCACCTGCTCCTGGTTTCCACTCTACTCTGTACTTCTTTTCCCATTTCTGTCCTCAGAGCACTACCCTTCAGTTACTGTGCACCCTTGCCTGCCATAGAAATATTCTAGTGCTCTCTGTTGTACATTCGTTGCATCTTAATCCCTACCACTGCTTCCCTGTACACCCGTTTCCACTATAGCTTAATATGCTGTCACCATCACATTTTTTTATGCTATTTACTTTGCTCACAGCTGCTTTAATGATGTACCATGATTGTATCTATGATTTTTGCTATATCCTCACAGTTTATCAATACCTTCGTATTTAATATGCAGGAGTTTTTTTGGACTTGTATGTTTGTATACTGTATAGCACTTGTACATGTTTCTCCCTTTTCCCCTTCTCCGGGTCACACCTGGAAATGAGACTTGGCTCAGGGAAAGAAAGAAAAGAAAGAAAGAAAGAAAGAAAGAAAGAAAGAAAGAAAGAAAGAAAGAAAGAAAGAACACTTTGCTATCCAACTTTAATTGGCAATTTGCAGGATTCATAATTGAAAGGTTTCCTACAAGCTCCAAAATACTGGAGTTGAACGCCATGAAATAGGGTCTCCTCAGCTGAGAGGAAAAACAAACACCAGGAAAGATTCTAAATTTTAAATCTTTGTAGAGAATAGCCCCCACTCAAATGTGGTATTGTTAGCAACATGTCCTGAATAGCATCGAAGCAAAAAGTACACATGATCAAGTGGAACAATAGATATTTTGAAGCAGTGTTTGGATTTATCAATTGAAAGGTCAGTTGAAGGTTCTTTGAAGGATTTAGTCTCAGATTTGGGGGCAATTCATTAGTGTCTGGAGGAAGATTTGACCTTTTACTTACCATTCCATAAGCCTTACAGGCAGTTTTAATTTTTAATAAATGCTGGCTCTTGGCACTATGGTAGGAACTGACAGCGTCCTTTAACTTAACCCCTCCAACCTCACCCCACAGTCCTCCAAATCATCCTGTGTATAAGCTGTCCCCTTACCTGATTGTTGATTTTGTGGGAGGGATGCACTTAGTCTAAAATACCAGCTACTCAGTCACCTTCCTCCCGCATTGCCGCCTGCTCAATTTTCAAACAGCAAGCAGGTGGGTGACTAGGAGGGAAACAGTAGAGTGATCTGCATCATTGATGATGCTAATCAGACTGATTGGTCATCATCATCATCAATGACACAGACCACTCTGCCCCCTCCATTCTGCCCTCCCTCCCATCCATCCATAGTACCCCATAGTACTATTGTAAAATGAATAGGGTACATTACAGGATGGGGCAAATGATTTAGCTGGTATTTTAAACTGTGGCCCCCTCCCCCAAAGTAAAGGATTGGGGATTATGATGGATTTGAGGATGGGGGAGGTTAGGTTACATTAGAAAAGCGGAGTGAAGTTAAAATATACTGTCAGCTCCTGGAACAGTGCCAAGAGACTACATTTTTGTAATAAAAAAGGGGAAGGGGGAGGAGAGCACAAAGTGGCTGAGATGGGGAAGGTGTAACCACTGGACTGTCATTTACTGCCTGGGAGGGCAAGGTTTTTTATAATTATTTTTTTCTTTAATTAAGTGACTCAAATGGTCAAAGTGCCCAATGGAAGAGCATTATCTTCAGATCTCCCTTGCAGTGCTAAAATATGCAGTTTTTTGTTTGGTTCACCAAGCTCAGCTTCGGCACTGCCACGCCTAGTCTGGAGATGGGCAACAATATCAGAGCTGCTGTGTTTGCTGATGACACCAAAACTAGAAAGGCTGTTGAGTCTCAGAAGGATGGTAATGAAATGCAGAGGGACATCAACCCAGGACATCAGCACACTTAGAAGTGGGCAGAAAAATGGCAGATGAACTTCAACATGCAAAGTGATAAACTGGAGCCCAGTTCTGGATGCCTCAGTACAAAACGGACATTGAAGTAGTCAAGAGTGTGCAACACAGTGCCACCAAAATGATCAGGGGTATGAGGAACAAAAGTTATAAGGAGAGGCTAGAGGCCCTGAACATGTTCACCCTGGAGAAAAGGAGCCTGGGTGGACATGATCTCAGTCTGCTGCATACACAAACGTAGCAATAAGACTGAGCGTACACAGAGATTTAATCATATGTCCTCCAGCAGGCTTGAAGCTGAGAAACGCTAAATTCAGGGGAAGTACTAGGATTCATATTTTCTCCCAGAAGGAGGTGAATTTATAATACAGTCTATGAGCAGAAATAGTAAACATGAAGACAGTACAGCCCTTTAAGGTAACCCTGGAACAAATTATGCGTATCAAAGGAATCAGACGGTAGCCTGCATAACCCTGCATAGAAAAGTAGGTAGGGAATTCCTATGACATAATAAATGTTTGCATTATATGCTTTCATTTTTTTATCCCTACTTATGAAGCAGGGGAAAATGACATGATGGACTTACTATCCCTTGGACCTTAAATTACTGTACTATGTGTTTTTTGAAAAATCTTTTTTATTGCACCTCAAACTATTGCAATAAAGACCAACTGCAGATATTCAAAGATGTATCACTTACAAAAGAAATTGATACAACTTTGTAACAGGGAACACAGCAAAACCAACAAAGAGTTTCTAACAAAGCCCAACATGTTATATTATTTTAAAGAATAACCTTGAGAACAAATACATTTGTCCACATAATTTAAAGTGGTAGGTGGTCCCTGGGGCACCCTGCCAGGGGATATCATTCATAACACCAAAATGTGACTGCATGAAGTATTACAAGTTTCCTGTGTAGGGTTTCACAGGTGTACCAGCCCATTCTCCACAGTCTTCTCCAATGAGACTCAGATATGATCAAAGGTGGACATCTGGTAGGAGATTTTATACTGGACTTACTCGACCCGCATACAATCTAAAAGACTATTACCCTATTGGGCCAGAGTTGAAACTTGATCAGGCATCCAATGTTCAGTAATGACGCTCTTCACTACCTCTACTACCAGATGCCACAATGAGTGGGTAAGTGCTCCTTTAGTTCCCCTGTCTGGAACCAAACCAATCATACCCTACTGGTACATCACACACCCCTCCTCACTCCCCCCACAACTCCCCCCCCCCACATCCCTTTTGTGACAAAGCCACCCCTGGCTGCTCCTATTTTCTACATTCTAATCATCTCAGCCTGGGATCTGTCTCTGACCCGAAGATCTTAGAAAGCATTGAAGCCACACTAATTTAGTGTTCTCAAAATCATTTTGCACTTTCTCTAAATAGAATGTAAATTGTAACCTATTGTGAATGTATTGTAAACTGTAATATTTGATGTGTTGTCCTTTCACTGTTTACTTGTGAACATTTTTAAACTGTTCTGTATCTTTGTAACAGACTTGGAACCTTTGTAAACGAGTCTATGGCTCAAAGGTATTTAATCCAAATCTGAAATAAATAAATACAAAAAAGAGTCTAGACTTATTGGCATCTGCAGCACCAGAGACATAAAGTCAACTACCCCCAAAAAAAATGTCTGAAGTTTGGGACAAAGCCATGTTAGGTGAAAGTTCCTACTGAGATTTTACACTTTGGACAAAGATCAGACTCATGGACATCTGTTTAATGTGCCTCCTCAGGGGTGAAGTATCCTCATTATAAAGTTATAATGTATTTATTACTGTGTTACTGTGATGTACCTGTTGTTGGTAAGAAGAATAAAAAAGCATAATACTACCTAAACATCACAGAGATTACTGAAACTCAGCAGGCAAGGGATCTGGAGGTAATGATCAGTTGTCCTTCAAATCTGAGCAGCAGTGTGGGCCAGCAGCTAACAAAATAAATGAAGTCACAGCAAACATCCAAAGAAATGTCATAATCAGATTGGAAGAGATTGTAATGCCCCCAGTCCCCCAATACAGAAAACTGACCAGACATCTGGGGCCCAATTCTGGAAGCCATTACGGCAGACGCAAGGTGCTTGCACCACAGAGCAAAGTCCAAGCTGCACCTTGCGTCCCCCATTGTGGCATTCCCCATCCCAGAATGTGGGCTGCACCAAACAGGGAATCCATTGTGCCGAGTGGGCACTGCACCACCCTTGCGACCTGCAGCTGGGTATGCCAGGTTGCAAGGGGGCTTGCGTCATGGCAGGGCTTATAATTCTGATTCCAAGAGCCCCGCTGAGGATGTCACAAAGGGTTCCACTTAAACCTGCCAGGAGGTAGTCTTAGCCCCTTGTGACTGACTGGCAGATGATGACATGTGGGTTACTAGTGGGAGCCATGGGTAGGAGGGGCACAGAGGGGCATAGGGAGGGTTGGTGTGGCAGCCAGGATGTACAGGATTGCTGTGGCACATGGGGGGTGCAAATGCCCCCAAATCATTATTTCATTGGCATTTGCACCCTGTCAGGTGCCAGAGCAATATCTGACTGCCCTGCTGGCACATTGACCCACCCCATGACCCCACCCACCCCACACCTCCACTGGGCACCTGTGTCTCCCCACACCATCACCACTAGTGATGCCCATTCCTTGCTGTGCTGGCGTAAGGGGTGCCACAACCTTGTGGCATGTGCTGCTGGTGCGTCATTGGTCAGGCGCAGTCCTGCACTTGCGGCAATCACAGAGCATTTGGCACAAGAACCCTGCTTTCTTTTGGAATATGGCACAGGATTCCTGGCACACCCTGCACTGCCATAGCCCTTGGAACAGCGCAACTTGCATTGCTCAAAGGGCTCCTTCTGGAATTGGGCCCCCTGAGTGTAGTATACATTCCAGACCCTATATCTGAGGAAAGATTGCAACAGGCTTGAGAGGGTGCAGAGGAGAACGACCAAGGTTATTAAAGGCTTGGGAAATGTTGGCTATTAAGACCAACTGGCAGAACTGTGACTATTCACCCTGGAAATGAGAAGACTCAGGGGTGACTTTATGGTATTCTAAATCTGAAAGGGGTAACACCATCAGACCGAACACAGCTCTTCAGCATGTACAAGGATGAGAGGAAAAGGAGACACTCATGTCACTGAAAGAAAGACTATCCAAGGGGAACATAAGGAAAAACTACTACTTAGAATGAGTACTGGACACCTAGAACAGACTTCAAGAGGTGTCAGATGACATTGTTTCAGTCTTCAAGTTTAAATTAGAAAGATTATCTGGAAGAAATAGTGGTGACATGGCATTCCCACAGTTACTGGGGGAAGAACTTGATGGGCTGGTGGTCTTCTTTTATGCCTACATTCTGAGTTCATGTTTGTAAATAATCTTTTACATTTACCTTGCCCTATGTCGCACACTAATGCAGCCATCTCCTACCTACTCACAGTGATATGGCAGAGTCACTGCTACATGCTTCCTCAAAACAATGCCCTGAGAGTGCTGGCAGCAGCCTCTGCAGTCTGGTTCACCTCAGCAATACTGAGTCTCTCCATGCTGTTAACTACTGTGGAGGACGAAAAAGAAGAATTAGCATTTATATAGTACTTTTCATACACATTGTAATCCAAAGTGCTTTACAAGCAATGGGAGACTGGCAGTGAAGTACTGTAAACATGTAGTGGCAGCCATTTTGCACATTAATACCCACACCCAGCCTTGTACAATTGCATAGAAACACAGAAAGTGACAGCAGAAGGGGACCGCATGGTCCATCTAGTCTGCCCATAAGCCTAGCCCCCACCCCCTTAACTGCTATTCAGTGTTATAATACCTTTGTGCCTATCCTATGCCTTCTTGAATGATCCGACTGACCTAGTCTCCACAACCTCTGGTGGAAGGCCATTCCAAGTATCCACCACCCTCTCAGTAAAGAAGAACTTTCTTGGGTTACTCCTGAACATGCCTCCTTCCAGCTTCATGTCATGCCCCCTCGTTCTTGCACGATTCTTGATCTGAAATAGGTCCTGAACCTGGACCTTGTTTATTCCCTTCAAGTACTTGAAGGTTTTGAACATGTCCCCCCCTTTCTCTGCATTGTTCCAGGGAGTACATGTTTAGGTGTGCTGACATTCCTCGTATGTCTTGTTGTGGAGTCCAAGTATCATTTTTGTAGCTCTCCTTTGCACTGTTTCCAGTCTGTCTATGTCCTTTCTGAGGTGAGGTCTCCAGAACTGCATACTGTACTTCAGGTGAGGCCTTACCATTGATCTGTACAGTGGCATAATCACCTCCCCCTTTCTACTTGTAATTCCTCTTCCTATGCAGTCTAACATACTGTTCACTTTTACCGCTCCCATTTCACACTGCTTGGATGTTTTCAGGTCGTCTGTTATAATCACCCCCAGATCCCTTTCCTGCTTTGTGGCTTCCAATTTCACTCCACACAGGAGGTATTCCTCACAAGGATTTTTCCTCCCTAGGAGCATGACCTTGCACTTTTTAGTGTTGAAATTTAATTGCCAAGTTTTTGTCCACCTTTCTAGTCAGCCCTCATCCTTTCCACTTCCCCAGGAGTGTTTACCTTATCACATATCTTTGTGTCGTCTGCGAAAAGATACACCTTGCCTTCTAGGCCCACAGATATGTCACTGATGAAAATATTGAAGAGGATAGGCCCCAGCAATGATCCCTGTGGCACACCATTACTTATCTCTCTCTCTCTCTCTCTCTCTCTCTCCTCTGATAGTTGGCCATTTACCAGTATCCTCTGAGTCCTTCCACTAGGCCAGCTCCGTACCCAGTTTACCACTTTATGCCCAACTCCTGTACTTTCAAGTTTGTCCAACAGTCTTCTATGTGGGACCAAGTCAAAGGTTTTGCTGAAGTCTAGGTATATTAAATCCACAACGCTGTCCTGATCTATTGTCTTCGTTATCCAATTGAAAAAATCTATTAGGTTTGTCTGGCGTGATCTTCCTGTGGTGAAGCCATGCTGTCTTGGGCCCATCATATAATTTTCTTTGAGAAAGTATAAAATTCCTTCCTTAATTAGGGTTTCCATCATTTTGCAGACAATTGAGGTCAGGCTTACTGGGCAGTAATTGCCAGCACTTTCCCTACTGCCACTTTTATGACGAGGGACAACTGTGGCCTTCCTCCAGTCTGCAGGAACTTCCCCGACCTCAAGCGAGAGGTTGAACAGTTGAGTCAGTGGTGCTGCCAGGTCTTCCCTAAGTTCCTTCAGCTTCCTAGGGTGTATTCATCAGGACCCATGGCCTTGTCAACCCTAAGTTTTTCTAGCTCCTTCAGGACACTATCCCTTGTGAAAGTTGCTGAATTCATATTGCTGCTGTCTGCACTTTATTCGGTCAAGGTGGGACCACAACCATCTTCTTCCTTAGTAAATACTAAGCAGAAGCATCTGTTATGGATTTCTGCTTTTTCCTTGTCATCCTCTGTGCATTCCCCATCTTTCCCTTAAAGTCTGACTATACCTCCACTGGTTTTCCTTGTCTCCTTGATATATCTAAAGAAAATCTTGTCTCCCTTTTTGACCTCCGAGGCAATCCTTTCTTCTGTTTGCGCCTTAGCCACCCTGATTTGCTTTCCTGCTTCCTTCAGTTTCTCCTTGTATGTGTCTGTCTTTTTCACATCCTGTTTACTTGTATCATCTGAAGGCCAATCATTTCTCCCTGACCTTGGCGGACACCTCCTTGGAGAACTAAAGGGGTTTTCTTCTCTTCTTGGTTTTACGCACACATTTCATACATTGTTTTGATGCTCCTATGATAGCTTCCTTTAGAAATGCCCAATACTTATCTACTCCCTCTATCCGTGTTAATTTAGCCAGGTTAAGTCTGAGCTTTTCCCTCATTTTATCAAAATCTGCGCATCTGAAGTCCAAGATTTTAGTTTTAGTGTGCTTGATTTCTTTTTCCGTTTTAACCTGGAACCACACCATCTGGTAACTGCTAGATCCTAGGTTGCTCTCGACTTCTACCCTTCATATGATGTCACTATTGGTGAGTAACAGGTCAAGGATGATTTCCCCCCTTATGGGTTCCTTGACAAGCTGTCTTAGGCCCGATAAGTGCAGAGTGTCAAGGAAGTCTTTGCTTCTTGTTGTAGCAGCAGAATGGTTTCCCCAATTTATGTCTGGTAAGTTGAAGTCACCCATCAATACTATATCCCCCTTAATACTCATATTGTAAATAGATTCTAGTATCTTCTTGTCCCCCTGCAAACTGATTGCTGGGGGTCTGTACAATACTTCTACTCTAGTAACTGCACCTGTTCCAGCTTCAAGAGTAACCCAAAGAGCCTCAGCTTCAGTGTGAATGTCCCTGGTCATGGTAGCTTTTATTCCCTCCCTAACATACATTGCCACCCCACCCCCTTTTCTTCCAGGTGTGTCCCTTCAAAAAAGGCAGTATCCCGGAATAGTTACCTCCCAATCATGGTTGTCCATAAACCATGTCTCCATGATGGCAATCCAGCCCAGATCAGCCTGTGCAACAATAGCTGTAAGGTTAGCCATTTTGTATGCTAGGTTATACGCATTTGTGTACATGGCTTTCCAGGCTTGGTTTCCCCCCTTTTGGGGCCCTGCTGCAATATTGAGACTTTTTCATATTGTTCCCTGAATGCAACCTATCTTTTTTTCTGCTCGGTTCTTTGTTTGTCCCCACTGATGGGGCAAATTTATGGGGAGGGGTAGTGAACAGTGTTTGTGTTTCTACCCTCTCCCCAGTGCCTAGTTTAAATGGTCTACTAAGACATCAAATTTCTGCCCTAGAGCTCTAACATCTTCCTTGGTCAGGTGCAGACCATTGTAACAGAAGAGACTCCTGTCCCAGAAGTCCCTCCAGTTCCCAATGAAAATGTATCCTTTTTCCAAGCACAAGTTTTGGAGCCAAACATTCATCTCCCTGATTTTCTCTTTGCGGATTTCCTGCATGCTGCTTTCTCTGTCCCATACTGGTAGGATTTCTGAGAAGACTATGATCAGTGACTGTGATGATAACATTTCCCCTACATGAGATAAATGGTTTTTGGTCTCCTAAACTGACTGATTTGCCAGGTCATGTGTGCCTAGGTGCATGAACTGGTTTTATGGGGATGGGAATGTTAGCCAGGACATGGGGGAAAAATCCCCATCTCTTGCACAAAGTGCCTTGGGTCTTTTACTTTTACCTAGCAACCCATTTGAACATCACCAGAGATGGCAAAGGGACCGTATAGTGCAACGAAGTGCAAGATCATGCATTTGGGGCACAGAAACCCAGGGGCGGAGTACATGATGGGGGGGGTACTGGCAACCACCAAAGAGGAAAGGGACTTGGGATAATCTTATCTGATGACCTAATGGTGCCCAGGCAGTGTGAGAAGGCTGTGGGGAGAGCCAGTGGAATGCTGGGATGCATAGTGAAAGGAATCATGAGCAGAAAAAAGGAAGTGGTGATGCCACTGTACAGATCTTAGGTGAGACCTCATCTGGAATACTGTGTCCAGTTCTGGAGGCTGCATCTCTGGAAGAACATAGACAGAGTGGAGGTGGTTCAGATAAGGGCAACAAAAATGATGTAAGGGTTGCAAAAGAAGACATGTGAAGAGAGACTGGAGGGCCTTGCTATGTATTCGCTGGAGGACAGAAGAGAGAGGGGGGGATATGATAGAAACATTTAAATATCTCAAGGGTATAAATAAGGTACAGTAGGGTAGTATCTTTCAGAAAGGAAGATGTTGTAGAACAAAGGGTCATGATATGAGGCTAGAGGTGGGTAGACTCCAAGGGTAATGTCAGAAAGTATTTCTTCATGGAAAGGGTGGTGGATGCATGGAATGGCCTCCCTGTGGAGGTGGTGGAGGCAAAAATTGTGGGAGAATTTAATAATGCATGGGAGAAGTATAAGAAAACCCTAGCGATATGGAAAAATGGATAAGCAACAGGTTCAGCTAGGGACTGTGGTATATGCAGTAGGTAGGGAAAAAAGACAGACTAGGTGGGCCAAGTGGTCATTATCTGCCATCAAATTATATGTTTCTATGGTTTAATGTACATCTGAAGGATGGTGTACCCTGTCAGTACAGCATCCCCTAGTACCACACTCAGAGGCCACCATTTATGGTATGAGCCCAATCCCAGTGTGGGACTAGAACCCATGACTTTCTGAATCAGAGGCAGATGTGCTACCAACTGAGTTATGCTGACACCTATAGTAATGCTGGGCTTGAAGCTTATGACTTCAACAACCAACTAGTGCAGCACTAGTGCCTTTCTAGCATTTACCGTACATGCAGATGTCTTTGTGTAAATAATAGACTTCAGAAGGGTTGTTCCTGGTAAACCTTGTCCTGCCATTTAATATACAGTATATACATTTAAATTTAACATGTGTAACTACTGAAACATGAAGAACGGCTCACACTGAAATCTTCTGCCATGGCGACTACATTGTATGCCAGTGCACACAACTTCCTTTACTCTGGAATTTGCCACTAGAAATCTGCATAACTATTTTTACAACTGGGTTCAGGAAGTTTACTGTATGAATGCTTTGCAACCCTTCCCATGTTACAAGCAGACTTAAGTATAGACTAAATTAAGCTTAGTACACTGCATCTTTAAGCAGTAATTTAGAAAATAGCTAATCCTAGATGGGCCGGACCTTCCAGTTCATATAATGTTACTACATCAGCCTCTCAAATAACAGGATAGCAAGGAAGTGGTCCAACACTGATGCCTGCCATTGCTGAAATGCCAAAAATTGTCAACATCTGTTTTAGATAACAGATGACACTCAAAAAAAACCTTAGCTACTGTGTAATAGACAAAAGTATGTACTGCTGCACCTTTAAAATGCATGTGCGTGGTTTTCCATAACTTAAACTTTATTGGATTTTAAAACACATAAGTCATAAAAACAAATATGAGAAGAATGCATTTAAAGAGGAAAATACCATTTACTGTCAGTGTATAATGAACAGCAGATTGGAAATGGGTTACAGAGCTCTTCACTTCAAGCTCTCTGGTTCAAATGTGGCCCAAGTCAGTAGTGTTCAAAGTCATCAAATTCTGACAGTTGTTTGGTGACCTCTGAGTCCAGTTCCTAATTAACATGTTCAAGTTGAAGAAAAAGAGGCTGAGAGGAGAAATTATCTTTCTTCTGCATACTTAAGGGTAGGGACAAGATAAAACCGGAAGAGTTGTTGATCTGGTGTCCTTGAGCAGTATGCAAGCATATGCCCTGAAACTCAGAAGTAGTAAATTCAGGGGTAACATCAGAAAGCACCTCTCCTCCCAGAGGATGGTAAACCTACTGAACAGACCACTAGTGGAGCCAGCTGATATGACGACAGTATAAGCCTTCAAGGTAAGCCTGGACAAATGTCTGCTTACCAAAGGAATCACTGGATACTCTGGGTAGTTGAATGGGTAGGGGCCCTTTAAAATAGTATATGTTCGCACAGCATACTTATTTATGGACGGGGATAGCAAGAATAGCATGGCACATATCAAACAGTACAAATCAATGAATTTATTAGATTCAGCCTTGCAATGTGACACTGTTTACAGTACTTTAGAACTGATGTACTGTTACCAAATCTAATAACTTCATTAATATGTACCACATGGTGTGAGCCTTGCCCTCCTTGCAGTTTTCAGATACGTTTGTTTCAGACACCAGCACCCTCCAAGATCCAGGCTATCCTTTTCTTGCCTTCCTTCAGCATGCATATTCATATATGATTATGAAGTCAGGAGAGGGGCAAGAAAGGAGGAGGTGGGTAGAAATGATGGACCTGAATTCCCTTCTGACCTTAAATTACTATGTTACTATGTTATTATGGGCAGGTGTCCATATAATAAAAACATGATGATCATGGCTTACATTAGTTGGCACCCTTGTTGGCACTGTCACAAGGGAGGCCAAGGACAGAATGGGCATGGTGAATGAACCACTGTCTTCACCACCAGATGTGATCCACTCATGACAGGGCTGCGGCACATTGGCAGCGCAGGCAGAGTGGTTAAGCTTGTACTGCAGCTCTACACCCTGTACCTGGCATATGGAAGACTAGAGGACCTTGGTCTCCAGTGCTGTAAATCTTATGCCATACAAGTGCTCTTAAAAAGTAGCTACAAACAATTTTTTTATTTATAAATAAGGTCTCAATTAAACACATCAAACACAATTTATTAAAAAGCTTCTGAGGTTTTTGATACATATTGCCACACCCACAGCACATGCACAAACATGAAAACACACACACACATTTACTGCTGAATTTATCTATGACTATTTTTAAATTGATTACAGCTAGAAGGATATCACAAAATGTGTTGAATCTTCATGTCATTTAGCCTACTGCACAAAAATAGAATCCTGATGATAAGTGTGCAATATATGTGTTAATATTGCACATTTTGCTTTTTTCTGGTGCATCTTTTGTGAAACTGTGCCTTTTAATTAGATGTGGTATGTAAAAATTATCACTTTCAAGGCTATACAAAATAAAAATGTAAATATTTATTTAATTTACTTGGTTTCTGTTAATCAAGTAAACACACTAGACAATTACTTAACTATTTTAGGTACAACCAGGGAGATTTCTGCAGAAAAACACAGGAAAACAAAGAAAACATCAGATCATACAAAAGGGGAAGACTAGCCTATTGTACAGGAAATAGTTGTGCAGTACAATAACCAGAAGAGCCAGAAAAGGCATCTATCCACTAGCAATAAAACATCAAGTATACAGTAGAGTTAAAGTAAACAAAAAAACAAGTAACAAGTTAATGCCCGCCCAGTTACAATAATCAATTAGAAGTACAGTAGTTATGCAGTAATAACCTTGTACAGAAAACTGCGTGGCAAGGACACTGCCAGGGGAATAAAGATGTTGCCGCAGTTGACTCATTATGACAAATAACAAGCATTTGTCAATGCCGAATGTTGCTTGCTTCTATGTGCTGTTTAGGTATTTGGAAGTCATTGGAGTACAAATATTGAAAATTTACGAACTTACGAGCGTGCGTGAGAACTGCACTAATGCTGCAGCTCTTAAAATGATCATTTTAGGAATTTTTTCACAAATTTTCAACACTAGCCATTTTAAGACCTCTGCTCATGAACAGTGTGACTGTGATTTTGTTAATGTGTCCCATACATTGAGTTTTCATACCGACTGCGCCATTGTGCGCTACATGGGCGGAAACACATTTTGGGCAAGATGTGAAAAATGACAGCTGTACTGCTCATAAGGAGGTGTGGTAAAATGGCAATGTTGAAAATCTGGAGTGAAAATATTGAAAATTCGCGAACTTACGAGCCTGCGTAGGAACTGCGCAACACACGCTCGTAAAACAGTCATTTTTAGGAATATTTTCACCAAATTTTTAACATAGCCATTTTAAGACCTCTGCTCATGAACAGTGTCACTGTGATTTTCTTAATTTGTCCGGTACATTGATTTCGCACACCAATTGCGCCATTCTGCACTACCTCAGCGGAAACACATTTTGGGTGAGATGTGAAAAATGACAGCTGTACTGCTCATAAGAAGGTGTGGTAAAATGGCAATGTTGAAAATCTGGAGTGAAAATATTGAAATTTCACGAACTTACGAGCCTGGGTAAGAACTGTGCAACGCATGCTCGTAAAACAGTCATTTTTTTGAATTTTTGCACCAAATTTTCAACATGGGGTTTTTGGGACCTTCTCTATGAATGATGTTACTGTCATGGTGGTATTCAGGCCTGAAGGGTGATTCACAGTCACTGGGCACAAATCACCCTTCGGCCCCGAATACCCAACATGACAGTGACATCATTCATGAGAAGGGGTCCCAAAAACCCCATGTTGAAAATTTGGTGCAAAAATTCCCAAAAATGCCTGAGATATGCAACAAAGTTGAAACCCCCCATCTAGGCCATTATACAGCTTACCGGCATTTCCTCAGTTCGCGGTCGGCTTTGAAGAGTGCAGACGTGTTCCCGGTCCAACGAAGATCGTCATGCCAGAGTCCAGAGGTAAGTATGGGGTGGGGGGTGTGGGGCTGGCGCAGTGGGTGGGTGCGGTTGTGGGGTCGGAGACGCCCGCTGGACCGCTTTCATTTTTCAGGTTTAAAAAAAAAAGACGACGGTGGACTCATTTGCCACACTGGGGTGGGCTCCCAGCATGGCACAAGGACATTGGGGGCGTTCAGCTGACGGGGATTGGGCACCTCGTCGGCCAAGGACTCATTGCCACGCTGGGTGGGCTCCCAGCGTGGCACCTACAACTGGGGACGACATATCTCAGCCGGCGGGATTGGGCACCCCTGGCGGCTACGGACATTGGGCGCCCAGCCGACGGGGATTGGGCACCTCACGTCAGTGATTTCATTGCCACGCTGGGGTGGCCCAGCGTGGCACCTACAACTGGGGGACGACAGTATCTCAGCTGGCGGGATTGGGCACCCCATCGGCTACGCAGTAGGTGCGGGGCATGCACGCCAGTGGGGGGAGCGCCGCCAGTGGGCTTATCTCTGCTCACTGAAGCTTAGCTCCCCCTTTCAACTGTATGCCACTGCATTTTGGAGTGTGTCATAGACAGCTCCAAAATGCATTGGCTTACAGGGGCTGCGCCTGCCAGCACACTGCCTGAATTGGAGGAGGAGGTGACACACCTCTGAAATCTCCGATGATGGCACTATGTTTCTTGCACATGCGTGCAAGCAACATAAAAATGAGCTACATTGTCCAAATGTAAGCAAGTGAAGCATGAGGGATAGGTCAGGTGCAGTTATACAGTAGGCTGAATTGGTCAGCAGATGGCCCCAAAGGGACTTGCTAAAATGGTAGTGGGAGGGGGAATCAAAAACCTACAATGGGAAGGATTTCCAGAGCCTAGGGTCAAAGGCAGCAAAGGCTTGGTTCCCCATATAGGTGTTTCCTTTAGGGACTACCATCAGGGATTTGTCATTAGACCTTAAAGGAGAGGACTGGTTAGAGGATTTAATAAACTCCACAACAGGAGCAGGAGTAGGGGATGAAAAGAGATTATCTATAAAGCAAGCCGGGCAAACAGGCAGCTGCTGGATGGGGATAGCCACCCCAGTTTTCCATGAAGATCATAATGTGTGCAAGATGGGTAGATGACAATGCAAGTTTGCAGATATTGATAAGTAACATCCCATCTAGCCATTGTTGTTTCAGGGGTATTAAGATGGAAGTGCGTTTGCTGTTTTTAGTATATCTTTTGTGTAACTGCATATTTTAATAAGATGTGGTATGAAAAAAACTGGCACTTTTATAGCTGTGAAATGTAAAAGTGAAAATATTGGGCACTTTGTCCAGTTTTACTGCATCTTTCATTAAATGGTGGCACTGTTAAATAGCAGTTAGAAAACTAGCTTGGAAGCAGGGTCTGGATTTTCAGAAGACCTGGCATAGCCTAAGGACTAAGTCACTAAGTGTAACTCTGAGGTAGAGAAATATCCCCACACTGACAAGATTACTATTTTCAGCATTTTTTTTGTGCATGCTACATCTGTTAATATTAGGTACATTATGTTTTCACAGCTGCGCAAAACAGTGGTGCAAGCTGTTGTAAAATGTGGAAAAGGTTGCTGAAAGGCAACCTGCTTGAAAATGGCATGCATGTGGGTAAAACTGTGGCTGTGCAAAGGTACCCACCCCAAGGGAACATTTCTCTCTGTATATGAGCAATTGTTTCCACATTTGAAAACCTGACTCCTTGCACTAACAAACTCCCCCTACAGCCATATACTCACTATGCGAAACAGAAACATAGTTGTCAGTGACAGAAAAAGGCCCAGTGGCCCATTGAGTCTGTCCAGTACTCGCCTGCATCCACACCCAGCTTAATGTTACTGCTGGTCTATTCAACAGTAGTCTAAAGTCTACTGCTGGTCAGTCTGCCTTCTCATATCACTTTCCGAAAACTCTAGTCCACCCTTCCCATGTCAGTCTGCTCTGTCTCTTCCCCCTTCTCTTTTAAATCTCTTCTTTGTGGCTTTTCTACTCCCACCTGCAACTTTCCATGACCCCTTACTTGATTCGATCTTCTCCCCCCCCCCACTCATATTGCCCTCTCCATATTGCTCTTCACCCTCTATGTCTGTTGGGGGAATTTCCCCTTGCCTATCCAAACTTAGCTTTTTCTAACACATGTACCTTGTTGTACTGTTACACCATGCAGTTGTTTACGATTATGCTCCTTTTGATGTACTGAGTTGCTTCTATATGACTACTGTGCTTTTAATGCTGTTAATTGCTGTTTATTTTTCTCCTCTTTTACTCTCTCCATACCCCTCCCCCCAGGATGCATCTGGAACCAAGTTGTTATCAGCTCAGGGTCGCTTTTTCTGGTACAACTTTTGAAATGAATAATGCTGGACTGGTGCTAGTCCACCGATGTCCCTGACTCTTGTGTTTGAAGCTGGTGATAGATTCTGCATTGACCACTTCTTCTGGTAATGTATTCCACTTCTGCACAACCCCTTCTGTAAAGTAGAACTTACTTACATTCCTCCTAAAGCTTCCCCACACTAGTTCCCATCCATGGCCTCTTGTTATCGTGCCCTCACTTTTGTGAGTGGGACATTGCTGTCCACTTTATGAATATCCCTTCAGTACTTAATGTCCCCCTCTCTCTCTCCTAGCCTCTGGTGTGTACATATTGAGACAGCCTACCCTCACACATCTTCTCCTGCTGCCCCAAAACCATCTTTGTGGGCCTCCTCTGAACAGCTTCCAAGAGGTCCTTGTCTTTCTTCAGGTACAGGCTCAAGAACTGCACACAGTACTCCAGGTGAGGTCTCACTGAGGAACTGTACTGGGGCAGAATCATCTCTTTCCTTCTACTAGACTACTGAGCCATTTTCCTATGCACCCCATCACCCTATTTCCTTTTCCAGCAGCCTTCTGGCATTGGGCATGGGACTTCAGACTGTCACTAATAATGATCCCCAAGCACCTTTTCTGGTATGTCTGCTCCACCCTCACCCATCCCCTGCAGATTTCTTTTGAAATGCACATGACCTTACACTTTTTAGTATTAAATCTGATTTTCCATACTGTATCTTTGGCTACCTTTCAAGTCAGTACAGCTCCCTTTTCAATCCTTGTATTCTCTCTGCTGTATCTACCCTGTTTCTGCTGTATCTACCATGGTACCACAGGAGTGGTACCAAAGGATTGCAGGAGGGCACATGTGGTCCCCCTACACAAATCTGGCAGCAGGGAGGGGGCGAGGAACTATAGGCCAGTCAGCCTCACCTCAGTGGTGGGAAAGATCATGGAGACATTGCTTAAAGAAAGGACAGTGGGGCATCTAGAGGCCATTGGAGCCCACGACCATAGGCAACTTGGATTCACAGTGGGGAGGTCATGTCAGACAAATCTGGTTGATTTCTTTGACTGGGTGACAAAGGAAGTAAATCAGGGTGGGGCAGTGGACATCACTTACCTTGATTTCAGCAAAGCCTTTGACACCGTCCCACATAGGAGGCTGAGAAACAAGCTGGGTAGGCTGTGCATGGGGGATAGAGTGGTAAACTGGGTTAGAAACTGGCTAACAGACAGGAGGCAGAGGGTAGTGGTAAATGGGGTGCAGTCTGGGGAGAGGGGGTGACCAGTGAGGTGTCTCAAGAATCGATCCTGGGGCCAGTCCTGTTCAATGTCTTCATTAGTGATATTGTAGCAGGGATAGGGGAAAGATCTGCCTGTTTACAGATGACACCAAGATCTGTAACAGAGTGGATCCCCAGAGGGGGTGGAGAAAATGAGGAGGGACCTGGGGAAGTTTGAAAAATGGTCTGAGGACTGGCAATTGAAATTTAATTCAAAAAAGTGCAAAATTATGCAACTGGGACACAGAAACCCTGGGGAAGGCTATAGGATGGGGGGGTAGTTGCTGACAGTCACAAAGGAGGAAAGGGATCTGGGGGTTATTATTTCAGATGACCTGAAAATGTCAAAGCAGAGTGTGAAGGCAGCTGGGAGGGCCAGTGGCATGCTGGGGTGCATAGGCAGGGGTATTGCCAGCAGAAGGGTCTGGCAGTATAGCCTAGAGGTTAGAGTAATGAGCTGTGAATGAGCTTGGTACATCCATTAGATCTGGGTTTCAGTCCCACAACCTCCACTTGCATACTGTGTGACTCTGAGCAAGTCACTTAACCACCCTAGTGCTCCCAGGTTGCCCATGAAAACAGGCAGTTGTGCCTAGTGGGCCTTACCTGGTTACCAAAGATTAAATAAAAAATAAAATAAAAAAGGAAGGAGGTAGTGATGCCATTATATAAACCCATGGTCAGACCTTACATGCAGTACTGTGTGCAATTCTGAAGGCCGCACCTTTATAAGGACATTAATAGGCTGGAGACCGTCCAGAGAAGGGCAACTAAGATGGTACAGGGCTTGCAAAATAAGACTTATGAGGTGAGATTAAGGAACCTCGATATGTACTTTCTGGAAGAGAGAAGGGAAAGAAGGGATATAATAAAAACATTCAAGTACCTGAAGGGTATAAACAAGGTGCAGCGGGGAGACATTTTCCAATACAGGAGGAGCACAAGAATAAGAGGGCATGACATGAAACTGGAAGGTGGGAGGTTAAGAGGGAATGTGAGGAAGTTCTTCTTCACAGAGAGGGTGGTGGACACATGGAATGGTCTGCCTCAGGAGGTGGTGGGATCAAGTACTGTGGATGGATTCAAACATGCTTGGGACAAGCATAGGGGAACCACAAAGGTACAGCAGCAGATAGGTCAGAAGCAGTACTCCAGTACAAGGGCTTATGGGCAGACTAGATGGGCCAGGCGGTCCTTATCTGCCAACAATTTCTATGCTTTTATGTCTCCAATTGTGGTATAATCTGTCAAAAGGCAACTTATATATAACTATTATTTCAATGTTTGGGGAATAGCAATGGGGCATAGAGTGCTTGTGTAACTTGTAGTACTTTTTCTGGCTTAACTCTATTCCCACCCTTGAGTAGTAGGTATGTAGGCAGTGATTTGTAGGAAATAGAAGGCCCAAAAAGATACCTCCTCCAACTCATGAAGGTATGACCCCCTGGCACTCAGGAGAGGAAAACCCTACAGGTGGAAGAAACCTCTGAGGACCCATGGCCAGAGGTCTGCCCATCCTCCAGGCATACTAAAAGGAGAAGGACCTAGGTTCTAGTAACCATAGCTAATTTGAGAGTGGTGAGCTTCATGGAGAGACGATGCTCCATCCTTGATCCATGGATGATGCAGATTGATCCTGAGGTTGAAGAATGGGTCTTTTCTGAAGGGGCAATGGAATCAGAAGTGTGAAGTAGACCCAGGTGAAGGAGGGCAAAGAAAGTCCAGTTTCCAAGATAATGAATGATGCTTGTCCGAAGGAATTCCAAGGGTGTAATGAGCAGAGGGACCACGGCTTGATCGATAATTTACTAGATGGGGAATGGTGTAAACACTATGGTACAAGACATCATTGGCGAATGATCCAACTTGTGAAAGATTTGAATGTCAAATTATGGTCTTGAGGCAAGGAATTCAGTAATGAATGAGGAGTTGCCAAGGAAGCATCCACAAAGTAGAAATTAGTAGAAGAGAGTCTTGAGTACCCTGGAGATGATGGTTCATTCTAGATCCAAGGATGATGCAGACTGAATGATGATCCTGAGGATGAAGGGTACATCTTTTCTGTAGGGATGGTAGAATCCTATGTGTGCAGCAGATTCAGTTGAAGAAGGGCTAATGTAGTCCATATTTCCAAGGTGACAAAAGATGCATGTCCAAAGGGATTGTAGGAGTGGAAGGAGTTGGGAGAGCATAATTTGATAGATATAAAACGTTACAGTACATTGTGGGATTCACGATGATTTGTAAAATTATGGGTAACTGATCCAATTTGTGTAAAGTTTCATGTTCAAGATAGACTGAAGGTAAAGATTCAGTTAGTGAGCACTACGTCACTAGGTAAGCATCACAGAGTAAAATGGGTAGAGAAGAATTTGAGTAACTGATGAGAGTAATTCCATAAGTGATTAGCAAATGAATAAAAGAAGATTTGTGGAAGCGGTCCCAATGGAAGCCTAATGTATAGGTAATTATTGGAAATTTGGTATAAGGGATGGATGGCTTCTTTTGTTATGATGTTCAAAACTTTAAATGTAAATACTCTGCTAGTACTCTACCTGATGTAAGTGTGGGTATTTCTGTGGTGTGATCATCTAGGTGATGCACTGTGGTGGTACATGGTTGGTTAAGTTTACAGGTAATCCTGATGCTGGAGTATTTGAGAGAAGCCTGGAGGCAGATATAAGGAAGAGTCTGTAGGCTGAACTGATAATGAGATCGATTAATGTAGGATGCCAAAGGATCTTAGTGCTATGGCTGATTAAGACCGATTGGGAGGCCAGACTGAGTTGGTGAATTTGTCTTGACTGGTAAGGATTGCCAGATAGAATTCAGGAGAGCCAGTTCTTGGTGAATGACTTTACTGCAGAGATTAACAAGGTAATTCGAGAAGAAGAGGCTGACGGGTCTGCTGGAAGGGTGGTTAACCCGACTGAAGGTACTCGGTGAAAAGGTGCGGATGCTTGTATAAGGAATGGTGATGTCAAGGAGGGCAAGTGATGGTTTAGATGGCATGAAGTTAGTAATCAGCTAGGCGGTGAAGATCTCATGATGAATATTCTGGAAGACATCTGTGAAATTTGTAAAACGAGCAATGGCTGTTGAGGAGTAGGAGGCAAGTAACATGGTCAACAGAATCAGTGGTAGTAGGAGAGGCTGCAGAAGGTAAGACAGATGATGTTTGTCATTGAATGGGTTATCTTGTGATTCCCAGTATCTGTAGAATGGATACTAATTATAAGCCGAAGCATAGCAGAAGGATTAATGTCTTTTCCATGAAGGAGGATAGCCTGTGTGATGAAGTAGACAGGGATATCACAGAAATGGAATAGCCAGGAATCAGAGGGTATATCCATTAGAGACTGAGAAGATCTTCCTATGTCCCAGCGAATGGGATTTCATGAATGATCCTGAGGAGCTGATTGGGCAGCATATAAAACTCTATAATGATGAAAGCATCTCTGCCGCATGATTGCCAAGGGATGTGTGCTGGCAGTAGTATTTCTCTAGAGTAATAAACAAGTGATTCAATGAGAAGTGGAAGGGTACTCTTAGAATAGCCAGAGTAGGAGTATGAAATTAATAATATGGAAGAGCAGTTGACGTGGTAGAAATATTGGTCAGAGATTAGGTACTAGACCCAAAAGAGCCACAGCAAACAGCACAAACCTCGAGCCTGCAAGGCAGGGTTGAGGAGCAGCCAGTCAAATGAGAAGGAAGTCTGGATCAGATCCTGAAGAACTGGAGGAACTATCCAGGGAAGATGATGAGGTAGGTGAAGCCGGATGACTAACCGTGCAGGATGGAACAGAACCTGGTCAGCCCTCAGGGAACAACAGCAGGCTGCAGGAAGGCTATAGCAGTCACTAGAAGATGATCCATGGAGGTCAAATGCGAAGTGCAGTACTCAGATCATCTGGGTTGAGGTACAGTAGTCCTACATCTGACGATGGTTTCCACCAACTAGAGAAGGGATGAAAGGAGTTGAAGCAAAGAAGGATAATGGTCCCACATCTGAAATGGAAACTAAACTTGGCCATCTACTAG
Organism: Neoceratodus forsteri; assembly: GCA_016271365.2. NCBI lineage: Eukaryota > Metazoa > Chordata > Ceratodontiformes > Ceratodontidae > Neoceratodus > Neoceratodus forsteri. The sequence continues at coordinate 442,173,652 of CM028133.1, forward strand.
ACAGGTGATCAACAACAAGGAAATCCCAGAAACAGGCAAACTGGATCGAGATGGATAGCAGACTAGCCGGCAAGATCCTAACCATGAAGTAAAGTAGGCCAAGGGGGTGACATTTGATGGTCTATGAAGGATCGGGATGGCAAGTGGTGAGGAAGGCTGGAAGGCAGTCAGAGCAACTGATCCTGACACTGGAGGAGAGTGGCAATGAGGTAAGATATGTACATTGCAGAAGGATGGGCCAGCGGGTGCAGACACTGGCTTCTCTCTGCAGTAGGTGAGGTGAGATGAAGGGCAGGATGCTCCAGATACTGGTAAAAAGGTGAAGGCACGTTTAGAAGACGCTACAGTTGAGGAGGGAGCAACAAGCGACAGTCTGGCGGAGAGCAGATCAGATGGAAACAGTTGATTGCAGACTCATGCTTCCAGTCATGAAGAATGAGGAGAGAGAGAACAGGCCTATGATCATGCTCTGCAAAGGGGAGGAGAATGGAAGCAAATGGAGAATCGAGGTCCTCTTCAATGGGAAGCAGTAGCTGGGCAAAAACAGAGGGGACAACAATCCAGTGGAGCCAGGGACAGGCTATAATTCCATGATGTCGATGAGAGGACATGCAGGCTGAGGGCAAGGAGGAACGGAGATTGCTAGCTGGACAAGATCCAGTTCCAGAAGATTTGCAACATCCCATAGCAGATAGTGAATGGATGCATGAAGCAGCAGGATGTAATGTCTGGCAGTCATGCGCTACGGAGGTTGGAGAAGGCAAGCCGGTCAAGTCAAATTCTGAAGAGAAGCAGCAGTGGTGCATCAGGCTGAGTAAGCATAAGGTGAAGCAGTGGAATGTAGACTCAGATGTCTAGCAGTGATGGCTGGGATGAGTAGCTCTTGAAATGAGGCAGTTAGGCGCAGTTATGATGATGGTGACATGCGGGGTGAAGAAGTTCCATTCCCAGAGGGAAACGGCAACTGGTGTGAGGTAGAGAAGGTGTGGTAGAATTCAGCAGATCACAGACATGGCTCCCATCCCTGGTAGTTGGGGCAAGCTAACCTTCACTCAATGCTGACCAGCAGAGTTAGGGATGGAGGATGTCAAGAAGGTAAGTAGTAAGAGGTGGTAAATGTAATGGAATCCCATCCCTGGTAGACAGGGGAAGTCTATCTTCACTCAGCACCTCAGAAAGCGCGAGTTAGGGACGGAGTCTGGAATACTGCCGCTATGGGCTGGCAAAGCACAAATGCTGCTGTATGCTGCGTGATGGTAGTGGAAATGAATATTGAGCTACTGCTAGACTGCATCTGAACCGAAAACCTAAATACAGGGACAAACCTATGTTATGAGGGTGGTGGTGGATTAAATAGTAAAAGATAAGGGGTTGTGATAATCTCCATGTGGGAAAACAAGGCATCCAAGTCATCACAGTATGTAGAATAGTTGCCCCAAGAACTGAAATCATTACTGGTTAAAGCGATGATTCAGTTTAAATATAGAATCAATAACAGCAATGAGCAACACTGAATGTACAGATGCACTTTAACACAAAAATGGTTGCTGAAGGAAGGTGGCAAGATACTTACTGGATAGAGACGGCATGGAAACGCTGAGCTAGATTCCTTTCCACTAGGTGTGGAGTGGCGATGAGGATCAGGAGAAGCAAGACCTGCCCAAGATCAAGATTCTGATACAGAAGAGGAGTCCATAGGCTGCTGTAGTTGAGGAGGCAAAAGGGACGCTTGTGACGACACAGACAGAAGATGTAGAACATGCAGAAGGGACCTAAGGAAGGATGGGGACATGTGGGGAGGAGCGAGGAGGCACATAAGCGCTGTTGGCGGGGAGACTCGGAAATGTGGGTGGCGGGGAAAGGGAGTGCAAAAGGGGAACAATGGATAGGGGACCTCTGGATGCCCGGGAAGGAGGGAGCAAGAAAGGGAACAGGGAGGTGACCGGAGTGGCCTCAAGGAGAAGGAAGGAGACAGGAGACAGCAGACAGGCAGGGCAGAACAGAACAGGCCAGGAAGCATACAATAAAACAAAAAGGAACAGGGAGAGCTGAGCAAACACAGGAAAGGGCACGAGAAGGGAGACGAAAATGAACAGGACAGCACAACCAGGGGAGAAGGAAGCAGAGCAGCAAGCATAAGGAGCACAGCCCATGAGCCACGCAGGGAAGCCAGATGAAAAACACTCGGAGATGCAGTTAGTGGAGGATTTATGTAGAGGTTGTGGGAGGAGCTAGTCCTCACATTGAGCCACGGGCACAGCCCTCCCAAGATAACTATATTACCTCCCCTATATCACTGATGAATATATTAAAAAGGACCAGCTCCAGGCCCAAACCCTGTCATTCCTCTGGAAATTTTCTGCTGTTTAAACTGCTGTACTAGCTAGGCTTGACTTCTATATAGCTTACTGCTTGTAATACTGAATTTTTACTGCTGAACTAATTTGCCCAACATTGTAGGATAGTTTTAACAACTGCCTACTGTTTTATGACACCCGCCTGAACTAGCATATTCTGTAAATATGGCCTGGCATTTTTGGCCATCTTCTCTACCCATTCCAGATTACCCTGAATTCTTACCAACACACACCTCCTTCCAGCTCTCCCTGGTCACATTCAAGGCCCGCCCCCTCCCCCCCAATCAACCTCCTGAACCAGCCTTTTGTTTTGCTAAATTCCTACCTGGCACTTTTAACCCGACCTCTGTGCAGGAACCCTTTCTCTCCCACTATTTGCACCTACTTCTGTCATGAGCACTAAATTGCCCAGGGTCCTTCCACCAATTTACTTGAGCTTTTTCTCTGTTTTTTTGAACTAATGGCCCACCTTTTTTCTGTTCTTTTTTAGCCACTAGCCCAAATCAGGCTCTCCACTTCAGCCGAGCATCCCCGGTGCTGCTACCTGCGAGCGGCCAGACCTCTGAACCCAGCCCACCACCCCCTGACCAAGGAAAGCAGGTACGATTGGTCAGCTCCTAGCTCAGAGCTGCCAGGCTTCAATCCCCGTAATTGGACTGGCTCCTGGGGATTGTGACCGCTTCTTGATTGGATGCTGCAAATCCCCATTGAGAAAGCCCCCAAGGCAACTTTTTCAAATCACAGCTTGGCCACTGCCTTGCTGTACTACTCACTGGATATTTTTCACCCACTGCCCTACCCCACCCCACCCCCTGCCTCCTTTATTAAATACACTTCCCCAGTGATCCCTGCTCCCTGAGGCCTCATTCTAATCAATTACAGCAACTTCTTAAAGGGGCTCTCCTTTCCTGAAACTTCCTAAAGGGGTGATCCTCTCTCGTCCTCAAATTTAACAAACATTGCTTCTGCCTTATCTTTATCAGCCCTTTAGTCCTTGCATCTTTCTAGAGCAATATTAATCTTAGACTCCCCCCCCCCTCCACCAATCATGACTTTGATAACCTTTCCCTAGAGCTCTCCTGCTTGAGGACAATTCCCTAGTGCTCTCCTGCTTGAGGACAATTCTGCCCTTCCTAAATAAACTGAGAGCTAAATAGCCTTTAAGGCACAATTTTCAACTCCATAGTTCTCTCCTGATTGTGGGCTTATCTGTCCCTCCCAATATTACCTGCTCAGGACTAGGCTTCCCTCCTCACTATAAATTTAACAGATACCCAGCCGTAACAGAAGAGCTTCTGGAGGCTCATCTTGTTAATAATGCGGAGCTGTCAGGAGCACAAAAGCATAAGGGGTCTATATAAAAAGGCACGCCGCCCTGCACGGCATAAATTCCTAGCAGCTCAAGACTGTAAAGGTTCCACAGCAAGAGAGGCTACGTATTATTACTCCAAATATTGTCCACCAAAGGGAGCATTCACTACATTCCAAGGGGTACCCCCTTGTAGCTGCTCCTTCTCCAGGTGACTATCCTGGGACAAAAACACCATGATTCTATTAACGCCATTTGCCGCACTGTCTATCCTGTACTACAGAGTAAAAAGCCATCACAGTGGGAGACTACCATTGGAGCACCCCACAAGCTCACCCCTTGCTACAACCATCTTGGTCTACCACTATCGCAGGGATCTCATTCCAGACCTTATGGCTACTCCTCAGCCTAAGCGCAGCAATTAGAACTCCAGCAACTAATTGCAACTCACAAGATCACCAGAAGTCTAAAGTAAAGTTTCTCTACCCAAAATAAGTAGTAAACTAATTTTAATACTCCTGTTGGTGTTTGGAAACATCCATCCCAACCCAGGCCTACTGGCTTCATCAGCCCAGACCCCTGTTAATAATGGACAACTAAGGATTGTGGCTATGAATATATGCAGCCCCCTAGCCAAACTGGCATAGCTTGAGGCTTGGGTGACACTTACCCAGCCTGACATCATTGCGTTAACAGAGACTTGGCTCACAACATGCACACCTGACTCAGCAGTCTCCATATATGGCTACAACCTGCATAGGCTGGACCTCACAGGGAAAAAAGACGGCAGATATTTAATCTACATCCGCAACAATCTGCAATGCCATGGAGTCCAATTGTCAGCCACTAATAATGACTGTGAATGCCTAGCTATAAAAATCCTGATTGGCAAAGGGGGTAAAGGTCTGATTGTTATGGCTGTATACATCCCACCAGGGTAGCAGCAAGTGGGGTAAGAAGCCTTTGCTGACCTCTATACCCAGGCCAGCCAGAATAAAGAAGCAATCATTCTTGGAGACTTTAACTCCAACTGGCTTGCCATCCCCAGCTCCGCACACAGAGATCTGGTATCAGGGCTATATCTAACACAGATGGTCAAGAGCTGCACCCACACAAATTACCACACGGGCTGTAGCACACTGATTGACCGGGTGCTGAAAACGCATCCAGAGCAGCTAAAGAATGTCAAGGTGCTCCCTGACACTCTCAGTGACCACTCACCTGTCCAATGTGAGTGGATGATTAAACAGACTAAGTCTCCCCCTAGAATGGTGAGGAAATGAGTCATAAAAAAATCTGCAATAGGTGGCTTTAGGAATTACCTCAAAGGGATAGATTGGAGCTTCCTTGACTCATGCCCCTCTGTTGACACAGCCCTGGAGCTCTTCCTCAGCCACTTCAATGCAGCAGTGGATAAATTCACCCTGTTTCAAAGGAAGCTGATTAAAGGCTGCAGCATAGACTGGGCCACCCCACTTATCCTAAGCCTGATGTGACAGCGTGATCTACTTTGGCACCAGGCTAGAGCAACTGGGACTGCTATGGATATCCAAAGCTACAAAGCATCCTGAATCAGGTACACTTGGGATATCCAGCAGGCTAAGGCTACTTACCACAAAAACCTTCAATCTCAGTGCTGGGGTGACAGCAAGAAATTCTAGGCATCTATAAAAAAACCTCATTGGAAGTGGTGAAAGATCCCCCTTCTATGCTTCACCACAACGATGTAGTAATACTTGTTGCAGATATTATGGCTAATATTTTCAAAAAGGCATTTACAGATTACAGTGCCATCTGTCGCCCAAAAGTGGCTATGTACCTGGATGGAACAGAAACCTCTGACCACTCGCCCTCGTCCTCCAATACCAGGACCTCCCCAGCCTTTTAGTTCAGAAAGGTAACCATCAATGAAACAAAAAAATACCTTACCAGAGTCCTTGGCAAAATAAGGATGGGTGATGATGGTATAGACATGAAACTGATCTCTATAGCCCTTCCCGAGGTCATCGGACCCATCAACAAGCTATTCAACCTGTCACTCTGATTGGCTACCTTCCCCTCCGCATGAAAAACCTCCCCGGTCACACCTGTGCACAAAGGGGGTGACCGGTCACTAGTCTTGAATTATAGGCCCATCTCGATTCCCTTACCACTCTCAACAGCTCTGGAGAGAATCATAGCTGACCAACTCATGGACCATCTGCACAAATACGACCTCTTCTCCCACCAACAGCACAGCTTTCACAGACTGCACAGTACTAATACCACCCTTATTAATTTCACTGGATATGTACATGAGGCACTCGACCGGGTTCAGCTGGTTGGGGCAGTCTTTATAGACTTAACCAAAACCTTTGACCTCATGGACCACCAGCTGCTGCTTTACAAGTTAAGAGGCTTAGGGCTATCCCCTGACTCAGTCCAATGGTTCTGCAGCTATTTATCCAGGCAATCTCAAAAAGTCCGAATTAACGGTGCTACCTCCAACACCTGTGAGGTGCCAGTAGGTGTACCCCAGGGATCTATACCGGGCTCTCTCCTCTCCTCTTCAGCATCTTTGTGAACCACCTCCCTGATGCCTACTCCATGTCTGAGATCCTGCTATATGCAGATGACACAGTGGTATTCTCACAAAACTCCTGCCAGGAAACACTGATTAAGGAGTTGCAGAACAACCTTAACCTACTACAGGAATGATTCAAGAACAGCATGCTGGTGCACAATAGTAAAAAAAGCAAGGTAATGCTCTTTGCCGGACAACAAAAGAAGAGGTCCACCGCACCTCTTTCAATTACCTGCAGCTCTCACACCACCCTGGAGCAGGTAACTTCCTTCCGGTATCTTGGTCTCACCATAGATGAGTCCCTATCATTCAATGAACATATACGCAATATTACCACGGTGGTCAATAGGAAGCTAGGGGCTCTGTACAGGCACCAGTTCTGTCTTACTCCTGGGTCCAGGACACAGGCAGTCAGAGGTACAATCCTTCCAATCCTGGACTATGGGAATGTAGTCTATGGGGCCACCACTGACACTAGCCTACCCAAAGTGCACGCCTCCTTAAATAAAGCCTGTAGGTTTGTGTTAGGGGCAGATTGCCTATTGCATACATGTGAACTGTACATATCGACTGAATGGCTCCCACTTATGGACCACATTGAGCTCCATGCCTGCATCTTGGGACAGAAGGCCCTACTCGGACTTGCACCTCCCTCTATACAAGCCTTATTCCATCTTGCTCCAGCTGAATGTGCCACAAGAAGTGTTACCAAACATGCATTAGCTATTCCATTCAGAAGGACTGCCTTGGGGAGACGAGCCTTTGCCATCAGGGCCCCTGCTTGGATAAATGATCTACCAACTGCCACCACAAGCCTTACCCAACTTGGGCATTTCAAGTCCGAGCTAACGAAGTCTATCCACCCTCCTGTACATTGCTATTGCCACTCTTAACTCAAGAGACAGCATGCCTCTGTTCACCAAAGCCATGCACCTAAAGACTATCTCCCCTCCTGTACGCTGCCACAGTCAGTCTTAGCCTAGCAGGTAACAGAATCCTAGGCTTGCCAAGGTTCTTCTTTCACATCTACAATTTGACACAAAACTCCCTGTTCACCACCTGTCCATGTCTGCCCACCTTCCAGGCCACCTTTCTCCTCTCACACTCTCCCTGACAAACCTTCACCCGCTGACCTCCTTACACCACCCACCTTTGAGTCTACCATCATCCTCCTCCTCTGATTCCTCTTCTCCTATCTAATCCTGATTGGTTCCCGCTACCCTTTCTGACTACTATGCCAAGGTTGACTCCTCTGGCTATAGCCTAGTAACCTTTGGGTATCAGTTTTGATGAACAGCTCCTTCTCCTGTTTTCTCCCAATACAAGATCCTGCCTATCTTCCACCTCAGATTTTTTCTCAAACTAGCACCTAACTGTGACTTAAGCACTTAAAGAGAGACACTGTCAGCTTTGCCCCTTCACTTTGCATCACAGCTGAATAACGTGCCTTTTGGTACACACCTATCTAATTCATTCTTTGAATCACCTCTATGTGTAAGAATGTTGTTTGTACTTGCTTTGCTGATATTTTGCAAAATTGACATTTGCTCGGGATGAGCTCAAAACGCCTTGCACCACCAGAAGCATCCCCATGTTCAGAACGTGGCGATGTGCATCGAGTGTAGCCTCGCAGCGATATATTATCACCATGCCCTAGTGAAATGATGTTGCTACAGTAAGTTCAGACTTTGAATAGTTTGTAATGCTTACAAACAAAAACCGAGCAATGGGGGTATAACAATTTACATTTCTAATCCTACATTGAAATCCTACGCCTGCGCAAGTGAGGCATGTACAAGATCCCACGAATGTGCAGGACTAGTACGCTCTTGTGCATGCACAACATTTCGGCTCTGGATTAAAAAACGTAAATTATTATACCCTCAATGCTTGGTTTTTGTTCTGAAGCACCACAAACTGTTCAGAATTTCTGAACTTACCAGGGAAACGTCATTTTACTAGTGGCATGGTGAAAATATCATACCTTGGAGCTGCACTCATGCATGTCATGCATTCTGAACATGGAGATGCTTCCGGTGGTGGGCGTTTTGAGCTCATCCCGAGTAAATGTTGATTTTTGCAAAATATCAGCAGAGCAGGTACAAAAACAATTTTTTATATATATGGGGGGATTTTAAAGAATGAATTAGATAGATGTGTGCCAAAAGGCACGTTATTCAGCTGTGATGCAAAACGAAGGGGCAAAGTTGACAGTGTCCCTTTAAGTATATGGCATGATGTGTGAACCCAACCCCATTGACTATGTACCCTTGTTTTGGTTATGTGCTGTTATTTGCCTGTGTATGTTATCCTACATTGTTATGCTATTGCCTTTCCTACTATTAGATGTTCTTGACAATGCCTATTAAGCAGCTACTGACTCCAAACTTTTGTACCTTCCCCTACCCTTGTGATGATCCTTTGTAAAGGAGCTTTTAGCTCAAAGGCTGTAATTCTGATTACTAAATAAATAAAATAAAAATAAATAAATAATACCCCACTAGTGACCTCTCTAGCCCCTGAGTATTTAACATCACAACAATCCTCTGATTTCTTCCCCCCAGCCAGTTACTAATGCACCAATTTAATTGGACTCCTGCCCCTTTTCTTAGTTTGTTCTCAAGTATCTTATGGGCACATAGTTACAGACCTCACTACAATCTATATATATATATATATATATATATATATATATGTGTGTGTGTGTGTATATATATATATATATATCACATTCAGTATGATCTTGGACATGGGGCACCCCAAAGTGCTCCAGAATATCAACTGTGAGAATGAGTGAAAGCAGGACCCCATTGAACATACGATCTTGCATCTCTGTTGGGCCATAATAGGTAAATAAATTGTAAAATAGAAAAAGATTAAAAGTTGCACATTTTAACAAGCTGCAGTAAATTAAAAAGTGCACTTTCAGTATAATTTACAAATTATCAAAACTGAAACCTCATGACATTTTTGATGTAAATTTCATTAAGTTGGGTGAATGTGAAATAGACAATTGTGTGCCATCTCTCTGGTATTCAAATTCCTCCCACCTCTAAAATGAATGATCACAGAGAATACATTGAAATTATTGATGACTAATAATTACAATATTAAACAGCTTCACAACACAAGAACCCTCCACTTGATAAAAAAGAGAGCAATTTTTAGAGGTAGTGGAACCCCTCCTCCCCTTTAGTATCATTTTTCATTTAAACACGGATTTGAGTCAGTACTGAAGACATAATTCAGTTGGATGCTATATTTAAAGGGCTGCAGTCAGTGGTTTGGCCAGATCTGCGTACACATGAAACTACTCACTCTGTTCTACCTCCATATTGCACATTATCTAGGGGCATGATCAGGTCTAGGTTGCACAAACAAGTCAGTTTCAAAACAGAGCACCCTAAAAGATCTCATATTAAAAAAAAAATCATATTGAAAAAGAATCATTTTAGTGCCTTTATTGGAGGCAAGTATTTAACTTTTTTAATTATTATTGACAAATGCTATACAAACTGGTCGAAATTCGTATTACACTTGCATGCACGGCATACTAGGAATGCTGCTGCTCATTCAAGGGCAGACTTCAGCAACACCTAATTATAGCCAGTAAATGTGACTGCTACCATTAGCACCCTCTCTGAACATCAACCACCTACAGTACTTGCACTTACCTCCTGTCAACTCTACACACTGACAGATCACAACCTCAGCACTATAGGTCACACCCTACCTCCCACCCTATTATGACGACCTTCCCCATTTCCTTTCCCCTCTGTGCAGCCCCCCTAATCCTACACCTCCTACCTTCCACCTTAGGTTTGCATTCCTTTAGGGTGTTCCAACCTCAGCCGCTGGCAAAATTGCTATACTGCCTAAGCTGTTTAAATTTTGTTGTACCTTTGTAACTTACCTGTACCATATATAGTCCTGTTATCTGTACTGATTTGTCTCTGAAAAATGACGTGGAACCTGTAAATGAGCATCCACTCACAGGTGTTATCCAAGATTTCAATAAATTAAAAATGAAATATTGTGCAGTGCGCTATTAGCATTTTATTGCTTTTCATCTTACTGACTAGTCCAGTAACCCCTACCCCCTCCCAGTCACATTTGTAAACAAAACCACTGTTCTCTGTATGGTTTACCTGATAAATATTTAAAAATAAATACATACCCACACAAGAGAAACTTTGAGTCTGATAATGCTGATTGATAAATGGTCAAAAAATATACTTACATGTAGTTTAGTTTAGTTTAGTTTATTAGTCTAGGAATTAATACCTTTGAGCCAGGGCTCTTTTACAAAGGTTCCACGTCACAAAGAATATTTAACAAAGCACGATACACATTACAGGTAAAACCAGACAGGAAAGTTACGTCATAAATTTGCTATTAACAGTTTAAGGCAGTAACGTTTTTAAGTTTCATAGAAAAACAAGCTATAACAGGTTCAAGCGAGTAGACAATTTCGAGGTTAAGGAAACTTCCAGGGAGAGGGTGATCATTAGGTGCCAAAAGGAGGCTAGAGAGGAGGGAAAGGTGGTGAGCGGGAGAGTAAGTGAGAGGGGACAGGGAAAAAAGGGGGCAGTGAGTTTGGGTGGGAGACAGGAAGTAGTAGAGGTACCAGAGGGTTCATGTAGTTTTATTTTGTATTTTATTTACCCAACATAGCCCAGTGGAGATGCAACATCCCATTTCCAGTGGCATTCTGCTTCTACTTATTTCCACTGCTGGGTGGACTGGAGCAATACAAGGTTGAATCTTGCCCAGTCACACATTGAGTATTTGGCTTTAAAGGGGTTTGAACCTGCAAATATCTGGTTCCCAACATCCCAAGCTGGTGCTCTAACCACTAGACCACATTACCTCTGTTTTATATCTACACAGTACCACTGAGGCACAGCAATGCAACTGGAACGTGTTGACACTGATCACATCATCCTGCCTGATCGAAGCATGACCTTAAAAGTGGAGGCATTGTGTTTACATTTGTCATCCCTGACATAACAGCTTTAAACAGTCACTGAATAAGTAACTATAGCTATTTATGTGCTGGGCAATCTACATACTATATAGCTTTATGCATTTCTTTTAGACATTTGAAAGTCTGTCTTGGGGGTAAGTGTCCTTTAATGTGCATAAATGTAAAGAAATGGGGATGTTAGCTACACAAAATGTATTAAATATAAACTGAAATGTATCATGAAATTATAAGGGTTTTTTTCTTTCGATTTCCTCAAGACATCATGTCATCTTATTAGGCAAAAAATCCTTTAGGCAAGAAACTATTTTCAAAGGTTCTACAGTTATACATACATTATGTAAAACTCATACATAAATTACATGAAAGGCATACAAAGCAGTATAAAGGATACATTGTTTAGCTATGAGGGTTCAATGAGGGCTCTTTAAATACAGTACTTCCTATTAACAAGTACTTAGGCCATTGTCTGTTTCAAAAATACCTGGCTATCCTCAACTTATCAACCTAACAACTGCTGTGTATGTGACATCACAGTCTGCTGTCATGGTATGCACTATGATGTCATAACAAGGGCACTATGAAGTCAGAAAATCCTGATGAAAGCTTTTTATACAGACCTAGGGCCAGATTTTCAAAGCCCCCAGGATTTGGCACAAGTGTAAGAAAAAGTGGTGCAAATGAATCTTCACTTGTAGATCCGCAGTTTTTCCCACATGCACTAGATTTTCAAAGGAGCCATTTTACAACCAGATTCACAATTTATGGGTTGCAGCCAATTTTTGGTGCAACTGAGGCAAAATGTTATACCTGGTTGGACCAGATGTGACATCTCCACAGTGCTCCTGCCACCTGAATGGAGCACAGGCTGAAAATATGACTATCTGCCAGTGCAGAGATTGGTTCTGCACTGGCAGACTGCAGCATGGGACTTAGTCCCTTGGCCCCATGAAAACTGGGCCTCTGATGGACAGGTTGGCTAAACATGTTGAATATTGTACCTGGAAGCAACAAGTGAACTTGGGCATTATGTTCACTAATAAAATGAAATTACCTAATAAAGCAGAATTATGAAATTATAATCTTAGTTATTTATTTATTTATTGAATGGTGCTAACCAAGTGGGAGCACTGAAACAAAAAGTTCCTTTTTCAGTGGCGAGCAGGACTAATTCATATACTGACGTGGATACCTAAGGCTTGATTTTCAAAACCCTGGGAGATCAGCGCAGGTACTGCTGAACTCCCACATGCAGCAAACTCCAGGTGCACCATGGACCCTGCGCCATATTTTGGAACAACAGGGGTCCAGGCACCAAAGTCCCTGGAGTTGCTGCAAGTCACGCCTTGTGTCAATCTGATAGTACACCCAAAGGGAATGACAGAGGCTGCCGTCATCCTCTGTCCCATGCCCAGCTGACTCACAAAGGACTGCAGCTGCATCCAGGACATGTAGGACCAGCAGGAAAGTGGCCACGGACACATCTGCTGAAGGGCCCTGACCACATGGCTCCATGGGGGGCCCAGATGCAGCCCTGTCAATCACCCTTGTGTCTCCCCACCCCTCAACTAGGGCATGCCTCTGCCGCCACCTTCAGCCTCTGGATGACGAGGGCACACTGCAGTATGTAGATCCTCCTGCCCATCTGATCGCCATTGGGGCCAGTCACTGTAGAGGTGAACTTACTTGCTGACCACCACATACAGCAGCAAGGAAGGTGCAAACATCAGGGAGTCATACCTGGACACTGCCCACCCCCCTGGCAGCTGGTGGCAGGTCCGTGGCTATGTGGCACCCGGATGTTCTGGCACCGACAGGTGTCCTGTGGTTGATGCAGGGGTGTTAGGCCAGCTCTTGGCTGGTCTATCCTTGTCCAGAACTTGCATCCACAGCAGGACTCTGAAAATCCTGACTCAGGGGATGCTACAGCCCCACTGTGATGCAAGCCTCCTTCTGCCATGGCACATCCCCACTTTGGACACAGGGGTGGCGCATGGCCACTTCGGCTCAAGGGCTCCTATTTTTGATGCAGTCTGCATTTTAAAAATAGGACTGCTGGAGGTTTTGACACAAGGTGCCCTTTGCATCATTCCTCTTCGACGCAGGCACCTTGCATCAAAACCAGGGCCTTGAAAATCAAGCCCCTGCTCTTTAAGCTTTGAAATATTTGGCTTGGGTCTTTTAATAATTTCACAGCATAAATAAGGTAACCAGTTTTAATTCTTTTCTGGGTACTGTTTAGTCACCAGATCTCCCTTCCCTCCTCCTCAATGCTCATAAAATTCATTGCAATACTAACACTCAGTTTTGGCCACTGAGTGTGTTGTTACTGATCTCCTCCAAGACTCTGCAAACTCCCACTCATAATAACTTGGCTGCAGGGTTACACACTTTAACCCTCCTCAGAGGACAAGCACATCTGCAAAGTGAAATAGCCTATCCAGTAATGTGATCAGCACTTGGACTATCCCAGGGATCAAAACTCAATGGGACATCTTCAAGGAAGTTTTAGGAACAAAAGGAAGGCAGAGTTTGGGGAGAACGCTGTAAGGGCAGAGTAAAGCAATTTAGGAATATCAAGGCAGACAAGACTCATAGGGCTTGATTCTCAAAGCCCTTAGACTGACACCAGGTGCCTGCATCAAACATTAATGACACAATTGGCACCTTGCATCAAAAGATGTAGCATTCCCAATCCTGAAATATGCTCTGCATCAGAATGGGGAGCCGCAGTACCAAAGGGGCACTGCCCCCCATTGTTACATAAAGCAGGGTGCATCAGGTCTCAAAGGGGCTACACCATCCCCTAATCTGGTATTCCATAAGCTCTACTGTGGGTGCAGCAAGGGGCTCAAGTTAGACCAGCCAGGAGGTGGTATGAGCCCCTTGTGCCAGTGCCACACAAGATGGCAAAATTGGGGGGCTGTGAAAGTGGGGTCCAGGGGTGGCTGAGGGCATGGGGTGCCACAGAAATGTTGGGTAGATGGTGGGCATGCCAAGGATTTATGTAGCACTTGGCAGGGATGCCATTAATAGAATTGTGAAGCCCATGTTATGGTACCACGGGGGGAGTGGTCCAGGGACAAACAGTGCCATGGCCTCACATGGGCACAGTCCTGGTAGCAGACCCAGCCTTGGGCATTGTTTGTCCCTGGAACCCCCCCCCTGTAGTAACATCCCATTGGCTTCATAGTTGTATTAATGGCACATCACTCCCAGGCATGCTAACCATCTCCCCAACACTCCTATGGCACCCCTGTGCCTGTAAGCCCCCAGACCCATCCTGACAGACATGTTTCACCCCTCAACCATCCCAACCCCTCTAGTGTTGCATCAGGTGGGGGACCTGGATCTCTGCAGTATTTCCCACAAGTGCACCAACTGTTTGGCGCAGCTGTCAGATTGTGGAAAAACCAGGGAGTTTGGTGCTTGGACCCTCATTTTTGTAGAATTGGGCACAGGGTCCCTGGCCTTGCATCACTCTCAGGGCTCTTTGAGAATCGGGCCCATAGTCTTTTTCTGTGTTTATCCATCTATGCATCTATGTACCTTTGTGACAAATCTAACCTCCACCTGCCCAGTAAGGTATCACATCATGAAGCCATTGTCCTGGTCAAAAGATGGGGAGTGGGGGTATCAATGGTCAGACTAAATAATGTCAACTGATCATCATGCAGACATACAAATAAGTTTACATTAGAAATGTAGACCTAAAGCTAACTGTACAGTCATAAAATGCATCCCTTGAAAAAGGTAGTTTCAGTAACCTCTAGAACAGAGCAGAGCACAGAAATGTGCATGAAATTGGTAGTGCTAGTTATGTCCACACAGTCCACCCTCAGTGTTTATTTTACTTATTTAGACAATCTCTTCAGAAAAAGCACACAAAGCCAGAGTTTATTACCAGGTGTGACCTGGAAAAATTGGAGCATGGGAGTAAAGTTACAGAAATAGAAATAAGGCAAAGACATAGAGCTAAAAATGAGGTGATATACAGAATATAGAGTTTCACACAATTGCAGGGCATCAGGCATCGAGGTGCTGAACAGGGGAGAGTTTTCAAGTGGCAAGTTTTAGTTGGACATCATGTAGTTGGGACCCAAAGGATCTCAAAACATCAGACATCATCTTTAGCAGAAGGTGCAATACATTTGTCACTTATTTCTTCCACTTTAGATATGCTAACTCAACTGGGACTCCAGGTGGCAGTATTACACTTACTTAAGGCAAAATACAGCAGTGAGTCCTAGCACGCACACACACATACACACACACACTTCTTATCAAGATTTTATGTGCCATAGATCTATAGCCTCTTATTATAAGTGTAATGAAGCAGAATTTATTGAAGCCTTTTATTGATTCTCAGATCACAAGTTTACTGTCATTCTGAATCTGCACCTTATTCGCTGAAGCAAACTGCTGACACCTTTTTAAAAAAGTGACAACTACATCTATTTCATGACCAGAAATCCATTTTCCTCTCTATCAAGACAAGAATGCAATTTTCACTTCATTTAACTGATGTTAGGCCTGCCGTAGTCATGACACTTACAGGAGACACAAGTTTAAGGTTCTTAAAATATTTCTCCACAGGTAACTGGAACAATGGATCAGAGAGAAGGTGGGAATTCTAGCCAAACATCGCTCACATTTATAAACAAGGGCTCTTCAAAAATAAGCACTATATAAAATTACCAGTACGATAGTTTCTGTTTTTCAATCTTGTAAAACAATTGAAAAATAATTTTTTGCCCTGTCAATGTGGGGTCCTGGCGCATGCCTAGAAGTCAGTCCTATCACAGATCTGTCATTATGCCACTGCATTTAGGATTATTCAGGCTCCCTCACTGGATTGTGTCATTCAGTACTTTAATGTAAGATATTTAGTGTAAAGATGAGATCTTGAAAAGCAGCCGACTATGTTTTTCTCTGTTCAAAACCTTAAACCGCATTTGAAACAGCATATCACAAAAGCAGAGGTAACTTTTAAGGAACACAAGCAAGGACATGTACTGTATTTCATTATAAAATTAACAGCATTAAGTTTAGTTAATTATTTCTACAAATTAAAAGCAAAGTGATTCTTGTCAATATTGGTAACATTTTTTAAATGAATATTATTTTATTGGAATTCATATTTTTATTTGAATACACATAAGTAGACCTCAATTTTGTTTCAATATGACACACTGAACAGATGCCTAGAATATTTTAAATGATCCATATAAGAGATCTATTGTTTCTATACTGTACCAGTAAATATTGAAACATGATTATGTTCTGCTCACAGAGTTTTGCTTTGGAGCTAACCCTGTATACCGGATCTGCAAGGTTACCCAACACAGTGTACATATCGCATATAGTATGGCAATAAAAATCACACCTTTAGCTAGCAAGGTAATCCATTTATAGAACAATCTGATCATTTTCTAATAATGTATTTTCTGACTGCAGACCTCATTTGGGGATTTAAAAAATATTTCTAAAACATAAGTTCACACCTCAGTTATTATTTACCACTCAATCTTGCTTCCATCCCTTAGTTAAAAATCAGGTTTGAGTAAATTTTTCCCATAATTATTTACAATGAAAAATAGAAACAGAGCAACAGATTTTTTTGACCAGTTACACAAAAAATTAAAGACATGCGTATGTACATATGCATCTGGCTATGAGGGCATACATAACACATAATATGACTTTTATAACACAGCTTAGACCATGTAAATCACACATTAAATATCAAATCAAATATCAAAATAATGACGCTATAAGCAAAAGCTATCTGTACCTTCTGTAGCTACAATAATTCAAAGTTAAGAAGACAAAAGTGTTTAAAAGACACACATGCCATATTAAAAGGTATTTCTGCCTCTTGTTTTGGTAGCTCTTTAGCTGTGTAAGGCCTGTGAGTGACAGCTCCGCAGCTTGAAGCGCACAGAAAACACAGCTTCCCTCATTCACTGGCAGTGCTATGGCCTTTTCACACGTTCCCTCCACAGCAGTGTTTGTCCCCAAACACTAGAGCTCAGCACAATGGCATTCCAGCCTCAACACCCCCACCAACAGAACAGCCATGTAATGGGAATGCTAATGAAGACGGGACAGTTCTGTCGCTGAAAGTGTTAACCACATTTGTCTCTGTGTTACGTATTCACAGGAAACAAGTAGGGCTTCAATCTAAGTCACAGAACACCAGGAAAGGCCATTTCAACCCCTTGATTTTTAAGTGATTTGTAGTTATGAATGGGGCTCGTGATCCATCTGTGCAAGGTTAGCAACTGACAGTAACGGGGCAACTAATTTTCATGACGTCAACCAAAATATCACTTCATAAGACTCATGGGGTCTATTATAGTCATTGCCTATCTACTGAGTGTTCCATTGTAGGGTAGGTCCTTTCCCTGAGGAATAGTAAAACCTGGGCACACCAGCTAGAACATTTGAAAGTTATTATCACTCAATACAGGCTCACAGTTGTTATGATTGAGTAATAAAATGTCTGAATCAGTGTAATAGTATAGAGGACAATAAAAGTTTCTGAGGCATGTGTTAGAAATACTGAAGGAAACTAATAATAGTACCGATACTTAAACTCAACCCATGTGTGAAAGTGATGCCTGAATTTATTTACTGTACCCGCCCTTCTCTACCACACTGATGGCCCCATTTTCAGAAGATATTGCCACGGGAAAAAAGTGCACCTTGTATATTGCATAGGTGCTAATCAGATAAGGTATTTTATTATTACTGCTAAATATTGTTGCACTTGTTATAATCAACACATGTAATATGGACAGAAATTGTTTTGTCTTGCTTGCAGCTTGTAACCTCTTGCCCCGGAACGTGGTTGAAAATAGGATTATTAGTCTCAATCCCGTTCTGCTGGGTATAAATAAAATACATTTAATAAATTAAATTCTTCTGAAAATGGGGTACTGAGGTCTAAGGGAATTTAAGGTCAGACTGAATTGACTGTTTGGGTCTTTTTCTGCCCTTTTCTCACCTCTATTTCCATGTTTCTACACTGGTAGCAGTGCTAGATCCCATGATGAAACAAGTCCAGAATAAAACACCATCTAACCTAATCTGCATAGCTATATAATTTGGACAGATGTTGGTTTTATACCATTGTATCTCATTGGAAAGCCTCTTAGATAGTTTTAGTCTAAACCACTCCATGCCATAGCTGCAGAAGCAGCATACTTGTGTCGCCTGACAGAGATATAAATGAGAACAGGGAACTTAGCCTTTTTACTGATTTCACATACCTGAGAAATGACTAATGTTACTTTGTTGAACTGTTAAAAACATTACAGACAATATTACCAGTAATTAACATCAGATGATTGGCTAGTTGAAAGATAAAAATAAGGAGGTCTACATGCTATGTAATTTATTTATTTATTTATCTATTTATGTTTTATTATGTAAGATTTCCACACCAGGAGTACTACCTTGAGTTGCATCAATTAATTTCAACAAGAGGGAACAGCAGACAATAGTTATTTGTTCAAAACAAAATGAACTGTAACAAATATTTTGAATTCTTTGATATGTTTTTGTGTCATTATTATTTATTTAGTTTTTGTTGACCGGGTAAGTGCACTAGACAAATCCTGCCTATTTTCAGGCACGACCCGGGGGAGGGGGATACAGATGAATGCCAACTGACCTTGAAGCAGATGAAGCTGTTGGTGGTATTTTTAGTGAATGAGGGAAATTTGGCCAGGACACCGGGGAAATTCCCCTACTCTTTTCGATAAGTGCCATGGGATCTTTAACATCCACCTGAACTACCACCAATCCAGGTAGACGGGACCTTGGTTTAACATCTCATCCGAAAGACAGCACCTCAGAAGTGCAGCACCCCTCTCATGCTGCACTACAGTGTCAGTACTGGGATATTAACCCAAGTGCCAGATGTGGGAACTGAACCCACAGCCCTCTGATCTCCAGGCCTCAGAGGCGAGTGTGCTACCTACTGAGCCACTGACACTGCTTTATATTATGAAAATGTATTGCACCCCCAGATATGCAACAAGTATAACATTTATACTTGCATTATTGGCTAAAACTGCCAGTGAACCAGCAGTTAAAACCTTGTAAGAAATCTAAAAGCTAAGAAAGACAGCAAACATATAGTATTAACAGATTCATGTTCCTTCAACAAAACTAAACCCACTGTAATCTTGTAATTAGTTTCCTTTAAAAACTTTAGAAACTGTACTACATACGTCATTGCCACAAGACTGATACTTGCAGGCCCTTTCAAATTTGGTAAAGCAGAGTATTTCAGTTTAAAAGGAGCTTATGAGTCTCTGATTAGGACACAAGGAATCCCACTTGCCATAAAAGAGATTACTGCACTAATATGTCTAGGCAAAGGATTTGATTGCTACTTATATATTGCCACTTCACATTTCAAGCTCATCTCAAGCTAAAACAGCTCTTTTGTGTAATTGATGGTCTTATCTTAGACCAAGGACTCTTGCTTGGATGAGACAAAGGGACAGTGTATTCTTGCAAGGATTCAAGAGACTCAGTTAATTTTCCAGAAGGAAATGACTGCTTTCATATCACTTCCAAGTATGGAACAGGCTCAGCTTTGCACAGTGTGCAGCAGGAAAGACGAGACATATGACATCTTACATTGAAAGACAGATACAATTAGCATCATTATTGTTGGCTCTGAGATCACAGGGAATGCATTCTGGCCCCCTAATGGGTACTGGAACCCATGTAATACATGTCACACTTCATACTGACATAGTGTCTATCACTGTCATTATCCAGCTACTTAATATTCAAAAAAAAAAAAAGACAAAGCAAACTTTCAAAGAAAATGACAACTCACCTGTTTGCTATACTCCTTGGTAGGCTTCAGTTTTTGATGTAAGGCCCACAAGACCCCTTGAATGTACGCTTTAGCTCCTGAGGGGCTGAAACCTTCTCCCTTCGAGACCCAGGCAGGTCCTCGCAAAGGTGTGATGGAATTTTGTAAGCACTTGTCAAGCAAAGGAACTACACAAAACAAAACAGGACCTTACTTTCCTCTGACCCGACTATAACACAGTACCATCACTAAGAACAAGCCCAAAAATTGGGCCCAGCTGTCATCATCTATAATTTATACTTGACCTTCATAAATTCTGAGAAAGGCAACTCCAGGATGACTAGTGGCCACCATCAAGAGTGTACATATATATATATATTGTAAGACCCTAACCCTCCCCCTCCACTGTAGGACTCATAAGCTTTGTGAGCACACCTGAATAGTTCTGAAGTGTGCCTAACTAGCTGCACACAGTGTCATGGTGTGCACTGATTGCCTTATCTTCTCATTTATCACAGATGAGTTGGAACCAACCTTGCTGAAATCTACTTGCATTGTCCTGATAAAATAGCAAGAACCATGTTGTTTCTGTCTGTGGTGCCCTGTTGAGGAACTTCAGTGAGTTTAAGAAAACATTGCATATGAAACTGTTCATAAAGGGAAAGTCATGAATTGTATACACAGTCTAACTCTAACATTTATATCACAGTGCGCTTGCATCCATCATCAAAGGACATAAATATATGCATAATTTGACTGTTAAAGAAACAATTCAGTATGCCCATGGCACTATTTTGAAAAAGTAGCAGTCATAATTTGCCATTTGTTTATGCCACAAGAGTGAATTCCAGCTAAGCAGCCTTTTTTTGTCCTTTAATTTCTAATATTTTAATGATATGGTTTCAACTTTTCCCCTGATCTAGAACTCAGAACTGTAAGCCTTACTATATCACATGATTACATTGTTTTCAGATTGTAAACACTTGTAAAGTCAGGCTTAGCCCCACTGCTTTTACTTAGCTAAGTAAATGAAATCATTGCACCTTTGTTTTTGCTTTTTTGTTCATTACAGGAACAGCGCTAACCTCTCATGGCCCAGTTTACAAAATGTTCACATCAGTGCAAGGTTTGCTGTATTTCTCAATGGCAAAATAACATCTAAGTTTACAACACCAGTAACAAACAATTAGTACCTTATATTGAAGAGCTTTTAAATTAGCAGGCTGCAACTTTAGTACCATACATTGAAGAGCCCTTAAATTAGCAGGCTGTAGCTTTTCTTTGTAGTTTTCTACCATTAGTAGATTCTGATTCCTACTGTCACACTGCAGTATAAACTTTGCACTGGTAGCTAAATAAATTGTGCCATTCACTGGTGAAAACCCCAGCATGTTAATGCCAGTGAAGCTGGCAGATGCTGTCACACCCAGTTAACATACCATGAAAGTATCATTTCACCAACGTAAACCTGAAGGTTGAGGGGTAAAATCAAACCACTTGTTGTACCTCACGGAACTTCACTTAAATACGAATTTAACAAATGTTCAACTGAATAATTACAAGTCAGAATCAAAAAGTGAGCACAATTACTATATGGTTTGCAGGCTTCTTTAGTATACAATAAATATCATGTGCTTTTAAATAATCAGAACGCTATAAAATTAAACTGGCACAAGAAATCAAGTTGTTGTGGATATACGTATGCTAACGCATTAATTGCCTCTCTTGCCAGGTCTAATTATATTTAATCTACTGTACGTCTATATTTTCCGGAAGTGGACAAATGTGTGTACAGTTCGCAGTAAAGCATAAAGTAAACATTATGTCACTGCATTTTTACTCAGACAAAAGTAATCCAACAGCTGCTGTGTATTTTTGTTTACATGCTGGCCATCAAATCTTATTGTCCCTAAGGTGCTTATGAAAGATGCTTCAGCAGTCATTTTCTTAAATACTGATGCCTATCTGAATTTAGATTTTTCTACTGTTGAACAGAATGACAAGCAAACAATTGCTGTACTTAAAGCAATCTTTCACAGCTGCTT
The DNA here is from genome assembly GCA_016271365.2 of Neoceratodus forsteri. NCBI lineage: Eukaryota > Metazoa > Chordata > Ceratodontiformes > Ceratodontidae > Neoceratodus > Neoceratodus forsteri. The sequence continues at coordinate 442,195,749 of CM028133.1, forward strand.
TGCTTTCTCAGTGATCCCATTAAATTGACGGCGTATGCCTGTGGGGTCTACAACATTACTACGTTGCTGAACAAGATGTTGATTTGCACAATACAGTCTAATGGAAGAGGACTTTATCTGGAATAAAAAATTTCTTAGGGTAATTTATTTGCACCTCAATAAAAAAAAGAAATTCAGACACCTCTCACTGTGACCTTTATCGAACACCTGGGCTATTTTAATTGCCTATATGTGGGTACACTTTGGCACTAAATGGGCAGAAGGCACGCAATTGAACAGTTCTCCCTTACTTTATAGAATGCACCGTGAGTCATGCTTTTTCTTAAACTGACTGAAGTACTGTAGTTATGCATTAAATATGCTGGCACATCTTCTGCTTGAGCAAGTGAACCGAAATGGTGTGAATTGTTAATGCCTTGCCGCCTCGGTTCACGGCTTGTGATTGATCATTTGTAACTATATCTACTCCTTGTTCCATGAAATCAAGTACAGAGTAATGGGTTCATCAGATTTTTGGGTTAAATTGAGAGTGAAGAGGTTCTGTGTGTGGAAATAAGAGTTGCCATGTTCAGGGCCGGCCTTAGAACAGCATGGGATCTAAAGGCGATATTCAAAACCACTCCACTCATCATACGCTTACTGATTCTGAATGGGACCCAGTCACGGGGGACATTTGGTGCTTTTCCAATACATTTTATATCTCTTACTGCTTCTACCACCCTACATCATCTCTTTCTCAGTACTAAAGGAGGTGCAGAAGCTTAAGTGATTTTAATTATTGCATACAGAACACATTTAATTTTAAACAACCAGACCAAAGGCAAGGGCTATTCAGCTTTGCAATCTAATTGGGTAGTTTGACAGAATCATTATGTCAGACCTCTGCCCCTTTGTATCCCTAATTTTGTTTTATTTTTACACACTAGATATCATATGGAACAAGATTCTTGTAGGGAAATAATATTACTTTCTTATGAGAAAATACTATTCCATTTTAATCAGCAGAGTAAGGCTTAATTAGGAAAACGTGTGGCTTGTACTAAGAAACTGCACATTTCTTCCATGAAATTTGTCAATTTTTTTTTGTGAGAATATTGGTGACAATATGGCAACTTAGCTTTCAGTTAGGGTGCCTGATTAAATTAGAATGATGATTTCATTGTCTTCACTAGTACAGATTTGTCAGAAATTCTCAACTTTAGCCACAAGAGATCTTCAATATTTTGACTTTCAGTGAACTTTTCCAGTTAGTTTATAATTTCTTTGAAACTTTGAAACATGTGCCCTTGCATGACAGAAGCACTGTGGAAGTTGCTTTTTATTCTTGACAGTACTATCTCTACTTCAGAATGGGCATTATATTCAGTTTCATGGGTCTCAGTTGGAGACCCTTCATTTTTGTTGTCAGACTTTGGAACAGTTTTTGCCATAGGCACAATGTAGACTCTTTTCAGAGTTGACCCTCAACAATTTCATGGGTGAAGCACTTGCCTTACTCACATGGCAAGCTGGATTCCAATCTGGGGGAAGTGGAATCATAGGTAAAATGAGTTTCATGGTCTCAGCTCAATTCTTGGCATCACCGGTTAAGTATTTCATATCGCAAAACCACCATATATAATTCTGCAACATTTATCACAACTTAGGTTTTAGTCCAGAAGCAATTGATTAAATTATCACACGCCAGGTCCGATTGATTAAGCTTTTGCCCCAGTGCAAAGTTTGCGCAATTTTATTATAGAAAACAGAATGGGAATATACACTACCAAAACTAGTGAGAAACAGTAATCCAAATTCATGGGTTCGGCCACACTTGTGAGATATATTGCCCAGCTTACTGTAGGGTGTGTCTGTCAGTTAAGTCCCCTAGGAAGACATCTATTACCTAATCTATACCGTTATACTATATATGAAGGCTGCAGGCATGAAGGGGTTTAATAAAAGTGCAAGTATTTAAAGCAGCAGTGCACATTATGGTGAAACATTTTGACCTGTGCCTTTTTATTCTGTTTTAGATTGTGCTTGTTCTCGGTCTTGTAAGATGTCTTTCCCCTCCATTCTAAGCCTGCACTACCATTTTTTTGATATTTGAAATAAGGAGCACTTCTTTTAATACAGATAATGCCAGGTTTTCATCTGTATTTCTAGCTCTTGTTGAGCTCTCATTGTTGCATAAGATAAGGTAATTGTGTCTGTTGCACCCTAGTTTACCTTCATCACAAGAAAAGTGGTGTTTAACAATGGGTGTTTAAAAACAGCCAAGAATAAAGATGACAAGCTGGAGATAGCTAAGGAGATAGCCATGTTTAAAGATGCGCTCTGTTTAATCACTTCAAATGTGAAAAAAGTGCTAAAGCAGACTCAAAATGGGGGAAAAGAGTATTTTGTAAGACAGGACAAAAATTCACTCTAACTTAGAATAAAATTGTATATGTCAGGCCAGTCCGGTGGTGCTGAGGGTTGAGGCACTGGATGCCACACCTCGTGTCGCTCTAGCAACCTGAGTTCGGGAATGGACTCGGGCCGCTGGGGGTCGGAGGAGGATTGAGCATCCCAATGGATGCACTCCTCCACCTCCCAGGGTGGGATCCTGGGGTGCTTTCAGGCACCCAATGCTCCTGTGACTGTGGAAGCATGGGCATCAGGGTACCAGGTGGCTCTGCAGAGTTGGGGAGGGAAGGACGTTGTGGCCACTTGATGATGGCATGTGTCTGCATGTCATCTGTCTGGATGTCAGTCCTGCATGCCAATGTCCTTAGGGGAGATGGGGTTATGGGAGGGACAGGGAGAAAAATGGAAACACCCCCTATCGATCCTAGATGAGGACCAATCCGCACCTCCGATCACCCTCCCACAGGCAGACCCCGCTGTGTGCAAGCACTCCTAGAAGAGGAGTCAGGAAGGTGAGAACTGGAGACAGCCTGACACTCTAGGGGCAGACTCTGTGGAGGCTGCTCTCAGGGGATTGATCAGAGGTCTGAAGGAGTGGCTAGACAGGGTAGCTGGGCATAAAAAAAATTTATATATTAGAATGTTCACAGTTACATGCACTCACTGCTGCTTTAAGTATTTATTTTATTAATCTTTCTATTTTGTAATTTATCTATCCAAAGTGCCCAACTGAGAAGCAACATTTGTTTTTTAGTGGGGATCAACTTCTACCCAAGTTTAAAGCTGGAAGAAGTAACCCCCCCCCACACACACACACACACACACACACACACACACACACACACACACTCAGGTCACACCTGTATGCCTCTCTCGGTCATCAATTGTAAAATAAGTAAAATAAAATGAATCACCCAAAGGAGGTCAGTTGTTTTGCTCAAGATCACACGGTGAGTCAGTGGCTAGTTAAGCAATAATGCATGAAAGGGCATGTGTTACAGGATTTACCCATGCCTCATGTGATGTAATGAGGCTTCAGTCGTAGTGACTTTAAAGGGAACAGTCAGCACTGAGACCTTCACACTCAAGTGTGGGACTGGTCCCAATTTGCACTTTGCATGCAAAAACTTTTTTTCTTCCTACTTACTGCTTACTGAAGTATAATAAATTGTATCAGCCTGATTCTGCAGACTTCAAAGCTGACATTTGCTGTAACAAGAAATCCCGGAGTCCCCTGCAACTGACATCAGAGCTTGGCTGCAGCAGTAGAAGATTCTTTTATTTTTTTTCCAGTTAATCTTTTTATTTATTGAGTTTCAGAAAAGGTAAACATAATAACAGATACAGGTACAAATACAGGCATTGGCAGTGAGGGTTACTTTACAAAGTTTGTGCATCACAGTTAAAAAAACAAGCATTTGTCAATGCGGAATGTTGTCTTGCTGGCATTGGCATTGGCAGTGCAGGAGTTAGAGAGATGCATCATAGGAATGGCAGTGAAGTATGGAACTGACACCAACCCAACCCCCACCCTGCAGAGACTGACAGGCATTGATGTGTGCCTTTGGGTCATTGGCCATAATGCTCATGCCATTTCAACTCACCCTAGCCTGCAAACTCCGACAAGTGTCGTGTTGTGCCTTGGAGTCATCGGGCCTTACACTCACCCCATTCCATAAGGAAATACGTTGAGATGGGTGCAGTGTAGGAGAATGGGGTGAACTTTGGGTCCGAGGAGTCCAAGGCACACCTTGATACCTGTCACTGGCTGCAGGGTGGGGTGGGGGTGGAATGGCATAAGCATTACAACCAACAATCCAAAGTCACACCCCTGATGCCTGTCAGTCTCTACAGGGTGGGACGTTACGGTTAGAAACCCTAATGCCCCAGACATTTGTTGGTATTTGCACTCCAAGTTGTCAACATGGACTTTTTATGACCCCATCTCATGAAAGCATTTGGGACCTCCGCTCATCAGCAGTGGCACTGTGATTTTGCTAATCTGTCCCGAACATTGATTTCCCACAGCAACCAGGCCATTCTGCGCCAGATGCGCGAAAACACGTTTTGGGCAGGATGTAAAAAATGACAGCTGTACCATTCACATGGAGGTGTGAAGAAATGGCAATGTTGAAAATCTGGAGTGAAAATATTAAAAATTCTCGAAGTTATGAGCATGCATGGAAACTGCACAATGCACTCTCGTAACACAGTCATTTTGTGGAATTTTTTCATAAAATTTTCATCATAGGCATTTTGAGACCTCTGCTCATGAACAGTGTCACTGTGATTTTTTTAATCTGTCCCAAACATTGATTTCCCACAGCGACTGGGCCATTGTGCACCAGATGTGCGAAAACACTTGTCGGGCAGCATGTAAAGAATGACAGCAGCACTGTTCACAAGGAGGTGTGAAAAAATGGCAATGTTGAAAATCTGGAGTGAAAATATTAAAAATTATCGAACTTACGAGCATGCGTGGAAACTTCGCACTGCACGCTTGTAACACAGTCATGTTTTGGATTTTTTTTACCAAGTTTGCAACATAGGTTTTGGGGATCCTTACCATAACATCGTGGCACTGTCATTTTGTTAATCGGTCTTGAAAGGTGATTCTGCGCAGTGACTGCAAAATCACCTTTCAGGACTGAATGACAAAATGACAGTGACTGAGTTCATGAGGTGGGGTTCCAACAACCCCATGTTGAAAATTTGGAGCCAAAAATCACAAAAATGGCCAAGATATCCATCTAAGTTGAACCCCTCTCCCCAATTGATTTTCTTCAGTTCGCAGTTGACTTTTGAAGAGTTCAGACATTTCCCATTCCACCAAAGATCATCGTGCCGGGCTCCGGAGGTAAGTATGGGGTGAGGGGGGTGCAGGGAGGTGGGGTGCACAGAGAGTGGGTGCGGGTTGGGGAGGGGGGTGCTCCAGATGCAACAACAGACCCTTTTCTTTTTTTTTTTAGGAACGGACATCATGGGAAGGTTTTCTTTATTTACAGATGAAATAAATCAACTGTTGGGCATGCTGGGGTGGGCTCCCAGTGTGCCCCATGACTTTGGGAGGTTCTGTTGGTCACACTGGAGGGGGCTCCCAGTGTGGCACACAATGGGGTTAGGTGGGGCGGGGGAAGGAACATGCCAACATGGTTGGCTTCATGGCAATAGTGAAGAATACTGGACCACAAGGCACACTGGGGAGGGCTCCCAGTGTGCCACACAATCTTGGGTGGGTTGTACACATGCCGACAGGGGGATTGGGCACCCCATAGTTGGCTTTCTAAGGATTGTAAGAGGCGGACGGCGACAGCCACCATGATGTTCATTGAAATGTTTCAGCAGGCAAGGCACGCCCTGCAATGACGGGGAGCTCCCTCATTGCAGCGGCAAAATTCTTTCCGTTGGTGGCATGCTTCTCAACTGCTATCACAGACAGTGTGCTCATTTGCTGGTGCCACACAGACCAGCCCAAGAAAGCAGTGGCGCCATTGGCCACAACACTGCCGCACCTTCACAACCTGCTACACCAGCAAGCTGCCACAAAATGTTGCTTGTGTTGCGCGTGCAAGACAAAATAAAAAACATATATCAGTTGTACATAGAATGCATTTGTTGGTTGGGACTCCAGGTATAGCATTTATTGCTCTTGCACTGGTCGGGGACTGATTTTATACAATGTATGGTAGAAAACATGAGGCCTAGTGCATCTGTGTTGGTAAGGGGAGCTAGCTGGAGAGCTGAGGACAACAGTGCTAGGCAGCATGGGGGATAGAGACATGAGCAAAAACACCTGATAGTGCATACCTGGATTTATGGGGGTTTCAGCATGTCTTTCCTCCAGGCAGCAGAGGATCTGAGGCTTTGAGAGTCTATATATTGCAGATATAGCCCCCACAGTTTGTACTATCTGGGAGTGCTTAGCAGTGAGAAATATAGTAGCCTGGAGTTTATTGCAAGGTTTTCTACTGCCTTGCACCATTCCCCCAGACTTGGGGAATCAGGGGGTTCTCCATCGAACTAGGATGAGCCTTTTGGCTTCAACTGATGCCTGCATTAGCCATTGTAGCTGGTGTGTCTGCAGTCCTGCCTCTGGTGGTGGGAGGCCTAGAAGGAATAAGGCAGGGGAGAAGGGTACTGTATTTTTGTGCATAGGATGTCTTTACACTCGCTCAGCACCTGGACCTAGAAGGGGCGTATATTCGGGCAATCCCAAAGAATATGAGTCAGGCTTGCACCTTCGGCACTGCACCTGCAGCACTGATCATTAGGTAACAGGCCCATTCTTTTCAAAAGAGTGGGGGTGTGGTACCAAAGGAGGAGAATCTTTTATTGGATGAGGAGACTTTTTTGGTCCTTGCAGGCTCTTTGGGCCAGCTGTCAGCACCCAACCCATTCTTCCTCATGTAACAGCACTTGCCACCTGGCTTTAACCTGTAGGATATGGTCGGGGCTGGCCTGTTTAATCATGTCCCGAATACTACCTGCCAGGCCTTTGGGGCTTTGTAACCATTTGGAAAGGGAGAGGAGCCGGAGGTGTGTGGGGTGCACCTCTGCTGTGAGATGGGCATGTGCATTTTTGTTTCAGCCAGGAGAGGTATAGACTCCTGATCTGGAGGTATGTCCAGAAGTCAGTCCTGAGAATGCTAAATCAGGTTTGCAGCTCCTGGAATGACAGCACTGTATGCCGATCTGGACCTAACATGTCTTTAATCTGGTCTACTTTCCTTTCCCAGGCCTCACAGAGCATTATTTTATTTTCTATCTTTCAGAGGGGATTCTGCCAAAGTGGGGTAAAGCTTCCAGGATGCAAACATATATCAGCTAATTTCCCAACCTTCTGGATTGCTGTGTGAGCAGCCTTTATCATCGGTCAGGAGGAACAATACTTTGGGAGGGGAGAAGTAAAATATACTGCTGGATGTACTCCCCCCAGAACATGTGCTTCCATCTGAGCCCATGCTGGGCATTCTATTGTTGGTTTCTTAAACATTCGGACTGACAAAGCCACTAGGCTTGTAATGGTGTACTGGTAAAAATCTGGCAGGTTCCATCCGCCTCTATCTTTTGGGGCATTTAACTTTAACCAGCTGAATCTGGGTTTTTCCATCCCCTACAGAAACCTTTGCATTATCCTGTTCAATTTCTCAAACCAAATAGGTGGAATTACTATTGGAAGGTGAAACAGAATATAATAAATCCTGGGGGCATCCATCATCTTGATGGCCTCGATTTTGCCGATTAGTGATAGGTTCAGGAGAGTCTATCTGTCTGTCTACTTTTGGAGAGATTGAATGAGGGGATTGAGATTATTCGGAATTAGCTTTTGTAGATTGCAAGGGATCCCAATATCTGTGGTTGAAATCAGGCAGTCATCTGCATATAGCTTTGTACTGTATGTAGTTTCCCTCAATCTAATGACCCAGATGTGGGGGTGCACTCTTATGGCCACAGCCCTGGGTTACATGGCTAGCACAAACAGCACTGGCGAAAGGGGGCATCCCTGTCTGGTTCCCCCTGTGTAGCTGAAAAGGCTCTGAAAAGGTGTTATTGGTTAGTAGTATGGCTAGTGGGGACTGGTGCAATGTGTGGATCCACCCACAGAACCTTTCTCCGAAGTTACCCCAATCCAGCACTACATGCAGATACTCTCACTCGACCGAGTTGAATTCCATTTCAAAGTCTACTGAGATGGCAACTGCCGGGGTAGGAGTTATGCCTGCAGCCTGGATCAGAGTAATCAAAGCTCTCACATGGTCAGTGCTTGCCTCGTCCTTTATAAATCCTACTTGGGCTTGATTAACTAGATCGGGGAGGAGTACCTCAAGCCTAGTCGTTAATGCTTTAGCCAGAATCTTGGCATCTGCATTTATTAAGGAGATTGGGTGGAAACTGGCAGGGTTAGAGGGGTCTTTGCCCTCCTTGGGGAGGACTGTTATTTTTGCTTCCCGATGAGTGAGAGGGAGGACTTGTTGTTTGTGGGGTCTCTCTAGTATGGAGAGTAATGGGGCAGTAATGGAATCTAGCACAACCTGGTAAAAGTTAGCTGAATAGCCGTCACTCCCCGGGGATTTGTGGGGTGCCATTGCTAGGATGCTCTGATTTCTTGTACCATAAAAGGGGGATCCAGTAGGTCTCTGTTCATCTGAGAGCTTGAGTAGGGGGAGGTTACTCATGAAATCCATAAAGACCTGTTTGTCCCATTGGATGTGGGAGGCATATAGCTCTTTTTAGAATGTCACCATTATTCTATTGATGTCCTTAGGGGAAGTCAATTTCCTACCAGTGCTGTCTGCAAGCTGCGCTATATGCCTTTCAGCTTGTTGTTTCCTTAGACGAAAAGCCAGGAGTTTGCTGTTCTTCTCCCAATATGCCCAATATTTAAATTTGGTCCTCTGCAACTGGAGTTCTGCCTTTCTAGTAACTAGTGCATTCAGTTTAACTCTTATTGTAACATGGCATAAAAAAGAAAAATGAAACGAAGCACTCAGATAGGTACAAACACATCATGTGATACAGTAGAAACCATGGTCTAATACCATAGTAGATCATGGTTTGTGATGTAATAGCTTGGCAATCCACTACAGGCAAGAGGCAGTATACAAGTAAAAACAATATGCAAATAGTTTGCAGTGTGTAGTTGTCCCAGCTTGTATTTGCTAAGGATTTTCCTGGCACAGGGTTTGTGATATTTTCAAGATTGTTCTATGTTGTAACTGTGACAGAAGTTCATGAGTTACTAAAGATTGTACATTTAAACTCCACATATACTGTTAAACATGCTGCAACAATATTTCTTTAGAAGTGAACAGTTACATACTGTTACCATCCCTTCTGATCTACTGCTTTCTAAGCAACTGTGGGTGCAATGCATTGTGGATGACTGAATAACATTATCTGGCCTAGCCCTTTTCTTGGTGAATACACAGTGGTAAAGATGAGCATGCAGCTTATAGAACCGAAAGCAAAAGTAACAGACAGTGAGATAAACAAAGCAAAATTAAAGAGAGAGGATACTTCTATGGGTGAAAAGAAAAATAAATTGAGAGAAACAAAAAGAAATCAAAGAAACAGACTAACAATAGTAGTCAAAACAAGTATTTGAAAGGTGAAAGCAGTAAACGTTATGTTGTTCTATGTCCTGCTGAGTTAGATAGTTTAGAGGGAAAAAAAAGTGAAAATAATATTCCGTAAAATAGTAGTTGTTCAATAAAGTGTTTTTCAGATTGGCTTAATTCAGTACATTTGGAGAAACGGTGCTTGTGCTACTAGGATTGTTTGACAGCCACCTAGTGGTCTGCAAAGGAAATGGAGGAAGAAAACTAAAATGTACCATAGCATACTCCCATCATGCAGTGCAGCCCATATCTTCTAATACACAGAGAGGAAAATCAAAGCACCTAGAATAGAAAGTGAATTGCAAGTTTTTGAAAAGTTGTAAAATATGTTTTGATGTTAGAAAGCTTAAAGCTTGTAATGAAAGTTATTTTAACAAAAGTGAAATAGCAGCCACGATATTTCCAATAGGTGTGTTCTAATTGTTTTCAAGTATATGTACATCATGTTTAACAGCTCAACATATAGTATTCTGAAAGTAAATCAGTGTGATTCTACTCATTTATTCAAAGACTATTAGTCACACACTTATTGCCATGTTACAAGAGGATTAAGCCACTCGAAAGGATGGGTCTACAGTGGAATTAATCCATGGTTGGTTGGTTGGTTGGACCCACTCGCCCTTCGGCCCCGTGGTCCAACCCCCCCAACCATGGATTAATTCCACAGTAGACCCATGCTTTCTTGTGGCTTAATCCTTACGTGTGGTAATCTCGTAGATGAAGAATAGGTCCTTTAGTTGTCTTGAGTCCTCTTTATATACCTTCTCTTTCTTTTTCAAGGCCCTTTCTAGCTGCCCTACTTTCTTTTCTTTCTGTTTTCTATGGTATAATGCATAGCTGCTTATCCTCCCCCTCAATGTGGCCTTGCACCATTCCCATATCTCCGCTGGAGTTGCTGAGCCAGGGGGGTTGTCACCAAAATAGCCCTGTGTCTCAGTCGCTAATCACTGATGTAAGTTCATGTCCTGAAGCAGGAGGGGATCAAGCATCCATTATGAGGATTTGGGATGCTGGATTGCAACTGGGAATCTCAGAGTTATGGGAGCGTGCTCTGATAGATAGATTGAGGCTATACCTGTTTCCTGGGCTGTTGTAGTAATGTCTGGTGAGGTAAGCCAGAAGTCAATCCTGTTGGCCATAGCTTTCATGGCTCAGAAATAGGTGTAGTCTCTGCCCATGGGCTGGTTAGCCCTCTAGATGTCCATTAATTGGTGCAGAGTCATAAGGCTTTTAAGGGCAGCTAGGGATTGAGAATGCGGCTCAGGCCTGGAATTGGAGCAGTCCAAGATGTAGTCTAAAGTGAGATTAAGGTCTCCCCCCATAATGACATCCAGTTTATCGAGGGCCACATCCATTGTAGCCTGAGATATCCTGTCAATGAGCTCCGGTCTGTCCTTGTTGGGGGTGTAAGCATTTACAAGAACGAGGGGTCCTTTGGGAGTTGCCACCTTTACCACCACCCAACCCCCTTTATTATCTGACCTTGACTCTAACACCTTCCATTTGAGATTTCTGTGCCCCACTATGTAGACTCCCCTCTTTGCTGACTTAGAGACACTATGCACCTCCCACCCTACCCATTCTCTCTTCAATTTACCCACCTCCATGTCTATCAGTTTGGTCTCTTGTAGGAAAGCTATTTGGGATTTTAATTTCTTTAGGTGGACCAGTACCTTCTTGTGCTTGATTGGGGAGTTCAAGCCCCTCACATTCCATGAGGTGGTGTTTATAGCTAAGGTGTTATCCATAATGATTGAAGTCTTTCTCTATGGGTAAGTTAGAAGTGGCTGTCTCTTCCAGAGAGGATCCCTTCCTTTGCTCCCTAGATATTACATGTTCATTCCCTAATCATAGATAGTACATCCGAGTCTCTTGATCCCTATGGGGTATCCATTTCCTAGACAACAAGTTTCTGCCATGGGAATCTTTCCATGATACTCTGCTTTTCTGCCCTATCTGAATACCTTCATTTCGCCCTTGCCATGCTTGTTCAGCTCTGGCAGTTTCCAGTTCCCTAGCTGTGTGGCTGAATGGCCGTAGGCACAACTGATGATCCCTTAGTAAGGTCCAATTTGTAAAGAACACAACACAGTAAACTAACACAGTTATGTAACTAAAATTATCAAAACCATTACGTAACCTGAACTCCTGGAGGCCTTCAGTAGTAGTCAGACTACCTTTACTCTGGTAGCCAATGACCCTGTAGGGCTTCGGGGGGGGTGCTTAACCCTTTCCGTGCACATCCATTCAAGTTGTAGAGGTCCCAATCGGGAGTATCACTCTAGAGTCTTCTTAACCAGTAAGGGTAGAAAGCCCTCAGGATCTTTATATTTTAAAACCAGTATCTGGACCTATATGTCCTGTAAGTGACATGCTTGTTCGGGTGGGACGTCATCCCCCCCAGGCTCCAAGTGCTTAGAGGCATGCAGGTATATGGGGTTGTCATGGTGCTCTCTTTACAGGGGTTCCTTTTTTCTGTTCCTTCCCCTTCACAGTTAAGCCCCACCATATGGTCTGCTGATTCTCCTGTAGGGTGTATAAGCTTCTTATGCATTAGATTAGTGGGGAGGATGGAGACCTGAGGCAAAGTAGCGGGGGCGGGGTGAGTTGGTAGTCCTTACCTTGGGGGGGATTCACCCCATTCAGTATCTTAATATTGGCCTGGGTGAATGCGGTAAACAGTGTCTTGGCAGATCTCTATGGACCGTCCATCCAGAAACAGGAGACAGGCAATATCAAGCCTGGTGCAGTAGAGGTGGGGGGAGGGGTTGAGGATAATGATACCACTGTGTTCGTCACTATAGTGATTCACGCGAACAGCCCCATTGCCTCTGTATGGCTACCCATTCCACCAAACTATCCCCTCCATTTCAGCACGAGCATGTGTTGGAGCCAGGGTTAATAGGGAGTTCAACATGTCACACCAAACAGAGCTATTCTTTGTACACTTTGCCTGACCCTGTAAATGAGCACCACCTACATGCCGTTAACTATTAAAAGGAAATTATAAGAATGCCTTGTGGGTGGGCTCATAATCTACACTATAACCATAATTACATAACCAACATTGTGAATATGTTGCGTAACTGTGTCTGGGAGTTAGCTGCTGAAAAACCAGGAGGGGCCGGTAGGCTTAGCCTGAACTATTCATACATGTGGTAGCCCTTTACTAGTATCATGAAGCAGTTGTTCCCCCCCCTCATGGCTTCCTGGGCTACCTTGAAAAAAGACATTAACGTTAGATCTTGACACAGTGCCGATAGGTGATAGCCCCACCCTCCCAGAATACCTTGCTTACTGTGGGCTCCCCTGTACCTGGAAAAAGGGGCAAAGGTTAGCAAGCACAGTCCAAGAAGTTTGTGCACTCACTTGGAAGAATGCATGCTGCATAGCATTCACCACGCAACGTGCAAGTGAGGTGCACCATGCAGTCTGAGGCTCTCTAATTACTTTCACAGGCTGAAATTAATAACTTGTCAGCCTATGACAGCTAAGCCAGCCTTCTGCAGGCTGGAGACAGTTATGCTCACCCGAGTTTACCTTCAAGCTGGCAAGGTGAGGGGTGATACAGTCCGGGTCGGGTTTAGAGCAGCAGTCCCTTCATCATCGATGTAGTCCACCCAGGCCTGGCAGATTGGGGCCCAATCCTTCACATTGTTGGTGAGCTGGATACCAGGCATAGTCATCAGGGGATCTTCTTCGGGCAGATCCAGGGTCCTGGGGTAAGTTCTCTTAATGGGTTGAAGCAATTAGATACCTTAACAGGGGTATCCGATGGGGAGGCACTGCTGGTGCCGGAGAGGTGGAGTCTAGTCTGCTGGCTTCTGAATCTCCCGCATGTTCTGGAGTCTTGTCGATTCCCTGGGCCCTTGCTCCTCTTCTTCTGATGGCCTCTTGGAGCTTGTTGCCAGGCCTCCGCTGGAGTTGGTTCGACTACTGCCATCAAGGCACTCGGGTGGAATTTCATAGGTGCTGGAGGAAGCACTTGCCATGCTGCACCTCTTTGATTTTGAAGGGGCTGGGGGTGCATGGCCATCTCTTGGTGGATATTGGCCAGAAACCCCTCTACCTGTGAGGGGTCCTGAAAAATAAAATATTCTCCTTTGTAAGCAACTCTCAGCATGAAAGGATATTGGAGGGAGGTGGCTATGCCTAGGCGGTAGAGTTCCTGCTTGACTCCCAGATAGGCCCTCCTTTTTCGTGACATGTCCTAGGAGTAATCCTGGAAGAGTTGTATTTTATGGCCCTTCCAAAGAAGGGTGCCCCATTCCCTGGTGACTTGCTGATACAGGTCTTTTGTGTGGGTACTTCACAAATCTGCATAGGATTGGCTGGGATCTGTCGCCGCCTTTCGGTTTTGGTGCCAGGGACCTGTGGACTCTCTCAAGCTTGGGACTTTGGCCATTATTGAGCTGCATCAAATCCAGGAGGAAAGATGCTAGGAAATTAATCATATCTTTGCCTTCTGCCCCTTCAGGGACCCCGACGATCTGCAGATTGTTCTGGCGGGCCCTGTTTTCCATGCTGTTCACTTTATGTAAAAGGTATTGGATCTGGCTGTGATGATCGCGTAAGTGGCATTGATGAGTGTGCAATATTTCTTCATGGGCACTAACAATTTTTTTCTGTCCCTGTGACTCTCGTAGTCAGAGCCTGCATCTCCGTGACAGTTTTTGTTGTAGTAACTTTAAGCTGTGCAGTGTCAATCAGTATCTTATTTAGTCTCTACGATATATTTGACAGTTCAAAAGCTATTCTGTCATTGCTTTCTAGAGCCATGTCTGCCATCGGGTCCCTCCCCCAGGTGTGTTTGGCAGCTGCAGCTGATGTTGAGGAGGATGCTGGTAGCTTAGGATGTCAGCTTTGTCTTGAAAGTCTGCCTTGAGGTAAGTGCCCAGGAAAAGTGCCAACTCTATTTCTTTAGATGTGCACGGTTAGTCAAGGCAATATTGGTATCGTTAGAAAATCCTTAATGTATGGAACGCATTGGTCCTGTTTTCATTGATCAGGAACACAGATAGGTCCAAGGATGCATCAGATAAAGGATTCAGGGGTTTCTCCTTAGTAATTATGCTGCAACCATCTTGCTTGACTTGCTCCGCCCTGCCCCCCTCCCCGGCAGTAGGAGATTCAATAACCTGCAGTGCATGTTTGAGGTTTTATAACTTCAGATCAGATGGCTGCCGGTCCTGCTGTTCTTCCAGCACTAAATATTGTCCTCCGAGACTGTACTTAGCCCAGGAATATAGCTGGACCAGCAAACAAATAATCATAGCATACAAACGCTCTAACAAGCACCGCAGGCTATTGAATCTCCCACTGCTGCAGCCCTGATCTGTTGTCAGCTGCAGGCAACTTGGATGTCAAGAGAATCAGCCTGATACAATCTACTATACTGCAGTGAACAGTAAGTATTGTATGGTATGGTAACATTTATTGATCAGCTTACAAGGCCATTTCACATAATATAAATAACATGAGAAACATACAAGGAGCATTAATCATCCACTACAAAGCAAAAAAAAGTCACAATAAATACATAATAATAAATACAGGATTCACATCATCTCATTTAGAAATGTTCTTTCTTGTTATCGATACTGCTCTTAAATGACATGCACAATTATACATACGGTCATAGTTGTTCCAATTAATATTTCTTGTATTTGTTTCACTATAGATTTTACCAAGGTAAAAAGATAGTAAGCCTGCTATTTATTCTTCAATTTGTCATATTTTGGAAGAGTACTATAAGACGTGTAATGTGTCTTCAGGACAGCAATGTCTGCAGTGACAAAGAGTAAATAAAAAAAGAGTTTTTTGCACACAAGTCCTACACTTGGAAGTGGGGCTCTTAGTGTTGACTGTTCACCTTTAACCACACAAAGAGTGAGTAAATCCCACAAGTACACATGCAATGCAGTGCATTAGTGTGATTATAAAATGGGCCTGCATAAAAAAATTACAAAAGAACAGTATGAGTAAATGTCAAATAACTGAGAATTGTTATTTGAATATAGAAATGATGAAGTTCTTGTATATGCTAAATGATAAAATAGTCCTTAAACAACTGAAGTAAATGCTTTTATTGTTAGTGTCCAGCCCGATTTCATTGATGATTGTGAGCTGGGCCTTTAAACTTTTTTTCATGGGGCTGGCCGAGTTAAGATTCACGGAGGAAGACTGCTGCAGAGAAGATACTGCACTGCTTTTTTTTATTTGCAGAGTTTGCAATGCTATTAGTCAGTGCCGTGTTAGACGATATGTTTGTACTGACTGGTCAGTGCAGCGGTAGTGCTATCACTCATAATGCTGTTGACCTGAGTTCAGAAGCAAGCCCAAATCATCAGGGACTGGCCAGGGAGAGGAGGATGAAGCACTCAAGTGGATGCTCTCCTCCTCTGGGGAGTGGGGGTCTGTGTGCTCTGCTGCAATACTGCCATCTGGATTACCACAGGTGGCTGTGTAAGCAGAGCTGCAATGGGTGGGCAGGCTGCCTTCCAGATGAGGATGTCGACATGCTTGCGTGTGATCATCACTTTCAGTCTTTGCCTGCAAGACAGCAAGGTGAGGGAAAACAGAAAAAGATGCTCAAGTTGCAGAATGACACCATCTCTCTCTCCTCAAAGGCCACGTACCATTCACTGGGCTGCTGATCGACACCAGAACTAAGCTCCTCCTGGGCTTGGGAAACCCAGAAGGCTATGCCACCGGATGGGCATGGGGCACTGTTTGGTCAGAGTTAAGTCCCAGTGACAGTGAGTGTCAGGGATGTGGGAGAAAAGGGAGATAGGGGCTGATTGAGTACAGTGGTGATAGAAGTATTCTAAATTTTAAAAGAAAATGAAAAAAAAGGAGATGTGTCTGTAATGGCTGTGAGACTGTATGGCTCATGTTCAGTTTCAAAGTGTGCCTGAAACTCGATTTCAGTACAGTTTTGGATTTGTTCACTGAGAGTTTTGTGACAGGTAGGCAGAGTACATAATCGAAGAAGGTTTAGTTTCAGCAGGTACTGGTGCCAGAGAAATTTATACTACCTCTGCAATTTGTTCTGAGTTAGCAGTCTTTGTAGAGTGAAATAGTCCTGTATTATACAATGGCAAAAAAAAATCCTGGACTCTGATTGGTCAGTCCTGGGTTGGACCCGTGATGTTATCCCAGTACAACATCACGGGTCTAGTCTCAGCTTACTGTGAACCAATGTAGATGATCTTGAGCGCATTGACCATTTGCTTGATTGTTTCACCTGCTCTTAAAAAACAAAAATATTTTTCCACACAAATACATCTTTAAAATGACTTTTTTTATTCTGTATAACGACGAGCCATTATATAACAGCAATAATGCCCTCCAGGGTGTGTGTCGTTTGGTATAACATGACGCCTTAGTTGTTGGACGCACTCGCCTGCAGCCTCGTGCCCAACCACCTGAGGCATGATGTTATCCCAGCACAACACACACCCTGTCGGGCATTATTGCTTAATTCACTGCTGCAGTTTGCAGTTTGGCAGTTACTGCATTACCAGCGATTTCTCATGTGAAAGATACTTAAGCATATAATATGGAGAGAAATGGATGTTTTATTCCAAGATTATTCATTATTTCAATGTTTGTTCCAAAACATGACATATCTGCCTCTGGACATTTTTATTATTCAGTTGCTTTTTTAATTTATTGAACATGAAAACAATGGTGGGTTTTACTGTGTGAAAGTTATTTGTAGTAATATTATCGTGGAATACAGCAAAATGAGCCTGCACACCAGGGCTGCAAGTGAATAAATAATGTTTAATAAATATCAAAGTGCAAGCATGATGTAACAAAAACCTTGGATGCAAAAAACTCACCAACGAGCACGATAATCCCCTTACCGTATGTATTCACTGCACCAGTCATCTTCTTCAGGGAGCAGAGTCTCATGTTCAGAGTCACCATATAAATAACAAGGAGTACAATTTATTATCATTTGAACCAGCCAATCAAAACAATTTAAAATGTAAATGCATCATTTTCTCCAAATAAATATGCAATGGCCAGGTTTATTCATTCAGTACTTGATGGCTACTTCAGCTGCTAAGGAGGTCTGATGGCAGTGCTTACATTTCAGTTGTTTATTACATCTTAGAATGGCACGCCAAAAACAATCAGCTATGGCAACTCTGAAAAGAGCTTTAAAATTACCAATAACAGTGTGACTATAAGTGCAATAGTGCAAAACGATAGCCAATATATTAAAAACATTCTAAACAAAGCGGAAGGCCCAAGTATAGTAGGATAAATGGCATATAGAAAAAACAACTTATTAAATGAGTACATGAATAGAATAAAGACCATAAAAGCTTTTATTGATTCTTCAATATTAGCTGTTTGTTCTTAATCCCGCTAGAGTTCCATTATAATAGATATAAATTTAAATTAAAACAGACAGCAATTATTTCTGTCTTTGTATTTAATTTAAATTCATATCTATTATATTTCAGCTTTTCTCCCACACTGACTTGTCACCACTATTTTCAGTTATTAGTGATTGAAACGCACACCTTCTCCATTTGCAATTGTTTTGCACTAGTACATTTATAGTCACTCTGTTATTGGTAATTTTAAAGCTCTTTCTAGAATCACCATAGATGTTTGGTTTTGGCATCCCTTTCTAATATGTAACAAACAACTGAAATATAGGTATTGCCATAACACCATCTTTGCAGCTTAAGTAGCCATCAAGTACTGAATGAATAAACCTGGCCATTAAATATTTATTTGGAGAAAATTATGCCTTTACATTTTGAATCTTTTGATTGGCTGGTTGAAACTTTAGTAAATTTGGTGCTTGGCTATTTATACGCTGACTCTGAACACAAGACTCTGCCCCCTGAAAAAGACATTGTGTATCGAATATGTAAAGGGAGTATTGTGCTTGTTGGTGAGTGTTTTGTTGTTTGTGGTTTTTGTTACATGATGCTTGCACTTGGATATTTATTGAACATATTTATTCACTCATAGCCCTGGTGTGCAGACTATTTTTGTTGTATTCCTGTTCTCTTGTTGGAGCCCCTACCCCATCGACTAGCAGTGCTGCTTTTTTTTTCTTGCTGATATGTACTAACATGTGTGTAGCATGTTTTATGGCTGATTGGATAATTTAGTTTGCTTGGACCATTGTGTGTCATGGTATTTACCCACAGCTGATAGAACAAGCTAACTAAACAGTTCTTATTATTCTTTCTTCCCATGTAATAATTAAGCAATAATACACAACAGGGGGTGTTATACCATGGGATATTGTCATGACTTGGGTATGCCATAAGTCACAAGGTGGCAGGCCAATGACTTATGCACCTAAGAAGTTCAATACCTCATGATATGACATGCTCAGGAGTGTATTATTGCAGTTATACAACAAAAAAGAAGACCTGAAACAGTCAATATTTTTAATTCAATATAATTTTTTTGAGGAAAAAGTAGTTCCAATTTTAAATTTAAGAGGTTAAGAAAGTTTGTTAACAATTAAATAGTTTAAAACTTTAAAGGCCTGTTTACAATGCCACACCTGCACCACAGCAACTTGAGCACTTGGGTTGCTGTGGTGCAAGTGTGGCATTGTAGACACTTACCTGATCAGGATAAGTCATTCACTTCTCCTCACCCTGAGCCACAGCAAAGTAGTAGACGTGTTCTTGAGCGGGTGGTTTAAGCAGCCATGTAGACAGGCTGCACCGCGCTCTCTGATGTGTGAGCAGAATTTTTTTAAATTATTTTGGATGCACTGGATGCCAGATCAGGGGACTGCAGTCATCATAATATTTGGAGACCATTAATTAGCAGGAGTTGCCCATTAGCAAGACATAGGTGCTATGTAGTTTAATCAAACTGAATAAGGCAGCCTGCTTTTTTATGTTAGCCAGTGACTATAAATGCCAATGTCACTGTATGAAACTGAACTGGAAGCAAAAACAGTTTCTCTGATTTAAGAACAATGTACAGCAGGGTTCAGTACTGGGACCGGTCCTGTTTATAAGTGACATTGTGGGGGGACTGGAAGGAAAAGTACGTCTCTTTGCAGATGACACAAACATCTGCAACAGGGTTGATACAGAAGGTAGAGTGGAAAGCATGAGAAGGGACTTGCCAAGGTTGGAGGAATGGTTACATGTAAGGCAGCTTAGATTCAATGCAAAGAAGTGCAAAGTAATGCACCTGGGAAATAAAAACCTAGGGGAAGAGTACACAATGGGGGTGAGATACTATCAACAACAAAAATGGAAAGAGACCTCAGGGTAGTCATATCAGATGACCTAAAGGCAGGCAAGCAATGTGATAACGCAGTAAGGAGGGCTGGTGTGAAATTGGGATGCATAGGAAGAGGCATCACCAGTAGAAAACAAGGAGTTGTTATCACTCTGTACAGACAGTTGGTGAGACCCCATCTGGAGTACTGCATGCAGTTCTGGAGACTCCATCTCCGCAAGGACATAGACAGGATGTTGGCTGTCCAGAGGAGGGCAACTAAAATGGTGCAGGGTCTGCACCAGAAGGCATACAAAGAGAGATTAAAGGAGCTTAATATGTATACCCTCGAGGAAAGGAGGGAGAGGGGGGACATGACAGAAACTTTCAAGTACCACAAGGGAATCAACAAAGTCCAAGAGTGTAGCATCTTTCAGAAAAAGAGATATGCAAGAATAAAGGGGCACAATTTGAAGATAGAGGGGGGACGGCTAAGAGGTAATGTGAGGAAGTATTATTTCATGGAGAGGATTGTGGATACATGGAACAGGCTTCCTGAGGAGGTAGTGGAGTCAAAAACAGTGAGGGAATTCAAGAATGCATGGGACAGACACAAGGCAAATCTAATGGGTGGTAGGAGGAAGTAAGCTGTTGGTTAACTAGGATCTGCAGCTTATCCATTAGGTAGGGAAATGAGCAAACCAGGTGGGCCAAGTGGTTCTTATCTGCCATCAAATTCTATGTTCCTATGTTTTTATAATGTGCAAACCAAAAGTTTAAATGTCTAGAAATACACAGCCCTAAAACATCCAAAGTTCTGACACTTATTATGAAGGGGTACAGGGATAAAGTAAGTGCAGGGAGGGGGGACACAAACACTCACCCCTCATGGCCCCTCTCAATGTGACTTGCATCAGTGCTGGGAGGGGTCATGAAAATGCAATTGTGATGTGGAGTCAGAGAACAAAACAAGACTGTAGCAGACTGCAGGTAAGAGCACAGCAGCCACAGGTAACAGCACAGTGGCTGTGTAAACACGGTTAGAGTTAATTAAATGTAGCTCCGGAATGCCTGCTGTGCTGTGACTGTCATCCATCTGAAGTAAGTGCCTCTGAAGACAATGACATAGTAGTGAGTGACTGTTTATGTTATGAGGCATCTAATTGGAATTTTGTCTCCTGATTTTAAGTGCTGGGTTGTACAGCAGCTCTCAGCCAATGAAGTTTCTTCATTGACTAAGACCATTGTATACAGTATTGTGTGAGTCCAACTTTAGATCTCCTGTTTCACAACCCATGACCATGACTCAATGCATGGGTCCAAGGGCTTTCAAATAATTTTTGGTTGAACTTGAGGCCTGCATCCACGTCTAACAATTTTTAGGTAGCCTAGTTCAAAAAAAGAAGTGAATTGTATTAAAAACTACGTTATTTTTTCAAAACTTCATATTATTACGGATTCATCAAGGAAAAGCAAATAAAAAAGCTTATCTTTAGACATGTTCACCAGATGGGCCATGGTTGTTAACTTTTTGTACTGAATAAAACAATATTCATGTAAGTTCACCTAAATTAAAATATTGGGATCAGGTACCTGTCACACCGATTTACTTATTCTGTAGCCCACATTTGGCCCATAACCCACAGTCTGAAAACTGCTCTGCTCTGGGTGCTGAATCCAGAACCTAACTGCAGAATGTAGTCTGAGGGAAGCAGTATAGCTTAGTGATCTCAAGGACAGCTGTGAATCTGCAAACCTAGTTTGAATCGCACTACTGCTACTTATTCACTGTGTGACCTTGATCAAGTCGCTTAATCTCTCTTTGCTTAACAACCTCTCTGTCCCTTTCTGTGCTTAACCTCCCTGAGCATTCCTTATCCCCTGCCAGTCTTACCCTTTTGTGAGGGTCTAATGGTTGTTGCCAACTGTTCATGAGTTGTAAATCACTTTAGGATACAGAGTATAGGAAAGCTCATATATCAAACCAAATTCCTTTCCTTTCTATTCCATGGTAGCATACAAATTCTGGTCTGTAAAAGAACACCTTTTAACACAGAAAAAGCCCCAGCTACTAGCAATGCTGTGATCAATGGTAACATGGAGCTTAGAAAAGTAAATCTGCACTTTGGAGAGCTAACAGGTAAATCTAATCAGTTACTCTGACTCATGCCCATTATGCTTGTATGTTTTTAATGACATCCTGATAAGTGAATTTAATATTGTAGATATGGAAGCTGAGGCAGATCTGTATTACTGTATATCTACAGACTGCTGCATGGCATTGACTATACCCAATTTGACTCTGGACACACATACAATGTTATCAGGCAAAATGCTACCCATATTCATGCTGTGTAAACTTCAGGGTCACTCTCCCTATGAAATCTGTCTATTCTTGCTTTGAATGCTTAAACAGTGCCAGCTTGTACATCTTTACCAGGTAAGTGATTCTACAAACTAACCACTCTCTGTGTGAAGTAATGCCTTTTGAAGTGTTCCCTTATCTTTTCTTGACTCAATTTTAGTGCGTGACTAGAACAGAAAGAACTACTTCACAGAACAATTGGTGATCATGTGGAATAGGCTTCCAAAGCAACTGGTATCAGCTGATACTGTAATCAGACTAACCTTCAAGCTTAGACTTGTCAAATACTTAAAGGAGTGGCAGGGTATTCACAGTGAGACGATGGGGAGGGGGACATGATGCATAATGATCTTCTTTCCTCCCTATTGTTGTATGTATGTGTGTGTAGCATGCATGCATTATGTAGCATGTATGTATGCATGCATGTATATAATAAATCATGGATGCTATTGTTTGACTAGTTAGCGCTATGCATTACACTGCTCACAAGGTCCTTCTGTAGTGGCCCTCCATACATGCAAGGTTTGAGAAAGTGGACTGCTCCACTATAATAGTGAGTGGATGGTCTTCGTAGAGAATGAAATGTTTCAGCATTTTCTTTTATTAATGATTTTTAAAAACATTAAATACACAAATGTTAAAACATGTCCATGAGATCCTGTACATGTCCCTTCACAGAAAATGGATGTCACCTGAAACATAGAAACATAGAATTTGACGGCAGATAAGGACCGCTTGGCCCACCTAGTCTGCCCATTTTCCTACCTAACAGATAAGCTGCAGATCCTAGTTAACCAACAGTTAACCTGACACATTCTTAGAGTGACAGAATCCCTCAGCTTTTCTTCCCAGTTCTCTCACTGTAAGAAAATACAAGGTCTTGGTGTTACAGCCACTAACTAGAAAAGCAGCATAGTACAGTAGCTAGTGCACAGAATTGAAAGATCTGTGGTTTAAATCCCACCAAAGTCACAACGTCACCGTGTGACCTAGAGCATTCAACCTTGATCTCTCAGTGCTTCCATTTTGCAGAGCTGTGTATAACTGGAGAGAAGCAGCACCCCACTGCAACTCAGATGTTGCATCTCAGTTAGGTTATCCTGGGGAAATTAATTCTTCACTTACAATATTTTATCTCATAGCAAATGAATCATAAAACCCTGGGGTCCCAAAATTCAAAAGGTTAGCATTGGCACACACGTGGTTCATGCCAGCTCCAGGACTATTCTTAGATGCCCCCAGAACCCTCTCCCCACTAAACCCAGCAGCATCCAAGTGCTAAACTACCACTGCACCTATGCAAATAAATGGTCCCTCATGCATACCAGTGCAGTGGTATTTTCAAAGGTTTGCAGCAGCTGTAAATGGCCCCTCGAGTGGCA
Organism: Neoceratodus forsteri; assembly: GCA_016271365.2. Classification (NCBI taxonomy): domain Eukaryota; kingdom Metazoa; phylum Chordata; order Ceratodontiformes; family Ceratodontidae; genus Neoceratodus; species Neoceratodus forsteri. The sequence continues at coordinate 442,219,229 of CM028133.1, forward strand.
CTGTTTAGTGTTGCTGAAAACTACCTCTTAACGGAGTGCTAAGCTTGTGCCCCCACCCCCCCAAAGGCAAGGCAACAGTAATGCAGCCGTCCGCACTTGTGCCAAGCTACCCCTCCATTGCCCAGTATATACAATAAGTTACAGCCCTGGTGGTCCAGTAGTCCCCCCCCCCGCATCTCCCAGTGGGAGACTGGAGTGGAGGAGCAATGGAACCACCAGGGATTTTATGTAAAAGGATGTACTGGAGGATCAAGGGTGGGTGGAACCACTTGACGACCAGGGATATAACAATGTATGTGTGGGGTAATCTAGAGGTGGACTACTAGACCACCAGGGATATACATAAATGTATATTCGGGTTGACTGGTGGTGACCACTGGACCACCAGGGATGACGTTGTTCTGAGACAGGGGCACAAAGGGGCTACTGCACCCCATACATATGAGCCCATAATGGGCATGCAAATGGACTCTTGGTGCCTGGCATGCCCAATAGGCTCATTTGCATTCTCAGGATGAATATGGCACACAGCCAGGGGACTTGGTGCTATCCCATTTAGGGCAGCGCTGTCCCCTGTGGGCCATATGTGGCCCTGGTCCATGTCAGGGCAGAACAGATTCACATAGTGCTGCACCATCATGGATCTATATTTAGACAGCACAACTCCATCGGTGAATGCTATCCACCATGGTCAGGGAGAGTGCAGGGGCAAGTGCAGCATAAATGACTGCACTGCGCTTGCCCTATTATTTCAAAATCGGGAGCACGTCGTCTTCATTTTGCCAGTACAGACAAGGACTGTGCTGCCTTTTTTTAACTCTGCATCCCACAGCAATAGGTACAGCAGAAAAGCTACAGCAGCAGCTACGATCGTAGGTATGGGTATAGCCTTGTCCAGACCATTTGTATTTAATTCAAACTGGAATGTATGGGCTGATACAGTAGCACAGAGGCTGGAAAGCTCCTTTCCATGCCAACAACCTGGGTTCATGCCTCATCCACAGGTCACCACTGCAAGCAAGCATGAGGCTGGGGAACCATCTACCCAAATGCTCTGAGGGAGGTAGGCAGGCTAGCCCACTACATGCCTGCCCCTGGTATCCAGGGAGCAGACTTAATGTAGTGTCTAATGTGTGAGGGAGGGCCTCTGTCTGGCCTTGTGTCAGCATGCTGTTCCATCCATGTGACTGGGGTCCTGGCTACCAGTGTCCCAGCAAACAATGGAGGACAGGTAAGAAACAGAAGAATTACATAGCTAGTGGATAGCATTGTCAGACCACATGACTTCTGCAGGCCAAACTGGATGTTGTCTTCAAAGGGGGAATGCCCCTGAAAGCAAGGCCATGGATGGCAAGCCTTGCAAGCTGCTCAGCAGGAAAAAGGGTTGTCGGGGGTGAGAGCTCACAGAGAAGGGAGATGATGGGGGCATCCAATGAAAGAAGAGTAAATATACAGTAGAAGACAAAAAATCTGGAATATTCTAACTGTAAAAACACAATGGGTGGGATATTCAGAAGGGTTGCGCCCCAGCATGATATTCAAAAGGGGAAAGTGCGCGGCACAAATCCCAAAGCACCGGGGTGCATCAGTAATGTATGTGGCACAAGTTGGGGGTTGGGCGTGCCCGTGCATACTCTGCACATGCCGATATTCAGCCCGGGACGTGCTAAACAGATGCAGGTGCAGCTCTTACTTGCGCCACACACAGTTGAGCCTAGAAAAAAAGGAGCAAGGGCTGGCCACCCACAGGTGAGCTGCCGTATGGCAGGGTGCAACATGGCAGCCATCAGCTGTGGGTGGCCACCCGAGCTCTGGAGCCAGGGTCTGTCAGCGTCGCGCTCCCCGCCACCTGATTGCGGGCAATATAAAAGAAAGATAATCCCTGGTGGTCTAGTGGACTGCTGCCAGCCTGATAGCAGGCTATGTAAAAGAAGGATAATCCCTGGTGGTCCAGTGGACCGCTGCCAGCCAGATCACGGGCTATGTAGAAATACCAACATCCCTGGTGGTCCAATGGACTGAATCTTGCCCAATCACAGGCTCAAAATAAAGAAATAAATCCCTGGTAGTCCAATGGACTGCTTCCAGCCCAATCGTGGGCATAAGTAAACAAATACAATATAAAGATCCATTCACATATCGGGACTGTGTAGTACAGTACGGTCTGCACGCCCATTGGCCCTCGCCAAGACCTAAAGGCTCTGTCAGGGACATCATCAGTGACATCATGCAGCTGAATTACTCACACTGAATGTACCTTTGAACTTGACTAAATGCACAGAAAGTATATGCATGACCTCAATAAGTGCTCACAGCTACACTGTTGGTGCCTAAAGTCATTATAGTATATATGGGGACATCATTTACATGCAGCAACTTCCTAAAATGGATTATAATGTGGTTGCATATATTATAAGATTTTATGTGACATATCCACCACCTTGCACAGGGAATGATTTGAACCCGGTAACTTTACATTCCCACATAAGAATGCAGCTTGTAATTTAAAGGGGCACCCCAACCCCCAGCCTAGCTGTTAAGGGTGACTGTTGTACTGAACAATGGTATTTCACTTATCTGGCAAAGTGATTGTGTTTGTGTATATCCATGCACTCCAACTCCTTACAGATAGGGCTATGTCCACCTGATAGGCTGATGGATGCACATGTGACATAGGATCACATTTTGACCCCCCCACCCCCACCCAAGACCCTGCAACTCCTATTCTCACCAGTTAGATACTTTTCAAGCTATATCCATTCTCATCAGTTAGATACATATATAAATTAATTGCAAAAAAATTAATTAATGCACTAGTTAGGGTTGAAGTGACAAAAGTAGGGAAATGAGACTTTAGGGTTGAGAGGTCTGACGACCCCATGGCATGCTCCAATGCCTGTTGGTGCCTGTAGGGTGCGGGGGTGGGGTGGTAGGGGTGGTAACCCTAACACTGAATTTCCAAATTTTTGTCGCTGTGACATCGACCCTAACTGATGCATTAACGGAGTGTTTTGCAATGGATTTCCCTTCTTTTTGAGAAAGTGTAACGTAAGTGGTTAGTGGTATGTGTTTGTGGGAGTGCGGGACCTCTGGGCCCTGCGGTCCCTTCATGTTGCCATTTTTTGCATAATGGTATGCGCATGTGGGAGCATGGTCCTTTAAGGCCCTTCCCTCCCACTTAAACTTAAATACAGAGCCATATAGCAGACCCATAGTACTGTAGAGTAACCCTTGTAACACGTATTTGGCAATATCTCAGTAAGCGTAGCAGCTATGAAAAAAAATTCCACTGCAGGTGTAATCTATGATTTTGGAAATTCTTCAGGAGCTACTGTGGGTAGCAACAAATCTGTATCTCGAATCGTGTTTGAGAAACGGGCATCAAAAGGCGATGAGGGTGCCACAGTGTCATCCTATGGGAAATTTCTCAACTTTGGAACGCTGTAACTATGTGCCCATTGAATGTTTTGGGACCAGGGCTTGCCGCCCTGCAAATTTCAGCCCAAAAGCACAATCCACCTTGGCACAATGAAGTGACAAAGAAAACAACACATAGGGCAAAGTTATCAAGCATTGTTTTCGTGACAACAAAAATGTTTTCGTGACAACAAAAATGTTTTCGTGACATCCCTATGCCTTATAATAGTATGTTTTCATGCACAAAAAATGTTTTCGTGAAGGTTTTCACAATGCACATATACATTTTCCCATAGGCTACAATGGGACATGAAAAAGTTGCATAACTTTTGAATGGATTAATATTTTTTCACCAGATCTTCAAAAGGCACCAGTTTAACCCAGGTCACATATAGACATGCAAATTTGAATCCACCCAGACACATTCTTCAGCCCATTATGCCCAACCAAAAAATGGTCGAAAGTTGGATAATTTTCACTTTTTGGATGCTCTATGGCTCCGCAATCGTGCATCCAACCTGAATGAAACGTTCCAGATCCAGAGACCTATGGTTGGACACTGCACATGCAGACTTTCAGGAAAATTGGACAAACAGTTGCAAAGTTATTAAAGGGCAATATATATAGGTATATATAGGATACTGAAAGTGTCGCGACTGCACTCAGTACAGTTAGTGAAATGGCACTTCATGTTAAAGTTCAAATTTTGAGCCTTAATAACTTTGGAGCCGTTCTATGAATTTGCACAAAATTTGGCATGCTTAATCTCTATTGGAAGGTCTCTGGACCTGCCAAATTTCATGGGAATCTGTGAAGAGGTTTCTGAGATATAAAGTGTTAACAAAACAGAGAATTGGGGATTTTTTTTGAAATTTCTTTTCTCATCTGTATCTCAAGAATGCCTTTATGTTGTGGTCTGAAATTTTCAGGATAGAAAGCCTTTGGGTAACAGATGTTCCTTTTGAAGGTGTGGTGAAAAATATTAATCTGTTCAATAGTTACAACATTTTTAATTTTCCCATTGTTTCCTATGGGAACATTTATATGTCAAGAACGAAAGTTATAATTTTCGCACATTATGAGTATTGAGTGAAAAAATAGCAGCTTATTTTCGAACAATAGGACTAGTGTGTGAAAAATACCAGCTTCTTTTCGCAAAGAATGCTGGTATTTTTCATACAGTTCACAGTCCTGTGATTGATTGTGGTGTGTTGCGGCCACCATCTTGTCCTGCCATTTAGCGAGGGAACATTTAAAAAAAAAAACATTAGAAATCAGCTAAAGAGAACCTCTTTAGGTGTTTTCTGATAATTTTGTTGTGGTTTAAGCTAGACCCAAAGAAGGTTTTCTCTCAGGTGCCAGCTTATATAGAGAATGGCTTGGAGTCTGTTCTCTGCATGAAAAGAGTGGTATTTTCTTGACTACTGCAGCTACAGCTGGAACTCATGCTGCTGGCTGCAGAGTCTTGCAAGAACCACTTTGTGGACACAATATATAGTGCGGTTACTGGGCACACTGGGAGCCCACCCCAGTGTGCCCAAATGTTTTTATTTCACTTAAAAAACTGTAAAAAGAGGAAATCCATCCCCCAAGGTATTTTCTTCGATGCAGAATCCTGAATCGAAATTTTACATAATTTCGAAGCAGAATCTTGCATCGAAGTATCCTAATGTGCGCACAGTACTTTCTGACAGGGGGTGCCCAAATCCCGTGTCCTTCTGTGCACGCATTACTCTGTCCACACCTCTCAATATTCTGCCAAACTGGGAGCCCATCCCAGTGTGCCCAAATGTATTTATTTAACCCTGTAAAAGAAGAAAACCATCCCTGAGGTCTTTTCTTCAATGCAGAATCCTGCATTGAAATGTGTGCACATTTTGATGCAGGATCCTGCATTGAAGTATTGTAATATGCCACAGAATGCTTTCCCATACAAAACCATTGTGTGGCACATTACCCCAGTGTGCTCATATTGTTTTTTATATATTTTATTTGTTTTTTTATTTATTTATCAAGTCTAGGATTACAAATACCTTTGAGCCATGGCTCTTTTACAAAGGTTCCACGTCAGAGAAATACAAATTATGAGGAACATCAAGACAGACATTACAACAATGTGGACATTGCAAACAGAGTACAGATTAATACAGTTCGAGGGTAGCATTGTAACAAGGCAGCCAGCTGCATTTGTCAGAGAAAATAGACAACAGATAAGAAGTGCCAGAATCATAGGAGAGGGAAGAGGGGAGGGTGGGGAGAAGGAATGCAGGAAGGGTGGCGAGAGGGTGAAAAGTGCAGCACTGGGTATACCAAGATGTGAGGGTAGAATCCAGTGAGGAGGGGAGGGAAGGGGGGACAACTAGAGCAGAAAGGGAAGTGGAGAAACAAGGTTAAGTTGGGCAGTCACAGGAGCTGTTGGTAGTGAGACAGTGCTGGAGCCTAGTTTTAAACATAACAATAGTTGGGGCAGAGGAGATGGTTGGGCTGAGGCCATTGAACCAGAGTGGCACTCGATAAGCAAAAGAGCATTGTCCCTGTGAAGTGTGACAGTGGGGGACTTTCAGTAGCTGTAGCGTGGATCTCCTAAGGCACCATTTGTTAATTCGGTGTTGTAACAGAGTTGAGACCCCAGAAGGTGCAAGGCCAAGGTAGATTTTTTCACCATGAAGCAGGTGAGAAACTTTATGTGGTTTGATAGTTGGAGCCAGCCAGTCTGAGTGTACAGGTCACATGTGTGGGTGAGACGGTGAGCACCAGTGATGAGCCGACATGCTTTATTTAAGGCAGTTGAGAGGCATCTAAGGGTTGTGGTTGTGGCCGAGCTATAAATGATGAGACCATAGTCTATTACAGAGATCACAGAGCTCAGGACTGCAAACTTCAAAGCTTCTGGTGTGAGGTGTGGTCTGTGTTTGTAGAGGAGACCAAGCCGTGTATTAGCAGCTCTAGCTACATTATCTACATGAAGTCCATAGGAGAGATTAGGGTCAAGCTGTATCCCTAAGTATTTGAAGGACCCCACCCGATCTAGAGTGTTCCCCTGGGTGGTGGAGATAGTCAAGTGGTGTAGCTTGTGTGGGTTATGAGAGTTGCAGAAGAGCATAGATTTGGTTTTCTTGTCATTGAGGACCAGTTTATGATTAAGAAACCATGTCTCTACAGAACTGAAACCAAGTTGAAGGTTGTGTTGAAGAGTTGCAGGATCTTTGTGAGTGGAGAATACAACAGTATCATTGGCATATAGTATGATCTGCTCAGAGCAGTGGTAAGAGAGGGAGTTTAAGAAAAGGCTAAAAGGGAGGGGTCCCAATATGGATCCCTGTGGGACACTCGAGCGAACAGCCAGGGTGTTAGAAAGAGCATCCACAATTTTTACTCTCTGTGACCGGTTTTCTAAGTAGCTTTTAAACCAGAGAGAAGAGTCAGGTGATAGCCTGGCATTCAGCAGTTGGTGTATTTGTAGTCCATGGTGTACTGTATCGAAGGCCTTGGAGAGGTCGACGAAAACGGCCCCTGTGAGAAGGCTGTTGTCAAGGGATTTGTGTAAAGCTCCAGTGAACTCAAGAAGGGCTGTGGTGGTGCTGTAACCTTTCCAGAAGCCGTGTTGTTGTGGACAAGGTATATTGTATTTATCCAAGTGGTCGGTAAGTTGATCAGCCACGATGCGCTCGAGTGCCTTAGAGAGTGGGGGCAGTATGGAGATAGGGTGATAATTTGAGTGAATCGTCTTGTCCCCACTTTTATGGACTGGTGCCACGGTGGCTGTTTTTCATAGGTCTGGGAATTTTCCACAGCTGAGAGAGAGGTTTAGGATTTTTGTTAATGGATGAATTACCTCATCGAGGGTGAGCAACAGAAGCTGAAGGTCCAGGGTGTCGCTACTAGATCTAGATTTAGAGATAGCTGCAGTAATATAGTGGCGAGCTTCATTCAGCCTTACCTTCCTGAAGTAGAAGAGGAGATGGTTAGACTGAGGGGCTGAGGTATTTGGGAAGTAGGCCCTGTTTTCGAAAAAGTCATGGGATAGAACAGCACTAAGGTCTGAAAAAGCCGTGTTAAAGATGTTTGCGATCACCTTGGGGTCAAGGGTTGAGGATCCATCAACCATTAACATGGCTGGAGAGGTTTTTGGCTGCTTCCCTGTGACATCCTTGATATTGTCCCAGAAAGCACAACCATTTCCCCATGTATTGGTGAGAGCATCTTTGTAATAGGTGGATTTCATTAGCCGTATGGCTTTTGTGCAGGCATTTCATGCTTGTTTGTAATTTTGGATGTCCAGTTGTTTGCCAGTGGCCCTGGTAACTGCCCAGAGGTGATCCCTTAGTTTCAGCTGTGAGAGAAGAGTCGTGGTGACCCATGAGTTAGAGAGAGATTTTGTTTTGAGCCTTTTAGCAGGGGCAAAGAGGTCGCAGGCTTTGTTGAAAATTGAGATGAAGTGATCTAGAGCCAAGTTAACATCTGTTGCTTCATATTTGTTCCTGTAAATGAAGAATACCATTCATCAAAGTCTTTTTTATTTTATTTGTTTAACCTGTTATGAAGAAAATGGTCCATTGTAATCTCCCCCGTCCCCCCCCATTCCCAATCTCCCCGCACCCCCTCTCACCCACACTTACCCTCCAGAGGTCGGGAGTCACAATCTTCTCTAGACTGAGAGATACCTGCACTCTTCAAAGCCGAACTGTGAAATGAGGAATCGGGTAAGTGCTGTATAATGGGACTGAACTTAGGTTGATATCTCAGCCAATTTTAGGGATTTTTGCCCCAAATTTCCAACATGGGGTTCTTTGGACCCCTCCTCATGAACACTGTCACTGTCATTTCATTTCTTGGTCCCAAAAGGTGATTTTGCAGTCACTGCACAGAATCACCTTTTGGGACTGATACACAAAACGACAGTGCGGCTGTTCATGAGGTGAGGTCCCAAAAAGCCCATGTTACAATTTTGGTGAGAAAATTCCAGAAATGTTTGTGTTATGAGCATGCATTGCGCAGTTTCTACATACGCTTGTAACTTCACCAGTGTTTAATATTTTCACTCCAGATTTTCAACATTGCCATTTTCAACACCTCCTTATGCATGGTTCAGCTGTCATTTTTCATATCCTGCCCAAAATGTGTTTTCACACCTGTGGTGGAGAATGGTGTGGTCGCTACGCAAAATCAACTTTTGGGATGGATTAACAAAATGACAGTGCCACTGTTCATGAGGGGAGGACCCATGATGAAGCCCATCTTGAAACTCGGGTGAAAAATTTCCAAAAAATGACTGCTTATGGGCATGCGTTGCACACTTTCTACGCACGCTTGTAACTTTGCCAATTTTTTATATTTTCACTCCAGATTTTCAACATTGCCATTTTTTCACACTACCTTATAAACAGAACAGCTGTCATTTTGCACATCCTGTCCAGAATGTGATTTCATACCTGTGGCGCAGAATGGTGTGGTTGCTGTGCAAAATCAGTTTTTGGCATGGATTAACAAATTCACAGTTGCACTGTTCATACGGGGAGGTCCTGTAATGCATCAGTTAGGGTGGATACTACAGCAATAAAAGCAGGCAAATAAGGCATTAGGGTTTCCTACCCTAACACCCTACCCCCAGGGATCCCATCCCTACCACTCCACCCCATCCCCCCACCCTCCACACACCAACAGGCATTGGGGTGTGTCATGGGGTCATAAGGCCTATCTCTCACCCCATTGCCCTATACTGTAGTGTGTAAGCATATTTACACATGTAATGGGGATGAGAGTTGGGCCTTATGAGCCCATGGCGCACCCCAGTGCCTGTTGGTGAGTGGAGGGTGGGAGGATGGGGGTAGGGTTGTAGAGGTGGGATCCCTGGGGTTGGGGCATTAGGGTTGGAAACCCTAATGCCTCATTTCCCTGCTTTTGTCACTGTGGTATCCACCCTAACTGATCCATTAACAAAGTTTTTTGGAAAGAATGTATATATATATATATATTTTTATTTATTTATTTATTTAAGAGTTTTACCAGGAAGGCATACTGAACAGGGTACCACTCAATTCCAGATGCGCCCTGGGAGTTTGGGGGATAGGTAGAATGCAGTGTTAATAGTAATTACAAATGTACATAATTCAATACAGTCATAACAGAGTAGGCAAATCCCTATATATATAGCAATATATAAACAGGGTAGCATAGGCAAGGTAGCAATATGCACATAATTACATAATTACACAGCATCCAACATCATAACAATAAGCAGGGTAGTCACAGCAGGATTAAAATAAGCAAAGAAAATAAACAGCTGCCATCAAGACTGCATGGGCTTCAGTAGAGCAGAATTCATGAGCAAGTAGTGGAGAATTGTGTCTTGAGTAGAGCATTGTGGTGAGGAGTGCTGGTGGCATGTCTAATATCAGCCGACAGGGAGTTCCATAACTTATGCATCTGGAAGCTGAAAGCAGCCTGTCCAGACCTGTGGGAGATGTGAAGTAGCCGAGAATCAATGTTCCTGAGTGAGTAGACTGGAGGGAGAAGAACATTAAGGGTGGTCACAAGGTAAGAGGGGAGGGACTGTGACCAGAATTTTGCAGCAGTTCTAGCACAGTGTACCAATCTCCAATTGTGGAGAGAAGAGAGATCTAAGGAATGGTAGAGGTTGCAATTATGTGTACTGGGAGGGCAGTCCAGGGAGAAACAGCAGAATGAGTGGAAGAGAGGGTCTAGTCTGGTCAGGGAGGATTTAGGGGCTACATAGTAGACTACATCCCCATAGTCCATTATTGGGAGGCTCATCTTTTGAACGATTGCCAAGTGCGTGGGCAGGGGGATGCAACTTTTATTATGGTATAACGCACCAAACATGGGGTGTAGCTTCTTATGTATAGCATTAATATGTGCAGTGAAGTCAAGATGCTGGTCTAACCAGACCCCAAGGCATCTGAAGGAAGTGCAAACCTCCAGTGGTGAGCCAGCTAATGTGTGGAAAATTGGGGAGGTGGGGAGACACGAAAGTTTGGCCCGAGTGGTGAATGTTAGGGAGACAGTTTTGTGGGGGGTTAGAAATAGTTGATTTGAACGGAACCAGCACTGGACAGAGTCAAAATCCTGCTGTAGGCAGGCTGCCACTGTGGAAGGGGATGACCCAGAGGCATACAGCACCGTGTCATCTGCATACATGTGGATAGATGTATGAGAGCAGGCTGCAGGCAGATCATTGAGGAAGATAGAAAACAACAAAGAGCCTACAATAGAGCCTTGGGGGACCCCGGTGGTAACAGGGAGTGAGGTGGAGATGGCAGAGCCAATATGGACTGACTGGGACCTGCCTGCCAAGTACAACTGGAACCAATTGGTGGCAGGCTTAGTCAGTCCAGCTTGGCTAAGTTTGGACAGTAACAGAGCATGGGAAACTGTGTTGAAAGCCTTAGCCAGGCCGACGAAGATAGCCGTAGTTATCTCCCCTTTATCCATGCCCGTGAGGATGGTTTCAGTGAGACAGAGGAGAGAGGTGATGGTGGAGTAACTTTTTCTAAACCCAGCCTGGTAAGAAGTGAAAAAGGAGATGAAGTCAAGGAAGTGGGAGAGCTGGACTAGTACAAGGTGCTCCTGGATTTTGGCTAGGATGGGGAGCAGCGAGATAGGTCGGTAGTTGCTTGGGGAGGAAGGGTCACCTCCTTTGATGAGGGGTATGACTGTGGCATGTTTCCATTTTGTAGGGATGGTACCAAGTCTGAATGACTGGTTATAGAGAGCGGCTAGAGGGTTGGCTATGGCTGGGGCAGAAAGATGGAGCATTTTGGAGTCAAGGCCCGAGGAGCATTTTCCTTTGGTGGGATTTAGTGAGCAAAGTATTTTTAATACCTCAGTGGGTATAACAAGGTGAAAAGAGAAGTTGGCAGGTGAGGAGAAAACTGGGGGATCAGGGGCCGGGAGCCAGGGTGAGAGGAGAGTAGAGAGGATGTAGAGTTTGTGAAATAGGAGTTAAGCTCTGTGGCTACAGCTCTCGGTGCAGTGATAATACTTCCTGCTATATTGAGGGTTAGAGTAGGGGGTTGGGCCGTCGGGGTGAGGAGAGATTTAATTGATTTCCAGAATTGTGCTGAATGAGTAAAGTTATTGTGGAAAGCAGACCTTAAATAATTTGATTTGGCCTGCTGGATGAGTCTTGTGCAGGCATTCCTTAGCGAGCGGTAGTATTGCAAAGCCGTTTGAGTACCTGTTGCCTTATAGGTTTTCCAGGCTCGGTCCCTGACTAGTAGTTGCTCCAAGATGTTGGTGGTTACCCAGGGCAGGTGGGATCCCCTTACTCTGGATCTTCTGAGAAGCACATGGGAGCCCCAGATAGCCAGGAATCTGGTCATGAAGAAATTAAGGGCCTCATCCATAGAGGGAGCCCTAGGGATGTAGGACCAATTGATGTTGGTGAGGTCATTTAAGAGCATGGTCAGGTCCAGGGATTTGTAAGATCTATTGTACAGTGTGCGGGGGGGGGTCTTAGGTCTGAATATTTTCCACACCAGATAAACCATGCGGTGATCACTGAGAGAGTCCAGTAGTAGGCCAGTGTCAATTATACGATGGGGGTGGGTGGTTAGGGCCCAATCCAGTGCAGTATGCTTCTTGGATTTGTGGTTTAGGTGAGTAGGTTCAGTTATTTGTTGGGAAAGATTTAGCGCATTTACTTGACAACATGCTTTAGAGACTGTACTGGCTAGCCAGTTCTGGTTGAAATCCCCAAGGATATGAAGCTCGCCTCCAGCCGTGAGGGACATCACGGTGTCCAGGTGGTCTAGAATGAAAGGCAGCAGTGTGTCCAGAGGGCAGTAAGACCCTGCTACGTATATAGGGATTGAGAGAGGGAGAGAGAGATTTTGATTAGTAGGGAGTCTATTGACAACGTGGGTGAAGTAGGTCTGACTGTGGAGAACTGGAGTTTGGAGGAGATGTACATGGCAGTGCCACCACCCTTCTTTTTACCCTGACAGTCCTGTCGAATGAGGGAGTAGCCAGGTATTGAGAACTCAGCATTGAGGTTGTGGGGCTTCAGCCAGGATTCTGTAATGATTAAGATATTAGGGCACAGTGATAAGACACTTGTTTGTAGGGTCGTTATTTTGTCCAGAATGCTGTATATAGTTAGATGTACTATTTTGAACCCTCTTGGAAGGTGATTTGCTGGGACGGAGAGGTGTCCATTTATTGGGGAGGTAGGACCAGGGTTTCATTCTACATCACTGGCTATATAAGGAGCAGGAGTGACAAGAGTTGTTTTAATAGGTGCATGTTCCTTTGTGACTTACAGCGGATAGAGAGATGGTGTGGTGTACATGAGGTAGACATAGGGTCAAAAGTGTAGGAGACATTTAAAGCAGACAACCCAGCACGAAAGAAGGGCGGAGGATGGTAGCTCCCAGTACCCAGTTTTGCCAGCAATGCAGAGGGTGGTGCACTAGGGTAGAAGAAGAGTGGGGAGGTTGCTTCACAGTCTCAGAGATGAGGGGCAGAGAGAATTATTGATTAGGGTAGGAAGAGGGTGGGAGGGACAATATGGTTATGGGCAGAGCAACCATAGCTAGAGAGAAAGGAAACATTTTAACGTGAGTTTGGAACACTGCTCGGGGCAGTCACTAGTGTTAGGAAAGTATAAGGAGCATATGGAAAAGAGGGTTGATTGATTCACACAGTCACGCGGTACAGCCTATATAGGTAGGCGCTCACCAAGGGTGGTGGTGGGGCAGCCGGCACGCAGCACCAGTGGGGATCCCTCTCACGTAGTCAGCTGGAGCTCTGCCTTGGGCGTGGGATCTCTACCTGAATTTTTTTCCATTCAGCGATTTGCGGGGCTCGGGGGCTCTGGGGAGGGCTGGACAACCTACTTGCCCTCACGACCTCTGCAGCTGGATTTTTTTCCGTTCAGTGATCTGCAGGGCTCAGGGGCTTTGGGAAGGGCTGGACAACCTGCTTGCCCTCATGACCTCTGCAGCTGGAATTTTTTCCGCTCGGTGATCCACAGGACTCAGAGGCTCTAGGGAGGGCTGGACAACCTGCTTGCTCTCACGACCTCTGCAGCTTTATTTTTTCTGTTCGGCGATCCACAGGGCTCAGGGGCTCTGGGGAGGGCTGGACAACCTGCTTGCCTTCACAACCTCTGCGGCTGGAATTTTTCCATTTGGCGATCCGTGGGGCTCAGGGGCTCAGGGGCTCTGGGGAGGGCTGGACAACCTGTTTGCCCTCACGACCTCTACAGCTGGATTTTTTTCCATTCGGTGATCCACGTGGCTTGAGGGCTCTGGGGAGGGCTGAACAACCTGCTTGCCTTCATGACCTCTGTAGCTGGATTTTTTTCCATTCAATGATCCATGGGGCTCAGAGGAGGGCTGGACAACCTGCTTGCTCTCATAACCTCTGCAGTTACATATATCAATCACTGTGTATATGTACTATATATATATATATATATATATATATATATATATATATATATAATATATACGATATATATGTATGTATGTGTGTATATATATATATATATATATATATATATATATATATATATATGATATACAATGGTGAGCTGCAAGATAAATCATTTATCTACATAAGTGCTGTTTGACCTCAGTAACCTCACAAGTGGTGTAAGCCATGAGTGAAGTGTCCGAGGTCAAACAGCACAAGTGGAAATAAATAAATTATCTGACAGCTCACGATTGTATATTTCATTTATGCAATAGGGATGCTTCCTGTTAGTGCAGGGACATTTGCTTTAGACTGTTTATCTTTTTTGTAATGATAATTTCTGTGACTTTTTGTTAATTTTCCTACCGTAGGTCTGCCTAGCATAGTAGTTGCTATTAAATGAAACACCACTCATTGAGTAGAAAATTTTGTGTTGAAGAAATGTCATGCTCACATTATCATGCTACCTTTTTTGTTTTAAAGTAATTTGCATTTGTTTGTCGAAAAAGAGAAAAACAAAATGGAATTTTCTGCTTTTTTTTGCAAATTATAAAAAAGTAAAAGTTATATATATATGTAAATGAAACACCACTCAATTTGTAGATATTTCCTGTGCTGAACAACTTTCATGTTCATATTATCATGCTATAATTTTTTTGTTTTAAAGTTATTTACATTAGTTTGACAAAAAAGTAAATAAAAAATTTAATTTTCTGCTGTTTTTGCTAATTATAAAAAAAATCTATATGGTATCTATAAATGAAACACCACTCGTTTTGTAGATAATTTTGTACTGAACAACTTTCATGCTCACAATATCATGCATCTTTTTTCACTTTAAAGTTATTCCCATTCGAATATGGTTAGTATTTCTTCTGAGGCCGAAAATTCGAAATGAATTCCAGAGAGATTTGTGACATAGTAACTGTGTATAAAACATAGGATAAAGTATGGGGTGCAGTGTGTAATGAGAATTTTACACACACCTAAGTTACCGGATGGCACATAAACACCAAGGGTAAAGCCCAAGGGATTTATGTAGCCATCCAACAATGACGGTTTGTATAAAATTTGAGTTTACACACTGCACCCCATACTTTGTTTTATTTAATTAAGGGGTCACTTTTTTTGCCATATTCTCTCACACAAAGAGTCGTGCATTAAATGCCATAATTAACACTTGTATATTATGGCTTTTAATACATGGCTATTTGTATGGGAAAAAAACATGACCCAGTAATTAATACATTTATACACACAGTTAGTCAGATAAATGGATTTATCACACTCTGTTTATTGCCACAGCTACGGCATATGTATGTATATATATACACTGGGCCAGCATAGTTAGGGTTGCACTGCCACTTCTATGTTAAACCCCAATGTTTGCACTTTAATAACCTTGCAACCATTTGTTCAATTTGCCTGAAAGTTTGCATGTGCGTTGTCCAACTACAGATCTCCGGATCTGGAAAGTTTTGTTCTGGTCAGATGTACAGTTGTGGAACCGTAGAGCATCCAAAAAGTGAAAATTGCCCAACTTTTATGCATTTTTCAATTGGGCATAAAGGACTGAAGAATGTGTCTGAGTGGATTCAAATTTGCATGTCTGTATGTGGCCTTGGTTAAACTGGTGCCTTTTGAAGATTTGGTGAAAAAATATGAATTCGTTCAAAAGTTATGCAAGTTTTTCACGTCCCCTTGTAGCCTATGGGAAAATTTATTTGTGCATTGTGAAAACGTTTGCGAAATTTTTTTTTTGTGCGCAACAATACTTTTCTGTGCATGAAAACATTTCATTATAAGATATAGGGATGTCACAAAAAATTGTTGTTGTCGCAAAAGCATTTTTCTTGTCAAGAAAACAATGCTCGACAGCACTGTCCCATGTGTTGTTTTCTTTGTCACTTCATTGTGCCAAGGTGGATTGTGCTTTTGGGCTGAAATGTACAGGGTTGCTGGCCCTGGTCCCACAGATGTGCTTTATAGTGGTTTGGTCCCAAACCATTCAATGGGCCCATAGTTACAGCGTTCGGAAGTTGAGAAAGTTCCCATAGGCTAACATTGCGGTGTGCGCAGCACCTTTCGGTGCTTGTATCTTGAAAACAATTCAAGATATGGATTTTTCGCTACCCATATATTAGTCCACCTAAGCTTGCAAGGGAGTTTCAAAGTCATAGATTACACCTGCAGTGGATTTTTTTTCATAGCTGCTACGGTTACTGAGACATTGCCAAATAAGTGTTACAGGGGTTACTTTAGAGTACTATGGGGCTGCTGTATGGCTCCATATTTAAGTGTAAGTGGGAGTGCAGGGCCAGGAGGGTCCATGCTCCCACAAACACATACTACTAACCACTTAAATTACACTTTCTCAAAAAGAAGGAAAATTCATTGCAAAAAACTCCATTAATGCATCAGTTAGGATTGCAGTCACAGTGACAAAAGTTTAGAAATTCGATGTTAGGGTGTATGTCCGGGCCCTCAATTAGAATGTCCTGCCTGAATGGATGCTTCCAGTTGTCCAATGCCATTGCTAACACCATTGCAAACCAGGTCCTTCTGGGCCAGTATGGAGTGATCATTATTACTAGCTTACTTTCTTATTTTGGGCCCACCATGACCCAAACTGGTAAGACTGCATTAGGGCTGTCTTGTTTTCCTATGGGGTGAGATATAGACAAGGCACACTGATGAGTCCTGTGTAGGATGAAACACATGTCTGCATCTTCTGTTCTCACCCTTTGCAGATTGTATAAGAAAGCCTTTGGCACCATGCATTCCTGCTCAAAGCAGAACCAGCCTAAACGTTCATAGTGATCTGCATATATCTCATGATGCTTTGCATTAAGGAGGTATGTGTGATTTTGTATGTCTTATTATTATTATTACTTTCCTGGGCAGCCTGATCTTTCTGCACCCCAGAGGGATCAGGGGACACGCCGGGAATATGTAAGCTCGGTCGTGCGTCCAGGGTAGAATTCAATGCATTGACCCCTCATGACTATGATTTCTAGAATCTCAAGAAAAAAACGATTGACTTGGGAGTTCCTGCTGGATGCTATTAGATCTATTGGAATTGGACCCAGTCTTCTTTGGATGAAGTGGAACACCTGTGGGTGCAGTTGTCATTCCACCGGATGTGTCTGTCACCTGCTCTACAAGTCCACTTTGATGTTCAGTTTTCCTGCCGGATGTATTGCAGTGATGTGTAACAGCCTCTGCCTTGCCCAGGATATGATCTGGGTGCTTTCCCTCAACAGACCTATGCTTCAGGTTCCTCCTTGCTTTGATATGTATGCAACTGCTCCTCTGATGTCCAATCTGACAAGGACTGATTTCCTTTCCAGTACTGCTTTGAATGCTGTTAGTGCATTGAACAGTGCCCTCGTTTTCAATATATTTATGGTCATCTTTGCTTTTTATATATTCCTCTTTCCTCATGCTGTCCGGAGGCTCATGGATGCTCCCAATCCCACTAGACTTGTGTCTGTGTCTATTATTATAACATGGTTGATCTCTACAGGCATGCCTTTCAAAAGGTTTTCCCTCTGGGACAACTACTGGCAGGATCCTCTGACTACTTTGGTTACTACTACCTCAGTGTGTACATTCTCCTCTATTGGGGAGCCGTATTGCGATAACAGCATCTGTATATGGCATATGTTCCACCTTGTCCATGGTACCAAGTTTATAAATGATGCCATGCATCCCAGGGCATGTGCAACTAGTGCCACTGTTGAGGTCTGCCTGTATTGTAACCTCACCACTAGTTTGATAATGTTCACTATTCTCTGCTGGGGTGGGCATACCAGATTCTGTGGAGTATCTATTTCTGCTCCTATATGGTCTATATTTTGAGTTAGTGTTAGGAAGCTCTTTTTCTCATTTATTACTCAACTGTGTTCTGTCAGAGTTTGCAATACTGATGTTGTATTTCTCTGTGATGGGACATGAGGCCTTGTTCTTATCAGTCAGTCATCCAAGTAGGTAATGATATGGATACCTTGTTCCCATAGGCTTGCTACAAATACTATCAATATCTTTGTGAAGACCCTTGGTGCTGATGTTAGTCCAAATGGTAATACCAAGCATTGCAAATGCTGTCCCAATATGTGGAACCAAAGGTACTTGTAGTGTGCAGTTCTTATGTGTATATGTAGGTAGGCATCTGTTAAGTCTATTGAGGTGAGGTAGTCACCTTGGTGAATTGACCTTACTGTTGATCTTATGGTCTCCATTCTAAATTTTTGAATTTGTAAAAACTGGTTTAGAAACTTTAGTTCTAGCACTGGTCCTGAGTCCCCAGTCTTCTTTGGAACCATAAAGAAGATATAGTAAATCCATTTTCCTCTTTATTCCTTCAGGACTGATTGCATGGCTAAGATGGTGATTAGCTTGTCCAGTATTTCTTTTAGCTGTGGCATTATATCTCTTCTTTTGAATATGGGTGATAACACCACCATGTCTCTGATCATTTTTTCTCTGAATTCTATTACGTATCAATCTGCTACGACTTCTTGCACCCATCTGTCCATTGTGCTTTCCCATGTGTTTTTGAATAGAGGGAGTCTCCACACCACAAGTGGGTGATTCTGAGGTGGTGGTAAGTGAGTCTGTATGTTGATGTGTTTTGATGGAGTCTAGCAGTCACTGCTGTGTGCACTTATTGTTGTTTGCACCATTATTGTTATATCTGCCTCTACCTGCCCCACCTCTCCTTTTGAACTTGTAGTTACTTTTGACTACATAGGAGGATCAGTTGCTGTTGAAAGAACCTATACCTCAAAAACTGCCACCCAGCCTGATTCTCAGCTGGCCCCTGTTGCCACAAAATCTATTGCAAAGTGAGGGCAGACAAGTAGGTTTTAGGTTTGTCCTTGTCTAAATCCTTACTCTTACGTCTTTGCTTGAAGTGTTCTTTTAGTCCTTTGCCAAACAGGTGACCTCTTTTGAAGGCTAGTTTCTGTAAAAGTTTCTTTGAGTTGCTGTCTGCCTCCCAGAGTTTGAGTGAGAATGATCACCTTGCTCTGTTTGCCACTGCTGTTGCCTGGCATTAAGTCATAGTGCATCCATGGACATATCACCCAGGTACTTAGCCTTTAGCATGGTGCACTTGGCTAGGTCAGCTTCCTTGGTTTTTGGGGTAAGTCCCTTGGAGGCCTCCTGCAGCCATCTGATCGTTGCCCAGACTGTGTATATTGCTGGGGTGGTGGCTCTGCCAGCAAGTCCTGCCACCTTGAACACTTTCTTGAGCATCTCCTCCATTTCCTTATCAGTTGGGTCTTTAAGTGCAGCTGCTCCTTCTACTGGTAAGGAGGTCGGTTTGCTCAAGGCTGTTATTTGTGGATCTACAGTCAGGGTAGTGCATCATATCTTTAGTTTGTCCTCCTGTATAGGATACATCCTGTCTAGAGAGCATCTTCTGAGTTGCATGCGGGGTACATCACCTCCCATTCCTTCAATATGACATCATCAATGGCTGGACAAATAGGTAAGAAGTCCTCATGTTAAGTTTTCTATTGGATCATGGGATCCAATTTTCTTTTTGTGTGGGGTAGAGGTCATTTGAAACCCATGGTTGTTTTAATGGATTTCATCAGTTCAAGAACCAGATCAAAGGAGTAACGTTTTGAGGTCAGGGTGGTTTCTCTATCATCATGGGCTCTTCTTCTCTCTCTGACTCATGATGAAATCCCTTGTCTGGGTTCTGGTTTCTGTCCACATCCAGGTTTGTGCCCTCTGCGTCTGCAGGGACATTGGGGCTTGTAGGCAGTGCTGTGCTAGGAGATGGCATGGAGCCTGTATTAGGAGGATTGTCCATCCCCTTGTTAGCCTGGATTGGTGGGTATACAGACTTAGGATTTGACATAGCCTCCAACTGCCCCATCATGCACAGCCTGAAGGTTTGTTGGTTCTCCATCATGGCTGACATTGCTTTTTGTGTTTGTATCATAAAATTTGTAGGACTGATCTGCCACTCCATCCTGTTGGATGGTCCTTTCTCTACTGGTGAGGCTTCAACTGAGGAGGAGGTTCATGTGAGGACCCTGGCTCCTCAACCTCACATGTCAGGCACTGTGAATCCCTCTGGTGTGGCAGAAGTGGGACATGGCATGTGGGGCACTCTCTGTTATTGAATTTCTTATCCATTGCCATCTGCCAAAAGAGAAGAACAGAGTGGTTTGGTATGGTGAATGGGATGCTTGTTCAGTTTTTTGGTAACATGATTATGGTATAATAGCTTGAATCCCTGTCGGTGTGTAGCCGGACCAATTGTGGTACAGTTCTGTCAAAGCATTACTACAAAGGTGCCACTATGCAATCTTCATGTATGTGTGTATGTGTATAGCTATCAACTTGTTCAGATCCCAGTGGTGATTAAGATCAGTACTGATGCCTACCATGTAGGCTAGGACACATGGCTGCTTGAGCTTTCTTTCTAAATGGCCAACTGGGCCATCCTCCATGTCATCCACAAAATGGCCACTGGCAATGATGTCTTCAAATCACTTCCAGTAATGATACTATGCTCACAAAGTATGTATAGGCATATAGGCACTCAAGGTGGCTGTCAGAAATTATGTCAGTGCGTCACTTCTGGAGGTGTATTTAAACTGTACTTCTCCAGTGATTTCCACTTAGATAGGTCTTGTTACATGGCTGCCAAGTCATCTGCTGAGTATTCTGAAACTTGGTTGAACCTGTGGCATGCTTCACCTTTGTCCTTTCTGCTGGCACCCACTTCTTCTAGTTGTGGCCATATTCGTATGATCCCAGGTAATATGGCCACCAACAGACACACATACATGACTTACAGTGCATCCTCACAGCCTGTACATCACTGTGCATGCATGTACATGTGCGTGGCACATCATAGACTCACATCACTAAATAGTGTGTTGGGAACCAGTAAGTGATCCCAGGAGGGCAATGAGAAGAAGAGCAAGCGTGTTGAGCCTAGGACTTCTCATGCCTCTATTACCAGTTTTCTAGTATGGCACCAACCGACCAAACGTGCAGAATGCTGGCATGGTCGTGATGCCTCTTCTAATGTTAGTCATTTTCCTTTAGTTGGTTTCCTTTTTACACCCTCGAAGCCAGCTTCATTCCTAGAAAGAATTACATTACACTTCACTGACACTCATTAAATGGGCATTCAGTAGGTTGGCTTGCGTGTTTGTGAAAGGGGAGGCATGGACCTTAGCGTGTTTAAGGATGGGGAGTCACAGCTATATTACACACACAGTAGGACTTGTATTTACTTATTGAGCACTTTCAGTCCTGACTGCTGGCAGTCACAACCATACTGTTTGCATCCACTCCAGGAAAGACTGCAATAGGTAAAATAGGTGAAGTCACACACCCCATTCCACACTGAACATGGATGTCCCACTATGAAAGGGGAGCATTCTTAGGAGGGATAAAGGTGGAATCATGCTAATGCTCAACTGTAGCCACTGCAAGCAGAGCTACAGGAATGCTCATGCTGGAGCTGCTCCCACCCTTAAGGGAGGGTGGCCAACATTTTAGCAACCGCAACGTCCATTAAAGCACCTGATCTGAAAGTAATGTTGCACATAAGAATACATTCCTTTCTCTAGTGCTATAATGCTTATATAAGAGAAATATAGCCTGATGAATTATTCAAACCCAACGAGAATGATATCCTGCCTGCCAACTGTAGCTTAGGCAGACAGTATGTTAGAAAATAGGGTTGAAAATGTTAGCATTAGGATATAAAGAACTGTCAGAGTTGGCACTAACAATATTCTGGCTGATATATTACACAGAGCTCTTACCTCACAAACTATAAAGTTATTAAGTAAAGGAGCTGGGTGACTGTGCTGCAGCCTCAACAGAAGAATGGGAGCTGCAGGGGCTTGGGTGGGGGAATTCCAATTTGATCCTTGGTCACATATGCATCTATCAGCCTATCAAGAGGACATAAACCTAGCTGTAAGGAGTTGGAGTGCCATGGATATACACACAATACAACAGGCATTGCTCTTAGTCCACAGGACAGCGATGATCCTTCTACAGGTCGTCAACGATCTTCTCTTTATTTCTGATAATGAATCTATTTCTCTCTCTATCCTTCTTGACTAGGATTCAGCATTTGACAGTTAACCATCTCATCCTCCTTTACCATCTTGAGCATTTCAATAATTTATAAAGCCCTGGTCAGATCCCACCTGAAGTGTCATGTGTAGCTCTGGGCTTCTCAATACAAAAGGACATTCAGACAGTAATGAGAGTACAACGGACAACCACCAAAATGATGAGTGTTCTGGGAGACAACAGCTATGAGGAAAGGGCTGGTGGCTCTTAACATTTTCATTGAGAACAGGAGGCTAGCAGGGACCATGATCTTAGTCATCTGCCTGCTAAAGGATCTCAACAAGACTAAACAGACAGAGATGTTTGACATGGCATCCTCCAGCAAGATACCAGGATATGCTCTGAATGTCAAAGGCACTAAATTCAGGAGTAATGTAAGGAAGCATTTTTCCTAGAGGTTGGTAAACCATCAGTATCGAACAGCCTACTAGTGGAGATGATGGATATTAAGACAGTACAGGCATTCAAAGTAAGGCTGGACAAATCTCTGTTTACAAGGGAATCACAGGTAGAGTACTCTGGGTGGGTAGGAAAATTTCTATAAATTAGAACACGTTTGTGTTACCCCTAGGTGGCGCTATCCCAAAGGCTACTACCCCTGCCTGTGTGGCTAGTTGCAGGTTAAGGGGCCTGGGTACTGAAATGGGTGCCTCCACCCAGAGGACAGGGTGGTTAGTAACAAGGCCAACCTGGGTACAGCCCTCCTGGACACTGTAACCCCCCCTTTCCCCTCTAGTGGCCTAGACAATATGCAACAAACACTTTCACAGTAGCCCCTATTCAGCATACAATTCCCCACACTGTTTGCACTTACCACCAGGGCTGGTTCCACAAGTTCATCCCTGGAGACCCCCTGTAAAACAAGATTAGGCACAGCAAATAACAACAGTACAGTGCTTTTGGTACAAACTGGAACCTCAGTCAGATTAAATGCAAAAAGAGTTCGATCAGATTTAATCAGGGGAGCTGAACAAGGGAGGGGTATAATCACGTTGATTGATTCGAAAACTGATCTAGTCAGGCAATTATGCATGCACTTTTAATCCCTGCACAGTCATATGTTCTGGGTACCCAGTTGGAAGTAAAGTGGGTTAGCCTGGAACGTTGCTCAGGGTAGGCCGGCATCGCTGCTGGTTGGGGCACTGTGATGAAAAGAAAAGGCATGCACAACCACACACAATTTGTAATCCAGGGCCTGAAGGCTTAGTTCATGAAAGGAAAAACAACAATGCAGTCAGATGACAACACTTGAGATTTAGCTGTTGTTGCAGGAAGCTACCCTGATTGTTACTCATGCTACCCAATACGAGACACAGGCTAGATGAAATGGAGACTGTAGGTTGATGACTGGTTTGCCAGGAGAAGCAGGGTCTACACGAATCACCGAGGTGTCATTCCTGTTCGAGATGGTTGAGCAGGGGGCTGATTCCCGGGTGAGTCTCTCGTCAATGATGGTTTCTGTGCCTGAAGTAATTGGCTGGGCCAGGTGGCAAGGCCCAGGCTGGGTGGAATAGTTCAGATTTTGAGTCCGGTAGTGCTGGAAAGCAATCACCATACCACAATGTGGAAGGTAGTCCGGCCGCAATATCAGTGTCTCTGCGCAAAACTGAGAATTCTGTGATAAATGGATGATCTGACAGACCGATCGTATACAGCAAATCTTCGGTCTCCTTCAAGTTCAAATCTGGTCAGTCTTCAGTGGCTTTGTCACACTCCAATTCAGATACAGTCCGATTGCTAAGCCTTTCAAAGGATTCCCTACTGAGGGACTGCAGGCAGACAGACCAAACTCAGCCTTTCCACCAATCTACCGCGCGAGCTACGCAGGAGTTGCTG
Organism: Neoceratodus forsteri; assembly: GCA_016271365.2. Classification (NCBI taxonomy): domain Eukaryota; kingdom Metazoa; phylum Chordata; order Ceratodontiformes; family Ceratodontidae; genus Neoceratodus; species Neoceratodus forsteri. The sequence continues at coordinate 442,243,040 of CM028133.1, forward strand.
CTCGAATCACTCAAGCTGTTTACTCTCCAAACTCTAACTCCAGATTGACTGACTGCAGCAGGCAGCTTGGGAATTTCCCTTTGGTACAAAAGGTTCTGGTTGGTTGATCTATCAGTCTGTCAAAGCAAGGGCTCCCCCTCCAGGTGCATTTAGGCACCAAAGTCTCAAAACTACAATTCCTACAGAAATTCCTCCAAGACCCCTGGGGAGAGACTCCATTTTAGGGTCCCCAAAGGTACTGATTGGCTCATTCTGGCAGTCCAAGACCAAGATGGTGGTGATAAACAGAACTGTCCATGCTGCAAAGAAGGCAGGTTAGACAAACTACAATACCATTACTATGCTAATAGATAATTAGCAAATGAGTACAGCTTCTAACAGAACTCCCTCTGTGCAAATAGTGATGGCACAACGGAGCGATTATCTGGCAGCCCAGGTGGGACATGATCATAGAAACACTCAGCCCCCTCCCAGATTAAATAAGTACCATGTTATTGACAGCTCTTAAAGAGACAGCACACAGAGGCATTAAGGCACTCTCACACAAACACTTTTAAAGCACTAAGACACAGGATACCAGCCTGGCAGTGGGCATTTAAGCACACCCAAGGAAGACTTTTGGGAACCCCCATTTGTAGGAGAGGTTGCACCCTTCCCTGCCTGGAAAATCTTGGTGTCTGAGTCAAGTCTACACCTTCACAATATTGAAAAATCAATATATACAAGGCATACATGTCATTAGCATACTATGGAAATACTATCTGATGCATCAGTTAACGTAAACTTATCACATTACTATACATTTCACTATTCCATATCTTCATTGACAATACTTATGTATGTTTCATACATTCTATGCTGATTCTATTATGATTAACATACTATGAACAGGGGGCATGTCCTAGCAGCAGAGCGGATGGCAGCTTGAATTTGGAGCTCTGAGACCATCTTATGCAATCTTCTCTTAATTTTTACTCAGAATCCCCAAAATACTTTATCAGCAAGTTTAATCTGTAAATCTGATGTCGTCCTCTCAAAAATTGGGAAAAAAGTAATTGAAAATTGCATTTAAGACTGCTCCCCACGATCCTACAATGCGTGGCCTACCAAGATCTGAACAGCCTTCGGGGAGCTCATGGGCTAATGACTCGCATAAAAACACTCATCCTGCTGGAGGAGTCTTGGGGGAAGAACATACTGAAACTCCCTTACAGCAAACAATGACCAAGGGATACCAACAGCTTGAAAGGCTAATAAAGGATTTAAAATACAATCTAGGCATCAGGATGGAGGCCGGATTCAATAATGTAACGGCCCAGATCCAACACTTGCAGCAGGCCGTGAATGCCAATTCGGAGCAGGTAGAAATGCATGAATGAAGGCTTGGCGAGGCAGAACAACGAAAAAGTGACCAAGAAGATATGTCTTCCACTCAAGCTACTGTACTGGCTAAAGCTCTCAAAGAAATAGAATTCCTCAAGAATTCCATTGATGACCATGAGAACCGAGAGCGCTGGTGTAACATACAAATTTTTGGCCTCCCGGAGGACGTGGAGGGGAAAAACTGCATCCAATATCTCCAGAGCTGGCTTAAAACTACACTACATCTACCCCAAGACTCCAATTTAGAGATCCAGAGGGCGCACAGAGCTCTGGGGCCGAAACCGAATGCAGACCAGAGACCTCAACACATTATTGTTAAGTTCCTACGATACCAAGTTAAGAGTGCAGGTTTTAGAAGCAGCACAGAAGACTGGTGTAGTCATGGTTCAGCAGAGAAGAATCAGCTTCTATCCAGACTACTCTCGCCTCCTACAACAACAATGGCAGGCCTTTGCGGAGGTTCGTTGAGTCTTGCACTCAATTAACTGTCCCTTCTCTCTTATTTACCCCACCCGGCTGATAGTTCGCCCTTCAGGAGGTACTTCAAAATCCTTCACAGATCCTGCAGCAGCCATGGAGTATGCCAGGGAATTGGAAAGGCAGAGGGCCACCTGAACTGTGTGATAGGCCTCGGCCTGAAGGTACTGTTTTCGCATTGGCGAGGGGGAGGTGGGGGAATGTTTCCCTGGACTGTAACTCCATCAGAGGCCTATAAAGGCTGGACCTGGGGGTTCCCCTTTCCCCTCTCTCTTGGTAAAACCAGCGAGGATATGGCTTTGTTGACTGAGGAGAACGTGACAATGTCTGATTTTGGACTTTTTAAATAGAGCCATAGATGACTTGCATATTTTTAGGTGTTTGGGAGCTTTCGACTAATGCTCCATACATATTATGATTTTTGGCATTCTCTTAAAAATGAGAATAGGCTCGTGACATAACTTAAATGGGGATTTGAGAATTTTACTTGCTGGCTGGGGGGGTACCTTAGCTGAACTAGGGGATGATCCTTTTCAGTTGGGGGTTCTGTTCATTTTCATTTTAATTTTGCTTTATTACTGCGGTTTCCCTGATGGAAGGGATTGAAGAGAAGATTGGATATAATTTATAAAGTATGAGGACTTGGAACAACGCTGTATTATCCATAGTTTTGAGATGTCCTGCTCCTATCCTCGGTATAGTAGGGGGTGGGAAGTCTCAAAGATCCTACTCAGTACATTTTTTTTTCCTTTTTTCTCTTTCTTTTTTGTACTTACCTCTCCTGAGGTTGCATCCTAGGACAGAGTGGGTGAGTTAACCTCCTGGTCCTGGGTTCCCCCCCAGTGGATTAGATATGTTAAACTACTTAGAGAGTTAATAAGTCATTGACTTTTGTTATTTTTTTAAGAGAAGTAAAGGGTTGCATGAGATGGATGCTCAATCCATGAAAAGTAGAGGGTAGTTTTTATGTTTGGGGTATTCTTGTTGGGGTTTATGGGTTATTGGAGGGTACTAACTATGTTTTTTTAAGTTTGTTGGGAGGGAAAGGGGAAAGGGATATGATGTTAGCCCTGAAAATTTACTGATTTTCTTACACTGTTTGGATTGGGATTGGGTGAGTAGTTCAGACTGTTTCTTAGAAAATTTTAAAAGTTTTTTCAACAGCAGAATGAGTGTTGCAATGCTATTTTGGAATAGGATGAACCAAGCTAAGATAACTAGTTACGGGTTTAAGTATGGATAAGACTGTGCTAATTATATAGAACGTAAATGGTTTGCGAACAGTAATTAAAAGGAAACAAGTTTTAGTCCAGATTAAAAACAAGATGAAAGGAGATATAGTATTCTTGCAGAAGTTGCATTCAACCACCGAAGAACTGGATGCCCTACACCACACCTGGGGAGGTACCATTATTGCATCTACTTTAACTTCTAAGGCCTGAGGTGTAACAGTGTGGATTAGGCCCGGCTTCCTGCAGAAAATCTTAACCTCGGTGACAGATCCTCAGGGGAGATTCATGGTGGTAGTAGTAGAAGTGGGGGGAACCCCGACTACGCTGGTCTCTGTGTATGGCCCAAATATAGACTGCACGGATTTTTTCACTCATCTTGGAACCACATTGGCCCCATTTCCAGATGATATTATAATAGTAGGTGATATGAATACTTACTATGATCCACATTTGGATCACTCTGGTTTAAGGAGGGGTCCTAGCCCTAACAATGTTAAGACTCTCCACCAATTGATGGAGGGAAGATCCTTACAGGAGGCATGGAGATTTAGTCATCCATCCTCTAGACAATATTCATTCTACTCCCATGCCCATAACATTTACACTCGATTGGATTACTTATTTTTGACTAAATCTAGGCTGGGAGAAGTGGTGGAAGCTGAATATGGACCAATTCTTGTATCAGACCATGATCTTCTCTCAAAGTGATATTGGAGGGCAAGGAAAAACCAGGTAGGGAACCAGTATGGCGTCTAGATCCTAACCTACTGGGGGACCCAAAATTCATATTACAACTACAAGACATGTTTCTGAACTCCTCATGGTAAACAAACCAGGGGATACGGACAATAGAACGATTTGGGAGGCGCTTAAGGTGAGTATTCGGGGTGAAACAATTTCATACTCCTCGTTTAAAAAGAAAACAGCTGTTAAAAGGCAACAGGAGTTAGAAGTCATGATCCAAAATGTAGAGAAAGAATTAATGACTTCATTAGACCAAACTAAATTGTCAAAACTAAAAAATTTAAAAAGTGAATTCAATTAAATATCTACCCAACATATAGAGAGGGCCCTTCACTTAACCAAATCTTATACTTATTTTGAAGGGGACAAAGCTGGGAAATGGTTGGCAAATTTGGTGAAGAGACAGAGAGCAGAGAGGAAGGTCTTGGGGTGGAAATTGAGGGAGGAGAGATTACTTATGATCAACGGAAAATTAATGACGCATTTAAAAAATATTATTCCCAATTACATACCTCTGAATTTCCGCAGGGAGTGGACCCGGAGGAGTTTTTAAAGGAAATTACTTTTCCAGTAGTGGGGGAGCTAGAATCTGGGGAATTAGAAGCCCCAATTACCCTAGAGGAAATAATGGTAGTGGTATGAAAATCTAAGAGAGGTAAGGCCCCGGGTCCCGACAGTATTTTGGTAGAAATTTGCAAGCTGTTGTGGAAGGAGTTAGGACATTTAATGAAGGAAATTACACAGGAGACCCTGGAGGAAGGAGCCTTTCCCCCACACAGGAATTAGCTACTATTACCATATTACCCAAGGAGGGGAAGAACCCATTGTGGTGTTCCTGGTATCGCCCTATTTCATTGCTTAATGCTGATTATAAAATCCTAGCGAAATTGTTGGCAAGTAGATTGGAAAAGATTCTCCCCAGACTTATACACCCAGACCAACGTGGCTTTGTGAAAGGGAGACAGGCCAAACATAACATCAGGCAGGCTTTGAACATAATTTACCAGTGGCCAAGGGGTGGGATGGGAGGCCTACTATCATTAGACACAGAAAAGGCCTTTGATCATGTTGAATGGCCTTTCATGATGCCAGTTTTACAGAAATTCAGCCTTGGTCCCTTATTGTTAAAGTGGTTAGGAGTACTGTATAGATCCCCAAAAGCCCAAATTCTTACTAATAATATCATCTCATACCCCTTTGTATTAACACGGGGAACCAGTCAGGGGTGCCCACTTTCCCCCTTGATATATGTACTCACAATTGAAGCATTGGCACAAAGCGTTAGATCTAACCTGAGAATTAGGGGTACTTAGTTGGAAGGGGCAGGAGCACGTGATCTCACTTTTGGCCGATGATGTCCTTTTATTTTGGACTCCCGGGGGAGGCAATGGATGAGCTGTCCTGGCTCTTTGAAAAATATGGGCATAAAATCAACTGGAGTAAGTGTGAGTGGGTTCCTGTGGGAAAAGATAAGGGCCCCATTATAATTGCTCAGACCTTGGTCCAACCAGCTAAGGCCTTAAAGTACTTGGGAGTTCTGATCCCTTCTAGACTGTTCTCCCTGATTAAAATTAAGATGAAGGGTTTGATCTCTAAAATTAAAAATAATTGTTTGACCTGGAGGGCTCTTCAGCTGACTTTGCTGGGGAGGGTGAATCTGGTAAAGATGTCAGTCTTGCCCCAATTTTTATACCTCTTTCAGGTATTGAGGGCGCTATTACACAGCTTCTCTGGAACAATAAGAGACCCAGGATTAAGAAATCACTCCTGTGGATGTCCCAGAGAAGAGGGGGTTTGGGCTTACCTAGTGTGAGACATTATTGGGTGGCAGCTCAGGTAGCCCACATACATGAAATTTTAAAGGTCCCTGGGGGATCTTCTTTGTATCATAACAAACTGGCACTGAGGGGTGAGGTGGGTAATTTTAAGGTTCCAGTCAATCCACTTGCAGGGACTATGGTGAGAGCCAGGAAGCTCGCTCACGATATGATTGGGGTGAGCACTGGTTTGTCCCCCGAGGCTTGTCTAAGGTGTATTCTTCGGCAAGGAGGGAGGTTGTCACCCTGGGATTTTTCAGTTTTTAATCAATGGGCAGGTGGGGGGGTCACCTAGGTCCAACATATGGTTCAAGGGGGAAGTTGGGCTCTTTTGAGTATTTGATGTGAAATAAAACCCTCAGTAAATCTCATTTCCTCCAATATGCTAAAATTAAGGAAGAAGTTGACAGTCTGACTGAAGGAAGGGGCCGAGATAGGGTGTCTCGATCTCCACTGGAAGAATTATTCTGAGGACAACTGGGTCAGCACACATTCAAACCTTTCAGAAGCACCTATAAATTATTGATAGGGGCCCTACCGAACCATATGGAGGCTAGCAAGGCTAAGTGGGAAATTGATATCCTACCAGATGGCCTGACCGAAGGAGAATGGATAACTATTTTAAACAATAGCCTAAAATGCTATGTTAATAACAGAACCAAAGCCATTCAATTCAATGTGTTACATAGAACACATCACACTCCCTGGAAGGCACATGTGATTAACCATAGTGGCTCCCCAATGTGCCCTAAGTGTCAGATACATGATGGTACTTTTTATCATATGATTTGGCAGTGTAGCTAAATTCAGACCTTCTGGTGGGGGGTACAGGAGATACTCTCTAGATTGACTAATACACCTCCCAAATTAGACCCTGTGGAGATTCTACTTGGCTTGCCCCTGGGAACACCATGTGATCGGAACAATTACACTAAGTCGGATTTGATCCTCTGGAGGTTGGGGAATGTGATGGGCCTGAAGGTTCTTGCCATACACTGGAGGCTCCACTCTATCCCCATGATATTGGAGTGGGTTAACAACCTCTTAGATTGTATGAAATTTGAAAAAATACAATACACGGTTAGAGGACAGCTGAATACCTTCTTGGAAATTTGGTCCCCAGTGGAGCAGGCACTTTCACAAGCCTGGTTTCCATCCTTCTGATTTGGTTTTATACAGCTTGGGAGGGAAACACAGATGAATGTTAAATGGGTAATGTCTGAAAAGGTTTAAACTATCCCTGTTGTGGGATTATTACTCGATTGGAGGTATAGAATATAGAAGGCATAAGTATCTGTGGCAAGATCTGAGTAAATACTCTATTAGTAGAGTAATAAGTTTATGTTATGATTGACTGTAGATTAAGTTGATCTATTTATCTATTATGATCTGATGTTGGCTCATCCTGTGTACTGCTGAATTAAGTATAAATAAAGTGTACAAAAAAAACATACTATGAACAGTTACCTATGACTTCACTTTATAACTTCCTGTACAGTAGACAATGCAGAAGGGGGTCCTTCTCTATCAGCTAACTTGGGGTTCGATGGGACAGGAAAACCATGTTCTGAAGGAAAAAAAATTAATCGAAAGGTGGCAGTCAAGCTCAGTTTGGGCAGTGAGCTCTTGGAAACGTAAACACCTTTATGGACCACATTGAGAGGCAAGTCCACAGGCCTCCAAGGGGAATCATAACTAAAATGTAGCACTGGCTTAGCAGGTCACCCAGATTATCTGGGGGGAACAGACACAGGCTCTGGGTGGTCAACACTGGCACTGATTTCTTCTCCTGTAGTGAGGGATGCCACTGCACTGGTTGAAATGTCCAGATTGAGAGCACTATCAGCTCCTGGTTCTGCAGACTGTTTCCACAACACTTTGCTTATTATTACCTTCTGAAGAGAGCTCAGGTTGCTCATTCTGAGGAGACTCTGGCACAATTAGGCTTTGCTGCACTGAAGGGGTGCTGTCAACACTTTCATATTGTTCTTCAAGTTCTGGTATATCACCAGGTAGACTCAGACCATCAGTCCCTTTTTCAGGCAAGTCAAACAGTTCTACAAGACACAGAGAGTCCACAACCTCAGACATGATACTTTGTACCTCACTTTCAGGGGGCATTAGGTCCAGGGAAGAAGCTGAGGAGTTAGGCAGTTCTGAAGGCCCAGCTTCATCCCCATGATTCGGCAGAGGATTGCCTCGAAACAACTGACTCAGTTCATATGAGGGATAATAGGCATTATTACAGTCACTCTCATCAGAGACAGATGAACAGTCATCACTATCACTCTGGGCCTGCTGAAGGGAAGGTCTTAGTTCTGGAACAACATGGACAGGTTAGCTGTGTTTCCTCTTTGCAGCAGCATGAGTGACTGGCCCAGGAGAAGTGTCAGGTGTTGGTTCAGCATCAATAATAACTTGGCCAATGCACAGTAAGTGATTACGGTGTATGGTCTTAACAGCTTTGGAATTATTTTCTGGGTGCACCTTGTACACCGGCAGATCATCCAATTTACCAACTACTATGTGGGGAAGATGGTGCCATCTATCATCAATTTAGTGTTTTCCACGCAGTCCCAAATTGTGTAGCAGCAGCCTGTCTCTGGGCAACAACTCCTGGGCTTTTACTCATTGGTCATGTCTTTCTTTGTTGGCAAGATTTCACTTAGCAGCCATAGTTTGAGCTAGATGATATGCATGATTCAACTGTTCTTTCAATTTCTGTACATACTACAAGTAGTTTTCAGCTTGGACCCCATTGTAGAGGCCCTAAAGCAGACATCGACTGGCAGTCGGGCCTCCCTCCCAAACATGGGACGGTAGGGGGAGAACCCAGAAGTGTCACTTTTGGTGCATTCATCCGTGTGTACCAAGGTGCTAATCTGCTGGCTCCACTTATGCTTGTCTTTTGGAGGGAGGGTGCCCAGTGGCGTCCAGTTTAGCTGAAGTCTGCACATAGGTCAGTGGGTTATTGTCAGTCTTCACTAATATCTTTGGACCATAGAGGTACTCATGAAACCAGTCAACTATGGCCCATTTTAGGGCAAAGAATTCCAACTTGTGTTCCGGATAGTTCCACTCTGATGGGGTCAAGCTCCTACCAGTGAAAGCTACAGATCTGAAGCCATCTTCATAGTCTTGATATAGCACAGCCTGAAGGCCCTGCAAACTAGCGTCCATATGCAAAATGTAGGGCTTGGTAGGATCAGCATAGGCAAGCACTGGGGTGTGGGTGAGCTGGTATATACCTTCAAAGAATGCTGCTTCACATTCGGGAGTCCACCAAGTCCCAAAACACTCACCTGTTCAAAAATACACTTTCTAGTGGTCTTTGACAGCCCCCTTTTTGTATTTGTGGCTGGTAGGACCGTAGCCTTGGGTAAGGTTAAGGAGCAGTCAAATCACCTTTGAATAGTCTTTGATGAACCTGTGGTAGTAGCCACAGAACCCCAGGAAATGCTGTAGCTCTTTTAGGTTATTGGGCTGGGGCCAAGTGGTCAAAGATTCAATTTTACTGGGATCTATCTGTATCCCTTCTGCAGACGCTGTGTCCCATATATTTCACCGATGTTTGAAAAACTGCCACTTGTCTATGGATAACCTGAGGCTGAATTCTTCCAAATGATCGAGGACTTTGAACAGTCTGGTCTCATGTTCCTCCAGCGTGCATCCAAAAACAATGACATCATCCAAGTACACTAAACATTCCAACAAGTTCATGTCTCCCACTGCTCATTTCATCAATCTCTGGAAGGTGGCAGGGGCACCTGAAATCCCCTGTGGCATCCTCAGGAATTCGTAGAACCTCAAAGGACAGATGAAGGCTGTTTTCTCATGGTCCTCCAGGGCCATCAGAATCTGTTAATATCCACTGCAGAGATCCAGTACTGAGAACCACTGACCCCCTGTTCAGGCAATCTAGGACATCCTGTATGCATTGCATGGTGTTTTGATCTGGGATAGTCCGTCAGTTTAGGGTCCAATAGTCCACACACATCCTCATGGATCCATTCTTTTTCTGCACCACTACGATGGGGAATGCATATGGGCTTCTTGATTCTTGAATAATACCAGCAGCGAGCATTTTCTGTAGGTGCCTCCTAACATCGTCTATGTCCACTGGGACAAGACGTCAGGACCTCTCTCGAAATGGTCGGTCATCATGCAGGCATATGTTATGCTTGGCCCCATGGACACATCCCAGGTCCCACTCTTTTAGTGAGAACACTTGGTCCCTCTGAGCAAGTTTCCTGCTAATTCGGGTCTTCCATTCAGCGGACAAAGGGGAATCACCAAAGTCAAATAAGTTTGGGGTCACTTTCTCCCTTTCACCAAAATACTTGTTACTGGGTAATACTGCAGTGTCTGCACAGTGTACTGTAGCCAGCATACATCCCCAGTTCACACAAACTTCCCTGTCCGACATGTTTCTCACTTGCACTATCACTCGGTGAGCATAGGCATGGGCACGTGCAGGTAATATACTGGGCTTAACCATCAACCCCTCTGGCAGCTTCCCTTCAAAAGGGGTGTCTATCATCAATATTTTGTTCTTTACATCTCTTCTTAGGAAGACTTCTCCATGGATCATACACTGGGCATTGGGGGCCAACACCAAAGAGTCAGGATCCTTTTTTCCACAATCCCCACTGGCTCATCTCGATCCACTTCATCAGGTTTCTGTTGCAAGTCATAAGCCCTTTTGATTAATGCTGGAATTCCTAGGGTCTGTCCAGTCCATTGCCCTTGTTTCTCATGGCTGAGTTTTGCTAGTCTCCCAAACATGTGGGCGTTGGTTCCAATTAACAGGAGAACCCCATCATACAGTCCAGTGGTGGCACACACTAGGGCAAGTGTCTCAACTTTTTCATCTACCCCAGCCTCGGTGGTAGGGAATGACAGCTAGACCCAGATATACCCCAAGTATGGATAGGATGTCTCACTCAACCCCCACACATGCAAACCTTTCAAGGGTTGTAGGAGCACATCAGGCAGATGCTCTTGGTACCAATCTTGAAATACTATGGTCACTTGACATCCACTGTCAAGCATGGCCCAGGTAGGCACACCATTCACTGTCACTGTAAATTCCATCGAAGGGCCCACCACCTTGCACCACTCAGATGACTTGGACTTAGGTGTCAGTTTTACAGCTGCCTTGGATGAATAGCTTTTCCAGGCAGCCCCACCTTGCGGTCATATATTGCTTCATCGAATCAATGCCGGCAGCCTAGTAGTAACTTTTCTCAGATTCTCAGCCGAAAGGCAGGTGAACCAGGTGTGCCCATCCTCTCAGCACTGGTAACAGAAAACAGGTTCTTTAGTGTCTGTAGGGGAAGAGGTGCTGTTCTCCTGCTTGAACATAGTGGGGGAGTCTTGGGGTCTCTCTCTGGTCAGGGGTTTGCTGTCTTGACTTTCTGAGGTCCCCCAAGGGTCAGTGTCTTGGGTAGCTCGGAGTCAGAGTAGGTCTTCCACCACAGCTCTTAGTCCTCATACCTCTTTCTGCAGACTGTCTTCAGGCTGGGTTTCAGAAAAAAACCTGTGTACCCCCACCCCTCCCTGCAGGACTTCCCTCTTTGTCTCGGTGGGGGGGGCTAAACAGGAATTAGCATCTTTGGCTGCCTCAGCAGCTTGTTGTCTGACTCTCAACTCAATTAACTCCTTGATTAGTTCTCTCATCTGTTGCAGTTTGGTCTCCTAACCTCTCTCAGGGGCCTGGCAGGTGTGGGCAGCCCCAGCATAGGGCTCCCATCCCTCTTAACCATTCTCAATCTCATGGATCTCTTTCATTAGGTCACAATATTCGGGGGGATTGCCTTGCAGTTTAAGCTTGAACAACATCACACTAGAGTACTTTGCTGACTTTAAGATGTGATCTAGCCTGACCCTGTTCAATTCACTGGTGGGCACCCCTCCTTTCCGGTGGGCCAGCTGCAAAGCTCACTCAATTTGAGTGAAAAACACTGAACATTTTTCATTCTTCCACTGTTTTGTGGATTTAAACTTCCACATCAGGTCATCTCCCGACTCGGTGCTACCAAATACCCCCTCCGTGGCAGAGAAGTACTCATCAGCTGTGGTCTCTGGGCTGGTGGATCACAGGAAATGAATGGTCTCCAGTACAGACCCCCTCAAGCTTTCTATGAGTCTTTTCCTCCTCAGTACACTGCCACTCCTGGACCAATGGAGTGGCATAGTCCATCCACGTTTTGATCGTCCTCCCCCATGGGCACTGGGACTGTGCCCAAAAAGAGCCTAAGTCTGCGGTATGAGTTCAAATGTACAGTAGGTATCACTATGGAGGAAGCAACTGTAGGGGTGGCAGGAGAGGCTATGGGGGACTGCAAGAGAGTGCTCTTCTCAGAAAGCTTTAACATTTGTACTAGCTCTGTAGCACAGCACCCAACAGAGGCTAACAGTTTAGACAGCTTATCTTTAAACCCCTCTGCATAGGGAGACCCTCCAGGAGCAGCTGGGTCATTATGTATGTGAATGATGCTCCACCCCTTTTGGGACCCTTCAGGCAAAAAGACAGGGAGTACCTTCTCTGGTTCAACGGGCAGGCTGTAGGAGAGTAGGGCCACCATAGTTTGATCAAACAGATCAGAATTCCTTCCTCTTACTTCAACCTTCCCCAAACACGTAATTCATTCAACCACTTCCACAATAGTGGCATTATTGGTCCCCAAGGGGATGTCCATTAATAGCAGAGCTTGCCGGGGGTCTACCCCCTCTGCCTCGCTCCACCCCATCATATGGTGCACTAGCAACTTGTAGGGAACAAATTTAGACTTGGGCATAGTGAGTGCCTCCATTTTTCCACAATTTTTGAGTGTGGGGTTGTAGTATCCACTTCTGACCACTAGAAGGTGCAAATCCCAGCATTGGTGACTCCAAGATGTAACCCCTAGGTGGCGTTGTCCCAAGGGCTACTACCCCTACCTGTGTGGCTAGTTGCAGGTTTAGGGGCCTGGGTACTGAAATGGGTGCCTCCACCCGGAGGACAGGGTGGTTAGTAACGAGATTAACCTAGGTACAGCCCTCTGGGACATTGTAACCCCCCTCTTTCCACTCTAGTGTCCTAGACAATATGCAGGAAAACACTTTCACAGTAGTCCCTATTCAGCATACAATTCCCCACACTGTTTTCACTTACCTCCAGGGCTGGTTCCACCAGTTCATCCCTGGAGACCCCCTGTAAAGCAAGATTAGGCACAGCAAATAACAACAATACAGTGCTTTTGGTACAAACTGGAACCACAATCAGATTAAATGCAAAAAGAGTTAGATCTGATTTATTCAGGGGAATTGAACAAGGGAGGGGCATAATCAGGTTGATTGATTCGAAAAAAGATCTAGTCAGGCAACTATGCATGAACATTTAGTCCCTACACAGTCACATGCTCTGGGTAACCAGTTGGAAGTAAGGTGGGCTAGCCTGGAATGTTGCCCGGGGTAGGCCGGCGTCGCAGCTGGTTGGGGCACTGTGATGAAAAGAAAAGGCATGCACAACCATACACAATTTGTAATCCAGAGCCTGAAGGCTCAGTTTGTGAAAATAAAAACATCAATGCAATCAGATGACAACACTTGAGGTTTAGTTGTTATTGCAGGGAGCTACCCAGATTGTTACTAAAGCTACCCAATACAAGACACAGGCTAGACAAATGAAGACTGCAGGTTGATGACTGGTTTGCCAGGAGAAGCAGGGTCTACACGAATCACCGAGGTGTCATTCCTGTTCGAGATGGTTGAGCAGGGGGCTGATTCCCGGGTGAGTCTCTCGTCAATGATGGTTTCTGTGCCTGAAGTAATTGGCTGGGCCAGGTGGCAAGGCCCAGGCTGGGTGGAATAGTTCAGATTTTGAGTCCGGTAGTGCTGGATGCAGCTTCCAGCAAGCATGGCACATTTACACAGTATCACCACTAACAGCACACAGCACATTTATAGTAAAGCAATCACCATACCACAATGTGGAAGGCAGTCCGGCCTCAGTATCAGTGTCTCTGTGCAAAACTGAGAATTCTGTGGTAAACGGATGTTCTGACAGGCCGATCGTATACAGCAAATCTTCGGTCTCCTTCAAGTTCAAATCTGGTCACACTTCAGTGGCTTTGTCACACTCCAATTCAGATACAGTCCAATCGCTAAGCCTTTCAAAGGATTCCCTACTGAGGGACTGCAGGCAGACAGACCAAACTCAGCCTTTCCACCAATCTCCCACTCGAACTACGCAGGAGTTGCTGCTCGAATCACTCAAGCTGTTTACTCTCCAAACTCTAACTCCAGATTGACTGACTGCAGCAGGCAGCTTGGGAATTTCCCTTTGGTACAAAAGGTTCTGGTTGGTTGATCCATCAATCTGTCAAAGCAAGGGCTCTTCCTCCAGGTGCATTTAGGCACCAAAGTCTCAAAACTACAATTCCTACAGAAATTCCTCCCTCAAGACCCCTGAGGACAGATTCCATTTTAGGGTCCCCAAAGGTACTGATTGGCCCATTCTGGCAGTCCAGGACCAAGATGGTGGTGATAAACAGAACTGTCCATGCTGCAAAGAAGGCAGGTTAGACAAACTACAATACCATTACTATGCTAATAGATAATCAGTAAATAAGTGCAGCTTCTAACAGAGCTCCCTCTGTGCAAATAGCGATGGCAGAGCGGAGCGATTATCTGGCAGCCCAGGCGGGACTCAAGCATAGAAACACTCAGCCCCCTCCCAGATTAAATAAGCACCATGTTATTGGCAGCTCTTAAAGAGACAGAGCACAGAGGCATTAAGACACACTTACACAAACACTTTTAAAGCGCTAAGACACAGGATACCTGCCTGGCAGTTGGCATTTAAGCACACCCAAGGAATACTTTTGGGAACCCCCATTTGTAGGGGGGGGTTACACCTGCACCGCTTATATACTAATCCCTACTTATAATATGAAGTGTGTGTGGGGGGACCTCAAATCCCTTCCCACTTTAAATTGCAATCTTTCTATGTTATTGGGTTCAGGTCTATGGTAATCTCCCTTCTTGGTTTTGCTCCTATCTCTCCAACTGTGCCTTCTTTGTTTCTAGTGGTAGGTTTTCTCCTTCCCTGGCCTCTCCTCTATGGTGTCTCACAACAAGGCTCTGTTCTTGATCCTCTCTTCTTCTCTATCTGCTTCTGCCCTCTGGATAGCATCATCACTGACTTCAACCTCATGTATAAATTCTATTCTAGAGAATATCAAACCATTTCTTGCTTTCAGCTCCTTCTTTGATACTACTGTAACCACCTGGCTCCATCTCAGATTCTATCAGCTTAAAGAGCTACTGACACCTCAAAGAAAACTTTAATAAATGTAATAATTAGGTACAATTCTACCTGCATTTATATGTTATATATTTATCCTCCCCATTATTTATTACAAAGGAATTTTGCATGAATATATTATCTTTATCCCTTAGAGTTCCTTTAGAGTCCATCTGCCACTATGACTTTAAGTCATAATCCTCTGTTGTGACATCACAATATGTTGCCATGGGAGTAACTGTGATGTCACAAGCAGAGCATTATGACTTCAGGTAGGGAGAAAGCAGCAGAAATAGACAAACTCTTCAGGAGCAAAGATCCTGTTTCCATACAGATGACATCAGTAATAAATAATAGGGAGGAGGAGTACAGCACTAATGGGAAATACAAGCAGGACTGTGTTTAAATATTAAGTTTTGTTTAAATTCTCAAGAATGTATCACCAGCTCTTTAATGACTCTAAAACTGTGATTAATTTCCTTGGCTACAAAGAGTATACCCTTTCCACATTTTGACTACTATGACTCTCTTAAGGCCTCCTTCTCACAGAAATCTGGCAATCCTCTTTGAATAAAATCTCACCTTTGCTCACCACAGCTCAGTGACTACATGTAACAATCTTCCCATTCATGGGGTTTATCTTAATGGTCTCTAAGAAGTCACAGACCAGATTTGCTTCAGTGGTGTTCCCTCTGGTCCCAAGTACTTAGACTACCCTTCTGGGACTGGGGCAAAACTGAAGAGGATTGCCTTTTCTTCCCTACCTGCCATGCCATGAAAAACTGCTTTTACTGCCACCGATAGAGTAGACAGTATCCACGGAAATGAGGCATTCCCCAACTGAACTGGAAGCTACCACACATCTACACAAACCTTATAATAGAGGATAACATGTTCAGAGAGAAAGAACCATCTAAAAAAGGACTTTATTGAACTGAGCGCTCAGGACTGGTAGCTGCACCATCTTTGCCACCACTGTACCCATCTCAGCATGGCAAAAGGGGACAGACAGTGGACTGCAATCAGTCAGGGTGTCCTGCTCCAGAAACAGAGTCAATGAGGACTAATTAATGCACCCAGGACTTGGTCAATCAATCAGCCATTTAGAAGATGCCAGAAAGACCCTCCTCAGATACTGACAGGAGGTCTTAACAAATAGGAAGGGTGTTAGCTATCTTCTGACCAAAGGACCTTCCAATACTCAGTCAGTCTGTGTGAGACTCAGCTTGGAGATAGACCTACTATTTGTGTGAGTGACAGACCTGCTGTGCAGATACTTTCTGTGCCAACACAGAAGCAGAAGCTGCTAAATGCAGGACACCTGCCTAGGATCAAGCATTTCTTTAACTAACTACAAGACCCAGTTTGCTAGGGAGAGCTGTCCTACACCAGAATGTCTGAGAGTGAGAGGAAGGCTTTAACCAAGAGACAACCCAGATGGGCCTTGAAAACAATGGAGCCAGAGAAACCTGGAAGATGGCAGGTCACATCATAGCCAGGTGTCCCCCCTGCTGAGCAGGTGCTGCCTTGGGGATTGCACTGCGGTCAGTAAACTTTCCAGCCTGACTTTATTACAACCACCTAAACAGCCTGATGGAAGGAGAGTACAGCTGATCTGTGAGAGGCAGTAGAGACACGGGTCATCAGAAGTGAGCTGAGTGTGCCATCATAGGTGTGTCAGAAATGTAGGATAGAGCTGGTAATCCAGCCAGAATGACTATGAGTGGCAAAGGCTGCTCAAAGGTTAGCAAAAAGAATATCGTCAGGGACTTTGGGCCTGGCAACCAACCAACCAACCTTATAGATCAGTTAGGGCCATAGATTGGGCTACTTGTTTATGAACTAGGCCATCTGACCAGAAATAAAAATATGGGTTGTGTGTGTTATTATTTAAGCACCCCAAGACCAGTCAACCATGTACAATGTGAGCAGTGGGCATACACAAATCCAACACCTAGATACCCAGCCATCACCCAGAGCTCCTTAAGAGACTAGGTGTATTAAATGATACCAGTGGGGATTGGGGTAGCAGCCCAAATGTATATTTGAGTAGAGTACTGTGTTGTGGTTGGGCAGGAACTAATGAGCCAGGGACATTATTAATATTATCATTGTTATTCATTCTTGTTTTGCATTGCTATTCTGCTTTAATTAGTTTCTCTTCCAGATGCACGTTCCTGTTACTCCCAGAAACTCCCTTGTTTTAATGTTGCATTTTCTGTTTGAGCAGCTTTTATTAATGACTGTTAGGCTGTTGTTTGTAGAGTTTTTACAGTGTTATGGGGGAACTACAGAGTCTATCAATATGGTATTCAGTGGAATGGTATTGCTTTCCAGAGGGCAGTACTGCATTGTCACCTAGCCCTTAATTTCCATGGTTGAAGGCATCGTGCATAACAACTTCTTAATTTATTAATGGATTCCCATAGGAGTTTAACAATCTAGGCCCCTTAACCCTATTTAGGTCCTTAAGGTGGGGGAGGTGTGCACCAGCATCTACAGCACCCAGTGTTTCAATGCATGCCTCATAGCAGCACCATTGGGATCTCTTGTGTACCAGCAGAACACCTACATGGATCCCAACAGAGTGGAACAGTCTACCACCAATACTTTTTTGAAACGCAAAATGGCCTTTCAAGAGGTTAAAGGCTGGTGTCCTATAGAGGGGTTAGAAGCCAGAAACGTGTTACTGGTGACAAACATCCCTGAGAGGGCCAGTAAGAATGATAACCTTGATGTTCTTGAAAAGAAGTTAAAGAGACATAAGAATCTAAAAGTCCAAAGGTTGTTCTACGTCACTGCAACTAAGACTGTGAGTGACAACCACATTGAAGCGGGACAAAGCTGTGTAACCCCTGGAACTGTTGAACAGATACCAGATGATGTGAGAAAGGGTGAGAAGTGGGCCCAGGTACTGTGGTTTGTTACAAACAAGAGCTACATATAAAAGCAACAAGCAGTGCCTGAGCAGAGATAAAACAGTGATGGCTTCTTCAACTACAGTGGCAAAAAGTTGTACTTTAATGAAAACAGGATCAAAAATGAAGGAAAACTTCAGAGATGGCATTATCAAAGGTGTTTGCTTGGTCTGACATGAAGTCGACAGTGGGAGGAAAAAAAACTGCAGAGGTATGGGGCCACCACTTCATATAGACAGTGCCTGATGTGTGTTGAGGTGGGTGGCTCCAGCTAGCCAAAAGTTTCTGAGTGTTCAAGATGCCGATGGCTTACATTTCCAAAGGTGTGGATCTATGAAGGGAAATGTCCTCAAACAAGATCTTATGGCTCTGCAGAGCTTTCTTGAGTTC
Organism: Neoceratodus forsteri; assembly: GCA_016271365.2. Taxonomy (NCBI): domain Eukaryota; kingdom Metazoa; phylum Chordata; order Ceratodontiformes; family Ceratodontidae; genus Neoceratodus; species Neoceratodus forsteri. The sequence goes on from CM028133.1 coordinate 442,261,290, forward strand.
TACAGCTACTACTGTTGATTAATTAAGGACTACACCAGACTGTTAAACCCATTGCTGAATCTGACCCAAGGGTAACCTCCAACCAGCAATCAGAAACAATCAACAGTTAAGAGTGCTGACCCCAAACGCTGCTGCAAAGTGCACGACCAGTTTGGATCAAGACGGTATACCTCCAATAAGAAGGCCTTCATGGAAATTATCCAGCAGCTGATCCATGCACCTGTACTGACCTGTGCAGACCCAGATAAAGCATGTAAATCACATACTAATGCCAGCTGGACTGGACTTGGAGCTATACTTTAGCAACAGTACCCTGAAGGGATGAGACCCACAGAGTTTGCAAGCCGAAACTTAATACCTTCTGAAAAGAGCTATCTAGCTCACAGACTAGAATATTCTGGCATTGAAGTGGTCCATTATACATCAACTTCTTGAATATTTGTATGGTGCCATGATTACAGTCAAGACCAATAACAATCATTTGACATATGCGAAGATTATTGACAAACTGGATGCAGCTGGACATAGGTAGCAGTCAACACTGTTCACTAATGATTTTAGAATGGAGTATCATAATGGCCTCAGT